>OU612046.1:59151877-60431593 GCA_914767935.1 Coremacera marginata
GATTCTCTATAGGGGAGTTTGACTGTATACAGCAGTTAAATGATCCAGGAGTAAAAAACTATTTAAACTAAATTTTTCAGATTACCATCAACGTTTTTTAATGAAAATATATTTAGACTCAAACTATGTTATTACCCATAAAAATATCACACAATTTCGCATACCATTTCTTGAGCTGTGAAAGTCTTATTTTGATTTTAACAACGGTTAAAAATTTAGAAAAATAATAATTAATTTTTATTAAAGTTAATTCATAATTTATTGAACATAAATAAAAATTTTTAGAAATTTGCCCATTAAAAAAAAATTTTAAAAACTCATGCTCACTCATGCTTGTAGCAAACTTTCGAGCACAGCTAAAATGCCTCATCTCCAGCTGTAGCGCTAATAAAATGCATGTTATGCAATAAAATATCAATTAATATAAAAAAATTGTGTATGCATAACGGTTAATGAAACCAAAGCTCGATGTATTCCCATGAACACATATTCAAATGAGTAGAGTCCCTATAGGAACAAACTAAACTTGTTTTTAAAAACAACTAGTTAAAAAATTAGTGTAAAATAAACCAGTATATGAACTACTTTGAATTATATTAAGGCCACTTCAATTATAAATAGTTTTATTTGCATTATATATGAAATAATTGAAATACTACTTAAAAACAAGTGATTGATAAACTACTTTCAATTTTATTAAGGCGGCAACTACTCTGATTTTGACATGTTTTAATTGCAAATTTTTATTAGATTACAAGTTTATATATATTTAACCATGTTATTTCATCAAATATTAACTTTAGGCCATCAGTAATAGTTTTCAATTGGTTATTTTAAAGTAGTTAAAAACTAACTTAAATTTAACTAATTTAACAAGTAGTTAAAAATATATTCAGACGAAAGTCAATTGACTTATTTAGCGGACATCACCATACAAAATATGTTAGTTCGTTCTATGGGAAAAAGTCAGAATTTCAACTAGTTGTGGTTGACAAAAAACTACTTTATCAACGACTTTTAAATTAATTGATTTTCCTACAGGGTATATATGATCACACACACACACACACACACGTAACCATATAAACAATGCAGTTATCGCTTAAATGCAACTCATGTTAATAAAATTTTTGTGAAATTAAGTATTTTTTAACAAAAAAAAACGTAGTAAAAAAAAGTTCTTTATCTTTTTTTCATATGATGCTGTTGTGTTTTTCTTATATTTTTGTTGTTGTTTAACGAACAGCATGAAATCACGTTTCAGCCGTAAATTTAAACATTTAGTTTTTGTCAATTTGCTTTTTTTTTAATTTTGTGTTGTCATAAATTATTTTTCCCATACATTGTTGCTCTTAGTTGTCAGCTGTTAAAAAGTGTTGATTGAAAATTTTATTTACATTTTTAATAATTCATAAAATTTCTACGTTATAAACAAACATAAGAGCAGAAATCGAACCTTTGTGTTTGGTATACAGGTATTCGTTTTTTTTTTTTTTTTTGTGGTGATTGTTCAAGTTTATTGGTTGTAAAGTGATTGGAAGATCTGCGTATAACTATGAGGCTGTAACAGAGTTTAAGGTTGTTAGGGATTCTCTTATTTTATTTCTTGTTATGAAGCGTTTACAGTGAGTGCTTATGACGAAGCTTATTATTAAAGGTGAAAAATGCTTCATCTATAATCATATATAATAAGCTGAAAGTGTTCAAAGTTCAAGCTTATTCCGAACTTAAAGCTACTTGTTTGCGTTTCAGTTCGCATTTTTGTTTAATTTTATTGTTTATGTGTTGGCGTTCTGCATTTTTTAGGATGATGATTTAGGATGATTTAGGATTTTCCTCGCTTATTTCTTTAATTTTCGTTGTTTTTTATTTTTTTGTTATTATTTATTTCTGTGATATTTTTTGTGATAAACTTTTAACCGCTGTTGCATTGTTGTTTCGTTTTGTGATGTCTCTGAAGATAGTTTTCTGCACTTGTGTCCTCTATCTCGCTTGTTTACATAGTTTTTGTTGGTCTTGCGTGCAGCAATCAGTTCAATATTTGTTGTTTTTGTTGTGAACTTTCGGCCGTTTTGCTTTTTCTTCTTTTAATTTTCCACACTTTTGAAAATTTTTATTAAATTCGCAAAATACGAACACCAATAACCTTAATAAAATCACTCAGCTCAATAAGCTACTTTGATATGTAAGGGCCGACTGGTTGTTTTGCCGAGCGGAATCTAGAAGAAAATCTGAAAACATACAATCATATGAAATAAGCTCTAAGTCGATATTTGCCAGCCGAGCTGGCTGCTTAAAGCGACTGACTGGCACCGTACGTGCTTTAAGCTTATTTCATGAGTATAGTGGCAGCCGAGCAGGCAGATTAACGCACTTTGAGCTTATTTCATGTGATTGTATGTTGTGTTTTTCAGCTTTCCTCCTCGGTTCGGCTTGAAATTGCAACCAGACGACACTGACACAATAAATGCGCCCTAAGCAATAAGCGCGCACTATAAATGCAATAAGCTCAAAAAAGCTACTTTAGGTAAAAGCGCAAAGAAGCTTCGGTATGAGCTGCAAAAAAGTCGATATACGTATCGATATATCGAGTACTTTGTTTTTTGTGCCTACAACGATATTTTATTTTCGATATCAATCAATATATCGAGCATTATACAGATTTGACATTCTCATTTTCACATTTGTCTCTTAGCGGGAAGCAACAGCGATTGAAATTTTGGTGAGACAGATAAATAAAATTTCTGTTTCGATCATACAATCTATCTATCTATCTATATATATAAAAATGAATGTATGTATGTGGGTATGTGGGTATGTGGGTATGTGGGTATGTGGATATGTGTGTATATCACGTATAGACTCCAAAACCACCGAACCAAACTTTATGAAATTTTTAGGGATACTAAAGCAACATTCGGGAAGTGTTCCTGTGAAGTTTGGTGTTGATTGGGCAAGGGGGCGTGGTACCTCCCATACAACCCAAATTGGCTCTATCGCCCACAAACCAAAAAATTGCTATATATCAGACGGTTTTAATCATATAAAACTTAAATTTGGTAATTTTGTTCAGATGGTTACTTTCGGTGACTGTACAAGAAATGGGCGTGGTCACACTATATATACGCCCACTTTTCAGCACTAATTTTAATTCATGGTATTTTCAAGTTTTGACAGTGAATCTTGATATGCAGGTGCTATGCATACACGTGGCAGTCACTATGTAAATGTAAACGTTGTCACGCCCACTTTTACCGCCCACAAATAAGTACAAATGCTTTATATCAGACGGCTTTTGCCGTAGAAGACTAAGATTTGGTAATTTAGTTCGTATGGTTACTGTCGGCCAATATACAAAAAATGGGCGTGCACGCACTATATATACGCCCACTTTATCGGAATCATGCTTATTCCTGAGTTGTACACGTTTTGATAGTGAATCTTGGTATGCAGGTTCTAAAGGTCCAAGTGGCAGGCACTATGTAAATAGAAATGTTTTCACGCCCACTTTTACCGCCCACAAATAAGTAAAAATGCTTTATATCAGACGGCTTTTGCCGTAGAAGACTAAGATTTGGTAATTAAGTTCGTGTGGTTACTCTCGGCCTATATACAAAAAATGGGCGTGCCTGCACTATATCTACGCCCACTTCATCGGAATCATGCTTATTCCTGAGTTGTTTACGTTTTGATAGTGAATCTTGGTATGCAGGTTCTAAAGGTACTAGTGGCAGGCACTATGTAAATAGAAAAGTTTTCACACCCACTTTTACCGCCCCAAATTAGTAAAAATGCTTTATATCAGACGGATTTTGCCGTAGAAGACTAAGATTTGGTAATTTAGTTCGTATGGTTACTGTCGGCCAATGTACAAAACATGGGCATGGCCGCACTATATCTAAGCCCACTTTATCGAAATCATGCTTATTTCTGAGTTGTACACGTTTTGATAGTGAATCTTGGTATGCAGGTTCTAAAGGTCCAAGTCGCAGGCACTATGTAAATAGAAATGTTTTCACGCCCACTTTTAACTCCCCCAAATTAGTAAAAATGCTTTATATCAGACGGTTTTCGCCGTAGAAGACTAAGATTTGGTAATTTAGTTCATATGGTTACTGTCGGCCAATATACAAAAAATGGGCATGGCCGCACTATATCTACGCCCATTTTATCAAAAGCATGCTTATTCCTGAGTTGTACACGTTTTGATAGTGAATCTTGGTATGCCGGTTCTATAGGTCCAAGTGGCAGTCACTATGTAAATATAAATGTTGTCACACCCACTTTTACCGCCCACAAATCAGTAAAAATGCTTTATATCAGACGGATTTTGCCGTAGAAGACTAAGATTTGGTAATTTAGTTCATATGGTCACTGTCGGCAACTGCTAAAAAAGGGCCGTGGTCGCACCATATCTACGCCCACTTTTTCGAAATCATGCTTATTCCAGAGTTGCACAAGTTTGATAGTAACACTTGATATGCAGGTGCTCTAAGTGGCAGTCAATATATATATATATAAAATTTGCCACGCCCAATTGTACCACCCACAAAAAAAAAACAAAACGAAATGGCCAATTTCAGCCCTTGAAAGCACTTTGACCGAGCTTCTTATGATCAATTGTGTTGTGAGTGTTGTGGAATGTTTGAACACAAATGATCGAGAACTGGACCTACATGTTTTATGTCGACTCCGAACGGCTTATGTTCTCAAGAAGCTTTTCATGGCAGTTTTTATTCTCTGAGGTTTGTCATTGTCTGCAGAGAGGTGACGGCCGAACAAAAAAAACAACAACGAAAAATTAATTCAATTGAAAAACTTTCCGTGTCAGGTGGGATTCGGACCAGGGTGTTCTCGCGTATGGGCCACACACTCTACCCACTACGCCACGGCCGCCACTTGATTTTTTTTTTTGATCCACAAATTAATAGAACTTCTTTAAATCAGACGATTATCATCGTTAAATACTAAAATTTGGTAATTAAGTTCATACGCTTACTCTCGACAGCTTTGCAAAAAATGTGCATGGTACCACTATATCTGTGCCCACTCTTCAGAAATAATTTTATTTAATTTATTTATTTACTTATTTTTTTAATGTACTATAGTTAATTACAATTTAAAAATTATAACTAAGTCAGCACTAGCTGCCAGGGCTATCGGTTAGAAATAATTTTAATTCCTGAGATGTGAACGTTTTGATAGACAAACTTGGTATGTAGGTGCTATGGGTCAAATTGGCGTTCACTTTATATATAAATGTTGACACGCCTACTTTAAACGCCCACAAATCTATAAAAAGGATGTTTATCAGACTTTTTTTAGAGTAAAAGACTAAAATTTGGTAGATTAGTTCATATGGTTACTGCCAGAACCCTTAAAAAATGGGCGTTTCGCACGTTATCTACGACGACTTTTCAAAAATCATTCTAATTTCTGAGCTGTACGTGTTTTGATAGTGAAACTTGGTACGTAGGTGCAATGGGACCAAGTGGCGGTCACTATATATATAAATGTTGCCATGACTACTTTTTCTGCTCATCTATCTATCTGTAAAAAATGTATGTATGTATAAAAAGGCTCCTCACAAAAAAAAAGGTGAACAAGTCGGTTCCTCAAAATAATGCTTAATGTTATGATGATTCCCCAAATATTTCGACTGTAGGAATAGCCATCCGTGAGCTGGAATAGTTTGAAATAAAAAAGAAAAAAAAAACAAAAACGAAATGGCCATTTCAGCCCTTGAAAATACTTCGACCGTTTGAACACAAATGATCGAGAACTGAATCTACAAGTTTTATGCCGACTCCGAACGGCTTATGTTCTCAAGAAGCTTTTCATGCCAGTTTTTACTCTCTGAGGTTTGCCATTGTCTGCATAGAGATGACGGCCGAACAGAAAAATTAATTTAATTGAAAAAACTTCCTATGTCAGGTGGTATTCGAACCTGGGTTCTATGGCATTCAAGCCACGCACCTCAACCAGTATGCCACGCAATGGTTTGAAATATGCTCTAAAAATCGAGTTTTTTATAAAAATATTTAATGGTGTGTTAGTTAAAAATAACAAACGGTCAGAAATAATAGTAATGAAAAAGTTCTTCCAATCTGCACCAATAAATTTTAAATTTTTACAGTCGGACGAGAGATAATGCAGATTTTCATTACTTTTTTAACTTTTTTTTTAATTACTTTCACTAAAATTCAAATTAATTTTATTTTTTTGTTTTGCCATGTTACTTTTAGTCAAATAAATTATCTATTGATGATAAAATATAGTGTAAAGTGAAGAACTAAATTGAATGAAATTACAAAAAAATTTACACATTTTTTACATTTTACAATTTATTTGACTTAAAGTAGTATAGGAAAAAATTCGTTTGAATTTTAGTGAAAATAATATGGAAAAAGTTAAAACAATCCATAAAAATCCGCATTATCTTTGGTCCAACGGGAGAAATGTAAGATTTTTTGATGCAAAAGAACTTTATCATAACTCTTATTTCTGACCGTTTTTTTTACTACCATACCAGCCAATATTTTTCGTCGAAATATTTTGGGGATCATCATAACATACGCCATGGTTTATTTTGAAGAACCGGACTGAACAATTTTTTTCCTAAAGAGCGTGAGGCGACTGAATGTATATACGTGTGTGGGTATATATGTATATCACGTAAAGAGTTCGAAACCGCTAAGCCAATTTTTATACAAAAGCCTTGAGAGGGTTCCTGTGAAGTCTGGTGCCGATCGTAAAAGGCACCTTACATACACCTAAAATGTTCGATATCAAATAGTTTTGGAATTATAGGTCGCACAGCCTAGGAATTTAGTATTCGACCTCAATTTACACATGCCGTTCCACAGGTAACATATTATGGGTGTTGGGCGAGGGGCGAGGCGCGCGGTCTTATTCCGCACCCAAAATTTTCGGTATAGCTTTCGAAATAAGTCACACATCAATGAAACTCGGTACGAACTTACTATAAAAGCATGGCTTCACTGAAGCTACGCCCTCTTTTAGGGAATAAGCGCTGAGCGCAGCGAAGCGCGCCGGGTATAAGCTAGTTTAATATAATGAAGATGATTTTATCTGTCATCAACGTTCAACAGTATCTAACACAGGAGGTGCCACTTATGTAGAATGTTGAATAGGCGGCACTAAGTATTAAAGACGTTTTCTATATTTTGTTAAAACCAATATTGAGGTCGAAAAATGTTAAAAAAGAAAATTATCCTTCACTGGATATGTTTAAGCATGAATTGCATTTTTTGGGTTTTGTCTTTCTTGTTATAGATTTAAGTTTTAACTTTAAGCAATAATTTTAAGTTGTTATTTTTTAAGTAACATTGAAATGTTTTTAGGATTGTTTAATACAATTTATGCACTATATAAAACTACATCATGTCTTCCTATTATAAGTATAAAAATTGTATGTATATTTGTTTGGTGAGTGTCATTCACTACTATAAACGTGCCTTTTGATTTCGGAAATTTAAAATTAAAAAAAAAGTACCCGTTCTCATTACGTTTATTATGCGCCTAATTTTTATATTAATTATTGGTTAGTTTCAGTTCAGCAAATATGGGATTTAAATTTTGCAATTTTTGCAATTTCTTTTTTTTTTTTTTTGCATAAATTGAACTTTTCCCATGACGCTACATTAATTACGCGACTGACTTCATTTGCTGCCATTTAGCTGCCTAGCTATGAGTGGCGGCCATGTGTTGGGCGTTGCACTGGCGTGAACTTTAATTGCATTGCACTGCATATTAAAGCACAAACACATAAGCACACGCACACAGCAACATGATTGTTTGCCTCAAGTGGCTCTATATTGAGTGTGCACCAAATAGCAGCTAATGACTAAAATAGCGGCATAAAATTTTAATGATTTTAATGGCAAGTTTTTAATAAAAGATGAGCTTGAAAATGTAGATTAAACCGCTAGCAACTGATGAGCGAAGCGATTTATTTTTCATATCTACAGGAATTTTTGTGTTAACTTTTTTTTACCAGATGCATTTTTAATGCCTCCTGAAATTATAATATTAAAGTTTGCGTTTTTTGTTAGTTCCAAGAACATGACTTTTCTTGAAAATCTTTCTCAAGGCTTAATTTCAACGAAGCTAATTACCGTAAGTTCTATACAATTTTTTTTTTATAAACCTTACACACAGAAAGTAGTAAAAGATAAGCTGATTAACGAGTGTAAACAACAACAGCAACAAAGCACTTATTTACCAAAAACAGTACCCATGACATTTTAATATTTTCTTTAAGAAGAAAGCAGAAGAAATCTTATTATTAAAAAAAAAAAAATCAACAAAGAAGCAAATCTCTGTTATCAGTGGGCTGAAAATGTATTATTTTCCAAAATACTTTCATAGTTCATACTTCATATGAATCTGCTTGTTCTTCTTTTTGGTTTTTTCTCAAAAAAAAAACTGTGTCAGCAAAAAATATTAAATACTTAAGTAAATAATGCCAAATCATTTCAGCTTCACTTTGTATCTTTTAATAAGTATTTATAAACTTTACTTTTCTTATCTTCTGTTGACTAACACCCATGTTTTGGCCGAGTAAACAAAGCCAGTGTCATAACAACGTTAACCCTGAACTGCTACCAATTAGTAATTGTTTTGCACAAACGCAATGCAAACAATGTTGCAAAGTCGCAGATACAAGATAAATATTGCACAGTAATAAAAATAATTCTCGTATCGTTGGAATATTTTTGTTTGACATAAAATTTACTTAATATTGTCTGGGTTTCGTGGGTGCAGAAGAAGTTAAATAGATATGTCTTTGTTTTTACAGTTCATAAGTTTTTTGTTTGTCGTTTCACTTTAAGCAGTGGAATTTTTTCACAAAATATTTACTCACAACAGCAGATTACTGTTAACAATTCGATTATGCAGTTGTGTTTATAATATTAAGTACAATTTCTTAAAATTTATTTAATCTGGTTTTTTTTTTTTGGAAAATATTTCAAAACGACGAATCAGATAGATTGAAAATGTTCTTACAATATTTGTCAAAATTAATTGAAAGGAATCTACATAGTTTTAATAGATGAGTTGTAAAACATTTCATTAAAGAAAATGACTGCTTTGCAACATGCCTTCTTCACAATTACAGGAGTATTTCTATAGAAAGTAATGAAGTGGTTTTATACAATATTAGATGAGTTTTTTAGCATCGCTGTATCCGCTTAGCAAATTTTTTCATGCAAAAAATGGTTTAGAGTATATAGCGATGCCAAAAAGCGCAGCTATTGATATTTACCATATCAGCAATATATTTCCTAATATTGCACAATTTTTCTAATTCTAAGAGCATCCTTTTTTCTCTGCTGGTTTCACTGTACGGATATATAACGGAGAGGTTTGCCGGTTGCCACCTCATATTGTTTCGCCAAAAAATCAACGTATTATTGATTTTTTATATTAATATTGAAATTGAAATAATTTGAATTCTCAAAAAATTTTCAAAAAAAATTTAAAATTTTTAAAAGTTTCTTAAGTCAGTCATTTAAAATTTAAGCATGCAGATTGCCACTCGATGAAATATTGCTGAAAATGTAGAAAAATTCAAGCAAAAGATATGATTTAGAAAATTTATAAGCATTTATTGAATCTTGAATTAAGTATACATTTTGCAGTGTACTCCCTCGATTCATTATTAACTTTGATTTTACTAATTGTTTCCAGCAGTGCATCAAAATCCTTGAAACTGCGGTTGATTTTTCTTGATCTACGCGCTGTCACACTGAAAATGTAAATAAAATCAACGATAATATCACTAAAAGGAAAGAACACTTCACTTTTGACTCAATGACACTCGAAAACATGATAAGGTAAGCACACATTTTACAAAAGAAAAGCGAAAAAAGAGGTAGCAACCTGCAAGCAAACAAAGGTCCAACCTGCATTTTGATGCCATCCTAAAATTAACATACAGAATACAGAATTGCCGATCTTTTTAATTATGTTTGGATTATGAAAATTTAAAGAAATATTTATTATATTATCACTAATATTTTCCTTGAATTTTCAATAAAAACGTTCAATTTATGAACACAGGACAAGTACACAATTTTAATTTTCCAATTTTTAAGAACTTATATTTTACACTTTCTTAAGCAGATACTGTTCGCTCCAAACTTAGATTAAAAGTGACAACTACTTTTTTGACTTCGATGTCAGTCAGAGTTAAGGTCACTTACACTAATACAATGTAAAATTACAGCAGTGGTGGCAACCTGCAAACATTGGTTGCAAGCTCCAAGCTATATTTCACTAAAAAATACAAAAATAAAAAAAACCAAAAACATTTCAGAGCAGCGTGTTGCATCCACTTCTTCTAACAAGTAACAAGTAACAAGTTTGCTTATAAATACTTTAAAATAACTGTGTTTGTGAAAGTAATATTAATAATTCATTTCCGAAAAAAATAAGTTTTATTTTTGATTCATTTGTAAAAGGAATTAATTTCATCTTATTTGTGCAAAATTGTATATTTTGGCATAACACAAAAAAAGTCATAAGTTCGAAAACAAACTTTTTCACATCGAAAACTAGCTCAACAAAATCTTTGAGTATTTAGAAAAGCTTTGATCTATCTTCGAATAATAGAACATACTTCCCTGAAAGCATGCTTCACAAATCAAGTTTATAAATGATATCAGCTCCTGTTTTACGAAAGTCAATTACCTTTTATATGCAGATGATATGAAAATATATAACGCAATCAGAAATAATTCGGATTCTGAAAGTCTACAACAAGAATTGTCGAAAGTCTACACTTGGTGCTGCAAAAACCGTCTTTCATTAAACGTGAAAAAGTGTTACCATATTACCTTTACCAAATCTCAAAATAACTTCGATACTTCATATTCTATTGATACGTGCGCTCTAAAAACAGTTGATAAGACGTCTGATTTGGGAGTAATATTTGACTCCAATTTTTCTTTTTTAAGCCATTTTGACTTTATTATAGCTAAAGCTTATGCCATGTTGGCTTTTGTTCGCAGAAATAGCTCAGCTTTTTCTGACCCATACACTCACAAAATTCTTTATACATCTCTTGTTAGATCAAAATTAGAATATGCATCACTTATATGGAACCCATACTATGCGTCGCACATTAATCGTCTCGAACGTATACAAAAATCCTTCATCCGCTATGCTTTACGTCCATTAAATTTTGTTGATCCTATGCCCCCATATAATGCTCGTTGCTTGCTTATAAATCTGAAAACTCTGCAAAGTAGAAGAACAATCCTTTCACTTTTGTTTATATTTGACTTAATAACTGGAGTAATCGATTGTCCTCGCCTTTTAGAGTTGGTAAATTTCAATGTACCTTCTAGAAGCCTTCGTTCTGTTGATTTATTTTTTATTGGCATGCAAAGGACTAATTATGCAGTTAATGCCCCAATAAATCGTGCTTTAATTGAATTTAATAAATTATCTAAAGTTATAGAAATTGATTTTTCTTGCTCTAAATTTGTTTTAAAAGACCAGTTAAATATTTTCTATCGCTAAGTTGTTTTAAATTTTTCTTATATATTGTTGTAATTAATGCTATCTTAATCTTAGGGTAGTGTAATTGTAATTAATTATATTATATTAGCTGTAGTCAGTAAGGATACAAATCCATTGATGAAAGTACAAATAAACAAATAAACAAATAAACAAAAAAATTAGAAGAACTTTAAGCTGCTTTCATATCATTTGTATTCTAGTACCGCAATTCAGGGTAATTTACTAATTGCATTCGTGAAACAAGTAGAAAATTAAGAGCTTAGTGGATCACAGCAAGTATCACGAAAAAAGTCTGCTGATGAGTTGGTGTAGCGGCCAACGAAACAGCTGTCTAGTCTGCTATGTGATTAATACTCTATATAGGGTATTGTTGTTGTTAGTTGTTTTTCCTTCAGTTGTTTTCTTCGGAAAGCCACATTGACCTTGAGCTCGATAAAATATAACCTTTAATAATTGAAAAATTATTAGAGTTACATAAACACATAACTTAAAATTTTTCAAAATTTTTAAAATAAACTCGATTAAGAGAATAGAAGTTGAAAAATTTCCATCCTAAATTTGCTGATTTCAAAAGAATTATTTTCTTCCCTATTTAAAAAGTTGCTGTCAATCTTGCTTCTTACCGTAAAATTACCTAGAATTGAATTACTCGATGCAGCAAAAAAATTTTTTTTGAGTAAAAACAAGAAAACGATGGAGATGAAAAAAGTTCTCATCCTGAATTTTTGCCCACAAATCAACATTTATGCGGAAAATTGATTGGCGGTATGTTCAAGCCCCGGTCTATCTTCCCTGGTGCCAGGTTTTTGTATAAAAATCAGAACTCCACACCCCAAAACATACTCCAAAACAAAAGATCTCATCCTGGATTTTTGCTTAAAAGTAAACCATTATATGATAAATCAGCTGGTGATATGCTCAATCCCGGGTGTATCGTCTTTGGTACCGAAATTTGGGCTGAAGTGCGAAAAAAGGGTTTTTGTATAAAAATCAAAAATCCCACACCCCAAAACTTACCCCAAAACTTATCCGAAAACAAAAGTTCTCATCCTGAATTTTTGGCATATGTCAGCATATGATGCCAAAAGGATGATTTTTTGCCATCTTTCCCAAATTGCTATCAATCGTCCTTCATACCGTAAAACGACCTATTAGTTAAATACTCGGTTCCGCAAAATTTCTTTTTTTCAGTAAAAAACAAAAACAAAAGTGAATGTAAGTTTTGGGATGTGGAAATCTGATTTTGATATAAAAATCCCTTTATTTTGCAATTCGGCTAAGATTTCGGTACTAAGGACGATAGACCGGAGCTTTTGAATACCTCTAGTCGATTTTCTGCATAATTGTTGATTTTTAGGCAAAAATTCAGAATGAGAACTTTCATCTTCTATCCTTTTTTTTTTGGTTTTTACTGAAAAAAACAAGTTTTGCTGAACCGAGTATTTCACTTCTAAATCGTTTTACGGTATGAAGGACGATTGATAGCAATTTGGGGACGAATACACAAAATCATCCTTTTGGCATCAGCTATCACATGCCAAAAATCCAGGATGAGAACTTTTGTTTTGGGATATGTTTCGGGTTGTGAAATTCTGATTTTCATACAAAAATACCATTTTTTTGCACTTCGGCCCAAGTTTCGGTACCAAGGACGATAGACCCGAGCCTTGAGCATATTACTAGTTGATTTTCCAAGCAAAGAGTAATTTTTGAACAAAAATCCAGGATAAGAACTTTTGTTTTGGGGTATGATTTTGGGTGTTGATTTCTGATTTTCATACGAAAATCCCTTTGTTTTTCGCAGTTTGGCCCAAATTTCGGTACCAAGAACGATAGACCCAGGCTTAAGCATATCACCAATTGATTTTCCATATAAAGATTGATTTTTGAGCAAAAAGCCAGGATGGGAACTATAGTTTTCGAGTAAGTTTTGGGGTGTGGAAATCTGATTTTCATATAAAAATCCCTTTTTTCGCACTTCGACTAAAATTTTGGTACCAAGGACGATAGACTGGAGCTTGAGAATACCTCCAATTGATATCACGCATAAATGCTAATATTCAGGCGAAAATCCAGGATGAGAACTTTTCATCCCCATCCCTTTTTTGCCTTTTACTAAAAAAAACCAAATTTTGCTGAACCGAGTATTTCACTCCTGGGTCATTTTAAGGTATGAACGTATTGAAGGCATTGATAGCAGTTTTAGAAACAAATTTAGCATATAAATTAAATTTTTAATGTTGCAATTTTTTTTTAAGAATTTAATGAGTACATAAAACTAATATATTCGTGGATACTCGTACTACCACAGGCATTAATAATACTTCGCAAACGAATTCGTAAAGATAGCACGATACAAATACATTGTTTATTTTACGAATATTCGTACAATGTACGAATATTTTTGCCACAAACATCATTCGCAGCCATTTTTCTAATAAATTTTTTGAGTGTGGCGTATATTTGTTAGTTCTGCGAGCAATATTTAACAAGCTATGCCACTGCAAGGAAGACTCAAAAGAGTGCGTTCCAGTACTTCATTGGGTTTCCTGACAAATATCAGGGCTTCTTTTATAATTTAAATATTTTGGAAAACGCTTAAATATTACTAGAGAATGATATGAAAAACCTAAGAAATAACTCAAAATTAACTAAAAATGACTTAAAAATGTAATAATAAAATACTTAAAAATTAATAAAAAAGATTATAAAACGACTCGAAAATGACTTTAAAAATGAATAGAAACGGATAAAAAATATAGGTAATAAAAGACTCTTCTTGTAGAGTAAAGTGTAGGGTACCATCTTTTCCCGAGATAAGAGTATTTTTTGATCGAAAAACTAGCGCATTTTCGACCGTGTATATCAAGCAGGATAGTCGAAAACGACTACAATTTGTTGGAAAATTTATTTACATTTTGGGTGGGGATATAATCTTAACTTAAGCCAAATATATAATTGTTCAAAAGTTTAGTTTTCGGTTACTTTGGGTTACTTTCAGGTGCGCCCACTCCATGAAAGATGATTAAAACTGACCTTATCTATGTGTGTGTCAAATATATAGTTCATTCATTATTATTACAGCGTTTTTAGGTTATTTCTGATTGCTTATGGCTACTTCCGGTTGCGCTTACTGAATGGAAGACGATAGGAACTGACTTAAACTACTCTTATACCAAATTTTACTATTTTATTTAGCATCAATATGTACCGAAATATATTCTTTTCAATATTATTTAAAAGCGTAAGTTGTGTAAATAAGTTTTCCTTTTTTGTAAGTTTTATTCAGAGAAATTGGCCAGTATATATTATTGCCTATTATTAGCTACGACTTTTCGCCTTCTATGAGATTGATTCAAGTAGATGACAAATTGGGATTCTATTTATGGTGTTTCTGTTAATTAAGGCTGACACAAAACAATCACATTTTATTTGACAATCACATTTTAAGATCCATATAAATCAAAACACAAAAAAAAAATAACTCATAACTTACACTCCCAATTAAGGCCGTAATAAAATGTTAATTTAACTCGCTTGTCGTTTAGCGTTATTTCAAGAATTCCCTTTCACATAATTATTATTAAATAAGTGGCCATAACAAAAATAATAATAATAATTAAAACGATTCTTCCTTTTTATTAAATGGCTTAAGATACTTTCGGGTTTAATGAGCTGCTCAAAATCTTCATAACTTCAAGCTAAACTTCGGTAATTAAGTGTTACAGCCATTAACATTTCAACCCTTCTCCAACGGCAACCCTTAAGTCGCGGGAGTTAAATAATTTATTACACTCAGCTAAATTATAGTTAATAACACACAATTTTGAAGCTTAAAAGAGTCTTGATGCAGATATAAAATTGAAAAAGCAGATAAACACTTTTCTCTTCACTGCCACCCATTTCAAATAAAATTCAGGTACAGATACGATGAGCAAGCAACTTGTTGGTTATAATAATATCAAGATTGTTAAAAGTGGGATTTTAATGGCCTTAAGGAATTTGGAAAGAGATAACAAAAAATAAAAAACTTCCAAAATACTTTCAACGCAATGATTTAGATTTCATTTATTTGAAAGCGCTGAACGGCTTATATATTTTTTTTTAGTCGCTACTTAAATAAATGTTATTGTTGTATCTTTACACAGCGTTACATATTTTTGGATTATAATTTTATAAAAATATTTTATCACATGAAAGCGTTTTACTTAATATCTTTTATGGCTTGTTCAATAAAAAGCAAACATTAAGTGTATTTTTACAGCTTTAATTTTCTTGTGTAGCCGCTTAGAATGGTATTAAGTAAGAATTTGTTTTTTACTTGGATGTATTTGTTGTCTTTTTTTTTTTTTTTTTTTTTTTTGAAAAAACTCATTACTTGCGCCATATTTTCCTTATAGTTTGGTTTCTCTTATTACATATTTAAGCTTTATTTTGGTATTCTTCGTCGTAACTTTGTTATAATGATTAATGATCTTCATTATATTTATTTCAATCTTTACTTTATTTTTAGGTAAATTACTGGAATGAGGTGTTGTAACTCCACACCATTAATTGGATTTATATGATGCCACACAAACAGTTATGTTTGTTGATTAATGAATTTCACAAATGCATTTAAAGGTTTGTTCCATTGCAGTAAAATAAAACAATAATCTTTTTTTCAGCGAAGTTATTAACTGGAGTGAAATGAAAACTTTACACAAGCGTCAGTTACGATTTTTTTTTTAAGTAACTTTGCATTTACGCTTAGTGCAAAAACAAAAATGCATACAAACAACAACAACACAAGCCGCTCTCGATGGTCAGCATATTTTCAAATGCACTTAAACAAAAACAAACACAAGCAAAGGCAAAAAAAGAAAACATCCCTCACTCAACGATGCTGATTTTGAAGCATCAGTACTGTGTGCGGTCGCTAAGAATTGTGTTTACATGTGTATTTTGTAGATGAACTTGAAATTCGTGCGCAATAAATGTTCTTTGTGTTTTTTTTGAAGCATTAGCTCATGACACAATTGTCTAGGTACATAGCTTGTGAAAAATAGTAGATTTAAAGAGAAGCTAAGAGAAAAGTTCTGCATTCGTCAGGACTGCCGACGGAAGCGTTAGCTTCTTAGATCTTTTGATTAATGCAAAATTTATGAATCTTAATAGGGAGTTTCAGACAATAATACTTGTCCGATGGACATTGCGTGTTCGATGGCATATACGATGTGTGAAACTAAAACTAAAACTAAGACTAAATGATTTTGATTTTCCTGTAGGTCCATCCGACATGTAATATTGTTTGAACGCACGTTTATCGTACTCGTTGTATTTTTCATTTTGCAAAAAAAATCGTAGATGAGTGAACATCAAATGAAAAATAGGAAAAGAACAAGGAAAAAACGAAGAGAAAGCATTTCACATAATGAATTTTGGAAGGAATCTATTGAACTTCATCGGAGATTTTTATCAGAGCAGCCAGAAAATTTGTTTGCCATTGTTATTATGTGTTCTCTCTGAGCGCTAAGAAATATTGATGTCCATTCAACATGTAGCACGTCTGAAAGCTCATTAAATAAATGTCGTTATTTTATCGAACATCATGTTGAATGGCGGCCGTGGCGTAGTGGGTAGAGTGTGTGACTCTTACACCAGAGAACCCAGGTTCAAATCTTCCATCTGACACAGAAAATTTTTTCAATTGAATTAATTTTTCTGTTCGGCCGTCACCTCTCTGCAGACAGTAGCAAACCTCAGAGAGTAAAAACTGCCATAATAAGCTTCTTGAGAACATAAGCCGTCGGAGTCGGCGTAAAACATGTAGGTCCAGTTTTCGATCATTTGTGTGCAAACGTTTCACATCACACACAACGCAATTGGTCATAAGAAGCTCGGTCAAAGGGCTGAAATTGCCATTTCGTTTTTTTTTTTTTTTCATGTTGAATAGACATATAGTATTGTCTGAAACCAACTAATGAAAAGTTAAGTATGCACTTTAATTAGAGGTTACTTTTAAATAAAAATAATGGAACAAAAACTTTGATCATAAACATTTCAACAAGAAATTGATAATTATACGAAAAATTAAACGTGACAAAAGTCTACATGCAGGACTCAAAGCAATCTCGGCAAAAAAAAAGTGATGCATTTAAATTTGTTTTGTTTCTCATTAGAATGTGCATTATTTACTCTACTAAATTGTGTTTTAAGATCTGTTTCAATCGGCAGCACTCACATAATTGAACCCCGAAACTAAAGTGTAACTATCATGCGAAAATGTAAAAATTTCATAAAGAGTCCTCTTACAAAATTGTAATATGAATAAAATTTAGTATAGACTATAATAACAATTTGAATCGATTCAAAATTAATTACGACCGAGCCGTGCTACGGTAAAAAAACATTTATAACAACTACAAATTTGGAAAAAAATAATGTATAAATTTAAAAGTGTGTGCATGTTTATTTTGTCAATTAATGCTTAACTTAATTTTACGCGGTTTTTTATTTTATAATTAAAATGTTATAAATATACCAGGTGCATGCGTAAGTTCTTTCCGGTTTGTCTAGGAGAAGGCGCCAGCGTAATAGTTTGACACATACGTCATTTTTTTCGATTGACATTTAACTACAAACACACAAGTTGAGTTCGAAAACAACTAGCGTCTTTTTTTTATCGTTCAGTGATCATGACGAGTTTTGTGCCAGAAAAATAAATTTTTGCAACACTTAGTTTTTCTTATTTCATCAAAAGAAAAAGGCAGTTGATAGTCATCGTTTGCTAGTAGAAACACATGATGAACATTAAGGTGGATCGAAATCGAAAAGGATATCGAAATTGGTTTGACCGTCTGCCAGCGGTTTTGATTTTAAAAAATCCCCATTTCGCCAAAAATCAATGGTTTTTTCCGGCGTAAGTTTTTATCAATCTAAAATAACTACCCAAAAATAGGGTGCAAACAAAAGGTATCTAGGACCCGAAAGTTGTGAATAAGAAAATTGTTAGATTCGAGCATTTTTTTAGTGCAATAATGTTCAGAATTAGGTCAAAATTTTGAGTATTTTTCACAAAAAGCTCTATAAATCTGCTATATTTGAGTAAATTTTAGAAAATTTTAGAAAAACCAGAGCGCTTTTTGTGAAAAATACCAAAAGTTTGGACAGAAGTCTGAACACTGTTGTACTAAAAACAAGAGAAGATTGGTCAAAGTCCTTTCAAAGGCTGAAATGGCCACTGCGTTTTTTTTTTTTATTCGATTTCAATGTGAAAAACAGAGAGCGCTCTGGTAGACCACACAAATGCGAAGTGGAGCAATCGCAGGAGTTATTGGATGATGACCCAACCAAACTCACCGGCAATTTGAAGAAATATTACATGTGTCACAAGAACAATCAGCACATGCTTCCGAGCAATAGGGCAGATCAATAAAATCGGTAAATGGGTCCCACACCATTTGGCTAAACGTCAAATGGAAAATCGTTAAGTCACTTGTAAAATGCTGACTAAAAATTGATTTGTTTTGAAAACACGATACGAAAAAAATCTCAATACCAGGTAATCGCCCCGGCAAGAAGACCATGCTTTGTGTCTAGTATGACCAGAGGGGTTTATGAACTCTTGAAGTATGGCAAAACCGTTAATACACAACGCTATCGCCAACAAATGATTAATGGAAAGATGACCGAAATGGGCAAGAAGACATGGCGAGAAAAATGGCTCGACGAATGGTTTGCCGCAAAAGATAAGCAGTTTTTTTGGCACAAGTTTCATAAATAACCTGAGATAGACAAAATGTGTTGAATTCTATGGGCAATATTTTAAATAAAAACAAATTGTTTCCCTAGAAAATTACGTATTTGTTTTACCAAAAAAACGAATTTACCAGTTTGATACCAATGGTATGTTTTCAAAGAAAAATGTGCACAACATTCTTTCTAAAGCTTTTGAAAACTTTTTCCATATCGACGAATTAGATCAAAAATTATAAGTGGTATTAATAATATAATTTTTTATATTTTATCGGTATGCAAGGGGAAATTTTCTTTATTAATTTATGAAGGCATATACAACAAATATTTCAGCTATTGTTTTTAATCTTTCGTTTCGTTTATTATTTAAAATATTAATTAGTACAGTAAGATTACATAATATCTTTTAACGTAGAACAGAGACATTATTTATCGTCAACAGAAAACATTAAATTAATAAAAAAAAACAAACATAAAGAAAACAAAATTGCTTAAGGCTTATTACTAAATGCTATTATAAAGAAGATTGAATATTATATAATTTAAGACTTATAACTAATTAAAAACTTATTTAAAAATCATGAAGATAAAATGAGAAATGATGAAGAGAAAGAAAAAAAAGTTGAGAAAAAGTACAAGTAATAGAATAGAAAAGATATTTAATATTAAGAAAAGAAGGATATAACAGAAGTCTTAAAATTGTTTGTATTGAAGATGGATTTAATATTTTGAGGTAGTGAGTTTCATAACCTAATGTCACTAATGAAAAAGAGTCGCTTAGAGTGTAAGCAGGAATATATCGACAAATTTAAGTTAAAAGTTCTATTGGAAACACTGAAGCATAGGTATGATGGAGTCTTGTTAATTATTAGCTTGTGCAGCAATATGCACTTTCTGGCATTTAAGTAGGATATTATGCTACAGCCCAGAATTTCCTTGCTTCTATCGGAGAAATGCTCAAAACGTTTCAAGTCTTATATATATCTCGCCGCATCATAATAAGCAACAAGGGTTTTGTGCTCAGAGTGAGAGTCAAGGTTACAGTAAACAAGCTCAGAATAAGTTATCAGTGGAACAATAAGTTGGATAACAAGCCTTTTTTTTAGTCAGAGTGGGAGTGTATTTAGAAGACAAACGCAGACATCTAAGTGTAAAATAGATTTGTTTAATAATATTATTGCCATGGTCGGTACACGTAAGTTTAGAATTTACAAAAAAACCTAAATTTTTTATTTTGTCGACCAATTGAAGTTGTTTACCGTTCAGGTTAATTACCGGAATTTGGGTAAAGTCAAGTTTATCCTTGGCTATTGGGAGAATATATTATTTGTTAACATTAAAGCAGAGATCATTTTCTGATGCCCACTTAGATATTTCACTTAAGTCTTCATTAGTTCTACAACACAAGTCCTCAATTAGGCCGATTCTGTTAGAAAAATATAATTGAATGTCATCTGCATAGGCATGCATCGTCATATCATTGCACACAGAAAAAAATGGCATTAATAACTAAACTAAAAAGAAAAGGCCCAAGGATAGATCCTTGGGGTACTCCAGCTGTAATTAATAAGTAGTCAGAAAAGGTGTTGCCATTCTTCACTCTTAGCATTCTACCATCAAGATAGTTAGCAATTAACGAAGCAGCACTAGCACTAAAACCAAAGAACTGCTTGAGTTTTTTAACTAAAAGAGAATGATTAACGCAGTCAAAGACTTCAGAGAAGTCAAGTTGACAAAGGAGATGTTTTCTGCATCATATTGTATGCGAATATCGTCAAGTATCTTAAGCATTGCTGTCGCACAGCTGTGTCCTGCTCGTGAACTGCTTTTGAAGTCATAGACACACAGAAAGCTCTTTACAATTTTAACATCTCTGGTCAGAAGCATATCTCAGACCTAATATTTATTCTATTTTGTTGTGTTTAGGAAGTGAAGTGAAGCGCGTTGAGCACTTTTTCGTAGAGAGAAAAACTATAGATTCGCGATATCATCACGCTGTTAGTGATAACATCACGCTTTTAGCTGGTCATTTCTGTTGCATTGCACAGCATTGCTTATGCCGTGGTTATGGGGGGCAAACATGTTTGGTGAGCTTTTTTTTTGAATACTGAGGCGATTACCGATTTCCGAAGCGATAACCCACCGATTATCGAACCAATTATCGATTACCGAAGCGATTACCAACCGATTACCAGACCAATTACCGAACCGATTACCACCCAATTATCAATTTCTAAAGCGATTACCAACCGATTACCGAAGCGATTACCAACCAATTATCGATTACCGAATCGATTACCAACCGATTACCGAGGCGATAACCAAACGATTACCAATTACCGAAGCGAATATCAACCGATTATCAATTACCGAAGCGATTACCAACCCATTACTGATTACCGCAGCGATTACCTACCGATTACCGAAGCGATTACCAACCGACTTCCGAAGCGATTTCCAACCGATTACCTAAGCGATTACCGAAGCAATTACCAACCAATTACCGAAGCTATTACCATCCCATTACCATTTACCCAAGTGATTACCAACCGATTACCAATTACCGAAACGATGACCAACCGATTACCGAAACGATAACCAACCGATTACTAAAGCGATTACCAATTACCGAAGCGATTACCAACTGATTACCAAAGCGATTACCAACCGACTACCGGAGCGATTACCAACCGATTACCGAAGCGATAACCAAACGATTACCAATTACCGAAGCGAATATCAACCGATTTTCAATTACCGAAGCGATTACCAACCCATTACCGATTATCGCAGTGATTACCAACCGATTACCGAAGCGATTACCAACCGACTACCGAAGCGAATATCAACCGATTATCAATTACCGAAGCGATTACCAACCCATTACCGATTATCGCAGTGATTACCAACAAATTACCGAAGCGATTACCAACCGATTGCCGAGCAAATTACGAATTACCTAACCATAGTAATTGTGTTACAAATATATTATATATAAATATGAAAAAATATCAGTTTATACATTCAATAACGCATAAATTGATAAAGAGTTAAGAAACTAGAACGCGTCTGATAGTCGCAATAGTCGGCCATTGCTGCTTCGGAAATTCATAACAGTTATGTTATTTCATAGCTTTAAGTTTTCACTTCGGTTGGCAGTCCCCAACTGCCTCCTTTTTTTTTTTTTTTTTGGTCAACTGACATACCAGCCATTTCTCCAACAAGTGCTTATCGAATATTCACATCTTTTTGTATTCATTTCCAAGCCTAACCAATATTGAAAATGTTTGAAAATGTAACAGCTGCTTCTCTTTAATACTAATCGTATTAAGTATCAAATAAAAAACCTCTTTCAATTGAAACTAATTTATTGTATTAGCTACAACAAAAGAACCTACACCGAGTACAAAAACTCAAGCATGACAGGCGATACATTATATTTCTGGTATAACAAGCAAAACATTTGGTTGGAAAAATAGAACTAATGAGGGAATATTATAGAAAAAGTGAACAATTTTGTAACAGAAAAGTAATGCATGCTGGTTGCAATACTGACACTGTTTAAGAAAGAACAATAAAAGAAAAGATCTAGCTGCTAGCTGCCGAAATTAACTCCAAATCCATTCCAGTGTTAATTTTTAAACTTCTATATAAAAAATTGCTGTTGTTTTGGTCGACAACAGTTGAATGCAACTTTTTCTGAGAAGTACAAACAAAATACGTAAAGAAAACTAAACAAAACAAAACTTGTAAAAATTTTATCGAATCGCGTCATCTTAGCTGGCTTCAGTGTGTGAATCATTCTGTAATTTTTTTCTTACTTGGACGCTGGTGTATTTTTTATTGTTTGTCTGTTTTTAAGCCAAAGTCCAACTTATGCTGCCTTCTTTAGTGAGACATTAAAAACAGCAGCGGCAACAGCAACAAAAAATAAGCCAAGAAATGTTTTGAAAAGTAGAAAAAGAAAAAAAAAAATAAAATCAGGTTTAACACAGCTGCTGATTTTGTCTGGTTTTTACTTGGTTGTTTTTTTTTTTTTTTTGGCACAAAATCTGTTGATTTTCTGTATAGTGCGTTTTTCCCATCAACAATTTTAATGATTGCTCAGTTATTATCATGACTACCTGCTTGAATCTGCTTAAAGGTAAAACAACCTTTTCAAATCAAAGACTTTCTTATACATATTATGTATCTTCAATTCATGCTATTGTATAGCAGTTTTTATAAAATAAACTACCTTTCTTTGAAGCTGGCTTTTTACCTGTAGATACAGATATATTTATAAGCTTGTATTTAACTCAGCTGCCTGTGCTGCTTACAATTTCTCGCAAGATTAAATATATATAGTATATCTATAGAATAATTGGGATGAAAATCTTTACCGTTCTCCATGAACAGGTTCTAATTCCTTGTCATTCATATCCTTTTTTAAAAAATCAAAGCAGGTTTTCTTAAAGGTGAAATCTTGCACAATCTTTCGAATAAAGAAAGATGCTGACACATTTTCGCCCTTAGGTAGGTTAAGTGAAGCAACAAATTGTGCCGATTTTGTCAGAGCTACGACAGTCAGATTTCCTTTTATTTTCTACTCCCTTTTCCTCTTCAGTTTGCTCAACCTAAATCAGCACAAATTTTTACACCTGCTGCTCTAAATGGTTTCTTTAATAAATATGTTTTTTTTTTTTGATAAATGACCGAATTAGAAAAAGTTACTGTATTAGTTAAAATAGAATTATAAATTGTGGTTTCATCATAAGAATTTTCAAGTTTTGGGAATTAAATAATCAGCTTAGTTATTGATTTTTACTTTAAAATTTGTTGTAGTGAAATTCTACACCTTAAAATAAATACCTATACATAAAGATGTCAAAAACTGTATTGCTAGTTTATATTTAAACCCTAAAGCAACAGTGTCTTCACAAAACCCTTCCAACCCATTGACACACTTCATGCTTATGCCATTATTGTGGTTTCTGGTTTTCACACAAACATAAACGACAACACAACAAACAAAAAAAAAAAAAAACAACAAAATAATGCTCTTCAATCTTCACAAGGCAACCTCATCGCATTACCAAATATGTCACAAGTTATAAATAAAAAAAAAAATTACTATAAAAGGAAATTCAACTTGCCAGACGAAAACAACAATCATCAACCTTTAATTTACAATCACAAATCGCAGCGTCACAAGCCAGTCAAGTTGTTCGTTCGTTCATATCCAGTCATGTAATCATTTTATGCCTCTATCAAATTCATCGGATTACATGCTGCATGCATCATTCATTTCATTCATTCACTTGATGTTTTCCCTTTTATGCCCTTTCAGATACGTCAATATAAAGTGTATTATTTTTAAATAAAGGTATTACAACGTTATCAGCGAAGTATGGCGCGATATCTGCTCTAACAAACACGCAAAATCCATTAAGCTTGATTTGTGCTTGTTGCCAACAATGTGCTAACGTGATTAATTTCAATCCGCTCTGCAGAATTTCGAAATCAATATGTCAAGCTATAAGATTTATGACAAAGTGCAATAGAATCAAATAACAATGAAAGGTAGAGTATACCATCAGCCAAATATAGGTGGACAAAATTACTGATACGATATATATATGAAAAAACATGAAAGTACAGGACTCCATAGTCTTCGAGGTTGCTGAATCGATTTTTGACGATAATTTTAGCATTGTGATGAATAATGTCTGGAGTGAAAATAGGCGAAATTCCTAAGGTTTGCGCTAAACATATAATTATCTTTGTTTTCAAGATAGCTGAATCCATTTTTGCTAATTTTTTTGCTGTAGAATAAATTTAAAATAAATTCTGGGGAGGGAGTGGGGGAAGGGGAGATAGGGAGGGGCACACGTTTTTTTATGTAGCTACATAAATAAACAAATTTTAAACTAGTGCTGGGTTTAAGGAATAGAAATGAAGTGGATGCAAATTCTACTTTACCCGAAATTTCAGTTGAAAGCTAGAAAGCGGATGAAGTAACATAGCATATTTTTTTTCTAGACTAAACTCATTCTGGTTCAGCTTTCGTTTGCGATTGACTGCAAAGTCGGATCATGAAGAATTTTTCTGTCACAATTTGCACTTCCCACAAAAAAAAATTTTATACCCATTGTTTATTTTTCTTAAAAACAAATTTTAGGCTCTTTTTAGAACAATTGAACAGCTGATTCAGTATTTTAGTTGCTTCATATTAAACAACTCAATCGCAATATATACAGAGAAGAACCTACAGAATCTACAGACATCATCGAATTTTTGATCTCTGCAAATCCGAAGAATCTCAATGAAAATTTAAGTATGCAGTTTAATTAGAGATGGCTATTAAGCAACGAAAACTATAACAAAAACTTTGATGCTTATCAACACAACAAAATATTTACAATAATACAAAAACTTAACGCGACAAAAGTCTACATACAGGGCATTGAGCTATAGTTTTCAAAGCATTTTCGACAAAAAGAAGCGATTCTTTTAAATGTTTTACAAAACAAAAGTTTTACTGTTATGCAGAAATGTAAAAATTTCATGTTGAGTACTCTTACAAAAATGTGAAATAAATAAAATTCAAGCTAGTCGAGAGTATCAACAATTATAAAAAATTAAATCGACTCAAAACGATCAAAGCGCCCTACGGCTGGCAAAAAAAAAAAACTTTCTCGAAGGTATTACAGCCTTTCATGAAAAATGTGGAACAAAATCCGGGAATCAATGGTTCCAAACAATGGAGAAGACGGAATATGTTGCCTGGAGATGTAATATGGAGGGAAAATGCTGAATGTAATGACGTATATGAGGAAATAACTCCGATAGAGTATTTTGAAAAATTTTTTGATGAGGAAGTATTTGAACTAATGACTTCGCAAATCAATTTATATGCAATGGAAACGCTTTTGACTGAATTGAAATGTTCACCATATGAAATGCGATGTTATATCGGGGTACTCTTGCATATGGGTATCATAAAAATTCCTCGAACAAGGATGATTTGGTCAACGTAGTTGAAGTTGAATTTTATATCCGACGGTATGAAACGATCAAGATTTGAAAAAATTAAGTCTTCTTTTCACCTGAATGAAAATTCAAAGCAGTCAAAGAAAGATGAACCAAATTTTGACAAGCTATATAAAATACGCCCATTACTGTCACTACTGAAAGATAAGTTCAATAAAATACCTCAAGAAGAACATCAATGTGTGGACGAGCAGTTATAGCTTTCAAGGGGAGGTCAAGTCTGAAGCAGTACAATCCCGCGAGGCCTCATAAATGGGGAATGAAAATGTTTACCAGAGTTGGGGCATTAGGCATTATACTTTTCTTTATATGTTGGCGATGGAACATGTCCAACATACGGACTTGGCATATTATCAGATATTGTTTTGTATTTGGCTTCAACCATTCCAAAACATGAAAATTACAAACTATATTTTGATAATTGGTTCACCTCAATAAGCCTTATGGTAGCTCTAAAATGAATGGGCATATTCGCAACTGGCACCGTGCGGCGAAATAGAATGGCTAAATGCGAACTTCTTTCAGAAGCCGAACTAAAAAAACCTGGTAGAGGTTCGTACGATATGAACGTATGATATGAAATGCGAAGTAACACATAACTTAACTGCAATCCGCTGGATTGAAGAAGTGTGCAGCTGTTGTCTACCTATATGTCTGACCAGCCATTGGGTAAGTGTTGGTGTGGCAAAGAAAAAAAATTCATACATATTCCCAGACCAGCTATAGTTAACGACTATAATCAACACATGGGAGGAGTTGACTTACCCAAAATGCTCATGGAGCTTTACAAAATTAATCATAGATCCAAAAAATGGTATATGCGCATTGCTTACTGGTGCATCAGAGCTGCTGTTGTAAACGCCTGGTTACTCTATCGCAAGGACTTAAAAGCTGCCAAACAAAAGTCTTAGCCAATGCCATTAATATATTTTCAAATGGAAATAGCACAATCGCTACTTAGCACTTCGTCTTCCTCTAACGTCACTAAACGTGCAAGGGGACGTCCTACTGCAAACCCCTCACACCCACAGGCCCCTTACACCGAGCAAGCCTCACCATCAACCTTGCCTTCATCATCAGGCAGTGTTTGCAGCCCTTCATTAAAACGGACGTACACCCCAGATCCAGCCGAAACTCTGCGATATGACGAAAAAGGCCATTGGGTGGTATGGGGTCAGAAAGGTCGCTGCCGTCTTTGTAAAACTGGAACTCCGCTTTCCAAATGTTCCACATGTGGAGTTTATTTGTGTTCGAACACAAGCAAGAATTGTTTGCTTTTATACCATACTTAAGTCTTACATTATACCTTACATTACATTAAATTCTTACATTAAAAAAACTGCTAAATAAAATATGAAGTATATTCGTAAAAATACCCTATTTTTCTTTACCACTATAGACAATTGTTGCTTATAAGCAACTTCTTCCAGGACTTCGTAGAAAGGACATATGACTTTCAGATTTCGCAAATTTAAGCCTATACAAGTAGAATTGTTCATAGTTTATATTTTTAGTATCAACGGGTTATGTTGCAGCAGATCAGAATAATCGATTAATAGATAGTGGATTGTGTCTTGGCTATCCTACAAAAACTGACAAAAATGCTGCTTCTACTTGTCAAAAGTTAACATCAGCATCGGTGTTTTTCTTCTTTTATTTAAGTGAACGCGTTCTTGTTGTTGGTACGTCTTTTCAATAAATTATCAAATCTATGAAACTGCGAAAAACTTTGCTTCTCTCGTGTTGCCAACGACGCACCTGTGTTTTTTTAACACACCACCACTCTAAAAACTGTTAATATCTGAGAAAAAAAAAAATGACTGTGAATTTGCAAAGACTTGCAATAAAAAAATTAATTTTTCGGATTCCGAAATCGGAAAGATTGCGAAATGTTTGTTACGATTTCGTTAAGAATATTTCGATTTCGTGGCGAAATCGTAACGAAAATCGTATGAAGTGGTTGACACGACTTTGTAACGAAATATCGTAACGAGTCCTAATGAAAATGTTACGAAAAAGTTTGGATTTCGTTCAGACAGTTCGAAAAAAAGGAAATTTTACTCTGTTAGCATTTTAATATGTCGTACGAACAGTCGTATAACGAAATTTTATATAAATTCGTATAAAAAGTGAAACTGTTCCGATATTTGCATAACGAAATTGTAATAATTTCTTTAAGACAGCTCGAAATAGTTACGAATTAGTCGGAATTTCAACATAGTAGTCAACTATGGTTTGCTGGGTAGATATGGTATAAAAAATGTCAAGCTAATTTTCTTCAATTTGCAAAATTATATTCGTTCTAGGTATAATTTCATATACATATTTACTGGATATCAGGGCCTTTTTGAGAAATTAAACTAATTTTTAATATACAAACTCCTTGGAGATGAATTCCAATATAATGATTGTGACTATTATAAGCAAAATTAATCTTTCACTTGGCCAAAAAAATTTTCCAATAATTTAATGAATTTTTCAAGAAAATAACATCATTATCATAGCTTATCTAAAAATAAAAATTTATCTAAAAAACATTTTGAATTAAATAGTTTCATTTGTGTTATTTCTTTATACTTTCTGTACTCTTAGGGGAGGATGTTTGAGCACCTGACATCCTCCCCTTGTCTACGGGCCTGCCACACATTTTGCAAAAGTATCTCAGATCCTCTCTCCGCAGGCAGTTTCTGAATACGACATATTTGAAATTCACGAAGGACGAACAAATTTTTCGAATTTGTAAAAACTGAGTGTGCGCCACCTAAAAGAGTAATTTTTGAGACACATTTTTTATAAAATTTCACTTATTGATTTTTAATCACTATTTAATGGCAAACATAAAAAAAAATTTAATCGATACAGAACCAACATTGTACTCTTAATCCAACTGTGTACTTAGTTATTTGATAACGGCTTAATTTGTGGGAGAATTTAGCCCACGAACTTGAAATTTGTTGATTTTTTTCAGGCTTTTTGAATTTAATCATCTTCCACATCATGGTGACACTATCAGAAAAAAAATTAATTCACATTGAAGACAGTTTCATTACCTTTCTTGTAAAAAAAAAAATTGAATAATTTATAATGATAGGAACAAATGACGCAGTTCACCTCAAGTTCCGTAGGATAAAGTAGACCTTACCTACAACAAAATTGATACGGTTTACGCAGGAAAGTAAGGAGTTAATGTGGTAACCAAAATTCTACACTTTATCAACAAAGTTCAATTCGACACCATTTAGATAAATAACAGGTATCCTAGAAAAAGAGTGACTGGATTTAGAAATCGGCAAGACATTTCCGATTATTTTCGTTGCATTTTTTTTTTTAATTTTATTTTCAAAATATTTTTTGTAACGAAAATTACTTTTAATATGGTTTGTCTTTAAATTTTTGTTGAATTTCTCTTTTTTTTTATTCATAGGGAAGATTTTTTGGTGATCTTCTACAACTTGATGAAGCATTTGCTTTTCAGTTTCGTTGGTTATTTTTTCATCGCTCTTTTTCAAGTACTTTGATTGGATGACAAAAACTAGTTGGACAACCTCCTGTTATATAGTTACAGTCCTGTTAATCGGCAAGACATTTCCGATTATTTTCGTTGCATTTTTTTTTTTAATTTTATTTTCAAAATATTTTTTGTAACGAAAATTACTTTTAATATGGTTTGTCTTTAAATTTTTGTTGAATTTCTCTTTTTTTTATTCATAGGGAAGATTTTTTGGTGATCTTCTACAACTTGATGAAGCATTTGCTTTTCAGTTTCGTTGGTTATTTTTTCATCGCTCTTTTTCAAGTACTTTGATTGGCTAACAAAAAGTTGGACAACCTCCTGTTATCTGGGACATAGATATTTTCAAACAATTCCAAACTGAATGGCCTCAATTCAAAATCAATCCAGATATTATTCTAAGGAATAGCGCAAACAATGATGAAATTATTCAAACATATTTTCATTCTAATGTTCGCGACAACCTGGTATAATTTGCCTTTTTTTAGGCCTGTATGCACATTGTCTTTTTTTTTTTTTAGACCGGCAACCATTCGTTTTTTCGTTTGTACATCAACAGATCTATCAAAAAATGCTAATGGCATAAACGTTTCCGACAGATAGCACAGGTGACGGAAAAATACTGTTAAAAACTTTTGTGCTATGTCCATTAGACTATATCACAAAAACTAGCCTATATTTGACCTCAATCGTTAGACATTTTCAATTTTTTTTTTTTGTTTTTTTAAATGGTCCCTATAATGATTTTTTCGTCTTTTTGTTATATCTTCGGTGTTTCTTGTCCGATTCTTAAAATTTTTTATGTGGGTACTTGTTGATTTTTTATCAATTTTTTCTGATTTTTTTTTCGAATCTTTTTTTTTGCGAATATTCGCTACAGTTCCTACTACATTATGAAATTCTAAAAATGTCAAATAATTAAAGCTCACAAAAAAATATTAAAACCATGACACTAATGATATCGATAAAATTTATTTTTGGCGCAGTTCCGACCCATTTTATCCCAAAAATAACACTTTGAAAACGTTCGTCACCTTATCCTCGACTTTTTATTAATTTTCTAAATCTTTACGGGATGGCTGTAGCGCTCGTAACTGTCAAGCTTCGAGAAAATGTGCCCCAAACGGTTTTCGTCAGTGACTGCTGTGGACGACTTGTGCACAATTTTGACGTAACGCTCGGTGTTTTGCGAGTGACAAGGATAATCTGTTAAAAGATATAACATGGTAAATACGATTTGATATATGACGTCAATATTATGTCATTTATTTCATAAAATTAATGTCTTCTATAATGCTCATCTGGAATTTTAGTAATGTCATCCGAGTACTGCAGATCAGTCAACTGCTCTTGAGTAAAAAACTGAAGACATGATGGCTCAGTGATCTGAAATTTGGTCCAATCGATTATTTCAGTGTATGTTGTGCTGCTATATTGGATAAAGGGCTGGTGGTTGGGTCCACGAAATTGCCGAATATGAACTGTTAGGTTTGAGCGGGCTGCCAAAATTTTCCTATATCCATCTGCACGCACCGATGCATTCGGATCAGTAATCATCGACGGTAGTATATTTTCATGGTGAAAAAAAGGGGGGTTGTTGTCGATGGTCGGTTTAATGGCTACCTGAATGTAGTTCGGCAAATCGCGAATCCATGAAATGTATTTGAACACATTGCGGCTACCATGAATGGCTAATGGTTGACTTTTAACTAAAAACCAAAATAACGCATACACTCTGACGACAAAAAATACTTGCAGGTACAGCTGAATGCGAAAACAAAAATATAATGCAATGACAACAACAACGACCACTTGGAAAAACAAGTTATTTGTTTATTTGACTGGCATTGCCTCAACGAAAAATGTTAATATTTATTAATAAAAATTGCGACAGTTTTCTTAAGGTCTCGAACAGGAGCTCTACACAATACAACGGCTGTGATTTTATGAAAACAGTTGGGATGGAAAAAACAAAGTTTTTTTTCTAATAAAAAGTCGGGTTATTTTTGGGATAAAATGGGTCGGAACTGCGCCAAAAATAAATTTTACCGATATCATTTGTTCCCATAGTCTTAATTTTTTTTTATGATTTTTAATTATTTGACATTTTAAGATTTTCATTATATAGCAGGAACTGAGATATGGTGAGTGAATAATCGCAAAAAAAAAGTTTCCAGAAAAAAAAAATATCTGACAAAATTTACAAAAAGTCAACAATCACACATATAAAAAATTTCAAGAATCGGACAAGAAACACCGAAGTTATAACAAAAAACGAAAAAAAGCACCATAGGGACCATTTAAAAAAAAAATTTTTTTTTTGAAAATGTCTTTTAAACGCCTAACGATTGAGTCGGGGTCAAATATAGGTTTATTTTTCTGCCATACAAGGTGATACGGTCTAATGTCCAGGTTTATTTGCGGATATTTAAAAATTTTTAAAAACGTTTCATATAATTTTTTTGGTGCAGAACTTGGAAAACTGCATTGGAACCAATATCGCATATAAACGAGAACAACAAAAACATTCAGTTCCCGAAGGCTCGCTAGTTCTGTATGTGATAGAAAAGAAAATCAAAGTTTATCAATTAATTGATTTTGTATTGAAATTGTTTATGCCAACTCTTATGTTCTCAAAAAGTTTTTCATAGCAATTTTTACTCTCTGAGCTTTGCCATTGTCTGCAGAGAGGTGACGGCCGAAGAGAAAAATTAATTCAATTGAAAATCAATCTGTGTTAAATGGGATTTGAACCTGGGTTTTATCGCATACAAGCCAGACATCTCAACCAGTATGCCACGACCGCCACAAGACAGGTCTAGAATATGCTGATAAAAATGTTTCGTCGCTATGTATCTTATCCATAACCATCCTTCTTTATCCTGGCTTTAGACAGGTATTGTGGCTGTTGCGATACATAAGAAAAAAATAAAATAAAATGGAAAGCAATATTATTTTGAAAAACTAACGTAGCACAACAAAGTGATACAAATGCCTTTTAGTGCTTTCGCTTTCACTGTTGCTATTTTATTTACAAAAAACAAAGCAAAAGCAATTTAATTTTGTCAGTTTTGTAAGCCAATGTTTTTCCAGTTCAATGCGATATTTCAATAACAAAGCGTTTCCAAGCATATGTGTGGAACAATTTCTACAATTCTCGCAGTGACCTATTCATACTATTTTCTGCAACTGTCTTAATTCTATTTTTTTTCAACTTAGTTTAATTCCATTTGTCTTTTCTACCAATCAACTTTTCTTTCCTCCTGGTTGATAGAAGTCTGTAATTTTTTATGTATGGTACCATCTAATAATAGAGTAATAGGCAGCCGTGGCGTAGTGGGTAGAGTATGTGGCTCATACGTCAGAGAACCCAGGTTCGAGTCCCATCTGACACAGAAAGTTTTTCAATTGAATTAATTTTTCTGTTCGGCCGTTACCTCTCTGCAGACAATGCCAAACCTCAGTATGTAAAAACTGCCGTGAAAAGTTTATTGAGAACATAAGCTGCTCGGAGTCGGCATAAAGCTGGTAGGTCTAGATCTCGATCATTTGTTTCCAAACATTTCACAACACACACACAACACAATTGATCATAAGAAGCTCGGTCAAAGACCTTTTAAGGGCTGAAATGGCCATTTCGTTTTTTTTTATTTATGACTAGAATAAGATATTATACACTCTTGAGATGTTTTCTTTAAAATCTATTTTTCTTTCTTAAATTTATTTTTTTATTAATTTGAAAAATTGGCTACCTTGATAAGAAACAATATATCCTTTTTGTTTAAAATATTTTCTACAATTTTTACTATATTTTTTCTATCCGAAATCGATATCATTTCTTTGTTTTGAAGTTATTAATGCAGGTTATTTATGAAATCAAACAAATTTAAATCTTGCTCAGCTCAAAAAGATCAATTCAATAGTGGAAACGTATTTTTGAAACTATCGAAATTCATGTAAAGCCTATAATAAGATCTTTTAACATTGATCAACTTACACAAGACATTCACAAGAAATTCAACACCACAAACAAGAATGATCATAAAAACGACTTTAACCTAAACGCAGTGGGGATTAACTACTTGGTGGTCATCACACCATCACCAGCCGAGAAAGATCATTAGGAAGAATTGATTGGGGTCTGAAAGGGTTTCAGGCCTATCATGAGCATCATCAGTGTGCCGCATTAGAAGAATGATAGAGGAAAAACAAAAAAACAGGTAAAGTTGAAAATAATGTTGATGCGAATGATGATTATACGATGAACGTGCCGGGGTATCATGATATCTTATAAATCGATTATATGTTTTTTCTACTCCCTTCTCTCCCTCTCCTCCACGATTGCTTTTTTGAAATCTTTTGTGCTCAAAAAAAACAACAATTAAAGCACGCATTTGTAAAACGATCGAAGGAACCATTTCTTTAACTTTGTAAGTTATTCAACATATACAGACACATTATATGCTCCAACCTGTGTGCTACGTTGAGATTGTAACACTTTTTAAAGCACACATGTGCAGCATAACGTGATTAATGAAGCTCCTCCAAAGGGCTGTGAAAAACGCAGCAGGAACGGGACTTATATAGTGCCAAATAAAAGCTGAGTTAACAGAAAAATAAATAAAAAAAGGTACACTATAACAATAGAAGGTTTCATCCGTTCGTTGGCATGGTGAATGCCAGAATGTCAGAAATTAAATGTTCTCCAAACAATGGAGAAATTTTCCTTACCTACTCCGTGTGAAGTGCATTTGTTATTCTTGTGCTTTTCCAGCTCAAACAATGCTTGAACTGCAGCATCAACAACTTGGCAACTACAACAACAAAAACAACAACAAAAAAATATCAAAAATAAAAACAACAGAAAAAACAACACAACCAACAACTACTACACAACTACTTGAAAGTCAAAGTTAGCGATTCCCTTCACCAAAATCCGATCTTTGTTTGACTTCAGCTTCAAATCATGCCTGGGTCTCTTCATGGTGCATCATTACGAGCGAACGATGAAAATAACCGATAAAGCAGTGGAAACGGTAGAGTGAACGGGATGGTAACTGTAGACATAACAAAATAAAGTGAAGTAAAAAAAAAAAATTAAGTTACCTGAAGACGTAAAGAGTTGAAAATAAAAGAATAAAAAAAGTAAGACAGTGTTCAAACTGGCACACATACTTTGATAAGCAAGCCAAGTTCTTGCAGTGCACTTCAATTAAATATTAGTTGAGTTACGTTAAGTTTCGCTAAGTTGCTTGAAGTTTCTGTTTGTTGGGTTCTGTTACGAGTTCAAGTTGTTGTTTCTGTGCGGAAAAGCATGAAGAAACGCCATTCATCCGTACAAACCTTCATTTCGACGGCATGTACCATAATTTGATGAGGTTCATTCGCAGCTACACAGATAGAAATTATAAGGAAAAAAGTTTAAAGTACTGCAATACCAGGAATATATAGTACACGGTGTCGTCTAGTTCTTGTAACGGATTTTAAGTGTAGACATCTATTGTAAAGCCCAAAAAGAGGCGTGGCAGGTTTACAAAATTGTTTAAAATGTTAGTGATCAGCATCACCACCAGTTGAATCAATTTCAAAACCAGCCAATCGATTTGTAAATGATCGAAATCGGATGAAGACTACGCCTACCTCCCATACATAGTGACTTTATTAAAACTGTAAAATTCCTTGAACAATCACAAAAATCCAACTATTGGCTCAATATTATACAATTTGCCAATTTATATGCACTCTCAGTATGAAATTTTGACAAATTGAATAAAAACTTCGTCTACCTCCCGTACAAGGTGACGTGATCAATATAGCAGAACTTCCATTTATTGCACTAAAACAATTGTATTGACTTGATATCTTACATATTAGATTTGATATTTAGAACATAACTACTCTTAATTTAAAATTTTAAAAATTTTATGAAAACCACTCCTATCCCCATACAAAATGACCTCTTATATATATATTTATAATGAAATTATAAAATCTTCATAATTTTCAATATAGAGTAAGTTGGGGTAATGTGGTATACGAGTACATATTACTGTTTTAGCTATTGTGTTGAACTGGTTTCACCTAATACAAAGATATCCAGCATGCTTGATAAATGAAGTATTGCCCGAGATATTCTCTATTAACTTGTCTATTCGGGTTATTAATAAATGAAATAAATGTCAATTAAGTGGTTACACTCAAAAACCAAGTTTTATAAACAGGAACGGTAATGTGGTATACATGGTTAGGGTAATGTTGTATAATTATAACTACACAATAATGTACCACGAAGACTTTACTCTATGTACGGTGGATAGCTTACAAGCATTGGCTTATCTTATTGTTATTATTTAAAATGACTTAAAAACATCTCAAAAATATTTAAAAAATTGGATAAAGATATCTTCAGCCAAAAAGACTTTGAGTCAATTAAGGTGTCAAAATATTTTTGGCGCTCCCCACCAGCCCCAATTTAATAATTATGCTTTTATTGTAAAAAAGGCGAAGTTAATAGAAAATTAGGTGCTCTCAGGAAGTTCCAGAACTTTAGCTTGGTTATTATTGATCAAATTCTTTGTTTTAAATTGCGAAAGGTATCCGGATACCCCATCAGTCTCATAAGGGTTTAAAATTCTGTCTCATTCACCTTGTAGATAATTTCAATATGTATTAAAATTTTTCCATATTTTTTTTTTGTTTCCGGTCTACCTAGGAGACAGCAGAATGCCCGCAGTGCGGAAAGAGTTATTTTACAGTAATCGCAGTAGCCAGCGCCATCTTTGTGTTTGAAAAGCAAACATTTTTTTTTAAAGATACATGTACTTTTTAATAAATTTGGAAATTTGAAGACTAAGCAAATTTTTTCAAAAAAAAAAAAAAAACGACCACCTCAATATCACTCCTTTTTACTCTCCTCTAATTGTATTGCCGGCCTTAAGTGGCAAGACTCGTTACGAAGTCGTGTCAACCCCTTCATATGATTTTCGTTACGATTTTGAAATTGAAAAGATTTCGAAATATTCTTAACGAAATCGTTACAAACATTTCGCAATCTTTCCGATTTCGGAATCCGATTTCGTTACAAAATAATAAAGAATATCGTATAAAGGGGTTGATACGACTTCATTTCGTAACGATTTCGTAACGTGTCTTAACGAAAATGTTACGATTTCGTTCAGACAGTTCGAAAAAAAGAAAATTTTACTCTGTTTGCATTTCAATATGTCGTACAAACAGCCGCATTACGAAATTCTATATAAATATGTATAAAAAGTGAAACTGTTCCGATATTTGCGTAACGAAATTGTAACGATTTCTTTAAGACAGCTCGAAATAGTTACGAATTAGTCGGAATTTCGACAAAGTCGTCAACTGTGGTTTGCTGGATTATTATTGAAAATTGTGTTAAGCAATAAGTATACCAAAAATTGTTTCAATCAGGCAAAAGGTCTAGGAAGTAATCGGGTACATAAGTACATAACTAATACATACAGCCTCTGAGGTTTGGCTATAAAGAGTTGTCTTATTTTAACCCTAGAACTACAAACCCTTTTTTTAACCCGTAAATTACAAACCGGAGTAAATATTTACTCCACAGGCTTCTTGTTTGTAAAACCGTTCTGAAAGCAGTTATCTTACTCTTAAGTGCATGAAATTTTTTGTTTTTTCAAGCCAAGGAGAATTGCGAAAGGTATAGTTAGTAAAAATCAATTTAAATTGCTAAAGTGCTGAAAATGGTCAAATGGTCACATAACAAACTAAGATTTATAATTTTTTTTTTTTCAAACAACCAATCTTGAAATTTCAAACGGGATTTTAAAAGCACATAAGGCTTTGAACAAAAAAGTACCATCATGATGTTTTGGCAAAAAAGTCTAGTTGTTTGAGATTCAGAAAATTAAAAAAGAATTGATAATCTGGTGTATGGAAAGGTCAAATAAAAATCCATGACATATTGGTTTTTAAGAATATGTTTCGGTTTCTGTTATGCAAAATGTAAAAAACGAAAAATTTCATACAGATAAAACATATTTAAAAGTAAATTGACTATTTAACTTATTCAAAGGCTCCACTCAATCGTAGCAATATATTACTCTGTGATTCTCTCAGGTCGGTCGCTTGCACTTTGTGTATGGATACTTAAATTATAAAAATAATCGCCGAAATGATGAAATGTTTTATTGTAACATTAGGTTATAATACGTGGCTTAAATTTATTTTAGCAAGAAAGAGATAAATAACTTACCTATGTGCACAAAACACTAATGGGAACTACAAACCGGTGTAGATATCAACCTCACAAGAGCTTCACGTCTTCACATCGTCATAGTAAACAAGAAACTGAAGGGTCTCGCGACATCGGCTTATTGTTGGAACCTTGAACTAAATTACAGTATAGGTCGTCAGTCGATAATGTCACTAACTAAGAAACGTAGTCTAAAGTTTGCTTGTGTAAATATCTACCCCGGTGTATAGTTCTTGGGTAAACTCAGTTATCACAAACGATTTATCAACTGTAATAATAAACAAAGTGTTAAATTGCAATTTGTACACCACTTTAAACTCTTCTGAAAGTTGACTACTGCTTCTTGCGATACTTACCTCATAGCCAACATTTTTTTTTTGAGTGTAAAAGAATGCTGATTGCTTGTTGGATATTAGATGACGTTGTTGGCGGCGCTCGAAGACAAACAAAAAGGAACTTTAAAAAAAAAACAACTCTCAAATTATAATCAAGCACCAAAAACAACAACAACTTTTCAGATACATATACAGCTTACAATTACCAATAATAATATTAGACCAAAAATTATTTCTATTTTTCTTTTTACTAAAAAAGTGCTGTTGAGAGCAGAACAGCGATTTTCCAAGAATTTAATCAAGTCCCCACTGTAGTGAAGCTTGAAAGAGCCAAGCTTATGTTAAAGTTATGGTAATGCTTGGTAGTTTTTGCTTTTAGATGGTGTACAGTATAAGTTGAGCAATAATGAAGAAGCAGCAAGGTGTTCTCATATAATGTTGTTGTTGTTTTATATTTTTTTTTTTTATAATATATATACCATTTATCGAAGAAATGAGATGCTCGTGCAAGATAGTGGTAATACGTGAATTCTTTTGATGAAGCGCTACAACTGCTATAAGCTTAATAGCTTTGTTTTTGTTTTTGTTTAAGTGTTTTATGAGTTGCATGCTGCTCAAAGAATGAGGTGCTAAATTATGCTGGAAAAAAACAAGGCTAACATATCAGAAAAATGCTAGTCACTTGTATAAAAAGATAGAAATAATTTTTTTTTTAGATAATGTATTTTAACCTTAATGATCTATTCATAAAATCTAGAACTGAAACTTGTTGTGTTTACAGGATGTATGAGAAGATCGAAAATTAAAAAAACTTGGACACAAAGTCCAGCAATCCACAACTTTACCAATTTTTATCAAAATTAAGAAAAGTTTATTTGGAAAATTCAACAGATCAAAATTTTTGAAAATTTAGGAAATTATTTAGGCAAGCATCCTGTGATATCTACTACAGCAGCCATGCAGAAAAGCATGAGTTTGGGTACGGATTTGTAGTCCGCATGAGACTACGGCATCACGTCCAGCGATTCACACCTGTAATCGAAAGATTTGCCATAATCCGCATTAGGGCTAAATTTTTTTCATATAAACTTAATATGTGCGCATACTCCGATAGAGGACAAGAACGATGATACCAAAGAAACTTTCTACGAGCGCTTTAAAACCGCTAACGAGAGCTGCCCCCGTCATAGCATTAAAATTGTGCTTGGTGGCTTCAACGGTAAGGTGGGCAAGGAAACTATCTTTGGTCCAATCGTCGGAAAGTTCAGCCTCCACGATAACACATCGGATAACGAAATGAGGCTGATTCACTTCGCCGCAGCACGAAACATGGTAGTAAGTAGCTCTAGATTCAAGGATCTCAATATTTATAGGGCCATCTGGCTGTCTCCTAACCAAAAGCACGCAACTTAATTGATCACGCTTTGATTGAAGGAAGGCACTTCCAGTGTATTAGATGTACGCACGATCCGTGGTGCTAACATAGACTCGGATTATCTTGTCGCAGCTAACACGTCTGTGCGCAGCCAAGAATGCTTGCAACCCTACACAGAGAAAGCTAGACAGGAAAGCCGAAGCCTTCACCACTCGATTCTCACTGCTGATTCAAAAAAACACTCATCCGGTCGACGATATATGCCCACAGAGGGCAGACATCGCCTACTCTATACGTGCATCTGCCGAAGAGATTATTGGCTACCAGGAGTGCCACGACACCACCACAGAGAAAAACGCCTCCTACAAAGCTACTCTGCAGTCAATTGAAGAGGAGAGACGTCTTTTCAGTCTGCAAAAAGAAAATAGAGGCATAAAATCGCTAGTGTGAGAGGATTGAGAGGTATGGCAGCAGGAATGTGGCCCGAAAATTTTTTGAGAAAATAAGACACCTGACCGATGGTTTTAGGACCGGGCCCTCTTACTGCAAGGATGAAAACGAGAATCTAGTGACAGATATCCAGAGTACACTGACGCTATGGAGGGACTCTAGTCTTCTGAATGGTGATGATGACAGCAATCCCACCAATTTATGTGATATCCCGGAAACCCTAATTATGGATGACAGCGTTGAAGTTCTGCTGCAGACTATAGCAAAGTCTTGACAGCCATAACATGGCTTAAGAACAACAAAGCCGCTGTTAAAGAATTGTTAAAGAACGGAGACGAAGCTCTGTTTAAATGCATTCACGAGCTTCTATGCAGAATATGATCGAGAGAATTCATTCCAAATGATTGGAACCCAAGTGTACTCTGCCCAATCTTCAAGAAAGGCGATACACCATTTGTGCCAATTAACATGGAATTAGGTCTTATCGAGCGTATTATGTGAAAGACTGAAGCCCATCGTAAGCCTACTGATTGAACCTTATCAGCGTGGCTTCACACCTGAAAAATATACCACTGACCGGATATTTATGCTACGACAAATCTTGGAAAAGACCCTAGATAAGCAAATCGACACCCACCATCTTTTTATTGATTACAAAGCCGCCTTCTACAGTCCAATAAGGAATCACCTATACTCCACCATGTATGAATTTGATAGACCTGCAAAATTAATCCGTCTATGTAGGATGACACTAAGCAACACCAGCAGCGCAGTCAAAATTGGGAAGGACCTCTCTCCCCCCTCCCAATTTGTTACCACGCGAGGTTTCAGACAAGGAGATTTCATATCCTGCGACTTTTTTAATCTTATAATGGAGAAGATAATTCGAGCTAGGGATCTGAGGCAAACTGGCACCATATTCTATAAGAGTCTTATGCTGCTAGCGTATGCTAATGATATTGGATATATCATTGGCCATAACACACGCAAAGTCAGTGCAACATTCTCCAAGTTAGAAAAAGAGTCGAGTTGCATTGGTCTTGCAGTAAACGCAGATAAGACGAATTATCTGGAGTCAACAAACAAACAGTTCAAGCGTCTTGGCACCCTCTGAACTTCACTGAACTGAACGTCACTGTTGACAACACATCAGAAGTTGTAAAGGAATTCGTCTACCTGGGATCCAGCATTACTGTCTGACCAGAGTCACTGTCTAACCAGAATCATGTCGTTGTCGTGTCGGCAGGCAGAGCGCTGGCAGAAATAATGAAAACCGTATGGAAGGCAATTACGGCAGAAAACGACAACAAAACCTTCAAGATAAAAATATTTCGATTTAATTTTTTTTTTTTTTTTGCTTATATGAAAGCTCTCTCTCGCTTCCCTCTAAAAATATTACCATATTTTTATTAAAATTACACACACTTGAAGCTTTATGACAGAAAAACAGTGTTTGCTTTTCTTTTTATTCTAAAAGCCGTATAAATCTGCCTAAAATGCACAACATTTCGTTGAAAACTTACTACATAGAGTAGTAGAATCGATTTTAAAGGATTCTGGGCCAATTCTTAGCGATTTCCTCTTGCCGACACGGCAACGACATGATTCTGGTCAGCCAGTTAACTCCACCACCGATATCAGTAGAGAGATAAAACGACTCTTGCCAACAGGTGTTACTTTGGGCTCTGTAGGCAATTGGGAAGCAGAGCTTTCTCTCGAAGAACAAAAGTCGCGCTCTATCGGTCACTAACCATGCCCGACCTGTTATATGCAGCACAAACCTGGACGTTCAGCAGCTCTGATGAAGACTTTGAGAGCTTTCGAGAGAAAAATCCTTCGTAAGATCTACGGACCAATCTGCGTCAATGGCGAGTAACAAATACGATGAGCTGTATGAGCTATATGCTCAGGTCGACATAGTAAAGCGCATAAAAATAGAGCGGCATCGCTGGCTAGGTCATGTTGAGCGGATGGAATACGACGCTCCAGCGACGAAAATATTCGATTCGGTACCCAGCGGTGGTTAACGCAGAAGAGGACGACCGCATATCTGTTGGAAGCTATCTCCAGTTCTTACCTTTCCAGTATTTATTTTGGAGTCAATTGGAAAAAATCAGCTATTTAAGTTGTAGTGAATTTAGAGTTAGTATGGAAGTAATACAAAAAACATTTAGAGCAGAATCGTTTTAGTTCGTTTTTCTGTTATTTATGGGTTGCATGTCTGGGTACCTGAACGCTTTGACAACGCCTACAATGGACGGTATGATATAATTAGAAGGGAATCTGGGTTTGAGAGTTTAAATTGAGCCTTTCTTCTGATTGTATCATAACTTTCATTCTTGGTGTCGTATTGTATCACAGTCAAAAAAGTGAAAATATAGGAGTATAACTCAGGTTATACTTAGATTAAGTTCATGGTGCGCAAAATATCTTCTTAAATTAAACTAGACCAAAAACAAGCAATATTTGACTGTAAAAAAAATTAAAATTTTGAACTATTTGAATCAATACGCAAAAAGCATCAGATCAAACAATGTAAATCGTTTTGTAGCGAGACCGACCAATAATGACTTTTTTTGGAACTAATTTAGAAATATTTCAAATTTAGTCCCTTTTTCTGTATGATTAAGTAACTTTATTCTTTCTTTTCAATTCAGAAAACATAATGATGAAGGGTGAATATACTCAAAGTCTCTTTGGAAAGTTTTTTTTAACTTGTAATGTTATTTGGATTGAATGTGCTTTAAAACAGGATTTTGTTTTCACGAAGCTTTTTTATATGCAGCACTTTTTTGTACTTTTGTACCCATAAACTTATGTAACATTCCCCGCAAGTATGGTTGCAGTGAACCCAGACTAAGATGGTGAAACATTATTCGTAGTTCTATGACTTAGCAGCAATTGTAATTGTTTTGCAGTTTGCTTTGTTTTTCTCATTAAGTGGTGCCAATTTAACGATAGTAAAATATATAACAATTGTATTTTTAGCTAATCAATATCAAAATAATGTCAGTAGGATTCATTTCAAATATGTATAACAACATATTTCTATTTAAGCCTGTTGGGCTAAACTGCTTCATCACATTTCAAATATCTCATAATTAAACGCATTGAATTAGTTGCTCATTCAGTTTGCTGAATTAAAAATTAAATATTTAAACATATCGTAATTAAAATAAAACAAATTTTAGGCTTTGCATGCTGCGTGCTTGCAATAAATTCTCATAACAAATTCAATTATTTACAAATATTGTTTGTTGAGTAAATATTCATTAAAATTCTATTAAATAGTAATTTTTCGATAGCAATTATTTTGTTGATTTGCATGATATTGAAAAGCTACCGATAAAATTATTAATAAAAATTAAAAACACTAATTTTGTGCTTTTGTGAAATTGCACATGAATTATGCAACAAATATGAATAGATTAATTAGCTCAAAGCACGCCAAATCTACAAAATTTGCATTGAATTCACCCTAAGTAACATTATATTAAACCATTTATAATGGATTGGGGCAAAAAAAAAAAAAATAGCAAAATATAGCATTGTTGGTAAAATCTATAGCGAAAGGTGCTCTTAATAAATAGGTGCTCATTAGAGTGGTCCTTATTCTCACAAGCTAAGTCCTGTTCAAATAGGTGAAATAGCATGAGATTTTTAAAGCGGCAGTACAAGCTTTTTCAGACACGCTTTAATATAACTTTGTGGAGCAGGTTATGATAAATAACTCTGTTCTAAGCTCACAAATGGAAATTGCTTGCCAAACTATGATTTTTTTTTTAGGAAATTTACCTAGATTTTACACTTGACTTTTTGTGTACACCATCCCTGGTAGGCGCAACATAAAAACTTTGTTGTCAACCAAGAATTTGCTTGAAGTCAGCCTTGACGTAGATTTATCATCCATTAATATGCACCCTTTGAATCCGTTTAAAATCTTATCATGAAGCGGCGACATTCTGATTTGGTTCTTTTTGGATTTTGTAAGCTGTCAATGAGATTTTCCGTTTGATTTTATGCAACGTAGCCTTTGAAACGTTGAAGATTCTTAACAAATCGGATTTGGAGAGGTTAGGACGCCATTTCCAGCAAGCAAGGACATTTTTCACTATTTTTGTATCCATGACTTTAATTTTTCTGTCAGTTCCTTTATAATTTTTTGTGTTTTTCCTTAATAAACTTCATTATGGCATTTTTTGCAGTTGCTGTTAATGTTTCTACTCCTCTGACATTTACATTTAATTTTCTGTACATAAATATCAATTATATTAGCATGTATTTCTTTTTTAAGTGATGACATTTTTTACAATTACTTACTTCAACTGAAATTAAGCATTGAATGATCATGTGCTCATGTTCAATCTCCAAACTTCTCAAAGTCTGTTATTTTTTCTGGTGAACGCAACAAAGTTAAAAATTGTAGAAATAATTTCGCGACCATGCTTATATTAAAACCATTTTATAAAAATTTCTCTCCCAACTGCAAGTCTTACTCAACCATAAAAAAAAAACGAAAAAATTAATAAATTACAATAAAAAAACAAAAAATATATTTTATATCTGTTTCATATAGCTGGCAACCTTATTTAACATGTCATTAGCCTGTACCAGAGTCTTGGCTTCCTGTCACGTCTCAAACATAAAATGCATTTTCAAGGAAATTTTGCACAGAAGAAATGGCAGCAAGCAAAAGGGGCAACAACAACAACAATATCAACAGCAAATGCCAGCAACATAAATGACGACAACTTTAAAAAAAAAAAGAAACAAAATTACACAACATGAAAAAGAAGATTTATGATTAAAAATGCGGCAAAAGCAACACCAACAAATACCAAAATTAAGTAAAAATAAAACTTTTATAAAATGTTAACAACCAAGTTGAACAAAATGGCAACATAACAAAAAAAAAAAAAAAAAATAAGCAACTACAAAGCGATTGTCATGACAGTAACCAGTAAAGAAATGTGGCAACACAGTTATTATTATAGCTGTTGCGCAGACATCAAAGAACAAAGTTGGCCAACATAACAGCATTTAGAGAGAGAGAGCGAAAAAAAAAAACAAAATCCAATGATTGTCAAAAAATGTTGGTAGTCAGCAAAATATGGGACACAAAAATATGTTGCTTAGGTGTCAAGACAGCGCCAAAGCAAAACATAATAACATGAGATACAACGGTTAAAAGAAAGTAGATAAAAAAAGAAGGAAATAAGAAAAAAGCATCAAAGTTGTGACAAATGCAATGCAGCAGCAATTGCTTGTGTTTTATTGTTGTTGTTGTTGTTGTTGTTGTTGTTGCAAGCATAACACTTCCTTTTTGGCTCAGTTTTTGTTCAATTTGGAGGCAACTTTTGTGTTCTTTGTTTTTGCTTTATTAATTAGTGCGTTTTTATTTAGTTTACTTTTCCATCATTTTTCTCAAAATTTGTTTGTTGTTCAGGTGTAAGGCAAGCACAAACAAATTGTTAAGGTGCAAGCCACCATTGCCACTATTGTTCTAATTATGTTTGTAGTTGTAACAATTGTTTATTTTTTTTATTTTATTTTTACACTTCCGTTGCTCTCTACTGAGCATGAAATAAAACAAAAGTGCTGCTCTTCTAACATAGTCCTTATTTTGACTAATGCAAAATGTGTTTTTGTGCAACACTCTGACTCTGTACATCAAGTTGTGGTAATTATAAGATACATTCGATATGTGCTTTGCACAACAACAAATTGTGCAATAGAGATCACATAACGTGCAAATATTGCGTTGCAATAAAAACAAATATGTTTTAACTAGTCACTACAACAATAAATAAGCACCATATATTTTAGAAAAGTTGTAAAAACATACAAAAGAAACGCTAGAATAAAAGGCTCTTTAGTTTTTAATTTGCTAAAGATTTTGCACTGTAATGAATAGAAATTAAGTCAAAATAAATTTGTATGGCATAATTTTTCAAGATGAGTAAATAATGAAGAGTATGGCCAGTTAAATTACCCAGGTAACAATTTCACCTAAATAAACCTTGAGAAAGCTTTATATTAGAAATTGTGTAAGACAATTAAATTATTAAGGGTCTTGCAAGGCTGTTTTAAAACAAATTTAAATAATTACTTCTAAACAAAGTCTTTTCAAGTTGAGCATCAATAACTTCAAGTAGTTAGGGGAACTGTTCTCTGTGCAGTACATGTTTCCTGTACCTCATCTTACTTTACCTTAACTTGAACTAAACTGCATTATTTTACCTTATCTAATCTGACCTAACATTACATTACATACCATTACATACCATTACATTACCTTAATGTACCTTACTTTGCCTAACCTTACCTTACTTTACCCTACCTTAACTTATGTTATATTACCTAACCTTACATTACATTATATTTTAATTACATAACATTGACCTAAGAAGATCAGTCAAAGTCCTTTCAATGGCTGAAATGGCCATTTCGTTTTGTTTTTTTTACCTTATCTCATTTCACCTTACTTTACCTTATTCTAATTTACTTTACCTTACCTTACCTAACTTTACTTTACCTTACTTCTCTTACCTTATCTTGCCTTACTTTGCCTTACCTTACCTTACCTTATCTTACCTTACCTTACCTTACCTTACCTTACCTTAACTTACCTTACCCACCTTACCTAACCTAACCTTATCTAACCTTACCTTTCTTATCTTGCATTATATTACCTTACCTTATTTCGCCTTACCTTATTTCACCTTACCCTACCTTATCTTACTTTACCTTAGTTTCCTAACCTCACCCCTCTTTACCTTACCTTTTGGTACATTACATATTGAACTTAGTTGTGTGTATATTCATGTGAATCATTGAACGAAATAAACGCTAACATAGCCCAGGTCCGTAACCAGGATTTACATTAGGGGGGGATTTTGATAAATAAATCTGTAAGTAGATACCAGTAAAAAATAAAAAGCAAGGATATGGAAATATTTCCAACCAAAACCGATTTCCTTTAAAACTATTATAGTCTTTTTATTTGGTTTCTTTTTGGCTACCTTACGTCTCTATTGATCCCTAGCTTGTGTCAAAGTATATGGACCTATGTGAAGCCTAATTCGAGTTATCGTTAAAGGCCAAAATATAACTTTTCTCGAAAACGATGTCGACAATTTAACTTATATTCAAAAGAAAATATTTTAAAATCTTTAAATATTGAAATGTTCCATTTCCTCATAAAGATTTGATATCATGACTGATAAAACCATCCAATTCCTAATAACAATAACATAATTCTTTGTAAAGTTTTTTAAGAAAAATCATTTCAATTTCAGATTATTTTTCAAAACCCATAGTTCGAAAACTGGACTTTGCACAGAACCAATATCTTATAGCCAATATATTTTTTTAACTTATCACATCAAAATAATACTATTTTTTTAAAACCATTACTCAGCTAGATACATTTTTATAAAAAGAACTAAACATTATTTTTTTTTGTTTTTGGATATTTAAGAAAATGTTCAGTCGTGGATTTAAATTAAAATTATTTGCAAAATTAAAAATTGAAAAAAAAATTTTTGTCAACTTCTACATTGTTTTTAAAAATGCCGAAGCTTAAAAAAAATTTATTTTTAGTTTTCTTATGAAAATTTGTCAGCATGATTTACAAAATCATCAAATCCCCATAGAATTGGACACTATAAAGTATTTTAAAATTATTTTTTATTGAGAATTTTTTTTCGAAAAATAGCATATTTAGATTTTAGGTGATTTTCTGAAGCCTGTTATTTGGAAAAGACTTCGCACAGGCCTAAATTGTTGTGACAAGTTGGAGATTTAAAATGTCCTATTTACCAAGAAAGCAACAAAATGGAATGAACTAATTGTTTTAGTCATCCGCTTTGCGGAGAATACGACCTAATGTATTAAATTTCGTTGTTCATGTATTTTTTGCATTATCCAGCTTTTCAAAATTTAAAAAAAAATCTATTCAAACGACAAACTTCTTCCAGTTGAATTCAAATATGATGATAATGACTTTTATAAGCAAAGTGAATGTTTCATTTGGCCAAAAAACTTTTCATTGATTAAATGAAGTTTCTTAAATTTGCGTTCAAAATTGTCTTAAAAAAGATTATATTTTGAATGTAATTGTTTCATATGCGTTATTATTTCATACTTTCTCGACCTTAGGGGGGATGGGGACTTTGAACACCTAGATCCCCCCTTGGCTACGGGCCTGACATAGCCTATGTTATGGAATAGCAGCGTAGATTTGAGAGAACAGTACATTATTGTTGTGTATCGTAGATGATTTCACTCATTATTCTGTACCGTTTAAGTTAATGTACTTAAACGCAAACACAAACACTACACTACGATAACATAAAAATTTAGCACAAACTATATCATTTCATAGCATAACACAGTACAACATTTTTCAGCTCATTGATTTGGGACTCAATTCTGAGAACTTCATGTGAAAGTAGCCACAAAAAGAAGAAGTTCTGCATCATTCGTTTTGTGAAGTTACATGCCATAATAATTTAATATCGATTTGAAGTTAGTAAGTATCGTATAGGGGAATTTGTCACGTTTTAGGCTCTTTTGTTTGACATAACTCTAGAACCACTTGTCCGATTTAGCTGAAACAAATTTAAAAAAATTAAAAATTACAATTCCTTTAATCTGTTTATATAACTGTTTTCCTACGTAAGCAACAGTTTCGCAGTTATAAATAAATGTGTGAAAAAAAAATATTTTTTGCCTGAAAATTAATTTTTTTTTTTTTAAATTCATAAAAAATCCAAAACGGAAAAAAGTGTCAAATCCTATTACTTTCACGTAAAGTCACATAACCTCGATTTCGATTTTATTCACAATTAAGTAAAGATATGAATTACAAAATATTTTAGATGATTGCAGATAATGTTATTCTGCAAGCAAAATGGTCCTACTCTTCTCGCATCGCTTTATGACAACGTCCGTACTGCATGTACTAAGTCACAAAAAACAAAAAAAAGAAAATTGTATGTACTCTAATAATTGTTGAAATCAATAAAGAGAACTTTATATCAATATCTCTAACCATTTTGTTGTAGTATCTTTCAAAACACGCCTTCAGAATCGCATATATTACATGAAGGTACCCTTAAACTGGACTGATAGAAGTATTTGTGCTTCATACACAAAAGCAGAATAACTTTCAACATTATTATGGAATTTAATCACTCATTCCCATTTAATTTAATGCATAGTACCATGTTAATAAATTCTTTTACATATACTTCACTTTCTTTATAATGCCATATTACTGTTTTTCCTTTTTATTTAAATTTATAAAAAAAATATGTATATGGATCCAAATTAATGTCGAATTTAATTTATTATTAATTGCCCCACTAAATCTTCCAAAATTCTGTTTTTTGCTGACGAATTTTGCTTTTGTCCTGCTTCGCTTGATAAACAATCTGGCTCTACTGATCCTAGCTCTCGAGTTTAGTGAGATAAATATTCAAAATAATTAGATTTGAACTATCGATTGTATAAACTAAGTTCAATGAAATTATTTGAATTGACATTATTATATTAATAGACACCAGATAGTGATAACATAAATAGGTAAGCTGCCGTCATAAGGAAGAGTGCGGCATCTATAGTTTTCAAAAATGTCAGCAAAACGCCTCTCAATAAAAAGACAATATCTTATGAAAAACGAATGAAATAATTATTTAAACTTTGTTCGTCAGAAAAGAGAAACCCATTACAATATAAATTATAGGGTTATTTAAAAGAATTAACCGATAATGCAAGAAATGTGGCATAAAGCCCTGTACTTCCTGCTTTTTTCTTGGTTGTTCTCCAATTAATATGCATTCACAACCAAAACAAATAATATGCATCACAACCATCTTACCGACATATAGGATCTATATTATTAGGATTGAAGCGAAGATATAATAAATATGTATAACACTTAATGAAAAAAAATTCATATGACTCAAAGTCTATTCTTTATGACTGAAAAAAATTGTGTATATAAAAAAAAAAAAGAAACAAAAAGTGCGGCATCTACATGTAGATACGGCATTTTTTACTCTGTTTATGCAAATACTGCGTTTTATCCTGGAATGATACCTAAATTTTGTGTAGATACGACAATTTAGGTTAAAATATTTAGTTTTAAGGCCCATAATTCAAGATTTTATAAATATAAATAAAAAATACAATAAAATGAATTTTCATTTACATGCTAGATGCCGCTCTCTTCCTTATGACGGCAGTAAAGCTAAACAAAACAGTTTCTTTATATACTGATGTCTGCTTAATTAACTTAATATGTAGTCAATACTGCAATTTCGAAAGCAAATCTTTGTGATCACTAGAATATTAACATTTTTAAAATTTTTCCTTTGCTAACTTTATTTCATTTCTTCTCCGAACATTTTTTAGGCATAATTTATCTATCTCTCTGTTACCTTTCATTAAGCTCGTAAAAAAAAAACAAATAAAAACAGTTGCAACGAACTTATTTCCAGTGACACCCTGCATGTTTTTCATGTATCTAATATTAGTCTTACTCGTTTAAACTTTGCTTCTTCTTTACAATTTTATAAATGCTTTATTTTCATTGTTTTCTTCCACTTTTACCACTGCAGTATCTGCTGCTACCTTTTTTATGTTTTGCACTGCTGCAGCAGCTTCCATGACATTGAATGCAACATCATGCAGCTTGTTGTCATTGTCGCAGTTGGTTGAGCACCTGCTGTTGGTGCTGCTTACTACTTTGTTATAAAAAATAGTTAACTAGTTAACCTGCAGTTGCCATTTTCGGATGCTGTTGTAGTTGTTGTTATTTCATGTTCGTGTTCATGTTTGCCGCGTATATTTTTTAAGCATGTTATTTATATGAAAAAATAAATAAAACTGATATCAAAACGTTTTCACACAAAACATTGTTGTTATTGTAGTAATTGTTGTTGGTGATACTGCTGTTGTTATTTTCGTTGACAATGGCGTCAATAAAAAAAGAGGAAACAAATACCAGCTGACACATATTTTACACTATTTTGTTCATGTCGGGTTTTCTATAAATTATGGCTCTTACATTATAAATAACATAAACAGGGTGTTTAATGATGTTGGTTCATATAAGTGAAACAATTTGAAAAAAGAAAAAACTTTAAGGTACAAGGTTAAAGAATCCAATTATATAGGGAGGTGGAGGTAGAGGTAGAGGTAGAGGTAGAGGTAGAGGTAGAGGTAGAGGTAGAGGTAGAGGTAGAGGTAGAGGTAGAGGTAGAGGTAGAGGTAGAGGTAGAGGTAGAGGTAGAGGTAGAGGTAGAGGTAGAGGTAGAGGTAGAGGTAGAGGTAGAGGTAGAGGTAGAGGTAGAGGTAGAGGGAGAGGTAGAGGTAGAGGTAGAGGTAGAGGTAGAGGTAGAGGTAGAGGTAGAGGTAGAGGTAGAGGTAGAGGTAGAGGTAGAGGTAGAGGTAGAGGTAGAGGTAGAGGTAGAGGTAGAGGTAGAGGTAGAGGTAGAGGTAGAGGTAGAGGTAGAGGTAGAGGTAGAGGTAGAGGTAGAGGTAGAGGTAGAGGTAGAGGTAGAGGTAGAGGTAGAGGTAGAGGTAGAGGTAGAGGTAGAGGTAGAGGTAGAGGTAGAGGTAGAGGTAGAGGTAGAGGTAGAGGTAGAGGTAGAGGTAGAGGTAGAGGTAGAGGTAGAGGTAGAGGTAGAGGTAGAGGTAGAGGTAGAGGTAGAGGTAGAGGTAGAGGTAGAGGTAGAGGTAGAGGTAGAGGTAGAGGTAGAGGTAGAGGTAGAGGTAGAGGTAGAGGTAGAGGTAGAGGTAGAGGTAGAGGTAGAGGTAGAGGTAGAGGTAGAGGTAGAGGTAGAGGTAGAGGTAGAGGTAGAGGTAGAGGTAGAGGTAGAGGTAGAGGTAGAGGTAGAGGTAGAGGTAGAGGTAGAGGTAGAGGTAGAGGTAGAGGTAGAGGTAGAGGTAGAGGTAGAGGTAGAGGTAGAGGTAGAGGTAGAGGTAGAGGTAGAGGTAGAGGTAGAGGTAGAGGTAGAGGTAGAGGTAGAGGTAGAGGTAGAGGTAGAGGTAGAGGTAGAGGTAGAGGTAGAGGTAGAGGTAGAGCAGAAGTAGGGGTGGATGTTAAAGTAGACTGATGTTTCAGTTGACTGATAAACTGTTTTCTGGTTAACCAAACGAGAAATAAAAACCGAACTAACGCATCTGAAATTAATCATTCTGAAAACTCCAACTACAAATAGGGACACCTTCAATATTTATCTACGTGTGTATATAGTCTTCTTTCAGCACCAATCTCTGCTTATTCAGTGTTGTAAAGCTTAGTTGGTAGCGGCTACTTTAATTTCACTTTAAAAATTTATCATATCTGCAACTAAGCTTTTATCTTATGATACTTTGGTGCATCATCGCATTGTTTTGTAGAAATTTAATTATAGAATTCAATGCAAATCAGTCACGCAATTCATGTACGACTACATCCGGTACATGCTCACTTTTTGCTGTCTTATTTACACTTTCCTAGCTTAGAGTACAAGAATTACAGTGTTGCAACGCATAAAAAGACACGCACTCCTACGACAAGAATAGCAGCCACAATGACAACAACAATAGCGTTGCACAAGTAATATCCGTTTCGCATTTATTATATCGTCTACGAAGAGACATACGGACAAACAGAATGCTTTGTTGCTCTTATATTTTTCAATTATGTTGAACTTAACTAGAACTCTTTTTTATTTTTCTCTTTTTCTTCTTTTACTTTATTACAGTGTAAGTCAACAATAATAAGGAGAACGACAAAGGACGCTAGCAACTGCTGTCAACAGGAAATCTTATGAACGCTACACAAAAGCGACAAGTGACAGTTTTAGTTCTTGTCTTTTTTTATAAAGAGCACTAATTGAAAACGTGCCACAACAATAAGAACCAAAACAACAATATACTCAACTGCAATAAAAAGTTACAGCCTGATAATGACTGTAAAAATTGCAAAATTCTTTGGCGCCTCTAATAATGTTGGCTCTTCCGTCGTTGCTGGTGTACCGCCACCGTTGCCACCACCGAATCCAACAAAAAATGCAAGCGCAAAATACTACCGACAGCAACAACAACACTGTCATCCCTATATGGATGACAACGAAGATGACAACATGTCTCTATATTCAACGACAGCGTCCATTATGACCACACGTGATCATCCGTTTAATAACTCACAGCGCCCTCTGTTGGGCGATAAGAAGCCACAAGCGCAAATATTGACAACGCATCAGAAGAAGAAGCAACACTTAAAACAACAACAAACAGCGGCAGCAACATATCACTTTGAACAACATCAACAGCAACTACAAGAACAACAACAATATATCTCTCCATATGTGCAACAACAGAAACGTGATAGTGTTAAGGGCTTGCATGGCTTCAATGACTTTGATATTTTATCCCAGCAATATAACCGACATCTACAGAGTCCACACATTGGTTACCCTTACGGTAGTCCACCATCGCCCACTGCAACATCCAACGATTTTATATTTAGTGATGGTCAATCCGAAGCAACGCCCATTGGCTCCGCCATGCAACAACATCATCATCATCATCAGCATCATTACCAGCAACAAACATCAACTCCACGTTATGGTAATGTTCCAACTTATGCACCCTCCAGCTCCTCGACACTTGAATCCGCTCACTTGAATGAGCTCGACTATTATACCTCATCAAATGTTGCTGCTGGTGCTTTCGTTCCTGGTAGTTGCATTGGCAAATCCTCACGTTTTGAAGACGATTTCTGTTCTCGTCGCAATGTTGAGTTCTCCAAACATGTTGCAGGCGCAGCCGCCTCATCGTCATCCTGTTCATCTTCCTCCGTTAGTAGTGGACCTTTTATTTTCGGTGTACCGCTTGAGCAGCAACGTGATGGTTTGTCGCTGGTGAGTCGCATGCCTGCGGGCGGACATGGTTTTGTCGGCGATAGTCTACTGGAGCCAGCGTTGAGCAGCGACAGCGGTGTGAGTCTTGCTGGAGACAGTTGCAAGTTTGCGGCGCACAATACTGGAAATTCGATTGTGGTGAGTCTAATTTAAGTATTTTGTTTTCTATCTATTGCATATCAAAAAAGTTTGGATCTTTGTTTAATGCGCAAAATGTTACATTACATATGTGGTATTTCCTATAATTTTGTGAGTGTTCTTGCCAAAAAATTAACTGATGCTATTTACCCTTTTACATATACCACTGCCATCACACACGTGTGACTCAGCCAGCGTTGTTCAAACGCGTTGCTATGATTGCTCAACTCTAATTTTTTGCCTCGTTGCTCGATGAAACTTTTTCCAGTTCAGCACCTTGACTCAAATGGTGGCTGTGCGCTCAGAAGAATTCGACAAAAGAAAGCCAATAAAATAATATGGAGTAAAGAAAGAAAGAAATAAAATTAAATAGAAATAATTAAAAAAACGAAGTCAGCAATTAAACCGTTTTGTATGCCAAAATTAATTTGTTTTTACTACACGTTGCTGCACGTTTTGCGCTGCATGCACATTCATATAAATAGGATTGCCAGATTTATTCCCTGAAACTCTTTTACTTCTGTTCTTATTTAATTTTTTTTTTTTATTTTTATTCTTTTTTTTTTGCCATTTGGAATGATTTGTTTTTCTCTTTCATGTTTTTATATATATATATATATTTCCTCTTACTTTTTTTTGTGAACATTTTAATTTAACTGCATTAAGCGAAAAAAACCGCAAATGACCTCAAATGTCTATCTTTCACTCAATATCCTTTTCTAACTTGTTGTTTTACAAAAAGGAAAAAAAAAATTGACTGTAGTACGCCACGCGCAATAACAACAACGCCAAGTTTGCTAAAAAACAATTGTTGCCACAAAGCACGGCCACAGCAGCTTGTTAAGTGCTTTTAGCGGACCAACAAGCAGACGGTCAGACACGCAGACAGTGTGCCGGAGAGACAGACATAGAGTCAAAAGCACGGCTGGTGAGCATATCAGCCTAATGGCGGGATGATAATGTTTGCTTGGTGTCTAACAGTGGAAACAAGTTAAAACTTTGACAAAAATCTTTAAAATAAATTTTAAAATTGCCAGAAATTACAAATTTTTCTATGCTAGGTAAAATAATGGATACTTTAAATTGGTACATTTTTGAAATTTACCTACAAAATCGGAATTTGAGTTAAAAAAAAGCGGAACAGTGAATTAATCCGGCTTATTATATTATTAAGACTATTATATTATTCAGATTGTGACGGCCGTGACATAATTATAAAAGTGCGTGGCCCATACGCCACATAACCACATTTGTCCCGGGTTCAAATCTGATATGACCCAGAAAATATTTTCAATAGAAACAATTTTGCTGATCAGACGTCAATTATCTGCGGACAATGGCAAATGTAGACAGTTAAAAATGGCATGTAAAGCTTCTTGACAACATGCTTCGTTCGAAAACGGCATAAAACGTGTTGGTTCAGTTCTCGATAACTTGTGTATTACAAACATTTAATAACACAAACAACACAAATTGATTAATAAAGGCTCGAAAGATTGCTAATTGAATTTTTTTTTTTTTAATCTATTTTTTTTTTGTTGGGTTTTTTTCGACTTCGTTTGGAATATGCCATTAAATCCTGTGGCAAATAGAAACAATCAAAACACGCAAAAAACCATCAATATAGTGAGGTCCAACATCTGTATACAATTATCTATTACATTTGCCCAGACATGATTAATGGTGGACCAAAAAGTTTGAAATAATCTTAAGAGATGGCGTTTGAATGCACGCTTTTAAGCCTTTCATAACAAGCTTCATCCTTCATTAGACGTCTGTAAAAATTTCAGTTATTTATGTTTCCAAATTTACAAGTGATAGCAGTGAGAAGCAACAAACCTCCTATATTTGTGTTTAAAGAGTACCTCTGCCGTTTAGGTTTTATTCCTCTGGCTCTCATAACTTTGGGATCGATAGTTCATTAAACTACCCCCAAGATGTAGAAGTGAAATACTCATTATACACAGACGTGTTTGGCAAAACAAGTTTTAGCAAACGAGTAAAGTACTTATGACATCCAGAAAAGCAAACGTCCTGGATGCAACTTCAATAAATACAAAAGCAAGACCTGTGCCCTATTATGTAAAAACACTATTCAATAAGAATCCCATACTACTCTTAATAGTATCAATTCTGCTACCAGTACTTAGCGTACCTTCATTTGTCAGACGAAACCTATCCAATCTCTAGTATTTTAAGGGATATCCCGCCGCCCACTCTAGACATCTACAAGCGACTTTTCATTAACCACAACCAGCAAAAGACTCCCCGGAGGGCCCGCCCATGATAGTCACCCTGGGCAGGGGTCCTTTCAAATGGGAGGTTTTAAAAATAAAACAATTTTACTTAATTAAAAATTTAGCTGATATTCGGTAAAAATATCTCAGTTTAGCCCAACAAGCATAGGTTTTGGTGCAAATTAATTTAATATATATTTTATAATCTCATTTTATTACTATGAACATCAAACATTTCGTATTTATATCAATTTCAATACAATTTTTTATTTTTTTTTTTTTGCCACTTTGTGTTCTGAAATTCGGTAAAAATCAATTATTCAAAATAATTTTTTAACGACTACAAAGAAATACTATCCAAAAAATTGAGAGTAAATATTGCTAGGAGTTATATTTTCATCTCAATATCTTGATAAATGTATTTTCGAATTGACTTTATCCATAATATTTTGAAAATTTTAATGAAAATTTAATTCAACAATAATTAAAACAACAATGTTACATTTGCTACCTCCTTGCTTAAGAATGAATATTTTTGTCACTTTTGTAACCAACTTTGTTTGCCTTCTGACTTTGGTTACTAGAAACTGTCTTACTGTATAAGAATGAGACCGTTAGTAAAAGGCAGAGAGAGAATCGAAACATTTTCTTTTTTTTTTTACTCTATTTCAGATCAAATGTTCTACAAGATTCTTTAGCAAAATTTCTTAGAGATCTATTTATATTCTATATCAAGATTACTTCTTTTGAATTGAGAAGTACTAACTTGAATAAAAAATATTCCCGACGGGAACTGTGATCATTTTATTTGTTCATATAGCTTAGTTCTATTAGTTCTTCATAGTTCTTCTTAGTTGTTCATATAAAAAGTTCAAGGTCGTCCATATTATCTGGGAAGTCCAGCTTATTTAATTGAATAAGCTCAAATGGCTTAATACTAGCTCTACATTTTCCCCGTTTTAGTTGAAAAATCCCGAATAATGGTGAAAATTCTGCAACCTGGCAGCTTTGTACGTCAGTACACCAGAAAACGTCGGAAAAAATGCCTGATATTATGTTGAAGGATACCAAAGTAAAATTGAGGAATTAGTTGAGACCACGAAGACGTCGTATGGCAGTGTGCTTAATATTAACGGGTATGAAGAAGCTGTGCTCGCCATGGGAGCCGCGAAAAAAAAAATTTGTATTTATCATCAGAACTTTGCAGTGTTTCGTAACCTCGGAAGTAACAGGGATCCATTTAAAAACATCCAAGTCCATCCAACATTAAAACTAATGGGTTTTTCCCGACGAAAGTGCTCCAAAGCATCAAAAAACGCAACAACAATAAAAAGAAAATATACATTCATTGACTTTTTTTAAAAAGGGAAAGACCTAAACTGGCGCATACACCGAGAAAAAAAAAACCATAGTGAGAACATACAAATTGGCTTTTAAGAAAGAAAAATGTTCTAAATGGCAAAACTAATGTGTACTGACAAAAATATTTGTGCAAGCTAAACATGGTTTAAAAATGAAAACTTAGCCAATTTCTACAAAAATAAATTGTTTGAATTGTTAAAGTTGAAGTTTCTAAAATTGAAAAAAAAATCTTGTTAAAGTGCACAGGGGCTATGTTTAAAAATTTGATTTTATCATCACTTAATCTTATGTAAAATAATATAAAAAATCTTGGATAGAACGGATATATAATAAATTGTACAAAATATCGACAATTTGTCATTAAAATAAAAGTCGATAGATCAACAAATAAAACTTGGTTGTTATATCCAAAAACTTGGAAGGCACCAAATTGCCGAAGCCATTGAATAAATTAATATACATTTTTTTCGTGAAATTTATAAAGTTTTTTTTTCGTGATTCGCTCACATGGCTGACATTTTTTTCAAACATGTCAAAAAGAAGAGAAAAGAATAGGCAAATAAGGCACTTATAATTATACTTAATTATACGTAAAATGTAGATTTGAAATTTTATTCTCACAAACTATAAAGGCAAGAGAGGGATTAATGGGCGCTAAGTGGGGAACTGTTATTTGGAGAAGGTGAAGTTAAATGTGTATTTGGAAATGAACGATGAATAATAATCGCTGATATTATTGAATATCCTGCAGCATCTGTTCATGGGTTCATTGTATGCATAAACAGTGTAGTGTTGGTATTCATTCAACAGCCTTGTCTGCCTAGTTAGCCTCACGAGATTATTAAATGTAGTCTTATTCGAGATAAATTCAATGCTGATAACTCCAGTTATAACATCGATTGTGAAGCATGAACTTAGTAAGATCCTCCTTGATGAAAGACGCATCAGATTCAAAAGGCCTAGTGTGTATTCGTACGGTGTCAGGTTACTAATGTCGTGAGGGTCATAAGAGTCTCTTAGTGCAAAAAGTTTCTGGATAGATTCGAATCTAAGGCTGTGTGACTCAAAGGCGGGATTCCAGGAATATTCAAGTAGTGGGCGCACTAATGTACTATAAAGAGCCTTAGTTACCCACACATTCTTGAATTCTTTTGCATGCCTTTTTATGAATCCGAACTGTTTACTAGTTCTATATAAAGTTTTATCGTAATGGAGATTAAATCGTAACTTTTTGTCCAGAATTACGCCTAGATGTACGATATGATTTACTCTGTTGATTTCAATGTTATTCCAAAAGTAGTGGTTATTATCTACTAGAATCTTCCGGGAAAAACTTATAACGTTACACTTACTGACATTAAGATACATATAGTTTCGACTGTAAGAAACTGTCGTCAGCTTTCGACTTAATGACGTGGTACATTAAAAGATCATTCGCGTACATAAGATGTGGGACGTCGATTAATACTTCAGATAAGTCAGAGATAAATATATTGAAGAGAAGTGGACCGATATGACTACCTTGAGGAACACCAGATGAGACAGATATTTTCTTCGACAATATAACTTGGATCTTGACATACTGGATCCTACCTTTCGCTTAGGTAGGATTTTAGCCAGTTTAGTACAGGACCGGAAATACCAAACTTCTGTAATTTTGGGACTAAAATTTCATGATTAACACGATCAAAGGCTTTATTGAAGTCAGTATATACAGCGTCGACCTGATGTCCTTTTTCCATTTCAGTAAGCACATGTGAGACTAAAATTACAAGATTTGTTGAGGTTGATCTCCGCCTGTGAAAACCATGATGTGGTTTATTAGGCAATGGATTCACTTGACCTGAATGCCACTATAGTTTTAAACATACCTTTTATCACCTTTTTTATATATAGGTGTGAGATGGGAAGATTTCCAATACGATGGAAAGGTACCTAGGACCAAAGATTTATTAAAAATTATATGTAGCGGTTTGACAATTTTATGTACGTATTGGATTAATAAGCTTAGTGGTATTTGGTCGGGGCCAGGAGACTTTTTTGGATTAAGATTAATGATGGCGTTATGAAATTCCTCCTGAGTTAGATTGAGGATGTAAATTAAGGGTGATGTGTTTAGAGAGGAAGACGGCGATAAAATCCGATTTAGAGTTACACAAAATACATCTTTAAAATGGTCAGCAAAGAGGGTTGGAAGAAACGACGTTACCTTTAAACATAGACGCAGGGTAACCACATGATTTTTGTTGTGTATTATCGAAATCTAAAAATTTTTAGGATCTTTAATTATATTCTCAACAATTAAATTTGTGTAAGATTTATATGCTTCATTTGATTTGATAGCGAATTCCTTGGACAGTTCCTCATATCTGGTCTTTTCTTCATGACTAACCTTGTAGGAGTTTCGATTGATTTTGTGAAGTTTATTTCTTTGATTTCTTAGCTGCCTTAGATTTCTTTCCAGCCATGGCTCTGAAAGCTTGTCTCTTTTCTTAATAATTGACGTACCTATCAATTACATTAAGAACACGCCGGTAAAAGAGCGACACCAGTTTCAGTTCCAAGTGCTTATATCAATTACTATATTTATGTAATCCGCGTTAGGAAAGTCGTACAAGGAATACAGGTCTGCAAAAAGGAAGCCTGAATTATATTTTAATTTCAGCCTTGAAATTGGAACTGAATAATGGAGGCATCATCATCAAAAGAAATTCAATTCTTAATTCCAATCTGACTATTAGAGGCCTGAGCAAGTTTTGCGCTGGGTACATACCCAAAAAACTCAAATAACTTATCCGATTAGAATGAAAATTTGTAAATCTATTTCCTTATCTATTTTTCTCTATCTCGCTTACCACAGGGTTTAAGCACCACAGGATACAAATCTCTTAAGAAACTGCTAAAAAAAAAAATTCTCAACCGCTCATTCGAATAGCATAAAAAATGTATATAAAAGAGAAAGAGGACTGTAGTAATATGTTAAAAAAAATCCTTAAATACATTACAAAAATATGCCTGAAAAAGCTTACACTGATAGGATCAGAATCAGTGCCATACAAATTTTATTATAATGAGTTAAAGAAAAAAATTATTTCAGTGATTTCTTTTTATGATTATAATTTTGTAAATTTTAGCCACAGTACGATGTTAGCCAAGATAGTCAAAAAAACTAGCATGATTCAAGAGCACATAAATTTGAGTTGTTGTGGCACGTAACTTTAAGTAACTGCAGTCAAGTGCAGAGTAACTAGAGTTGTTAATGATGATTATGCAGTTAATTGCAACCAATGTTATGAAAATATTTAGTGGTTATCTTGATACAAAAAAAAAAAAAATAAAAATCTATAAAGCACCGAAAGTGGCCTAACTTAGCTTTGTGAACAGTAAAGTGTTGTTTTAGTTTTTTTTTTTTTTTTTAATATAGAGAGCAATTATTTTATGGAACTTTAAACAATAATATAAAAATTTTTTTAAAATAACACAAAATCATGAAATCAGTCAGTGTCTATCATAATTGAGGCTAAAATTTTTATCATATTTTTAGCAAAATAAAAAAAAAATATGTCAGAGATAATTCTTAAAGTTTTATAGATAGCAAAATAATTTGTACTCTGCATAGGTTGAATAAGAAGCTTGACCAGTTGTGCTACAAAACTTGCATAGATATTTTTTTCGTTTTTTGATCCTGGTACTGTAGTACTCAAATATAAGAAGTTTAATAAAAAAAATACATCTTTTACATAAACTATCATTATGTAGTCCATGAATGACTATTTTGTGTGATTATTTTTATGTAGCTTTTTCTCGAACAAGTTGAATATTTTTTTCGCTATAATAACGACATATTTTGTGCTCCACACAGATACAGACACACATATTGTTACACTCGCTTCCAGCAACAATTATTATGTCCAAAAGTTAGCATGCTACGAAAATCCCCAAAATATTGCTTAGTACATATACACTGCAACACACACACACACACACATACATAAGCTCCCATGCAAACGTAAAGCAAATCAAAACTAAACCAACCACAAAACGTTGGCCAATTCTAAGCGCATTTAGCGTAAAATGAAGTCAGCATTAACAGCTCTGACAAGTTTGGTCAAACAAAATATAGCCGGAAGCATGGCACAAGCTGACAAATGCAACAACTACAACAGCAACGAAAAGAAGTGAGGATATTATTATGAATTTTGGTGTATTCGTTCTCGTTTTATGTGCTCATCATTTTGTGCATTCAACTTCGTAATGAAGAGCAGCATGCTTTCGAAAAAAAAGAATGTAATTAAAAGTGTTCGCAGTCGCTGCTCTATTTTAAGTACCGTCAAATTAAAGCAGCAAAAAATATATAGCGCAACAGACACTCAAAGCAAAAAAAAACATCAAAAAACCAAAGACATAAAAAAAGTTACTACTATTAAAAGCAAAATGTTGTAAGGAAGAGAATTGCAAATAACAAAAAAGTCTACATAAATGCATGTGTATGTGTTAGACTCAGGTTTTTGTTTTTGTAACAAAAAGTAGAAAAAATAAAATACAAAATGCTTTAGGTGCTGCACTATTTATTTTTTTTTTTTGGCGCTATTTAACGCTCCTTTGCTTGCCGCTGCTATTAAATGCTTGTTGCTTTCAAAAGCATTGTAAAAATACTAATTATAAAGAATTATCGTTGCAGAACACAATTAAATTAAAAAAAAGAAGCAACTGCAAAGACATCACAGTTAGCGTACTGAGAGATAAAATAATTTTAACTAGCTAAATAGTTGAGGGAAAGTCTTCTCAAGATTACTTTTTTTTTTTATTTGATTTGGTGAAAGTTGGAAAAGCTAGCCAAAAATTAAACTGTTAAGAATCGTAGCTGAATCAATAAAAGATAAATTTGTAAAAGAACTTACTATTTCAAGTTTTTTTTTTATCACACTGAAAAACAAATTGCTTGCGGCAACAACAAAAAAATCCCAACCACATTTTTGAAGTTGCAAGAACCTCAAAGTTGTAGTTGCTTAAACATACTTTTCGATTGCCGTGAAAGAATTTGATTTTGTTTTAACTAACTGTTGGTAATCGTAACTAAATCATATTCATCTGAAAACAGACTTATAAATTTTATTTATTTATTTTATTTACATTAAATTTTAAATATTGATTTTGATTCTGTTCCAACAACCATATTTTTATATGTACTAACGAGTATTAAGCGTGGTTCAACATATTCGATTCTGAATACCACATACATGTATACGAACTATTATACAAAAAACCTTACCAAAGATTTTGGGGCCACATCTGATCTGTTTTCTGAGTGCAGATTTCCAAGAAATTCTAGAGAATATACGAGAGCGGTTCCTGGTAGCACCCGACCTAACAAAAAAATCACTATAATTTTGCGAAAAATATCTTTATTTACCAACTTAGTTTCCTTTAAGCGCGACACTCTATTTCCAACGATTTCTTACAGCTTCGATACCCTGTTTTAGTCAGAATCATCGGAACCCTCAAAATAGCCATCAACCACAGAGTACACTTCTTCATTGTTGAAAGACCACCCAGCCAAAGGTAGGTATTTTGGCTTTATCTACTTAACCCTATCCCGAAAAAAATTGAAGCCGCTCTTACAATTAGCATGAAAATTTGTATAAACACTGAAAAAACAATTTGGTTATGGCAACAGAAAAATGACCAACCACATTTTCGAAGTTTCAGGAATCTTCAGTAAGTACACCGAGAAAAAAAGCAATAGGTAAATCACCAAAGTTGGCTTGGGTAAAGAGAATTGCATGGGAATTATAAACGTATGCTTATCCACCCAAGCAATTTAAAGCAACGCCACCCTAACTGATTGGTGTCTGCCAGCAGACTGATAGCTTCTTAGCAGCGCAAGCATTAATATGCGTATGCATTGCTTTTAAAGCTGTAAGAAATTCATAAAACGATTCTATACACGATGTTCTATTCGAGATTTCGGCATGATCTAAAGCAACAAGCATAAGAACGTCAGCAGCAACTGAATCACCAATGCATTTTTCTTATACAAAAATATGAATTTTTCCTCTTTTCTTTTGCTATCGTGTGGCTTTATAAAAGAAATGACAAAATCCATAGTTAGATATTCGTTTTATACACGATTTAGCTGATATTTTGGCATACATTTTATCTTTGTACGATGAATATAAAAGGGTGTATGTATCCCTAAAAAATCCCCCAAAAAACGTTAGCATGACCTTGAAAAATTTGTGAAAATACTTGGATACAAACCGCTCTGTAAGACGTAATTCTACGTCAAAATCTTTCGTTTTTGCCGTAGTACCGAAGATAGTTCGGCTTTTCATGCATTGTTGTAACTTTGTTTTATATTATTTTCACTTAAATTCAGACTGAATTTATTTTTGTTTGCAAATTTCTTTTAGTCAAATAAATTGTCACAAAAGGTGTGAATTTTTTATACTTTAATTTAATTTAATTCTTAAACTTACACTATAGTTTATTATCAATACATAATTTATTTGATTAAAAATTATGTGATAAAAAATTATTCACATTGAAATTTAGTGAAAATAATAAATATAAAAACAAAAGTTAAAAAATGAGTGAAAATCCGCATTATCCTTAATCTAACTGCAAGAATTTAAAATTTAATGATGCAGATTGGAAGAACTTTTTCATTCTTATTATATACTTTTTCATTTTTATACAACGGTCAGATTTTTTTTTTTTTTAACTACGATACCAGTGAATATTTTTATAAATAATTCGATCCTCAGAGGTCGCTAGAGTCGGAGGAATAAAAAATTCCTTCGAAATTTTTCTTTTTTTTTTTCTATAATTTTTTTCATAAGAAGAGATGTCTGTTTCTGAACTGTGAGCTCCCAAAAATCGCTAAGGGCAACAAACTGTTACCAAAATAGTAAACCGAAAAATTGTAAATTGATTTTTTTCTTACTTATCTAGATTTTTCTTTAAAGAGCCGTATTTCAATGACAAAATTCCATTATAATTTTTTTATTTATGACCAATGTTAAATAAAAACAAATTTTTTCAAAAAGATATTTTTTATGATTTTTGTTAAAGGTCTTTTGTTTAAGCCGAATTTTTAAAATGAAAATGATTTTCTTAAAAAAAAACATAAGTTTATTGTTTAAATTCTCATATAACTCAAGTGTCATTTAAAGTAACTCAGGTGGGGCTTAGAATAACATCTAAGGGTAAAGTATAACGACCTTATACGTCTCATATATTAATTATATCATTTTTATTTAATTTTATAAAATTTACAAAGTAAAATAAATGATATTGTTGATTGCCAATTAAAATAACGCGTAAATCGCCTATTTTGTATTAAATGAATTTATTGCTCAATATTGTATAAATGCAGCCACAATAAGAGTTACATCAAATAAACAATGCAATGCTGCAAATTTTTTTAAAAAACCGTATTGGTACTGTAATTGACGAGGTGTTGGGCGTTAAATGGCAGCATTTAACTCTATTCAGGGCACTCTTTGATCATAAATGAAAAACAAGTGTTGAAAATTGTTCACTATTTCCTTTCATGTACATGAAAATGTATAAAGTTTTTATAATATCGATAAAAGTATGCGAATACCTATGAAAAAAGTAAACAAAGTTAATCAAAGCTACTAGTACATTTCTACAAATAATATATTTGTACACGTGCACAATCACACAATCACACAACCACACAATAGCAACTGTATCTTTGAAATTGTTTTTAAATGGAAAATATTTTATTTGTTGGTAGTTTATTGAGTTTAATATAAATGCTCTTGCAGCTATGCGAGGTATGTGTAGGTGTGTGTGTGTGTGTGTGTGTAGAGCAGTGACGTATTTTTCAATTTAGCCAAAGGGGGACATTTTATATTAAAGTATAGTATGTGTTACCTTTCAGTATTTAATATTTGTTGTGTGCAAACAATGCAGCTCACACTCAAATAATGTTCCGAAATTTCCCGATACAGGCTCTGTAGAAAAAATTTTTAAATTTTATTTGTATGTGTATTTGTTTGTGGTGGTGTGGCAGGAGGAGAGTAGGGAGCAAATGTGTGTGGATGTGTTTGCATATTGCTGTAAGCTGTACATTTATTTGCATTGCAACAGAATTCTGGGCATCCTTTGCGGTCAAATGTAATCAATGTAAAATAGTTTAGTTCTAACAAATCGTATTGTTTTTCCCATTTTATTGCTATATTATTTTTTTTTATGAAAATGACCAGGCATTTGCAAATATTTGTTATATGTTGGTTATACAGTATTTCTACAATATTCTATTATTTTTTATTAAATTGTTTTTTAACTCGATGGGTAAAAATTGGTTTTAAATGATTTGTCAGAGATTCTACGATTTTGATGTAATTTTTTTAGCAGATGTGTTGCATTTTTTTTTTTAGTTTTACAACTCTTAGAAATTTTTTAAGTTTAATTGCTTATGGCTTTGATGTTAGTTCTGAAAATAAAATATTTTTGAAATATAAAGGAGTATCTTAGAATAAGAAAACTCTTTTTATAAATTGACTATGCGAGTATCAAAAAAGTCTATTTATGTTTCAGTCAGTGCCATTGTGTTCGTGTAAATTTGACATATTTTTAGATATTTGGTAACAAAGAGTCTAAAAATTATTTTTAAAAATCAATTTTAAAGTTAAGACAGTGAAAATTAAACCCGGATCTCTCGTGAAGTAGTCTGTTGATTTTTCTACGCATCAGCTCAGTTGTTAGCAAACAGTCGCGTAAGTTTTTCCTTAAAAAAAATCTACGTCGACAGAGCGTTTGTTCAAAAATTCAACAATATGCGAATTAACGTGCAAAAACAATATTGCGGCCGGGAATGGCATCGATGAGTAGCCGGTTGCATTCGTTTTAATTTTAATAAAGAAATGTCTGCCTTCACACAATTCAAACTCACAACCTCAATGAAGAGAGAAGATACAATATGCCTGGATTAGGAGGAGTGGAGGAGCCAGGAAGCGCGGATACACAAATGACAGGTGGAGCCGGGTGGACCAAGGAGCAAAAAAAAATCCCAAAAAAAAGAATCCCTCAAAAAACAAAAATATGTTTACCATATATGACTATTACGTTGCAAAATTCTATATTGGTTGAATCATTTTAGGTACGGTGAAAGTTGAAGGGTTTAAAAAATATTTGTAAATTTATCATGGTGGTGTAAAGAATTTGATTTGTGTATAAGGTAAAGTTGTAGTGGTGGCGAGTGGTAAATATTTGATTTATATAAGTAGTTTGTGTATTGGATGACAACCAGTTTCCAGAACAGGGAATAGTGTGAGATACAAAGGAAGAGAGAGAATAGGATAGTAAGAGCGAAAGGGAAAGCAATTGGCGCAAAGATTTCTTTATTACTATTATTATTATTATTCTAGCTTAACCCCCGCCCGCTTCGCCAGGCACTTTTGTTTACAGGCTTACATATTAACAAATCCAGAAAATGAAACCACAGGTGTAAAATGAAAAGTTATTAAGAACCTATAATTTTAGAATATTAACTCGAAAAAACATTTAAATTTTATTTATTTAAGCAATTTATACATTAATTCATTCACCATGATGATCAAATTATCCGCACTGTTTCACAAATGTAGTTTTTGTAAATGTTTTTGTTTTAATAAAAATGGAAGGTATTGGCTAAAGACAATAATGAAATGATTGAGGCAAGTAAAGAACAATATATAGTCCTTGGGCGTGTAGTACCACGTATCAGCTACTTGCAATACCGCGTATATTGGCCAAAAAAGCCAAAAATAAAAATTTGAATTTTAATTCCGTTAAATTTATTAACAAAGGGCGGATTTCCTTTAATTAAAATACCGAATTCCGAGGCTGTGCAACCTATAACTCCAAAGGGAGGTGGCATGTTCTTGTCTTATGCCTGCTCATTGGTTCGATCGGCACCAAACTCAAGACACTCTCGAGACTTCGCTACAGTTTCTCATAAAATTTCATAAAAATTGGCTTAACGGTTTCGGAGTCTATATCTGACATACACGCCCACATACATAAATACATTAAATTTTATGTATATAGATAGATTATACTCAACAAGTCTTCGGTCGATTTATAGCAACGATCACTCTTTTCATAGAATGTCTCAAAGAAATCTTCCTTTGAAAACATTCTCGAAGCACTTCTGGAATATGACCCAATTACATGCATGCATGCCTTCTGGGTATAAAAGGGGAAATGACGGAATTCAATACTTTCTCTTCCCTTCTTTTGGAAGCACTTTTTTGCTAGAATTTTAATCGCAATGACACACAGACTAAATTTATTTAATTTTTGCTGTAATTGGCTCAGTTATTCACGTCTTATTTGACGTATATCTGTTGTTCACTTTTTTTGAAATAAGGTGATCGGGGCAGGAAGACTTGGCAAACTGCAAATCGATTAAGCCGTTTTTTTTTTTTTGTTATATTTTTCATATTGGGAGCGTTTCTAAATAGTGTCTTCTAAATGCAATCAGAATTGTTAGATTCATATTTTGTTCAAATCGATTCAGTCCTTCCCTACTAATTTTGTTTTTCAATGTTAGTAGGCTTAGCAGGTAGGCATGGAAAATTTTGTTTTTCTCATCTAAATCTAATACAAAACTATTTTATACCTTTTTCGTTCAAATTGGTTGATCCGTTGTCGTGTTATTTTTTATTCTAAATATAGGGAGCGTGGCTTTTAAACCTTTTTTTAATAAAATAATATCGATTGCTATTTTTGAGTTCAATCTCTTAAGTATTTCTTGCTATTTTAATCCAATACCCTGTTGTCCATGTTTACCGAGATATAGTTATTTATTTATAGTGCCACGCCCCTTTGACTTATTCCGCCCACTTTTTCTACTGTGCTTGAAAATGATCCTATCCACATCTGTACCACATTCCAATACCAATAGTACCCCTATTTACCGAGATATAGGGATTTGCAAATATATCCCCATATACACCATATACACACAAATACATGTTAAAATGCCTATAACTCATGAAGCAATACAAAATCCGTTCATACATAAAAACCTTCGTATTGACGTCACCTTTCATGGTTATTTCCAGAAACAAAATCGGTTCATGCATTAGAGAGAACATCAATTTCATACACAATGCATTTTATTTTTATATATATAGATATAAAAAAATTTTATAATTCCAGCTTTTTTGATTTGGAACCACTCTGCTATTATGCGAATTAGTTACACCAGCATTTTGTGAAGTATTAAATAGTTTTGATTTAAACATAGATAACACTTTCTATTCCTTAGAATTTCGTAGGCCTATTAAAATAAATTCGACAACTTTTTCAACCTCTAACTTATTTCTTTACTCAAATCTTTTTATTCATAAAAGTTAAGCTATTCCAGCTTTACGCCAACATACTAAAAAACCACTCTACTTTCATATTATTTGGATACTCATTAACCCAAATGTATACTTTTCCACATCATTTTTAACATTTTAAGTGAAAAAAAAAATGGCAAAAAATAACCAAAAAATTCTACACTCTCGTGGCACTCACTTTGTTCAAATAAGTATAGGAACAAAAGTAATAATAATAAAAATAGAACACTTACTTTTTACACTCGTAACGCCTACGCCACACTCTTCTTTTATGTATCTGTGTATGGAGATTATTATTATTTTTTTTTTTTTCACCAACACCCCAACAGCACAACCAATGCACTCAAAAACAGTATATTGGCTTTAGATGCCTTAAGTACTCTCGGTTTGTTAAGTGAAGTTGAATTGAGTCATTTATTTGGCAGTAAGTGTTGCGTGGCGGGCAATAAGTAGGTTTTTTGTTTTTTTTTTTTTGCATAAAAAACAAAAAAATAGACAAACATGTTATTGTTTTCGGAATCATTCAAACTTACGCATTTGTTTCACATGGCTTAAATGCTGAAAATTGGCTTAAATAACATAAAAATAAGACATTTTACTAACATTAAATTTTTATTAAAGCAGTGATTGAGCAAACTTTGTGATATGATGGAAAAGGAATACAAATTCAGCTAATTCAGGCAAGTGTTATTTTCCTTTATCGCAAGCCTTAGTCTTAAAAACTAAACTTAATTCTAGCCTTGAAAATGTCCATTCGTGCAAATTTTAAGACAAACATTTGCCTGTGGAAATATTTTTCAACTACCCAGTAAGCCAAACTGATTTGTTTGGAGCTTGATACAAATACGCATTCTCAGACATCTTATTCGCCAACGAATTTCACGAATGATTTCTTTTCAAACTCGATTTCAGGAGAAGTCATAACTCATTACTAAATCATTTATTAAAAACAAATCGTCGTTTAATTAAAAAAACAAAATCGTAAAAAAATTGTTAATATTAAAATATATGAGGTATTGCTCATAGCTGACATTTCTTATGTTTGTTGAACTACAGTACAAAATAAAAAAAAAAACGATTGATTGTGGTTCTTAAAAACCAATGACAGGTTATAAATTATTAAACTGACGAAAAAACTCCAAATATTATTTATATTACTTATAAATTAATTTTAAACTTACCAGTCAGGAATTGAAACCACTGCATTTGAATGCTATTTCGGCACCTAACCTATTCGTGTTTTGCAGTTGTTGAATATCAGGTGCTTAATTTTCGCTAGAAAACCTAATCGGACAAAAATATTTTCTATATATAAATACTGCCGTCATAAGGAAGAGTGCCGCATCTAGCATGAAAATCAAAATTAATTTTACTGTATTTTCTTTTTTATTCATCCATCCTCTTTATCCAAACCTAAATACTTTAACATAAATTGTCATATCTACATAAAATTTAGGTATCATTTCAGGATTAAACGCAGTATCTACATAAACATAGTTGAAAATGCCGTATCTACATGTAGATGCCACACTTTTTATTTGTTTTTTTTTTTAGCTGGTAGCCAGAACTTTTTCATATAAAAAATTAATGCACAAAAAAAAATGTTTTTATGTGTAATATTAATGAAAATAAATTATTCAATTAAATAATAAGCAATTAATAAAACAGCCGTTAGTAAAAACTGATTTAAAAACAAAAAATCTTATATTAAAATTTCTACTTATCTATGCATTTATGAAAAAGTCTACCCGAAAAATTCTCAGATTCGCTCATTTGCATTTTCTCAAACTCATTTCTCCGAATTTTTTATCAAAAAATGTAGGTGAAAATTTTTTCTTTTATTATATTAATTATATGAAAAAGTATTTGCATTTTCTCGAATTAGTTTCGAACTCGCAAAGAGTCTACGATGGCGAACCTGAGAGCTCGTATTCGTTTCGAATTCGAAACGAACGCAACTGCGATTTGCTGCTCATTGGGTGGTTATATCCTCTAGTAGAACCTCCAGCTACACATTTATTCACCTGCTAGCCTGCCCGTGTCTCTCCGCCTGTCTAATCAAACAAATACCTCATTAAGTGCCTTAAATGGGCTCAGCACAGATTTATTTTAAGCTAATTAAACTTGCATCTTTTTTTCAAGCCAGCTCTTCAATTTATTTACACACAAGAGAAGCGAAAAAAGAAAATTTCCAAAACTATTTCAACTTAGCTAAAATAAACATAATCACCGAAGAATATAATCATCGGAAATACACGCACACGGTGGACATTGGGGAAAATATAGCAAAATTTATCGCATATTTATACCCAACGCGTGCTGCGTATGCAGTATATTAGCTTTGTCATTCCATTTGTAACGCCAAAAAGGAGGCGTGGCAGGTATAGAAAAATATATATTTTTTTGATTAGCATCACCTTCTGAGTCGATTTCCGTGTGTCCGTCTGCCCGTCTGTGGACACGATTACAGCCGTAAGCTATAGCGATGAAATTCAAAATATAAGTTTATTTCTAAAAAAGGAAGATCGAGTTCGACAATGGGCCAGATCGGATGAAAACCACGCCTACCTCCCATACAAAGTGACTTTATTTTAACCGTAAAATGCCTTTAAAATTTGCAACTTTAAAACTTCCCATACAAAGTGGCTTAATTCTATACGTAAAATACCTTAAAAATCCACAAAAATTAAAGATTTTTAAAAAAATTATCACCGATCGGTCGGTAGTATGTTTCTATATTCAGTTAGAAGAAAGATATGATTTGGTTACGATTACCAATAGTTAGTTCTACCAACATCAAATTCTTTTATGGCAATCGAAATGTATGTTCGAACAACTACCTACAAATTTAAGGTTCCTGCATCTTAAAAAATGTGATTGGGAATTTTTTTTGTTGCAGTAACCAATTTGTTTCCGCAGTGCATCTTTAACCTGTACACTATTCGCTTGGTTACTTTTATGACCATCTAGTGGTATGGGAGCTTGGCGTGATATTGAGGATACTTTGGTACATAAAGTAGCAACATATAAAATGTACCAATGGAAATTAAAAATACCAACAGTGTAATAATACGGCTATTTATTTTTAGTCGTGGTTTAAACAACGCTCAATACATAAACTATAATACAGAATATTACTAATTTAGTTGATGCCGCGATATTTTAGGAATTTCTAGCAAAGCTAAGAGTAAAGTTCTAGCAATGCTTTAATAAAACAATATTAAAATTCAAGCATCTAGCTCTACCAATATAAATGCTAGCGCTAAAAACAACTTCATATAGAAATATTGAATCTTATTCCCACATGTGGGCTGGAGGTTCGAATTATATTTGAAGTTTAAGAATTTAACGTTGTGCGATATATTTGATGGGATATAAACATATTTCATTTCCTCTCAATTCGCTTAGCATGGTAGATAATTTATTATCACAACAAAAGTAAGTAACTTTTTACTTACATTAAATTTGGAATTTTCTTTTTTTTTTCTCTCGACTAAGAACAGGTCATCAGGTTTAAAAAAATTATTTTGTTTTATTTCCCAATCAAATATACATAATATTTAAAAGGCGTCCTTTTAATGCTTAATTTTATTAATCGTCGAAAGTTTTGTTATGCAAAATATAAATAAAAAATTTTTGTAACATATCTCCAAAAATATTCTCTAGTTTATTTCTGGATGTAATTTCCATTAATATATGTTATATATATATTTGAAGCAAACACTTTAATTTAAATGTTGTACATATATTATGGATTGAAAATTGTCTTTCCAAAGTTTTTGGCAGTCTATTTATATAGCAAGTACGGTCATCATAAATAAAGTTATTATGAACAGCAAAAACTTTGTATTTCACTAAAAATATCTCTTAATTTTTACTGAAATAAATGTTTGTATTTATTATTAGGGGACCGGGAGAAACCAGAGCAGTTAATTTTAATAGATTGTCTTTCGAAAAATCGAGACATATATCAAAATTCAGATAAATTATATTAATTTGACCTTCACTCAAATTTTTAAACTGAATGATTTTTTTTTTTGAATGAAGATTGCATGAAAATGAAATCATATTGCATGTTGACCACATGGTTTGTTGGGAGTTACATTTAATTTGGAGGGAGGTTATTCGGTTATAAAATCTATGATTCGATTGAGGATCAATTATTTGGTTATGTATTTTTGGTATTTTAAGGGTCAACTTGAAAAATGTGTTGATTCTCTTCCAACAACCATATTTTTATATGGACAAAAGAGTATTAAGCGCGGTTAAAAATTTTCGATTCTAAATACTGAATTCAGTGAATAATAAGCGAACTACATTTATAACAACAATTATACAAAAGACCATTGTATTGGCGCCGCCAGAATTTTTTTCAGGTAAAAAAATAATTTTTTTCATGTGGCTGATAAATAAAAAAAAAATGTGTCAGCTGTAAGTTTGTAATGGAAAATAAATTAAGCTTTACGTATAATAAATATAAATAAATTCTATGGTTTTAAATTATAAGAAAAAATGTTTTGAATTTTTCAATTTAATACTGAAATTTTTATTTCAAAATTATCTGCTTTTCGTGTGATTGCGTGGGTTAAAAGCCGCAGATAAATTTGGTACCAACATTTAGGTAACGAATCCATCTTATCAGAACCGGTAAAGTATTTCCTTGATCCATGTTGATCTAAAAGAGTACTCGTCCATTGAAAATATACAATTTTCTGAATATACTCTTAAATTGAAGCAGTTTTTTCTATCGATCCATTGTTGCGTTATAATTAATACTGAAAAAAATTGTATGTCACATTATTGATATGAATACCTCTTATCTAAACACGAAAAATCATAAATTTCTTATACAAAACTAAGGTTTCATTAACGTTTGCATACGCGTATTGATCAAAAAATTTTTATGTAAGGAAAAATATAATCATAATAAGCTTACTTAAAATGGCTGCATACGAATTTCTAAGTGACCGTCAATATGGTTTTCATAGGACCCGGTCTACTGGTGACCTTACAGAAAAATGGAACCAATGCCTTTGGTGAGAAGAGGGATGTTGCTCTGGATATTTCAAAGGCGTTTGACCGAGTGTGGCATAAAGCACTCGTCTCTAAGCTAATTGCATACGGTGTCGGTGGTCGGTGTCAGTGAATGGCACACTTCTTAATGACTTGAAAAAAATCTCCTTGCTAATAGAGTAGAGTTTAATGCAAACAAGACCCAGGGTTGCCAATTAACCCACAAGCGGATGAACTGTCGCTCAGCTCCCTTGAATATGAATGGTGTAGATCTTTTAGAGTCAGATGCTCTTGACGTTCTGGGCATATCGATACAATCAGACCTTCGTTGGAACTATCATATTTTCCATTTATCGAAAAAAGCGGCCAAGTGTCTAGGTTTCTTAAAACGGTGCAAGCGATAATTCACCCCATCTGATCTTCGAGTGATCTAATACTCATATATAAGACCTAAAATGGAGTACAATTCGCGCATTTAGGCAGGAGCTTCGAGAGCTTATTTGGAGCTTCTGGACCGAATTCAACGCCGTGCGATTTATATGATAGGATATGAAAACATTTTATCTCCTCTCAGTTCTTTTGGGCATCGGCGCAATGTTAGTTGCCTAAGCCTTTTGTATAGGTTGTACCATGGGAAGTGTTCAAGGGAGGTACATAGCCTGATGCCACCAGTTCGTGGATTTCCTTGGTCTATTAGGGCAGCTTTTCAAGCCCATCCCTTTACCATAGCATCGGTGCCCAATAGAACCTCGCATTACCGAGATAATTCGTTTTTTAGTCGCACGGTACGATTGTGGAATAGTCTCCCTGTGAGCGTGTTCCCCGGCAGTTTTGATCCGTGTAAGTTTAAAGCAAATCTTCACCGTCACTTCTCCATCTTTCCACCCTCCAACTAACTATCACCCGTCTTCCGAATTAACGCAATGCTTTCGCATCTAAAGGGGGCATCCCCAGAGCGTTGGTTTAGTTAAAAAAAAAAAAAAAAAATACAGAAAGTGTTTTGGAGAAATGATTTTTAAAATTGATATTCTATGTACTGGATGTGTGCACATTGCGAAAAGTAAAAAATAATGGAATGCTAAGGTTTTGCTTATGATTTCCCCAATGTGCGGCACATATTTGGGAAAAACTATTGGCAGGGGGAATAGCGTGTTTAGGGTTGCCATTCCATTCGAACTAATTAAAGGCATTATATGTAACATCAAAGAAGGTGTAGTAGAAATGGCATTGAAAATTTTGTTGTAAGCTTGTGTCGTTTTAATCCTCTCAGCCATAGAAGCCACTAACATAGCACAGTTTTTTTTTTACAATCAAAACATAAAAAATACATAAATAAGTATAATATTTCTGCTTCTAACAGACTTTAGCTTTTGTTTAATATTTAGTAACTACATATTTTCATTATAATTTTTTATCAGAAATTGAGGAAAGGATATTTTAGTACGATAAAAAAAACTGCATATTAGAGTAGCTTTACTACAAAAGAGTACACAGGCAATCAACTTGCAGTATGACAAAATTGCTACTTTAACCAGATTTAAGAATTAATTTTTTTGAGCATTTTTTATGAACACGTTGCTGTTGGCAATACTTAAGATTTAATATACTTTAATAATTTTTTTCTATTGAAAACTTTGAAACTTTTTTGCTCTAAGTCAAAAGTAGCTATTGTAAAAACAATTGCTTAAATCAAATACTCTAAAAAATAGAACACAAAGTAAAAAAACAAACAAAAATGTTTAGCTTTTTGTTTTATATCTTCTCTGCTGTTGCACAAGGACGTTTTTTATTTGTTCATTGCTGCTGCTACTCTATAGCAGCACGCTATATAAGCTTCTTATAATTCAATACCTGCTAGCTAGCAACATACGTTCAAGCCACTATCTCATGGTCAACAAACGAGCGTTCAACAGAGTGGTGAACAGCTCGCCACCAAAGCATTCAACCAAGCAATCGACCAGCCGCAGCAACCATAACAACAGCAACTTGGGCCATACAAAATGATCATATTGGCAAGGTGCTCTCCAGCAGCTTAAGCCATATACTACTTTGGCCAAAGCTATGTTGAGTGTTGCAGCTGCAACAAATTTACAACATTGCAAGCAGTGAAAAGCTGGTGAAACGAGCACCTTGATAAGCGACTGCCTAACATCAACTGGCAATACATCACAAGTTGAAATAATTTATTTATGCTGTGATATTGCAAGCAGGTATTTTTATTTTAGCTGCAATGGTTTTGCAGGCTATGCTTCTTTTGTTGTTAAAGTTAATTTTTCGTATTCAAGTTTTTTTTATTTTAGTACGCATTTTGTTTCTTTTGCTGTTGCAACACGTTGTAAATTGTTGTACCAACAACAGTTGTTGCAACATCGATGTGAAACAATGAAAATATACATTTGTATGGATTTATATATAATTGCGTTGATTTGCCGCGCACTTTTTTTAGGGTTTTGTTCAACAGCATCAAGGCTGAAAATATTTTTTTTTTTTTTGTTTTTAATTTTTGTAATTATTTATTTCTGTCAAGTTGTCAGTAAACGACATCGTTTGTAGAAATTTAGAGGTAAAACATTTAATTGCTCTTTTGTTTTTTAAGTTGATTCATTAGTACATTGAAACAATTATTCGAATATTTTCTTAAACAACTAGTTAACGAATGAAAGTGAAGTTCAAAAAGCTTAAATTTAATAAAAAACTATTGAATAAATACTGTTGCAATTCAAAAACATCCCATAACCGTTTTCATACTGACCTGGAAAAAAGTGATGAGAATTGTTTACATTTTTCATCACTGACTACATACAATGTGCAAAATTGCAAAATGTTACCTAGATGAGAGCTTTCTATCAAAAGATATTTAAAAAAAAAAAAACAAATGTGTGGGTTGGAATTAAACAAGATAAAACGAAAAAAGCTCGTTTCTTAAATGCCGGGCAAAACACAAAACGCACTAGATTCTTATATGGAAGATATAGTGGTTCCCATGTCTTGCCTATCGTGGGTGTTTTTTTTTTCGTAATACAAAATGAAGGGTAAATCAAATCTCTTGCTTTTTCCAGGCAAAATAAAATCACGGACATTTTTTCTTAATCAACTTTTGTTTCTCTTGGACTGAGTGTGGAGAGAAATAGAGCGCAAAAACTTCATAAAAAAAATCCTAAACACGCTCAAGATGATCAGTGAATCGCCTTAAGGGCGCGTTTTATGCCGAAGATTATTGTTGAAGCTGAAAAACGCTTCAGTAAAATTATGTAGAAAAAGCTGAAAGTGTCACAGTTTTAAAACTACCCTCAAGTTTGTCTTTTTTTCATATACCTAACTGGTATTTTTAGCATGGCGATGTCATAGGAAATATCAATTGACCTATTCTGGAAAGTTGAAAATTAGTTTACAAATAGTATGTTATAGTAAGTTTAATTCTAGTTTGTGTGACTAGTTACAAACAAATTATATGTTGCCAAATTTAAACTAGTCTATATTTTAACCTTTTTTGAGTGTTTGAAAAATAGTCATGTTTCAATTAGTCCACAAGTAGACACATTAAATCAATATTTCTAAACTAGTTCAACTAGTATGATTGGCTACTGTATGACTGGCTGCGTTTTTTAACATCATTTGAAAAAGAAAATGTTCACTATTTTAAAAGCTATTTTGCTTTACAAGTTGAGAAAGTGGTTAGTTTTAATAATATTTAATAATATTATTTGGTTAGTTTTGCAACTGGTTTATTGTGGCTTGGAATAAACTAGTTAGATTTCAACCATTTTACAACTAGTAAATTGAGACAAAATATGAACTAGTTTTTTTGGATATACAGGGTGCGGCTAAAGTAACTATATGATTTGTTTTTTAAATAACTATTGAATGGAATGAAAAAAACAAAAAAATTTATGATAAAAAGAAAGTTTATTTTATGTTATTTTTTTACATTAATTATGAATGAGAACCGTTTGCTCTTACGCAAAAATGTGCTCTTTTTATGGCATTTTCCATAACTTTGTTGAGTGTTTCTTGTGGTATACGATCAATTTCTTCTTGAATGTTGTCCTTTAGTTGCTGCAAGGTTTGGGGCTTATTCACATAAACGTTGTCTTTGAGATAGCCCCACAAGAAAAAATCCGGTGCAGTCAAATCTGGCGATCGTGGTGGCCATCTCAAATCGCCGTTTTTAGAAATTATCCGATTTGGAAATTGTTGTCTTAATAAGTCCATCGTTGCACTGGCTGTATGAGCTGTTGCACCATCTTGTTGAAACCATATATTGGCGTTTGGTGGCAATTGCGGAAATAAAAAATTTTGTAGCATTACTCTGTAACGTTCTCCATTTATTGTTTCACATACATCTTGATCGTTTTCAAAAAAAAAAGGACCGTAAACTTTTTGGGCGGTAATGCCACACCAAACGGTAACACGAATTGCGTGTAAAGATTTCTTATGGAGATTTTTGGGATTTTGGGATCCCCAAAATCTGTTGTTTTGTTTATTTACGAAACCGTTCAAGTGAAAATGCGCTTCGTCGGTCATCATTAAATTTGACAAAAAATGTTCATTTTGATCAACGAGATTTAAAACTGCTCTAGCATATTCCAAGCGCAATACGAAGTCCTCAGGATTTAGTTTTTGGACTAGTTAGATTTTGTAAGGGAAGAGGTGCAAATCGTGTTTTAAAATTCGCCGAAGAGTGCGGTCAGAAAGCTGCAACTGGGAAGATCGTCTTCTCGTTGATGTCTCCGGATTTTCTTCGACGCTCTGTCGCACAGCATAAATATTTTCGGCCGATCTGCCAGTTCGAGGTCTGCCCGTACGTCTTGAATCTCCGACAGTCCCATATTCAGCAAAATTATTCACCAACGAACGAATGGTTGGACCCGTTGGAGCAGTTCTTACACCATAAAATCTTCTGTATGCACGTTGAGTATTAATTATCGAACGATGATTTTCAATGAATAGAAAAACAATCTTAGTTCTTTGCGCAATTGTATAGCGTTCCATTTTTAAATATTCTCCCAAGTTTAATTTCTGAAATAGGAAAAAAGAAAAAGTTAAATACTCGCAAGCAAAGAAGTTACAATTGTTTTACATCATATAGTAACTTTAGCCGCACCCTGTATATACAGGGTGTCCCGCAATTGAGTGCAACTATTCACGGAGCTGAAAAGTTATGTCGAGCTGAGCAAAAACTCGTATGGGAAGGGAGGGTCTATTTTCACATTCTTAGGATCTACAAGGCTAATTAATATTTCACGACTTTGATTCACGTTATGGTTTCTAGCAGAAAAACTAACTTACATAAAACTTATTTTGATAGCTCATTTTAAAGGCAACCTTTCCAACGGTATACCAACAAACCCCACTAACTTAACCGTTACCGATCTGTGATCGTGTGAATATGAAATCAATCGGTTGAAACTACCAAATTTCAACTTTGAGTGCAAATTTTTCAGAATTTTGCGTAATAAATTAAATTTTTTGTTTTGGTCAATTTTGTAATTCAATTTTCTTTTCAATGACATAAAAAACATAAACATATCTATTAAAATAAAAAAGTTGGCTGTTCTAAATAGATTAGAAAACAATGATATTATCTACTGCATAACTAATTGTAAAGTCATTATTTATCATTATTTTCTAATAAGTAATTTTTTTAGTACAGCCAACTTTTTTATTTTTTGAGATATGTTCATGTTTTTGATGCCATTGAAAAGAAAATTAAATAAATGACAAAATTGGTCTAAACAAAAATTTAATTTATTACGCAAAATTCTGAGAAATTTGTACTCAAAGTTGAAATTTGATAATTTCAACCGATTGATTTCTTCTTCACACGATTACAGCTCGGTAACGGTTAAGTTGGTGGGGTTTGTTGATATACCGCTGGAAAAGTGATTTCATTGCCTTTAAAATGAGCTACCAAAATAAGTTTTATATTAAGTTGTTCTGCTAAAAACAATAAAATGAAGCAAAGTCATGAAATATGAATTAACCCTGTAGCTCCAAAGAATGTGAAAATAGACCCCCCTCCCCCCCGCCCCTCCCATACGATTTTTTGCTCAGCTGAACATAACCTTTCAGTTCCGTAAATAGTTGCACTCAATTGCGGGACACTCTGTATATTATACATCAAATTGTCACAGACTCCAACCGCCACAACAGCCTTTTTGAATGGACAGTTTTGGAAGAATAACTATTCTGTGAAGACATTAACTAGTTCTGGGTTACCTATGCTCTCAAATACGCATAATAACCAAACTTTCGTATAAAAATATAAACTACAAGGCCTTTCATCCATATTAAGAGTTTGGAAACATAGGCTCTGAAACGTTATTTAGTTGCTTTCCTTGGCGATGAAGCCAAAACGGAACTAACAAAATTATTATATAGCAATTGCGAAGAGTAACCATCCAGTGAAAGCACACAAATTTAGTTATGGCTTATGCACTCAAATGCATAAAAATGTGGCGGTTGGCGTCTGTCACATTTTGATGTATAGTTTATGGCATAGATTTGGAAATTTCTATGCTGTTGCAAAGTAGTATGTTAAATAGAGTCTATATCAAGTAAATGAATCGTTAGGCAACATTTATTTAGATATCACTCAAGTTATGCAATGATACCTAATAACACAATGAATGTTCTTTAACTGCGAATACATGAGTTTATCATACCCTTTTTGTTCAAAATTGGTAAGGTTAGCATAGAATTGCGGTGCAAGTCTTTGTACAGCTGTTTCATTAGTTTTTGTTGGTATGTTAACCGATTAGTGTTCGATGCAGCTTCGAGAAGTTGCGACGCAATATAAACAAAATAGTAAAAATGAAAAAGAGTATTTCCGACAAAAATTTTGAGCACATATGTAGCAAGCTGATTTGTATGCTTTTGCCTAATACGTCTTAATTTTTACATTTTGACTCCGATTTAAACAAACTTAAGCTTAATGTTTTTGCAATAAAATTGTCTTTAACTTAAAGTCAAGAAGTAAAAAACATTTTTTTTACAGCCAAATATGGTAAATATGAAATTAAAAAAAAAATGAGGAAAAAATTTGATTTTTTTTTAAATTTCAAAAAACTAAAAAAAAGTTAATAAAACTGGTTTTTTGTTGATATCTTGACGGGCTTAACCCGAGGAGGTGGAGTCATAATAGCCATCCATACTTCTTATCGTTGTGAGGAAATAAACCTACTAAGCACTGCTGAAATCATTGAGCAATTATGCGTCCGAGCTGACGTTCCAGTATCTTGTGGTGGACCTGCTACATCGTCGATTATAAGTATCTATGTAATTCTATCTTATATTACGCACTGCTCTTCTGGTGAAATTTATTCGTTGCATTTCAATAATATACTCAATATCGTTGATAGACTTAAACATAGGGAATACCCACTAGTACTAGGTGACTTTAACTTAGGCAAAGTAAACTGGTGTCATTCTGATGAGCTTTTGTACATGATCCCTAATGCAATGAGTGATATCGTGAACTCAAATTTTATAGACTCTACACGCAGAGATAAAATATGTTTATATGTGTTTGGTTTCAAAAACAAAATATTCAGAGGGAACCACCTAATGATGAAGAACTTTCCTTCAATAGCATTATTTTTCGATATAAGAAGATATTAGTTGTGTCCAACATTAATATAATTGCCTTAGCTAAAAAACTAACGTCTACATTAATATGCTTGTGACAAAATAGAATTGTGTGTTTCTACCCAATAAAAATATATTTGCATCACTGTTAAACTCAAAAAAGAACAGAACTCTGCAAATTTAAAACAAACACAACTCCTTTCTTTTATGTGTTTCGCCTAGACATACATATATCTGTTTCTTTTGCACTTGCACGAACAATAGCGGAAACCTTGTTGCTTTATGCGCTTGCTTTTTACAGTTGCCAAGTCTTGGCGTCATTTTAAGTTTCAAGCAGCCGCGCCAAACGCGTTGAGAAGTTTAGCGTAGTAAAAGTGTTTCTGAAAATGTTTGTTTAAATTAAGAGTGTTTGTGTTTTCAAATTAATAAAATGAAAAACAAAATAAAAGACAAATAAGGCGGTGCTGCAGTAAAAATAGGTGAGTTTTGCAGCAACTTTGCTGATAAAGCGGGTGCCTCGCTGGCAAAGTGGGTGTTGGAGCACCCTTTATATTATGTTTCCTCCAACTAGATAATGTGTGCTTATATGATAAAAATTCTTGTACTGTTGGATAAACATAATATGGTTACTTCTCAACATAATTAAATCCGAGAAAAACTGATTTACTGTTTTCTAAACATATTTTATTTGCTTCAAACCAACAATTACTTCTAAGCAAATATTTTGTAACCACAGTGAAAAATTTTTGGCATTTCTTTTGCTAAAATATGTTTCCAAGTAAATATAGTGTAATTATCGGTAAATATATTATGTTGTTCTTAATTATCGTTTTGAAAATAATTGCTTGACTGCAATTAAATAGTGTATTCTCCAAATAATATATATTTATCCGTGAAAATTCAATGTTATTCTTGACTAAATTATATTTCCAAGAAAACAAATAGTAATAGACTAAAAGTGTTCTCAGTACACTTATAATTACAATATATTTATATGAAAACACATTTTCTTTAAAACATATTATATTGTTTTTAAATGCGAACAAGAAGTGCTAAGGTACAATTAAATAATGTTAAGATGCGAATATATATATAAAGGAAAATTGCGTTTATTAATCATATTTTGTGTGGAACCAATTATGATTACTTGTTTCCAAGAAACATGCAGAAACATATTAAACTTCCTGCAAATTATGTTTGGGAAGGCCTATTATTTTTCAGCGTGTTTTTTTCATTGGGGCTACATCAAATAAATTCTGTTAGAAATAATTTATATAAAATTTTGGATTTAGTTTTTTGCTATTTTAAATTTATTCCTATATGTATTGAAGTAGAATTCCCTTTGTCTAATAAAAGCTTTCATCATAAAGCGTTATTAGTTAAATTAGAATTTCTAACTTTAGATATACAAGCCGTAGAAGAAGATACTTTTGTGTTTGCTTTTTAACTGGCAGACTACATAGCAATTTCTAACATTTTATCTAGTCTGAATTGAACGTCAGTTTTTGGTGACAATCTGTTACAAAATTATGAGTTTTTAATAAATGTTAGAAATTAAGCTTTCCTGACTGGCAACATACCGCACTACAATGGTGACACTATCACAGATATGAGTACCTTGTTTTTTTCTGACGGAGATGTTTTACATGAGTTATTGTCCCATGGTATTAACAAAGCTATTGACCCCGACAATATCCCTCCAATCTTTCTTAAAAATTGTGCAAGTGCTTTAGCCCATCCTCTGGCACTTATATTTAATATGTCACTTAAAAAGGGGCTATTTTTGAATATAAGGAAATATTCGTTATAATTCCAATCTATAAATCTGGTTCTAGACAAAATGTTTCCAACTATCGGCCAATTTGAAAACTTCCTTTAGTCCCAAAATTGTTTGAGTCATTAGTTAAAAGACATATATATGAAGCCGTTAAAAACTCTATTTTGGAATATCAGCTTGGCTTTGTTTCTGCGAAGTCTACATCCACAAATCTAACAATATTTTCTCATATCATTAAAAACGAAATGGAAAATGGCAACCAAATTGATGCCATCTTCAGTGATTTTGCTAAAGCCTTCGATAGGGTTCAGCACTCAATGCTAGTAAGAAAGCTTAGCCTTATGGGATTTCATCCGTCCTTGTTATGCTGGCTGGAGGACTATCTCGTAGGTCGATCCCAATCTGTCCGTATAGGGAATACATTTTCAAAACGCGTAACTAACTTTTCCGGTGTACCCCAAGGAAGCCACCTTGGTCCGCTCCTGTTTGATTTATTTATGAATAATCTACCGAACTTTTTAAATCACTCGTAGTGCCTAATGTTGTATGCTGATGATGTAAAGCTATTTAAGGTTCTCCAATCTAATTCAGATCATTTGCTCTTGCAGTCTGATTTAAATAACTTTCAAAATTGGTGTTCAGTAAATAAATTACATTTAAGTATCAAAACATGCAACATTATGTTATTCTGTATGAAACTGACACCATCATTTTGTAACTACTCTATTACAAACAATGATCTCTCAAGAGTTAATTCTAAATTAGTCCTAGGAGTGTTATTTGATAGAAAAATTTATTTCGCTAGCCATTACGATACTATTATCAGCAAGGCTAATGCAATAATGGGATTTCTAAGGCGCAAATCAAAGGAATTCAATGATCCGTATACGCTTAAAACTCTGTTTATATCTCTTATAAAATCTCTTTTAGAGTATAAATGTATGGTTTGGGATCCATTTAAAAAATACACTGCGTAAGATTGGAAAAAATACAAAAACGTTTACACGATTAGCTATAAGAAAACTCCATTGGGACTTTATGCCAAATTATTTTTCGAGATGTGCTCTTTTAGGTCTGAGTACTTTAGAGTCGAGGCGAAAGTATTTCCTCACAGTTTTTGCTCGCGACGTGATAATGTGCCATATTAATTGTGCGCCACTTTTAGAACTGTTCAAAATATATGCGCCTGAAAGACATTCAAGGCAAATGGATTTCTTTTATGTTCCGCATCATAGAACTAACTATGACCGAAGTGATCTTATCTATAATATGTGCTCTGCGTTTAATTCTGTAAATGCTCTTTTAGATTTCACTCAGAACAGAAGGGCGTTTAAGCAATCTGTCTTAGAAATTGTTTAAAAATTTTACTTTATGTTTGCAACAAACTAATTCATTTTACAATTCTATGTATATAATGACTGTTAAACAAAAGTGTTGATAGTTAGTAAACAAATAAATAAATAAATAAAAAACGTTTCTTTGGAAAAATAAATCATTTTCGTGATCAGTGACCCCAAATTTGTCCTAAAAACACCTTCTTAGCCAAGTTAATTTTTCAAGAAAACTAGTGTTACCCGTGAAATATTTGTTTTTTTCTTTTTTTAGGCTTATGCCTTTTAAGCGAGAACAAACATTTTTTGAAAGAGAAAAATGAGAAGCTAAATGATGAAATTTTAAGCCACTTTGCTGAAGATTCGCGCCAATTAATACTATTTTCCGATTTTTGTTAAGTCGTATTTAATTCAATATCGCTCTGAATTCAATTTTATTTTTTTCTAAAAAAAGCATTGATTATTATTTAAGCGGACAGGGTTTATCTAAAAAATATTTCTATTATCAGTCACATGAAAAAATAATTGACCGCCCTGAATGAATGGCTACGCCCATGTATCGCATATTTTAGCTATCAGAAACCATTAATATCAGTATTATCAATTGAAGTACTAATTAGAATATACAGTCAAACCTGTTTTTGTGCGAATTTTTTTTTGTGCGATTTTATTTATGCGGTTTTTATTTTTATGCGATTTGTTTTGTGCGAATTTTTTTTTGTGCGAGTTGTGTTATGATATTTTTTCTTGTATGCGATCTTTTCTATGCAAAAAAAAACTCTGCACTAGCTGAAATTATCATTAAAAAGAGCAATAAAGAGAAAAGCGTAAGAGCAAAACGCAATTCTGAAGTTTTTGAAATGTCCAAAAAAAGCGCGAGAGACATTATTTTATGTCAGAGAAGGTATTGCAGAAGAGAGGTTGCGAGACCACTTTTTCGCTTTTTCATAGAATGTTTCCTAGGTGAGATTTTTTTTATGCGGTACAAAAAAACCGCATAAAAAAAATTTTCTTTATTAGATTACTTAAAGTTTTATGTTATAGCTATAGAGAAATAAGTTTCACTTATTTACTGTATACACGTTATACTATTTTTTTTTTTTTTTTTTTTTTATAAATCAGTTGATTTCCGTTCAATGTATGTGAATAAAGTTAAATTCCATTGCAACTCACTTTTTTGTTCAGGTGTCCAATACTGCCTTTCGGCGGTCAACATTTAAATCAGCAAATCTAAAAAACCATTGATTTTAAAAAATGTTTAGTAACATACATGTACTCGTCTCGTTGACCTGAACACACGCGTCTACAAAATTTTTTTACTGGTAAAAAAATTTTAGCAGTGGAGGGTTAAATTTCATACAATATAATTTAAATGCCTTGAATAAACAACAAAACACAATAATTGGCGCCACTGTGCTTCCCAATCAAACCTCAATTAGTTTCAATTCAATTCACTGCAATTTTAAGCTTCTATTACTGCTTGAAGTTTGTTTCCTTCAACAATCTCGGTTAACAATATTTTGCTGGCATAACAAAAATATTTTACAACAATATAAAAACAACAACAAAACCAAAGAAAATAAATACTCTAATCTAGTTATAACGTTGTTGTATAAATAGTTTTCGTAAAATAGCAACCGCAAATGTAATCGAATACCTTCCAAGACTACTTTACCAAGACTACTTCACCTGCCAGCAGCAATAGCAGCCTTCTCAGTGTATCTTGGCCTAAATGCTCAGGTAATCGAAACGATACTTGGTGAGCTGAGCTGTTTGGAGAGGCAACAGTTTATAAAGAAAAATAGTTTTGAGAAAAAGAAAATAAATAAATTTATTTAAAAAAATAAAAATCTATTTATTTCAAAAAGTTTTTATGGACTACTTTTAAATGATAAAATGCGATTCCTTAAAGAGGAATAGTATTGATCGCAGATATATAGAAAAGCAATAAACATCAAAAGTTTTAAAATGGAAAATATCAAATACCCAAAAATAACTGAGTTTTAGTACGTTTGTGTTAATGATAGGAGGATTTTGCTTATTCGTGGCATGGGAAACCAAAAAGTCCATTATAATTTGCCAATTGGCTTCATCTTCAGTTTTCCCTCACCTCACACATATACCTCCATAATGGCGATGGCTTCTTCGATACGCACTGGTTGAACTCGTATTGGATGAATATTGTCCATAAAATTAAACGTAGACAGAATCGTGCGCGTGACCTGTTAGCTCTATAAATTTCTCGCACAGAAAACGAATTTTGGAAATAAATTTCCACGATTTGTAAACGTTGTTTCGATGTAAGTCTTTCAATTAACAAAGTCTTTGCACTGAGCAAAGTATACAGAACATAGATGTGAAATACAAGTGCTTATTTTAACAACTTTGTTGACAGTTATCCCCTAAGAAGTAGCTGTACCTCTAAAAAACACCATTTATTAGAAAAAGCGTATATATATATATATATATATATAAAGTCTCTCTCTCTCTCTCTTTCATAATAACAAAACTTTTCGTTTTTTTTGGCAAACAATTTTAGCGACCAGATTATATTTAATTTTTAAAAATGCTAGCATCAACAGTCTGTAGCACTGTTGGTAATGTAAGCATTTGTAACTTTTTCCAAGTCCCAAAACTTATAAATGGGTTTGAAGCCTACTAAGAAAAAATAACCATTTCAATGAAAAATTTAAGAAATATGAGAAAAACTATTTCTGCATCTGATGACGACTACTACAAATGAAAATCTGTTAATGATTTACGGATATGCACCTGGAATGTCCGAACTCTTAATTAGGAAGGTGCCTTTATCAACTGATTAATATCTTGGAAAGATACAAAGTTGCTATCACTGCAATCGAAGAAATGCGATGGAAGGGACAGGGTTGCTCTCGGTAAGCATCCTACAGTGCATATCTAAAACAGTGATCATGCGGAAAAGCACGAGTTCGGTTGTGAATTTGTAGTTGACAAGAGATTACGACATCACGTCCTGCGATTCGCACCTGCGAACGAACGACTTACCCATATGTGCGCATGCTCTGACAGAGGACAAGGATGATGAGATCAAAGAAAATTTATACGAGCGCCTTGAAGCTCCCCCCGTCCCGACATAAAAATTGTGCTTGGTGACGCTTAGGTGGGCAATTAAAATATATTTGATCCAACAGTCGAAAAATTCAGCCTCCACAACACATTCAATAACGAAATGAGATTGATTGTCTTCGCCGCAGCACGAAACATAGTCGTAAGTAGCACTAGATTCAAGCATCTTAATATTCATAAAGCCACCAGGCTATCCCCTAATTAAAAAACACTCTTCCTGTGTATTAGATGTACGCACGATCCGTGGTGCTAAAATAGAGAAAGCTAGGCGCCGCCACGCTGCAATAAAAAAGCACAACCGAAGCCTTCGTCACTCGACTCTCACTGCTGATTCAAGAAAGCATTCCTCTGATCGACGATAGATGCGCGCAGTGGGCACCAATCTCCCACTTAATGCGTGTGGCTGCTCAAGAAGTTATTGGCTACCATCGCCCTCGTCGAAACCAATGGCACGACCAAGAGTGTCGTGACTCCACAGCAGAGAAAAACTCTGCCAATAAAGCTACCCTGCAGACGGTTGTAACGAGTGCTGCTAAGTAGCGATAAAGAGAGAGAAGTAGGGATGAGAGAAGTATTTTTAAGCGGAAAAAAAAGAGAGGTAGGAAAGAGCGAGTGCGAGAAGATTGAGATGTATTGCAACCAGGGATATTTGGGAGCTTTTAGGGATTTTTTGGGCCCTTTTTCATTTCAAAGCCCCGAGGCCCTTCTTATTAATTTTAGGCCCTTTTGGAAAATTCTACCGAAAAAAAATCTGTTTAAAAAATTTTTTAAAAGAAAAGTTTAGTGGTTAATGTATATGATTTCAATATGCCAAAGAAAAATCGCCGAAAAAATAAAATAAAAATCCCCCAAACGAAAAGAATAAAAAATTTTTAAACAATAAAAATGAAAAAATGTTCAAAATTTTTTGGAAAAATGTTCCAAAATGCAATTCAGCGGCGTTGTTGTGCTTGACAAAAATAAAATGAAACAACCAATATCCACCGTCACGAAGAGTATAATTTTTCGGGTATAATTTCCGTGATCAAGATTCAATATAAGATTATCAAAGTATAAAAGAACAGATTCGAGTAGTAAATTAATATTCCCCTGTAAAAATATCTGCAAAAATTTCATTAATTTTATTTGTTTTTTGATGTAATTCATGAGCAAGGGGTCATGAACATTATGTACAGATAAGGTCCAGATGGTGTTTTTTTGTGATAAAATGATTTGCTCTTTTAAGGAATAATGTTTTTTCCTTCCGTACAAGGGCGAACCATTTTATCGTAACGAATTTGATATTTCTTAACTTTTCGGTAAACAAAAATTCTGGCGTTTTTTTATTTTTAATTTGGCAAAAATGCCCGATTTTTTTTGGTCCTAAATTCCAAGCATATTTTTCGTACCTTTTCCTTTTCAAGAATTTGCAAAAAAGATCCTAATTTTATTGGTACAAACACCCGAAAAAAATGTCATTACCGGTAAAAATTTCGGTCATTGTTTTTCGTAGAATTAAGCCCGATTTTGTATGGAAAATTTCGGGGTTTTTTGTAATTTTTTTTTGGTTGTAATTTCTGGAAGCCAATTGTAAGCTATCTTTGATTTATTTCGTAAATAGAAATATCTGGAGAAAGAAAAAATTATCTCTTAGCGATCATGAAAAGGTAAGACAACCGCGGGGGAGAGAGGTGACGGATAGTCCTCGACCGATTTTAGTTAATTATTTGAAATTTTTAAAAAACATGATGATCGAGTGATAAAAATAAAAAAGAGCTATAATTACCATTTCACTAGTAGTCAATGTGAAGTATCAGTTAAAAACAGAAAGCGAAATTGCATCCAAAAAAGTTGGTGATTTTTGTATAAAAAACCCTCAGCAAAAAGCGAAATTTCGTTAAAAAATGTGCAAAATTGTCCAATTTTTTCGGTGATTTTTCTTTTGAATTTCCCATTCGTTTTTTATTTCATTCACCCCAATTTTTGATGAAAAATGTTGGGTGATTTTTCATTTCATTTCTTATGTTAACTTTTATTGTTTGTATTTTATGTAAAAGCGATATTTCCTATTGCCTTTAAAAATGTTCTCAGTAAAACAAGTTTTGTTATATACCGTCATTGTCCCATTAAGAGCATACTTTTTAGTAATTTCAACAAGTTTAGTTTATTTCCCAAGTTGAGTTTAGATGAAAAGAGTGATCCCTAGTCCCGCTTCATTAATTAGACTTCTTGCAAGACTTAACAGAGAGTCTGCATTAAATTGCTTATTCATTTCTGACATTCTACGACTATTTCAAGATGGAAATATCTGGTGTGTGGTTTTTGTGGAAAAGCTTTACAATTTTTATTTATCAAATTTAGGATTGACTCATCAGAATAATGTTTTTGTTAAAAATTTTCTTGTAGAAACACTTTATCTATAGATTATTTTTGGCGTCTTTTTAACTTTTACAAACAAAGCGTGAAATAAAATCTTTTTGAAAGAAAAATCTTAAACTATATCACTTTCACCTAAAATTTTTGATTTAAGACGGAAGTGATTTCATTTAATCATTTAAATTACAGTTCTAAATGAGTCATTATCATCATCATCATCATGCGTGGAGCGCCTTAAAATTAGTAAAACTTTGGTTCAATCGTAACCTTAGATCCACATTTTGCTTTTTATTTTTGCCTTAAAAAATAAAAATCAAAACTTACCAGTTATTTAATGCTCAAAAAAATTTCGGTTAGATTTTGGTTTTTATTTTTGCCTTAACAAATAAAAAGCAGAAATAATTATTTGCTCAAAATTTTAAAAGTCAAAATATAATTATTATTGTTTGCTTTTTATTATAAAATGCATAATTGGTACCTATTAATGTTAAGCCCTATTAATGTCAGATTGGCCCTATTTTTATATGAAGGTTGGCCCTTTTGCAGTAAAGCCAATATCATCCCTGATTGCAGATGGTTTTAGAACCGGGGCTTCTTCCTGCAAGGATGAAAACAGAAATCTGGTGACAGATTTTCAAAGTACACTGACGTTATGGAGGGAACATTTCTCTAGTCTTGTGAATGGCGATGATGACAACAATCCCGCCAATAGAGATGGTATTCCGGAAACCCCAATTATGGATGGCAGCGTTGAAGTTCCGCTGCACGAAGTCTTGACAGCCATAACCCGGCTTAAGAACAACAAGGCCGCAGGAGCCGCTGGTTTACCCGCGGAGCTGTTTAAGAACGGAGGCGAAGCTGTGTTTAAATGCATTAACGAACCTCTATGAAAAATATGATCGAAAGAATGCATTCCAAACGATTGGAACCTTAGTGTACTCTGTACTCTTAGTGTAAAAACGGTGATCTCACTATTTGTGTCAATTACCGTGGGATAAGCCTCCTAGATATCGCATATAAGGGTCCTGTCGAGCGTATTATTTGGAAGATTGAAGCCCATCGCAAACCAACTGATTGGACCTTATCAGTGTGGCTTCAGACCTGGAAAATATTCCACCGACCAGATATTTACGTTACGACAAATCGTGGAAAAGCATCTGGAGAATAAATCGACACCCACCATCTTTATGTCGATTACAAAGCCGCCTTTGACAGTCCAGTAAGAATCACTTATAATGCACCATGTCTAAATTTGGTATACCTGCAAAATGAATCCGAGGTTTCAGACAAGGTGATTCCTTATCGTGCGTCTTTTTTAACCTAATCATGGAGAAGATCATTCGAGCTGCTGATCTGAGAAAAAGCGGCACCATTTTCTACAAGAGTGTTATGCTGCTAGTGTATGCTGATGATATTGATATCATTGGCCATAACACACCCGAAGTCAATGCATCATTCTCCAAATTAGAAAAAGAGTCGAGTCGTATGGGTCTTGCAATAAACGCAGATAAGACGAAATATCTGGTGTCAACAAACAAACAGTCCCAGCGTATTGGCACCCACGTCACTGTTGACAACACCTCCTTCGAGGTTGTGTAGGACTTTGTCTGCCTGAGATCCAGCACTAACCACTAACTCCACCAACGATATCAGTAGAGAGATAAAATGAAGGTTAGCTCTTGCCAATAGGTGTTACTTTGGGCTCAGTAGGCAATTGAGAAGCAGAGCACTCTCTCAACGAACAAAAGTCACGCTCTATAAGTTACTAATTATGCCCATCCTGTTATATGCAGCACAAACCTGGACGTTGAGCAGCTCTGATGAAAGACTTTGGGAGCATTCGAGAGGAAGATCCTCCGTAAGATCTACGGACGAATTGGCGTCAGCGACATAAAAAAGCGCATAAAAATCAAGCGGATTCGCTGGCTAGGTCATGTTGAGCGGATGGAAGGCAACGTTCCAGCGAAGAAAATATTTGAATCGGTACCCAGCGGCAGTCAACTCAGTAGAGGACGCCCGCATCTCCGTTGGAAGGGCCAAGTAGAGGACAACCTGATGAAGCTTGGAGCTTCCAACTGGAGCCAGCAAGCGCAAAATAAAAATGACTGGCGCAAATTCTTACAACAGACCGAAACCAACTTACGGTTGTAAGCGACACCTATGTAAGTAAGTAAATGTTGTAAATGTGAGTTACAAACTATATAATTCAATGTTGCATTCATTAATATTTCACCATGTGCCGTTTTGAAATCTTCAAAAAATGAATAAAACGGCACTGAGTTCATATATGAATCAAATAGCAGCTCATATCACAAACATTTTTAAGTTTTTAGTCTGAAAATATAGAACATGGATGTTCTCATGCTTTTGGTTGTGCAGGATGCCGGAAGCGCTTTTTTTCTGGAAGAAATCTTTAAGTGATTTACCTAAAATTGCTCAAGTTCATTCACCCTACAATTCAGACCTTGCACTCTCGGATTACCATATGTTTCACCTTCAGTAAAAAACACTGAATAGTCAGACCCTTGATAATGAGGAAGATTATTTGCAGAGATAAGTGAAGACTTCTAACTGCGCGGAAAAATGAAGCTACCATAGAAATGAGTGAAGATGATCAAACAAATTTGCTTATAAAATAAAATGAGTCATATAAAATAAATGAGTCATAACTATTTGAACAACGCAATATTTCACATTTGCAGGCCCAGAACAAAACGGTGTCAATATGCAATTGGCATGCTCCGTGAACATTTTTCGTCACTTAGTGCAGTTTTTTCGGGTTAGTTTATTGTAAACTTTTTGCTCCTAGTCTATAGCAACAACTTTTGTAAAAAAAAAAGAACAAAAGAATAGTTAAGTGTGAAAAACTCTATACGTATGAAAACAGTGAATTTTTTTGAAAAATGTGCTCAAATCAAGTGTGAGCTAACAGTGTTTGAGTGCTGTTGCCAGGTTTTTTCAATCGATGATGTCAATCGAATTGTTGCACAGTGTTATTTATCGTTAGCAATGCAATAAAAACCGTAAAAATTCCAAAAGCTTATTTTTATATCTATCCTTGATAAGGATATTGAAAATAATTTGTGTACATAGCAAAAAAATAAAAAAATTTATGTATCAAAACACTAAAAGTTGTCAAAGCTTAAAAGCTCTACAAGCAAACTAAGCATTTTATCTGCGCGTCAAATCAGCTTTCCACACAAACACAACCACTCACATACAAAAACAACCAGCTCGTGTACTCAATTTATGTGCACAAAAGCAACAAGCACTTTTTTTTTTTTTGTAATCTAGATTTTAACTTTATGTTGACTAAAAAATTCTGGAAAAACTTTTTGCGCCATTTTAATTTATTTGAGTTCATATCTCGCAAATATTCACTATATGTATATGACGGGGAAAACCTTTCAAAATTTTTATACGTGGGAGTGTTTGTAGCTTTTTGTTGTTTTGTTTGGCGCTTGTGTGCGCTTTATTGCAATTTACGACATTTTTAAAATGATAGTAATTTTTTTTTGTGCTATTTTGCCGGTATTTCTTTCTAGCCAGATTGTGGCGAAGGCCGGGAGTTCGCATGGTTCGAATGTTGAAGACATGGTGACAAGACGGCAAGCAGCAGCACGTTTGTTGTGCGGCTTGAATGCAGCTTTTGCAACATATGGAAATTTCATTTAAAATGTTTTTTATGTTGTTGTTTGTTGTTGTTTGTTGTCGTTGGCAACATGTGGCAAATTAGATATAAGAACAACTTCTATCGACATTAGAACATGTATTTTTCTCCTGCTTTAAGTTTGACAAGGACAGACAGACACACAGCCAGACAGACAGACAGACAAACATTATTTTGCTACAAGTTGTCAGCGTTGTCGTGAGAAATGTAAAATTGCGGTTAAGTAAGCAAAGGAATTTGACGAATTCAACAGCTGTTACAGTTGAGGCTTTCTTGAGCATTGGTGAAAATGTGGCATTCCATAAAAAACTAACAAGCATCATGCAACACATAAACTTCAGATAAGTTGTTGAATTAGTAAGTATGATAAATTAAGGAACATTATAAAATACTCTGATGCTTTCACTAGAGCACGAATAAGTTATAAAGCGGCTTCTTTTCAAGTGTTTTTACTGTGCTTGAAGTTTTGTGTTTTAAATATTTTAATTATGAGTGAAATTTTTCCAAAGTTTCAGAATTGATTAATAGAAATTTATGACAAGTTTTTAAAGAGGCTGCAATTTTGTTTTAATTAAAATATGTGCGAAAAAAAATTCGGGCACCACAACGTTGATGTTGTTATAACGGCAAGTATTGCCACATTTATTGCAAAAACTGCATAACCACATTGCTAAGTTTTAGTTTGAAACTGCAATAAAACTTGCGACTTTTGCACAAAGTATTTGGCAACATGTTGCTAGTATTGAGCAAAGTTTCGAAGCGTAGCTGGCGACATCTTTAAAAAAGTGCCACTAACGTGAGTTAACTAGCAATTTTGAACATGTTTGGCGTTTATTAGCATAGCTACAACTTAAAAAGTAGTAATTTTTTGCAATGCAAAAATAAATTTCAAATTAAACATATTGTTACATTAACTTTTTAATCTGAAAGCTGAATTTAATTTAATATTACCGTACAGATTGTACACTTTTCTAAATTTTAAAATAATATACTTGAAAGTGAGATATTTACATATCATTCCCTGAGAAATTAAGTGTCGTATGTGGCATTCTATTGTTTTTGAGTTAAAATAGCTTTCTTCAATCATTCAATCAGTGTGAAATCGTCACATACGACAAACCAATTCTAATCCAATATCACATACGATCTCCAATTTAATTAATTATACAGTCAAATCCCACATGCGTAAATTATTAGATCTCAAACTTTGAATTCAATTTACTCAAAAGTATCGAAAGCCACATACGACACTTGATTTCTCAGGCGACGATATGTAAATGATACTTAAGTGAAGGTTACGGTTCATAAGGGCAGTTCACAATCTTATATGCAACAGTTTTCAAGCATTTGCCATCAACTGTGAGCATCACTTTTTGGATTACCCTGCAACACTTGTTGCGAAACTAATACACAATTTGTAAAAGAAAAAAAAAAAAACAGTTAGCTTGTAAAGTAATCATTTATTGTATTTGTAAAAAGGCAATAATAGACTCTTTACTAGAAGATGCTGTTGAAGAAATAATTTTTAACGAAAGTGTGTAGTATTTTAAGCTACAGGTGTTCAGTGTTGCATTGTTGCAAGAACGTAACAAGTGCAAATCTGTGTGTTTTGTTAGTGTAGTGCAAATATATGCAATCGTATTTTGCAAATGCACTCATGAAAGGCCATTTATACTAGTTCGTGAACTCCACTATTGTCAGTTGGTATTTTCAATTTGATGAAAAAGGAGTGGCAATAAATACTTTCACAACAAATTGTACGTTGCATATAATTAATAATTAACTAATAATTAATTTAATACAGATAAAAAAATCGTGTTATTATATTTGTTGTCGTTGTTGTATATTTTCTATCAGAAGTTCAATATTTACAGGTAAAATACAATGTTTGAGATTTAATGTAGAGATATTGCAACAAATAAGTTCAAAGTATATAATTAATAAAGATAATCACTTAAAATAATTTTAATTTATAGGAAAAAGATAGTAAAAAAACCTATATTAATATCACATTTATAATATTGTGGATGTTTTGAGATCAGTCTCTTCGACTACTCTATAAAAATAGAGACAGAAGTCACTGACTACGACAAACTCTGCAAGAGGGCAAGGGCTGAAGTACTGCATCTATGAGAGAATGACAGGGTCAAATCGTTTAAAGTATAAAAGATCATACTTATTTCAGCCTTACAGCTCTATTCTGCTTGTTAACTTAAGGCGGTCTTCTCATTCAAAACCCGTTTTTTTGACCCTTTTTAAAAAAATTCTTATTTGAAAACGCAAAGAATAATTGAAAACTTTTATTATTAATTGTATTACAAAAGATTCAAAGTAAATAAAAAAATTTTTTTGCCTCAATACGTGGGCTGTTCAAAAAGAAATGAGACTTCAAAGTTGGTGGTGAAAAAAAAGGTGTCGTCACGGCGGCCACGATTCCGGGTCTCCGGAGCGTCTGAAATGAAAAAAAAACGGGGTTATAATTAGTATAGATGTAATTCTCGGGTGAACTTCAAGCTTAATTTTGTGATTTTTTTGACAAAATGGCGGCCATTCAAAAAAAAAATTTCAATTTCGGGTTTTTTTTTTTGTAGTTTAGTGTAAAAAAAAAATAGTAAAAAATTTTTTAAAATTATGGTCGAGGTTCACCTGAGAATGGTGACAATTCTGCGTCGATTCCACTTTGTTTCATGAAAATCGGTTCAGTTGAACTGGAGATATCATGGCCGCCAGTTCGAAAAACGTGGGTTCGAGATAAGCGCGTTTAAAGTTTGAAGTAATTTTTTTATAACTCATTTTGACGAAGACCTTGCTTCACAAAAAAAGCGGTATCTTCTAAAGTATTTCGAATTTCTAAAAATCCTTTTAGGGGCATATTCACAACTACCCAAGCTATAAATAAATGCAAAAAAAAAGTAAAAAAAAAAGTTGCTCAATGAGAAGACCGCCTTAACAAGGAATTTTTAAGGAGCTCTTGTTAATATTGTTGTTATGTAATGTAAATTTTCATATTCTAAAAAATCATTTACAATTTGAAAGCTCTAAAAAGCTTAAAAGGTTCACCACGCGTGGTGAGAATGTGAAACTCACAGCACTCAAACACCAGCTGTTTTTCCGATGAAATTTTATTGTTTATTATACAGCAAGCAAAATGAAAATACAAAAATTAAGTAATCTCAAGATTTTTTTTTATTGAAAACACAAATTTACATTTTTTTTTTTTAATAGCCAAACCAAGTTTGAATGAACCACGCAGAAGCAGCTCCTATTTTATATACAATTTTTGCCGGCAGATTCATCAACTTTTGGCTGGCATATGTATATTATTATATTTAGGTTTTTCATTTCATTTAGAGTTGGATAGAAATAAAAAAATAGATAAAGAGATTGATAGAATCAATTAATCATTTTCATTTCGAAGACGTTTTAAATAGCGCCGTCATTCAATTTTTTTCCTTTTGTTGATCGTCTGCATTGTCAAAACTTAAAAGTCGTAAAAATTATTAAATTTTTCACAGTCTTATTTATTTTAATTCAATATTATATTATAATTTATATTATTTGTATTATTTGTACAACAATTTTCTAGCTAAACACATTAATGTTTGCCGTTATTAAGATACTTTCTGCAATTAACAAAATTGTAAAGAAAAGAGCTTTTAAATTTTCAACAGAATACGGAATATTAACAACTTGTTAATATTAACTATTTTGTTAATGTGGGGAGCTTTGTTTAGCTGGCAGAATAGGGCTGTTAGTATGCAATTCTGATGTTGGAAATCTGTTTGGAAAGTTGAAAATAGTCTTGAGATTCGTGTTTTGGATTACTTGAACGCGTTTTAGTTGAGTATTTGCACAATCTTTCCTAACGGGACAGGCATAAGTCAAAATAGGTCTGATACACATTTTATAAAGCAACATTTTTTTCTTTATATTCAACTTCGACTTTTTATTAAGAAGCAAATATAGTGCTTTACTACATCTAGTAGTTTTGACGTAAATTTCATCGATGTTCGCTTTAAATAACAAGGAGTTATGGTCGAGGTTAGCTCCTAAATACTTGACCGAGCTTGAAAGCGGAATCAAGTTGGATTGAACTGTGAACGGTGTAGTGGGACCACGCTTTGGAGACTTATTAGATGGAAATTGCTTGGGTTTTAACTTCATCTAACTTTATTTTCCATTTGTAAAAAAATATTTTGTAGCCAAAGATAAGGCACTCTGCATGCCTTTAATAATTGCGTTTGAGACTTTTCCAGAAGTTATCAGTGCGCTATCATCAGCATAAAAGGCTAGATATACATTATCGGACGACTTGAAATCGGAAATATATACAGAGTATAAAAATGGAGACAACACGAAATCTTGCGGAACTCCGGCAGTAATTTGTTTCTCTGTAGAGTTAAAACCTCCTACTTGAACCACAAAGACCCGATTGGTCAGGAAACTTTTAATTATCTTTATAAGAAATAGGGGACATCGAAACGTGTTTAGTTTGTACAGAAGACCGTTGTGCCATAAAGAGTCGAAAGCTTTGTCTCAATATCTGAAAATACCACACCGGTGGAATATTTATTAATTTTATTCGCCTTAATAATTTTTACTACACTTTTGACCTGATGTGTTGTACTGTGATCGGCTTTGAACCCAAATTGAAACTGACTTATAACATTGGTGTTATCAGTGAATTTTTTAAATCTATCAAGAATAATTTTTTCAAAAGTTTTACCTAGACAGCTCAATAAGCTTATAGGCCAATAGCTTGAAGATAATTTAGAATCTTTGTTCTGTTATAAGATTGGTACAACCTTAGTGTTTTTATAACATTGTGGAAAATAGCAAACACGCAGGCAATAAATAAAGATTCGTTTAAAGCAGAGACTGGAATATTTTTCAGAATAATGTTGTTAATTCCATCGAAACCAGTGGATTTCCAATTTTTTTGATTATTAATGAAACATATAATTTCTGCTGCATCCGTTAAGATACTGAATCTACGTTAAGTAAATTATTTGAAGCTAGTTCGTTACAGAATGTACTGACCTCCCTGCCTATTCTATGCGTTGAAGAATTCGACTTTAAAAATGATTTTGAGAATTGATCAGCTAAAACTATTTTGTGAAAAATCTTTAAAAAAAAAAGTCAATAATCGGTGCCCTTTTCTGTTATATCGACACAGAAAGAATCATAAAAATCAAAAAAACATAGATTTCCCATTTGAAATGAATTTAATATTTCTAAATATATAACTGATTTGCTTTCGAAAAGTTTTGGAATTCAAGTGCTTCTTGTAAAGAAATTTACTTGAAAAAAGGAGCAGTGGCAATCAAAAGTGGTATGTTTTAAGATTTTAGCAAAGCATTTGACTTAGTTGATCACCAAATTTTATTGCAAAAACTTTACTTCCTTGGAGTCAGAAACAATGAATGGGAAATCTTAAGGAGCTTTCTCTCATATAGGAAACAATCTGTTCAAATTGGTAACTCCAAAAGTAATCTGGTTTCTATAAATTGTGGGGTTCCGCAGGGTACTTGGGCCACTGTTATTCAAAATCTTTATTGACGACATTAAGAACTTATATCTGAATGGGAAACTATTTATGTTTCATTAGATGACATTTGTTTATTTTACCTTTGAAAACACTGGGCGCTTCTTAAAACACAAATTGAATACGATACGGCTTTGATTTCGCAGTTTGCTAGATTAAAAAAATTAGTTTTAAATACGAATAAAACTAATTTTATCAGATTCAAGCCGCGAAGATCAAGTAAGGTATTAAGTCTTTTTGTAGAAGGAAATGAAATAAAGGAAACAGATACAGTCAAATACTTGGGAATGCAATTCTGAAGCAGCCTGTCATGGAGCAATCATATTGATATGTTAAAATCTAAAATATCTTCTGCACTTGGAATACTTTTTGAATTTAAAAATAAGCTAGCCGCAGACGTCAAAATCCTAATATACCAATCACTTATTCATAGTCATTTGTCATATCTACTTATTCTTTACCAAGAATTAAATTCTCTACAATCTGCACAAAATCGCGCTTTAAAAATAGTATTCAATCTTCATGTTTATATCATGTTTAACAGTTTTATGCAAATCAAGCCAATTTTAATTCGCGTAATAGTACAAATCTTAGAAGTGCTACATGCCGACTTGAAATCTCAAAGCAACGGATAGGGTATGCTGGACCTTTTGAGTTTTTTAAGCTACCAAATTCAATAAAATATATTGAACGGATCTCAACCTTTCAAACAAACTTAAGAAAGTTTGTATATGAAAACATAACAGGTAATTCAATAAGTCCATAGGATAAGTAAGAAATAAGCAAACTTTTGATTAATCTCGATTATATTATTCAACAAAGTTGCATTCGAGAGCGATACAACGAGTATAGCGATTTTCCAACTTTTCGATACCACTTTTATAGTACGATTTCTCTTTCTCGCCAAAATAGGCCTCAGTTTCAGCGGTGACTTCATCATTGGACTTACATTTCTTTCCAGCAAGCATTCTCTTGGGATCTAAAAACAGAAAAAAGTGGCTGGGGACTTAATCTGAAGAATACGGTGGGTGGGTAAGCAATTCAAAGCCCAATTCATTCAATTTTGCCATCGTTTTCATTGATTTGTGACATGGTGCATTGTCTTGGTGAAACAACACTTTTCTCTTTTGCAAATGTGGCTGTTTCTTGGCGATTTCAGACTTCAATCAATCCAAAACTGCACAGTAATAGTCACTGTAGACGGTGGTTCCTTTTTGGAAATAGTCGATGAATATTATTCCTTCCGCATCCCAAAATAAAGACGCCATCACCTTACAAGCCGACTGTTGGGACTTTGCTCGCTTTGGATTCGGTTCGTCGACTGCTGTCCACTCAGCTGACTGTCTTTTGGATTCTGGTGTGTAATAGTGAAGCGATGTTTCATCCATTGTCACATATCGACGATAGAATTCTATTTTATTGCGGTTAAAGAGCGCCAAACACTCCTCTAAAGCATTAATTCGTTGTTGTTTTTGGTCGACTGTGAGTTCACGCGGCACCCACTTTGCACAGAGCTTTCGCATACCCAAATGTTCGTGTAAAATGGTAAAAACAGTACCGTCTGATATCTTTACAATGTCAGCAAGCTCGTGCACCTCCGATTTGCGATCGTTCATAACCAATTTGTGGATTTTTTTGATGTTTTTTGGAATAACAGTCTGATTTGGGCGTCCACTGAGCTCTGCATCATTTCTGCTGGTACGACCACGCTTAAATTCAACAGTCAACTTATCTACCATTTGCCTCGATGGAGCAGAGTCCGGATAATCTTTATCAAGCCATTGTTTGGTTTCCACTGTATTTTTTTTCATCAAAAAGCAATGCTTTACCAAAACTCGAAATTCACTTTTTTCCATTTTTTTCTTTTAATAACAATAGTTGCACAATTTTTATACGTATCGTTTGAAGGTTGGTACTAAAGAAAAATCCTATGGAAAAATCTAGTAGCGCCATCTATGAGTCATCCTATGAACTTTTTGAACGTACTGTTAAACTTAGACTTAGGCTTCTGTTAGACTTCTTCTGTATGGACACACTCAATAATTTATTTGTAATATCATATTGCTATTAGATTAGTAAATAATAAACTAAAAGTAATAATAAATTAGTATTAGTTTTGCTTTTTTTTAAATTTTTTCTTTATTATTGTTTCTTTATTTGGAAAATGTATTATAACATTGTTTTGAATTTGAATAATAGTTGCCAGTCGAGCCTCTCTAAAACCATTTTGGCGCTCTGAAGCATTATTTAATTAATGATAAATAGTAGTTGAACATTTTATGTAGTTGAGCTTTATGTTTTAAAGATTTGAATTAATAAATATTAAATTAATTTTTAGTAATTAAATAAATAAATAAATTTAAATAAATGAAGTTAAATTAAAAAAAAAAAAATAAAAAAATGATTAAATTGCTGCAGTCAAAGTAGCAAAAGTCGTAAAATTATTGCTTTTTTAAGCAATAACTGCTTCCATAACTTCAAAGCATATCACTGCTTCAATTCGTGTTTCCAAAAAATCAATTGCTTCTGCAGTCAACAACTTCAGCAGTCGTTGTTTTAATTGACTGAAACTGTTGAAAAAAACGAAAGTCGAAGCAGCAGCAGTTGTTGAACTTTCGTGTGTCGAAGTAGCATAAGTTTTTAAGCAGAGCAAACTTATAATTTCTTCTCATTCTTTCTAACTTTTGTACAATTATAATAACAATGCAATCATAACAAAATTGAAAAAAGTTAATAAAGTGATCGCTCGCTAAAAGTTAGCTAACTTCTCACAGAAGTCAGAAATAATACTTAAAAATCATAAGCGCAAAATAGTCTGGACTGCTAAGACTGTTGAAAAACTGATGCTGCTTCGACTTACGACAGTTGAACAACTGCTGCTGCTTCGACTTTCGATTTTGTAAACAGTTTCAGTCAATCAAAACGACGACTGCCGAAGTTGTCGACTGCCGAAGCACTTTGCAAACCATTGAAACTAGTTTTCTGCTTTTGCTTAGGCTGCGACTGTCTGATTTTTCGAAAGCACAACCTAAAATAGTAGCAGTAGCTTTGTAAACACTGAAAGCTTTTAAACGCTGGTGACAATTCAGTATACTCGAGTCAATTTTTGAAAAATTCAAATCGATAACTTAAACAGTCAACATAAATGATCATGGATTTTAGAATCTTCAAGCTCAGTGTAAAAAATAAGCTAATTGAAAAATTTTTATTTATGATTTAATTTTGCATTTTTTCACGAAGTAAACTATTCTGATAGTCATTAACGAAGAAATTGTATAAAAATACACGAAAAATGATTTCTATTTGTGTCGTTTTATTTGCGTCGTCTTTTTCTGATCCCAATTAACGACGCAATTGAAGATTTCAATGTATTTCAAATCAATACAGTAGCATCTCTTCCAAACCCTATTAATCTTGAGATATGATTCGCGTGATATATAACCAAATATATGTAAAAGATTAACCTAAGAACATAGATGTAGAGTGCTTTCTTATAAAATTTTCCAGTCGGCACGCAAGAGTTTAAGTTGGTTAAGTCATAAATAATAACGTCATTTGCCAACATTATTAAAGCTTTTAATTAGCTTTCTTTGCGCAAACAATCTGCTATGCTGTGCATAGCAATGCCAACAATGCTGAAGAATGAGGGTAAAAAAATAGAAAAGAAATGACAAAGCCAACAAAGCTGCAGGATAAACTGAGAAAAGTAACTAACGACAAATCATGTTTTTATATAAGTAGGCAATATTCAGCACACATACATTTATGTTGACTTTTCCCAGTTTAGTCGAAGTAGTATTTACCCAGTAGTCCAAGTCTTAAAGAGTTCATAAATCATTCGTGTTCGATGTTTTTTTTTTTTTTTTATGAATATGCTGATTCGGCCATACATTTTATTTGATGGAAATCTCATACTAAGCCTCCAAATTTGTGCACTAACGCATTAAAAAAACACTAGGATTTTTCGTACACGAAAACAACACGTTGAGAAAGTTTCGTTAACAAATGATAGACAGAGATTTTAATATACACTATTCTTTGATTTTAGTTGAAATGGTTTTATTAAATTTAAATTATTTTCAATTTATATTATTTAATTTTATAAAAATAAAATGTATATAAGGGATATTTCAAAAGTTCCCGAACTTTGTAAAAATGAAAAGAAATAAAATTTATTTTGACAAAAACCATTTAATGGCTTCAAAATAATCTCCTTTCGTCTCAAAACACAACTTTGCACTATTGAAAAGCATGACGAATAATTTTTTTATCTCGTATTTTTGTACTTCATATTTCAAACCTAAATTCTTCTTATAAAATGTTAGGATTGCATGGAACTGTTAAAACTTGAAAATAGCTGAAAAAAAAACTTTTATAGTTATACTATAAATATATATACTATTTTTATTTGAAAATAGCTTTTCAAAAAGAAAATAGATTAATTTGGAAACCTATTTTGCTTACCTTTTTCGAAAAGTTTGCTATCGACCTTTAAAATCCTGTATCCAAAAATCAAAGCAATCAGTTTCGTAGTTTTTCTTTCTTTTCCGTCCATCTCCTTAGTCTTTTATAAAGAATTTGTATACATAAATATAACTCGAAATATTTTTGATGAACTAGTCTACAACTCAAAACATTTTTCTATTTTTAAAAAATTTCTTGCCAAAATAATTTCTTTCCAGCTCTTCCGAATGCCAGTACTAATTTAGCTATTTTTTCATATCTAAGTTTATTTTGCATTTTTTTATGGATTGCTCGTGTTTGAAGACATCACTTTGTATGGTACATGGACGTGTTTTTTGTCCTATTTGAAATATCAAGCTCAGAATGACAATCGTCGACTTTTGTATGTCTTTTATGCAGGCCCGTAGCTATGATTTTCCTTGGGGGAGTGGGGGAAAAGGGGGAAAAGTTGCTTTTGATAAAAACATCTATAAGTAGATACCAGTAAAAAATTTTAAGCAAGGATATGAAAATCTGTCCTAGCGAAGCTGTTTTCCTTTAAGATTATTTTTGAATGTGCCATAAGAAAGATGACAAGAGTTTATTGAATTTTTTATAAAACTTATTGAGTATTGAGTATTCAGTTTTTGATTTCTGCCGAGAGTTTTTTGAAAAATGGTGCAAGTTGAAAATTTTTAAATGCCTTTAATATTAACAAAAAAAGTAAAAATTTCTGTCACAAAATTTAACTTATACAACAATATTAGTCTTAAAGGTAACATAAAAAGATTCCTTGCAGTTTATTAAAATCAGAGTTAAAATGAACTTTGAAAAAGGAAAACTGTTTTTAATAAGTTCACTGGTTGAAGCTTAATTCACAACTTTCATGGGGCATTTCACATAAACGAGACAACCAAAAAATTAAAGTCTGTAAATTTAGTTTCCTTTTTGGCTTTTTTACGCATCGATTGGTCCCTAGCTTGTGTAAATGTAATTGGATATGTGTGAAGGCTAGTTCGAGTTATCATAGAAGCCAAAATATAACATTTTCAAAAACGATTTCAACAATTTTAATTGTATTTGAAATGAAGTATTTTAAAATACTTAAAAGTTTTCGAGATAATAAAATAATAATTTTAAAAATGCCGCAGTTTAAAATTGAAATAAAACCTCGAGTGTTCGAAAACAACACTCAGAAAAAAATCAATTTTTAAATCAAAAATCACTAGTTTTTGTTTTGAAAATTTAAAATTTCTTTAGTTAAAATTAAATTTATATTTTAAACAGAAATATCTACCTTTGCCTTAAGAAACTAAAAATTTTAATTTAAAAATCAAATTTTCTTATTGATTCTTTGCTTGCTTGTCGGCAACAGTTCTATAGCCTACAGCACAGGACGTCGTACCCTTGACATTGTGGGTCGTGAGTTCGAACCTGGAGGTGACTTTAATTTTTTTTTACTGGTTTTTTTTTAATGAAACGAAAACAACCCCTTAGGTTAGGTTAGGTTAGGTTAAAGTGGTTAAGTCGATAAGCGACTTGACACCTAGGTCAGTGCAGGCCCGTTGTGATACCACATAATCTCTTTTGAACCCTAGAGATTTCCCTCCTCCAACCAGTTCGTGTGAGTGATGAATTTTAGGATATGTCTTACTTCCAGGCATGAGACTTAAGCAAGTCCGTTTAGAAAGGTTTGACCCAGAGTTGCCATCCTTCTTTTAGCAAGGGCCGGACATTCGCAGAGGAGGTGCTGAACATTTTTTACTTCCTCCTCCCATCTGCAGCTTCTGCAAAAATCATTTCCTATAAGTCCTAACCGAAGAGCATGCGTTCCGATTAGGCAGTGACCACTGAGGACTCCTATTATTTTTGACAGGCTTACGTTGCATAATTCAATCAGTGATTTGGTGCGTTGTAAGTCGTAGGAAGGCCACGTCAGCTTAGCAGTCCGACATGTATCAAGGTGCTCCCAGTGATCTTGTGCAAGACTTAAGGATTTGTGCCTGCACTGGAGTTTATAGGAGGATATGGGTATACCAATAAGGTCCTCATTTAAGAGGGTGTTTAAGGTCGAACCCTTCCTAGCCAATTCGTCTGCCAAGCTATTACCCTTGATATCGTGACTAGCCTTACCATCTCGTTAAGAGATTTCCGGCACTCAGTGAGAGTTTCAGAGTTATCAGTATGTGGATTCAGCGCCTTGAGCGCTGCTTGGCTATCTAAGAAGATGAAAATATTATTTCTTTCAAGGTCTTTTTGACCCAGAATCTTAGTATAAGCAATAACCATGTAGCCTTCTCCCTGCATGATGCGCAACAGTTGGTTAACCGTCATGGACCACAGAAGCGGAGACAAGACTCCCCGCTGTGGAGTACCTCTTCTGACGAACCGCAGCGGTAACCGCATCCGGAAGGACGTTATTGAATGCTGCTGCTATGTCTAGAAAAGCATCAAGCGCATATTCCTTGTTCATAAGTGATTTTACGATTGTAGATACAAGAAATTGTAGATGAAGAGCTGTCTCTGTAGAGCTGCCTTTAATATAGGCATGTTGGGATTTCAGAAGCCTATCAAGTTTTGGCTTAAGGAGAAGTCCAATAAGTCTCTCCAGTATTTTAACTAAAAAGGAGGATAGGTCTAAAGTCATTCGGTTTAGTGTGAGAGGATTTTCCCGCTTTCGGTATAAAGATAACATTAGTCTCTCTCCAAACTGATGGGATATAGTTAAGGAGTAGGCAGCCTTTGTACATTGCCTGAAGCCAGGGTACTATTGCATTGAAGCTATAGTGTAGTTGAGCTGGTATAATACCATCGGGGCGCCCGGAGATTTATATGGTTGGAACGAATAGATCGCCCATCTTAGCTTCTCCTTGCTGGTCAACTGCTCCAAAAAAACCCCTTACTCGTCGATGTTTTCGCAAGTGTATTCGCATATTATTGAATGTTACAGCAAAAGCTCTGTTGACGTAGTTTTTATACCCCACCGCGTACTGCGTATGGGGAATACTAACTTTGACATTCCGTTTGTAACGCCAATAATGAGGCGTGGCAGGCATAGAAAAGTATAAATATTTTTGATCATCATCCCCACCTGAGTCAATTTCCATGTGTCCGTCTGTCTGTCCGTCTGATTGTCTGTCAACACGAATACAACCGTTATTTGGAAGCTATTGCGATGAAATTTAAAATATAAGTTTTTTTTTAAAACAGGAGTTTAAAAATGAGCCAAATCATACGAAAACCACGCTTACCTCCCATACAGAGTGACTATTTTTACAGTAAAATCTCTTTAAAATTCGCAAAAGTTAAAGAAATGCCTTCAAATTTTGCATGTAAGCTAGTAAGCTATGATTTTCTATATAAATCCTGACTATGAAATTTCTGAGTATGAAATTTTGAGTATGAAATCACGCCTACCTCCCATATAAATTGGCTTTTTTTACCGTAAAATCTCTAAAAAATCCAAAAAAATTACAGAAATGTCTTGAAATTTCCCACGTATGTTTTGATATTTAATATAAACCATTCCTATGATATTTGGCACAAACGTATGAAAACCACGTCTACTCCCCATACAAATTGGCTTAATTTTAAACCAAAATCTCTTAAAAATTCACAAAAATTAAATAATGTCTTGAAATTTTGCACATGAGCTTTGATATATATAATATGAACCATTTTTTAGATATTAGGCAAAACCGGATGAAAACCACGCCTACTTCCCATAAAAAGTGACCTCATCAAAATAGAAAAAAAATTTCGTTAATATATAAAACTGATTGCCATGATGTCTGCAGCGGCTAAATACTTCGAATGTACTTCAATACGGTCGCGGGGGGTATTTTAACTTCGGTATCCTGCCGAAGCTCCATTCAAAAACTGAGCTGGTGCGTAGGAAAATCGACAGACTGGCACGCGAGCGGCCCAAGTTCAATTTCCGCGGTAGTAACTTTCAAATTGAATATAAATAATAATAATCATATTAAACTCCTTGTTACTAAATATCCACAACTATATCAAATTTACAGGAACACTTTCACTAGCTTAAATTATTAAGAACTCCACATCCACATTAAATTTATAAGAACTTATTGTTTTTTTTTTGATTCTAAAATTTTAGAATCTTTTTTGTTTCAAAAATGATTCTTTAAAATTTAGTAAATTTTCTATTATTTTTAGATGTTTTTTTCTAAGTGTATTCCTTGCACAGAATCAATATTTTATGCACAAGTTTGTGATGTATCACATCCAAATATGACTTTTTTTGAAAACCATTACTCAGTTTGATAAATTTTAATAAAAAGAATTAAACAGTAATTTTTTCGATGTATAAGAATTTGTTCAGTCTTAAATTTAGATTTAAATGTTTTGCAAAAAAAAAAAAGATAAAAGTGAAATTGTTTTTTTTTTAATTTTTTAAAATATCCATTGCTATTTGAGTGAGCTTAAAAATTTCAACATAAGTTTTTAAAATTTATAAAATTAATTTCGTTGAGGTATAATTTCAAATACATAAATTTTCCAACCAATTCCAAATCCAACCGGCAACAAAATCACATTAAGTTTATATTTATCCAGATATCATGAAATTTTGACAAAATGTTAATGCCTGTTTCTAAAGTAGTGGGTAGAGTGTGTGGCTTATACGCCAGAGAACCCTGACACAGAAAGTTTTTTTTCAATTGAATTAATTGTTCTGTTCGGCGGTTACCTCTTGCAGACAATGGCAAACCTCAGTGAGTAAAAACTGTCATGAAAAGCTTCTTGAAAACATAAGCCGTTCGGAGTCGGCATAAAACATTCTCGATCATTTGTGTTCAAACAGTTCACAACAAAGAAATTCAAAGTCCTTTCAAGGGCTGAAATGGCCATTTCGTTTTTTTTTCTAACTCAGATAGGATAACGTAAGCAAACAACTCCTCTAAATTTAGCAATTTTTAAAAAATTCAAAAACTTTTGAAACATTCCATTTATTGTAATTTTTAGCGAAAAGTTACTTTGAATTATAAGCACAACTACTATTTGTTCGGAAAACCATGAACGAACACAAGACAAACACGTTAAAGAATTTTCGACAAGTTTGGCTCGTGAAGCAAATTTATTTTGCGAAATCGTCAACACAAATTCGTCAATGATGCCGCGTCCTGCAGGGTAGCTTTCACGTGTGTGCGTGTGTGTGCATGTGCGTGTATAGCTGATGGTAATCTTTTATAACAGGCCATCTTAGCAATACCTTCATGTCAGGCTTTCGTCATAATACTCATTTCTATGCCGCTTTCATGATTCTAGCTTTAGCTCAGCTTGAATTCCTTTATTCATGCAAATTGTTTAACACTCGCACATAAAATTAAGCTCAATGACAGCTAAGCCACCGTTATGAATTGTTGTCATTACTGTTTGCCTTGGCTTTTTCCAGGCTGCTTTTGTGAGAGGATTACATAAATTAATAACGCACAGATAGTTGATAACACAGTTGATAACGCCAACACAAATATCAACAGATAGAGCAGCAAATATCTCAAATTGCTGCAAATTACAATGTAACTTGAGCACATACATAAAATATTGCCAATAGCACGTTTGTCCGTAGCTCCTACAATAGAATAAATCCGATTTGTCGAAATCAAGTTGCTAGCATTTTATTTTGCTAGTTTAAGATTTTTTGCAGTAATTGTTTTTGTATTTTGATATTTTATTTTCCTTCCTTACACACTGCAACATCATCTGCTGACACGCATTGTCAATCATTATCTAATATCGACTGAGCACACTGCTCTTGCAATGTCAGTTCAGCTGTCAGCGTCACTCGATGTTGCTGCGTAGGAAGACAATTACTTCTTCTTCACTCCCTTTGCTTATTTTCATTCTTTCTGTTACATTGTTTTTTTTTTATTCTTACATACATTTTTGTTACATACACATTTTTTGTCGTGACGAATTTAAAAAGATAATCACAGCTTTCTGCGTGCTTCACATGCATCTCGACATGTCGTTAGTTGCAACTCTGCGGATGAAACTTTTCCAACAATCTTGTTAGTGACAACTCTGCGACGTACAACCATACATATTGTATAAGCTACACTGACTATCAAACTGTATTGGATAGGATTTTTTCGTACTGTCGTAATGATATTAATATGTTTTGTCGCATAGTTTGTTTTGATTTTTGTCCCAAACTGTTTGCTAAATTAGCGCAAAAACTTTTTATCAATAGTTTTAATGAAAAGCTTCTTTAAGCTTTAAGCTGAAGCTAAGGTTTTATGACAAAAAAAAATTGCAAGCTATAATGATGACTCTTAGCTTATACTGTTGCAAAATTTGTATATTAATAAACTTGGGCAGCGCACAAAATTCTTTACTTTTTTAAAAATATTGGTTTTTAGTAAATATTTTATAGAAAACCATCAATTCGGGAAGAACGTTTTTCTCAGTTTGATAAAATCAACAAAAAAAAAAAAAAAAACAAAGCACATAATGTAAACTTTGTTTAATAACATAGGCATATTATGTATCTAGAATTTGCTATTAAGAAATTTTAAAATATTCAAAACTCTTATAATTGAATTAACGTTACATGAACAGAATGAAAGTTCTGTAGTGTACTAAATTATGTTTCTTCTAAAAAACAACTTAATTTATGTGTATTTTATTGAAATATTTTAATGTTCCCGGAAATGATCAACCGTTCCCGGAATGACAAAAATGTTACCGAAATGATGATATTGATATCATAAATTACGTCACACTTTAAGGGGGAAGGGGATTGAACATTTGTGACGAAGTGTAACATGTGGGGGAGGGGGGGGGGGAAAGGGAAGTAGGTCGTGAGTTTCATCACAAAAAGTTTATTGAATTTGTTTTCAAAATTTTAAATTTTATTAAAATTTAATTTTATTGTAAGTATTGATCTCATTTTTTAAAAATAAAAAAACACACCTAATAGAACTAACGAATCACAAACCGAAAAAGACACCTGAGATTATGTTTAAATCGAGCAAAGGTATAAAAGACATTTGAAACACCTTTAACAAATGTAGCAGCTTCAAAAAACAGTTTTTTTTTGCTGAACTGAAGTGTGAATTCTTACTCTAAAGCAATCATCGAAAAAAGCTGTTATAACTTTACGTTTAAAGTGAACATCAAAAAGTAATAAAAAAACTAAAACAAACAATTTCCACAATTTGCACAATTGTCGCATATCCGAGTTATAATGTATAACGTTGGTGTTCTTACTACCATCAGAATAGCTTTAATTAGTGTTTAGTCCTGTACCAAAAACATTTTTCGAGAGAAACAATTAAAATAAATTAAAATAAACGAACAAGCTATATAGTCACATCAAGATTGCCAGTCAAAATTCGGAACAATTCCCACGGAAATTACGTTTTTCCCACAGTACCATAAATTAAATACCACCAATTACCAGGGTCAAAATAAACAAAAAAATCCCCACCGCAATTAAAAACTACCACAAAAAATCCCAGATCATTAAAAATTACCACAAAAATACCGCGCTTTTTAAAAATACCACCAAAAATCCCATATGCATTTAAAAATTCAAAAAAAAAATCCCATACACATTAAAAAAACCACAATAAATCAAAATTTTCGGAAAATCTGGAGATGTTCGAAAAGTATTTTGTAATAAGAAAAATAAAACGTTCGAACAAGGTCGCAATACTTCGTTTACTTTAACCCTTTACAACTAAAAAACCAAAGATATAATAGTGGTATTCAATGAACGCCGTATTTATGATGTTCATAGCATAAGAGCGATATATTTACAGAAGCATATTTTGCTACAACAAAAATTTAAGAAATTTTACAAAGGTAACTTACGACATAATGTCGTGGTGTTTAATGCATATAATGGCAATGATTGCATATGAACTTTTGCTTAATAAATGTGAAAAAATAATTTGAAAAAAAAATTCCCAAATTCCCACGGCAATAAAAAAAATACCACACTGAATTCCCACGCTAATTAAAAAATACCACGCTGTATTAAAAAATACCAGGGGAATTCCCAAAAAAAAAATCCCAAGGGCAATTAAAAATTACCACGAAAGGGAGTTTTCCCACATAACCGGCAATCTTGAGTCACATGAAGCATTTAGCTTCAAGCTTTAGTGCAAGTGGAATACTAAGAGTGCTAAATGCTTCATGTGACTATATGGCTTGTTCGTTTAATTTAATTTATTTTAATTGTTCCTCGCAGAGAATGTTTATATTTTTGGTACCAAAATTAAGGCGATTCAATAAAAAACATGATAAAATCATACTTTTTTTAAATATGGCTTTAAATAAAAAAAAAAAACATACTTGTAAAATTCAAAGTTTTTAACAAAAAAATCAAAAATTTTATTTTGAACCTGAATATTTCACAGACTTAATATAATAAAAAAAAAAAATACCACGCTGAAAAGCATGTTAAATTTTTTATAAGAAAGTTTTTTCTTTTTGCTCTGCGTGGGGTGATTTAGATTCCAGAGCATAAAAACAGGATAAAAGTCATAAAAACACAAAGTCCAAAATCTCAAAGAATCTGAGGCCAACTAAAAAAAAAAAAAAATCAATTTCATAACAAGGGAAGAAAGCTTAAACAGTATGAGCTTACAAAGTTCGTGTGGCACGAAAAAGTTCCGAAATTGTTGACCAGTATTATCATTCCGAGAACGCAACAGTCATTTCGGGAACGTTACCGAAATGACCGTTCACGAAATGACGATTTGAAATAAGCGCGCGTTTTGATTATGCGGAGGTCATCTAAAATGCGACCTGATGTTGTCAATAGAAAAATATTTGAGGTTACTTTGTTATTTCGTGTCGCAAAAAGAATTTCATCAATTATTAAATGTAATAAGTACGTTCACGAATTGATGGACTATTGATGTACGCTCTACGAATAATGAATTGAATGGTACTTACCACTTAGATATAAATTATTTGACGATAGATACACTGACAGCCGGCTTTGTTATTGTTTCTTCCTCAACTGACGTTGGACACCGAATGGCTGCCTTCACTTAAAAATTTTTTTTTTTCGATTATCAATGCATTCACTGAAATGACTTGTGCGCTATCGGACAAACTATTTTTGTATTTTTATAATTAGATATAAATAATCTTTAAGTATCCTTTTCAAAACTAGATTTTGAATAAAAAATACGGTATATTAAGTAGTGACAGATGTTAAATACCTTGAATTTTTCAAATATATTTCGGACTTGTTGTTGAAGATCGTATATTAGGACGCGTTCCCGAAATGACTTTCTATGCATGTATATTGATTTAATTTAAAATTTACTTTATTAATGAATTATATTGTTTGATGGACACACAAAAAAGGTTTGTTGTAGTATTTTATTAATTTTCTTTTCTAAATTAAGTCAAGATTTAAGACATTAAATTGCTAGCAAAGCCAATTCTGCACCTTGATGATTTTAAGCCACCTACCTATATATTCTTTGATATCATTTTTTTTTACATATTTTTGTCAGATAAGGATATTTCTAAGCCATAACGTTGATTATTATTCAGTATTTTTGAACTAATTTTTACTAATTTGAACTAAATTATAACTTTTAACGAAAAAGTAACCCTGAAATATAAGCAGAACCAGTTTTTGTTTGCGCATTCCACTACACTGAAACATTTGTCATGGAAAATTTCATTGAAATGCAATGAAAATACTTTCGACATACACTTATTTATTTGATTTTCATAACAGAGCTAGGGTTTCCTTTTTTTATATATAAAACTGACCGGTTTTCGATAAGATCGACAAATTTAGGTATCGAAAATTAATGCATAATAATATTTCTCCGTCCAAAATAAAGCTAATCGAGTGTTAACATAAAAAGCTAATGCTACCAAAATAAAACTGCTAATGTGTTCTAATTGGATAATTTTCAAAAATTAAAATCGAGCGGCAATGATTGAAAACCTTCTGGAATAACGTTGGACTTATCTGGGTTAACTTAAATAATATTTATGCGCTTCTTATGCGTACACAAAAAGTTTTCTTATTTAACTTACGTATGTAGCAACATGTGAGATTGATACACAGCAGCATAATTTTTGAGAAATTTCTCTGATGTAGAAATGGATAATATAACGCTTGTGCGCATTTGTTGCGTTGCACTGAGTGCAATTGACATCATTTGATGATTGACGCACAACCATATCGAGGAACTGCATAAAATATTGCATCGAACACATACGCGCATGTGATAGAAAATATTCCTTGAAATTATACAACTTTTATTTTCTGTTGAACTTTACTGTAATAACACTGGTTTACAAATTAAGTAAATTTGTTTGTACAATGAATGACACTATCCATTTCTCATGTAAAATCGTTTGCTAATTCCGAAAATATTTTTATTTTTTTTTTCTGTCACTCCGTTTTCGAGATATTGTCCACCGTAGTTTTATCTACCGAAAAAGGAAAAAAGTTGGTTCTACTTAATTGCATATATCTCCAGAACCAATAGCAGTAGTCAAACAAATCAGTAACTCTAAATAGACAATTATACAATTTGTAAGCTTTCGTTCAATTAAACACAACTTTTTCATTTCTCAATAGATTTTCTTCAGTTCGTTTAAACTAATTTAAATAAATATTTTGGTTCTTGACAAAATTGAAATATTTTTTTTTTTAATTTGTTTTGAAAATCAAGAAAAATCCTCGAAAATTGAATTTAATGTAATTTATAGTAATGTAAGCAAACCAACTTTTGTTTTTAGAAAAAACTACAGTGAACAATATCTCGAAAATGAAGTGACGTTAGTTTTATCGGAATAAATTCAATTTTCGAGGAAAATTAGAATATTTTCGGAATTAGCGACCTATTTTACATGGAAAATTTATAGTGCCATTCATTGTACATATTGGCTGTAAGCCAGTGTAATTATATATTTCAAATAGACGTAAGCATTTTTTTTATCGTTATTTTTTCAATCAGATATTAAAATTATTTTTTGACTGTTTTTTCTAAAATCAGAAATAAAAATCAATCATTAATCTATATTTTTTCGACCAGATTGAAAACCTCTATCAAAATCATATTGATAAAAAAGTTAACATACGTGTGTTTATAACGGTTGTCGTTTTTAGGAAGTCTTTTTTTAAGTGAAATATCTTTTATCTGCTACCCTTTTCTACAGCTATTTCTATTCCCAGGTCCTTGTCTTAGTCCTTGTGCAAAGACTTGTCTTAATCCTTGACAAAATTCTTATTCAAAAACTGCCAAATCCTTTTCCAAATCAATGTCTAATATCTTGTTCTTATACTTGTTAAAATCGTTATTCAAATCCTTGTCCAAGACGACTTGCTTGTATGATAGCAAGCCAGGGTCCGTATGCTCTTCATTTTTTTATACGCTTAAATTTTAACTTAGTAACAGATTTATATGTGAATATTGATTTGATTTAAATTTTATTCAATATAATTTCAATCAAAAAATAATGTTTTTAATCTGATTACAAAAATAACGATTCACAAAAAGATTTTAATTTCTGTTCGTAAAAATAACGCTTAAAAAATTACTTCTTTTTCTGATCGACAAAAATACCGATTCAAGAAAAATTTTTTTTCTAATCAGCAAATGTGAACCAATGGCTGCTTTTTATTTCTGATCGAAAAAAATAACGATTAAAAACTTACTTTTATTTCTGATGAAAGAAATAACGATAAAAAATAAGTTTTATTTTTGATTGAAAGATAACGATTAAATCAAATAATTTTTATTTCTGATCGAAGAAACAACGATCAAGAAATTATTGTTATATATGATCGAAAAAATCGATAAGAAATAATTGGCTTAAACTGATTTCTATCTTAAAGATCTTGAAAAAATAGTTATGTCAAAAACGGAATCTCTGGCTCCCTAGCGCTATATTGCTGCACTTGCAATTATTTTACAAAACTTTTTTATACACACTCAGAAGAAAATTAATTTTATAATCAAAAACCAGCAGTTTTTGTTTAATTGAATTAATTTATATTTAAAACAATAATATTGACATTTGTTACAAGAAACTAAAAATTTTAACTAAAAAAATCAAATTTTCTTTAAAATATATGCTTTTCGAATAAGAGAAAAATAGTTTGTATCACTTAATGATTCTTTGTTTGTTTGTGGGAAAACAGTTGTATAGCCTACAGCATAGAGCGTCAGACCCTCGACATTGTCGCACTAGGGTTCGAACCTCATGGCGCGGCAGAACTTTTTTCTATTTTTTTCGACTGGTTTTTTTTAATTTTAATGAAAACAAAAAAAAATTACAACTTCTTAGTCGTCAATGGTGTGAGCGACCACAAAATAATTATTTTTGCATGTGTATTCACATGTTATTGAATGTTAAAACAAACGCTCTGACGGCGCACAGTGTAACGAGTGGGACAAAATTAGGTATGAAAAAAAAATTTTGCAAATTTGTAAAACTTAATTATGCAAATTTATAGTGTAGAGTAGATTTGTATGGAGGTAAAAAAATTGATGTTGCCTGGGCAATTTTCAGATTGGGCATGAAAAGTTATTAAAAAAACAAAAAAAAGGGGACGATAGGGGTGCACTTTACCCAATGACATCTTCAATTTTGTAAATTTTACACTTAGGATGTTTTTCAAAAAATTTTTGTATATAAACGCGTGCAGCTAAAACAAAACTGGTGTCAGAAATGAAATTCTTGAACCCAATTTATCCTTAAGCTAGTCTCACATTTATACGTTTTTATACAAAAATTGATCGTTTAAAATTCCACACCTAAGCGTCAATTTTTTTTCTGTATTTTATTTGACATTTCTCAATATCAGACTAACTCAATTTGAACCATGGAAAGATACACAATCGAGCAACGCGTTAAAGTTATTCAGGCTTATTATGAAAATGGGCGTTCAAATCAAAATGCATATAGTGCACTTCGTGATTTTTTCGGTGAATTTAATCTTCCAAATGTGCGTGCAATCGGAAAAATCGTGCAAAAATTTGAGCAAACCGGGTCTCTAGGAGATGTGAAAACACCAGTGCATGCTCGTACAGCTCGTAGTGCAGAAAATATTGCTGCGATAGTGTTGCTGAAGAGCGAGTTACTACACAGTTCAGTTACTGTGAATGGTGTTCGCTATCGTAAGATGACAACGAACTTTTTATGGCTCGAATTGGAAGATATGGATGTGAACGATATGTGCTTTCAATAGGACAGTGCCACTTGCCACACAGCTAACGAAACAATGGCTCTTTTGTGCGACAAATTCAATGGCCGTGTTATCTCACGTGGTGGCGATGTTAATTGGCCGCCAAGATCATGTGATTTGACACCGTTGGACTTCTTACTTTGGGGTTATTTGAAAGAAAAGGTGTACGTCGATAAGCCAGCAACAATTCAAGAGCAAAAGGATAAGATAATTCGGCACATTAACGGCATAGAACCTCACTTATGGCTCAGCGTCAGCGAAAACAATGGCAATGGGAAAGCAATAGAGGACGCGGCGGCCATTCGGCCGATAATTTGTTCCATACATAATTGAACCATACCAATATTATCATAATAAAAAGAAATGACAATAATTTCCTAAATAATTTGTGTTTTATTCAAAATCAATATCGGACCTTAAAATTTAACCACCCTTTATTTTTGACCATCACGGCTGAACCTCTGAAGCTATCCAGCTTATATTCACATATGTTCGTGTGGTCCTCCAATATTTTTTTGTGTTTTTAGATCCTCCTAGGTGTCACTGTGGTAGATTTAAAAAAAAAAAATATATTTGCATATGGACTTGGCCCAAATTCACACCATATAATATTTGAATAAAAAGAATATCTTTGTCAAAATTAAAACCCAAAAAAAAAAAGATTAAATTCGAATTATCAATATCAAAAATATTAATTAATATCACGAATTCTAAAAATTATTGTACCTTGAATTGGTTGAATTTTTTTCTTTAGGAATTTTCTACGATAAATTCTTGTATAAAAACGTTTAAATGTGAGACCAGTTTTAGGTGGAATCGTGTACGAGGATTTCATTTTTGGCATCAGTTTTGCTATACCTGTGCATGTTTATATACAAAAAATTTTTTTAAAAAATTCCTAAAGAAAGAATTCAGAAAATAGAAGATGTGATAGGGTAAAGTGCACCCCTATCGTCGCCCTTTTTTTGTTTTTTTTTTAATAACTTTCATGCCCGATCCGAAAATCGTCCAGCCAACAAAGGTTTGCAAGTCGACCCAGCCTAGTGTAGAGTCTTAATTATTTGATTCTAAAAGAACTTTGCGATATCTTTCAATTTGAGGATTTTATGCTCTTTATATGTTGCCATGAAAATTTAACGAAATTTAAGTTTTAATACTTTTGTACTGAATTTTTTCCAAAATCGCAAAAATTTTGATATAATTCACATACGAAACTTTAACAAAGATATATTTAACAAATTCTTGCTAAAATTAATAAAGTTAAAAGTATAAACAAAAAATTTTCATATTCCACAAAAAAGGTCCGAAAAAACCTAAATTTCTTTATACAATTAAAGAAAAAGGACATTTTTGTTTCTTTAATTTTAAATATGTATTATAAAAACTCTTTTTGAACACAGTCAAAATAAAGAATTTTATGAAGTTTTTCCTAGACCATGTTTTAGCGAAAATGAGCAAATTTATACTGGAAAATAACAAATTTATTGTAAAGTTCCAAACGAAATTAAAGAAAAAGTACATTTTTGTTTGTCTCTATTTTTAAATATGTTTCTGACAACTCTTTTTGAACACATTCCCGAATATTTTGCTAGGACAACCTAAAATTAAAAATTTTTTTGACGTTTTTCCTAGAGCACTTTTAAGCGATAATGAGCAAAATTAATAGGGGAAAGTAACAAATTTTTTATAAAGTTTCAAACGCAATTAAAGAAAACGGACATGTTTGTTTGTCTTTATTTTCAAATATTTCAAATATCTTTAATCATAACAACTATAACAACTCTTCTTGAACGCAGTTTCAAAGGTTCTGCTGGGAGAACTTAAAATTAAGAACTTTGTGAAGTTTTTTAATGAAACTGAGCAAATTTAAAAGGGAAAATACAAATTTTTATTAAATTTCAAGCGCAATTAAAGAAAAAGGACATTTTAGTTTTTCTCTGTTTTTAAATATGTTTCATAACAACTCTTTTAAAATACATTCCAGAAGATTTTTCTGGGACAACTCAAAATAAAGAATTTTATGACGTTTTTCCTAGACCATGTTTTGGAGAAAAAGCGCATTTTTATGTGAAAAAATAACAAATATTCAATAAATTTCCAAACGCAGTTATAACAAAAAGACATTTTTGTTTTTCTTTATTTTTGCGTATATTTTAAAACCACTCTTCGAAACACATTTCCAAAGTTTTTGATAGGACAAGTCCAATTTAAGGATTTTATGTCCTCTTTCGTGGAGCATGTTTTGACGAAAATGAGCACCATTTGCGTACCAAAAAATATGTCAAGGTTGCATTCCCCCCTTGCGCAAACTTCTTTGAAAAATCTGTAATTTTCAACCATTTCGATTACTGTAGATGAATAATTTGTAAGCTTACTTAATAATTTTGGTGAAGGTAGTAGTTTTGTGTAATACACAATGTAATGTATAAATCTTATGCTTTTATAAAATCTTTTGAATATTTACTTCATATTGGTTATAAAATGCCTTTAAAATGTGGACAAAAATCGAAAAATGCGCCAGAAACTGAAGAACATCTCAAAATATTGGAAGAGAATAATAACAGAACTCAAGGAGAATTTAAAGAAAAGATGGGCCTAATTGTCGATAGATGGGAACACAGCCAGAAGGTTCTTCTCTGCTTACCAGTTATCCGCAAGTATTCTAAAAGTTGATAGTGAAATAATACAAAATTTTAGTTTAATTTTATGGACATTATCTAGCGGTAAACTGATTAAAAAATAAACTTTCGAAGCCTTGTTAGATCGTACTTTCGGGTTGTATTTAAAAGATTATGACTGATATAAGATGCTGCCAACAGTACATAAAATTCTGGTTCACGGAACTGAAATAATAGATAACTTTAATTTATCTATAGCAATCCTTTCAGAAGAAGCTTTAGAAGCTAGTCATAAGGAGTTTAGAAAAATGTTTAGAAGAGTTTAGAAAAATCATATTCGTAAAAACTTTAAAGATCTGTCTAATAGAGATCTTTTCGTTGGGTCATAGTTTTCGTCAGATACTTCTGTATCATCCCATAGAACAATGCTGAAAAATAAAATAAAGCATGATATTGAAATCAATGAATTTATTTTATAAGAAGATTACGATACGAAAGATGACACAAGTGATTTCATTCCTGATCTCGATTTATCTGACTATGTGTCGAGTGACTCCACGGATTGCACTGATAATACGAGTAATCGAATATTCTTAAAGTTTATGTTTAATTTGAACAAACCTATATATTAAAAATAAAAATTATTTTTTTAATTAATAAACTCGTTGAATATTGAATATTGTATGAGAGGTCGGAGAAGGAGTGTCAGATCATCATGAAGTTTTAGCATGATTTTAAATTGAATCAAGCCAGTAATAAACAAGTTAATTTAATTTGTTATACTTTCTAAAACTGGAGATATTGCTCTTTTAATCTTCATTTTGTACGTGAGGTGGGCGAAGGGCGTGGCCGATCTTTATAATCCTTCAAAGAAAAATTTTCCTTTGATATAAAAAAAAAATTCTTTGGCGCTAAAACAAGTAACATTTTCTTTAAACTTTAGTCAATTTTCTTTGAGTTAACAAAATTTTTTTACTGAGTTCAGTCTGGAGACAAAGCGAAGAACAATAATTGCTAATAGGTGCTACTACGGGCTCAGTAAGCAACTAAGTTCCAGAGCCCTCTCTCGATCGACAAAACTAACACTCTACAAGACGCTCGTTCTACCTGTGCTGCTTTATGGCGCTGAGGCATAGGTAGTTTCGCAAATTGACGCAGCTGCTCTGGGGGTGTTCGAGAGAAAGTTCTTCGCAAAATCTTCGGTCCTGTTCTAGTCGGCGATGACTATCGCATCCGAATGAACCACGAGCTGTATGAGCTCTACGAAGACATTGACGTAGTTTGGCGTATAACTATGCAGCGACTACGCTGGCTGGGTCATGTCCATCGTATGGACGACGAAGCTCCAGCGAAAAAAGTGCTCGAGGCGAGGGTTGCTGGTGAACGATGGCGAGGGAGACCATGCCTCCGATGAATCGACCAAGCTGAGTAAGCCCTAACCGCATTTTGTGTATCCGATTGGAAAAGGCGCGCACAAAGCAGAGGCGCCTGGCGAGAGCCGATGATGTCGGCCGAAACCCGGACACGGGTTGTTACGGCCACCTAAGTAAGTAAGTAAGGATGTTTTATCTGAGTGCATGATCTTTTGGTCTAAAAATTTAAAAATATTCGTGATTTTCCATCTTTGATAGTGAGTAGTCCGTAGTCTTGAAAAGTTAGCGGTATTAGACAAGGGGCGTGTCACTTTAATTTTAACACGTTAGCTCAGCAAATATTCACAATATGGCATTGATATTTGTCATAAGGGTGGGTAAGGTTCATATTAAGCACCATGCGAAAGTGGGAGCTATTACACAAAGGGCGTGGCAATTTTTGTAAAAACTATTAATCAGTTTTAAAATTCATAATTCGACTATGCCCGTACAGCTGAAAAGATTAAGGTGGAAAAATAAGCTGTGTGTACTCTAGATAAGTAGATGAAGTTGGAAAAAGGGGCGTAACAATAATTTGAAGTTAATGTCATTATCACTATAATTCCGTATGTTCCCCATAACTTCCTAAGGCGTTGTACCCGTTTCAAAATTTGCCATATAGCCTGATGACCATAACCCATTTATTTGTAAATAAAATATGACTACTATTCATTAAACCCGTCGTCAAATTTTGGCGGCCTTTATCAGCTCTTGTCAGGTGTCTCTGTTTTGCGCATCTTTTCCAATTCGATTCATCAAGCGCGGTTAGGGTTTCCTTGACCTGGTCAATCCTTCGGAGGCATGATCTTCCTCTCCACTGTCGTCCCACGTCTTTTGTCTCGAATAGTTTTATTGGATGAATAAAATTTTTTAAATAATCGAAAAGTATCAAATATAATCTCTGAAATTTGTCGAATTATTTTCTTTGTTTCTTTTGATTTTTTTGTTTTTTAATTATTATTTAGAGTAGTCTAAATAAGTAATCGTGTTTACAATTTGATTATTTATTATCGTAATCAACTGATTAATGAGCCACACAAAAAATAATTACATTGTTAATCAATTATTTAAGCATTTTAATAAAAACAATCTTATACTAATGACTACGCTTAGTAATCATTATTTAACAGCTATAATTACTCTATGTAACGAGTCTTGTTATCCGTTGTTTCGGTTCCACTGTTCTTTATAATCACAACTTTAAACTGTTAAGATGTTTTTTTTTTTATTCATAATTACCACTTCCGTCACTATAAAATTTCTTTGCCATCATATGTTGAAAAATTTATTTTGATATTTATATTATCTTATCCAAATAGATTTCATTTTCAATTTGCTTCAAATTTTATTCAATTTCCTTTTTCTAAAATTTATATATATTTTTTTCTTTTCTTTACAGCAGTCAACAAGCGATACCAGTTCCAGTTCACGTGACAGCAACAAAAAAGGCGCAAGGTTATTGTTGCGTAAAAATAAATCGAAGTTAAAGAAAAACACCAAAACGCCAATAGGTAGGTAACAATGTGCATGCATATCCTGCAAAGTATGCATTGTTATTGTTCCTCTTCCTTTTTTTTTTATATGTGTGGCTGGTGTCTCTTTTTCGTTTTGCTCGTAACATGTTATTTGCCAACTTTAAGTTGTTCACCAACTTTAATTGCCAACAGTTTGTTGTGATGAACTTTTTGGCGCAATTAATTCCATGCAGTTCCTTGCATTATCCTTTCGGCAAATACACCAGCCACACATGTTATCGCTGTGTTGTTTTTCTTTTTTGTGGCTCTATTTTAATTAACTCATTTTTTTTTTCTAACGTGTTTGCAGAGAAACAGCAGTCAGACAATGAAAAAAGAACAACAAAACAGCAAACAATCAAATGTGTTGTTGTTGGTGATGGCGCAGTTGGTAAGACGAATTTGATTTTATCTTATTTGGAAAATCGTTTCATACCGGAGCACGTACCGACGGCGTCGGATATCTACAATGGTGAGTTTGAGGCTAGAGAGAGTGGGTATGTATGTATGTGTGTGGACTTTGATTGCTAGTATACTTGTTAAAATGTGTTTAGTTGTGTGTGTGTTCATTTGACTATGCAATTGTTGTTCATATCCCGTGTTCACTCCATGAGCACTTGTGGTGTTTGGTTTTTTTTTTTTTTTTTGCTTTTTTGACTGTGTAAAGTTTATGCATTTTTAATATATTAATTTGGCTTACATCCACCAAAAGTTACATTTTTCAATTTACAACAATATCCCAACCTCATACCCTTGCATAATATAAGTTTTTATTTTGACTCTTTTCACCTACTTCACCTACTATCCGACAAATGCAATAAAGCACGCCTATACAATTTTAAGTAGGTCCCATTTTTCCATGAACTTTACATCATAATATTTGTAAATTTGTGCTAGCTGTATTCAATGTGTGTCTTAGATACACTGAAGAATGATATTATAATATGACTCCTCAAAGATATACCAGGTACTGGTGCTCATAAAAAAAACATACAAAATTTAACTCATAAATCCACACCCACTTTATAGTCCCACTTTTCCAATTTTCGCAAACAACTCCAGAAACGTTTATCCTAGAGCAAAGTCCTGGTTTCTGTATCGTTTATAATCTTCAGGTATCAGGTTTCCGACGTGATTCGAAGTCTATCTGGTAGGTATATTGAAAATACCAGGTTGTTCAATATGTTTCTAAAATAGAAATAAAAACATCATTGTATGGCTTGAAATGCTTTAAATTATTCAGTATATTTCAACGGTCTTATAATTTATGGATCCCATCTCTGTAGTGGCCTTTCGGAAGGTATCCAAAGTACCCTTCTGTAGCTGCTATCACTTCAGGAGCTAGATCTGGCGAATAGGATGGATGTTACAACAATTCGTAATTTAATTCACTGATTTTAGGTATGGTTTTTTAACTTTTTTGAGCAGGTGCGTTATTTTGTAAAAGGTTCTAATAATATTCAGATTGTTACAACCAAAAATTGTTTTTCCAATTTGAACATTATCGACTTACAAAATCCGTTTTGCATCCCAAAAATTGACATCCGAACATGCTGTGCATCTTTTTTAACATGAACTCACTTAGGAGCCGAAGTATCAGGTTCACACTACTCTTTAGCTTCTTGTTTTGATTCATTTTGTCTTTTTCGAATGCGTTTTTGTTCCATTGTTATCGAATGCGGCACCCACTGTGCTCACACCTTTTTGAAACCCAAAACTTAAATTAAAATATGGCTCACACTGTCAATGAGATCTCTACAGCTTTTACTAAATCTCTCTCAGTCAATCAAAGGTCTTCCAAAGCTGTATCTAAAATTTTTGCTATAATTTCTGGTATTGATGTACTTTTTGAACGTCTTTTACGTGGATTGTCTTCAAGACTTGTATGACCAAGTTTAAGCACAGCAACCCAGTTGGACACTGTTGCAAGTGAAGGTGAACAGTCCTTATAAACTTTAAATAATTGTTCAGGAATTTTTTTTGGTTGTACACCTTTCCAAAATAAAAATTCAATCACTGCACGATTCTTGATTTCTTTAATATTAAAAAAACACTCAGACACGTCCACTGTGAACAGCTGTAAATATAAGACTGAGTTGTCACATCGACATGACACTTTACGCGTGTTCATAAGAAAGTATTACCAGTGATGTGATTGAGAGCTTGTGAAATATCCCGAATGTGTTAGCAAGAATCCCACTTTATCTCGCCCGAGGTACCCTAAAATCCCAAAACAATCTCAACAAAAATGTATAAGTAAAAGTACATATTTTTTGTTGTCAACAAAACAGCTTCAAGAAGTCAACAAAAAAATATAACATTAAAAATCTTACCTAACAATTTCTTTTGATAAAAAAAAGAATAATACTACTATGAAACTTTAATAATAATGTAAGATTTAATAATACAAACAGCGCTTAAAGAATCTTCTCCAAGTCTGTTTCATTTTGTTTTTTTGTTTGTTTTTATATCCGTTAATATTGAGAATATGCTTTCGACTTTGACGTTGGAGTGTGGTTATGATAGGACAAAAGTTGACAGTACTATTAAATTTGGAAATAACGGGCCTTTCTGTAGGCCACCTCTTTCCAAAAACTCAAAACACTACTATATGCATTGAGATAATTCAATAAAAATAGTAAATCACTCCATTTATCTACTAGCGAAAATTGTTTTACTTCCACGTAATCTGAGATTAAACGAAGATCCTTACTCTCTTATCAATATCCAAAGCAATTTTCGTGTCCGATCTTGGAGCAATTCTACCACCTAAGTTTTTTTTTTATTTTGACAAGTATGAAAATCCCACCTAGAATCATAAAATATCGTCCGCCCTCCAAGGGTTCAAAAATTCAGGAAAAAGGGCGAAATCCCGCAAAATCACATCACTGGGTAGTACCATATTTACAAAAATTCTAAAAACTACTTATTGAACAACCTGGTTTGCTTTTTATGTGTTGAATTGATTACACTAGTCTACAAATTTAAGATAAATTTTTTATCCAGAGACCTGAAATACTTTTCTTGAAGAGCTTTTTACGCTGATTTTACGTCTATACTCAATTTTCCCCTAATATGTCAATTTTTAATATATAGAGTAATTTGCATATTTTAGACTTTGATCCAGTTTTTCTACTCTAGAAACTAAACTGTTTCATATAAAGCAATCATTTGTGTGTCATATGACAGATAATTAAATAAGCTATCGAATTCTGTATTAACCATTTGTATGTGCTGTTATTTTCTCTGAGATATTTAAGTCTAAAGTTAAAAATTTTGAACTTTGACCGTCTTTTCCGTCTTTAACCGAAAAAATTAATTTAATTACTAAATTAACTAATAATTAATAAACTAATTAATAAACTAATTTATTTAATAAATTAATTTAATTTAAAATCGATCGAGCCATTTCGAAAGAGTTCGGCCACAAATAGATATTTTTTACTTAATTGTAATTTTGAACTCAGTTTTTTTTTGTAGTATAATATGAGTAATTATATGAACATTCCAACAATTTAGTTGGAATTGAACATTTCTGTAATGTTCATTTTTGTGTGAATTGTGGAGCGTGGCAAAATTTATATAGCCTATGTTGAGCCCAGTTATTTAAGTAATCGTTTGAAATAGGTTTTATAAATGTCCATTGAGTTGCTTAAGAGTCTATTGCATGCATTCATACATATAAACAAACAAGCGCAAATATTATATATGTGTTTCGCTTTATTTAATATACGTGTAAATTTTAAAAAAAAAATTTTTTCTTTTGTTTGGGTAATGTGTTTTATTATAGTTTCTTGAATATACATACATATTTTTAAATCGATACCTGGCATTGCAGATTACATAATAGTAAGTGTTACCAACCGATAATTTTAAAAATATATGCAAAATTTCGAATAACAAAAACTTTAAACGCGATTTCCTCGAAACTAGTTTGTTTTAAAACGGTTCGATACATAACTCGAAATCTATTGGTTTAATTTCAATGAATCTTAGTGCATTTTGTTTGTAATATTGTCCTTTAAGCATCCCCATAGATTCAAATATCTACTATTTTTTTTTTTTTTTTGTATTTTTTTTTTGCTCGCGAAAATTTATCTATTTTTTTAACTTTTTACTCTAACTTTCGACATAATTTCAAATAAACTCCCTGGGAGTCGTACGTAAGGGAGATTCCGAATTAATGGTCTGTACTTTAAAATGACATTTGATTTTTTTTCGAACCGTTTTGGATGTCTTTTTTTTTAATGTCATTTTCAGCGCCCTCTTTATAAAATTCTGACAACTATTTTCAAAATAAAAAAGAAAAAAATATGCTCAATAAGCTGTATAAATTTGAAAAAAAAGAAATAAATTCTTGTATCTAAAAAATAATTTTTGGAAAAAAATGCTTTTTTTTTTTGTTGTTACACGTATATTATACCTTAAACAAATTGTAAAATACTTTTAAAGCTTTCTTGTATAAGCAAATTAATTGATTTCTTATGTAGCTTTAGTATTTTGTACTGCTCTGCTACAAAATTGGGAAAATAATATATATAAATGAAACTGCTTGAATTTCAAAAAGTTTTTTGATACTCCATAGCAATTTTTGCGTACGATACGTGTACAATAGTGTTACGTGTATAACAATAATATCTTAAGTATTTACTGAAATAAAATTCGATGACAGATTAGAGAAAATTTTAAAAACGTAAATTTCAATGTTTTTTTCCTAATTGATGAACACTTCAACATTACTCATCAAGAACTGCACCATTTTTAATCATGCATCTTCAGCAGAAACAAAATATATTCTGCTGTTTAAAGCTAATTTATTGTCTCATATTATTTCTTCTTCACTAAATGTATTCGCATCTTCCATTTTTTTAAGAATTATGAGATCTCTGAGTGACATCTTTTCTCTCCGTGTGTGCACTTCAGCTGTTGAAAAGCCAAAAAGTGTTCCGTGCATTGTAAGAAAATTCATTTTTCATTTTATGACTTGCAGCGTTAAAACTCAGCATCAAAAATTGAACTGAAACTGCAGCTGATTGAATTATGATGTGAAGAACGATGCTTGATTCTGGCTGCACAGTATTAAAGCATGAATGTAATGGCATGAAAGTGTGTGTTGTGTGTGCAACTTTTATATGTGTGTGAGTGTATTTATGGGAGAAAAGATATGGTCGTTGAAAGATATACTAAATTTAATTTTTTATTTCAAATGTGTGCAGCAATCGTTAAGTAAAAATTGTTATTTCAAAACAATTTTCAACAATACTCAGCATATTTTTTGTAAATAGAAATTTATAACATTGTATTTATAAAATTTTGTATTGAATAAAATAATGTTCTTTACTTTGGAAACAAAAATTAAATTAATAAAAATGTTCGCTATATTTTCAGAATAGAAAGTTGAAACTGCTCAAAAAATACATATATTTTCAGTGATTTACATATGTCAGAGTTGCAAGAAATTTGATATTCTCTCCGCATTGTTCTGACAATTTTATTTTGTTTGCACTTTTTTTCACAAGATCTTTTTCTATTATCGTAATAAAAAAAAAAAAAAAAAATAGCTTTTACCATTCTTGAAAATAGTGCTTAAAATAGCCTTGTGTATAATTTTCATCCAATTTCTTAAAAAATTATAGTTTTCCCAACAATTTTTTGTCCTTAAAAGAAATCCTATTGAGACAATCCTCTCACAAAGTTAAAAAAAAAAAATGCTATTAAAAAAATAGAAATGATTTACTTTCTGCCAGAAAAGCCAAAAGCCATCATTTGAGCACTATCTTTTATTGCTTTACTCTAGCAATTCCATTCGTGCTTTTTTTTCATACATTGTCCCTTAACTATTCAATTTTTTTCTTCTCTTCTTTATCTTTATTTTTATCCCTCTGCTTTATTCGAACATTCACATTTTGCTGACACACACGCTTCAGTTGAATGTAAATCAAATCAAAGAAAGCTTAAAGCTCTGCACAATTTAACAACAATGGGAATAAAAGCGAAAAGGATTCTTTACTCTGAGGACATGCTCTGCGTGTGTGATAACGACAATATAAATTATTCCGTTTTCACATCAAGTCAAGATGTTGTTGTCGTCGTTGTTTTGTTATTGTTGTTGTTATAATTTACTTGCTTCTGCTTTGTGTACTTTTGGCATTTTATTACTTTCTGCTTCACTTAATCCATTTACTTGTTCGCACACTTTCACTTACACAATACCATTCACATTCACAGTCACACACACACACACAGACACACGCATTCATTCATTCATTCACTCACACAATCATTGCAATTAAAATCTTTTCTTTACGCTCTTTCTTTTATTCGTCGTTCTTACTTCACTCAAGCTGCTTACATTTCTATCTGATTTACTCATTCCTATTTTATTCCATATATCCTTGTTCATTACTTAAGTTGTATGTGTTTTTATTGCTGCATCACACACACACACAGACACATACAAATAAACACATACCCACGCCTGCTTAATTCACTTGCATTCGTATTGAATTAACCAAGCGGCATTCTATCAACTATTAGCAACAACCTCAATGAAAAGCGTTAGTTTTTTTAGTTGATTTAGTACTTTCTTGCTTTCAAACACACCCATCTCCCTTCAGCCTTTACTTGCTCTACCAGCTCTTTTATTTTTTCAATGAAATCTTAATTACTTCACTGTGCTAAATGTTAAATGTGTGTGTAATTGATTTAAGCGCTTTTCTCTTGAGTGTTCCAACACGCATACATGTGCATATGCATAGCTATATAACTATGTATGTGTCTTTGAATTGCATTTCTATTTATTCACTTGTGTATCAGTGTGTTGCTGTTTTTTGCCCTGATTTAGACATAAAAGCTTAATTGAGGTTATAAGCCAAGACAAGTTGTTGTTGTTGTTGTTGCAGTAGTTGGCCAATTTAAAATTAATTGCTTGCTTTACATGCAATTAAATGTTACACATTCGTCCTGTGACACCACTCAAATGCTTAGCATAATTTGAGGGTTTTTTATGTGTGCATTTTTTTACAGCTTTGCTTGCTCTATATTGAAGCATGTCAATTGAAAAATCAGGCAAATTTTCTTTAATAAAATATTTATCTGCACAAAAAAAAAAAAAAAATATGATTTAGTTCAAGCTTCGTTCAAGTTTGATTAAGTTGCTATAAGTCTTTCGTAAGTAAACAAGCTTATCAAAGAGCTCAATTAAATACTCAAAGTATTTAAAAAATTATTGCTTTTCCTTGAAATTTTCAAAGCATTCTTTAGATATGGTATACGTATGAATAAAAACTAAATCAATTTGTAGTTTTAGCATGGCTGAGTTTGTAGTTTAGCATAGCACCGTAGTTTTATCTATGGCTGAGGTAAAACTCAGTCGTCTCAGGATTCTCTGAAGGATCCACTTAAACTCAAGTAAATAAGAACGCAATTTAAATTTATATTTTCAATCTTTATTAAAACAATTCTAATTCCTTATTATAGTTCTAATTATAATTTACAAAATCCTTGCAGTACAGCGTATGTAGTCGGAAATTATGATATGTAACGGGTAATCTGTTTGTATGATGTGTTCGGTTCTTGTGACGGGTAATCGGTTCTTATGACATATAATCGGTTCTCATTTAATCGGTTCTGGTAATCGGTTCTTATGACATTTAATCAGTTCTTATTTAATCTGTTCGGTGATCGGTTCTTATAACAGGTGATCAGTTCTTATGACATCTTATCAGTTCTTATGATTTTTTAATCGGTTCGGGTTTTTAATCGGTTCTTATCTTATATTTTCTTATATCAGTTCTTCTGATATTTAATATGTTCGAGTGATCGCTTCTTTTAGCAGGTGATCAGATAATTATGTCAGATAATTGGTTCTTATGACATTTAATCGGTTCTTATTTAATCGGTTTGTGTGATCGGTTCTTATAACAGGTTGTCTTTATGACAGGTAATCGGTTCTTTTGACATCTAATCGTTTCTTATTTATTTATTCGGTTCGGGTGATCGGTTCTTTTAACAGATGATCGGTTCTTATCTAATTGGTTCTCATGACATTCAGTTGGTTTGGGTGTTCGGTTCTGATAACAGGTGATCGTATCTGTGATGCAGCCTATATACAGCAACAAAGGTTCTGCGGCGAGGGCGTCAGTAAGCTATATCAGGCAGTGGTCAGACGGCGCAGCGTGCAGAAGTTGTGCCGCCAGAAAAAATAAATGATTTGCAAAGGTCACCTGTGTGCACACTCGATTTCTGTTGCAAGGGCTACTGAAACAGCGCAGCGAGCAGAATCTAAAGAAGTTACGAATGTAGACGACCGCATGGTTCGACTGTGACGCTTGAATTCTATTGCAAGGGCAGATAACACAGCGAGCAGAATTCAAGCATGTGAAATGCAAATATAAAGAAAACTAAGACGGTTTTTAACGCTACAACTAGAAAAAATCGTCGCTTCACCTCCATGTATGGTGAATATCAAATTGACAATCACTTTTTCCTTTCGATTTCATGTAACAGCTATTTAGGTGTCGTTTTCAACAACGACAATCAAAACACCGACTGTCAACTATCAGCCGATTTTACCCCTGTATTTTCAGTAACATTGTCATCATCTGTGGTCAATAATTTTTGCAACTATGTTCTTCTTTGTAATGATTAATCCCGATTGTTTTTGCGTTTTACTAATTTTTGGGAACATCCAGAGAGTGACAATTGACACAAAATTAATTGATGCTAGATAAAAAAAAAACATAAGCTAAGGGTGAAAAAAAACTGGGAAAAGTTAGTGCAAAAGTTAACTTTTTAGAGTCTTCTGTGGTGGCAGACGCCTGGTTAACTTTTCCGTAGAATTAACGTTTGCTAGTCTTAACTTTTGTGAGTCTCTACTGTAATAGATATATATATATTATATACAGGGTGTCCCGCAATTGCAAGCAACTATTTACGGTGCTGAAAGGTTATGTCGAGCTGAGCAAAAAATCGTATGGGAGGGGGGGTTCTATTTTCACATTCTTAGGAGCTACAGGGTTATTTAATATTTCACAACTTTGATTCACGTTATTGTCTATAGCAGAAAAACTAACTTACGTAGAATTTATTTTAATAACTCATTTTAAAGGCAATGAAATCATCTTTCCATGGATATACGAACAAACCCCACCAACTTAACCGTTACCGAGCTGTGATCGTGTGAAGATGAAATCAATCGGTTGAAACTACCAAATTTTAACTTTGAGTGTAAATTTCTCAGAATTTCGCGCAATAAATTAAATTTTTTTTTCTATTATCAATTTTGTAATTTATTTATTTTCCTTTTTAATGATGCCAAAAACATAAACGTATCTTTAAAATAAAAAGTTGGCTGTACTAAAAAATTATACTTATTAGAAAATAGTGATAAATAATGACTTTACAATTATTTATGCTGTAGATAATCTCATTGTTTTCTAAGTTGTTTTCTAATCTTGACATGCCGTTAGAAAGGTGCTTTTATTGCGTTTATAAAAAGCTATCAAAATAAGTTTTATGTAAGTTAGTTTTTCTGCTAGAAACAATAACGTAAACCAAAGTTGTAAGATATTAATTGACTCTGTAGATCCTAAGAATGTGAAAATAGATATGACTTTTTGCTCAGCTCGACATAATCTTTCAGCTCCGTAAATAGTTGCACTCAATTGCGGGACACCCTCTATATATATACATATATGGGACGTTTCACGTTAACCGGATCACCTGTATACCCAAAGTTGTGGTCGATGGATCTTGAAGTTGGAAATATCAAAATTTTCGTCTGGAAAGCAGCTTTCCCAAAATTTTCGGAGAAATTCAAAATTCAAAATGGCGGCTGCAATATGGCGGGCGGAATGTGGATGAAAATCAAGTGTAAGGCAATAAGTCTTCCTGGAAAAAAATACGCAACGTTTTGTATCGTTTTTTGGCTCAAATCGAACCTGAAGAATACTCTTCAATTTTGCCCTCCTTTTTTGCCTTACACTTAATTTTCTTCCACCAACCGCCAGCCTTATTGCTACCGCCATTTTGAATTTTAAATTTCGCTGGCAATTTTTTGAAAGCTGCATTCCAGACAAACATTTTGATATCTCGAACTCCAAAATCCATTAACCACAGTTTAGGGTACACAGGTGATCCGGTCAACGTTAACGTAGAATATAATTATTCTAAAAGTATTCGTAAATTTGTTGTTGGAAGTGGACAAGTTTTAATACAATGTGGTCCAGCCAGTGGTCTTCATACAATTTCTTTTTTTTTTCTATTACTGTGTTTACATGCAGAGTTAACTCGGGGTTAGGGTTTTCGTTGAGCTAAAAACATGGCGACACTAACTCGATGCTGTTTACATGCAAAACATCGAGTTGAGTTAGACTTGCCAACTTTTCTTGATATTTGCCATATTTATTTGCAAACAGTTTGTGTTTCACAATGGATATGAATAAAAAAATTTAAATTTTGTGCTTAAATCATACAAAAGGAATGGAGCAAATGGTAGAAATATTAACAAGGCAATACACAACGATGGCAGTACGAAGAAGGAATATTTTTAAATCAGGAGTACGCAGGCGTTAATTGCATTCCACCGAAATGCTCATGGAGAAGAATTAATAATAAAATTGCAAGCTATACTTTTTCCCGTCCATTATATTAATATCTTCTTTTCTTTAAATATTTATATTAAAGCAAGGTGTCGTGAGCACTCAAAAAAACTCATCCAGACACCATTTATTTCGTAGTAAATGCCATAATGCATTTTGACAGATAGAACTCAGCTCGATCCAGCAAGTTTCGTGGAGTTTACTTGGATTTAACGAAACTCAACTAAACTCTAGTTTACATGCAGGATTAACTACGAGTAAGCCCCGAGTTAACTCTGCATGTAAACACAGTATATTATAAATTTTGTGTTTGCGCTAATGTAAAATCAAACACATGTACAAAAACTAACGATAATAATAGTCATGACTTTGGTCTAGATTCTTGGTACACGTGCTCATATTAAATAGACTTTTACTCCTTATCTGATGGCGTTGCATTGTGTCTGGCTATATTAATAGTAATTTACAAACCACAAAGTTAAAATAAATTTCCTAAAGAAGTAGTAAAACGTATTGCCATTGAATAATACAACGTAAAGTTAGCATCATTGATGCGCGTCTGCCTGTCCTCCAAAGCCAAGAAAAAGGAGGATAGTTATGGATTAGATGCATAGAGACGAAACATGCTTGCCAGCATAGTCTTATGTTGTCCACGTAAAATGAGGGTCTACCTTGCAGCCCGGTAATGGTTGCAATCCTTGGAGGTGGTATGGAAGTTGGTATATAATTTTAACACGCGGCTGTGAGTAAAATAGCTATTGTCTAGTTGAACTTGTTAGTACGGGGATAGTCTAACCCACAAAGACAAAAACAACTGATCTATCTCCAATATTAAGACCAAAATAAAGGGTTTTGTGTAATAGCTTGTGTAACAGTTATAAAAGTTCATATTTTAACTTTTGGTCTTTCTGTAGGACCCTTGCCTGGGTGACTAGCATGGGCGGCCCTTCGGGGAGTTTCGTGCTGGTTATGGTTTGTGTACATCGCTTGCACAGGTTTAGATTGATCAGCGGTAGTCACTCTTTGCGCAATCAGACTGGTATATATACAAGATACTGAATAGGTCTCTTCTCCACTAGTAGATGACAAATGAAGGTACACGAACTACTGGTAGTTAAATTGGTACTATTTGGGAATATTGTAGATCTTATTCTATATTGTCTCTTTTGTGTTTGTGGAAATAAAAACCAGTTCGTTTGCTTCTGTATGTCATGAATGCTTTACTTGTTTGTACGAACTTGTAAGATGGAATATAGGTCTTTGTATTACTAGTATTTTATTTACACATCTTGAATGTACTGAATAGGGGTATAAACTTGTTTCTAGTGGTGTTCCTCAAGGGTCCATACTGGGCCCTCTTCTGTTTTCAATGTTTTTAAATGATATTTTTTCTGTTTGTAATCATACTACTGTCCATGCATACGCTGATGATGTCCAGTTATATCTTTCTCGTAGAACTGGCCTTATTGATGACCTTAGGCTGAATGAAGACCTCAACAGTGTTAATGAATGGGCTATAAATAATTGTCTTCTTCTGAACCCCTCAAAATCATATGTTCTTCCTGTTTGTAAGTCTAAGACTAGTTTGAATGATCTCCCTGATTTGTTTATTGGATCTAATAAGCTTACAGTTGTGTCGAAAATTGTAAATCTTGGATTTCATTTGAATTCTTCTCTGTCTTGTGTGGATCATGTTAATAATGTAGTGAAAAAGGTATATAATGTTTTACGAAACCTAAGATTGTCAGCCAGTGTAACTCCAGTTGATATCAGGCGTAAGTTGGTAATTCAACTTATCTTACCTATTCTTACTTACTCTGAAATAGTCTATAGTAAACTTGATTCTTCGTCCCAGTTGAAATTTCAAATAGCGTTTAATTATGCCACGAGGTATGTATTTGGTCTTAAAAAATACGATCGTCTTTCCAGTTTCCGAAATGCAATACTTGGTTGTGATATTATAACTTATCTAAATGCTAGGAACTGTATTTACCTTCATAGGTTAATCTATGAGAAAAAGCCTGAGTATTTGTTTGGAAAACTGCAGTTTAGTATGTCCAGAAGAAGCCATGTCATGATAGTTCCGAGACATTATTCGCTTACCTCATCTCATTTGTTTTTCATCAACGCCATTAGAATGTGGAATGCTCTGCCTCGTGGGCTTAGAGAGATCCGTGGGAGAGTAGCTTTTAGGCAATCTGTTTTTTCTTTCTTTTCTACGACTTAAATTACTTTTTCTTATACTATTCTTTGGTTTTCTTATCTCTTTCTCTATATTTTATCTTAAATCTAATTAGTTTTAAAATAAATATACATTAATTATACTTGGTTACTTTTATATCCATAGCTTTGTTTTGATATTATGTAATTTTAAATTTTAAATTTTAAAACTTTTATTAATTTCATTAATGTTCATTAATTTATATATATATATTGTACTATAAAAGAGCTAGCTCTTAGTGTACTTATGCTTACTTCTTTTCAAATAAATAAATAAATAAAATACTGTAAAATGCTGATTATTGGTTCCATGAACTATTGACTCTATGGCCAAAGGGCCAAGCAGAATTATGTCTTAACAGCAGGGGTCTTTTACTAACACAAATAAAGGGTTTCTCTCATTGAATATTTATTTCATTTGGACCTAATATTTCGCAAGCTTACAACTAAAAAATTTGTTGGTAACATTCGATTCTATTAGTCAACATAGTTGCTTTTGAGAGCGATGTAGCGGTTATAGTGGTCATTAAAACTCTCGATACCGTTTTGAAAGTAAGATTTCTCTTTAAAATCAAAATCGGTTTCAGCGATCACTTCTTCGGGCTGAATTTCGGTGCAGCGAGCATTCTTTTGAGGTCTGCAAACAGGGAAAAGTCACTGGGGCCAGATCTGGAGAATACGGTTGAGTGGAAAGCAATTCGTAGCCTAATTCATGCAATTTTGCCATCGTTCTTATGAACTTGGTACACGGTGCGGTGTCTTGATAAAACAGCACTTTTTTTTTCGAATGGGACCGTTTTTGCATGAGCTTATCTTTCAAATGCTCCAACAATGCTATGCAATTATCGCTGTTGATGGTAGGGCATTTTTTTCAAGGAAACCAATGTATTTTATATCATGAGCATCACAGAATACTGATGCGTGCCACCCACTTTGCACTCTGTTTTCGCATTTTCAAATATTAATACAGGATATGTCAGATATCTTTTGACATCTTCAGAGTCTCAGCTATTTAGATCAACTTCACTCTAAGGTCATCCATAATTATTTTATAAACTTTTTTTAAGTTTTCGGTTGTAACAACCTTACACTTCATACATCGTCTTCGGTGCTCATTTCGCCCACTTTAAATTTAGCAAACCACTTTTTGCTAAATGGGTGAATTTCCTGATTGAGAGTCCGAAAAATGTTTATCAAGCAAAGCTTTGGCTTCAAATGTACTTTTGTACGATAAAGTAATGCTTCATTAACACACGAAATTCTTTCTTATCAATTTTTTTCACAATAACAAAAGTTTCAATTACAATGTTGCTTTATTCACAATCTCACAAGCCAATTGTCCGACAGCTGTCTAATTTATATGGTGCATGTGCGGAAATATTGATTAACTTCTAGTAACGCCATCTACGTGTCTTCCTACGAACTTTTAAGCCCAACTGTTAACATAGAAGAGCATCGCAAGCAATCGATATTTTAATAACTTTGCAATCGGTTTGCATATTTCATTGCTTAAAATCAGCTTCACTAAAATTTTTCAAGCTTAGCGTGAGTGCAACATAAAATTCTCAAAAATATACTAAAGTGTGCATCTTGCTAACGTTAGAAAAGAATACCAGTTGAGATTGTTTAGGAATTTGACAAAAAAATGCCTTGGAACTGAAAGGCGAAATGATTATTCTAATGTTTGTTTGTTTATTTTCAAAGTTTGCCAGTTATTAATATTTCAATTTAGTATTTATTTTGTTTCTTAAGAAAATTTCTTGTTTATTAGGCTGGGTAACCCCAGGGTTTTCACTTTAAGGTCAGCTGCAAAAACTGACTAATAGTTCAATGAGTTAAAATCGATGATACGTTTTGACACAAGGGAAGCAATGATGCAATGATAGCACGTTGAATTTGCAGCCACATGGTACACAGTTCAATGCGATCACGGAACAGAAAAAGGAAATTGATTCATGATAGTTGGAAATTTTTTATTTTAAATATTTTTTATTTAGCAAACCACTTTTTGCTAAATGGGTGAATTTCCTGATGGAGAGTCCGAAAAATGTTTATCAAGCAAAGCTTTGGCTTCAAATGTACTTTTGTACGATAAAGTAATGCTTCATTTATTTCTTTCTTATTAATTTTTTTCACAATAACAAAAGTTGTTTCAATTACAATGTTGCTTTATTCACAATCTCACAAGCCAATTGTCCGACAGCTGTCTAATTTATATGGTACACGTCTCGTTTGAAGGTTGGTACTAACTTTAGGCGGAAATATTGGTTATTTTTTAGTAACGCCATCTACGTGTCTTTCTACGAACTTTTAAGCCCAACTGTTAACATAGAAGGACATCGCAAGCAATCGATATTTTAATAACTTTGCAATCGATTTGCATATTTCATTGCTTAAAATCAGCTTCACTAAAATTTTCCAAGCTTAGCGTGAGTGCAACATAAAATTCTCAAAAATATACTAAAGTGTGCATCTTGCTAACGTTAGAAAAGCATACCAGTTGAGATTGTTTAGGAATTTGACAAAAAAATGCCTTGGAACTGAAAGGCGAAATGATTATTCTAATATTTGTTTGTTTATTTTCAAAGTTTGCCAGTTATTAATATTTTAATTTAGTATTTATTTTGTTTTTTAAGAAAATTTTTTGTTTATTAGGCTGGGCAACCCCAGGGTTTTCACTTTAAGGTCAGCTGCAAAAACTGACTAATAGTACAATGAGTTAAAATCGATGATACGTTTTGACACAAGGGAAGCAATGATGCAATGATAGCACGTTGAATTTGCAGCCACATGGTACACAGTTCAATGCGATCACGGAACAGAAAAAGGAAATTGATTCATGATAGTTGGAAATTTTTTATTTTAAATATTTTTTAAATAAAAAATATAAACAACAAAAATAAAGCAGCGGTCACAAAAGTGTACAAATGGCGCGATCTAATTCTGAAAGTGAATATAAAACTATTCAGATAACTGCCATACAGATACCAGTTGTGTACTAGGTTTTAATTTATTCAAAAATGGACAAATTGATATTTCCTATGACTTCACCTTGGTAGAAATACCAGTAGACCATATCAAAAAGATTTTTTTTTTAAAGTTTTGTTGTTTTGTTAGGCTTGAAAACGATAAAATCTCTCCTTGGCAGTTCAAATCATTACTGTTGCTACTAGAACTCCATTAATTTTTCCATATGATTTGCGTGCGACAAGGAAATTTTTCGAAAAAATTTTTACATAAATTTACGGATTAATGCTTATAAAAAAAAAAGTCAAAACAATTGAAATGACAAATAAATTAAATCACAATTAATTATGTTGTTTCCCCATGTAGCTTCCATCCTTCTCAAGAAAAATAAGCTAGTCATTAGCAAACAATCTAATATATAATATTAAGACCCAAAAAATAAGTTATGTGCCTTAATTTATAAGTTTTATATATTATAAATCATCATTATCATCATCGTTTCCTCGAGCTTCTAGGCGGAGCATAGGGCCTCAAATTTATAAATGATTCTTTTTTAATACATCCCAAAATAGAAAATAAATCTTTAACTATTCCTTCATAAGTTTCTAGTAATTAAAGTTAACATAACAACTGGGCGTATGAGTGATATTATTTCAATTGAAAACTAAATATCTCAGACGTTTTAATTAAATTTGTTAACAAGGCTATATTTAACAAATATTTAATCACATAAATGCATCAAATATTTACATATAGGTTTAGTTTTTCACAAAAGAAGCTTTACATTTTAATGCCATACCTTAGAAAAGGTACAAAGATGTCAGCCAGTCCAGACCTAGCAGACGATGAGGACGGCAACATGTTGTGATTCCTAAAAGCAGCTTTACACTTACGTATATTAAGGAAATTTAAACATGTCTATTGACATATATATACATTTTTCACACACATATCTATAAATACACACAAATTCAAATGCAAAGAGCATTCATGAATTTGCAAGCATCAATTGATGCAGACTTGTTGACGTGTGAATTTCACTCGAAGGCATTCCAATGCGTCAAACTAGAACGAAGACTTAGTAAAGATAAATGTGTGTGTGTATGTGTGTATGTATATTAAGTGCATATATAACAGGGCAATAGATGCCGAAATTATCTAGCTGTATCCTTAAAGCTGAAGTTAAAGCAAAGCACGTGCTTAAACTTTATAAGCGTTTATTTTTTGTTTTTGGATAAACAAAATATTTGCAAAATCCGTAAAGAACCGTGTTTGTGAAAAAAATTATGCGACAAAAATATGTTGTCCGAGTGTGTGTTCGTTATGCGTGCATATGTGGAACCACTATGTGCTGTTGCGTGCTTGTCAACAAAAGCATTTTTAAAATTTAAGGGGGTATTAATGGAAAATGCCCCATTTTTTGCAATTTTTAAAATTTACTCTTTTAGAATCGATTTCATATATAGTCCACGGTAAGAATATTATATAGCGAGTGAAATCCAGCGTTGAACAAACACTCATGCGTTACATTTTCTGTCATTCGTCTAGTGACTCTCCGCTCAATGGTAGAAATTTCGCTTTAACAGTTGTGGTGCTCGGTTCTCAGCCACGCAACTATGCGCAGCAAAATACCAACAACGAAGATATACCAACAAAATACACAGATACACGCAGCAATCTTTACTATTATATAAAATATTATATGAAATTGAAGTGAAAATTTTTGTAAAACTCCAAAAGTACTGGACCGATTTTTATAAAATAAGTTTAAGAATATTAAAATTTGTACTACAGCACAGTAGAGGGGTATTTTCCTTTCGAAATTTCAATCGAAAGTATATTTAATTTAAATGTATAAATTTGTATGAAATCATCCCCGACCATCAGGCATTGTGTTGTGTTAAGAGAGTTTCAATAAACTTCATGTTGCTCCCTAATTTTCTTTTTTTATGATCAGCTAGCACAGCATAACAAAAAAATGTTGTTGTTTTGGTGTGTTTATAAAATAATAATATAAAATCTTGGTTCTATAAGTCCAAAAAAATTTATTTCATTGAAATCAGTTACAAATTATTCATGGTGTTTTGCCTAAATTTCCTTATTTCAAGGAAAATATAGAAACAAAATTGCACTAAAGTCATCATGTCCTATATTAAAAGATGTCACTTACCTTAGTTTAAGTAAGATTGTCTCCTAAAACTAAAGATATTTCCTTAATCAGAGGAAGACAAGTTCTTATAAACAAAAAACTTACTTAAATGTAGAAAATTAAGTTTATTTTAAAGAGGAGTTTCATACTTTATTTAAGGAAATTAGTCTTTAATTTAAAGGAAGTTGTGTACTTGATTATAGCATATATTTCACTTAATTGAAGCATTGATTCCTACATGAAAATAAACTCTTTACTTGCGGCTAGGAAATATTTACGTCTGTTAAAGTACTTCATACCTATTTTAAAGAACAAAAATCCTTAGTTCAATACTTAAATACTTAATTATAGGAAATATTTCGTTTATTTAATGCTTAATGCTTATAATCTCCTTCTACGTTTTATCATTTAATTTTATTCAGCAAAAAAATCTTTGTATACTTACCATGTCCCAACATGTGACCTTTGTATCGACAGCTGCACGCTCTGCATACTCGCCTATTCAGGAGTTTGCTCGTGCCACGTTGGAACTTAATGACTATATTCCTTGAGTCTTAAGTAAAATTTTATAAAGATCTCGATTGCAATGATTTCATAAATGCTTTTAATTTGAAAGCAATAAATCGCATCGGTAGCCCAGTGGTTTCAACAAATAGATCCACGGTTCAATCCCGAGCTCAGACAACACATTTATTTTTTTTCGTTTTTTTTTTATGATAGGTAATGTGTTTGTATTTAATACAAAATTTTGTAATGTTATTTTTTTCACAAACTGAAACTTTGTTTATCTTAAAAAAAAAAGCCTAAGCTTGGGTAAAAATCTTATTAAATACTTATTACTTATTACTTAAAATAAACGAAATGGCCATTTCAGCCCTTGAAATCTGTAAAGAATCGTATTGCTCAACCTCCTGCTGAGTTAAATTTTAAAAAAACCAATTATGTTTTGTTAAATGACAATATATCTAATATTAACTGGACATCCGTACTAAATATCGTTAATACACAAACATCGCCAGAAAACCTTGATTCGGCTATCTCTGCTTTCAAAAGAACTCTCAATGATTGTTTTCTATCATCAGTACCACGGAGAAAAGCCCGTTTAGCATCTGGTCCTGTATGGTTTATTGAAGAACTGAGAAAATTAAGAAACTTAAAATCCATGCATTATAAAAAATTTCATAAAACTCATAGCATTACAGATTTTGGTTTTTATAACTCTATTAAGTACAAGTATCGTCAATTATGCCAGCAATCTTACAATATTTATTTAATAAAAGTGAAATTAAACATCAAATCTGATGCTAATTCATTCTGGAACTTTGTTAACACAAAACGCAAGATTGATTCCTATCCTTCTTTTATGAAATATAAAACTGTTAAATCAGATAGTGAGAATATCATTTGTAATCTTTTCGCTGACTTTTTCAAAGCGTCCTATTCATCTTCATCCTATGATAATCTAATCTATCCATTTAGTGTTCAATCGGGGGATATTTGTCTCACAATAATTGATACTAACACGGTTGTATCATACTTAAAAGCTCTTAAAACATCATATAAAAGTGGTCCCGACAATATACCGTCATGTATACTAAAATATTGCTGGGATGAATTAGTAACTCCAATCACTTTGCTTTTTTTTCTTCATTAAAATCTTGCTATTTTTCAGCTGCCTGGAAGTCGTCTTTTATTATTCCTTTGCACAAGTCTGCCAACAGGTCTTTAATCGATAACTATCGTGAAAGCTATTGCCGAAGCTTTTCGAGGCAATCATTACTTCACAATTATCACATAGTGTTAAATCTTTATTGTCTCCACTCCAACATGGATTCGTTTCTGGAAAATCTACGGTTACAAACCTACTTGAATTTACTTTCAAAACCATTGAGAATTTTGGAAAAGGTTTACAGACTGATGTTACATACACAGATTTTAGTAAAGCTTTTGATGTTGTTAATCATAAACTCTTAGTCTTAAAGCTATCTCTTGCTGGACTTCCCACAACACTTGTAAGATGGATTGAATCTTATTTATGCAATAGAACACAACGTGTTCCTTTTAAACTTGTGAAATCTCATCAGTTTCTTGTCACTTCTGGTGTACCTCAAGGAAGCCACCTCGGGCCTCTTCTTTGTTTACTGTTTATAAAAGATTTGCCATCTGTCATAAAGCATTCGAGTATTTTAATGTACGCAGACGACGTGAAACTATTTCTTCCTTTAAAAAATACTAATGATGCCGTTCTCTATTATAGCTGGTGCAACGTGAATCGTATGAATCTTAACATGAAGAAATGCAAGCACATGGCTTTCACTCGAAAATCTCCTGTCATATGTATTTATAAAATTTGTCACCATGCATTAGAGTCTTTTCATGATCTTGGTGTAACTATGGATACTACACTTCGCTTCCATATTCATATTAATAAAATTATAAATCGAGCAAATAGTATGTACTTTAGGTTTTATTAAACGATGAGCAAAAGAGTTTAATGATCCCTATATAACAAAAATCTTATTCACCTCTCTAGTGTGACCTATTTTAGAATATGCTTCAATTGTTTGGTGCCCTCCATATAGTTGCTACATTGACGACATAGAAACAGTTCAGAAAAAGTTTTTTTTGTTCTGCTTAAGCCATCTTTACTGCAATTTTAATTATCACCTACCACCTTATGAATATCGTCTGCAATTTTTAAATCTTCCTACTTTAAATAATCGGAGAGTTATGCTAAATGCTACTTGGATTTTCAAACTTTTACATGGATATGTAGACAGTCAATATTTACTGAGCAAAATTTACTTTAATATTCCTCTCCGACCTAGAAGATCTTTTGAGTTACTTTACATGAACTTTTGTAGAACTAATTACTTGCAAAACGAACCACTTAGAAGCGCTTGTGGGGACTTTAATTTTGTTTCAGATGCAATTTCTTTAAATGAATCCGTTTACTCAATTAAATTTAATATTTTAGATTATCTACAGTATCGCCACTAATCTGGATCATGCTTCCAAGGATACTTAATATTTTCCTGTGATGTTTGGTAACAACTTATACAATCTAGCTGTGTAGTTTAATATGATTATCCAGAGCGAAACCACGTCCGTCTCGCCTGGCATATGCCGGCTTGACGCCGTACGACTAGCTTTGCATGTGTGAGCTGTGCTCTAATCCATATTTATACAGATATACACGCTATAGATATATTTTGATTATCCAAAGCAAGACCTTGTCTGTCTTGCCTAGGACATGTATGAGCTTGATCTCGTCCGTCTAGCCTGGCATATGGGAGCACCGCTCTAATCAATCATTCTACTTACTACTCAGAAGCTAACCGGATTACATCTGTATATACCTGAAAGCCTGACAATTTTACATTTTTATAAAAAATTTAATTGTACATATATAAATTCTTTTAATTTTGTCTAATATTAATTGCTATAAAGCCATATGTGCTTAGCATTCAAATAAATAATAAGGACTTTGATCGAGCTTCTTATGATCAATTGTGCTGTGTGTGTTGTGAAATGTTTGAACACAAATGATCGAGAACTGGACCTACATGTTGAATGCCGGTTCCGAAAGGCTTATGTTCTCAAGAAGCTTTTCATGGCAGTTTTTACTCTCTAAAGTTTGCCATTGTGTGCATAAAGGTAACGGCCGCACAGAAAAATTAATTCAACTGAAAAAACTTTCTGTCAGCTGAGGGACTCGAACCAAGATTCTCTGGCGTATGAGCCACACACTCTTTTCACTACTCCACGGCCACCACCTGGCAACCCTATGCATTTTAAAATCGTAACATCAAATTCGAAAACAGCCAACCACGGTGTCTCTCTTAGGCAGCGTTTATTGCCACTGTTTTTTTACCTGTTTATAAATAAAAACGTTTTCATTTTTTTGTTACATGTTAATAAACGAAAACGTTGCACTTTTTTTGTTGCACGTATATAAATAAAAACGTTTCACTGTATTATTACACGTTTATAAACAAAAACGTTTCACTTTTTGTTACATGTATATAAACATGCATACGTGTTTTTTGAAATTTTCCCCTCAATTAAAATCGCAACATCGCAGCCTAAGAAGTTTCACTTCAAAAACATTTCTTTTTACGTTTTGTTTTGTATCCCAATTTTCGCATTGCTAGTCTGGCTTGTCTGTTCTTCTTTTTTAGCTTGTGCTGTGGTAGCTGAGCATAAAAAGAAGAGTAGAGAGCAACATTTAGATTACTGAAACTCTCGCAACACAAACGCGTGTAAAAAAAAAGATCAAGCAATAGCATCGTGGTTGATTTCATAAAAAACTTTACGTTTTAATTAAATATACTTATTATGAAATGGCGTAGTATATAAAAATAAGTATATAAAATATTTATATACTTATTATAAATATACACAGTTGCGGCCGTGGCGTAGTGGGTAGAGTGTGTGACTCTTACGCCAGAGAACCTAGGTTCGAATCCTCCATCCGACACAGAAAATTTTTTCAATTGAATTAATTTTTCTGTTCGGCCGTCACCTCTCTGCAGACAATGGCAAACCTCAGAGAGTAAAAACTGCCATGAAAAGCTTTTTGAGAGCATAAGCCGTTTGGAGTCAGCGTAAAACATGTAGGTGCAGTTCTCGATCATTTGTGTGCAAACATTTCACATCACACACAACACAATTGGTCATAAGAAGCTCGGTCAAAGTCCTTTCAAGGGCTGAAATGGCCATTTCGTTTTTTTTTTTTTTTTTTTTTTTTATAAAAATTTCGAAAGGTAAATTCACCTTTACTGTGACGTAACACAAATACGATATTTTAAAACTTATTTCATAAAAATCGGCCCAGTACTTTTGGAGTTTTACAAAATTTGCCCTTTAATTGTATATAATAGTATGAATATCTGCTGTGTGTATGTATTTTGTTAGTATTTTGCTGCGCATTAGGAAAACATAACGCCTTTGTTTTTATTTAACGCTTGATTTCAGCCGCTATATAATTTTCATACCGCGGGCTATATATGAAATCGATTCTAAGGGAGTAAACTCCAACAATGTCTTCCAAAAATACTTGATATAGAAGGTTCCATTTCCAAAATTTGCTTATATATTTAAGCGTTTGCGTCAAGGATGCCAGTACAAATTTGGAACAATTCCGGCTGAAAGTACCTTTTTCCCAAAGTACCATAAATTAAATACCGCAATTAAAATTAAACAATTAAAAAATACCACAAAAATCACACAATCAATAAAAATTACCACAAAAATACTAACAAAAATCCCATATGAATTTAAACACCCCAAAAAATCTCATACGAATTAACAAATACCACAAAAATAACAAAAATTTAAGGGATTTTACATACGAAACTTACGACATAAAATCGTGGTGTAAAAATAGCGGTTAATGCTTATAATGGCAATGATTTCATATGAAGTTTTTGCTTAATAAATGTAAAAAAATCATTTGAAAAAACCAATTCCAAAACACCCACGGCAATTAAAAAATACCACAATGAACTCCCATGCTTTTAAAAAAAATACCACGCTGAGTTTTAAAAATACCAATAGGAATTCCCAAAAAAACAAAATACCAATGGCAATTAAAAACTACCACGAATGGGATTCTTTCCACATAACTGCCAATCTTGGTTTGAGTATCGAAAAAGTATCGAAAAATTCACCACAGTGACTGACCCAAGAGAAAAAAAGTCTTTTGACTATACCTTTAATTTATGTACCTTTAATTAAATTTTTTGAACTAAATTCCAAATACGGGTTCCCATACTCCACTGTACGTCGGAACCTTGGGTCATTTTACGTTTTTCAACCATTTTTAGAACGCTCTGAGGAAAAGAAGGTGTAACCTTAGTTATGCAGGTTTTTTTATAGTTATTTAAAATGAGAATAAAATCAATATTTTCCACCACCCCCTTAATTAAAAATATTTAAACGATTTTCAATGCTAATTGAAAAATGTTCCATAGAAAGTAAAAAAATCCCAAATTGCGGAAATCATGATGATGAACATATACATAATTAAATCTCTGCATGACTGATTATTATTTTTTTTGTGCAACATGCCCACATGTATTTTTATTGAAAAAAAAAAAAAATGTTGGATTGCCTGCCACAAAAATTCCACACCAATTTTTTATATTAATTTTATTAAATTCTGTTTTTCTTCTTCTTTTTCTACCATCTCTCTATTTCGGTTCAATACTCAATAATACACACACACACCATTTTAGCTGATGTCATGGTAAACGACAGTCCTGTACATTTGACCCTCTGTGATACCGCTGGACAGGATACGCTCGATCCACTGCGTGAACTCAGCTACCCGGACAGTGATGTGTTTCTTTTGTGCTTTTCGGTGGCGAAACCGGAAACTTTCCATGCCATCAAAACGAAGTGGGCGCCAAAATTTGCAAAAACCAGAGCAGCGCTGATATTGGTCGGAACACAGGCGGACTTGCGAACAAATACAAATGTGCTGAATAAATTACAGGTGCGAAGAACGATGAGCGGTGATAGCTCTTGACAAGTGGGGGTGTGTGAGTGTATGGGGTGAGGTCAGAGGTGGGGATTTATGGATGGCTGATTGGGAGGTTGTAGCAAAATCTATGGGGAATTTTATTTGATTTTTATTTCGTTGCTAACCATTTAATTTCATTTAAATATTTATGAATTTCTTGATTTTATCTGAGATTGTTTTCGTTTTTTTTTTTTTTTGTGTTTTCATTCGTCCTCCTCTCTTATGTGCTGTGCTGTCTTTGTGGCATTTCCTTTTGGCTGACTACACCGCAACTTGTGCTACAATTCAACAATATCTACATAAATACTACAACAACTATATATCTGTGCCGGTCTATATGTCTCTGCGTATGTGTCTTTTACAGACTACTGGAGAGAAACCAATTTCATATGCCGATGCTTGGGATTTAGCAACAACAATTGGCGCAAAATATATTGAGACTTCGTCAGCAACACAGGTAAGTCCTTTAGTCGGGTAGACGGACAGATTGACACACACCTAATAAAATATTACGTTAGTGTGCATTTTTTATTTGTATCATTCATCTTTAAATAAATCTGATTTATGAACAACATGTTGTATTCTTACTGTCAGTTTTAACATGATGGCCTTAATCAAACTTTCAAAAGAATCTGATTTCTTACACTTTAGTTTTATTTTATTGAATATTATGTGTACACTACCCCAGCAAGCAAAACTTGACAACTTTATTGAAACTCTGAGTAAGGGCGCGTTCATAGTGCACACTTGTTGCGCTTTTTTGATATTTTTTTTATCTCAAGATACACCAATAAGCTTAAATAAGCGTTATCTATAAGCACGGCCAAATTTGTAACTTTTTCAAGCTACTTTGAAGCATTCGTTACTATTTATTTTACAGCAAATTTTGAAAGAGTAGGTTTTCTTAAGAATTTATATCACGTACGATGAAGTGCAAACAGAAAAAATCAAATTTCAGAATATAATATTAGCTTACTCGTAACATTTTTCTTGATTGACGAAATTAAATTTTTTTTTTTTATAACAGAAGGCTCAACAAAAATGTCCCCAATGAAATAATAAATTACTAGGGATTTTCTTAGAATATAGGGAGTTCCCAGGTATTTTTTGTCTTGTATTGGGCTTTATGGCAAAAATTAATTTATCTGTGGACAAAAGATTCCAATTAGATTTGGCCAGTTGCATGATTGGTGCATGAAAATCTTTGTCCTTCCTTTATGATAAAAAAAAAAAAAAATAAAAACAAAATTATCATATGAAATGTTTATATAAATGACATTATCATATGAAAATGTTTTTCACATTAGTTCTTTTTCATTCCCACAAAAATCTATAAGACCAGAACAAAAAATAAAGTCCTACGTATGTATCTGGGAGCTGGAAAAATCCTGTTGGTATCTTTTGTCATCAAAAACATTAATTTATTTAAAAAATTTTTACATAAACCTTTCCGGTTTAAGTAGTAGATTTTTGAGTTACTCAAAATTAGAATCTTAGCCAAATGAAACTTTGAGCTTTAAAAAAAATAAATAATCCTCAAGACGGAAATAGGACCTGTCTAACAAGGCATTTGTTACTCTCACTTTCCACATGATGCTTGGAATGGACCCAACGTGATTCTTTATCAACATTTCTTAACTAAGAAATAAAAAAGATTCGAATTTGTAAAGATTTCAGAAACTTCTGCTTACTGGGACGCACAGTACTTTGAAGCCATATAAGCAAGGAACAGAAATAGAAGGAGTTGCCTGATTTCTATAGAAACTTTAAAATTTAAGATTGCTGATTTCAAAAATGTGAAAAGATTTTATCCAGGTTTAATATTTATTTCACAAATTACGTTAAAAAAATTTTTCAATATTTCTGAGAGATTATTATAAAAAATGCAGTAAAAGTGATGCAAAAAAACACAAAAGAGTTCCATAGAACGCGATCTCGAAAGATTAAAAAAAAAACACAGGTGCGTCGTTGGACACACGAGAGAAGCGAAGCTTTTTTATAGTTTCATAGATTTGATAATTTAGTGTTTTTTTTTTTTTGTAATGAAATAACTTAAATGGCTTCATTTTGTATTCCTATTCGATCAATCGTTTCGTTCAAAACAGTGTTCGTTCGTATTTTCGAAATTTGTAATTTGAACAAAATCAAACAATGATAACAACTGATCAGCTAGCGAACGGTGGCGTAGTACAGTTACATATTTGCAAAATGTATTTCTAATGAGCACTGAAACCACGAATCCGAATGTCAAAATCAAACGAACACTTTAATGCTATCGTTGTGGTTGCAGTCGTTAATAGAATGGTTGAAAAATGGAAAAATCTGAATCTAAAGGTAAATAAATTATGAAATATATATACAGTGTCTGAAAGCTGCGAAGCACTTGAAATACATAAAATAAAAATAAAAACTGCAATAGCTGAATACATTTTATCTTGATATGTTAAAAGCATGCACTCAATCACTAAAAACAATAATAATGAAAAACCAATCCGCAAACCACTTGATTGCTCAAAGTTTTTTTTTATTGAATATACAAACCGAACAAAAGCACTGGCAACATATAAGAAACAAAGCAACATTTTTAAAAAAATCTTTGAAGTTGGTAGACAAAATACAGAAAACTTCCCTAATCTTTGATATGGCAGTGCCACATTTGACAACTGCTTGTGTATAACAGTTTGAGTGTACATATCAAACAAAAGCTTGTCGAATGTGCTAACGATAAGCTTCGTTCGAAATGCATATTTCAGTTTGAATTCAACATCGTTCGCATAGCCATTGTTCGTTGAATGCTTTGTAAGGAATACAAAATGAGGCTATAAAGCACGATTAACAGGACCTTTTTGAGCGTAATTGGTTGTAACCATTCCAACAGAAAATATATCAAGCGAGCGTAAGCTTCTGCAAGGAATATTAAAATGTATCATTCTTCTAAGACTTGGACAATCTTTTATGCCCCGTATTACGTCAAAGATGAATAATAGTTGTAGGATAGTTCTTCTACTGTGCAATGATTTTAAATTTATAAGTAAACACCTGACATTATATGAGGGAAGTTCACTAAAACTTAAAGACCGTAAAGCATATCGAGTAAAACTTTTTTGTATACGTTCAAAGCGATTAATGTGTACAGAATAGTATGGATTCCAAATTAATGAAGCATATTTATGTTTCGATCTCACCAATGAAGAATAAAGAGTTTTATGTATGAATGGGTCTAAAAAGGCAGAACTGTTTCGACTCACAAAAGTCATTATAGCATACGCTTTTGACATAATGTAATCAAAGTGATTTAAGTAAGTGAATTTACTATCGAAGATTTCACCCAAGTCCAGTGCATAGTCAACTATTTTGAAATCCGAGGTACCAATATAATATGACGTACTGATAATATTTTGTGATTTGGCATAAGTAATTTGAAAACATTTATTAGCATTAAGTAAAAGTCGATTTTGGCAACACCAATCATAAAGGTTAGTTCAGTACAGTTCACTCTGTAGAAGATCTGAGTCCAAATTATTCTTAAGTGGCATGTATATTTTAAGATCATCTGCATATAGAAAATAATTGGCTTTAGAAAAACAAAAACTAATATCATTTATAAACAATATAAATAACAAGGGTCCAAAAATACTAGGGTTGTGGAACCCCTGATGAAGCAGAGTATGGGGCAGATTTACCATTATCAATAATAGCAATGCAAGTTCTATTTGTAATAAAATACTGTAATAAAACTGGGTGAAAACCCAAGTTAGCAAGCTTAAGAAATAAAATATTGTGAGATAACTTATCAAATGCCTCAGAGAAGTATATGTATATATTAGACATAGGTAACGCAGCACTGCGTTGCGTTAATGAGTTGAAGCACTTCAATGCGTTACTGCGTTGATACACTTGTTTTAATAAAACTAACGCAGTAACGCAGTAATGCAAATGACATGCTCAAAGCAATAGTAAAAAGTATTTATACAGCTATCAAAAATTGCACATGTTGTACGGCGCAACGTGAATAGAAACAGAAAATTGAAAGCGAACATAAATAAGGACAAGGAGTTGCGGGGAAGATGTTTGGAGTGCTTTTGACTGGTTTTAATGTTATGCCATTCACAGGATGGTTTTGTCAATTTAATTAACTGTTGGACTTCATTAACTGTGCAACTTCAAACTTGTTTTGCATACCAGGGACGCGTATGTATCTGTTTTATAGCTCGCATCAAATCTTAAACGAAATACCGTTTGTCTGCATGCTTGAAGTTTAATATATCTGCAGTTGTGGTGGATGCTTTAATCTGCACTTCGTTTAGTTATATTTCATATTAATTACTTATGGATTTAATAATCTTTAATGCATCTATTAGCAGAAAGATTTATTTAGATCAGATATATTGTTTAAATTATTTTATTTGATTTCATTTATTTTTTCTAAGTGAAGGCAATTGCGCCTAGTTTTCAACCACAAAATTCACCGCATTGGAAAAATTAACCATATAACGCAACGCGTTGGCCCTCATTGCGTGTATTAAATTCTTGTTGATACAGGAATCATAGCATTTCTAACTGCGCTATGGCGCCATTGCGTTAACGCATTCCGCTGATACAGTAAAATGCGTTTGAGTTGGTGTATCAACGCAGCGATTTTAGCTGCATTACCCATGTCTAGTATATATTGTATCTACTTGACATCCTCTTTGAAAAGCCGAAATGCAATCTTCAGGAAAAATAGCTAAACTTAATACAGTTGAACGTCCTGTAACAAAACCATGTTGATAAGCACAAATCAGTCGTTTTACTCCAAAGTAACGCTTATCTTTTATGATGCTTTCAAAGTGTTTCGAAAAAATGGATAATTTAGAAATTGGCCTATTGTTAGTGATATAATTTTTATTACCACTTTTAAAAATAAAAGTTTCTCATGCAACCTTCCAGTCATCAATAAACACACTAGAAACTATCCTTAGGAAAGGGTTTATTGAGGATAAATTTAGTTGGATTCACTATAGATAAACAATTTTTTAACAAAAATGCAGAAATAACTACCATCTGCATCAGCAGCAGAAAAAAGAAAAGCATTTTCAAAAAGCTTAAAATTACTATTATTGCTTATAAAAGCCAAATCTAAAATTCTACTAAGCATATTAGTGATATTGTTAATTTGTACCAAATCAATACTTAAAAAACTATCGACATGATACATTTGTCTGGAGTACCACAAGGTTCTGTTCTTGGACCCTTACTGTTCATTATGTTTATTAATGATATTTTTAATATAGTATGTAAAAGTGTCAGGCATGTAACGCTGATGATATTCAGCTTTATCTCTCTAGACGTGTTGGTCTAATTGATGATCTGAGTTACAGGATGAATAAAGATTTAGAATTAATTTATCAATGGGCGGTCAAAAACCGTCTTACTCTTAATCCAATAAAATCTTATGTTTTACCGATTTCTAAAAATAAAATTTATCCTGAAGACATTCCTCCTATCTTCATTGGTAATTAGATTTGTAAACAAAGTCACTAATCTTGGGTTTGCGTTGAATTCTTCACTAACCAGCATTGACCATAATAATAGTGTAGCTAGTAAGATTTATTGTACGCTGCGGACATTAAGACTATCTGCTTCTTTCACACCTACAGTAACAAAAAACGATCAGCTACTTTGTGGCTGTTTATAGTAAACTAGACTCCCAATCGCTTCATAAAATACAAATCTCTTTTTATAATGTATCACGGGTATGGTCTACATAAGTTTGATCACATCATATCTTGGAGTAAAAGCATTCTTGGATGTGGCATCACTTCCTATATGAATGCAAGAAACTGTATTATACTCTTATTATTACATAACATTATTCATTCAAAAACTCCGTGGTATCTTTATGAAAAGTTACAATTTAGCCAATCTAATAAAGTAGAAACTTAATAATACCTTTATATAAATTTTTAAGTTCAACGAGACTCTTCTCTATTAACACCATTAGATTATGGAACTCTTTACCCAATAACTTAAAATGTATTGATAGGAAAAGGAACTTTAAACTTTTAATACTTAAGCAATTTTTTGATTTTAACTTTTAGCTCGTAAAACTTCTATCGTTAGCCCTAAAAATAGCCAAAAATCTGTTATCTGATTGGTCTTTGTTTGTGTTTGATTATATGTTATGGTTAAGATAGATACAAATTTAGAGTTAATTATTAGTTTTTAAGACAACATGCTTTTTATTCCTACATTGTTGTACTATAAAAGAAATTATTCTTATTGTACTAATTATTACTGAAATAAATTGAAATTGAAATTGAAATACATTTCATTAGAGCTAATAACTTTAAACGGTGTTAGAGTTTTTTCATCACCATACTGTACCTTTTCCTTGATAGATTTTAAAATTGTATATAATGAATTTTGAACTGCGTAGGCAAAATATTTTCATTCCCCATTCGATGAGTTTCTTGGGTATATATTGCCTCAGTGTGGTTCTCCCTTTAAAAGGAACCATCATTTCATCCACACATAGGTTTTCATCTTTTGGCACTTTTTTTTGTGTAAGTGGACGTATTAGGTAAAAGTAATCGCTTTTTGTCGAATTAATCGTAAACTTTAAATTATTTTGTAACGAATGAAATCTTTGCCTTGGCATATTTTCAGAAAATAATGGTATGACGGTAGCTATCTTCCAATACATTTCCAATCGCAGATAGCCAATAGTACCAATCATTATATCTAGAGCTAGAAATTTTAGAAGTTATTTTGTAGTTTAGTTGATAGATTTCCCATTTTTAATAATTTTTTTAAGAACTAATTCTAAATTAAACTAACAAACTCATAAATAACAACTTTTATAAGAAAGTTATATTTGAGTTGTTACCAGTCCAAAGCCGAGCTGAGGCAACCTAAAAATAAATTCTCAAGCTACCAGCTCAAAAATTTAAACAATGAATTAAACAGCTTAATTGACTTAGATTTTGAAAACTCAATAAAAAAGTATTTGAAAGTAGAAATATTTTCAGATAAACACAGATATAAGTTTGTCCAATTTTACTCAATTCAGCTGGCAAATATCTGTGCTTAACTCTCTTCTTAAGCAATATTCCAGTGACAGTAGAAGTTTGTATTGTGTAGAGGAATTTTACAAAACAAAAATAAAATCTTCACAGAAATGACGCTGCACAAGATGGCTTTCACTTTGTATGGAGTTGCGAATATTATCAATCATGTTGGATGTGTTCAATATAAGATTCTCTAGAATTTTTATAGATATGATTTCCCATAGAAAATACGGTTCACCTTGGCACTATTAAAGTTGTAAACATTTTTATATACTTCTATGAATTCTATAACTGTTTTCATAAATTGGTGGCGTTTTTAATAAAAGTTAAGCATTTAAAAAACTTACGTTCATACTAAGTATTGTAGCGCAGTTTTAACCGCACCATATGATGCCATGAAAACTTTTTAATAAATTAAGAAAATTGTTTCACGCGAAACTTAAGAAAATTGTTTCTCGCAAATCTTAAAAACCCCAAGTTGAGTTTAATTCCTTTAGGAATTGTGTGCTGGTGTAACATATTTTTTACACCTAGTACACAAGTGTAAACAGTTTTGCACACTCTAACAGTTACACTCCAAGATAAATATACCTAGACGCTTGCCTTGGGACTTGGTATTTTTCTTAATATTAAAAACAAATTTACCCTAACAACAAAAACTACAACAACAACATATGGAATGTCCCAAAAAAAAAAAAAAAAAAATCCCTTGAGAACGACCACAAACGATGTGACAGCAGCGTCTCTTAGTAGTGAAGGCGTCAAAATCCGCCAAGATTTGCTTAAAATGCGTGCTAAAGCTAAACAGAAAATGTAACAAAAATAAATAAATTTCAATTTCAACAATTTGCAGAGGTACTCAGACACAAACACACACATACAGAAACACTTATACATGTTTATATTGCATGAGTGTGTATATTGTGCATTCCTTCGACTGTGTTTGTTTGTTTGCTGGTTGTTTGTTGTTGTTGTTTATTTCTTTGCTCTGCGGCGCACATTCAGTTTGCACTCTAAAACGCCGCATAACAATAATTGTTGTTGTACTGCTGCTGATGCTCGTTATAGTCTGGAAGTAGGATTTAGTATTTGTTGTCGCCATTCTAAGTCAACTCAAGCCAAGTCATGCCATGTTAAGCCAAACAAGGTCCTTATCCGCGGGATACATGTTTGCTTGTTTGTCGCGTCGTCAAGCATTGGAATTTTCCGCCTAGCTGCTTGCGCAAGTAAATGTTTAAGCATTTGAAATCCTTTAAGGACTTAGACAAGAATTTAAATTTCGTAACCATTCAATTTAAATTCACCCTATAACCAAAAAGTTCATTGAGCGTGACAGTGAACAAATGTTTAAATGATTTATTGAAATAAAATCATCATTAACAAATAAAAGCATATCCCTTAAAGAAGTTAGATGTCTCTTATATATAAAATAAAAAATATTATATAAGGCAATATATGAAGGCAATATATATGAAGAAGTTGTTGAAATATATAAAGCAATATATATAAGTATATAAAAACGAAGAAAAACAAATTAAAAAATTTATATCCCAAAAACCTTTGTATGTATCCATAGAAATATTTTTATTGCTTAAAATTGCTTAAAATCGTTCCAAGAATCAAACGATTTGAGTACAAAATTTACGATTTCAAGTTTTTTTTATGGCAATGCTATTAACCTTCCGTTATATATATTTATAAGATTTATAAATATATTTATATTAGATATATTTGTAAGATTTTTTTAATATAGTTTGAATTAAATATTGTTCTATTTTATTTAAAAAATAAAGTACAAATTTCTTTTTTTAACATTACTGTATCTTTATTTATATGAATTTGATACACCGCGCCTAGTCTCGATAAAAGAACACTGCGCCTAACGGAAGGTTAATGATACTAGTCACAGACCAGGAAGCAATAGCATTTTTGTGAACGGCCACCGCATATAATATTCAACGGTATCGCATTGACTCAGAACACAAATAAATGTCGCGTTAGCCGATCATACAAATGTCAAACACTCTGAGGTGTTTGGGCTTCAAATCAATGCAAGCTTCGCAACCACCACATAAAATATGCAACACCACCGCAACCACCTCCTTAAATATTTAAAGCCAACGCATTGACTCAACACACAAATTCATGTTGCGGTGTGAGTATGAGAATGAGAAGCACTCTGTTCAACTCTGCCGCTGCGCAACCAGTGTGTTCTTGACTTTCGCCGGGTACCGTTGTTGTTGTTGCGAAATTCTTTATTGTTTTTTCTAACTTGAACGGCCGTGGCATGGTGGTTGAGTTGCGTGGCTTGTATGCGATAGGACCCAAGTTCAAATCCCATCTGACATACAATGTTTTTTCAATTGAACTAATTTTTCTGTTCGGCCGTCATTTCTCTGCAGACAATGGCAAACCTCAGAGAGTAGAAACTGCCATGAAAAGCTTCTTGAGAACATAAGCCGTTCGGAGTCGGCATAAAACTTTGTAGGTCCAGTTCTCGGTCATGTGTGTACAAACATTTCACAACACGCACAACAGAATTGATCATAAGGAGTTCTTTAAGAGCTGAAATGGCCACTTCGTTTTTTTTTTTTTTCTGACTTGAACTGGAGGTATTTACGTTTTTTTGTAGGGAGACTCCCAGGCATATAGCAGGTGGATGTGTTCAGAAGAATATATAACAATAGTAGGAGAATAATTAACCCTTAAATGTCTGGTGGTAACGCGAGGAACCAACCACTTCTGCTTTGTTTTTCGTATGTTTTTGTTCTATGATCGTATGTTATTGCTATTGATGTTATTGAAGACACGTACTTTTAACTCGTTTGGCAAGTGTTTTAGTCGGTCAAAGATAGCACCTCCTAAAAACGAAATTTTAGTAAATTATGCATTTTATGGAAGTTGTTTCTTTTTTAAAACTTAGCGTTATCGCGATCGAAAAATTATTTATTTTTTCAATAGTTCAATATATATTAAAAAACCTTAATATTGAATATATTAATTAAATAAACTTTCTGGAGTAAAACGCACCTGTAAAAAAAAATTCCAGAACAAAAGTTGTTCAGAATTCAAAGTTAAATAACATATATTTTATTCCTGTCAATCAAAAAAATCAGGCATTTATGGGTTAATAGGAAAAGTCCCTGGGATTCAAACCCTCTTTGTGTATATGAAATATAATCGATATTTTGATATTTTGCTTGTGTTTTTTGCAGGGGGAAACTGTTACTGTTACTGTTACTGTTACTGTTACTGTTACTGTTACTGTTACTGTTACTGTTACTGTTACTGTTACTGTTACTGTTACTGTTACTGTTACTGTTACTGTTACTGTTACTGTTACTGTTACTGTTACTGTTACTGTTACTGTTACTGTTACTGTTACTGTTACTGTTACTGTTACTGTTACTGTTACTGTTACTGTTACCGTTACTGTTACCGTTACTGTTACTGTTACTGTTACTGTTACTGTTACTGTTACTGTTACTGTTACTGTTACTGTTACTGTTACTGTTACTGTTACTGTTACTGTTACTGTTACTGTTACTGTTACTGTTACTGTTACTGTTACTGTTACTGTTACTGTTACTGTTACTGTTACTGTTACTGTTACTGTTACTGTTACTGTTACTGTTACTGTTACTGTTACTGTTACTGTTACTGTTACTGTTACTGTTACTGTTACTGTTACTGTTACTGTTACTGTTACTGTTACTGTTACTGTTACTGTTACTGTTACTGTTACTGTTACTGTTACTGTTACTGTTACTGTTACTGTTACTGTTACTGTTACTGTTACTGTTACTGTTACTGTTACTGTTACTGTTACTGTTACTGTTACTGTTACTGTTACTGTTACTGTTACTGTTACTGTTACTGTTACTGTTACTGTTACTGTTACTGTTACTGTTACTGTTACTGTTACTGTTACTGTTACTGTTACTGTTACTGTTACTGTTACTGTTACTGTTACTGTTACTGTTACTGTTACTGTTACTGTTACTGTTACTGTTACTGTTACTGTTACTGTTACTGTTACTGTTACTGTTACTGTTACTGTTACTGTTACTGTTACTGTTACTGTTACTGTTACTGTTACTGTTACTGTTACTGTTACTGTTACTGTTACTGTTACTGTTACTGTTACTGTTACTGTTACTGTTACTGTTACTGTTACTGTTACTGTTACTGTTACTGTTACTGTTACTGTTACTGTTACTGTTACTGTTACTGTTACTGTTACTGTTACTGTTACTGTTACTGTTACTGTTACTGTTACTGTTACTGTTACTGTTACTGTTACTGTTACTGTTACTGTTACTGTTACTGTTACTGTTACTGTTACTGTTACTGTTACTGTTACTGTTACTGTTACAATGGTTCGTCAAAATATTTGAAGTCTTTACATTCACAAAAAATGTTCTTATCCAGGCAAAATATTTCTTAGATTCGAATGATTCGAATTAGCTTTTATATTTATTTATGTTAATATTTCTTCAACCAATAAAGACTTGAAAATAATATTGTTTTATCTCTCTCACTAACAGGACAAAGTCAAGGAAGTTTTTGATACCGCCATTTGGGAAGGCTTACGACCCAACGCGCTGCCACCTACACCACCATTTTGGAAAAAACTCTTGTGTATGGCATGAATAACGTTTACGTCTACAGACCAGATTGTATTTATCATTGGAATTGAAGCCACTTTAACGATTATTTGCGTTGCGATGAAATAAAGAATTTTTCCCACTCGTAGCATATATTAAGCGGAAGTCCATCTAATTAGACTGATATTTTATTTTATTCTTTCAGCAAATTGTTCACGTTTTTTTTTTAATTTAATGCTTAGGTTAAGTTTTTTTGCTTAAAGAACTACTAAACACTAAGGTCTTAAATTGTTTTTTATTGTTAAGTTGATTAATTAAGATAACTTTTTTTATTTATATTAAGTTTGAATAAATTTTCAGTAACATATAAAATGTTCATGTTTAAAATTATTTCATTGATTTTGTCTAAATTTTCACATTCCACACAATGATCTTTATACTATCTAAAATTTGTTTAATTTTTTATATATAAAATTTTTTTTATTATCTCTTTCATAATATAAATTAATAAATAAGTGCATCATTATTTTCTAGAAAATGTAATTTATGTAAACGGACAATTACTATTTATTGATATTGTCAAAATAAACTTAATTATAGTAAATAATTTTTAATTTTAATTAATAAACTACTGCATTGAGTATTCAAGAACATCTTTGGACTTATATATTGTTTTTCTGTTTGTTTTTCTATTTTTCTATTTTGCTTTTCTATTTTTATTGATAACAAAATAATTTCTCGGTTGTGGATGGCATTGCTTTTCGGTGTGTTGATAGTTCATTTTTAGGAATACTATTTCAGAATTTGTTTTGTACTTTCATGAATGCAACACAGACACACATAACGAAGGCGTTTTGCCGTAGCAGATTTCTACGGCGATTTTATTTTTGGCGGCTGCATCAATTTTTATGTATTTTGTTGCTCGGTGAATCCGACAACCGACATCCGCTTTGATTCTGTTCGAGCTTTATAGTAAATTCTATTTAATACTCTACGACATGATGTTAATTGTCTAAAAACATCTTTCACCAAAAAAAAAAAAAAAATTACATATAAATTGTGATCGAAAAGAAGAATAATTTCAGGGTGAAAATTAGGAAAAAATTTATGAAAAAATGATAATTTCCTGTTTATTGTGCATAAAAATGTATACAATATAATTTATTTTGAGCCTTAGAGTATTTAAGCCATATACCATTTGCTTATCCGCGCTTTTTGAGTCTTTCAGTCCTGGCTTTTTTCCACTCAACATCCCGTTATTTTGCAAATCTTATTCTTAAGCGAGGGGCCAAGAAAATCAGAAAAATGCACATTCTATGTATATATCTCGTTGGTGCTGTAATACATATTACTATTGAAATTCTAAAAATTTTCCGCATTTATATTTTTTTTCAAATGCTATTTGCACCAAACCACAGAGAAAATGAAATTTACACATTAATTATTATATTTTATCATTTCCAACACTAGCAAGCAACTCGTTCATAACATTTTTGTTCATACGAGTACAGATGCCCAAAAGTATGCAACTTTTTTTATGCATTGCTACAATTTTATTTATTTATGCTAAAGCATTCGTTATAACCGAATAAATACAAAATATGGCAATCGTTATAGCCACATAGCGACATCAACATCAATAATAAATACAATAAAAACAACAAAAATATTTATCAGCACAATAAAATACTGACACAGATATGACTAACACATCTCTACATGTGAACATATCTTAATTCGAGTATATTCCAAATAGGACAAAAATATTATCTTGAACAATTGGGACAAACATAAAGAATCCGTGCCAGCGCTTGTAAAATTGTTGACTCGGCGTATAAATTGTAAATGTGTTTTTTTTTTATCCTCAGCACAAAGGCAATCTAGACAAAACATTTACACTCACCCACACTTGCACTCGAGCAGACAGACATCCTGACCAATCAGCCCCTAAGGAAAAACAATTCTCTTTTATGTCGATTGTCTAGCTCAGTGGGAGTTCAGCAGCTCTCGATGTTGTTGCTTGAACGCGATTCAGGTTAGAGCATATTTTGTGGTTATTTTATATTTGTTGGCAACAATTTCATTTGTATCTGTCTGACTGTCGGTGCATCTGTCTGCTATGTTTCAATTTACTTGCCATTATTTATCTTAAAAGCATCACGTTTGCATCAACTGTTGCATGTGTTCCTTGTTGTAAATGCATTATTGCATTTGTTGTTGTTTTTATAGTTATTGTCTTTGTTGTTGTATCAGTCATTGTTGACACTTGCACTTGCAATCAAGTCATCAACGTCAACAATGAATGTTTGCTGTTAGATGGCGTGTGTGGGTGTGTGTATGTGTGTTTGTGTGGGTTAAAGATTAAGTTGGGTGCAAACCAAAAATATACACATCTTAATAGAGCCAAAAGTCAGCAGTTTGAATTTTAAAATCTTTTTTCTTTCACTTTTTTCACTCTCTCGATTCGGCTCATTTTCAAACTTGATTAATTATATTATGTGACCAAAGAAATTTTAGCATTTGTTTTTGTTTAGTTGGAATACCAGTTTCTTAGCATAGTTTTTGGCTTGTCGAAGAAATAACATTCTTTACCACCCTATAGGAACAAACTAACTTGTTTTTAAAAACAACTAATTACAAAACTAATTTAAAATAAACCAGTATATGAACTACTTTGAGTTATATTAAGGCGGCGTCCACTTCAATTCTAAATAATTTTTATTGCATTATATTTGAAGAAATTGAAATACTACTTAAAAACAAGTGATTGATAAACTCTGATTTTGACATGTTTTAATTGCAAATTTTTATTAGATTACATGTTAATACATATTTAACCATATTATTTCATCAAATATTATTAACTTTAGGCCATCAGTAATAGTTTTCAATTGGTTATTTTACAGTAGTTAAAAACTAATTAAAATTTAACTAACTTAACAAGTAGTTGAAAATATATGCATACGAAAGTCAATTGACTTATTTAGCGGACATCACAATACAAAATATGTTAGTTCGTTATATGGAAAAAAGTCAGAATTTCAACTAGTTGTGGTTGACAAAAAACTACTTTATCAACTACTTTTAAATTAGTTGATTTTCTTACAGGCGGCACTTGTGCAAAGAAAGTTCAAATATAATAGAGCAAAAACAATAAAAATTAAAAATAAAAAAGCAAAAATTTATTTCTGAAAAATATATCTGCATAATTTTATTTTCATTTCTGCGAGCGGTAAAGTTAAAGTGTCTTTATATATTCTGAATTATCTTAAAATTCAATGAATTCTTTATAAAAATGGAGTACTTTTTGCATCTGAAACTTCCTGAAAATAAAATTGTTTGCCATAAGACTCAATATACTTATCAGGTCATATTTAGATTCCAAATTTTAAAAACTTACCGAAATTGAAAATGCTCACACAAAAACGGGCTTTAGGTTTTAGTTTATTGTAAACTATTTAAAAAAGAAATAATATTAAAATTATATAACAGGAGCAGATATTAACACAAATAATTTTTTAAAAAAAAAAACTACCAAAAAAAAACTCTTACAGTGCGACAGCCAAAATGTATCGGAAAAACCGCTGCTTGTTACTAGTAGAAAAGCATTCACAACACAACACAACAGAAGAACACGGCATCATACCCCGTTTAGTCGTAGAGGGTCTCATTTTTTTAAAATTGCTGGATTCATTGTGGTGCCATTTCGAATTTTTATTTAACCCTAAACCTCCAAAGTGAGCCTGTCGGTCTCAAAACAATTTTTGATAGTGCATAACTTTTTTATGTTTTATCAAAAATATTTTTACTCTTCGATATTCCTCAAATAGTTTATAAAGAGTATTTTCAAATACATTAACAGTCTTTAAATTTATCTTTGGTTTATTAACTTTAATAATCATACAATTATTACGAAACCTCCAAAGTGAGCCTCATAGGCACATAATAGAAAATCAGCCAAAAACAATGTCGTAATGCACGTTACCGTTTGGTTTATTGTACATGTTTATGTTTTCTTCAGTTTTTATTTCTAGAAAATCACAAAAAAAACAATGTCACTGTGCACGTTGCCAAACTTCAAACTTTTTTTGTAATATAAATTTGGCGTGTGTATCTATTTTCTACTTATTTTGCATGCAAGTGCTTCTCATTCTTCTTTAGTTCATTGTACGGCGATCAATTGCCGTTATTTATGTGAGACAATTCTAGTAGCAATAATTTTCGGCTCAGTAGCAATTGTTCTGCCGCTGAATTCAGTTTCAATTTATTTACCAAGTGGTTTTTTGATTAATTATTTATAATGACAAGAAAAAGATTAACAAATGCTCAGTTGGAGATTGCGTTGAATAATTGGAGTGACGAAGAGAATGATAATGATGAGACTTCGCTGCCCGATTTATTTTCGGATTCAGAATCAGAATACATTTTATCTGCATCAGAAACCAACGACATTGTACATCTGAAGATGAAGCTCCAGTGCAAGTAGTTGAAAGAAATGGCATATTTTTAGGAAAAGATGGAACTGTGTGGAACAAAACTGCTCCACCAAGTTCTAGGATACGTGCTTCCAATAAAATCAGAGGAAAAGTTGATCAAGTTATTCTACCCCAAGGTAAAGTAAAACAACACACTCATGTACAGTTGCACACTTATATGAAGTCAAATTATTCTAGGCAAGGTTTTGAACAGCGTTGATGATTGTTTCAAACTGTTTATAACGGATGAAATCGTAAGTGAAATTGTAAAATGCACAAACGCAAAAGCTGTGTCAATGTGTGCACAAAATTCATGGGTGCCAGTAGATAATGAAGAGATTTTTGCATTTATTGGCCTGCTTATCACATCAGGTCATATGAAATCCAACAACCAAAATTACTGTTTGTTTTGGGATCGACTTTATGGTTGCAACATATTCAAGGCAACAATGAGTCGACATCGCTTTGAAAATATTTTAAGGTACATGCGATTTGATGATATTTCCACTAGATCGTCCAGACGAGCGAAAGACAAGTTGGCACCTATTAGATTCATCTGGGATAAAGTGAATCATAATCTTGCTAAATATTACATGCCGGGCGAAAATATAGTAGTTGATGAACAACTTAGTCCTTGTAGATGCCGCTGCCCCTTCATACAGTATATGCCATCAAAACCCGACAAATATGGTATAAAAATATGGTGGTTGTGTGATAGCAAAACTGCTTACCCCCTTCGCGGTATTCCATACACTGGCAAAGAAAATAACCAAAGAGCAGTTGGTCTAGCAAGAACTGTTGTAGAAGAGATATGCACTGAATATTATGGGACGAATCGAAATGTTACAATGGATAACTACTTTACAAGCAAGGAATTAACGTAAAGTTTATTGAATAAAGGTCTTACTGTAGTTGGAACATTGCGCAAAAATAAAACTTGTATACCAGCGGAGTTTCTGCCGAATAAAAATAGAGTAATTCATTCCACTATATTTGGTTTTCAAAAGCATATCACAATAGCGTCACATGTACCTAAAAAAGGTAAATGTGTTATATTTATGTCATCAATGCACCATAGTGGCGATATTTTAGAAAAATATTATAAACCTATATCGGAAATAAATGCATATTACAATGAAACAAAAGGAGGTGTGGATACATTCGATCAGCTTGTTCATGAGTATATGACAAAACGAAAGTCCAACCGTTGGCCACTTGCATTTTTTATGAATATGGTGGATGCTGTTGGGATTGCTGCATATATAATATGGATAAAAACACATCCCTATTATTACGAAAATAAAACCAATAGGCGATACTACTTTCTGAGAGATCTTGGTGAGTCCCTTGTGGAGCCCGTGATATTGCGCAGGAAGGACACAAAATATTTGCGCCGTGAGACAACTGACGCGATATCCAGTGTATTACGCAATCAGAAATCTACTAACATGCAGCCCGAAACAACGGGAAATAAGAGAAAACGGTGTCATATTTGCCCTCCGAAAAAATCAAAAATGCAAAAACAATGCTGCAATATATGCCAAAAAAATGTTTGCAATGAACATTCCACTACAACAAAACTGTGCGAAAATTGCACATACAAATAAGCATCATCTTTATAAATGCATTGAATTTTCTTATTTTTTTATTATTTACGTTTATTTTTTTATTCTCTATAGTTTTAATACAAATAAAAATTAATATAACATAAAAATGTGTGTATTTGCCTTTAAAACAGTATGTGAGCCTGTGAGGAGGTTTTGAGAGTTTTTAAAATTGGAGGTTTAGGGTTAAATTTAAAATGAGGAAGAAAAAGAAATTATTCATTCATTTGCCCAGTAAAAATGTATGGAGAATAAAATGGAGATATTCCCAATTCCTTCTTATCCACTACTCTTCTCATATTTATTTTTTTTTCCTTTCAAATTTTCTCCTGAGTAAGATTTTTATATAGCAAGGGTCTTAAAAGTATCTCCATTGTGTTTCTTAGCAAGCCAACTCAAAAAAAAAAAAATTTGTAAAACAAAAAAAAAAAGTAAATATGTGGGGAGTATAAAAATAAATAAATATGAGACTGAGAATTCCTCCATATAATTCTTCGTAAATTTGTATTGGGTGAGTGAATCCTTTAGAAGCTTCTTCGTATTTTTTTTTTTTCTTTTTAAATTATAATAAAAATTCAAAATTGCTCCACAATCTGCAGAATGAATCCACCATTTAAAAAAAAATTGAGACCTTCTACGATAAAACGGGATATGAGGTCCTGTTCTGGGAGTGCTTATCTACAAGAAACAAACAGCGGTATCTCCGATACAAAAATAAATTCCGGAATTGTCGCACAGTGTAATCAGACTGGAATTCAAAACTGAATTTCTTTACATAATCATGCCTCCATTATTGAGTTTAGATTTTAAGGCAGAAATTTACATATAATTCCAGGCTTCCTTTTTACAGACCTCTATTTTTACCTGAAACCAAACAAAAAATTAGTCCTCTTCTATTTTAGGCTGGTTTTCATATCTGAATTTGAAATAAAAATTGATATACGGGCCAGAAGTCACATATGAACATTTAAAAAAAGGAATTAAAAATTTCAAGTCTGAATAGGCGGACACTTGTATGAAAAAATCAGGACCGTTTTCAAGGAAACTCAGGCCTTAGTAATGCCTGCCATATCTGAATACCAGCCTGATAAGTCATTACATTTTTTAATGGGAAGTTTCAAATTTAAAAAAAAAATATTTTTTTTGTCGCATGTAAAATATATAGAAAATAGTTCCAACTTTAGAGGCATATATCTTCTGACGTACAGAAAATAGGCAAAAACAAATATTAAAATTATAATATTTGGGAGTTTTTAAGGTAGGCATGAAGGTTAAAAATATTCTATTTTTTTTCATTTTTTTAAAAATTGTATTTTTTTTTTTTTAATTTTAATACAATTTTCTGAAATACAGCAGTATAAACACATAAACACATGAATATATAATTAAGAAACTTTAAAAGCATTTTTTTCGTGGACACGTGGACACGTGGAAAGCGGCATTTTTTGAGTAATCATTTCAGATAGGTTCTGTTCTACGGAAATTTGGCTAACTTCCCTTCCGGCGGAGTAAGGAGGGCAAAACCCCCAAGAACGATGCTGTTTTTTAACTTATTTTAAGAAAAGCGCGCACTTTTGTCAATTGTCGGTACCTGGATGATTTTTGAGCAGTCATCATTATTCTTAAGAGACAAACAAGTACGAAAAAATTTGAAGAATTAGGTCTACTTTCACATAAAAAAAGATTTAAGTTGATAATTTGAAAAATATTAAAATGAGAGCAGTTTTAAAACATGTGTTTTTTTTGTGCTCGAACCTTCATGCCTACCTTAAGTAAGAGATAATAATTTTTTTTCGATTTAACTTATTTTTGAGTAAATTTCAGGCCAAAGCAAATTTTTTATTACATCCCAGAAGAAAATTCTCTCTGGCCTGTAATAGTCAGACTGAAATTCTGGGCTGAATATCTAAACACAGTCATGCCTTTATTATTCAGTTAAGATTTCAAGGATGAAATTGAAATATAATTCAGTCTTCCTATGTACAGACCTCTATTTTAACCTGAAATTAAACAAAAAATTAGTCCTCTTTTATTTTAAGCCAGATTTCACATATGAATTTGAATTAATTGATGAATAAATTGATATTCACACCAAAAATTACAGATGAATATTTGAAAAATTGTAATAAAAATGTCAGGTCTGAAGAGGTGTACACTTGAATGAAAAAATCACGGCTGTTTTCAAGGAAAGATCAGGCCTAGATCAGGCCTAAAATCCAGCCTGATCAGACATTACATTTTCTGCCAACACGTTTAAGTAAATGCTAAAAAAAAGCAAAAGATCTTAAAACAAATAGCCTTTACTTGGGAAATAAGAAATTGCTTGAAGAAAAAGTAATTACTGGAGTTTCCATTCTTACTATGTTAAAGAAATAGTAATGAGCAATACGCTCATTTGCTCCGTACAAAACATCACGGATGGATGGTATATTTCCGGCTATGTTACAGTGGGGGGAAGATCTCATTGCACCTAGGATGTGGGGCATATTCGTTACTTGCTTAGCGACTGGGAAGGTTCCGAGAGTCTGGAGAGAGGCGAAAGTTGTCTTTCTTCCGAAGACCGGAAAAAAGGGTTATGCGGACGCGAAGTCGTTCAGGCCAATCAGCCTTAAGTCTTTCCTCTTCAAAACGATGAAAAGAGTGATGGTTGACTGTCTTGAGAGCACTTCGCTGATGCATAATCCTCTGAGTAGATGCCAACATGCGTATAGAGCAGGTAGTTCTACGGAGAGTGCTCTTCACGAATTAGTAAGAGTTGCTGAAAAGGAGCGTTTTTCGGGAGGTATTGCAATGACCACATTTATGGGCATCGAGAGTGCTTTCGACAAAATATGCTTTGGAAGGCTGCGGCAAACCCTGGCAGAGCGCGATGTAAGCCCAATCATAGTAAATTGGGTAGACAATATGCTCAAGTAGAGGGCGGTGAACATGCAGAATGGTAAAGTCAAGACTAGAGGTAGAGTAAGTAGAGGATGTCCCCAGGGCGGGGTGTTATCGCCAACCCTGTGGAACATAATTGTGGACCCACTACTGGTTAGACTGAATGAATCTGGCATACACACGATAGGGTATGCAGATGACATTGCGTTGGTGGTCTGTGGTGATTTCATTAACACCATTTCAGACATCATGAAGGGAGCACTCCGAATGGTGGAGGAGTAGTGTCGAGAATAAGACCTTACCGTAAACGCAGGAAAATCAGACAATATTTTCTTTACTAGAAAGAGGGCAGGTCTGAGGAGAGAACCACTCAGATTTTTTGGAGCTGAAATCAACATGTCCACGAAAGTTGAATTGTTTACTCAGAGAGTTGAGCCTATCCTGTGTACTGAGGTTAGGAAGGTTTGTGTCTGTGTACCAGGTGGAAGTGTGTGGTGTGGTGCATATACTGGACCACCTGATAGATGACCGGGTCAGTGGCAAGAAAATTGTCGTTGCCCTTGACAATCAGTCGGCGATTAGGTGCATGCAGCGTACAGGCGTCACTTCCAGGTTGGCCATAGAGTGTCTTACCACACTCAATAGGTGCGCTCAGACAAATGAGGTCACACTTATGTGGGTAAAAGGACATTCTGGCATAGCACAGAATGAAAATGCTGATTCTTTAGCGAGAGAAGGATCAGCAGAAGAGTTATATGGACCAGAGCCACGTATCGCCATAGACAACAACATGGTGGCAGGCCTTATTAAGCAATGAACGGACTCAGAATACCGTACAAGGTGGGAAGAAGCTGTTAATTGTAGGCAGTCGAAGACGGCCGTGAAGTGGTCTCGTAGTGAGGCTGCAAAAGTTATTCGTTACAATCGAAGGACTTTAAGCTGGCTTACTGCACTGGTCACAGGACACAGTCCCTACGTGTACCATCTCAGGAAGATGACTCTGACCGAGGACGATGCGTGTAGGTTATGCCTAGAGGAGCCGGAAATGGCAGCACACATTCTGTGCCAGTGTCCAGCGTTGGCAAGAATAAGATTGACCATTCTGGGACGCCCATTTATTAGCGAAGCCGAGATTGGTCAGCTGACCTACAAGGATATGCTTGGGGTGACAAAGGATGCTTATGCAAGAAGCATGCTCACGTATGAGGGCGCCGAGCGGTAGCATCATTTGTCCAATGGGGACGGAGAGGAACCCACTGTGGTCCGCTCCGGCCAACCCCCAATGTTTTAGATATGTTAAAGAAATTCATTTAAGATTTATAGCAAAAGCTATTACTTGCATTTTATTCATAGGACTCAATATTAAAATGTTTAAATGTAGATTATAACTTTTTTAAATATCTTACATAAATTGGGCACAATCATACAACGGTGAATACTGATCTCGGTTAATACATATTTAGATAAATACTGACGCTAATATAATTCTTTTTTATATACGGTGCTGGACAAAACTATGTAAATGATGTTTCAAAAATGATTATGCAATGCTATTTAAAAAAACTACTCAAGATATTGCAGCACTGTTTATATTTATTATTAGTCTATATGAATAAAATATGGCAACTCAACAAAAATATTGCCGGATAACGGTATTTTTAAGTTTGGCGATCAATCAGCTGGCAGCTTATTTGCATTACAACCACATACGTTACAACATGTTTAATATACGCCGCAACTTTTGTTCAAAAATTTAACGGCTCCTTGCAGGATACTGAGTTATAAAGAAAACAGGTATCTACAGTACAGAGCATGAAAACACAGCGTTCATATTATCATGAGCCGTATTATCATTACAAAAACTAAGTTTTTTTTTTATTATTTTAAACTTTTAAATTTTGAACAACCCTATAGGAACAAACTAACTGGTTTTTAAAAACAACTAATTAAAAAACTAGTTTAAAATAAATTAGTATATGAAGTACTTTGAATTATATTAAGGCGGCAACTACTCTGACTTGGACATGTTTTAATTGCAAATTTTTATTAGATTACAAGTTTACATATATTTAACAATGTTATTTCATCAAATCTTATTAACTTTAGGCTTCACTAACATTTTGTTTCAAAAAGACAATTTTTTTTTATTTACGACATTGAGCTGCAAGACAGACGTGGTAAACATAGTTTAAAACTAATAAACTGCCTCTAAGCCCTGTGAAACGATAAAAAATTCTTTGTTATTTAAGATATTCAAATTCAAACTGGTACTGTTTAGCAACCATTGCACAATTTGGACTCAGTACGGAAATTGATGCATTGCTTAACCATTCAGCAAACACCTCATCACTTCAATAGTAAAGACGCACGCCTTTCCCTACGTAGCGTCGAGTCTGCTCCATCACTTCATTGCGATTGACACTTAAAAGAAGCACTAAGCAAAATATCGGTGTATCCATCGACCATGATTGATGGTTGCAAAGCGTGGAAAATCCTGCTGACACGCTTGTTTAGCTCATATTTTGAAATGAAGCATCAAAAAGCTGGCTCGTGTTAACTAACAGGCGCAGTATCCACACAATTCCGATCAATTGGATCGGCACCTTCGCTCATGTACCCAGGCGAAGGCGTGCCCGTTTTTGTAGACTGCTTCCGTGGTAGGCATGCTAACATATAAGCGCAAAGTTCCTCCAGCTTCTGGAACTATCACCTGTTGGAAGCAGAAATAGTCCAATGAAGAAAGGAATAATGAAATTATATCTACCATCGCAGCGAACTTCTGTTGAGCTCCTTGAATGTAATTACAAGTCCTTTTTTGAATTAACTGGCAATGAAGCTTGGCATGAGTCACTTTTGAATTATTTTAAAATCAATTAAAACACCACAAAGAACGACATTTCACAATTTTCCATTAAAAGACTCTAATCACTTTTAACTTTGTTTACATTTTGCTTTAAAATTTGATTTTCATGCATGCAAAAGGGTTAAAAGCTGCTTTTGACTCCAAGACACAAAAATCGTCGGCGGCCGTTCGCAAAAATACGCGAAAACTTCACAGAAAGCGATAAGAGTAAAGTTATTTACACTGACGAGTCTTAGATTAATATTATGGATTTTGATGCGCCGGAAATTATTTACAGGAAGCCCATTTAGAAGCTGCATTGAGAGGCATTGACGTTATTTTAACTGTAAAATTTGGAGGCGGAAAACTACAGATGTTTTGTGCCAAATAAGGCCAAAATTAAAATTTGGATTGTAATTCAATTTGATATAATTAATAAAGGTCAGATTAACCATTAAATGCTGATATCGGAACAAAACAAGTATCTAATTTCATTAAATGTTTTTAGTTTAGTTAAAAATCCATTAAATAATTTTAAAGAATGCAGTTTTTCTGCACTCCTTTAGAATTTAACTTTCACGTGTATGTGTGTATGTGCAAGTGGCGGATACGCTGTATTGCATGCCCAACGACAATATACATATATACAATAGGTAACACATGAAAAAAAATCTCCCGAAGTAATTTCGTTAGTAACTAACGATGCTTACAAATTTTTTTTCAGCTATTAAATAAATTTGATATTACGTAATAGTTTTTCAGAAATATTGTATAATAGTTTTTTTTTTGAATTGAGGTACAACAAAGGGAAACAACTGTTGTGCAACAAGGCAAAAACAAAAAATAAAACAATACCCAACGCCCATACAATAAATGAACACAATACAACAAAAACGAGGCCGGGGTTGGCATGGTCGCACATTGACCAGATATCAAACACGCCTCATTGATAGCAATGCAATTTAATATAATTCTTGTAACATGTGCAATAAAAATGTTTTTTTTTTTTACCATGCCACAAAACTGACAGCAGTTTATAGCAATTGCAATTTGTGTGTGTGTGTGTTTATGTGTGTGTGTGTGTGTGTGCGACTTCAACATGCAACCAGAACTGTCAATTTAAGGTTATTTATTGAGTATATAAACCAGATTTTATGAATGCTCTACAAAAAATCTATGCAAGAGAGCAAACAGTGCGTGATTTTTAGTAGGCTTAAAATAAATATTCACTCTTGCAAATAGCTACTTCAGATTTATATTCATAGCTGATTATCTATATCAATAACTTTTTTAGCATAATTTTTATGTAAAAATGGGCAACAGCTCGAAAGAAGTTCTTCTGATGCATTCATACGAGTTTTAAACAATTTATTTTTTCCATTCGTCTTTGAGCATCATGGCGATATTTTATTTATTTTTCATGACATAAATTAACAAACAGGACATTTGTAGTTGGCGCTCTTGATGCATTTCCATCAATAGAAATACTGTCTGAATTACTTGTCTTTAGTGTTAGTGCATGTGTGTGTCTGTGTGTGTGTGTGTGATTTAAAAAAAAAAATACAAGCACAGCTTGTGCTCAACTCATGCATTTTGCAGAGATATTGAAATATGTAATGCTTGACCATGCCTGCCCCATACAAAACAGCAGCGACAGACATTTGTAAAGGCAGACATATTGAAATAGGAAATGAAGCAAGACCGACTAAACAGGCATTGCTGCTTCTTCGAGACTATATGCGAGACATGCTAGTACTTGGATGTGTGTGCTTATCTGGTGCTTTCTATATAGCTTCCTAGCACAGGTTCGTCTGTCCGTACGATTGTCTATCTGTCTACATGTGCAATGAAACAAGCATGCATATATTCAACGATATGAATTTGTGCACAGCTGCTAAATTAGAATGAAACAGGAAGCCATTACAGCTGCAACAATAACAACAATAACTACAAACAGACGTTATTTATACAAAATGACAAAAGAACAAAGTGGAGAAAATAAGAACACCCACACAAACGCACTTTTAACAACAACAACAACAACTCAGAATCATGTCAAACTTCTGCATGGCATAGCATTTAGATTGCCTCAACATGCTCATCAGCTATTCAAGCACATCCTAGGCTTACTTTCCATATCAGTGTCCGTTTCCTAACTCCGTTAGAGACGTTAAGTTTTTGTCTGTATTTTACGGTGTTATTAAGAAAGCTTGCTCAGCTTGACTTGGCTATTTGCCAAAAACTTTGTCTGTTTTATTTTTTTGCTTTGTGTGAGTTTGTTTATTTTTGTAGAGATATACTTTTTTATTTTTTACTTACTCATTGGTCGAATTTCATTCCAGAAAAGCAGATATTTATTAAGTCAAGAACTCTGAAATGTATACAAAATGTTTTGAATCACCTCATAGTTTGCTTCGCCAGTTTTAAATTTTTCATTTAAACAAAATATGTTTTGCAATGTGCCCAATGTGTGATTTCATGTACAATGCCGTAGGTAAAGTGAACTATAGGGGTTCAAACTCCCCCTCATAGCAAACTGGATTTTTTTTTTTTTAGTATTAGCCCTAGAAAGATAATCTGCATAAAATTTACGCATGCATGCTCGGAATATTGCACTGTCTTTTTTCATTTCTAAGAAATGGTTGCGAAAATCAATTTTGTTGTAGTGGAAATTCGCACCTCTAAGGATGCAGTTCGAAAAACTTCTTCTAAACTCGGGAATGTAAAATTTTAACTTATTTTGAGAAATGGTTCGGTTTGTGAAGCTGGTGAAAATGTATGTGTTTTTCGAGTTTTTCATTTTTTTTTTTTTATTTATTTTTTTTATAATTCAAGATGAGGCTCAAATTTTTCTACAAATTATGAGAGTAAAGTTATTTTTTATTTTTTGCATATCACACACTAAATGCTAAACAGTCACAACTCAAAAGTTTTTTATTTCTAAGAGAAGCAAAAAACAAGCTTATATTTGAAGGAACTCCATACAAAACTTTTTTTAATTATAAAGAAAGAATATGTGTACACAATTTTGACAGTCAAAGGAATCATCTCCTTTTTAAAACTACGAATAGTTTTACATAAAAATGTAAAAATTTGTAAATTTTGAGTTGTGACTGTTTTTATTTAGTGTAAGATATGTGACATAAGCGGTCTGTGTACTATCAACTTACATTTAAAAGAAGTGATTTATTTTTAATATATTTTTTCAACTTCGAATAGACTTTAAAAAAAAAGTTTGCAAAAGTTCATGTTCCGACTACAAAAACTAAATATTTTGACCAATTCTCAGCACAATGCAAAAAATTTTACTGTCGGGACATGTCGGGAGAATGAGTTATAACGATTTTGATCAGGCAACCTGCGACTTTTTTTATGCTCTTGCAGTTGAACTTGAATTGCGCATGCTTTTGCATTTTTTATGATATAGTTTATAGTAATTGAACGGATTGGAATATTTGGTTTATTATTTTTATTTTAAGCCCACAAATAATAAAGCAATCAACATTATAAACTTTTTTTTCTTATTGTGCCAATGTCAATTTATAGGATGCCACGAATATATTCCTGGAGCTCACATTTTTTATTAGGCAGTAAGTGAATATATTCTTATAATAATTTACACACCAGGTAAAAAATAAAGGTAAAGGACTTTTTTTCTGGGCGTGTTTTTATACAGGCTTTAAATTCACAGGTAAAAAAATTCCACATTGAAGATGAGGAAAATTACGAATACGCAATATATCCATGGCAAGAATAAGATGTATGAAATGTATCCTTAATCTTTCGTACACTCTTCCACGAACTGGCGAAAGTTTTGATGAAAACACTACAAAAAAATGACAAACAAGCTGCGACGAAGAAAATCATTCAGAAAAAATTCCGCAACAAACTTGGAATAAGAGTTCACCAACCGCTACAAGGATTTGGAAATACGAATGATGGAAATACAGCTTGGCCATTGTTCGATAAAAATGAGATAACCGCAGAGATAACGGGTGTTAACGGACAGGCCATCAAAAGGTTGCAAGTTATCCTCAATTTTTTGAACTGCAACGAAAAGTAAGCCCAGAAAAGTATGGGATATATGTATGGGATGTATTTATAAAATATCCTGAAAAATGTCCACAGTTATACTGCATAAAGACCTGGCGCACGGTAGAAACATCATAGAATATCAAAATTGTCCGAAGAATCTGAAAAATCCAAAAATAAGGACTATAAAAAATACAGATAACTAAATACCTGCAAGATTTCTTGAAAACGACAATCGAGGATCTCTTCAATATATTGACCGCATCATCAAATCCGAAGTTTTCATCATTACGAGTAATGTCCGAACTCAAAACGAGGTAAAAAAATATATTCGCCGGAAATGTTAGATTTATTAGATAATTATATAAATATCGATGAATGTTTCCAAAAAATTAAGGTAATGCTTTTAAATTATAGGTACTCATATAAAACTGCATGTTATAATAATCTTTTTTTTAATAAAAAAAGTTTACTGAAAATTTCGAAATAGAAAGCCTACCTTCAAAAATTAATTTCTTAGCGTCTTGTGCGTCTATTTTTAGTCGATAGAAAAAAATATTGAAACACCTCAATTCGTTTAGAAGATCAAAAGATATTCCGGTGTTTTTAAAATTTTGGGACGATTTTTTTTCAGCTTAGAAAAAATTTTGAACTTTAAAAATTTTAATTAACTATTAATTCTTTGCAACCATAAATTAATCATAATTCATGTTATTAATAATTTCTTTAAAAAAAAAACGCTCAGGTGGAGAACTTTATTTTCATAATTTGTACATCTATTAAAAAGTCTAATTTTGACCATGAACACCATTATTTCCCTATTATGATTTCAAATAAGATTTTGTGCAGTAAAAGCTGTACTATTTTTCTTTCCATAGCAAAAAAAAAAAAAAAAATCATAGAGATATCTCAATTCGTTCAGAAGTTATGATTTTTGCAACGAGAAATGCCAGATGTCCCCAATGTGCGTCGCTTGCTACTCGCGTAAGGCGCACGTGTCGCAGAGGTAAGTGTCACCGATTTTGCGATAAAACGACTGCGTGAGTCAAAATTATGCTTGATTATCTTTTAAATAACTTTTAAGCCGAAGCCTAAATGTATAGCTTTATTTTTTTATATGATGGAACTTGGTATCTAATTTTATATAAGGGTATTCACTTCACTGCTGAAATTTCAGAAATCGAAAATTTCCGACGAGTTGAAGTGAGCGACCGTTTTTAATGTTTCGTTTTTTCACATGCATCTGTCAACCTTAAAATTGCTATCGCTTCATTTCATTAGTCATGCGATGCATGTCAGCAAACAATGAGTCTCCTTGTCGCGTGTACATATACCATATATGTACTTTATACTTCAATAAGTTTTATAAGCGGCCATCAAAACTGTAAACCAATTAAAAGAAACTAATTGAATTGCAATTTCGTTCTATATTGCAGACTTTTCATTAGCATGTAGGCGAGATTTGACAGAATGCTCTTATTTTTATAGAAATTATCATATTCACAATGACTCACCCGCATTAAACAGATTCGCTTATGATTACTGAACACATTTTGTCTTCGCAAATTTCCGACGATTATTTTTCATCAACTCAATAGGTGATTAAATTTTAGCAAACTTAGTTAAGTCAGGATCACATAGATAGCTTTAGTCACGATATAAAAAACGTTATAATTAGGAGTAATAAATTGGATGAAGACCGCATCATGGCCGTTATTTTAGAAAGTGATGACAAACTTACCTGCGAGGACACCGATAGTGAAGAGAAGATCACAAAAGTGGAGACAAAGTGCAGAGTGACATAGAAGAAGCTTTTATTGAATAGGAAGGAGAAGAGCCGACGAGATGCAGAAATGAAATCATAGGCGAAAAAGTATTACTGTACAACCAATTTCATTGGCTTCTAATAGAATATTAGCCTTACCGCAGAAGTGTCTTAGATGTAAGAATAAGCTGGTCAACTTCTAAGGCACCAAGGAATAGCCGAGTCTCAGCAATTAATTCTGTTAGAACTCAAAGAGGACCGTAAGGTCTGTGCCGTAAACTTTATTATCCACATTAATGCTTCAAAATTTACTTTACTGATGAGATAATTATCGAAATCGAAATGTGCACTAATGCTGACATAACTTTGAAACGAAGGGAATCTATGACAGAATCTACATTTTGTAACACAAACGAAGATTAAATCCGCGCTTAAATTGGTATTATGGTTATGACCACAGTGAGGAAAGATAATCATATGAGCACAGAGGAGCTTTTTGATCGATCTTCTTCAATAGCATATGTCTCTGTGATGAATCGTGATCCTTTTGATTTTTTGATACGATGCCTTAGAATGAATGATAAAAGTATACGACCCACACTTCAAGGAAGCAGTTAATTAGCATTTATTGGGCACATCGTAACACAAAAAACAAAAAAAAAAAAAACGAAATGGCCATTTCAGCTTTTGAAAGGACTTTGACCGAGCTTCTTATGATCAATTGTGTTGTGTGTGTTGTGAAATGTTTGAACACATATGATCGAGAACTGGAACTACATGTTTTATGCCGACTCCGAAGGGCTTATGTTCTCAATAAGCTTTTTATGGCAGTTCTTACTCTTTTAAGTTTGCCATTATCCTTAGAGAGGTGACGGCCGAACAGAAAAATTAATTCAATTGAAAAAAACTTTCTGTGTCATTCGAACCAGGGTTCTCTGGCGTATGGGCCACACACTCTACCACTGCGTCGCGGCCACCACATTGTAACACAAGCATGTTTTTAATTCTATAGAAAAATGGCGAAGCTTACTTACAAAGTACAACTTTTTGTTTCTGTATATATGGGATGATTCTGTATATATAGACGTTTCTTTGAAAATAATGGCCGTATTTCGTAAAACGCAAGCGATCACCTCACTTGAAGCTCTTTTTGTCTGGAAATAAATTTCATTAGGAATTTCAGTGAGGGAATGAGAGTTTATTTATTTCATATTAAAACGGAATTGCCAGACAAAAAACGCAAGTGAGGTCATCGCTTGCGTGTTACTCAATACGGAGTTTGTTAAATAAAAAATTGACGGTCCTTAAAACAAAATTAATATGTCGAAACAAAGTTGCTGAGTTTGATTGCAGCTTTTTGGGAGAACAAAATCTAGCGAACATTTTTTGACCTCAAGCGTTGAAAGCCATCAGCGCGAATTTTGGGTGTGCGCGTGATCCTTTAGACATAAAACATTCCATATATATGTCATCCTAATTGTACGACATACTATTTTGTGAAACCTGCTCAAATTTCAATCAACATAAAGTAATAGCTCTAGGTTAGATACATAATTTCATGGAAAATGGTATTTTATTAAAATAGATTTACCAAAAATAATTTTTTTGCTCTATACTTTCTTAAATACTTTTTCTTTTTTTTTTTTTTAAGCCAACTTAGTTTTATTGATTTCCGTATATTTAACAATATACGAACGTAAACATTTTCGTAAAAATCCTCACTAATCACACCATTCACATTTATTCACAACCATTCACACTCCATACAAACACTTTAAAAATTCATCACTCGAGAGTAGCAAGCAAATTTTTGCATACCTCAAGTTGTTTGAGTATCTGAGCAACAAAAGCATACAGCAAAAAAAAAAAAACACATTCACAACAACAAAAAGAAGAAAACTCGTAGCAATTCAGCGCTCTTATCGAGGTATATTTTATGCATGAGACTGAAAGTGAATCTCATTTACAGTCGTAATGTATGTTTACGCCGCTAGCATGGTGCTGTTATCCTTGCTCAGTTCAATGGTATTGATGCACATACTCCCAGCGGGAAAATGTGCTACTCTTAAAGGTAGTTTCAATAAGTTTCTTATAGTTTTGCAAAGAAAGGCTTATTTTTTACTGTATTTATATCCAGACAAGCAAATGGTTCTCAACAGCTTTATAAAAGTACCTCCACGCTATGTGTTTTTGCATCTATATCAAATTTAAAATTTGACTTACAAACTTACCGTATGGTAAGCAGATGAAATTAGAAATGTTGCTTATTTCGAATTTGCTATGCAAAAAGAAGGATGTAATGTCAAGAACGTATTTACATTGATTCCACTTTATCATTTGCATCATTATTATTGAGTCATTTGTACTAAAACATACAGAGTGTTCCAGATCAACGTTTCAATACGGCACCAAAGAATCATTGGGTCAAGACAAGGCCCAATAAAAAATTTTCTTATAGTTTATAATATAAAGTTAGATAATAATTCATCTAAGCAAAGATGTTTGTATTTAAGAGATACAAGTTTTCTGTTTAGACAGCATCATTTTATAAGTGATCTAACCTTTCTTATTTAAGGGAAGTCAAAACTTAAAAAATTGTCAAAGACACATCTTAAACTAACTTTTTTAGTAAGTTACGAAATTATTTTGCCGTCCTTTAGATTTTGCTCCCATCAAAAAGATTCCCCCTACACTCATATACACTCAATAAAACATTTTCAAAATTTTGCCAATATTTTATTCAATTATACCTTATATTAAGTCAGAAAGCCCAAATCTTTTTTTAAGCTAACGTCAATGAAATGTTAATTTTAAAGGGATCTGTAACCCAAAAAGGAATCGATTGCATGAACTTTCTACATAATTTGATTCATTACATAAAATCGAAGCTTTTGCTGGTTACTTTTTCTTAAACATTTGTCGCTCAAAATTTGAACGCCCAAAAACTTACAGCACATGTCAAACTACGGGTATGTCAAGTTAAAGTTCTTGAAGCAAAGCTTCTTATGCCTCCTTCTGTGGTTTGCTTGAGTGAAATCTTAAAAACGACAATGTTTTTTCGCGACACTATTTTCTTAGAATGTATGTTTCGTTTTTGCTGGCGTCCATTATAACAGGAGATGTAATATTAAATAATAAAAATATTTCTTGGCCCGCCGTGGGAATCCAACTCGAAACCCATAAACAACAAACAACATTTTTGTTGTTTGGACAGTTGCTAGACTACTTGCTACTAGATCATCATCCTCTTTCTATTAATAGATTATTTTGATTTGTGTAATTCCAGCTGAATCAACATATGTGCATATCAAAGGTGTTTGGATCAGTTGGTAGTGTGTATAACTATGAATCGATGGGGTACAAGTTAGATTCCCACGGCGAACCAAGAAATATTTTTTTTTTTTTTTGATGTGAATGCGTTTGTGTTGTTGTTGGTACATGTTTTTTTTTTTTTGTGTTTGCATAGTGCGATAAAAAACTTAACAATTGGCCTCAAGTGCGTTAAAACAAAAATTAATGTAACATGTAATAAAATAAATAAAATTATAATCAAATATAACAAAATTTACTGGAGTGAATATTGGCTTGTGTTCTTAATTTACTTTATGTCAGCTTAAATTTAAAAATTATTTTTACTGCGAAAAAGCTTCGCTTCTCTGGTGTGTCTAATGACGCACCTGTGTTTTCTATAAGTATTTTATTTAGCCAGCTACCACAGTTAGATGCATCTCTCTTGATAGATGGAAAGTAGATAGTTATGATTTACTAAAATGAGTTCAATTTTGTTCGAGAACCATACCAAAGTAATTGAAATCCACTGCGAAAATGGTGGATCAGCGAAATCTACATTTCGCAAAATTGTGAATATTTTTGGTCGTTATAATAGTCGATAAATGACAGCGCCTTTATCTAGAATGCCTTAAGAATGACTTATAGGAATGCCTTTTTGTACGTAAATCTTCTACGTAAATTTCTGTCATGTGCACACTGACGAAATGAATTGATTGCAACAACAAAAAAATTGCCCAAATACATTTTTGAAGTTGCAGGAACCTCAGATTTCAAGTTGTTAGAACAAACATTTCAATTTCCGTGTTAGAATTTAATGCTGTTTTAATATCTATTGGTAATCGTACATACATCATATTTTTCTCCTGACTGAATATCGAAACCTACAACCGACCACTTGCTTAGCACGATTGTTAACTGATTATCACAATAGACGTTTTATTTACTCGTACATAAAATTACGAGTCAAAATAAAAAAAATCGGCACTCAGAAGGTAGAATTGTACATAGTACGTACCTATGCAATTTTGACCGTTGTATAGGTAGAACTTTTCTCTACTCTTCGCGTTTGGTCGTAGTTTTATTGTTTTGATCAAAAAGTCTTTGTATCGTGCCATGGTTTTGTCCGAAGATAGTTTTTGACTTGCAATTAACCATTATGGTGGACTTGTCTAGATTACGTAGCCAATGCAAATAACCCGTTGTTCATCAATAAAATTTCACTGACAAATCAATTCCAACAACAACAGTAGATACACCCGGAAATTCCACTTCATATTGACTGAAATTATAGGCAACGTAGAGATAATTAGAGGCGGCTTGCCATTCACCGGGTTTAGTATCAATTTGCTTGACATATTACATATTAAATGCCCAATTACTGACGACGACTCTCACTTCGAGCTTGATGCCCCTAATAACTATCTGCTTGACCTAAAACACCTGATCGGCATTTTTCTAGATTGTTGCCAGCAACTTCAACTACATCGTATAAATTTGGTCAATGGTCCATCTTCGAATGAACGTATATCGATGGGGACAGTATCCCATAAAAAAAATAAGAGAAAGACAAATTTTAACATGAAAATGTTGGCAAAACTCTAACTATTTCAAAGCTAGTAGTTCAGTTAATAATTTCTTTTTAATTGTTTTACTGCATTCACTAAAAAGCTGAAGCTTTTTACTGCATTCACTAAAAAAATTTTCAGATTTTGCTGAGCTTAACCCAAATGTTATCAGTATACGCGTACAGGTTGTGAAGTGAGAGGAAAAAAACTATTTCTAACCCTCTTTCCATCCACGCTTTATACTTCCGTTGATCTATATATTATTGCAATTTCCTATAACAAATTCAAAAATGTGCCTAATTTTTATAGCGTGTACCGGCCAAACACCCTCCCGCTTCGCCAGGCGTTTTTTAACAGGCATACATTTATATAGCTAGGTAAATCTGTCTATATGAACTGTAGCGTTAGAGCTTTCTTTAAAAATTGTATAGAATTTTGGTGTTTTATTTTTGAACAGCAAATTCGTAAAACTAACTCTATGAAATAAATTACTGATCTATGTTTACATAGTATTCGCCCCAGCACCTTATTCATAAAAGTAAAAAAATTTAGTTGGCATATCTATGGTTAGAGAACTACACCGTTTTTAAGCTCAAATAACGGGCTCGGAACACCAAATCAGTAAAAATAAAAAAAAATTTAGGTGGCAAGCCCTATGGTAAGAAAATAGCATAATTTTGAAATTGTAATAACGGCTTCGGATTCAGTGGCCCTTTACCCTTTAGTTCACCCTAGCACAGAATTTGTAAAAGGAAAACAGTTTTAAGTGGCAACTTTACGGAAAAAAAAATTCTGTCGGCGGATTCGGATTCAGCGACCCATTTTTAATTTATGATCGCCCAGTACCGAATTCGTAAAAATTTTAAAATTTAGGTGGCAAGCCTATGGTTAGATTATGACAACGGACTCAGCTTCAGTTAACCATTTTTAGCTAGTGTCTGCCCACCACTGAATTCCTAAAAATAAAAATTTAAGTGGCAGCCCTATGGAAAAAAGTACTACTGAATTCGTTCAAATTTAAAAATTTAGGTGGCAATCCTGTGGTAAAAATATTACATAATTTTTGGATTTCGGATTCAGTGACCGATTTTTACCTAGTGTTCTCCCACCGAATTCGTAAAAGTAAAAAATTAAGGTGGCAGTCCTATTTTTTTTTAGCCTTTAACCTTTGCATCATAATTATCTTTATTTAAAAAAAGATCAACTAAATTGGTTAAAAACTACTGGAAGAAGAGGGAAACAAACGCTTTTTCTCACTTTGTATATTATATTAGTATATTAGACCGTTTCATTTTTTCAACTTTTCCAAAAATTACCGGGACACGCTGATATCTGATTTTACTTTTAAAAATATGAATTTTGGTATACAACACTTCAATATTAACAAATGGTAAATGGTCGCGCAAAACGCTTAAAGGGTTTTTGGCTAAAAATTCATTACTTCGAAGAAGCATGAAATTCCTTCTTTAGTATTTTACATATAACTAAGAAACTGATAAAACGATTTTTACCAATTTACTTTTGCCTAAAAGACAAAAAAATTTTATATCTTTTCCTATAAGATACATTGCATTTTGATAGGTAAATTTTGGCTTACTACTCTCCAAAGTGAAATTTTTAAGAAAATTATTACGAAAATTCGATGACTTCAACTCTTATTACCCCGTGTTAAAAAAACATGAGGAAGAATTTTTTACTTGTGTGAATTTTGTATTTTGAGAAATTTCAAACCAACAATTTTGGTGTAAAGCTCGAAGATTCTTGGCACAGAATTTTTTTTAAAAAGCGCGTTGCAACTCCACAATGAATTTTTCTGAAAAATATTGAAATTATTTATTAAAAAGACTGTGCAAATAAAAGAAAAAACAGTTAAATAATCTTCAATATTTATTTTAACTCCTTCAAAATAATCACTATTGGAGGCGATACACATATGCTAATTTTTTCTCCATTCTTGAAAGCATTTTTGGTAGGCCGATTTCAGAATGGCCTTCAACTCCCTCTGCTAATTCTCTTTGATGAGTTCAACCGTCCCAAAATGTTTTCCACGAAGGGAAAGTTTGAGTTTGGCGAATAGTACGAAATCACACGGAGTCATATCTGGCGAATTTGGTGATTATTGAACGATATTGACATTGTTGTTGTTGGTCAAATAGTCGCGAACAATACGTGATGTGTGAGTTGGTACATTATGTTGGTACAAACGCTTTCAAATACTTAAATAATATTGAGCGTTGACGGATTGACCTTGCGGAAAGAGTTCCGAGTGCACGACACATAGATAATAGAAGAAAACAGTCAACTTCAACTTAATTTTTGCACGACTTTGTAGAGGTTTTTTGGGTTTCGGCTTATCTGGATAGCGCCACTCTGCAGATTGTTGAGCTGATTCGACGTCATACTCGTCACCAGTAATGATGCGCTGATTGTCCGCATTGGCCATTAAAAGCATCTCCTGAGCGACAGTTTTGCGAAACTCTTTTTTAATGAAATTTATATATATATTATATTGGCACAAGTCGCGCTGCAACCCGTCGCTTGTCTAAAATATCATGTAAAATATTGTCTGCCGATTCAGTCGATATATAAAGCTTGTCAGCTATATATCTGACAGCACAATTTCTTTTACTTTTTTGATATTTTCATCATTTCTTGATGTTGCTTGATGAGAAGGGTGAGGCTAGTTGCCAACTGATGTACGATCCTCTTTAAACAATTTTTTCCACTCATATGCCTGCGTACGTGATATAGCAGACTCTCCATAGGTTTTCTGAAACTTTGAATTTTGCAATTTAGAACAAAAGGTATATTATATATAGAAAAATTCACAGTAGAGTTGTGTTGATTTTCAAAAAAATGCTTTCCAATTTCTTTGAATGTTACATCAAAATTCTTAGTTTAAAATTCCTCAAACTACAAAATTCATACAATTAAAAAATGCTTCCTCATGCTCTTTTAACAGGGGGTAATAAGAGTTGAAGTCATCGAATTTTCGTAAAAATTTTCTTAAAAATTTCACTTTGGAGAGTAGTAAAACAAAATTTACCTATCAAAATGCAATGTATCTTATAGCAAAATATGGTAAATTTTATTATCTTTTAAACAAAAGCAAATTGGTAAAAATCATTTTATATGCAAAATACTAAAGAAGAAATTTCATGTTTTTTCGAAATAATGAATTTTTAGCCAAAAACTCTTCCAGCGTTTTGCGTGACCATTTACCGTTTGTTTATATTAAAGTGTTGTATACCAAAATTCATGTTTTTAAAAGTAGAATTAGAAATCCGCATGTTCCGCGATCTTTTTGAAAAACGTTTAAAAAATAAAAACGGTTTAATGTATTTTTAAATCGAGTTAAAGTCATTCTTTTTCGTCAATTTTTCTTTTGTAATAATGCGTTAGCAATTCTCATTAAAAAAATGGTTCTATGGCTTTTCTATGACAATTATTATAAAAAATTTTTTTTTATATAAATTACCATTAAAAAACAAGCTTTTTATAGGAAACAAAACATGTGAATGTGCCATAAATAGCAAAACAAGAAAGTTGTGTATTTTTAATGGATCGCCTTGTTAAGCCTTCCTTTTCTTTTTTTTTTTTTTGTTTTTGAAATTACTCAAATATCTTCTTCCCGCTGGGTATTTTAAGGCCAAGTTAAAAATGTCTTGTATATGTGTTTATATTTTTACGGTGCTTATTCACGTATGTATGCATGTGTAACTACAATTTATATTCGCACACACATAAATGCATGGGTTCAAAGACATGCCTTTGGCGCTAAAGATAAACTGACGGAAATGTGGAATCCGTTTTTGCCTAATTTTAAGTTATCATCAATTTGCAGTAGAAACAGCCGCGTAGCTAGGAGGAGATATACGAGCTATACGCCCCGGGTGACAGTATTTTGAGGGCGGCAGCAAAGCAACAGTTTTAAAGCAGAAAGAAAATGTTATCAAAAACTTTATGTGTGATATAGCAAAAAAAAAAAAAAATTTAAGAATGATATTCTCCATTATCATTAATGACAGACCTTGGCGTTTTGTTTCCAATGCCTCTGGGCATAATGATTCAGTATCATATCAGAAAGGTCCTAAATAGTTATTATTGCGAGTTTTTCTTACTTTTGCCGCAAGTATCGTTAGTTTTTTTGAAACTTGTATGAGGTCTACAATAAACATCTATTTAATTTTGCCATATTACGAGTATCTATAATGAATAAATTAATTTATAAGCAATGAAAAAGACTTAAACGTTTAAGGTAACGAATTGGACAATAAATAACACAAGCCTAAATATACTTTAAAGAAAGAATTAATTAAAGTAAAAATATGATTTTACAGTGTGTATTTTTTTTTTTGTTGGTGTCATTTTCCGACGGGATCAGTTTTAACAAATTAGTAAGATCTGGTAATGTCTTTTCAATGAATATGAATACATTTTACACATGGTTTAAATTCTTAGAGTAATTTTTAAACCAATGGTTGGAATAATGTATATTTTAAATCATTTTTTATAAGAAGTTATACTTTTCATAATACTAGAAATTTTATAATCAAAGCTGTACTTAAATTTAATTAAATTGGGATAAAATTTGAACATTAGTACCAGCGGTTTAAAATTTAACCTTAGACCCGTGAATTGGGTCAAATCGAACCAGCACAAATTTCACAGTGAATTACATACATTTCAAAATAATAAATTTAACGATATTTTGGTATGAGTGTCTGCATTGGACTTTAAGCTTTGTAATGAGACTTGAGATATTATATATATGGAATTCATGTGGAATTTATTCGGGTAAAACACACATGTTCTCTATACGTGAATCCGGGTCAAACCGACCCAACTCTTTTCTTCTTAGTTTAGTCGCTTTGCTCTTTGTTTTCTCCGAGTACACTTCTCTATAATGTACTTGTACTCTATAATGTACATTTTAGTGTTGGTTTTTATTCATTACCACATATTGACAAGTTCTATTATGCTCAATGATGTTTTTGGCGCAGTTCATGTTCATGTTGAACAGTTGTCAGTTTTTTTTTACCTTTGATAGTTATTAGTCTGATTTTTATTGTTATTTGTCAAAACAATGTCGCTCTATAATCTTCGTCGACCAGAGGTAAATTTAAATCGTGAATTAACAGAAGAAGAAGAAAACGAAATTGTTAACGGAAATGCTAACGATAGTAATTATGATAAAGTCATTGCTGTGCAAGATAACTACGATTCAGAGTATAATGATAATGCTTCGATCAGTCGGAAAGGAGCGCACCCAAATTATGAAACGAGCTCGATCTGAAGCATATCCTTATTTGAAACAAAATTTCGATAAAAAAAAAGGATGGGTTTGTGCGAATTTACCACCCGATATTATTGAATTGCTTAATGATTAATGAAATAGTCCACTAAAAATGAGATATTGGAAGGACACAGAAGCCGACGAAATTTATGCTTACATCGCAATTTTGATACACGCTGGTGCCAAAAAGGCGAATGATGTCTTTGCTAAAGAGCTATTCCATAAGTCCAACAGACCATTTTACCGAGCCGTGATGACCATGTTTCGGTTCGAGCAACTTACACAACTTACACGTTTTTTGCGATTTAAAGACACACGAACGCGAATGGACCGATTATGTGAGAAAAAGCTGGCCCCGATCGGTTATGTTTGGAACCAATTTTTGAAAAATTTGACAATGGACAATTTGACAAATGGAATATGATTATGCCATCTTTGGAACTATGCATCGATGAGCAGTTACTGGTTACCAGAAACAGATGTAGCTTTCGCCAATACATTCCATCGAAACCGGGTGTCTTTTTTTTGTTAGGTTCTTTTTGGCACTTTTCAAAATATTTCATCCAATTTCATAGGCAAATATAGAATAAAAATTGTTTGGCTCGTTGATGCCAAAAATAACTATCCGCTTCGGGCTGAAGTTTATACCGGTACAGAACCGAATGAAAATCGTTCAAAAGTGGTCGCTCATGATTTGGTGATGCATCTCTCTAAGGATTACACGTTTATGAATGCAAACATAACAATGGACAACTTTTTTACTAGCTATGAATTGGAAAATGATTTAATCGAAAAGGAAACATCTATAGTCGGCACGATCAGACTAAATAAACGCGAGCTGCCGAAAGAATTTTCATCAACCCAAGAAGCACGAAAGAGAGGAGCAAATCGTTCGGTTTTCTGTTTCTCGAAGTCATGTGAGCTTGTTAGCTACGTATATACAACAAAAACAAAAAAAAAAAAAATATATGTTTGTTATCTTGTTATCAACAGCTCATGCAACCGAACATCTAAATCCAGACACCGGAGAGCCATTGGTTATTCATGACTACAATGCTTATAAGGGTGGTGCCGACACTTTCGATTAAATGCTTAGAGACTTCACCTGCAAAAGAAAACAGAAATCGATGGCCAATGTTTTTTTTTTTATCTATGAATTGAGCCACCCTGCATGGAATGTGAGTAAGCAGGAGAAGCGAAAGTTATTTTATTAGTTATTAGTTATTAGTTATTAGTTATTAGTTATTAGTTATTAGTTATTAGTTATTAGTTATTAGTTATTAGTTATTAGTTATTAGTTATTAGTTATTAGTTATTAGTTATTAGTTATTAGTTATTAGTTATTAGTTATTAGTTATTAGTTATTAGTTATTAGTTATTAGTTATTAGTTATTAGTTATTAGTTATTAGTTATTAGTTATTAGTTATTAGTTATTAGTTATTAGTTATTAGTTATTAGTTATTAGTTATTAGTTATTAGTTATTAGTTATTAGTTATTAGTTATTAGTTATTAGTTATTAGTTATTAGTTATTAGTTATTAGTTATTAGTTATTAGTTATTAGTTATTAGTTATTAGTTATTAGTTATTAGTTATTAGTTATTAGTTATTAGTTATTAGTTATTAGTTATTAGTTATTAGTTATTAGTTATTAGTTATTAGTTATTAGTTATTAGTTATTAGTTATTAGTTATTAGTTATTAGTTATTAGTTATTAGTTATTAGTTATTAGTTATTAGTTATTAGTTATTAGTTATTAGTTATTAGTTATTAGTTATTAGTTATTAGTTATTAGTTATTAGTTATTAGTTATTAGTTATTAGTTATTAGTTATTAGTTATTAGTTATTAGTTATTAGTTATTAGTTATTAGTTATTAGTTATTAGTTATTAGTTATTAGTTATTAGTTATTAGTTATTAGTTATTAGTTATTAGTTATTAGTTATTAGTTATTAGTTATTAGTTATTAGTTATTAGTTATTAGTTATTAGTTATTAGTTATTAGTTATTAGTTATTAGTTATTAGTTATTAGTTATTAGTTATTAGTTATTAGTTATTAGTTATTAGTTATTAGTTATTAGTTATTAGTTATTAGTTATTAGTTATTAGTTATTAGTTATTAGTTATTAGTTATTAGTTATTAGTTATTAGTTATTAGTTATTAGTTATTAGTTATTAGTTATTAGTTATTAGTTATTAGTTATTAGTTATTAGTTATTAGTTATTAGTTATTAGTTATTAGTTATTAGTTATTAGTTATTAGTTATTAGTTATTAGTTATTAGTTATTAGTTATTAGTTATTAGTTATTAGTTATTAGTTATTAGTTATTAGTTATTAGTTATTAGTTATTAGTTATTAGTTATTAGTTATTAGTTATTAGTTATTAGTTATTAGTTATTAGTTATTAGTTATTAGTTATTAGTTATTAGTTATTAGTTATTAGTTATTAGTTATTAGTTATTAGTTATTAGTTATTAGTTATTAGTTATTAGTTATTAGTTATTAGTTATTAGTTATTAGTTATTAGTTATTAGTTATTAGTTATTAGTTATTAGTTATTAGTTATTAGTTATTAGTTATTAGTTATTAGTTATTAGTTATTAGTTATTAGTTATTAGTTATTAGTTATTAGTTATTAGTTATTAGTTATTAGTTATTAGTTATTAGTTATTAGTTATTAGTTATTAGTTATTAGTTATTAGTTATTAGTTATTAGTTATTAGTTATTAGTTATTAGTTATTAGTTATTAGTTATTAGTTATTAGTTATTAGAAAGAGTTGTCTATGGAATTAGCTGCAAATTATTTGGAAAAACGCTGCAATGCTCCTATCACATCATCCATAAAGTTGGCCTTGGATTTGATAGGATATAACCAAAAAATTATACCTTAAAACATTTGATGCCTGAAATTCAGGTAAACAGTAAACGACGTAGATGCGACCACTCTAAGGGTACTCAATCTAAAGACAACAAAACAACTGGCACGTGCGATCATTGCTTGAAGCCAACATGTCCATTGCATTATATTCGTATATGCAAATCGTGTTATTTCCGAAATTGCAAGGGCCTTGACACCGTCGATGTAATTGCTGAAGAAGAAGAGCACGATGATAATGAAATGGAACCAGGACCATCAACATCGAACGCACCGAAACGTCAGAAACGTTTGAAGTCCGTTATAAATCTTTAAATTTGATTTTTTTAAAACTTTTTTTATTGAACCATATGTAACCAACACATGAATATAAAACAAAAAAATAAAAAACTTTACGATAAAAATAAAAAAAAAACACAAATAAAATCGTTATTTCATGAAATAAAATATGCCTGTTCATTGAATTTGATGAAAAATAGGCGATTTACATATAAATTACCATAAGGGTCGATCTGACCCAGATTCACGAAAATATGTTGAAATCACAATGCACGAGTGTAAGGTTAATACAAAATAACTAAAAGTAATAAAATCGGTTTCAAGAACTAGCACAATTGGAATAGATTTTGAATTAAGATAGCCATGATATTATATTTAACATAACGTATTACATTTCAAGAAATGCTGTATTATATTCCAATACATTTCGTCTAAATTTTCAGATTGTTAAGATTCAAAAGTCTTATGATTCAGAGTTACTTTTTCGCCTAACAATGCTATATAATACATTTTTTGTGAAACATTTTTTATTTTATTATGGCGCACAAGCAACGTATACTACTTTCATTTCAATGATGACGTGAGTTTGAAACCTACACTAAGAGTTAGTTTAAAATTTATAGTATTAAAGAAAAAATAAAGAAATAAATTGTGTTAACAAACCCAGTTTTGTTTTTAGTACACTATGGTTTAAAATCGAATACAACTTGTAATAAAGTTTTTAATCTACATCGGGTATTGTTTTAGTATTTGGCGTAGTTTAAATTTTCATACAATTTCAGTGTCGTCATATATACAGTACAGGATTTATTAAAATTTAGTCCAAAATTTTTAACCTTGTAATGAATAAACTAACGGCAGATCAATGTGTGCAAATTGTGCAAATTTATTTCTAAATTCGTGGTTCAGTTCGGGAATGTTACCGTACTCTACGTCCAGTATACGTTCAATATAATAATCCATCCGAGCAATTAATTCGATTCACCCTGATTGTTTTTGCATAACGTATACTCTAAATTATAATATGCATCCTCAAAGACATCTTTCAGTGCTCACCATAGAAACAATTGCAGCTGTATAGCGTAGTATTAAGAAGGATATAAATGAGTTGATTCGCTATCGCCTGCAGCAATTAGAGCTATGTGCATCCACTTTATGGAAAATTTTTCGTAAAGATCTTGACCTATGGCCTTATAAGATTTGACTGCTATAAAAATTAAGGTTCAGTGACCATCGCTTGCGCCTAAAGATTGCTTAATGGGCTAAAAATCAACTGGAAGTCAATCCATTACTTTATCGCAATCTTCTCTTCCATCAATTAGACTCAATAAGCGCATCAGTAAGTAAAGTTTCCGCATTTGGTGTGAGGGAAGTCCGATAAACATTCCCGAGATTTACATCCGTTACACCCCTTACAACAGGTTTTGCCAAACTTTTATCACATAGGGATTACTTATTCTGTAAAATGAACGCGGGCAAACAGTTTGAGGATTGCTTAAATGTTTCATGCATATTTTAATAAATAATACAGGCTTACACGGTCTTGGACCAGAGTATTTGGCACGATTTACTGATAATATGGTAGTTAAGTATATAAATAAACAGGTAACATACATATACGGCTGACACACTTTTTGTATTTATTTATCAGTCACATGAAAAAAAAAATAATTTTACCATCCACCCCTTCCCCCCTGGAAAAAAATTTGGGTTCACCCATGTGTATACAGTTAACGGAGTGGTAAAAACAGAATCAAATAAGGTAATAAGAGATAAAACTATATCATATATGAAATATGTTAGGCTTAATTTAAAGTATTATGATCATTGCCCAAATTTTTCTTTCAGTGTCCAAAATTATGTCAAATTAAGGTTCGAATAAAGAGTTACCATAATCTGTGCAACGTAAGTGACCATTATTTAATACGGATTAAAAAAAATTGTGAACAAATGCATGAAAACTGTGTGTGATCTCGTTTTGTTAATATTGAATATAAACTTAACATATTTGGTGATTAAATTATTCTTTTACTTTTAACAGACGAGACTTGTATTCAAGTTTATACTAACTCAAAAACAAAAGCCACCGAATGTAACGTGAGTTGCCATTAATTGCTAAAGAAGTTACAAAAAAACTAAACAAGCAAAAACTTAAATAAAATGATACACACATTCTTTGGTTTATTTATTAATTAAATTTTTTTAATTAGGTTAGTTTTTGGTCAACAGAATATGGTATGGTACCCATAACACAAAATAACATAACACCAATGAGCAGCTCGGATGATCTTCTCCATCATTAGAATGAAAAAGTCGCACGATAAGAATCACCTTGTCTAAAGGGTAGAGGTGCTACCATTGTCAAATATTTTATATTTTCCTGAAATTGTAGCAAATCTTTACATTCCATATTTATCATCATCATATTTATAGCACCATTCCATAAACTTTTTGTATAGCTTAAATCGCTTAATTTCCTTTAAGCCTATTGTAGAACTATATCCTTTGGCTTACTTTCATTTTTCAATATCCAACGATATTTCAACGTTAGTGTTTTTTTATCGCTTAAACTGACGAATATATAAGTATCAGTGAATTTTTTTGTTTTTTTTTTACCACACGTATTTGAATTTGAAGCACATCTCAGAAACGATTCTATGAACATCATCAAAAAGAAGGTCTCACCACACACAAGATGCTCGTCGTTCTTTTAATAATCCAAAGAAATAAGAAACGCCATTCAGTGCTCAACACTTCGCCATGCAGCTCAAATGGTTCAATGAAATTTTCAATATTTGTCGCTACTTACCAGAATCATTACCAGCATTGCCAGTACCACCATCATCATCATCATCATCATCAGCGTCACTGCTTTCAAGCAGCTCGCTTTATTTGGCGGTATCTTCTTTGTCAACAGCATGCATGAATAACCAAAATGGCTGCAGGGCGAAAGTAAAGTCATCATTATTTGCCAACGGAAGTACAAGAAATATCATCATTGGCAGCGTTGTCCTCGGGCGCTTGTGAGTATATCCATTTTCATTTTTATAACACTTGCACTGTGTTTGCAGTATGGCGTAAAAATTTTGGGTTGACGGTAAAGTAGCAAAACTTGCATAGCTGACTCGGGATAAACAAAGTCCATTTTCCATTTGCTTAGCTTTATTATTAAATTTATATTGTATCGCCCATATTGTTTAATTTTGCTTAAACTGCTTTGTCTTTATCTTTTTGCGATATTGTGTCTAATTTCCGTGCCTACTGTAGCAGTTTATTGGAGGCAACTTCAAAGTATCCAGCTATTAACACAAGTATCTAATTTGGGCTTGTGTTTTGAATCTTCAAACACCTTCCACTAAGCATTTTTGTGGACTATTTTTGTAAAATATCTCCTGCCATCACCATCAACATCATCATCATTATTATAAACATCAGCAAATTTAGCTACGACTAGCTTTTGTTTTAAGCATTTAAACCGTAGAACGTGTTTGGAATGAAAATGATAAGTTTATTTTTTTGTTGTTGCCGCGGTTCCTTTACCCAGCATAGTTTCAAAATAGTTCTCTATTAAATGGTTTCAATGTTTGCAGAACATAAAAGCAACACCTAGATTCTTTCTCTCAACATAGTATAAGCATCTTTTCGCATAATATTACAGGAAGCATTCCAGCGTTTGAACGTTGTAATTTTTATTACTTTTGCATTAAAGCCCACACGGGTATCCTTTTCTATTATAATGATACATAAAATAGACTTAATGAGGCAATTAGAACACACTGCCACAGCCATAGAATGCTTAACTATTTCGGCGATAAAAGTTAACTTAGCTGTCCTCATAGCATTCAAATTATGCCGATTATTGTTATGAAACTAGCAGATTGTATTTTTGAGCATATCTTCTTTCCCACGTGGTAGAAAGTAGTAGGTTAATCTGTTTGAAGGTTGCCACATTTGTGTAAATAAACCCATGATTTCAATTAACTGATTTTAGATCTCTGCTCATGCACATGCAAAAAGGATTTAAGTTGGATCTCAAGTGTCATAATTATTCACTTGACAGCAACTTTATACTTAAGTTCAACGAGCCAGAATCAAGAAGCTGAGAAATTGAATTTTATTGCCAGCTCTTAACTTACAAGTTACTGAAAGTAAAATCTGAAAGAAATAACAAGTTACTGAAAGTAAAATCTCAGCATGTATAGAAAATTCTTGGTACTAGCTTTAAATCACTTGATAAAAATATTATTTTTATAAAATACTAGTGTAAGTTGCTACACCTGACAACTATATTGGAAAATATTAAGTTTGTTCATAACTTTTATTCGATCCTTAGTTTGACAACACGTCCATTGTCACCTAATAGTAACCTCATTCTGAGTTCCAATGTTTTGTGACTTTACTTCCAAGCTTTAGATATCAAAAATTGGGCTTGTATGGACGCAGCCACACCCACTTGTCTTATGTCTGTCCCAGTTTTCTATTAGAAGGTCATCACCAAGTGGTAGCTCCATTCTGAGCTTCAATGTTCTGTCACTTTTACTATCATTTTGCATTGCCACTCCTCGTTTTGCAATGCTCGCTCAATTTTACCAGTCAAAGGTCACGACTAAATAGTAAGTTCGTATGGAGTTTCATTGACTTGTGACTTATAGTTCGAAAGTTATATCTAAAATTTGGGATGCTGAAAACGTCCCACGCCCCACGCCCCACGTCCATCTCATAATACCAAAGCTATTCGATATCGCAATTTTGTATTGTATTGACCTCCCATACACACCCCCTTGTTCATAAATATATATGGATGGTAAGAGTGAGCGTTGCAACATTTATGCAACAGTGACCGCTGTTTTGACCCATAAGCACCAAGTTTTACTATCAAAACATTTACAACTCAGGAATTATAAAGATTTCGGAAACATTTAACTTTTATGTTTTGAGGTTTTTATACAAAAATGCGAAAAAAATATATCCTTTTCCGATTGATTTTTGCCCTATACCTTGCCCTAACAATAATAATAATAATTATATATAATATATACAATAAAATAATAATAATAAACAAACAAACAAAAACTTAGACAAATAGGGCCTGCCGTTCTCAAGTGATGATCGGTCGTGCATGTGGAGTTGCTTTTTATTTATATAACATAAGTTAATTATTAATTTAGACCTTGATTGTCTCACTTTACAATTTTGTAAAGTATTTTATTTATATTATTATGACAAGTATGATTTATTATAATTTGTATGACTTTTTGATTTAATCGCTTTCGATTGCAAGCATTTTTAGAACAAAAAATGTTACTTTTTGAGCACATAGATATCAAAAAATAAAAATCGAAATCAATAAAAATTATTACAAAAATATATTAAGTTGTGAATAAAAAACTTAAATTAAAATTTGTATATGATTAAAAAATTAATCAATATAATAAATAAGAATATCTCTGTACAGAGCAATAAATATCCTATTCTAATCCGGAAGATCAATAAATTATGTAAATGAGTCCCACACGATTTGAATGAACGTCATATGGAAAATCGCAAGGATATTTGTGAAATGCTGCTTTAACGCCACGGAAGGAAATAATTTTTGCATCGAATTGTGAAGGGTGATGAAAAATTGATGTATTTTTTCACCTGGCAAAGCAGATCCTTCACCACCAAGGCCGAATCGCTTCGGCAAGAAGAACATGCTCTGTGTCTGGGACTTAGCTCTATTGTGTATTATGAACTCTTGAAGCCTGGCAAAGTGATTTTGTTACAGACAGAATCTGGTTTAACAAGTACACCTGCCGCAAGGCTTAGGTACTTGGGTCTCCAAACCTACGGTAATAGTTCATGAAGCAGACAACCAGAACTTATGTGTTATACCACAACACGGACCCGTTTATGCTTTAACCAGTAAAACATACGGGACATCCGGTGTAGCAACACGAACATGGAAGCCGTTTCACAAACACAAAGCATCACCCAGTGCCCTGCTGATTAGGAGCATAAAAATTGCATACTGCCCGTAATAGCAGTACCAATTTAGATTTCAGTAGTGACGTACCTATCCATCTGCTGGTGAAGACGAGACCTATTCAATCTCTTGCATATTAAGACAGATATGCCAGCCTGGTCGTACCACTGCGCGACCCTAACGGTAAATCTAGACCTGTGTTGCATTCACTCAACCACAACCAGTACGAGTCTCCCCGAAGGCCCAACCCACGACAGTCATCTGGACAACTCGATCCCGTCAATGAGGATCCACAACATCCCCGCAAAGAGACCAAAAATGCACTCATGCAATTATGAAGGAGTACATTTTTATACGTGACCGTGCTCAATGAGCATTGAAAGGGCCATTTTAACAGCTCACAGCTGCCGGCTCAGCTGCGAGCAATTTCACATAACTGGTACCCACAGAGGAGGACCTAATTTTGCCACTCTTATTATGGCAGTCCGGATGATCTAAAGATCTCAACATCCAGATGGAGTATTGGCCTTGTTCTCAGAGACTACCGTGCTCAGTATGAGAACCCATGTTTTCACCATTTCACCACTAATCTCAGTGACTGCCGTGCCAGTTTGAGGGACCAATTCCTAAGGAAAAACCCCCAAGGAAATCCCGAGAGGCGTAACTAAGTTGCTAACCTGGCGGAGTTTGATTTTGTTACACGACAACCCGCCGTCTTACACAGTAAAACTATTGATAAGCATCCTACTTCACTCGCCGGTCTCCCCACATTTAGTACCACTTCAGCGATTTCGAGGTAGTTGGAAAATGGCTTGACGTACGGTTTGCCGCAAAAATCAAGCATGTTATACATAAATTACCTCAAAGATGGGCAAAATGTGTAGAAGCCGATGGCCAATGTCTTGATTAAAAAAAAAAATAATTACTTTTTAAAACATTACTTTTTTTTTACCAAAAAAACCAGAAAGAACTTATGCTTATACCTGGTACTACAAGATTTTTGAATATATTAGATTGGACATGGTATATTATTGAATATTATTATTATTATTGAGATTCATATAGCCTATTTGAGACTTAACACGTTTAGCTAAAGCGAAAAATATATTAAATCATAAAAAATTCCAAGCAATTTGTCTGTTAATGGTTTCGCCCCATTTAGAAACAAAAGTTAACTCAAACGAATTTAGGGTGAAGAGGCATTACCACTATCATTGTTTCAAAAAATTTGTATCTATTTGAATACCAAAAAAATTCATAAATCTTCAAAACTATGAGAATTCTTAGTACAACGAATATTTTCGTGAAAATTTATTACTATCACTGAGAAAAATACTAAAGGAAAATTAGCAATATGCTTATGTTAACCTCTGCACTGACTTCGTATTGAGCCTGTTGAGTTCTTGGTTAAGACAAAGTTTTTGTTGTTGATTCATCACCTTTTATGTAAATAATGAATAAGCGATACAATTATATATTCATATAAGTTAATTTAACGAAACAAGTATATTTTTTTCGCATCTAAACCTTTACAATAAAAAAAAATAATAATTTGTATCTTATACTAGCAGGCCAAAGTTTTTGGCAGTATTTTGGCGAAGCCAGGGACGTTTTTTTTATTATGACGCAAAAATTTCATATAAAAATATCCTAAATACACTAAAGGTGGCTAGCCAATCGCCTAGCGTTAAAAAATAAACAAATTTTGAGCGCTCTACAATGTGTTTATCCGCTCTGACTCTCACTGTTTTTTGACAGTTCCTATTGAAAGCAACAACAATAACTTTTAAACGCCGTTCAAATGATCCCGTGTGACATCAGCCATTAAGACAATGCATGTCAAATCAAAGAAAGAAAAGACATTTTTCTTTTGTTTTGTTATGTTTTGGTTTATTTTGTTTTGCAGCTCAACACTGCATTTATATGTATCTCTCTTTTCGCCTTGCGTTGCGCTCATCTATTTTTTATGTTGTGCTCTGCTAGCTGAGCTGAAAAAGAGAAGAGAAGAGAAGAGAAGAGAAGAGAAGAGAAGAGAAGAGAAGAGAAGAGAAGAGAAGAGAAGAGAAGAGAAGAGAAGAGAAGAGACGAGAAGAGAAGAGAACAACATGGAGTTTATTGAAATTCTCGCAACACAAACACGTGAAAAGAAAACGCTCAAGCAATTCGTGGCATCAGGGATGATTTCCTAAAAAACTTAACACTTTAATTAAACATGTTTATTATTAAAATTTTGAAATAAAAATACCCTTATGCTTTTTGTAGCATAAATATGACATTTTCATACTTATTTCATAAAAATCGACCAAGTACTTTTGAAGTTTACCTGGAAACAAAAATTGCACTTCAATTTTATATAAAAGTACAGATATCATCTTTGAATCAGTGGTGCTGCTTTTCAATTATTGACAGGTTATTGTGTTTTGTTAACAAAATAGAATTATTTAAATCATCTTTACACTTTTTAAATTACAAATAATACTCTCTTAGAAACTTGCTCAATCGAGTATTCGAACTCACGTCATCGCCTCTTTTAAGAAGGAACTGCTATTCATTGTATTACAGCAAAAGGTTGTATGTATTTCTTAGCTTTGTTGGCTTCATAAGTGCAAAAACAAAGCTAATAATAGAAAAAAATTTGAATGGCGGGTAACGCGAGCACTGAGCTACTGGATGAGCGTGTCTGCTTTATAGAAACAACATTTGACTACTTTTCTTTAATAATTGAAATGGTTGTTCTTAAGTTTTTGTCCAAAAAGTTATGATTTTTGGGATTTTGTTTTTTTTTTTATATAGGAAACTTTTTATGTACAAAACCTTAACAAATTGTTGTCAAAATATTAAGGAAATCCTAAAGTTCACAAAGAAATGTTTGTTTTTGAAGGCGTCAAAAATAAAGGTGCAGCATGCGCTCAAGAAAAAACTTTTAACTTTTTACTGAAATAACCAAAATCGAAACTAAATAAAGAAAAGCCGAAATAGCTTTTTAAGTTTATTTTTAACATATTAATATAAAGTCTTTAAATATTGCAATAAAAAAACTGCGAGTTTGTTTGGAAGGCAAAATCCCGCTCTTGCACGATATACTAATCCACTTTTCTGGTTGCCAAACTTCATTTTGTGCGGAACTCAGCTATGGTAGACACTAAAATTATTGTCTTGCTTAAAGCTCCTTTTATAATTGACCATAATTCATCTATTGGTCGCAGTTCTGGACAATTCGGTGGACTGTTTGATTTTGCAACAAAATCGATTCCGATATCTTTAAACCATTCAATAGTGTCTTTTGCATAGTGACAACTGACTAGGTCAGGCTAAAATACCGATATTGTCATGTGAGCTTTTACAAATGGTAATAGAAGTTTTTTTAAGAATTTCTCTTTATAAATTTCACTATTTACCACCATTGGTAAAAAGGTTTCAATTTTTCACCACAAGAATATATTGCTTGCTAAGATAGGTACTTTTCAGTGAATTTTGTTTTTTTTTATAACTTTAATAATTCTTAAAAATATATCTGATTTGCTTTCGAAAAATTTTGGAAATTGAGACTTAAAATAAAAAATTTGCCTATTTGCCCATTTGTTCGCCTCCATATAAAATATAAAAGAAACGGTGGGCGTGATCGAATTTTTTTTTTTTTTTCAATTTTGCACATAAATATATATTTCTGTACCGACCTATTTTGAAATCGGTCCAATATGAAGGAAAATATGGTGATTGAAATGTTCTTGATGTATGAGGTAGGCATGGTTGTAAGCAGATTTGAAATTTGTTTTGCTCTGTGTGTTTTTATTCTTAACCCGAATTGTCCTAGCGGCTCCATATGGAGCCACAAAATATACTCGTGAAGTTTATTTAGATTTTAATCAGGAGAATGTTATTTCATTCTAATAAAGACGTCTATTACTTTTTAAAACATTGCTTTTAAAGATCTAGTAATTTTTGTGTTTCTATATTGCATAGCTTCCACCAAGCTCTTGATAAAAAACATTAAAAAAACAACAAACAAAACAAGGTTTTACAAACATGGCAATGAAAACTTAATTTTTTTAATTCTTACGGAAATTTTTTGACAATGATATATTTGTATTTAGAATAAAAAACAAAATCATTTACTTTCCCAAAATAATCTTTATGATACTTTTTTTACTTTTAGTGAAAGTAATTCAATGATTTTCTTTGCCGGTCCCATATGGAGCCGCTGGAGCAACTGGGTATTTGACTTTCAGAAAATTGAATATGTAAAACTCCATATACTCCATATAACCGCCTCCCAGCGGTTTCATATGGTACCGCAATAGTAGATTGCTTAAAGCTAACACAGCTTTTGCAAAGGTTACAAAGCTTTTTAAAGTCAAAACTAAAAGCAACTTTTTTTTATTGTATATAACTCTTTTAAGAGCAAAAGCTTTCTTAACATTCTCCTTAAATTTGGTTTGTGGAAACTTACAAACACAGAATTTATGGGCAGTTTTCTAGAGCATGTTTTGATTCAACTCCTTCTATTTATGTCTGATCGCTATATGGGTCGTCGCACTGTGCGGCCGGAAACGAAAAGCTAACGATAATCCAGAAAATACGTTACGTTATTACGGCCTGAATCGTTGACTGATACCATCAGCTATTGGAGGAAGAAGCGTTGCAGATTGTTGCACATCCCGAAGCAGAACTGAATACAAAAAATGTAGTGCTGGTTTGTGCATTCCTTGCTTCGAAAAATATCACACGCTTAAATAAATGCTATTCAATATAAATTCAAAACACTTATTTCTAATTTATTTTTCTTTTTATAAAAATATATATAAAATTTTTCTACTTGATTTTATCAAAAAATACTAAAATATCGAAAACTTATTCTGTTTTCTTCTTTAAAAAGTGGAAAGCTCAGTTGTGCCCAGCGGTCCCATATGGGACCACGCTTTTCCAAAAAAACCAAGGATAGAAAATTGAAAACGATTACATGTTTACGCTTACTAAAGCCAATTGATCTTAGCTTATGCAAAAAAAAAACCAAAAAATTAAAAAAAAATAGTTGTGGGACAAATAGGGTTAATTACAACTCACGTGCGAAATTTTACTCCTATGCAATTATTATTCTATTTATTTGTTGACATATTTTGTAAGGAGGCTGAGAAACGATTAAATAAGGAGATTTAGGGCACAATTTAAAAATCTGAAAAAAAAGATTAGGTTTTTTCTTTTGACATTTGGAGCCAATCAACAACGATCCATCAATGAAATTTAAAAAACAATCATATAACGACCACCTTAATATACATACTATTAGGCGAATTTCACGAAGTTTAAAGGACTGTATCATCGAAGCGACGCAAATATCAAACTTAAACTCTTAACAGCAGTATAGTACTCTTATATACTTTATTGTGAATAAATATAAAATTGTTCAACTCGCGACCACAGTAGATATTTGAACATAAGGTCAGCAAAATTCAGCAAATTTCTCAAAATTAATATTTTGAAGAAGCTGTAAACAAAAAAGGTTGATGAGTCAGAATATTAAAAAAATGTATGTTTAGCCCTGGATGTGCTTCGTTAGTCAAATCAAATAACAGGGATTATTTTTTTTTGTTTTTTTTTTTAATGAAGTCACTAATATTTTTGTTCAAAATACCCAATTTTAAAAATTTAATGCATTGATTTTAGTATCTATAAAAACAAATTCTTAAAGTGGCAAGATATTACGTTTTGAACACAAAAATATATATATATTTTTTTTTTTGTAATAATAATAATTATTTTATATGCGTCTTTTAAACGTTAGATTGAAGTGCTTAATCTGACGTACAGAAGATGTCCCAAAAAGGGCCAAAGTGTGCTTAGTTATATGGTTTTTAGTTCATCATTATATGCATAACAGGAACTGAGAAATATAAGTAATAACACAAATGCATACATCGCTATAGGTAGCAAAGACTGACTCTTGTATCTTTGGACCATTGTTTCGATCGATTCCATCTCTTGCACTTACTATAGTGCCTACTTAGGTGTTATCCAAAAATCAACAGGACAAAAAAGAGTTAAAATCTTTCTTTGATTTTCTTAATTTTTTAGTTGCATGAAAGGGGTATGACCATGGAAATGCCTATGTGCATTTAGGTAAAAATATTAAATTTTCTATAATATTTTAAAATCAGCCAACCAATCGCTGGTTCTGATCTTATTAACATCTACAAATACAACAAAAAGTCAACAAGAACAACAATTCGTTGAATACGTGGCACAATAATAAATAACATACTGCGCACAAGTTCACATTATTAAAGACATTTTATTTGACCTATTACAACAATACACTTTTAAATATTGAAGTATCATTACAGTTTCGGATAAGGAAAAGTAAGCAATTTCTAAAGTTAATAACTGGGGACCTTTATAAGATATTAACGTAATTGTTTTTTAAAAAACTTGTACATCCTTGAAGATTTAGAAATAATAAAAAGAATAATTTTCATAGTTTGTATGAATTATAGATACCGCCAAAGTGAAATGCTTAAAAATCCGATGTTAATCTCTGGAATGGGACGTCTGAAACAAAAAAGATTCTTAAAGGGGGCTGTCTTCCGGATGGCAATCTAACAAAATATTTGAAAAATTGAAGAAAGAAAAGAATTGTTCCTACAGCACTATTTTTGAAAAAAAGCGACCACATTTTTTCAACTTTTACCTCTGCTTAAAATTTTTTTTTTTACATTTTTTTAAAATTTTTTGGTAGACTACTGCAGAAAATATGTTAATAAGGAAATAAAACAAGGTTTTTTAAAATCGGCCCCGACAATCTTGAGATTAACTGCCCGCCACCGGATTTTTGAGCACTTTACTTTGACGCCATCTAAACTCATACAAATTATAAAAATTATTTTTTTATTTTTTTTTCAATCTTCAAGGATGTTTAAATTTGGAAAAAAAATGTATGTTAATAACTAATAAAGGGGCCAAGTTATTCCCTTTAGAAAATTGCTTACTTTTTCCCTATCGGAAACTGTAATGATACCTTAAATCTATGTGTTTTTGATTTATAAATATTTGTTTGTATTAATTAAATTAAATTGGGCTTCGTCACGAGCTAATCTTAAGAACAAAAAATATTAAAAAAAATATTTAAACCGACCTACACATTGCTGAGCTCTGCTGAGATCTGATCGTTTAAACATTCTTCAAATTAGTTCCAAAATGGGAGCTTATCTTCGCTTAAAAGCAGCACCATATTGTTTGATATCAACGTAGCCTTAAAAAATGTAGGTGATAAATATCCGCCTAATATACACACGCTTACTTCGACAAACTAGCAACAGGCAAACAATAACAATTTGTTATAATCAAAACAAAGCAAAACTAATGGAATAATTCACCCATGCTTAAGTAATTTATTCTTGTTCCCAAATCATCTTCAAATGTGTGTTAAAGCTAGGGCCGACATATGTCACTCAGTTGGAATTTTGACTGTAGTACGAAGGTCCTGAACTCCGCCGTTATTGTTCCTGTTGTTGTTGCTGTTGTTGCCGCTGCTGATAGCAGCTGCAATGCTATAAAAATTTTTAATCGGAAATATCATTCAGTTGATGTGTGAAATGTTGACAGGACTTATTCAAAATGTTGTTAATCCTGCACGGCAAGACAATAAAAAAGAGCTGGAAAAGGGTTAAAAAGTATTTGAATGTTACTGCATATGTACTTTACTGCGAATGTAGAAAAATATAAAAAAAACAAAATACATTAATATTCAATGTGGCTGCAGGTTGAAGGCATTCTTTCATTTTGTTTAACATTTTTGAACCAAGCAGATTTTTTTCTATCTCTCTCTCTCTCTCTCTCTCTCTCTCTCTCTCTCTCTCTCTCTCTCTCTCTCTCTCTCTCTCTCTCTCTCTCTCTGATGGAGACGAATTTTTTATAAATTTTTTTTTTTTTTGCTGGGTTTTTTTGTGCAGAATGCGTTACAATTTATACAAATTAAAGCCAAGCACGTTCCATTGATTAACCCAAAGTGGCGCTTTGTACTGTCTACGTACAATTGACTTCAGTTCTTGTATGTTTGACTGCAGATTTCACACAAACACATACTCATGCAGCCAATGTCTGTGCGTTTCCGCAGTAATTCCTGTATTTTTTATTTAATATTCCGTACGCATTGAAGACAGTTGTAAAAGTGTGTGCATGTTGCGGTATCTTTTTAACACAAGCGGCATCTTTTTAATCCACAAATACTCGCATTGTATTAAAAAGTCGTTTATGTTGTTAGAAATTATTTAGTTAAAGTTGAGCAAACAAGATACACAGGAGGCCCAAACTAAAGCAACTTAAATCATATGGTGCTCTAAGCCTTACAAATTTCATTATATTAAAGATGTTAAAGATATAATAGATATAGTATTAAAGATATATTCTCCGCCTTGGAGCTCGAGGAAACGATGATGAAAGATATAACAAAATTGTTCTTGCCTTAAAGCATAATTATTTATTCACTCGTTAAAATAAAAACTTTTCCAGTTTTTCCAGTATATTCCTTTCTAATAGTCTAAGCTAAAGCAACTACAGGTAAACTACAGTTAATTAGAGATAAAACAAAGTATATGCTGTCTACAAACAAGGGAGTGCGACGTCTAGACTCCCACGTTTCATCCGGCAGCTATAACTTTAAGGTAGTCAAGGAGTTCGTTTACCTTGGCACCGCCATTCATACCAACAACGAAATCAGCCTGGAGATAACGCGAAGAACAATAATTGCTAATAGGTGCTACTACGGGCTCAGTAAGCAACTAAGTTCCAGAGCCCTCTCTCGATCGACAAAACTAACACTCTACAAGACGCTCGTTCTACCTGTCATGCTTTATGACGCTGAGGCATGGACAGTTTCGCAAACTGACGCAGCGGCTCTGGGGGTGTTTGAGAGAAAATTTCTTCGCAAAATCTTCGGTCCTGTTCGAGCTGTATGAGCTCTACGATGACATTGACGTAGTTCGGCGTATAACTGTGCAGCGACTACGCTGGCAGGGTCATGTCTATCGTATGAACGACGAAGCTCCAGCGAAAAAGGTGCTCGAGGCGAGGGTCGCTGGTCAACGACGACGAGGGAGACCATGCCTCCGATGGATGGACCAGGCTGAGGAAGCCCTAACCGCAATTGGTGTATCCGATTGGAGAAGGCGCGAGCAAAGCAGAAGCGCCTGGCGAGAGCTGATGAGGTCAGCCGATACCCGAACACGGGTTGTTACGGCCACCTAAGTAAGTAAGTAAGCTAAAGCAACTTTTTAATTTATATAATAATATCGAAGAATATCATGACATTACTTAATAATAATGATGTTGATTCATTATTTTTCAGGAATGTGAAATATCCGCGTGGGATTTAATATTCACTGAGAAGTTGTAAGTACAGCTTTTTTGTTAAATCAACCAAAACATTGTGAAGTTAAAAAAAAAATTGATGATTTTCATATTTGTGCTTATTGTTAGTAAAAATAAAAATAAGGTTTTTGTTTACACAGAGAAATATTTAATCCATTTAAATGCAACAATTGTTGTAAAGGGTGGTTAAATTTTAAGGGCCGATGTTGAATGTGAACCACACCTAAACGTCAAGTTTCTTTCTGAATTTCATTTGACATTTCTCAATTTCAGACTAACGCAATTTGAACTATGGAAAGATACACAATCGAGCAACGCGTTAAAGTTATTCAGGCTTATTATGAAAATGGGCGTTCAAATCAAAATGCATATCGTACACTTCGTGATTTTTTCGGTCAATTTAATCGTCCAAATGTGCGTACAATCGGAAAAATCGTGCAAAAATTTGAGCAAACCGGGTCTGTAGGAGATGTGAAAACACCAGTGCATGCTCGTAGAACTCGTACTGCAGAAAATATTGCTGCTGTTCGCGATAGTGTGGCTAAAGAGCCATCCACCTCAACTCGTCGTCGTGCCCAGCAATTGCACCTCTCACGCTCGTAGTAGTTGATGAACTTGCATTTACACGCATTGACTCAAAAACTGAAGCCTCTTGACCATTTCAAGCATCGTCAATGGTCAGAATCGTGGCAAGAAATGGCAACAGTGGATGATCAATTTTATGCCGCATTTGGGCGAAAGATAATCCAAGAGTGATTGTCGAAAAACCAATGCACCCACAAAGAGTGACTGTTTGGTGCGATTTATAGGCTGGCGGCATCATCGGGTCGTATTTTTTCCAAAATGAGGCCGGTCAGGCAGTTAGTGTGTATGGTGTTCGCTTTCGTGAGATGATAACGAACTTTTTATGGCCCAAATTTGAAGATATGAATGTGGACGATATGTGGTTTCAACAGGACGGTGCCACTTGCCACACAGCTAACGAAACAATGGCTCTTTTGCGCGACAAATTCAATGGCCGTGTTATCTCTCGTGGTTGCGATGTCAATTGGCTGCCAAGATTATGTGATTTCACACCGTTGGACTTCTTTGTTTGGGGTTATTTGAATGAAAAGGTGTACTTCGATAAGCCAGCAACAATTCAAGAGCTAAAGGATGAGATAATTCGGCACATTAACGGCATAGAACCTCACTTAGGCCTCAGCGTCATCGAAAATTTGGACCATCGGATGGAGGTGTGCCGCCGAGGTCGAGGCGGCCATTTGGCCGATATTTTTTTTATACATAATTGAACCATACAAATATTATCAAAATTTAAAGATATGACAATAATTTTCTAAATAAATTGTGTTTTATTCAAAATCAACATCGGCCCTTAAAATTTAACCACCCTTTAGTAAGAGCAAATTTGTTACTTTAAAAAAGTTTTTATTAAGACTGCTGTTATTGAGACTTTTCACTTAAAACTAACAACAAAATTGTTGCTAAATGCAACTCTCCTGACACGACAGCTTATCAGTACATTTTGCTTCTATTTTTCAAACGTATCCCATAGCTTCAAGGGAGTGTGCTACACTGGCATAAAAACATACATTTATGTAGAAAGAATAAAAAAGCCTGACTTATTGCAAATTTAACAAGGTACAAATTTTATGAATCAACTAAAAACAACTTAAAATTATTCGAGCTTTTGAGCTTGAAATGCTTGAATTATGTTGTTTTTTACAAAAAAAAAAAAAAACAACATGAAAGGCATGATTGTGTTCAATATATTATGGTTCCTCTAATAAAAGTAATATTACTGCATCAACAAAGAAGAAAATATTGCAATAAATTATCGATTTAACAATAATCGATTTTTTTTTTAAATAGTTGTTGCAATTATTTTATTGCCTCTGGAATAAAATTTTCCTTGCATAACAGTGTTCTTAAAGCCATTATATTTTCTGTTCTACTAGGTACTGTGCTAGAATAATATTATTTCAATCAGTTTTTGATCTTTGCTATTAGAAATTAAATACAAAAATTATTCCTGCAATAACAGTATGATTTCTACAAAATTTGGTCATTTTATAGCTCTGCATTAGTTTTCTTTTTTTTTACAACATTTGTTGTCAGAGTCATGTTATGGTCTGCCCATATATGTGATGTCTTAGACTATTATTGTGGCAATAATTTTTTATTTTTTTTTTATTTAATTCAATAATACAACGATGAGCCACGAATTGGCCTAATTATTGTACAGAAATTACAGATGGCAGAAACCAAAAACTAGGATGTTCAATAAAATTTAATAATACAATAGAATTAACGTATGTTAATACTTTAAAATTATAATATTGTTTTTACTTAAAACTTTTTCATTATGAGAAAAAATATATACATACATATATATATATAAAACTAAGACCCGCCCAGCACGAATAAAGGGTAAACGTAATATAGACACAACATAATTATCACCAGCAACAGCAAAGAAAAGTATTAAAAAAAACAAAAATTTAATTAATTAAATTAATTTGAATTAACAAGTATCTAGATAAAATAGCGTTAGAATTTCTATGACAATTATAATAAAGAGTTTCATAATTTGCGTTCCAAAGCGGCCTTAAATTGACTAACATTCAGAGAGAAATGACGTTCTATGTAAGGAAGGACGGTATTCCAAAGCCTACAAGCACGTACTATGAACGATCTTTCCATAATAGAAGAAGAAAAAACAGGACATAACAGTATACGTGTTCTACTTGAACTTTAAAATATGAATTTGCTAACTAGATATAACGGGGCGTTAAAACGAACTATTTTATAGAGCAGTAGTAGAGTGCGCAACCTTACAAAACTATCAAAACTCCTCCCAATGAAATCTTTAACGTAATCAGAGATGTGATCATGAATGCGGAGATTATATACAAAACGAATTACCCTGTGAAAACATAACTTCAATTTGTGCAAATTGAGTTGAGCAGTCCCGGAATATAACTCCAATCCATACAGCAACATTTACATAAATAAAGCATAACCAATCCTTTTTCTAATGCTAAAAGGCAAACAATAGTTAATACATATAGTTAATACATTTTACGGAATGCAAATAATACCTTGGATATTATGTGATTAGTATGAAAAATAAAGCACAGATCTCTAGCAATGTAGAAACCAAGGCTCCTATAGTGAGATATAAATTCTATAACATCATTATTAACGTAAATACTGGGGCTTGGCCTAGACTACGATAAAACAGCATTGCCTTAGTTTTTGAGGGATTTAGGTCAATAAAGTTTTGTTTTGACAAAATTTGAAATATTATCCAAATCTCTATTAATCTGCAATGCAAAGTTATTTAATTCTCCATCGCGACATACTCCAAGCATTTGCACATCGTCCGCAAAGATGTGTCCAGAGCAGAAAGAAAGACACTCGAATATACCGTTCACATACATCATGAATAAAAGAGATAAAGCGCATACTCTTAATTTAAAAAAATCCTTAGTACGCTTAAAATATTCAGTCAAGCGCCTTATATTAAAAAATTAACAAATTTTTATCGCTCTACAATATGTTTATCCGCTCTCACTCTCACTGTTTTTTGCCAGTTTATATTGAGATCAACTAAAACTTTTCTACGCCATTCCAACCATCACTGTGTGATATCAGCCCTTGAGACAATCCATGTCAAACGAAATAAAAAAACATTTTTTCTTTTGTTTTGTTTTCTTTTGTTTTGCATCTCAACAATGCATTTATATGTATCTCTCTTTTCGCCTTGCGCTAGGCTCGTCTTTTTTTTATGTTGTGCTGTTCTAGCTGAACAGAAAAAGAAAAAAAAAAAACAATCGACTACAAAATCACTACAAAGTAAAAAACAATTTGAATAAAAATACTTTTCCTTTCAATTTCTTGGTCATATTTGATAATTTATTTAAACATATTATAACATATGAAATTTTATTATCTTAATTTTTTTTTTATTTGTTTTATTATCATAAATATATTAATTTCTTGATGAATGCTTTTAAGGTCGGCGCTAATATAATCAGACTGTTAATCAGAAGCGCCAACTTCAAAGCATTTGTATTCATCAAGAAATTAATATATTTATGATAATAAAACAAATAAGAAAAAAATTAAGATAATAAAATTTCATATATAATAATATGTTTAAATAAATTATCAAATATGACCAAGAAATGGAAAGGAAAAGTATTTATATTCAAATTATTTTTTACATTGTAGTGATTTTGTAGTCGATTGTTTTTTTTTTAAAAAATTTTTTATATCATCCTTTTTAGAGAATATGATAAATTTTCAAAAAAAGAGTATAAACAACATTAGTATAATTGTTCCGAAAAATTTTTCTATTAAATTCTGAAAGTTTGTTGGTTATTTCAAATATCTGACTCTTAAATTTAAAGTAAATGTCACATGTTTTGAAATTGTTATAACCATTCTTGTAACGAGTTTTATTACCCTAGTGTCAATATTATTCGAGATATAGTGTTTTTCTAATATTTCCACGCCCCTTTGTTATATAAGCGCCCACTTTCTTGAGCATTATTTCCAATAATTGTGCCTACCCCTGTACTTTATTTCAGTACCCCAGCGTCAATATTAACTGCGATAGTGTTTATCTAGTATTGCCACGCCCATTTATCGAATAACGCATACTTTATTGACCATAATTTTTAATAATTCTGCCTACCCCTGTACTTAAATAAATTTCAGTGCCCTAGTGTCAATATTAATCAAGATACACTGTTTATCTAATATTTCCACGCCCAGTAGTTGAAAGCCGCCCACTTTCTTCACCGTAATTTTTACTAATAATGCCTACCCTTATACCAAATTGCAGTACCATAGTATCAATATTATTCGAGATATTCTCTTTTTCTAATATTGCCACGCCCATCTCCCAAATAACGCCCATTTTCTTGACGGAAATTTGTAATAATTGTGCATACCACTACACTAAATTTCAGTACCCTAGTGTCATTATTATTCGAGTTAAAGTGTTTTTATAATATTGACACGCCCATTTGTCGAATAACGCCCACTTTATTGGCCATCATTTGTAATAGTAATGCCTACCCTTATACTAAATTGCAGTACCATAGTATCAATATTATTCGAGATATACTCTTTTTCTAATACTGCCACGCCCATTTGTCAAATAACGCCCTTGACCATAATTTGCATTAACTGTGTCTACTCCTACACTAAATTTTAGTACCCTAGTGTCCATATTATTCGAAATACAGTGGTTTTATAATATTGACACGCCCATTTTTCGAATAACGCCCACTTTATTGACCATAATTTGTAATAATAATGCCTACTCCTATACTAAATTGCAGGACTCTAGTCTCAAAATTATTCAAGATACACTGTTTTTCTAATATTGCCACGCCCATTTTTCGAATGACGCCCATTTTCTTGCCCGTTATTTGTAATAATTGTGCCTACACCTACATTAAATTGCAGTACCCTAGTGTCAATATTATTCGAGATACAGTAGTATTTAATATTGCGAGATCTATTATTGCCACGCCCAGATATCGAATACCGCCCACTTTTTTACGGGCACCTCCATGATTATCATATCTATCTGTTCCCCAAAAACTATGGCAATCAGGCATATGGTTTAGGAGTTATCGATGTACATACATTTTAAAAAAAAAAAAGAAAAGAGAAACCGACGAACTTGAGAACCTCCTCCTTTTTGAAGTCGGTTAAAAAGTAGAAAACAACATGGAGTTTATTGAAATTCTCACAACACAAATACGTGAAAAAAGATCAAGCTGTTCGTGGCATCGGGGTTGGTTTCTTAAAAAACCTTCAATTAAACATACTTATTATTAAAACTTCGCAATGAAAATACCCCTATGCTGTGCTGTAACACAAATATGATATTTTAAAACTTATTTCATAAAAATCGACCCAGTATTTTTGAAGTTTACCTAGAAATAAAAATGTGTACTTCAATTTTATATAATAGTATAGATATAGATTTTTATGGTATATTTTTGAAGCAATTAAGAAGTCTTGCGACAGCATTTTTGCCATAATCATCTTATGGTCGGTCCAATAAGCAATGTTTTGTAAAACATGATTGTACCAAACATCTAATATTTAAACAAAAAAATAATTTGCTGAAAAATGAACGTCACCTCTCAAAGCTTGATTGTTGTAAGTATGCTTTTTCTCTGCGTGAATATGTGAAGTACATCTATTTAAAAAAATTTTTTTTGCTATATATTTAATTTTTTTTTTTTAAATTTTTTATGTAGGTTTTGGCATATCATGCATGCCTGTTTCTTTTTCGACTACAAATCTTGTATCTCGTTTTTGGCAAACTATTCTTATACATATATTCTACTCGCACTTTTTGTTATGGGCATGCTGGTATAAATAGACACAAAAATGAAACGGTCATAAAAATGCCAGTTTTCAAGTTTGTTTTTCGTCATGGGCATGATGGTCTAAGCAGACACAATCAGTTATCAGTTACTTTTAAAGTTTTTTCTAAAAACATCCTGTTTTGAAGTTTGTTACTTGCATGGCTCTAAAAGGCATGGCTTTTAAATTTTAAAAGGAAATTACATTGCATTATTTTATTGAGTTACTTATACATTCTTAAAATTTTTCAACTTGCTTCGAAGTTTGAAAAAGACGCTATGTTTCAAGATAACATGATACATTTTGAAGCATCTTTCCTCTTTGTAGCTATTTCAGATTAACATGCTATTAAATATACTGCTCCTTGAACTGTGTTTGATTCATTCTCAAATGTCTTATGTTTCATTTTTTGAGAAAGTCCGAAATATATTGTGTGTATATTTACCTGACCTTTCACAAATGGTTTCACTGTTTGATGTCATATTCGATATTGGCAATGAATGCCAATGAGCTCCAATAGAAATGAGCATTATGAAGATCATGTAGCTCGCAATATGCAAAACTCAATGAATGCTATTTTCAACCATGACAGCCAATGCCCAACCACAACGGCGAATTGCTGTTTGTATGCTGCAATTTAATCGTTCATATGTGCTCAGAATATGACCCAACTACTAATCACCACTTCTAAGCCGACACTTGATTGCATACCCGACCATTCTATACCACTTGTCAAAGTCGTACAAGTTCAGTTTAAAGTGCCACCGGCATGTCATGTGGTTATATATAACTGACTGACTGCCGCGCCTTGGGCTAGATGCCATCACCATTATTTGCATCATGACCACGAGAATCAGGAACACAATAGAACGACACAATTCCTAGAGTCATAAGTTATGATGCCAACATATCCCTCCATCCATTTGCTTGTACGTCCCAGCATATTCGTCGCATCCGCTAGCAAACATATGCACAAAAAATTTCTAAAAATGAAAAAACGGGAAAACGAAAATTAATAAAAACTTTTGAACATGGCCAGAGTTGAAACACTGGGAAAAAAATGTTATTGCCAAGTTTGCGTGAAAATGAATTCAATGATGATTTTTGAAAAAATAATCTATATATAGCAAGTAGAGCGGGTTCAAGTGGCAGGAGCTTAAGTGGCTGAATTGCATCCAAATCATCGCCACCATCACCATCAACAGCAGGCATAGTCAAGCGCATAGCTCACACACACACACAACAACCATCCACACATAATGGAAAATACAAACAAACTTGTACACTAAATAAAATATTCAATGAAGTAAATATAACCGACCTCGATGAAAATGGGTAAATGGTTTGGTTGTTAGGTGGGGTGGCTGAAATCTGCTGCTCTTGGTATTCGTTGTGCTCTTGGTGATGATGATGGAAAAATACACCTTAGAATTTCGTTACTCAAGCCGGCAAAATTTTTATTTACCACGTATTTGGGAAATATTTTGGATAAATTTAATTGCGATTTTTTCTTTTTTTGCGAAATTTTCTATTTGCGATGCAGCAAAATTTTGCTTGATAAAAGATTTCTAAACAAAGAAATGCGTTGCATTACTGTCAAGAGTAATTTATATGTAAGTTCAACTAATTTTTGCTTTATAGGATTTATATGCCCCGACGTGTACTTTGAAAATGATATTTTAACTTTGTTACTACGTTTGTATCGCCCATAAGTAGGCGTGGCAGGTATAGAAAAGTTAATTTATTCTTAATCAGCATCATCTTCTGAGTTTCAGTTAAGACATGTTACTGTGTCTGTCTGTCTGTCGGCACGATTACAGACCGAATTTTGAAGCTATCGTTATTAAATTTCATAAATAAGCTTTTATTTGAAAAATAAATACCAAGCTTAGAAAATGCCGAAACTAAGAGTAGTTCAAAATGAAAACTACAATCCAAAAAAAAAAAAAAAATTATAAATTGACTGGAAACTTTGTACATTAGCATTGATCTCAAATATACATCCAGAATTTGAATTTTGCAAAATCGAATGAAAATAACGTTTACTTTCTTACATGGGCGGAGGAAGGATATCATAACAAAATAAAATTTTTCTACCCGACAAATATGTTTTTATAAAATTGCAACACTTTCAGAATTATTAATAATACTGTTTTATTGTTTTAATTTTTCCGATATCTTTCCGATCAAATATTTTTTTTTTTCCAAAACTTCTAATTTTTATAAAATAAAATATTGGATTTTTTTTAAAAAAACAGCAGATTTTCTTCACTTTTTTATATTGTGAACGTTCTCAGATCATATTTCTACTAAATTTTTTTTTTTTTAAATTGATAGCGATTGCCTTGAAAGTATCTAAAGAAGAGATAAAAATTTGAAGCAAAAAATCTAATTATCTATATATAAAAATTTTCAATGGTTCTTACGCGAAAGCTGCTCTTAATAATTTAAATTTTACGATTTTCCTTGAGTTAGACTGCGAAAAAACTTGTGAAAGGTTTGATCCACCCTAATCTATATACAGGGTGTCCCAGACTTAGAGTATTATAATGTGGGGGCTGATTCCTCGTGATGAGGCGAGCAAAAAATCGTATGGGTGGGGGTGGTCGCAAATGCCCCCCTAGGGGGCTAGGAGTGAAAAACAAAAAAAATAGGTGTCGTTACGTTTTAATCCATAGCTAACAAATCCCTGCAACGATTAAAAAAAACCATAACTTTTTGAAAAGAAAATTAAATTTGCTTTAAGTTAATAGTTTAAAGTTTTTCCATAAAGTCATAAACAAAAAATGTATAAGCATCTGAAATCAAAAAATAGGTTTTTTTCTTTAAAAATTCAACTTTCAAGGCAATTTTCTCAGAAAAAACCCAAATGTTTTATTATTTTTTATGACGCAATTTTTTTCCTTGGTCAATTCTCTAAAAACCCGTCATACATTGTTTTCCGTTAATCATACATTCCGTTAAATCTAACTGTTTTACTAGTTATTGTTAGCAACAAAAAAACAAAGTCGTTTGCTTGCATTAAGTACCTCAGTGGGAGGAAAAAGTGGTAAGATCGGAAAATCGATTTTATACAAACAATATTATCTCTGAAGTATCCTTTGTGCGGGTTGGTATCCGTTAATATCTCAGGAACTGTAACACGTAAGGGCACCAAATTTACAACATGTTTTGTCAAGGCCAATATCTCGAATATAAAAAAAAAATTGCCTCACCCCCGATTACCGCCCACAAATCAATAAAAACGCTTTATTTCAGACGAATTTGGATGTATTGAACTAAAATTTTGTGTTAAGTTTTTAGAGTTACTCTAGGCAAGTGCAGTCAAAATGGGTGTGGTGGAACTATAACTACGCCCACTTTTCAGAAATCATTATATTTCCTCAGTTTTACATATTTACTAATGAAACTTGGTGTGTATGTGCTATAAGACCTAGTAGTGGTCACAATATATATAAATTTTTCCACGCCTTTTTTACCTCCCATCTGTATAAATAAAATCGTTCGTGCGGGTTCGTGTTTTAAGATCTCAGGAACGGTAACACCTAAGAGCACCAAACTTACAACATTTGTAGTGGAAGCCAATATCTCGAATAATGATAAAGAAAAAGTTGTCACTCCCTCTATTACCGCTCTCAAATCAATAAAAATGGTTTATTTCAGATGAATTTGGGTGTATTGGAATGAAATTTTGCAATTTTGTTTGTATAGTTACTCTTGGCAACTCAACTAAAAATAGGCGTGGTCAAACTATAACTACGCCAACTTTTCATAAAGCATTACAATTCGGCAGTTGTATAACTTTTATAATGAAATTTGGTGTATATGTGCTATTAGACCAATTGGTGGTCACTATATAAGAACATGTTGCCACGCCTACTTTTACTGCCGTTTTATTTATATAACATCGTTCGTGTGGTGTCTCTTAAGAATTTATAAAATCTGTTATTAAGGTTAATATCTACATTAATATAAAACTATTAGGGAATGGAGCTTCGGCAGGGTACGGAAGCTAACGTACCCCGCGGCCATATTGAGGTATATTCGAAGTCTTTAGCCGTCTATAAAATGGTATGTATTATCTCCAAAAATATTTGTGGCATACCCTTCATTTTATTTTACCCTAAGCTGCCACTGCTCATTATGCTAAAGAATATATGTGCAAAATTTGAATTGGTATGTGGAAATTTAATCCAACGATGTGAAATAATTTCGTCTTAAATTAAAGTGCCATGCTCCCGTTCAATTTCACCCAATTTTCTAGAGTACTGACTGCTAATTATTCCAAAGAATGTGGAAGAAGTCGAACAAACCGTATAGAAGGAGTTTGATTTAAATTAAAGTGGACGCCCCTGTTAAATTCCGACCAATATTTAAGACTGCTCAATATTCCAAAGAATAGATTTGCCAAATTTAGTTGAAACCAGAAAAACGGTGTAGAAAGAGTTTGATTAGAATTAAAATTGACACGCCCGTTGTCCAATCCCACCCACTTTTTTAGGCTTAAAACTACTCGTTATAGTAAAGAATATATGTGTGATATTTATTTGAAAACGGTGAAATGGTGTACATGGAAATATATTAAAAATTAAGTGGCGCACCCCCTGTCTAGTACTGCCCACTTTTATAAATTACAAGCTGATCCTTATGACAGATAATATGTGTGCAAAATTTGATTTAAGTTAGAAAAACGGTGTAGAGGGAGTTCGATTAGAGGTTAATTGACACGCCCCATGGCAATCCCTTCCACTTTTGTAGGCTTAAAACTTCTCATTATACTAAAGGACATATGTAAGAAATTTGGTTGAAATCGGGCAAACGGTGTAGATGGAGATAGTTTAAAAATAAAGTGCCACGCCCCTTGTGTATTACCACCTAATATTATAAACTTAAGGCTGCTGAAACAACCAAGGACAATATATGCAAAATTTGGTTGATTTCAGACACACGGTGTTGAAGAAATTCGATTAAAAGTAAAATGCCACACCCACTTTCTAGGTCTAAAGACTTCACATTGCACCATATGTGTATATAGAATATATGTGTAAAATTTGGTATAGGTTGGATAACGTCACTTTGTATGGGAGGTAGGCGTGGTTTTCATCCGATTTTGCTAAATATCTTAGAGATGGTTTATATTATGTAACAAGGTCTATGTGCAAAATTCCAAGACATTTCTGTAGTTTGAGTAGATTTTTAAGAGATTTAACGGTTAATATATAGTCACTTTGTATGGGAGGTAGACGTGGTATTCATCCGATTTTCTCAAATTTCATAGTCAGGATTTATATTAACAATCAAAGCTTTCGTGCACAATTTCAAGAAATTTTTTCAAGTTTTGTGGATTTCTAAAAGATTTAACTGTTAAAATAAAGTCACTTTGTATACAATTTGGCTCATTCTCGAACTTGATCTCCATTTTTCAAAAAGAAGCTTATATTTTGAATTTCATTGCGATAGCTTTAAAATTACGGCTGTAATCGTGTCCACAGACGGACACGGAAATATACCCGTGAATATACCCCTTACGCAGTACGCGTTGGGGTATAAAACCCCCTTTTACAGCACAGCAAAAAATAAAACTGCCTTATTTCAGACGGTTTTGGTTGTATAAGGCTAAAAATTAGCTTAGTTTGTATGGTTACTGTCGACAACAGCACTTAAAATGGGCGTGGTCGCACTATAACTACGCCCAACTTTCAGAAATCAGTATAACTCCTAAGTTGTACAAGTTTTCATAATGAATCTTGGTGTGTAGGTGCTACGAATTCAAGTGGTCGTCACTATATGCATAAATGTTGCCATGCCTTCTTTCTCTACCCATAAATCAATTAAATTTGAATATATCAAACGGGTTTGATCGTATAAGGCTAAAATTTGTTAATTTGGTTTATATGTTTCCTGTTGACAACTTTACAAAAAAATTGACGTTGCACTTTGGTTACGCCCACTTTGCAAGAGATACCTAAACGGATAAGCAAACAAAAACACTTTGGTATTTCTATGAGATAGAACCAAAATCAACAAAAATGCGTAGATATAGACAAATTACCCTTTACCATTTCTCTGAGAGAAAGCATGCAAAAATAGCGATTAGTTATTGTCTTAATTGCAGGAACCCGCTGCGTAGAGTCTTAATTTTCTAATATCTATTAATCTTTATATATAAAATTCTTCTGTATATGGCTCACTTCAGGGACAACTCCTCCTAAACGGCTGGACCGATAACGATGAAATTTGGTGTCCGTGCGGTTGGGTGTGTATGTGATGCCTTAAGTCTAAAATTTGACCCCGTAGGTGATGCTGTTGTTGCTGTCGCAGTGCTTAAAGGGATATTTAAGAGCATAACTCACAAACGAATAGAGAAATTGTCATGACTTTTTCACTACGCCATTTCTTTTTATGCATACAAAATTACAAAAATACAAAATGAATAAAAAATCCTTATATTTTTATGATAGTCGTCAGGCTTGATTTTTCGATCAAACGTTATTAAGTTTTTATGATAGAAACTTTAAATAAACCCTACATTTATGCGTACCGTATGAAAGAACATTAGAAAAACCATTTTTGATTTTGAATATATTTTCAACAACAAATATTAAAACCAAACTTTTTTTGCGTAATAAAGAAATACGTTAAAATTTTTTTTTAAATAAAAATTAGAAGGTAAACTAAAATGAAAAAGATTGAAGCAAGATTGAACCGACAATTAATCAATTTGGAGCAAAAAAAAAAAATAATGCAATCCTTTGTAACATGACCGAGTGATTCATTTTGAAATCCAGCACTTTCATTTTTGATTAATTTTTTTTTTCTATTTCGCCAAAAAATAAAATAAGTACTAAAAACTTTTTGAGTGTTTCAGGTACGAAAGTTTTTGTGGTGTCAATTTCTTGGAAATTTTAATCAACTTGCATGTTCTTATAGAAAACTAAAATTCTCTAATAAAAGACATCTAAACGAAGAATGTTAGTTACCACAAAGGTATGCAATTAACAAGTTTCAATAATATAACTTTGAAAAATCTTGCAGGGCAGATTATTTACCTTCAACATTTAAGGAGTTTGATGACCTTAGGACATTAGATGATCTCGATCTGAGGATCTTAGTATGTTTGCCGATGACAAAAAACGTCAAAAGTTTGGGTACAAATGGTTAAATACAAAAACGTGGTTTCCGAGGCACAAATAATAAGTGCGTGACTTTGGCACCTAAGGACCTTGGTTTAAACCCCCTTTGCTGACAATGCCACTATTCAGGAGATACCCGGGTATTCATTAGAATAATTTATTCGTCTTCTATTGGAACGTCCTTAATTCTTAAAGTGTAATAGATATGCAAAAGTTTTTCGATCTTTGAAACATCAACCGCTTTCTCACAGGAGAATGGGCCCAGCTGAAAAAAGTTTCTAAAATCTGGGAGGAGGAAGCAGGTATTTTTAACCAGAAATGATGCTTATGTCAACCGCAGTACTGCCACTATCTACATTGCGTACATCATTATCGACATTGCTAACAAATTGTTGACATTGTCTACAAATTGTCGATATTATCTACAAATTGTCGATATTGACGACAAAATTATCGACAATTACAGTCGACAGGTAGAGGAACTGATCATAACTACTAAAAGAAAAGGAGTTCTAGTTACCAGGTCTTTGGACTCGACAAAATAGTAAACGTGTAATAGTTATATGTTAGGGTTAATATTTTATACTATATTATAAAAACATAATGTTATTATATACACTTAATGAGATTACATGAAATAAAAAAAGTTCAATGATAGAAATGTTACTTTGTGACGGATATTGAAGAAGATTGCTGAGAATGATACAGCCAAAGTTTATTTTTCTGACAGTATTTTTAATTCAGTGAGTGATTTTCAGTGAAAATTATCAAAAAAAAAAAAAAACTTTGTGCTATCCAAGTTCAATTTGCATACTTTTTCGTGATCCTGAATCGGCGTGCACATAATATTCACTTTAAAGAACTTAACAAAGAATACATAAATCAGCCATTTTTAAATGCCTTTAACCACTCAGTACATTTTTATAAATGCAATCTTTTTTTTCTCTCTCTTAACCCTGTGGCATCCTTAAGAGTCCTTACGATGTGATGTTTACCATATGACATTTTTCGCCCCTTGCAAAGCAATCAGCCAACCAACCAAACAACAAACAACAACAAAGCATCGACGGATGCCTTTTTGCTGTGACGAAAGAGCATACATATTGAGGTCATATGAGCGGTCCTTGCCACAAACATGTTCCATTTCCGGCACTAAGCTGAATGAATTGTTCATAACCTTTTTTCACTTTGTAGTGTTTATTGTAGCTGTTGTTGTTTTATAACTTTTTTTTGTTGGTATTGCTATGAAAAATGCTGGCATTTTCATGCCACTCGACCACTACACAGGATGTTGCTGTTGATTTGATGCCTGTGATGCAGTTATTCACAATGTCGGGCGTTGCTATCCAACACTATGAGTAGCTAGAGTGCGAGTTGTTTGATTTGAATGCACGAATGAACTTGCATATTTTTAATGAGAGCTATGCAAGTAGGCTAGATGCGATTAAGGTACTTTAAAAATAGGACAAAACGCTATTAAAAGCACAAACAAATTATTAAGCTTTACGTCGAACCAAAAAAGATTAAAAATTATTAATACACATAAAATTAAAAACTTATTAGTTGTTTTGTATAGAAGCTCAATAATAATAGTTAGTGACTTTTTTATAAAGTGTTAAAGCGTGTTCATTTCAACGCTTAAAGCTAAATTACAGAACTTTTATTTAAAGTACTTTATAATTGAATGTTGCTCATACGTCATGTTGTACACGCTGTTTATTGAAGAGTCAAACGATTTAACACACTCATACAGTTTCTGTAAATGACTTTTATTTATTTCGTGCTCATTAACTGCCATTAATTAAAATTTTTATCTGTATATCCTGGAGATACAGTTGTCAAGTGCATTTCAAATTGACTCGCCATGCGATGGATGGATGGATGTATGTTGGAATGCTATTAACCGCGCACACAAGTGTTGATAAATTAAATTGTCTTGCTCTATATATGTGTGATCAATGTTGCCCAAGGTGATAAACAGACATTTCAATGACAGTCTTATGCGAGTCAATAGTTTACTGTGTATGTTAACTTTCATGCCATTCATGCTAAGGTCAAAGCTGTTTGTAGTTTGTAACCCATTAATGATTGGTTAAATAATTAATGGCCAGTTGTATAAAACAAGCTATCCTCTAGTAAGACAATTAAGTCGTCAGTTCACTGAAATTTGTGTTGCAAAATTAATTTAACTGCTAGTTAAGGTAACTGATTGAATTTCATCAATTAACTTTTAAGTTTTCTTTATGTACAAAAAATATGACAACTGATTAAGCTGCTCCACATCAAATTCCACAACGAAATTTGACAAAATATTGCATTTTTACACTTTGGACATTGTCAAAATAACAATAATAAACAGCCTTGGGCCGCCAAAATTGTTGGCTTAGCCAACAACCATCAGTTACTTTCCAACCGAAAACTACGCATTTTTCGAAAATATTTTTTAATTGATCAGTGAAGCCACCCCAGTAGCCAGGAATTTTCTTGAAGGGCAAATATTTGATAGCAAATATTCTCAGCAAAAACAACTGATTTAACATCAAAATTACCAGTTTTTCTTTTGAAAATTTTAAATTTCCTTAGTTATAAGAAAATATATATATATAAAACTTAAAATACATATTTACCTTAAATTTTCCTCGGTGGCGGTCGTGGCGTAGTGGGCAGAGTATGTGACTCTTACGCCAGAGAACCCAGGTTCGAATCCTCTATCTGGCACAGAAAGTTTTTTCAATTGAATTAATTTTTCTGTTCGGCCGTCAACTCTCTGCAGACAATGGCAAACCTCAGAGAGTAAAAACATGAAAAGCTTCTTGAGAACATAAGCCGTTCGGAGTCGGCGTAAAACATGTAGATCCAGTTCTCGATCATTTGTGTTCAAACATTTCACAACACACGCAACAAAATTGATCATAAGAAGTTCGGTCAAAGTCCTTTCAAGGGCTGAAATGGCCATTTCGTTTTTTTTTTTGTTTGTTAAATTTTGCTTATATTAAATTAATTCTGAAAATGTATTTCAGAATATTTGGAAGCTAATTTTTTTAATAATTTCATTTATTTTTCTTCTTTTTTGTTAATGAATGTAAAAACTGCATAAAACAGGCATTTTCTTTTCATTTTATTATATTATTTGACACTATCGGGGTCAAATATCCAATAAAAAACCAATACTTTATGCAACTGGCTCACATAACTGAACAACAGAGTATCATTTGAGTAAAGAGCCATCGCCCGACTTCTTATAAGTAGTTTTAATCTGGCAACTTAGTATTTTGAGTCTAGCAACTTTTTTGAGCTCAAAAGAGTGACAACTTACTGCAAGTATTATATCATCAAGGAAGGAAATGGCCCGCTTTTTGCTGAAGAAACGTTTCAAAGTATTCAAAACTTGGTAGCTCTTATGTTGCCGAAACACTATTGTTTGAATAGATTATCGCCAACAAAGTTTTTTTATGTTTTCATACCGAGTAAAAATATATGAAAAAGCCCATTTTTCACTCTTCAACTCATTTTATAAATTCTTATTGAAACTTTTTACAAAAACTCTACAACATTTTATACCTTAACCTCTTTAATGCCTGATATAAAATGGTTTTAATAAGGAAAGTTAAGATTTTAAGATCTAAAGAACTTAAAAAGGGCTTTTTTATTTTTAAAAATTAGAAGCACAATTTTATGCATGCTTTTGTCATGCAGTATTTTACAAACTTTGTTCAGATCTTAAACTCTTATTTGTAAAAGTTAAAAAATTAAAATTCTCCGTCTTGTTGAAGTTAAACTTTCCAAACTAATGGGAAGACCTTAGAACCAGAATCTCTTAGAAACAATAAATAGTTGGTCGATGTTTGTTCAGCGAATAAAACAAAACTTTTTTGTCAACAATAGCTGAGGAAACAAAAGTAATAATATTTTATTTCTCTTTTTTCTCCAAATATACCAAGCAAAACCATGAAAGGTATGCGCCAACAAAACATAAGACTCAGACAAAAGAAGGTGTAGGAACTTCTAAGTTCATGGTTTAATTAACTCTGCTGGCGTAACTAAATGAAACAACAAACAATAAAACATCAGCTGCTGCTGCAGCAACAAATGATATTCAGTCTTCGTGCACCTCAACCCGCAACAGCTGCCATCCATAGCTGTCAATTAAAGACAATGAAATTCGATGTCGAACCCAAGTAATGAACCCACAAAATTCCTGAAATATTACAACAGCAAGTGGCAAAAAACTCGTAAAACGTTTTCGAAATTCAAGAAAATCATGCTGCCCAAGCTGAGTTTTGCACAAAATCAAGTCAATTAAGCGCAGCAGCAGGCAAGAACTTTTCCAGTTCAATGCCATAGTTCAGAGTTTACTGAGTGCACACAGAGAAAGTGGAGAAAGAGAGAAGGCGAGTAAAAAAAGTAAATACAAAGTGAGATGAATAGAAAAATAAATAGGACAAAATAAGTAACATAAAATGGATGCTACAAAAATTCTTACACTAATAAATGTTGGCTAAGAATCTTTTTGGACAACTAAGTTTATGTAGCAGTTCAGCTTTGGCCACGGGCTACACAAATAAATGTTCACCATCAAAGCAATTTAATTAGTGACAAATGGCCAGTTGAACGCTAAGATGAAAGTCGTTAAGTAACCGCATATAACAAAGTCTAGGCGTGGTAAGCGTGTATTAATGCCGACACGTACGGTTAACGTTATTAGCAGGTCTTTTATTTCATGCTCATTTAAGACCATCTGAAGTGTAATTTCGGCAGAGCAAACAATTATCTCGACTAACTCAGAATCGTTTGAAGTCTTTGTGATTCCAAAAGAATTAATAAAGGCTACAAGGCCAATAAGAATCTCAGTTAACAATTTAAATTAATAAATATAAAGGCAATAGTTAACTAGATTTTGAACAAACTATAAGAGGACTGGTAGCAGATGAATAAATTGTATGAAATAAGTTACCTTTTAATTCAGAAATAAAGGTCTTGAAACATTTATTTCAATTTAATTTGATGTTTAATAATTCTATTAATAATTCACATTTTAAAATTTCAACACACAAATATTTGTATGATTTTAGAATAATACAATAAGAAAAATAAAAATATTATCAAATATTCGGCAACTCAAACTACCCGCTTTTATATATATCAATATATTGCAATTCAAATGTCTTTCAGAAGCAGGCTCTACTGAGGAAGGGGGACGCAGAAGGAGCTCGAGCCCAGGGCCCCGCATAAGAAACAAGCTCAACAAATGTGTTCAGATAAATAAATTCCTACAGGGCAAATAAATGTAAAAATGCTGTCAATTAGCATATATTTGGTCTAATTAACTGAAGGAAAACTACAAAGAAAGAGGAAAATTAAATTTAGTACTCAAAGGAAATATGGTGTGGTATGTGTGAGGAAATTTTATTTCTAAAAAGAAGATTTGCAGTCAACTTTTAGATGGATTGTAAGCCAAAGAATCTATTTAATGAAATAAACCATCTTGAGCTTTCCCTGAGGTTTCCAACCACTGCGATCCAGATTTTTTTTTCAGTTAAAACAAAGTTGTTTAAATGGCCTTTTCCTGCTGAACATAAATTCGAATATAGCAAGAAAATTCAACTTTGCAGCTCTAAAATATGAGCTTTCACTACAAAAAGCTACAAAGGCAGTAGAAAATAATATTTTTTTCTAAAATAAAGCTATTTAAAATTTTAATAATAAGGGAAGACGGGGTATATTTGACACTTTCTTTTAAAAGTTCTGTATCTTATACAAAATATAACATAATTTTATAAAGAGTTATATCCTTAGCAGCGCCGGCGTTTTTAACCGACTTCTAAAAGGAGGAGGTTTTCAAGTTCGTCGGTTTCTCTGTTTTTTTTTTTTTTAAATGTATGTACATCGATAACTCCTAATCCATATGCCTGATTGCCATAATTTTTGGTGAACAGATAGATATCATAAACATGGTGGTGCTCGTAAAAAAGTGGGGGGTATTCGAGAAATTGGCGTGGCAATACTAGATCTCGTAATACTAGATACTACTCTATCTCGAATAATATTGACACTAGGTTACTGCAATTTAGTGTACGGATAAAAATAATTATTACAAATTACCGTCATTCGACAAATGGGCGTGGCAATATTAGAAAAACAGTGTATTTTGAATAATTTTCTGACACAAGTGTACTGCAATTTAGTATAAGGGTAGGCATTATTATTACAAATTATGATCCATAAAGTGGGCGTTATTCGACAAATGGGCGTGGCAATATTATAAAAACAGTGTATCTTGAATAATATTGACACTAGTGTACTGCAATTTAGTGTAGGGGGTAGACACAGTTAATACAAAGTACGGTCAATAGAATGGGCGTTACAGATTATGATCAAGAAAGTGGGCGTTATTCGACAAATGGGCGTGACAATATAAGAAAAAGAGTGTATCTGGAATAATATTGATACTATGGTACTGCAACTGGTACTGGTATAGGAGTAGGCATTAATAGTACAAATTGTGGTCAAGAAAGTGGGCGTTATTTGACAAATGGGCGTGTCAATATTAGAAAAACAGTGTATATCGAATAATATTGATACCAGGGCACTGAAATTTATTGTAGTACAGGGCAGGTCCGTAGCCAGGATTTACCTAAGGGGGGGTTTTCATAAAAAAAAATATCGATATTTTTTGATATCAATGAATCAAAGGAATTCAGTATAAAACTTAAATGAATTTTTAATAAAACTTACTTTTATTTATTTTTATGTGTTTGTATTAAGTCTTCTCTTTTTTTTTGCCAACTCTGATAATACATCATCCTCTATGAATTTGCTATCCCTATGTATTCTTAAGGATGCACAATCATTTAAGCGGTACTCGCCCATAGAACTTCTAAAAATATATTTTAAATATCAGTTGCACTCCTTCACCTATCACAACACTTTCCTAATATTTGCGCCAGCATCCGCTGCTGAATTCTGATTTAGTTTATTCCTATGGCAGTATTACCAGAGCAAGGTAAAATCCTTGCATATTGTTTATTTAAAAATGTTGGTCGTTTGCCGTTTTTGGATGTCATCAAAATCGAGTTGAACAATGACAAAAGCCAGTTGTACTTTGAAAATTATACTTCCATGTTGTAAATTGTTGCACCAAGGAAAGGTATATAAACAGTAATTTTGTAAAAATTTACCACACCATTAGAAATGTGGCCTACAATGCAAATTCCTTTCAAACGATATTTTCGTAAGCGTCTTATTAAAGTATTCCAACAAATTACCTACAAGCTGCTAAGGATTAAAATTCTGTATAAAGCAATTTTGAACTATAAGCCACTTGTGAACTACTAGAAAAATTACCACGATAAGAAGACTAACATTTTCTTATAAGTAAATCCGTAACCAACTCCTAAGTTTTAACAGATCACTTTTAAATTTTCAAAATTTTTAAATTAAAATGGGTTTTTCGACAACATTCAAAAGGTGTGAAAATTCCATTTTTAAACATGTTTGTTGTCCCAAAAGGTTGAGATCCCGCGTCAGTGCTAAAAAAACGCAAAACTTATTGCAAAGCTCCGTTTTTCAATTTGGAGTAAGCTAACTAATGGCAACGGTTCAACCAAGACTGCTTAGATCGTAGATTACGCGAACCACTAACAGGAATATTAAAAGGGGGCAGGGGGGAGTGGAAATTAAATTTTTTGAAAACTTCAAATGAAATGAAATTGGAAAAATCGTTGCTGGCACCTTTTTGTACTGCCGAAGTCGAGGCAGTTTCGATGTATCAAATGGAATTTGTTTCTGGAACAACTTCTACAATCATACACACAAAACGCACGAACTTAGAATTATTAACATAAAAAGTGAAATATTCGTAATAACACTACTTATAGGGCCGCTTTAACATTACTGTCAATACTACCACCTCCTGCAACTTCCGGTTCCAACGGCAGTTCTGGCAGTTTACTTTTCAGGTTGTAAAGATTATTGAACGCATTCTACAATGCAATACAATATTACATTTTTATGATTTAGCTAAAATTGTAACCATTAAATAATTATAATATAGAATGGACACCGCACACATTGACCACTACCCCATTCTGGCAGCACTGCACTCGGTTGGTGCATCAGCAAAGTAGTTCTAATGTCGCTTCGACTTCGGCGCTATCATCTTCTGTTTATTATTAATTTGTACTTAATTTTGTAACATTGGATCTAAGTATTAAAGAATATCAAAATGTCGCCATACTTAGGACGGAAATTGATAAAAGAAAAAATTCCTTAAAAACAAAGATTTAAATTCCTTCTTTCTGGCCTTTTTTAATGGCGGAATCGTTTTAGTATTTTGCCACAATAAAATAATCAATAGAATAACACTTAATACAAATGGATTAAATCTTAGGAAACCACAATTAAAAGAATTGTTAAAGGTAAATTCATTCCTCACTTTCATTTAATACTTTCCAACGCAATAGATTCTTAAATCGCTGGTAATGGACAAGGCTCAATTGAATGTATCGAACTTTACTGGATATCTTAAGCGTGTTGCTGTTTATACTGTTACTGAAGAGAGACGTAGGCGCATTAAGTATGCGCATATAAAAAATGTCATATTTATGATTATATTTTATTTTTTATACTTTCTGGACCCTAAGGGGGTGTTTTAACACCCAAAACCCCTCCCTTGTCTACGGGCCTGGTACAGGGGTAGACAGAATTATTAAAAACTACGTTCAATAAAGTAGGCGTTATTTGACAAATGGGCGTGGCAATACCTGATAAACACTATTTCAGGTAATATTGACGCTGGGGTACTCAAATGAAGTACAGGGGTAGGCAAAATTATTACAAATAACGCTCAAGATAGTGGGGCTTATTAAACAAAGGGGCGTGGCAATATTATAAAGACACTAGGGTAATAAGACTCGTTACAAGAATGGGTATAATTATATCAAAACACGTGACATCTAATTTAAATGTAAGAGACAGATATTTGAAATAACCAAAAAACTTTCAGAATTTAATAGAACAAATTTTGTAAGAACAATTGTATTTATGTAGTTTATACACTTTTTTCGAAAATTTATCATATTCTCTAAAAAGGAAGAAATAAAAACTTTAAAAAAAAAACCGACTACAAAATCACTACAAAGTAAAAAATAATTTTAACATAAGTTTTCCTTTTAATTTTAATAATTTATTTGAGCATAACATTCAATAGTTTTCCAATAGTAGGTCACTTTTTATAGTTGCGAACCAATGCTAAAGAAATACTGAGCATTAGAAATCTCCTTATTGAAATTAACATTAATAAATGGTCAATTGGGTACATTTTACATTTGTCAAATCTGCCCCTTCTACAAAAGTCAAAGGTGCCCCATTCTACTCACCGTCGCGTTGTTTTATTTTTTGCAGATTGAATTACATTTCAGATAGATTTACTTTTTATTTTCATAACACACATAAGCAGAGTACCCAATTTTGTAAGATGCTTAAGAAAACGTCCTCTATTATTTAAGGTAGAGCTTACGTCCAAGCTAACGAAAATTGCAACTAAGGTCGCGAAAATAGAAAAACACGTGTAACTTGATTAAGCATTAGAATATAATTGTGATATTTTTTGACGTTTCGTTATCTTTTTTACTAATACTACGAATGATACAATGAAACTTTTCACATTCTTACATTTTTGATAAAAATCCCTATTCACACTACAGAAAGTGAAGTCAAATGTGCCCAGCGTGAAATGTACCCCGTCTTACCCTAAATATTGTAAGAAAATGTATTTATCTAATCACTCCTTTTAAAGGGGGGTGCCCCCAAAAGTTTATGTTGTGCATTTTTCTGAGCAAAGGACAAAAATAGAAGGAGTGATTTTATGATAATAAAAATTTGTATACTTCTTCAGTATATGCTAATTAGGAAAAATTTCAAAAATTGTTAAAATTGGTCAGTCCCTTGGAGTACCTCCCTTGGACTTGGACCCTGGATATTAATTTTGACATAATTTTGTATGGGAGGTACAAGCAAAGCTTGGCTGAATTTAACAAAACTTGGTCAAAAAGTAAAATAAACAGACATAAAGATGTGTACTGAAAGTGGTTGAAACCGGTTGGATCCTAGGGGTACCTCTCTTGGACCTACATTAATTTTTCACATGATTCTGTATGGGAGGTGCATATAAAAATTGACCGATCTTAACTAAACTCAGCCAAAATACTGAAAGCGGTTGAAATCGGTGAGACTCTAGAGTACTTCCCCTGGGCCTATATTAATTTTTTACATAATTTTGTATGAAACTCTGAAACTACAAAAAAGTGATAAGATAAGAAAGTGCTAAAAATTCCATTATTCAAAAAATATTGCTTAATTTTAGTATATATTACTTTTTATATATATTAGTATATGTATTTAGTATATATTAGTATTTTATGTTAAAGCGTAGTATATATTACACGTTTCAGAGAGTTAACGGTACATATTAAATGGTCCTGTATTTACTTGTTGGGCAATTTCGGGCAATTTTTTTTTTTTTTTATTGACAATTAAAAATGGTCAAACTTTATATATTTTGCAGAAAAAACTTCTCTGTTTATCGATATATAACATTTTTGTTTTTTTATTTATTTTAGTCGACCTCTTGTTTATTGTTTATTGTTGTATTCGGGCTTAAGGTCCAATTGCAAAAACTCTTATTAGTGTTATAAAATTTTTATTATTATAAACACTGTTGCTAGTTGTCAATATTTCGATGATCACCGAGAATCATCATCAGGACAGAACTAAAAATAAACATTTGTAACACACTATTTTACACATTGTCTTTAAACAGTAAGAACTTACATAAAAACAAAAAACTTTATACACTGAATCTACATTGAAACATTTAACATTAAACCATTTAAAATTAAAATTACAAACAGCTAAAACAAACCGCGTCCATCAATTCTGCATACAACTTCAACTGCGTTTGTTTTTCTCCCTCTGCTTCTCGATGCAGCGTCTGTATATGTGAGCACAATTGTCGGTATCAGTTTTAAAGTTGAGTCGTTTATGTGGGTGAACGTTAATAATGTGGAGCATTTCCAGAGTGTATCGACGTGTGTATTTGTTCTCTTGCTGTAAAATCTCAACGTTAGTAAAGTCAGGTGTGTGTTTGTGCTTGGCACAGTGGGCCGCTAGTGCTGTTTTTTGTTCTATGGGTTTGTCTTTTAGTTTCAAGTCAGATTTATGTGAAGAAAGTCTAGTTCGTAATTTATTTTTCGTTGTCCCCACATATGTCTGGTCACATACGTGGGACCCGTCACCATTACATTTTATTTTGTAAACCACATTCGTTTGATCTAATTTGTCAATTTTTGTTTTTGTATTACTGTAAATTTGTTGTAATGCGTTAGCTGACTTAAACGCGATTTTATATTTATCCTTGTCATATATGTTAGAATTTGAGAGTCTTTCAGATAGGCCCGGTATATATGTCATCGATTTGTAGATTTTATCTGGTTTTTTAGTTGTCGTTCTTTCTGTCTCTCTAAAATATTTGCGAATAAGTTCATTGATTGTTTTCTTTGGAAACTCATTGTTATGTAATATTGTCCTTATTTTTTGTAGATTTTCCTTGTGATATTCTTTGTTGCTGATGTCGAGCACTCTCCGTATGAAATTGTTAGCTGTATTAAAAATTATTCTTTTAGGATGTTTGGAGTAAAAGTTGATTAGGCGTCCAGATGCCAAAGGTTTTTGATACCAGTTTGTCAGTTTGTTGTTTTTTATTATTATTACAGTGTCCAAATATGGTGTTTATAATAATAAAAATTTTATAACACTAATAAGAATTTTTGTTTTTTATTATTTTCAACTCAAATGCATAACATATTTTTCTGTCTTTTACCTTTTGAAAAATAGTTATTTTGTTATAGTATAGCTAAAAATGTATTTTTGGGAATTTTGTTAGTAACTACTAACGAACGCAAACTGTGCATACGATCATTTAAGCCAGAAAATTTTTCGAGTTTGTAGTGTTGCAGCACCCACAAAAATGGTTTTATTGTTAAAAATGTTCTCTTATCTGAATAGTTTTCTTTAAAATTATATCAAACATGTTGGGTTTCTTTTCCATGAACTTTTTGATTTTTGTCCAAGAAACGGAGCACTGTGCGGCGCAGCAACCAGCCGGCACTATAAACGAGGTGGTATAAAAATATATTTATATACAAGCACTACATCATTGCAAAACTCTATTTTTAATTTATACTAAATAATTTTTTTATGTAAATGTAACTATTAATAGTTAGTAAATTTATAATATTCTCTTCCATATTTTGGACGCATCGCGGTATCCACTACGTCTTGTGCCAAGTTTATTTTTACTGTCACACCGTCACACATTCTTTGAAATAATTCAAAAATAAAAAATTTTCGTCATCCATATTCAATCGCAAAAAATTTAATTTTATATCTTTTATGCCGACTTGTTATGCCTGTTGTATTAAATTTTATTTCTTTTGTTTAAATCACTGTAAACGAAAAATCATGCGTGCTTTCAATCTTATATCTTCAAATTACGCTACGCATCACCTTTTAATATAGGTGGTAAAATGATTCGCATAAAAATGTTTTCATTCCTCAAAGATTAGCACGTTGCTAACCTTTATTGCAACCGCTCAATAAACTTTATCCAATTAACATTATTCCAGCACAAGTAATAAAAAGTTCACAAACTTCGCTTAAACCAAAGCTGCAATCAACCAACACCAACAACAAAATGCCACCCAACCAACGCCCACGCTTACACCAATAACGACAACAGCACCAGCACCAATACCTACACCACAACCACAAACTGTTGAAATATCGATTGAGCACGCATTTCGTTCATTATGCGTTCAACCTAAGGTTAATATCGTTTACTTTGATTTCATTAAATAAGAATATCAGAGTAAAATCCAAATAAAAAATAAGAGAACAAAAATAAAACAGCAACAAAAAGCAATCTACATAATACACTGACAGCACCAACAACAACAACGATAATAACAGCAACACCTAAGTAAGTAAACAATATTAGGTATAAATAAAGAAGTAAAAAAATATTGTAACATATATCGAGGAAAAAAACTAACTGCGTGTTAGCTGTTATTGACAGTATACAAAAACGGAAATTTTTATCAAAACTAGAGTCATGACAGGTTAGTGCGGAAGAAAACAAAAAGTTGGCAAAACTTTTCCATTAATGTTATTTCCATTAATAGTTAAAACAACTTCGACAACCTATTTAAAAAAAAAAATAATCTGTTTAAAGGAATTAAGTCGCTCACACTTGACTTATGAACTGAGAATTTCCGCTTCAATTTTGTATACCACTTTATTTTGGATATAACTTGTGCACTATTGCACGTAAACTCATTGAGCATTTGTACAATAATTCTTTTGTTCTGTGAAATTTTCATTTCGATTGCTTCTTATTTCCGTTTCCGCCATAAAATGTTTACGCCATGCAATTAAAACCATTGAAATGGAAAATCCTCAAATTACTAGCAAAATCATGTGTTATCAACAACATAAACAATCAAACAATAAAACAACAAAAGCCAATAAAACAAGCACTACAATAACAACAACAACAAAAAACATGGAAAACTACAACAAAAACATCTTGATAAACACATCATGCGGTATTTGCTGATTGATATTTTAGACCATGAAATCAAAACAGCATGAAACGTGATTCATTTGGTGTCCGTCAGAGCAGTTTGCAGAATCGATATTGTTCAAAGTGTAGCACGTAGACAACGAAATGATTTACTTTTTTTTTTAATATTTTTTGTTAATTAAGACTCTGGTCATTGTGAGAAATTTGCTAACTTTGTTACATACCAGCGAAAAAGTTGTTTATAATTTTTTTAGAAATAAAGTACGTTAAAAATAGAAATATTTTATAAGTTTACAGTATTATTTACTTTACCATTTCGTTTGTAACGCCAATAAAAAGGCGTGGCTGGCATAGAAAAGTATATATATTTTTGATCAGCATCACCACCTGAGCCATGTCCGTCTGTCTGTGATCGCATTTACATTTTTCACATTTTAAAGCCGTCGCGATGAAATCCAAAATATAAGTATATTTCTAAAAAACAAAGATCAATAAATAAGCCAAATTGGATGAAAACCACGCCTACACTCAAAAAATTTCGTGTATAAATATTACTAATGACTGCGTCCATTGTACAAATTTCTACGAATAGGATTCTTAGAATGTATGCAGTTTGGTACATATTAGACATCTGCACGAATACATCCAAACGCCTCTTCAAAACATTTGCTTGAAACACGTACACATACATTCCATCATTGTCAACAACCAACTACGAGTGAGTATACTACAAAACAAAAGTAAAACATTCAAGTACTGTACTCAAAACCGAAATGTTTTCAATATGAAATTTCCTCGCGTACTTGTGCTTGTATACCAAGTACATGTATATAAGTTAGATTAAATAAAAGAATGTGAAAACAATTCATACAAGCCTTAAAAAGAATAAAATTGAATTTTTTAAACTTCAGTACTCTTAAAAGAATGTGAATAAAATAAACTAAAAAAAAAGTTGATCTTTTTAAACATGATTTTTTAATTTGATCTTCATATCTATTTCGAGCTGTACAGCAAAATCTACTTGGTGTACTTGCTATGTTTTGAAAAGGCAAAGTAGTCTGCATGAAAAATAGCTATGCAACCAACCCAAAGTTGTGTACACACTCTGTTAAGATCCAACCGGATGTTGTACACTACGCGCTTCAGCCTGTGTAAGATTTGAAAGTACTGTACACAAGTTTGAATGATACTATAAAATGTGGTACAGTACGAAAGTGTGCACTTTGCTGCAGGCAAAACAAATGTATTCATGCAGATGTCTGTACATATTACGAATATTTTACGAATAATATCGTTACATTTACTCATGCTCCTAATATCACTCATTGTACATTGTACAGTGCAATTTGTACATTGTACGAATATTATTGTAATTTTACTAATACTCTTGTTATTCATTCGTGCATTATACAAATGAATTCGTATATTGTACAAATGTTATTGTAATATTTACCAATGCTCCTGGTTTTCATTCGTTCAGTATGCGGTATAATGCTTTCAAAAATATAGCGGCTTCCACTGAGTGTTGGTTAAGTCTAAAAAGAAAAATTTTTTAATATAGAATTGCTGCTTAAAATGTCGATTTATCTGTTAATTTGATGGCTTATTATTACAAAGTGACAAGTGATTTTGACAGCGTTGCTTCTAACTCTAGTCTTATTATACGCAATACGCATCAAATTTGGTGCGTAAAGTTTTACGCAAATCGTTGCATAAAGTTCATATATAACAAATTGACATTGCGTAAAAACTTACGAAAAATGCGGTTACGTAGCCCATACGCAGTGACTTGCATCCCCTTATTGTGTAATTTGTGGCAAATGGTATTTTATAGACATTGCAGTTGCTGTTGTACAATAGTTGTTGCTTATTGAAGTTGTTTTTGTTGCTAATATTGCAGTAGAGCTGTTGGTGGTCGTGAATTTAAGTGCTGAGGTTCTATCAGCTGTGTATTTACCGTGCACAAATACAATATAAGTTACTCGATATAGGCTTGACACGGAAGATATCTTCATTGTACCTTTAGCAGGTCCTTTTAATTTAAACTCTTTTAAAACGCCGTTGCGTAGTGGCTAGAGTGTGTGACCCTTACGCCAGAGAACCCAGGTTCGAATCCTCCATCTGACACAGAAAATTTTTTCAATGGAATTAATTTTTCTGTTCGGCCGTTACCTCTCTGCAGACAATGGCAAACCTTAGAGACAAAAACTGCCATGAAAAGCTTCTTGAGAACATAAGCCGTTTGGAGTCGGCGTAAAACATGTAGGTCCAGTTCTCGATCATTTGTGTGCAAACATTTCACACAACACACTACACAATTGATCATAAGAAGCTCGGTCAAAGTCCTTTCAAGGGCTGAGATGGCCATTTCATTCTTTTTTTTTTCTTTTAAAACGCGCAACATATTATGGCGATCCTATCGCTTCACTTTATCACTTAATCATTTAGTGCTAAACCTGCTACTTCAGCGCTTTATACTCGACACAAAGCATTACACAATTTATATTAAAAAAATGGTACTATAAATTTTTAAACCATTAATATATGCATTAAACTGTGCTTTACTTTATTTAAACTGTGCTTTATTGCATATAACATCAGTTTTTCGAGAGCAAAATATTGTCAATTTCTTAAACTCAAATAATACTTCGTTCATTCTACGAATAATGCGTACGGTCAATCAACGAATGGATTTTTTCTACTAATATTAGTTTAACTTCGTAAATAGTACGAATTCATTAGTAAATACTACGATTGAAATGAAAAAAAATGTACGAAGTTATTCGTACACTGAGGGAAATATGTGTTAAAATTAAATGAAATTGTGTTCATATTAAACGAATATGTTTTTGAAATAGAGCTTTAAACAATTTCATTTAAGCTGAACACAAATGTTTGTAAAGTAAAATTTAAAACAAAAGCTTTTGTTTTCAAAACAATGTTTTTAAATATACTTTTAATGTAAGCATTTTCAGTTTATAAACATTTATTTAAAAATTAAATCTAAAACAAAAGTTTTTATATTGGAAACAAAAATTTTAAGCCCCCATTTTTTCGATGCCATTTTTTAAATTTTTTCGTGTTTTTGTCGGTAGATTCGTGATCAGCGACCCCTGGGACCCCTAGAATACCAAATCTAAACTCCATTCTGGCGTTTGTTTTATTGTGGCTTGAAATATTGAAATATGTTATATATTAAAATAATTAATTAGTTAACATTTCATCTTACCTTTAAGTTTTGTAAGTCCAATTAAAAAATATTTTCGAACAATCAAATGGTTTTTCTTGGCTTGGTCTCAAATGTCTGCTCAATGACTCTACTACCTTTTATGACTCTACATTATCTTTTAATTCAATCTCAGATAGCGACGAACTTTTTGTAATAAAATAGAATTAATAAGAGAAAATTGGAAAAAAGTGAGAATATGAAATGAGAATTATAAAACAAAAAATTAAACACGCTTGTTTTAAATTTTCTTCTGTAGAAACACAAACGCGTTAAATTTATATTTTAAAAATTTTTGTTTAATTTTAAAGTATGTTTTTTTCTCAGTGTACGAGAAATAAAAGAATGCTGTTATTTATATGTACACAATAATTCGTACAATGCACTAATACGAATTGTACTATTTTTGTTTACAAATACAATTAGTATATAAAACGAATGTATTCGTGAATACTACCACAGACATTAGTAACATTTCACGAATGAATTCGTAAAAGTATTACGATGCAAATACTACGTTTATTTAACGAATATTCGTACAATGCACAAATATTTTTGCCACGAATATCATTCATAGCCATTTTACTAATAAATTTTTTGAATGCACCTCCTATACTTAGTTACTTTATTTAAACGATTATATCTCTCAAAATTCCACAAAAATTAAAGAAATATAGATTTTAATAACTATCTCCCATACTTCCTGAAAACCACGCCGAAAACCACGCCTATCTCCTATACAAAGTGGCTTTATTTTAATGGCAAAACTCTTAAAACTTCCCAAAATTAAAGAAATACCTTGCAATTTTGCAGATATGGTTTGATACTTAGTATAAAACCTCAGTATTAAAATTGGCAATATTTAATGAAAACTCCTCCTACCTTCCATACAAGGTGACATCAGCAAAATATAAAAACCTTCGTAAATATCAAAATATGTATTGACCTGATACCTTTAAATATATAAAGCTGAATGTCATTGTGTTGATATATACGCAAATTCCATCCACATCGTTTGTCCGACGTCTTCCAAATTTTGTACATATAGTGGATCCTTTGAAATAATGAGAAGTCTAGAGAAGTATGTAGACGAGCTTAGACAATTGGGCGTGGCTTTTTACTTTTAATCCAACTTCTTCTACACCCCCAATAAAACTGCTTTCACTCAAACTGTGCAATTAAATTTTTTGGTAATTTGTTCAGTCTTTTAGGTTTATAAAATTGGGTGCGACTAGCCAGATGACGTGGCATTTAATTCTTAATCCAAGTCCCTCCAAACCGTTTGTTCGATTTCAAAAATTTTTCCCCCATATCGCTCATTTACTAAAAGACTGTCATAACTCAAAAAACGCGATTTTGTCGGAACGCATTTAAAGTTTTCAATTGAATGCCAAACTCCAGAAAAAAAAAAATAAATATAATATTGAATTTAATAAGTTAACAAATATACACTTTGTTCAAAACGAAAGGTTCATTCACATTTCCGATTCAAACAATTTTTTTTTAGTAGGTTGCCACATGTGTCTATGACAAGGCTGCGTCTCTCGTTGGCATTTGGTAAAATGAAAGTGTTTTGCTTACAACAACTTTTTCGTGTCTTCGATTTTTACGATGGAAGAAAAAATTGAGCAACGAGTTTGCATCAAATTTTGTGTTTTAATATTTTCATAACAGAAAATCATCATAGACTTTTTCTTAAGCGAAAACTTTCTCTGCTTTGAATTGTGAAGTTATTGTTGCAAAAATATATAATTTCATGTGTAATAAATTATACTGTGTCGTTATTTTTGAAAAAAACAACAGCATTTATGTACATAGGCATTTTATTTTTGCTGTCTTTCGAACTTAAAAATATTATTCTTGAAAAAAATAATCTTATAAATTCATTATTTGTGTATTATTTAAAAGAACATATATAAAGCTGGTAGATAGGCTTAGCTATCCATATTTTAATTAAAATAAAACAAAATAAAATAAAATAAATAAAAAATACAAAACTTTATTTTATTATATATTATATAACTAATATTATTAATTAAAGAAATTAATATATTTATGAAAATAAACCAGATCAGAAAAACTGAAAATAATAATACTTCGAATGTAATAATATTTTTAAATAAATTATCAAATATGGCTAAGAAATGAAAAGGAAAAGTTATTTTAAAATTATTTTTTACTTTGTAGTGATTTTGCAGTCGGTTCTTTTTTAAAAAGTTTTTATTTCTTCCTTTTTAGAGAATATGATAAATTTTAGCAACATAAGCATAAGCATAAGCAACATAAATACAATTGTTCTTAAAAAATTTATTCTGTTAAATTCTGTAAGTGTGTTGGTTATTTCAAATATCTGTCTCTTAAATTTAAATTAGATGGCACGTGTTTTGTAATAATTATACCCATTCTTGTCAAGGAACTTTATAACTCTAGTGTCAATATTATTCGAGATAGTGTTTTTCTGATATTACCACACCCCTTTGTTTAATAAGCGACCACTATCTTGAATGTTATTTGTAAATTTGTAATTGTGCCACGCCCCTTTGTTTAATAAGAGCCCACTTTCTTGACCGTTATTTGTAATAATTGTGCCTACCCTTGAACTTAATTTCTTTACCCTAGAGTCAATATTAACTGAGATACGGTGTTTGTCATATTTGTCATATAACGCCTACTTTATTGACCGTAATTTTTAATAATTTTGCCTACCTCTGTATTAAATTTCAGTATCCTAGAGTAAATATTATTCGAGATACACTGTTTTTCTAATGTTGCCACGCCCAATTTTTGAATATTTCCCACTTTCTTGACCATAATTTGTAATAATAATGCCTACCTCTATACTAAAATGCAGCACCATAGTATCAATATTATTCAAAATTCACTGTTTTATCTAATATTGCCACGCCCATTTGTCGAATAATGCCCATTTTCTTGACTGCAATTTGTAATAATTGTGCCTACCCCTGTGCTTCATTTCAGTACCCCAGCGTCAATATTATCTCAGATACAGTGTTTTTCTAGTATTGCCACGCCCATTTGTCGAATAACGTCTACTTTATTGACCGTATACATATTTTAATAATTCTGCCTACTCCTGTACTACATTGCAATACCCAAGTGTCAATATATTCGAGATACAGGGTTTTCTGGTATTGCCACGCCCCTTTCTTGAATATCACCCACCCCCAGATATCTATCTGCTCACCAAAACTTATGGCATTCAGGCAAATGCTTGAGGAGTTATCGATGATCATACATTTTAAAAAAAAAAAAAAACAGAAACCGATGACCTTGATTGAGTCCCTTCTCCTTTTTGAAGTCGGTTAAAAGCATTGCATACTCTCAGACAACGCTTATCTATACTTTTATATAAAACTTAAGTGAACATTTTTGTTCCGCGGTAAGCTCCAAAAATACTGGGCTAATTTTGATGAAATAAGATTTAAACTAACATATTTGTGCTACTGTACTGTATAGGAGTATTTTTCTTTCGAAATTTTATTAAGTTTGTTTATTTAGAGTGTAAAGCTTTTCAAGGAATTATACCTGATAAAACGCATTGCTTTATCGTTTTCCTTTCACGCGTTTGTGTTGCGAGAGTTTCAATAAACTCCATGTTGCCCTCTTCTCTTTTTGGTCTCATCTAGGACAGCACAACAAAAAAAAAAAAAAAAACAGGTGAGCCTTGAGCAAGGCAGAAAGAAGGCAGAAAGAAATTTTTGATTGCGCTTGGTATGTATTGACTTAAGGCGATTCACTGACCACCTTCAGCGTGCTTAGGATTTTTTAATAAAAAGTGTTTGCACTCTATCATTCTCCACACTCATTCAAAGAGTAACACATACTTGCTAGCGCTCTTTATTGATAAAGAGAAAATGTCCGTGGCGAAGCCGCGGACCACTGTGATCTGCTAGTATACAATATTTACCTCCTCGTGACGCGTAACTCGTTTTTGAATTTGACTTTCAATATATCGCCGCTTAAAAAGCTTCACTTAAAAAATCTATTTACTAATTATCTTGTTTATTTAGTCTCTTTTCAAAGGGAATATTAATCCAGAAATAAGCTTCAATCACAAGTCCAACTCACGGTGACCAAAAATATTATCCTTATACATTCAGTTCTAATTTAACTCCTTTACGAGTATTTATTGCATTCTCTTTGACTACATTTAAAATAACGACCGCAATAAAATCTTTTCTCCGTTCTTTGATGGTTAAGTCAGCTTATTTGTGCCAACCGGAAATTAACCAACGTTTTTTGTACTAAGCTAAGGTTCACATTAATCTGTGACACTGTTAAGGCACATGTAAGCAAGTGCACAAGAAAAGCAGACAAACAGATAGAAAGGCAGGCAGGTGGCAAAAAAGTCACACTTAAACAAACAGCAACAAAGCGGCACTATAAAGAATATTAATTCCAACAGCTTGTATAAGGTTGTGTACAAGAACAATGACAAAACAAAAAAAAAAAAAAAAAACAGTGAAAGAAAAACTTTTGTGCTTTAACAAGAAAACAACAAGTGGCAACAGGATAAAGGAAACTGTTGATTTTTCAACAAAGGTCATTTAGCATGGGAAAACATCAGAGACACAAAAAAAAAACACAAATGATAAGAGAAGAAAATAAGCTAAACACAGTCGTAGCTAAAACCCATGCAATATGCGACTGAGTTAAACTTTCGTATCAACCAAGCCAAACAGCTCTGGGCAGAGATAGACAACCTAAGGATAATTAAGGATATTCCATAAATAATGCGCATGCCTTGGAATTTCATTCAGAACTAGCAATTGTTGTCGTTGGCTCTGTTGACAAAATGTATGGGCCACAAGGATGCGAAGCACGGCAAATGCTAGCAAGATTTTGTTCGGCATGTACTACATATAGCAGGACGAAGCTTGAAGTTTTGTGAATATTATGCTACGGCAAAAAATAAATGCAGTCAGTTGTACTTTGAACGTGCCGGTGATAGCAACGCAATAAAGGAAAAAAAGGATTAAACACAATGAAACACAAGCGTGAATAAAACAGGAAAAAAAAACTCAATTTAATTCAAATAAAATTTGTCATTACAAAAAAAAAAAAAAATTCTCTCGCTTTGAAATTGATGGTACTTTACTCAAAGCACTTTAATTTTTTTGAAAACTATTTGGTGTGTTGCTAAAAAACATCCTAAAATTGTGCACAAAAAGTAAAAATCATTCAATAAATACATCAATTAAAGTGAATAAAATGCACGATTTATACAAGTGTGAAAATTAAATATATTGCATTAATTCATATTAGGGGCGCCTTGAGAACAGACCCCACTTTAGTTGACTGCATGTGAAACGAGTTTTTTTGTTTTTTTATTATTGTGTCATTAAAACAGGACATACGTGCGCGTTGTTCGCTGAGTATTAATGTGTGTCTGGAGAATACGAGAAAATAAAAAGTTGTTGTTATTTTAACAAGCATTCTTCCTACCACACACTCACACACACTCAACCACACTCGTATAAGTGGGTGGCCACACATATACGTGGTGGCAACATACATATAAAAAAAACAAGTGAATTTATGTGTAGTGAAATACGCGCAAATCCTTTTTTGTGTGCCCAGCATTCTGTGTATAAATATTAATAATACGTAAAACATTCGCACAAATTCACGCAAAAATATTAACAAACACACACACACACTTTCGTCGGTGTCAGTATTTTCGCCATTTATTTGCATTACTTGACGCGTCTTGCTTGGGCTAGTGGACTTGGTCCTAGCAAACATTAACGCAAAAACACTAGCACACACACACACACACAAATTCACCCAACCACCCATCTGTCCCACACCAGTTCATTGAATTCTGTTTGCACTCGTGTTGTACCTAGTGAAATGGACAATGTGTGACTCCAATAACAACACCAGGAACACCAACATAAACAGAACATGGCTCCTTAAGCTGCTTCTGGCTGGCTTGTTAATCCAACATGCCGCTACCGCCTCCTTAGCAACAATTGTTGAACGTAACTTTGATGATGAGAACAACGATGATGTTACTGCTGCTGCTGCTTCTCTTGCAGATGTTGGTTTGCCGTTAGTCGTTCAGTCAAAGCAGATTCAACAATCACATCGCACTGTTGCAGCAAATGTTGTTGACTCGAGTGTTCCTGCGGGAGTTAGTGTCGCAGGTGATAGGGATGGTGATGGTGGTGGTGGTGTTGATGTTGGTGGCGGTGGTGCCGACAATACTGTCGTCGACACTCTAGCTGAATTTGATGAATACACCAACAATGATCACAGTATTGATAATGCTGCTGATGATGATGACGATGACATAGATGTGGATATGGAATTTGCCGGTTATCTGAATGGTAAGTTCCACAACTTGCTGGACGCTACAATATGTTGACTGGAATGCTTCAATTAATTCGATTAGGAATTATTTAGTACTGCTTGCAACGGTTTCGTATCTTTCAATAAACAAAATGCAATTCAGCTAACACAGAATCTACAAGATAGAAAAGTTTATTCTTAAGGCCGCGTACATTGTGAACGCTTATTCCACTTATTGAGCTTATCTTTATCTCGTTTGTACGCTGTGTGAACTAGAGAGATAAAGATATAAAAATTAGCTCAATAAGCACAATGAACATTTACTATCAACGCGGCTATCAAAGAGTCGGAATATTTTTACTTTTTTTTATTACTAAATTCATTTAGGTCAGATCAATCTGAGCGTGGAAAAAGTGTTAAAGGAGTAAATATTTTGTGTTCTATTAAATTTATGAAAATAATTACCTCTTAGAGCCTTCATATGTTTTTTATATCTTCTTTTATTCAAATAAAATTTATTTAAGAAATTATTCTTACAAAGTAAAAAATGCAAAGAATTAAGAAAAAATTAAAAAAAATATCTTTAATACACAGTGCTATTTTTTATGCGATTTTAAATGTGCAATTTTTACTTTTTTTGTGATATATACAAATCGTGCGGTTCCGGTGTGTTAATTAAATTGTTTTTTTAAATGTGTTGTAAACAATAAATGTTATAGCTATTTATGAAATTTCAGGATATTTTTTATGCTATTTCATTAATGCGGTGCCAATCGGCCGCACAAACCAGGTTTGAGTATATTTAGATACAATTTCTTTGCCACTAAGAAATTATTATTGTAATCAGCATAAAAGCCCGTCCTATAACGGGTTGGAAGCATCTAGAGTAAAAAAATAATTACAGTACGAGTAATTTAGGATTATTGCGAAGCAGCATGCCTGCCTTTTCTGTATGTAGATTCTTTCAGGCTGAATATTTTTCAGGACAGTATAACACATGTTGTAAAAGCACTGTAATATTAGCAAAAAATAATTACAGTTTAAGCTAAATTAGGTGCGGAGCAGCATGCTTGTCTTTTATGTATTAATAAATTATTTCTTTTCCTTTATTATACTAGTATTCTACGAAACTAATTCTTTCAAAGTACAAAGCTTAATGAAAGTTTTGAATACAAAAATTTATTCAAAATTTTAATTTAATGTAATATATAGTATATGTGTAAATTTTTAAAAAAAAAACAATGTTTTGTTTTGCTTAGTGTGTTCTTTATAGTTACTAGAATTTGACTACATGTTTTTAAATCGATACCTGGCATTGCAGATTACATAATAGCAAGTGTTACCAACCGATAATTTTAAAAATATATGCAAAATATCGAATAACAAAAACTTTAAACGCGGTTTCCTCGAAACTAGTTTGTTTGAAAACGGTTCGATAGATAACTCGAAATCTATTAGTTCAATTTCAATGAATCTTAGTGCATTTTGTTCGTAATTTTGTACTGAAAGCATCCCTCTAAGTTCAATTACCTACTATTTTTTATTTTATTTTATAGAAAAAAAAGCGGCGCGAAAATCTATCCAAATTTTTATTAACTTAAACTTTCGCCATAGTTTAAAAAAAAACCCCGGGGATCGTGCGTGCGCTGTATGCCAAATTAATGGCTTGTACTTTAAAATGACATTTCATTTTTTGTTTCAGATACATGGGAAAGGCCATATCCATCGAACCGTTTTGGATGTCTTTTTTATTAATGTCATTTTCAGCGCCCTCTATGTAAAAGCCAGAAAATTATTTTTAAAAAAAAAAAGTACTTTTATAAAGCACTTTTTATGTACAATAAGCTGTATAAATTTGAAAAGAAAATAATATCTCCTTGTATCTGAAAAAATTTTTGAAAAAATGCTGCTTATTTTTGGTTTTTTACCTTAAGCTAAAATAAGTACCAGAAATCTTTATATATATATGTTTAAAAAAGTCGAGTTAGTTACATCATTTATAACTTAGAAACGGCTGGATTTTATTGATCTTTGATCTGTTGGACTTGTCTCCGCCCCGAATTCCAGAATAACTATATAACATCGGAAAAATTGAGGAAAACAAGAATTATGAAGAAAATTCGTTTTCTCATACATTTTGTCATATATTTGTTTAGATTTTTTTTTGGTTTTTTGAACTTTATTGACTTGAATCCTTGGAAAAATTTAAAATTAAAAAAATACATTCAAATGACCACGACAAAATTAAACATGCAGCTGCAAGAGAGAGATCGTAGACTTAAAACTGTCAAAGCTCATGGAAAATAAGATAACATAATGTAAGCAAACTGAAAAAAATTTTAAAATGATTTGTACAGTTGACAAAAAGATAGCACTAGTAGCCCAGCAGCTACCTGGTTCATGGTATCATGGAAATGACAACTAAATTAAATTTCTTGCTGTCAAACAGATATGTCAGATTCAAGCTAGAAAAAACTTTTGAAGCTACTTTCCGCTTATGCTTTTTGCTTATTCTTCTCTCTCTTCTTCTTATCTTCTCTCTCGAGCTCGAGAAAAAAATCAAGAAAAAGACCTAATAAAGTTAGAAAGAAAAAAAAATATATAAAAATATCAAGAAAATTTACAGCTTACATGAACCATGGTATAATTATAGAGGTAAGCTCACTAGACAAGAGCGTACTGCCGCGAATGTCAAAACGAAGTTGATAACTCATATAAAACCTCAAAGCTATGAGAAAGATGTGAGGAAGCAAGAATTATCAAAATGTAAACGAAGTTAAATAGTTGTAGCTCTCATGCTGCTTTAACTAAAAATTTTAAAAAATTGTTCTTTTTCGTAATATTATAGATAAAAAGCAATTATAAATTGTTTCAAGGCAAATATCAATGAAAATTATATAAAAACTTGTTAGGAATGGAGCTTCACCAGGGTAACGAAGCTAAAATCCCCCCCCCCCCCCCACCGCGGCCGTATTGAAGTATATTCGAAGTCTTTAGCCACGACAGATACGTTGATATTCAGTTTTATATATTTACGAAAGTTTTGATGACGTCACTTTGTATGGGAGGTAGGCGCGGTTTTCATCCCTTTTTATCAAATATCATAGAGATGGTTCATATTATAAAGGGTGGTTAAATTTTAAGGGCCGATGTTGAATGTAAACCACACCTAAACGTCAAGTTTTTTCCTGCATTTCATTTGACATTTCTCAATTTTAGACTAACTCAATTTGAACCATCTAAAGATAAACACTCGAGCAACGCGTTAAAGTTATTCAGGCTTATAATGAAAATGGGCGTTCAAATCAAAATGCATATCATGCACTTCGTGATTTTTTCGGTCAATTTAATCGTCCAAATGTGCGTAGAATCAGAAAAATCGTGCAAAAATTTGAACAAACCGGGTTTGTAGGGGATGTGAAAACACCAGTGCATGCTCGTACAGCACGTACTGCAGAAGATATTGCTGCTGTTTGCGATAGTGTAGCTGAAGAGCCATCCACCTCAACTCGTCGTCGTGCCCAACAATTGCACCTCTCACGCTCGTCGTTGATGGCCCGAATTGGAAGATGTGAATGTGGACGATATGTGGGTTTAACAGGACGGTGCCACTTGCCACACAGCTAACGAAACAATGGCTCTTCTGATCATGTGAAGATCATGTGATTTGACCAGGGATCGCAAATAAACTCTAAAGAAAAGTATTTTTGTGTTCTTTTTGCTTCTTCTTAAGACCACAAGAAGCATTTTTCCTTTTTTTTTTTTTTTTTTGTTTTCGCTCTCCGATCCAAACAGTAAAGGCAGAACCAAAATAGACGAAACGAGACGTTTGGAACTTGCCGAACGTCTGACGAGTTGAGACGCTAGCAGTTCGGTTCTTACGGAACAAAACATATGAACAAGCTGTTTGGTTCAGATTCGTTAAATTACGTTTGTTCATTTTGGGCAACGGCATTGAATTGCATTAAAGCGAACATTTTCGTCTCTACTCGTTACGGAGCAACTCGTCTATTTTGGTTGGGCCTTAACACAAACCGAAGCAAGCAGAGATGGAGAGAAAAGCAAAATGCAATGTTTTGTTTTTGAAGTAGAAAACACTTCCTCTCAATATTAAAAAAATATTTTTTGTTGGAATTTAAAAAAACTAAGTATACTGAAATACGGACAGCGATTATTCTCATCGTTTAAATACATATTTTTGGATCAATGAAGCAAGCTTTCTTCATCCAATGTAGAATACAATTTATTAGTAAGAAAAAATGGCGATTTTAATTATGAATAACTTGAAATAATTACACTTACGTGTTGTTTAACCCTTAACAATGAATTCTTTAGTTTTGCTTTTTTTATGTTCTTAATTATTTTTATCTAATGAAAATGAAAAAATGTTTGAAATGAAAAAAATTTTTGTTATCAATAAATTTTAACTTAAAATTTTCATTCGTTAAAAAAAAACTGCTCAAAACTTATAATTCTTTTAGAATTTCAGTGGTAAAACGAAGGCAACATTTGTTTCTTGTTGTGTTTGCGATCGTGACAACAAAATCAAAAAAACGAAATACATGTTGTGTTCGTATAACACCAACGCAATAGTTTTCTTTCCCTTTTTATTTTCTGCTCTCTTTGGTACGCATTTCTGTTTGTAGCAAAGAGCCAAACGTAAGAAGATAGTGATACTGTTTGCTTACGCAGCTGTAGGGTTGGTTTTTTCGTACAGTTTGTTTCCAATCTCTGGATTTGACACCGTTGCACTTCTTTCTTTGGGGTTATTTGAAAGAAAAGGTGTACGTCGATAAGCCAGCAATAATTCGAGAGCTAAAGGATGAGTTAATTCGGCACATTAACGGCATAGAACCTCACTTATGCCTCAGCGTCATCGAAAATTTGGACCATCGGATGGAGGTGTGCCGACGAGGTCGCGGCAGCCATTTGGCCGATATTTTGTTCAACACAAAATTGAATCATACTAATAATATCATAATAAAAAGAAATGACAATAATTTCCGAAATAATTTGTGTTTTATTCAAAACTAACATCGGCCCTTAAAATCACCACCCTTTATATCAAAGCTCATGTGCAAAATTTCAAGACATTTCTTTAATTTTTGTGGATTTTTAAGAGATTTAACGTTTAAAATAAAGCCAATTTGTATGGGAGGTAGGAGTGGCTTTCACTCGGTTGTTTTTTTTTGTACCTTACGTGCAAAATTTTCTTTAATCTTGGATGCTTTTTAATAGATTTTTCTTTAAAAATGAAGTCACTCTGTATAAGAGGTAGGCTTGGTTTTCATCCGATTTTGCTCATTTTTGAACTTGATCTTAATTTTTTTAAAAAAAGCTTATATTTCAAATTTCATCACAATACCTTTAAAATTACGATTGCAATCGTGTCGACAGATAGACAGACGGGCACACGGAAATCGACACAGGAGATGATGTTGATCAAAAATATATATAGGTACTTTTCTATAGCTGCCACTCCTCCTTATTGACATTACAAATAGAATGACAAAGTTATTATATTATAGATGCAACATATAGTTATTTGGCCGGATGCCCGATATCCGACGAGCTGCAAGTCCGAATATCCGGCGAGTGTATAGTAGGTCCATTGCCTCGTAGTCACCAAATTAACCCTGGATAAGCAATGTTAGTCGAAACGACTAGTCGTTAGTTTCGAAACGTTTCTTAGTCGTTTCGACTAACATTGCTCTTTTTTTTTTTTTTTTTTTTTGCTTAAAGCGTATAAAAACCGTATAATAATATGTCAAAATAAATTAAAAAGCGAACACAAATAAATGGGTTTTTTGTTTTATTTCTAGTAAAATCAATTATAGTTTTTCCATTTCCAACAGTTTTTAATGTATTTTAAGTACCACCAGCTTCTCAAGGACGAGTTTTGAAACGTGTTAGTCGAATTGACTAACTGTGGCGGCCGTGGCGTAGTGGGTAGAGTGTGTGACTCTTACGCCAGAGAACCCAGGTTCGAATCCTCCATCCGACACAGAAAGTTTTTTCAATTGATGAGGCAAGCCTCAGAGAGTAAAAAAAACTGCCATAAAAAGCTTCTTGAGAACATAAGCCGTTCGGAGTCGGCGTGCAAACATTTCACATCACACACAACACAATTGATCATAAGCTCGGTCAAAGTCCTTTCAAGGGCTGATATGGCCATTTCGTTTTTTTTTTTTTTTTTTTTTTTTTTAGTCGGATTGACTAACATTGGTTTTAAAGTATTACAAATATGATTGGTTATCCAGGGTGAAATATATTTACAGGCTACAATATACAAAAAATATTATTTATATTATTTGTATATAAATAATATTTATACAATACGTCCTGCCATTTGTTTTGGCAAACAAAGTTGAAAACACCAATTACATAATAAAAATAATTTCTAAAATTATAAAATCTAAATAATTTGCGCTCCTTTTTGTTCAGCGTTAGATGTCTTCTCAAAAATTGCTTAAAGCATGACACAATCATAAGGCAGGTTCACTTTAAAATAGCTGATCAAAAGACAAGTTTTACAACGCTAATGGCAATAGTAAATTTGGCATCTAGGCCCTTTTTTTAGTTTCTCTCCAAGCTAAGCCTTCCTTATGATTGTGTCATGGTTCCAAATTTTTAAAGAGCTAAATCCGGCCAAATAGTAAATTTTAGTTGCATCTCTATAATATACCCCTTACGCAGTACACTTTGGGGTATAACAAATTTTATATCTGAGCGAAAGAAAAATAAAGTTGAAGAAGAATCGTTAAAATCTGAGTTTTTTAATAAGTCTCATAACAGTTAAAGCCCCTGTTTTTAATTACTACTTTCAAATTATTGTATGTTGATGCATGATATAGCATCTTTGATATATCTGTAAAACTGTGACATGTTGAGGATGTCAGCAATTAGTAAAAAATGACAGAGATTATGTGCTTAAAAGTATTTCGTAACAAATTAACTGTACTTTACCTAACTAAATGAAAACTTAACACATTAAGGTATATACAAAAAGTGAGCAGAGACCTCACTTCGGTGTTCAACCACATTTGACATGTTTATTTTCCATCACTTGAGCTCTCGCATCTTGACTCTATTAAGACTTCTGCATGTTAACGTTAATGTAAGGTAATCAAAACTAGTGAGTAAAACAAATGTTTTCTTAACTTTTCCGATGCTTATTTAAATCGACAAAATAACATTTGTGTTTTACTTGCATAACTTGGTTGCTTTGGGGCGATAGAAAATATTCTGCAACTAATTGCTTTGGGCCAAAACTAAGAAACACACACTGACACCCACAAAGACGGATGCTCAGTGACTGGTTGATTATATACAATATTGAGTTACGTTATTTTGTTTGAGTAAGATAGTGTTAGGTACGGATGTTTGTTTATATGTGTAAAGCTTGCCTGTTAATAACAACATTTAGACATTTGTGCAGGAAGCAGTTAACAGCAAGAAATCAATAATTTGAGATTATTTTAAAATCATTTGTGTTTATTTTATAAACTTTCAAAATTTAGCTTCAGCCAGAGTTTATAAGATTACACATGTTTGAGTGTGGAAATAATTTCTATAAGTTATACGACTCTGATTTCAACTTGTTTTCATCTTGGCGTTGATTAGTTTTGCTCTTATTCTGCTCTATCTTTATGTGAATTTATTATGTGTCTATGCTTATTTATATTTTGATTTTTTGCTTGATTTGTGCCTTGAGGTTATCAACCCGAATACTAAAGATTTGATTAAGCAACTATTTACTAATAGAATGGAGTGGATGTCGATGTTGTTGGTTAAAAGGAAAATTTTGCAAAACTCATTTTATTTGCCTAAATTATATTTAATGATTTAGAATAATATTCAACTTTGGGTGCAGTTTAATTTAATTGATCTAATTCGATTCTCATAAAACTTATATATAATTATATTGTTTTGCTATTCGTGATAACCAGATGCAATTAATTATTGTTCAATTTTCAAAATCAAAAATTTGTATCATTAACTTAGGCATGAACATACGCATAAAATAAGGAGAAGAACGGAAATGTATGTAATGATATCAATTTCAATATGGTTGTTGAACCACTAGTTGAGTACTTTATTTAGTCCAAATTACAACCTACTCGAGTATTTGATTTTAAGATATTACAAAATATAAAACGAGTCGAACGTGAAAATATATGGAAGCGATTTTTGGGCGCATGTCAAAATTCGTAAGATTTAGCAAAATCTTAAGGAAATCTTTTTCAAATGTTTACAAAAGTACATTGGATTAGCGTGGAGAGAATGGGCATGCTACCCCCTTTTTACATTTACATTAGAACAACCAAAACAATAAAATATATTGTACAAAAATTCTTACGATGCTGCGATTTTATAACACATTTCATTGGTTAAAAGATTTTCATACAGATTTTAAGCTTGAAACTCAAATTTTTTAACTTTAAATTTAGCTTTTCAGCTTTTTCCAAACTTCAATCTACACTAAGAAATTGCTTTTATTACGTAGTAACTTTTTCTATAGATGTTTGACTGTTCAATCTATACATCGAGTTAAATAGAACGTATATGAATGTTAAATATATCCAACTTGCTGTAAAAATTCTGTTTTTTATACAAAGGTGTTCATACAAAGGTTCAAAGTTTTTTAAAGAGGAGATACCAACCGTCGTCCATTGCACATGTCTGAGATACAGTTATGTCGTAAAAAGTAGGGTGGCGATATCGTTACACTAACGACACGGAGGGTTAAAAAAGCTTATATTTCAAATTTCATCACGATAGCTTTAAAATTACGATTGCAATCGTGTCGCCAGACAGACAGACGGGCACACGGAAATCGACTCAGGAGATGATGTTGATCAAAAATATATATAGGTACTTTTCTAAAGCTGCGACGTCTCCTTATTGGCGTTACAAATTAATTTAATATTTGTTAGATAATATTTGTTAGATTCTTTAGATGCAACGGATACTTATTTATACCGGATGTCCGATATCCGACGAGCAGCAAGGCCGAACATCCGGTAGGATATTTGATTGACTATTCAATCTATATATCGAGTTAAATAAAACGTATATGAATGTTAAATATATCCAACTTGCTGTAAAAATTCTGTTTTTATAAAGTAACGAAGCTATGAAAATAATGTGAAAGTACCAATATTTATTCTTTTCTGTATGCCTTCAGATTGTGGCTAAAAAAAAAACAAAAAAAAAAACGAAATAGCCATCTCAGCCCTTGAAAGGACTTTGACCGAGCTTCTTATGATCAATTGTGTGATGTGTGATGTGAAATGTTTGCACACAAATGATCGAGAACTAGGCTTACATGTTTTACGAAGACTCCGAACCGCTTATGTTCTCAAGAAGCTTTTCATGGCAGTTTTTACTCTCTGAGGTTTGTCATTGTCTGCAGAGAAGTGACGGCCGAACAGAAAAATTAGTTCAATTGAAAACATTTTCTGTGTCAGATGGAGGATTCGAACGTGGGTTCTATGGCGTAAGAGTCTCACACTCTACCCACTACGACACGGCCGCCACTTAGTTTGTGGCTGTTTGTTTTATTTCTCGTTAGAAAAAAAGTCAATCTTAAGTACTTCCGTTTAACTTAATGAAAGTTCATAGCTTACATTTTTCCTGTGTCTACTTCAATATTTTCTTCATATATATATTTAATTTCTAGCAATACAAATCAGCTTTACGAAAACAAATAACAGTTAATATGTTTTGCAATCAATATTGAATGGTCAGCTTAATCCAAAAAATGCAATAATTTTTTAAAATTTTAATAAACTGCACAAAACTGATTCTCGATTTATGTCGGTTTTATTCAAGGTGCGCAAAAATACGTTCGCAAACGATTAAAATATTATACTTCTCAATTTTAAAAATATTTCGATTGACCAACAAAACAAGGGTGGACCTCAAAAAAAATTTTAATTTTCAATTATAGTATGTACATGTGCTTAAAGTATAAGCTGGTTTTAAATCTGTATCAGTATTCAAACAATTTGGTTAAGCACTAGGGTTGACCCTAAAAATGTATGTACACTTTCAACATGTGCTTGCAGTATCAGAGGTCGTTGATTTCGATTCTGTTGTCAGAGATACATGCACTTTTTTTGACACTAGGGAAAAATTTTAATGTCATCAATTGCACAGTTGCATAGTTTGCACTTCTGAGAAATAAGAGTTTTTTATACTTGCTGCTGTTTTTTATAGAACTGCGATCGATTCGTACTGAAGTTCAGTTTAATAAAGTAATATAATTAAAATGTTGAAAGTAATTCAATTATTCTGTTTGGGAATATTTCTTTAACACTAGGCTGGACTCCTAAAAATATTTTTTTCAAATGATAAACATTTTCAAAGTTTTGAAATAAGATTAAAATTACCAGCCATAACATACTGCCATAACATGTATAAATTAAAAAAAAAAAACAAATTTTATAGAGGGTCCACCGTAGTGTCAAACTAAAACTCAAATTTTTACATCAGATTCAAATCTGGTAATCCATTAATACTGACAGCACACACGTCAGGGCCGTAGCTAGAAAAATTTTGCTTCTAGAACTAACAAATTTTTTTCAAAATTAGCAAACGATAAAACAATAATAAAAATGAAAACATTTAGTAGGGGTTTTGTGTTAAATTGTTTCCTAAAATTATTTTAAGGTGTGATTAGCAAACGATAAAACAATAATAAAAATGAAAACTTTAAGTAGGGGTTTTGTGTTAAATTGTTTCCTAAAATTATTTTAAGGTGTGATTTTGGGTAATTTTAAAAAAAGCAAAAAAAAATTTTTTTTATAAATAATTTTGACAATACGTTTTGCTTCAAATTGAAAAATTATTGATAAATATGCTTTCCCAAATGTCGACAAAATTTTTTTTATGATTTTACGATGAGTTTAATAGACATCATTTTTGTTGAATGATCACAAAAATAATTTTTAGAAAAAATTTAGTTCAAAACGCCCCCCCTTAAAGTTTCCATTTTTATTATTATTTTAGTGTTTTCTAATTTTGAAAAAGATTTCTAAGTCTTGCGACCGATATTTCGCTAGCTACGGCCCTGACACACGTAGAAAATCTTAAAAACAAAAACATTTTTAGGGGAGCATCCTAGAGTCAGACAATTTTTTTTTTAAGCTTACTTTTAAACACAAAAAAAAAATTTAGAGGTTCACCCTAGTGTCAGAAAAGGTGATGGCCAAATCCTTCTGGCAGCCTTAGATCATAATTGCCTTCATTTTTGCACCTGAAGCCCACACAACTCATAAAAAACCCCATAAGTCATGGTCGTAGCCAGAGGGGGATCCAGCGGGCCACGGCCCCACCCTAAATCTTTGCTCCAAAATTATTTATTGTGGTGTCTCCATTATGTAATTAAAGGTCATAATTTTATTAAGGTCAATTTAATGTGTTTGAAGTGTATTATTGTTCATCTTTGCATCTACCTGTACCTATGAGGGTGAAAAAATCTCATAATCATAATTATTGTCGTCTTCAAAAATAATCATTTTTTATGTTTGCTTATAAATCTTTTTATAAAGTAGGCTAAGCCTTTTAATATTTTTTTATTCCTTATTCAATCAACATCATTTATCTTCATCCTCATCAACAATTTTTTTTCAGTTCTGCTTAAAATCGGTAAAGAAATGATGTCGTCGCACACATGATAAAATTATCGAGGTAGTAGTGACAACAGGCTATTTTCTCATAAACTCGATATTTCATTATCAATATTCAATCATCTCCATATTTTATTTAATTTTTTTTAACTTATTCGTTCTCTACTTTTAACTCGCCAAGGGAACTTTCACTACATCCATAAAGATAATTGAATCATAGCCGTACGTGTTAGGTTGCTTGAATGCTCGAAAAACTATCCCGCTACTTATTGGATGACATGTTTTATCTACTTCTATACTATTTACGAAAAGCTTTGTTCGCCAAGCGAACTGTCACACCACCTTGATAATTGGACCATGTTCTCAGATGTTGGATTATTAAATCGCTAAATAACTGTTCCGTTACTTGTTTGATTACATGTGACAGGATCGTTTGACAGGAGCTATTGATTTTTGAATATCTTATTAGATTTTTATTTATTTCAATCTTCAGTTTGTTTGATAAAGTTGTAGAAATCGGTTGCCTTTTTCGTTGTTTTATAAAATTTTCATTTCAATTTTAACAAATTGTTATGAAAAAATTAATTCCTGTTTTATTTATAATAAGAATTAATTCATGTTTTATTTATAATAGAATAATAAGAATAATAAAATAATATATTATTCGTGTTTGACAAATTACTTTAAATCCCACATAAAATAATTTGTGTACAAAATGGGTTCACGCAATATTTTAGCGGTGAGAATTTGTATAATTATGTGCATACGAGTATTTACATCATTGTAAACAATCATTATTTCTTCATTTTGAGCTGAAAAGATCACATAAAAAAGTTATTGTAATAAACAATTCAATATGGTCACGTGATGCCTACAAGCTGGAAGATTCATTTTTGACATGATTTTATGTACCATCATTTTATAATAGCTGTGTTTTTTCTAAGCGAGTTGTAAAAAACTAATGGAATCTCTTTGGATTTATCATTTACACATTTGTTTTTTTTTTTTTTTTGTATCTTAAATTTCAAGTCGATGATGCAAACGCTAAGATCGATTCACCAAAAAAGGGGGTTGCAATCACCACTTTAGTGAAAAAACTGTGCGCAATATTGTGAATAAATTTTATCAAACTGGGTCTGTACTTGATGTTCCGAAGCCAGCCAGAGTGTTGACATCACGCAGTAATGACAATATTGTTGCCGTTAATGAAAGTGTCGTCCATTTTCCTGAAATGTATATTCGCCATCGTTCACAACAATTGGCCACTTCCGCGACCTCCATGCATCGAATTTTCAGCTTGCACTTGAAGTTTCACCCATATAAAGTCGAATTGACGCAGCAGCTGTTGCCTCGTAACCATGCACAATGCTGTACATTCGCTGATTGCGCCCTGCAAATGTTTGCTGAAGATGATGATTTTTTTTCAAAAAATCACCTTTTCGGACGAGGCTTATTTCCACCTTTTCGGCTATGTTAATAAGCAAAACTGCCGTATCTGGGGCTCGAAAAATCCACAAGTGATCGTGGAGAAGCCAATGCATCCACCGCGAGTCACTTTTTGGTGCTGTTTATGGGTCGGAGGCATCATCGGGCCGTTTTTTTTTTTCGAAAATGAGGACGGAACCACATAAAATGTCAACTCTGAGCGGTACCACAGTATGTTGGAGGACTATTTTATGCCGGAGGTTGAAGCTCAGGGTCTGGACATTATGTGGTTTCAACACCACACACAATTCGCCTCAATTTGGACTTTTTGCGTCTCAAATTGTCCACAATTGGCAAATGTGATTTGACGTCGTTCGATTTTTTTTTCTGTGGGGTTACACAAAGGATAAAGTCTATGTGAATGATCCGAAGACGATTCCAGACTTGAAAAGCAATATAACATAGATGATTCGAGCCATTCCTGATGCAATAATGTAAAATATCATCGGGAAAAAGGACGAATAAGTGAAATATCTGCAGAATAGTCGCGGTGAACATATCCGCGAAATAATTTTTCTCATATAGTCCTATTGCGTGACTTTTTGAATAGTTTTTTTGATAAATCTACTCGTTCTTGTGTTTATATAACTCCAATAATTCTTCAATTATTAAAGGTTATATTTTATCGAGCTCAAGGTCAATGTTGCTTTCCGAAGAGAACGTTCTTGTTATAATTACACTTGTTTCTCCAGTTTCCGCGCAAAATCATTAAAGCTATCATTAAATATTATAAAAAAAAGACATTAAAAAATTAGAATCGACAAGTTTTTCAAGTCTTTCAAATAACTTAACTGCAAAATCCATCACTTCTAGGAAGAATTAAGAGACAGAGAGCAGCAAACGTACTTGTTGAAAGAATATTTTTAATTACTTTTCCTAACAGAAAATCACAATTCGTAGAATTTCCAAGGAAAATTTTAAAATATTTAATAATTACTTAAAAAAGTTTTTACCAGAAACTTGGAAAAATGTGTTGTTATAACGGACATTTAATTTTGAATTTGATAACTTTTGAACGAGTCAATTTATCAAAAAATTGATAAGTGTAATTTTTATAAGGCTTTCAATTTGCAATAAGATATATTTCAGTCATTTACATCTGTCAATTGATTTTTTAAGATATAAGAATAAGAAGTTGAAAAATTATTGTTCCCATGTAATTTATATGGAAAATATAACATCGCGATGCGCGACCTCTAAATATTAATATTAAGAGTTACGGTTTTTACAGGCATTTCTTCTCACCTCCCTTAATCTATTTCACAGGGAATTTAAAAAAAAAAAATTAACTATTTTGTATCACCCTAATATACACTCAAAAAAACAAAATGTCGTATTATGTACAAAATATTTATTACATTTCAAAAAATGTTTGTTATTTTCAGCCACCGAAGTGCTTTGTACATACAACATATGACCATTTGTACATTTTGCGAAAGAAAAAAATTGCATATTTTACGAACTAATTCGTTTCATTTACTAAAGAAATTTCTTAATATAAAGAAAGCTTTTGTATAATGTAAGAATGCGTTATTTCTAGAATTCATTCATAACTTGTATACGAACGTATTCGTAATATTAGTTAATTTCATTGGCGTGTAGAATAAATACGGTTATGGAATGTACAAACGGAAATGTATAATAAAAAATACAAACAATAACAAACAAATTTCAATTTGTGTCCATATCTCTTAATGTGCTTAGAAGCTGGCTTTTTTACTCGAAAGTCTTACGAAATTGGAAGGAAATCGGAAGAAGAACATCTGTGAAAAAGACTGAAAATTTGAGTATTAGAAATAAACTCGTATTGTACTTAAATATTTTTTAAATACACTCAATTCGGCTTTTACACGACTTTTTTTTTACACGAATTAAAAATAAATCTTTATTTTGTTTTTACACACTTTTTTTTGATTTAACACGATTGACCCAAATTCTGAAAATAATAATTTTAGTACTAACAGCTTTCACCGCTATAAAATTTTTAATTTTTATTATACTCCCGTGTTGCCGCGTGTAAACATGCATGTCAACAGTCGTCCCTATTGTATTGTATGTGTACTATATCGTTTTTTTTGCATTCTTTTCTAAGTTTCTGAAATTGTTTTTTTTTTGCATTCTTTTAAAAGTTTCTGAAAATGTTTTTTTTTTGCATTCTTTTATAAGTTTATGAAATTGTTTTTTTTTGCATTCTTTTATAAGTTTATGAAATAAAAATATACGCAAATATTAGCTATAACGCTCCTATATGAGTTTAAAAATGGTTTATTGTATTATTGCTACAGATTTGTTAAATTTTGAACCAATCTTCTACTTTTCCATAAGTGCGATGCATTTTTTTACACGATTTTTTTTCCACGAAATCTTTGGGAACGTATCTACCGTGTAAAAACAGAACTGAGTGTATACTTATGACGTTGATATATAATTGCTAATAGGTGCTACTACGGGCTCAGTAAGCAACTAAGTTCCAGAGCCCTCTCTCGATCGACAAAACTAACACTATACAAGACGCTCGTTCTATCTGTACTTCTTTATGGCGCTTAGGCATGGATAGTTTCGCAAACTGACGCAGTCGCTCTAGACGTGTTCGAGAGAAAAGTTCTTCGCAAAATCTTCTATCGATTTGACTATCACATCCGAATGAATCACAAGCTGTATGAGCTCTACGAAGACATTGACGTAGTTTGACGTATAACTGTGCAGCGACTACGCTGGCTGGGTCATGTACATCGTATGGACGACGAAGCTCCAGCGAAAAAGGTGCTCGAGGCGAAAGTCGCTGGTCAACGATATCGTGGGAGACCATGCCTCCGATGGATGGACCAGGCTGAGGAAGAACTAACCGTAATTGGTGTATCCGATTGGAGAAGGCGCGCGCAAAGCAGAGGCGCCTGGCGAGAGTTGATGAGGTCGGCCGAAACCCGGACGCGGGTTGTTACGGCCACCTAAGTAAGTAAGTAAGTAATGACGTTGATATATTGTACGAATATATTACAAACACTGCTACCGAAACTTTGAAAATGTTCGTTCAAAAGACTTTCATACATTTCACAAATTTACATATTGCAAATTTTCCAAGCTTGCGCTAGTAGAATATGCAAAGTATCAAAATTCAATTACAAATATTTTAACTGTGTAGATTTTATTCGTGTTTTTATCTTAACTATTTTTTGAGTGTATGTTTTTAAGCGTAATTACTAAAGGTCTGTAAAACATTTTGAGCATTTTTCATCTACGATTGATAATTTTCTGAAAATACCCATTTGTAAGTGAAAGATAAAACTCACCACAAAAACAACAAACTTTTATTTTATTCATTCAAAGCTTTTTTCCCACTTTAGCTATCCACGCACCACCACTCAGCGCTACTTTAGCAAATTTTTTTTCTTTTTTGTCAAAAGCTTACCATCAACACGTCATTCTCTGTGATTAAATACAATTCAAAAAGTTTGTAAATTGTGGGAAAGGTTTCATTAAATAGAGTGGTGCGAATTCAGATTATGTAAATGATTTATTTTTCAAACCTTTTGAACATTTTTGCTTTTTTCGTTAATTAAGAATGTGACAAACAAGGGTAAAATGTTTTGTTTCGAAAACAAAAAAAAAAATACGCATTGTAAAAAAATATCAAACACCTAGCAATTTCAACGTTACCGCAAACACTATCAATTTTATAAAAAAAAAAGGTTAAAATATTTTTTATTTTGCATTCAAAGTTTTCACGTCAAATAAATATGTATATTATAAATGTGACACTTTATTAGCTCGCAATATAAATTCACAACATTAAAATTAAAAATCTAAAATATCAATTCATAGTGAATAATGTGAATTTGATATTGATCCATGTTATTTTCATATATTCATATTTATGCGTTTGATAATTATAATTATTTGGCCGAGATAATAATATAATTCTTAATAATAAACCGGCGGAGATAGTGGAGCAATAATAACAACCAAAGGAATTTTTCAGAATACTCTACTGAAGAACCGGTGGAGGAACAGGTAACAGTTTCAGGTTAACGTAAAGAGCTTCTCCAGTCCTTTATTATAAAAACTCAGTTCTTTATTATATATTATCAAGTTATTTACACAAAAAACAATTTGGCTTAGTGTTGGGATAAAGTTTTCTATACGATGACTGTTAATTCAAGGATCTCAACATGAATTGAATCGAAGCTATTCATATTTGAGACATCACAAAGCTCACACACCGATAAAAAGGCACCGAGAAAAAAACACTTGCGCGCTCATTTCTAAATCACACCATAATTTCCATATCAGCTACCATGAGCGAAGCGTTGGGCAGGGGAGCAGGATGAAGGGGCAACTGCCTTCCTACATATTAAATTATCGCTCGAGTTAATATCGCAGAAACTTGTGTAATACCATGGGTAGTAATACTGTGTGTACTTTTGGTGACAATATCTTCTTTACTTTTCGCGTGAGAGCAGAATATGTAATTACTTAAGCTCAATATATTTTCAATTTACACACATAACAAATGGAAAATCGTAAGTTTTTTTGTCTGTGCCAGTGTATAGGGATCAAAATATTTCAAATATAGAAGTATATTAGGTCTAATGGTTGTATTTTGGAATAGGGGGATCCATTTCCTATATCCGATCGAAACTTAAAATGCTTCTCCTGAAAAATCAGATTTTTTGAGTTACGACAATAAAATTTTATAGTAAGAAATTCGTGCTGCGATTTTATAACAACACATTTGTCTGGTAAAAAAGTATGTGTGTTGCCGCCATGCACGTAGAAGTGAAACTTTTACCCAAAAATTCAATTTCTGGGAATATTGCTAATTTGTTCCATTAACATTTCCTCCTGCACTGCAACCAAATGGTTATAAAGCAGTCTGCCTATATACCAGTACAAGTTCAAGATCTCTCTTTTTTGAAGCGAAGCTTTTTACTCCTTTTACTCAAAAACGACACATTTTTTTCGACACTGTTTTTCATAGAAATTTATAACGCAAGCGATCACCTCACTTGGGATTTTTCGTCTGCCAATTGTATTTCCATATGAAGTAAAACCAAACTCTCTTTCTCCCACCGAGTGACGTGATCGCTAGCGTTCTACAAAATACGTCTCTTAATCGGTGGGTAACAGGTTCAATTCCCAAGTTTGAGTCACTGTAACAAACACATGTTCGTGGACTAGTGGGTAGAACATCCAACCATGAATTATGAGGTAGTGAGTTGGTTTTTTGCTAGTTTCATTTAATTCAACAACTTCCAGTTAAAAAAGTTGTTTACAAATCAAACATATGTTTAATTTTTTCTTACCTTAAATTCAATTAACATATGTCAGTTAACATATAAAAAAGTATATTGCTCCCCCTGGCTGACATCCTGACTACACCCGGGCACTTCTAAACAGATTTTCTTTATTTAAAGGTAAATTTTTTCTGATATTACTAATAACGATTAATTTTCTTATAAAAAAACCTTCCTTTTGCTATAAGTTTTGTAAAACTTTTTAGGCTTATTTAAAGTTTTGTTTATTTTATTTATTTTTGTTCGCAAATACACGCAATTTTTATAAAGTAGCAACTACTAAATATGTTCACTCAGATACTTTTCAATAAACTCATCAGATTTCGTTTAAAATGGTAAAAATAAATCGAATCATCTTCTTATGGTGAAAATACAAATGTTTTAGAAATTCCAGCCAGTTTATTAATAACCACCCCTTAACCCCTGCACGTTCCGAATAAAATAGCATATACAATAAAAATACCATGAAAATTGTGAAGCCTCAACACAAATTGTGAATCCAACACAAAATATTTGCCTGGATTTCCTTTTATGTTCATAATACAGACATTTTTATTAATTATTTACTATAATAATCTCTACAAAACACATGAGAGCATTTTTTGTTTTCTCGAAACGTTTTTGATACCGTAATAAATGTTGCGTTGTTTCACAATAACGTGACAAGCAAACATTACGAAATTTAATATTATTTATTCTTTTCTATATATTAACTGACATTTGACATTTTATGGCACGCTATACTTTAGTGCTGCCAAATTGCTTGTCTGACTTTTGTCTCTGTTTTTGACCTTAGCATGTTTGTTAGTATTGTTATTGCCAATACGATGTGTCATTTGTTTGCTTACATAATTTGTTTATTTTTGTCACATGATGCATGAGTATGTGTATATGAGTGTGTGTGTGTATGAGAGAGAATGTGTGCGTTTATTGACTGTGGTGCCTGGCACCCTGACTTTACGCTATTTATTTAACTGAAGAACCTCCGGATATTATTTCCAATAAACGGATAATCGAAAATACAAATACAATAAAAAGTATTCGTATAAACATATGTTACATTAAACTCTGTGTGTACGAAGTATGAGAGTGAGTGAGAGTGCGCATCTGTGTTAATGTTTAAATTTGTATTATTTGTTTGTTTGACTTAAAGCAGGCCCGTAGTCTAGGAGGAACATATGTTTGGGACTAAAGTCCCCCATAAGATAAAAAAAGTATATAATATTAAATGCAAAACTTCAAAACAAAATTTGATATCCTCCAATAGAAAAAAAAATATATATAAAATTTTCATGAAAAATTCTTTCAAGTGGCGGTCCCAATCTCGAATTGGATACGTATACGTAAAGATACGTAATGTATTAAAAACGTAATATTATAAACGAAAAAAAAAAAACGAAATGCCCATTTTAGCCCTTAAAAGGACTTTGACCGAGCTGTGACGAATTGTGTTATGAAATATTTGAACACAAATGATCGAGAACTGGACCTACAAGCTATATGCTGGCTCCAAACGCCTTATGTTTGCAAGAAGCATATCATGGCAGTTTTTATTCTCTCAGGTTTGCCATTGAGGTGACAGTCGAACAGAAAAATTAAATTAATTGAAAAATCTTTCTATGTCAGATGGGATTCGAACCTGAGCTCTATCGCATACAAGCCACTCACATCAACCAATATGCCATGGCCACCACATAATAAGGTGCTTTTCACAATTATAAGGTTACTTAAAAAATTACTACATTTTTGAAACGACCGGCTGTAGAGTACTAAAATGTTTTACAAAAGTAATAAGGGGAAAACCACAAAAACAAATCAATATATTCTGCAGCTGCTTAACTAACTGTAGTTTATTTTACAAGTAAGCCTATTTTTGTAAGTGCTTCACAAGTATATGGTCATTATCGAGAAAACGTTCTTGCGATTGAGTTCGCACTTTGCTTTTTGTTAAAATAGGTGTATTCAATAGTATAAAGTTAAATTTACAAAATGCCGCAAGGAAAATAACTTTCTGAGTTTGAAAAGGGAAAACTTATGGCTTCAAGAGACAATGGTATTGGAATGAGGGAGATTGCACGCCAAAGTAATCGCAATCTCTGCGTTATACAAAATTTAAAAAAAAAAACCAAATGAATATGAAACAAAAAAACGCTCTGGACGCAAAAGCCTTCTTGATGTGCGAACTGAGAGAAAAATTGCGCGCGAAACCAGTAACTCATCGGTGTCCCTTGCACGATTGCGGTCCTTATCAGGTGCAAATGTTGCACGTTGTACTATCTGGAGGACTCTTAAACGTAGCCAGATACTTCTGTTCCAAAAAATTAAGCAAGTGTCCAAGTTACCTACACGCCACAAGGACGCCAGAGTAATGTTTGCATTGGAAAATATGAATACAAACTGGCACACGGTAAGCTTTAACCTGGGCAATTTGAAATCAAAATTTTTAGAGTGGCAATTTCACGTGGGTTATATTTTTCGATGAAAACAAAATGGAATTTGGATGAACCAGAAGGTTTTCGTGGCTTTTGGCGTGACAACAGAAAAGAACCGCTTCCATTTAAAAAAAGAAACTTTGGCTGTGGCAGCGTTATGGTATAGGGTGCATTCTCTGCACATGGCTGCCTATCGTTATAAACTGTTACATCGCGGATGAAAAGTTACGAATATGTGCATGTCTTGCAAAGAAGCTTGGTCCCATATTTAGAAGAAATATATAACACATTGTGGACTTTTCAGCAAGACAATGCACGCATCCATATCAGCCGATAATCTAAAGAGTGGTTCTCATCCAAGTCCATCAAAGTTATGACTTGAACCCGATTGAGAATCTTTGGGGGATACTTACCTAACGGTTTTACAAAGATAACCACCAATTTAATGCCAGTAATGTAATCATCACTACGCTGAAAGAAGAATGGGACAAAATTGATAAATAATCTCATAAGCAGTATGAAAGACCGTATTGAAAGAGTATACAGCACCGGAGGGAACATAATTTCATAATTTTTGTTAGTTGCGTTTATTAAATTCTTATTATTACTTAAGTTATCAATAAAAATCTGAATTGATCTTCTAAATATGAAACATAAGACATTTTAGTTGATTTAGAAAATAAAAATACCGTTAGTTTATAAAAACTCATATGGAGTTATTTTGTTTGTCATTTCCTTAATCATTTTTCCAGAACAATGTCTTACCCTATAGTCGGTCGTTTTAAAAATGCAGTACATTTGTAACCTTATAATTATGAAACGCACTTTATTATAGCTTTATATAATTTTTTTAATAAAAACCCAAACACTCGTTCCGTTCACGCCGCTGACTACGTTTAACCCATAAAAAGCACCTTTAAAAACAATTTTTAAATGTTTTGTATCAATACCTTTATGCTTTCTGATTCAAAACGTCCCCTCCTAATATCAACCAGTATACGGTACTAGCTTAAAGTATTGGGTATAATTTTTTGTATGCTTTTTTATTCAAACAATTTACAAAAACAATGTAAGTTATTGCTGATGTTAAATAAAAATGTAATCTATAAAATTTCAGTAACAATCAGCAGCGAAATAAAAATCGAAAAAAAATGAAACAGGATACATATAAAAATAAGTGTTTTGCAGTACCCAATAAAGATCCAATACTGCTTCATTGAATTTGAGTTTATTGCTCTGGCAGCCGTATAAATTAATTGTACTAGATTTAAAAATACAGAAGTCTATTTGAAAAAGTTATAAAAATAATAATAATATTGAGTGCATTGTTGACTACAAGTTATAACCATTTTATTGCTGCGTAGAATGAAATTTCATTTGTGCACTTTATGTTATACAATTCGCTACCATATAACGCAGTAGCCACTTATTTTCTTGGTTATAACCAAGAAGCCCATCCAGCAACAGATGCATACAATTGTGGCTTGCTCTGCCATTTCAAAGGATTTATTAAAAACTGAGCAATATGTTTTTTATTGCATATTTTAAGAATGGCTTCACCTGGTCAAACATGTGTTTATTTTTTCTGTTTTTTTTTTATCATTGCATTTTCCAAATAAGTATTCCATAATTAACTTGTTCTACTTTTAATTAACTTTACGTATTGGCTCTTGTATAACACACAATTTCAAAAGAAAGTGTAGTTCAAGGCTACATAAAATGTCTACCATAACCCAAATAACATCATTGAATAATCTATTAAGCATAAGCTATACAATGTTTTTCCATTTTAATGACAAAATAACAAACTTTGAAGCATATCCTTTATAGAATAAACATCAACTTAATCGATTTCTTATTATTTTATCGCTGAGATCTTTAATTTTAAATACGAAATAATTATTTTGCAGAGAATAGTTAACACAGCTGCTCAAATTAAGTTATCAAAGACTGGAAAACGTGATGCTGCTGCATTTGTCAGGGATTAAAAGTATATTTCTCGTCCTTAAAAATGAAAAATCTTCTTTTTAGAAGTATCTCGCAATAAGTCCAGATAATACACAAGCCTTAACTTTCGTTGTTTTCAATAGGATAGCATTTCTTCCTCATGTCTCAGAACTGTAGCCAGGATTTTTTTAGAGGAGGGAGGGTCAGGGGGGGATTTATTTATTTAAAACAAAAAGGTATAAAAAGGTCTATTGAAATAAACTGTCAAATTTTTTTACTTGCTTATGGGACATGTTCTCCAACTCTACTAATTTTAGTACTGTATTTTTATTTAATTTTATTTAATTTAGTTTTAGTATTTTAGCATTGGTTTTCAATATGGCGTTTTATTAACACGGATAGGTTATAGATTATAGTTAGGTTATAGGTTATAGGTTATAGGTTATAGGTTATAGGTTATAGGTTATAGGTTATAGGTTATAGGTTATAGGTTATAGGTTATAGGTTATAGGTTATAGGTTATAGGTTATAGGTTATAGGTTATAGGTTATAGGTTATAGGTTATAGGTTATAGGTTAAAGGTTATAGGTTATAGGTTATATGTTATAGGTTATAGGTTATAGGTTATAGGTTATAGGTTATAGGGTATAGGTTATAGGTTATAGGTTATAGGTTATAGGTTATAGGTTATAGGTTATAGGTTATAGGTTATAGGTTATAGGTTATAGTTTATAGGTTATAGGTTATAGGTTATGGGTTATATGTTATATGGTAAAGGTTATAGGTAATAGGTTATAGGTTATATGTTATAGCTTATAGGTTATAGGTTATAGGTTATAGGTTATAGGTTATAGGTTATAGGTTATAGGGTATAGGTTATAGGTTATAGGGTATAAGTTATAAGTTATAGGTTATAGGTTATAGGTTATAGGTTATAAGTTATAAGTTATAAGTTATAAGTTATAGGTTATAGGTTATAGGTTATAGGGTATAGGTTATAGGTTATAGGGTATAGGTTATAGGTTATAGGTTATAGGTTATAGGTATAGGTTATAGGTTATAGGTTATAGGTTATAGGTTATAGGTTATAGGTTATAGGTTATAGGTTATAGGTTATAGTTTATAGGTTATAGGTTATGGGTTATATGTTATATGGTAAAGGTTATAGGTAATAGGTTATAGGTTATATGTTATAGCTTATAGGTTATAGGTTATAGGTTATAGGTTATAGGGTATAGGTTATAGGTTATAGGGTATAAGTTATAAGTTATAGGTTATAGGTTATAGGTTATAGGTTATAAGTTATAAGTTATAAGTTATAGGTTATAGGTTATAGGTTATAGGTTATAGGTTATAGGTTATATGTTATAGGTTATAGGTTATAGGTTATAGGTTATAGGATATAGGTTATAGGTTATAGGTTATAGGTTATAGGTAATAGATTATAAGTTATAGGTAATAGTTTATAGAACATAGATTTGAGATTATAGGTTATAGGTTTTAGGTTATAGGCGATAGGTTATATGTTAATGGTAATAGGTTATAGTTTATAGGTTATAGGTAATAGGTAATATGTTATAGGGTATAAGTTATAGATTATATGTTATAGGTTATAGGTTATAGGATATAGGTTATATATTATAGGTTATAGGTTATATGGTATTGGCTAAAGGTTATAGGTTATAGGTAATATGTTATAGGTTATAAATTATAGGTTATAGGTTATAGGTTATAGGTAATAGGTTATAGGTTATAGGCTTTAGGTTATAGGTTATAGTTTATAGGTTATAGTTAAAGCATCACCCAGTGCCCTGCTGATTAGGAGCATTATGAATAATTACATTCTGCCCGTAATAGCAGTACCAGTTTAGACTTCCGTAGCGACGTACTTCCATCCATCTACTGGTGGAGACGAGACCTACCCAATCTCTTGCATATTAAGACAGATATGCCAGCCCGGTCGTACCATTGCGTGCCCCCGCCGGTCAATCTAGACCTGTGTAGCATTCACACAACCAGTATGAGACTCCCCGAAGGGCCAGCCCAAGACAGTCATCTGGGCAACTCGATCCCGACAGATGAGGATTCACAACATCCCCACAAAAAGACCAAGAATACACAAATGCAATTATGAAAATGTGCATTCTTATGCATGACTGTGCTCAATGAGCACTTAAAGGCTAGTCTAACAACTTGCAGCTGCCGACTCAACTAGAAAATTATTGCGCATGACCGGTACCTACTTTGGAGGACCTTTGCAATTGCCACTCTTACTCTGGCCTATCGGATTACAACATCCAGACATAGAGTATTGGCCATTGTTCTCAGGGACTGCCGTGCTCAGTATGAGAACCCTTAGTTTAAACAACCAACGTCAACACATCCCTCAGTGACTGCCGTGCCAGTTAGAGGGTGCGAGTCAAACTCTTGACAAGCAACACTTCGGAAAGCTGAAGAGTTCACTCTTTGACGCACGCATGCCAACACTTCACTTCCAGTTTTTCCAGCCGAATTAAGGTCTCCATGCGGTGGATAGATACTAACAAGTTTTAAGGTCAATTGCTATACCTTCGCAGGCTTGTTTCATATCGATATACCGAATATGACCTGCTACCAAGATGGGCGCCACCCCGAGCTCTTGGTTGGCCCTATCAGTTTTTATGTTTGCAGGACGTATCCTACAAACAACCCTCCTCCTTTATCCTGGCTTGGGACAGGCAGGCCGAAACCTGGCAGAGTTAGATGTAAAGAACAAAGAAACATCAATTTTTAAAAAAAACGCCGTCTATATTAAAAAGTGTCGTTTTTGAGATTTCACTCAAGCAAATCACAGAACGAGCCGTAAAAAGTTTCGCTTCAAAATACATTATAAGCAAGTTACTGGAATTTATGGCAAAAATTTTCAAACTTTTTGGTATAAAGTGGAATATCTTCATATACATATATAAAACAAAGTCTTGAAATGTGTTACTAATTTCATAACTCAAGAACGAAACGTCTGATTTGCATGGAGATTTTTTAATGTGTTTTTTCTTGACTGTCTCATTCTACACACGCTTGATAAATTCTACCACATCCCTTTTCACCGCCTACAAATCAATAAAAATTGCATATTTCCGACCGTTTTGGTCATATAACACTAAAATTAGGTAATTTAGTTTGTGACAGTAAAATTAGGTTACTGTCGACAAATGTACTAAAAATGGGTTTTCACGGCCCCTTTTACCGTCCGCAAATATCAATGAAAATGCTACATTTCAAACGATTTTTGTCGTATAAGACTTTGATTTTGTAATTAAGTTCGTATGGTTATTGTCGGAAACTAAAAATGGGCATGGTCACCCACTTTTTCATTAATCATTAAATTGACTACTGGGCCGGTTGTCGTGAAATTTTGGGCGAAAATATTATTTGAGTGCGGTATGGTTAAGAAAAAATTGTTACACGCCTTTTTCCAAAAAAGTATACGTAGCTATAGTTTGACCACGCCCATTTTTTTAACAGCTGTCGATAGTAACCATATGAACTCAATCATCAAATTAAAGTCTAGAACGGCAAGAACCATATGAAGTATATAATTTTTGTTGATTTGTGGTTTTGGCATTTTATTGATTTGTGGGCAATTATCAAGAAATTGTAACATTATAACACGTGGTCAAAAGAGAGCATTAATGTGTAAGCAAATTTACATCAATACTTGCCAAAAATTTTTCGGTGTTTGGTCTGATTTTTATGAAATTTTTTCTAAAATATTCAATCTATTGAATAAAATATAAACTTTGAAAATATTTTTTTGGAAGCTATAACCATGCACCCATTAATCACAATGTTTTTAACTTTTTCTCAAAATCCTCAGATGTTGAAGTTTCAATTATGCTAACCCTACTGAAGTTACCAGTTTGAAAGATGTTTTATTCCTTCTAAAGTCTGTGAAAGTTTGAAATCGACGAATGATAGTTCAAAAATAGTTATACCAACTCCTGAGGAACGCCGTGTATTCAGCTAGTAGCAAAATAAAATTTTTAGGTTGTATTTCCTTAACTTTTATTTACTTTTATTACTATAATTACTTTTATTACTTTAATTACTATTGACGTATATTCTTCAGATTAAGGGGATGGTACTGTTTTAAAAAAATTTTGGATAATTGCTACTCTATTCGCAGGCTCATGTTAAAGTTATATACTATCTTTCCATACCTACTACAAGGAAAGACCGCCAGCACCTGACTCCAAGATAGGCACTTCTTTTACACATATAAAAAAAAATGAGTTCATGTTGGCAACCATTATTTGTCTCAAAGCATCTTATCTGCAACCATTCTTCCTTTTGTTTCTGGCTTTGGACAGGCAGGTGGTATGAAGACCTGACTTAGTTTCTTTTAAGAATAAAAAATTATTAAATATTGATTGTTGCAATGTGCGTGCTAGTAATGTACCGTCAGCTGCGTCATGATCCGGAGGCTCCTTATGCAAGGGTCTGAGTAAAATTAAGACGTAAAGTTATATATAAACACAAAAAACTTTCTGTAACTATCAGTGGAATTTAAATTGATCATCGAGCTTTACCCAAACTAATGCGTAGCGTGAACTTTAACAATCATTGCTTTTGTTTTTGCTTGTAGCGGCCAACTTTCCAATCCATTCGCTATCCAATTTCCATCGAATTTCAAATCGTTAGTGTGCTGCGTAATTGGGTCAGCTTCATACAAAATGTATGTGAATGAAGCAACTCTGATAGTTAAATCGCACAAAAGCACCAATATGTACTCTATAAATTTTAAATCTTTATTTAAAAACACTTGAAAGCATTTTTTTGATAATTTTCTCGTTTTTTCAATAGAAAATAACTTTTATTTAAACATACTCGTACGCAAGTTTTTATTTTTATACTCTATGTAGGAATTTGAATCCCGAAACCCCCACCCAGCTCCCTTGGCAGCGGGCCTGTTTTGGCGAATGCAATATTGTACGTGATAAAGCATTGTTCTTGAAAGTTTACAACACAGAATATGAGAAGAATAAGGAACTTTTTAAATAAGCAACGAATAAACTTTTTTGCAGAAATTATTTATGTTTTATTTAAAATACATTCTTTATATTTCAATACACCACTGATTACGTTCCTTTAATGACAGCACAGATTTGTTTTATATCAGTTTTGAAAATCTAGTCAATGACCCTTGTAATGGCTTCTTGGACTAGAGTAACATCGTCATAAAATGTTCCTTTTATGGCCAGTTTGAGTTAAGGAAGCAGAAAATAGTCACATAGAGGTAAATCACATGAATACGAAGAAACTCGAAGACGGCCGAAGAGGATCGGCAACATTTTTGCTGCTCCTTATTTAAGGCGTGAGGAACACATCAAGCACAGTATTTTTGTTCCTTTGAAAACCTGCTGAATCAAAATCTGGTGAATCATGGTTTTGATCGTATTTAGTTGCTTTGCTATTCATTTGACAGTCGAATGCACATTGCCTAGACCGCTAGGCAAGCAAGTGGTAGAAAATTCTGACCTATCCGAGTTAAATTGACTACATTAGAAAAAAAAATCTGATTATTATCAGTTAACTCAGTTATTCAAGTGAAGAATCAAATAATTTATTTTCTTAAATCGATAAATGTCACATGGTGTAATTAGTAATAGAGTAAGAAACACACTAAATAAGAGCTTTACTTTTACGTCATTAATTGCGCCCAACACTTCACCTTTTACACCCTTCAGACAACACATCAACATGTGTTTTGGCCTTATTATTATTAATTAATGCTTTTCTACTTGTGTTGACTCAACATTTTTTTATACGCCTTTTTAACAACATTACTTAATCTTATTATAACTATAATAATTTATCACTCAGATAATTAATTGATTGCTTTTTCCCTGATTGAATTATTGTGAGCTAATTAAATAAATATATACATATATAGAAGCTGCTACTTATAGCCAGCATTTTTGCAAAGTAAATCGACCCTCAAAAGTCGACATGAATACATATATAATATTTTCATAATTATACAAAAACACACACCCTTGATCACCCACTGCCCCACACACTAGTGCTTCATCACATTAATTTCATCCATTATGTTTCAAATTAGGTCATCTAAATATTTCCATACAATATCGAGTGGTGGTTGGTTAAGTTAACGTCCTTGTAGTATAAAGATTATGAAAATGTTTTCTACACAAGCGGTGAAGGGGGTATGCTCAATATTTTTTATTAAAACGATCTGTCTCGAGTTTAATAAAAACTAGTGCATTGATAAATTAACCCCAATAAATACAATTATAAATAATAGAATAATAGATAAATTCAATTGTTAATAATAGAATAATGGTAAAGAGATAGAGAGGTAGAAAGGTAGTGAAGTAGAGAAATAGAAAGGAAGAGAGGTAGAGAGGTAGTGAGGTAAAGATGTAGGAGGTAAAGATGTAGGAGGTAGAGAGGTTGAGAAGTAGAGTGGTAGAGAGGTAGAGAGGTAGAGAGGTAGAGAGGTAGAGAGGTAGAGAGGTAGAGAGGTAGAGAGGTAGAGAGGTAGAGAGGTAGAGAGGTAGAGAGGTAGAGAGGTAGAGAGGTAGAGAGGTAGAGAGGTAGAGAGGTAGTGAGGTAGAGAGGTAGAGAGGTAGAGAGGTAGAGAGGTAGAGAGGTAGAGAGGTAGAGAGGTAGAGAGGTAGAGAGGTAGAGAGGTAGACAGGTAGAGAGGTAGAGAGGTAGAGAGGTAGAGAGGTAGAGAGGTAGAGAGGTAGAGAGGTAGAGAGGTAGAGAGGTAGAGAGGTAGAGAGGTAGAGAGGTAGAGAGGTAGAGAGGTAGTGAGGTAGAGAGGTAGAGAGGTAGAGAGGTAGAGAGGTAGAGAGGTAGAGAGGTAGAGAGGTAGAGAGGTAGAGAGGTAGAGAGGTAGACAGGTAGAGAGGTAGAGAGGTAGAGAGGTAGAGAGGTAGAGAGGTAGAGAGGTAGAGAGGTAGAGAGGTAGAGAGGTAGAGAGGTAGAGAGGTAGAGAGGTAGAGAGGTAGAGAGGTAGAGAGGTAGAGAGGTAGACAGGTAGAGAGGTAGAGAGGTAGAGAGGTAGACAGGTAGAGAGGTAGAGAGGTAGGTAGGTAGAGAGGTAGTGAGGTAGAGGTAGAGTAAATATTTAAGTCGAATATTTTTAAGTCACTCTTAGGGCGTTTTTAATTAGCAAATTCTATTTAAATTTTCGCAAAGAACTATCTATCATTTCCATTAATGTGTTGCACTAAGGTTCAGAAGTAGCACAGATTTGAGTATATTATCCCCATGACAGAGTCCAGTAAAAACTAACCACTGTATATCATGTTCCTTTAATCTGTATTGTAAACAGACATCAATCCCTCACTCCCTCTCTGCATCCCTCAATTTCTCACAGGGAACCTGATCCTGGAAAGACACGCTGGGTTTGATTAAAATTTGTAGTTTTTTGAAATGAGATCATAATCGACGTCATTGTATGGCATCTTTTTCCCCTCGGTTTTTATTTATTTATTTTTTTTTTTTTATTCATCAGACTACTTTTTCCCTGATACGGTTTTGCCATTTGCGTTGTTTAGTTGAAATGGCGGAAATAACGCAGCCATATTGAAACCACTAACCAGCAAGCACTGCAATTCATAGAAACTTCATGCAATGCAAGCCAAACTATTTATTTTTTGAGTCAAAACGAGCGCTCGTTGCCGTTGCATTACATAGAAGCCATGCGGCTAAATGCGGTATGGTATGCGACGTTTTATAGTTGTTGCACTAGGAAAGTCAGAGGGGGGGACGAAAAGAAGAAAAAATAGGGTGGCCCCAGAGAATTGACTGCCAGGACAATGACTAGCCTGTCGTTATGTAGAGATGTAGCAGCAGCAGCTAGCTTCTGCGGATGAATGACACCTTTTCAGAGTTTTAGTGAAAAGCAAAATAAATGCTCCAAGGAATTGAGAAATTGCTTTGAGAGTTGCATGTGCGTGTATGTATGTGTGCTTGTGCGCTCCAAGTGTGTGCATTTATGCTTCTGCATATATCATATTCGCATGATACATAAGAGTTTTAAGCGTTGCTTAAACTCATACAGTTGCATTTAATTGGTACGAAAAATAGTTTTATTCAACCCAACGCTTATAACGATAAAATGTCAGTAGCACACATACGGAATTTTTCTTTCTCTTCTTTTGTTGCTCAAATTTCCAAAATTCCAATTTAGCTGAACAAACAATTTTCATATACAGCGATTCATTCTTTTCCATTTTTTTTTTCTATTGTTGTTGGTGTTGAATATTGGATGGATACGCGAAATAAACTTCAACATCAACCTCATTTTTTAGCTGAGTATACACAGAGGAGAAGTAGAAAAAAAAGTCTTCTAGCGGAATCAATATTAGCATAACTTTTTAAAATAATGTTGATAAACTGACATTTTTTTTGTTTTTTTGTTAGTAAAGTACAATCGTATTCAAATGAACAGAATAGGGTGAATGAATGCACATATGTACGTGAAGGGTGTTTTTAAGCCAGTACTACTCGTATATTTGAATTTAAACAAAACACATGAACTTTCACTAAGTTGGCATTTATTTATGTTCACTCGAAAGAATACATTCTAGAACTAATCACAACTTCGGGCGCATACCCAACACATCTTGATCTGATGGATGTTATCCAAGAGCTACAAAGTTTTCGACCACTTTTAAAGCATGTTTGGCCTTATGTCCTTAATAACACGAATAATGTTGGCTTCCAATCCGTCGATTGTTGCCAGTTTGTCAACGTAGACTAATAAAATTATGTATTCCCAAAAAAAAAATATACTCATTAATTATAGCTCTATAGCGAATGGCTGATTCACCTTATTTTTTAAAAAAACATGATCCCATACTCTATTAGATAACAGAACGTACCAAACAGTGTGTCTTGAGGGATGTAACCGCATTTCGATAATCTAAGCTGGGTTATTATTTGGGAACTGGATCTTGTAATCCTTCAAACCAAGATGTTTGCATAAAATTGTCCATAAAGTGGACGGACAAAGACCAAACTGTTGTGAACGACGTCAAATCGATAAATTTTGATCTTCATCAACCAGGGGCGGATCCAGGAAAATATTTAGGGGAGAAGGGGGACATAGGTTTTAAGAACTGTAATGTATTTTAAAGGAAAATTAAATGGAAAACGAAGTGTGTATCAGTTTTTAGAAAATTTGAGCTTAAAAAAATAAAAAAAAAAAAACAAAATAAAAAAACCTCAAAATCCCCTCCTAATCCGTGGCTGTGATCAACACTCTCCTGAACGGATGTAATATTTTTTTCAATACGCACCACAATAGATCATGTCTTTGCCTCGAAAGCCAATAAAATGGGTATCGTTATGAATAAAATAACCTGAACTCGTTTTTTACACGATAGATAAGTTCCTAAGTAAAACGTGTTAAAATATGCATGCAAATAAATACAAGCGGCATATGGTTAATTTAGGAAGGTGTTCCACTTTAGAATTTGCAATAATATACAATTATATGAAACAAAACAATTAATTTTTATTAAAAAAACCAAAAGTAAAAACAAGTAAGAGTGAACACGTGAAAAACAGAAGTGTACTACGAAAATCTTAATCAAAATGAGGAATACAAATCAATTTCACAACTTTTCATAAGCGTGCACATTTGTTACAAATTTTATCTAAAAAGCTATCATCAGTAGATATGTCTCCAATATGTCTTCCACACCTGTCGAGCTGGACCCAAAAGTAAGGGAGCGTTTATAGTGCCAACTTGTTGCCGTTCCGGACTGAGGTGGAAACGCGTCTTGCTTTACGCAGCTGGTAGTGCGTATAGTGCGCGCTTGAAGCCGCTGACTTGTTGTAGATGGTTTTTGACTCTTTTGGGTTTGCAATTATTACATTTTTTTTTATTTTTTTTTTTTTATTTTTGCATCATAAAAGTCATCTGATTTCGTATACATTTTTTGCTTTCCTCAAACAAGCAGACAACAAGTGAAAAGAAAAAAAATGCGAAAACACACTGCTGAAATGCACTTTCAGCCACTTTAAGTCGCTTCAAGTCAATAACAAGTGACGTTAAGTCGCGCCAAGTCACTTCCTATTATATTTTTAGCCACTATATGTCGCGTCAAGTACTTGCTATTCCATGATTAGACTTCTTTGCAATTGTTTTCTAATGTTTTTTATTGCCTTGTTGCTGCTCTTGTTGTTTATTTTTGTGCACAAAATAAACGATAAAAGAACACGCACGATAAAAATTCCGTGTGTTATAATTCCAAGAATTTACAGCGTCGGGGCATTGTTGCGAGAGAAAGAAAAAAAATGTACATGGCATTGTTGTTTACTCGCGTAAAAAATATCAAAATTACTGTTGCTGTGTGTATTTTGTTGGTATTTTCTCGTGGCGCACACTCGATGTTTTGGCTAGTTTCTTGTGGTCGTCTATTGTTTTCATCGCCATCGAAGTTCTTATTACTTTAACGAATATGTTTCAGTAACTATTTGTGTTGTTGTTGGCATTAATATGAATGCAACATTTAAATAAATATACAAATCAGTTGCTTTCGTTTTTGCTGCTGTTTTTTTTTCAATCCTTTTTCTGCGCATAGATACAAAAGGAATCAAAACTGCGTTTGCGTTATCGTGCGTTCTTTCTGCACACTTGCTTTTGTACACAAGAAAAAACGAAGAAAAGGCGCAACAGCAAAAACAAGAAAACAAAATATGTGTACGTATTTAATTGAAGTCTTTTTTTGTTGTTGCTTAGATTGTTTTGCTATTTCATTATTATCTTTTTTTAATGAAACTAATAAGTGAAAAATGTGTAAAATTAAACAAAACAAAACAAAACAAAGCACATGCTAGCCATGCGAGCAAGCGAGAAAGCAACAATCGTCACGCTGGATACCAGTGCACAAGTGACTTACAGCTGCTTGTTCGGCTGGCACCATATGCATTTTTAACTTGTTTCATATGATTTGTATGTGTAGCGTTTTCCAGCTTTCCCTCTCGGTTCGGTCCGGCACGGCAACAAGACACCACTATGAGCACGCCCTAAGACTTCTTCATTATTTACGGACTCTTTTGGTTTTGTTGTCAGAACAAAAAAAGAGCAGAATGTATTCCAATGAAAATTAAACAAAAACGTAATAATTGTGAATTCTAAATCCTTTAAAATCACTGGACAATTTAACTGTTGTAGATTTTTTTTTCTTTTGGGCATTTAAAAGCAATTTTATTTTAAGATATTGTAAAAAGTATCGCAAGAAACCGGTTTTCATTATTTCCAAGAAAACAATTACATTGAATAATTTACAGGATTTTGAAAATACAGAAAAAATAATAAAATAAATTGAAAAAAGTGATCTAATTGAAGTAGTTAACTAAAAATACTCCCACCGAGTCCCACATTCATATTAACAAATATTGCAAGAACGTTTTATGGTCTTATAATATCTGTTAAAAAATTCACCTAATTTTAAAAATTTTTTAATGAAAACTTATTCGAAAAAATTTGGTCTAAAACTGCTATTTTACAGAAAATTTCTATTGTCATTGCATTAAAAATGTAATCAAACACATTTTTAAGTCTTGTAGTGTTGAGGATTTTTTCATGTAGTAAAATTACAAAAACAGAAGAATTCAGTAAGGTTCTTTTAGATACATTCACATTTATATGTATTTTACTAAAATATTTCTGACTCTCCGTGCACCTCCCCCCCCCCTCCCCCTCATATGATAGAAGCTTGCATAGAAATAGTAAAATATCCAAAAAAGACCCCACCTTTCATAAACTGGATGAGCTGTAGTTAAAAACGTGTTTTTCGGGCCCACAAAGTCATTGTGAATTTATTAATTTTCAAACTGGTATTAAAGTTACACGAAAAATATAACAAAGTTCTATTCCCATGTAAAATTAGTGGCTTAGTCTGATTCCTCAGAGTACTCAGATTTGGCATGAAGTTAAGTTTGCAGTCAACAGGAGCAAATAAACGCAAATATCGTGGATTTTTTCCACTCAGTTATTATTTAACAGCGACCATGGCGCAGTGGGAAGAGTGTATGGCCAGTACGCCGGAGAGCCCTGGTTCGAATCTCACCTGACACAGAAAGTTTTTTCAATTGAATTAATTTTTCCGTTCGGCTGTCACCTCTCTACAGATAATGGCAAACCTAAGAGAGTAAGAACTGCCATAAAAAGCTTCTCGAGAACATAAGCCGTTCAGAGTCGGCATAAAACATGTAGGTCCTGTCCTCGATAATTTGTGTTCAAACATTTCATAACACACAAAACACAATTGATCATAAGAAGCTCGGTCAAAATCTTTTCTAGGGCTGAAATGGCCATTTCGTTTTTTTTTTTATTATTTCAAATCTCTCAATCTGGTAGATAATGATATTCTTTTCAAAACGAAACACTCCTCTTCAGCTCCCAAAAAATTTTCATTATTGGAACATAGGCTGGGATTGGCTCGCATTTTTTGATAGGGACATTGACGAAAAAACAAGACGTTTAATAGTTGCTGCGCTCCAGAACAATGGTGACGAACAAAAACTTAAGAAAGCTACTATCAATACAAATGCACTGTAAATTTCTGAACTAAAATGGAAAACTTCGCCAACGCAAACACTTTTTTCAACTCGTTGCATATGGACAAAAATTTGGGTGAGGGGGACAACCTCAGTCTCTTGCAAATCGATTCCAGCCTATGGACCAATAACGAAAATTTTTGGAGCTGAAGAAACCATCAGAAATATTTCCGTCGTTAATGACTCTGCAGAGTGGGCCATCAATCGCATGAACGGATTCAATGAGAAACTATCTCAGTCGGAGGACGAAAAGCAAATAGTAGATTTCCATCCAGAAGCACTTTGATAAAACACATTATTGCAAATACACAACAGAAATAAAACTAGTCTCAATAATTTACGCAGATATAATTTTACTACAAATTTTTTCTTTAAATATTTTTAGAAGAACTGGGTGGAAGAAATCAACGATATTCGCGTTTATTTGCTGGTGACCACAAACTTAATTCCAGGCCGAATTTGAGTATGGAATCGGATTCAACAACCAATTTTACATGGGAAAGAGATCCTTTTATTAGATCCTATTTTCAAGAAGACGAATTAAATTTAAAAAGTAGTTCAATGAAGAGGATCCTTATTTAAAGAAACCATATTAATAGTGAGAAAAAAAAAAAATAAAAAATGTACAAAATTATATATTTAAAATCTCAAAAAATAATTTTTAAAAAACTGATCACATAATTTTTTCTTAAAAAACGTGAACCTGAATTTCTAAAAATAAGCTTTAATTAAAAAAAAAAATGCTTACTAAAAGAAACATAAATTTAAGTGACATTTGTCATAGTAATAGATGAGTAATCAATCGAACTCTATATAGAATAGAAAATAGAGTAGGAGACAGGATTCAAAGGGCCAATAGGGTTCTGTTTCAGTGTAGACGCGTTTGTGGTCTAAAATGGACACTATGATGGTTAGACCTGTCATCACGTATGCTTTGGTGATCTAGTGGACAAAAGTCAGTCAGAAAACCATTAAGAAGCGACTAGACAGAGTCCAACGGCTGGCGTGTGTTGGAATAACAGGGGCAATACGCACCACTCCAACCAGCGCAATGGAGGTTTTGTTAGGTATGCTACCGTTGGATTTAGAAATAAAGAAAACGGCAGCGCTAACAGCCCTCAGGATGTTGCGAAATGCTACGTGGCATGGAGCAACAGCCCTCCATGGTCAAATGCGCATCCTGGACATGACACAGCGAAATGTTAGGGAGACGTGTATGCCTATGGACGGAAGGCAGAGAGTGAGAATAACAGAAAAATGTTATAAAACTCTAATAACAGATGGATCCGTTTGTGGAGAAACCGCTGGTAGTGACATCAGTATACTCACAGACGGCTCTCTGATGAATGGCAGAGCCGGGTCTGGCGTCTACTCAGAGGAGTTGAACCTATCCTGTGCACTGAGGCTGGGGAGGTTCGTGTCTGTATACCAGGCGGAAATGCTTGGTGTAGTGCATGCGCTGGACCACTTGATAGATGGACGGGTAAATGGCAAGAAAATTGTCATTGCCCTTGACAATCAGTCGGTAATTAGGTGCATGCAACGGACAGATATTACTTCTAGGTTGGCCATAGAATGTCTTACCAAACTCAATAGGTGCGCTCAGACAAATGAGCTCACACTTATGTGGGTGCGAGGACATTCTGGCATAGAACAGAATGAAAAGGCTGATTCTTTAGCAAGAGAAGGATCAGCAGAAGAATTCTGTGGACCCGAACCACGTATCGCCATAGGCGACAACATGGTGGCAGGCCTTATTAAGCAACGGACGGACTCGGAACACCGTACAAGGTGGGAAGAAGCTGGTAATTAATAATAAAAAAGCAGGCAATCAAAGGCGGCCGTGAAATGGTCAAGTAGTGAGGCAGCAAAAGTCACCCGATACAATCGGAAGACTTTAAGCTGGCTTACTGCACTGGTCACAGGACACGGTCCCTACATGTACCATCTCAGGAATATGACTCTGACCGAGGACGATGCGTGTAGGTTATGCCTAGAAGAGCCAGAAACAGCAGCACACATTTTGTGCCAGTGTCCGGCGTTGGCAAGCATAAGATTGACCATTCTGTGACGTCCATTTATTGACGAAGCCGAGATTGGTCAACTGACCTACAAGGACATGCTTGAGGTGACAAAGGGTGCCTATATAAGGAGCATGCTCACTTATGAGTGCTCCGAGCAGTAGCATCCTTCGTCAAATAGGGGACGAAAAGGGACCCACTGTGGTCTGATTCGGCCAATCCCCGACTTATTATATATAATCAATAGAACAGTTCTTCTGAAACAAATGTCATTTAAATGTATTTTTCCCTTTTTAATTAATTTTTTTTAAATAAAAGCTTATTTTTAAAAAAATTTTTTAAAATTTATAAAACATTTTTTAAATATATTTTAAAAACCTGCCACCTCTTTTCCAGTTACATAATTAATTTCATTGTTGTTTGTCAACAAAGAAAGTTCCGTAAAAATCACATCAGCTGCGGTGTTACGATGTGTACCAACCAGACTTGATTATTAACCGAGTAAATGAAGTTGTTACAGTGGCAGTCAATGACAGAGAAAACTTTGCTTACCTTGCATGCTCTTTGAATGGTTAAAAATTTTGCATTTTTTTCTTTTTTAAGTAAAGAGAATTTTCTGTTGTCAAAACCAAAAAACAGAAAACAACAATTAAAATTTCAGCATGGCGAATTGAGTCTTTTTTTTTCCTTTTGAAAACTGCAGTGCACACACTTTTCTATGGCTATATACAGCACTCTATATGCGATTTCGAAATAAAAAGGAAAAATAACACAAAAAAACAATTATCGAGGGAAAACGTTGTTGAGCAGTAGTTAAACGAAAAAAGCCTGAAAGTGCAAAAATCAGCCAAAAACAGCAGATAGGAAATGGTTAAAAAGCATTTTCACAGCTTTTATCCTTTCTTTTTTTTTTTTTTTTTGTTTTCTTTTGTTTATTTTTCTTTGCCTTATCGTTCTTTGCAGCTAATTCTGCGTTGTAAGTTTTTTACTCTTGCTTAGAAATTCTAGCAAGTGTCTGTCCAAAGCCGGAGCAAAGTGATAAAACTGCCATACAACGCGTGGAGCAATACAATTGACAGTGGCACGCCAACCAACTGAGTTACACAATACAAGCGGAAGTGAATTGCAAGGTTTGTTCAATTTTTCTTTCGTATTTACAGTTTTATGAGATTTTATGGCTGATGGCTTTTTAAAGCTACAGCAACTTTGTATGGCGCTGTTATGGCTAAAGGATCCATTCTTCAGGTTTTCTGGTTTCAATCTTGTTTTTTTTTTTTTTTTGCTAATGGTCGTTGGAAGATTTCGTAGTTAGATGAAAAAAAAAATTAAGGCATTAAATACGTTGATATGAGGTAGCAGACGCAGATTATCACATGCATTAGAGAGTGGGTGGAAGTAGAATATTTGTTAATGCATACATAAAGTAAGGATTTTGAAAAATAAATATTATTAAATATTGATTTTGGGTTGCTTCAAAGTGAAGTGAAGTAAATTAAGTGTACAAGGCTTGAATTTTAGCATGTCAGGCTTTCAAACGATGCTTAATAAGTTCAATCGATGGAAACTAAGGCAAGTTTTGGATATATTTCTTTTTCTTTTTTTTTTTTTTTTTTTGAGGCAATTTTTAATATGGAATTTTTTCATCAACTTAAAAGCACGTCTAAAGCAGAAATTGATACTTGAAGAAGACGCTGCCATCGAAGGCTATTAGACATGACTTGACTGCCTTACAAAGGACTTTCGCAAATTGCGTAGTGAATGGTTTTGACTTTAATTTCAAACGAAATTTAATATTTACAAATGCCTTAAGAAAAATTTCTAATTTGAATTTCAGAATATTCATTTAATCCGTAAAAGGGAATCTATTCATCTTGGAATGAAACTCCATTTTTGCACAGATTCCAATGTCAAGAACAATAAAAAGTTGGTATGCCAATAAAAATCTATCACTACGAGTTAATCGGTCTAATATCAGTTCTAAGTATTGCTCTGCATTGAAGTTACATTGAATGTTGCTGTCTCAATTTCTTTTCTTTCATTTAAATATTGCTGGAAAATATCACTAGTAATTTTTTTTTTTTGAGAAAGTTTTATGAAGTCACACAGTAATGCGCTTCCATATAACAACTGTGCAAGAAGAGAATAATAAACCGATTGTGTTGAGATTTCATTCAGTTGGGCATTTTAGTACTCTGAGCTCAAAAATTTACTAAAAAACTAAAAAACTACATTTGAGTTACTCGAAATGATACACTAGTGAAAACTTGTTGCTTGTAGTTCAGCAACAGCATAACCAAAAAATTATCTCTTTGTAAAGTTTGGACCAGAAATTTTCAGGAAGAGCACAATGGTGAATTTCCTTTTTAAAAAAAAAAATTTTCTTTTAAAAATGCGCTTTAAACAATTATTATATAATATTGAGTACAGTAAAAATTTAATACAAGTAAAAAAGTGTACTTTAAGAAAAAAATTGGATAAGTACAAAAAAATTAATTTCACATTTTTCGGCTCACTATTTTGATTGCTTTTTTGCACTATCTGAAATTTACATCTGTGAAAATAGCCCAAAATTCTCAGCCCAACTTTTTGTTTAATTCGCCGCAAAATATATCGGAATCTTAAATTCGCCGCAAATACAAAATAAGGCACTTAACAAAAGTGAAACACTAAAAATTTAATTTATATGCTAAATTTGTTTCTAAAATTGCTATCAATGTTCTTCATACCGTCAAACGACCTAGGAGTGAAATAATAGGTTCTGCAAAATTTGTTTTTTTTTTTAAGTTAAAACCAAAAAAGGATGGAATATGAAAAGTTCTCATCCAGAAATATTGCCTGAAAATCAACATTTATTTGGAGGTATGCTCAAGCTCCGCTCTATCGTCCTTGGTACAAAAATTTTGGCCGAAAGCGAAAAAAAAAATGATTTTTATATGAAAATCAAAATTCCACACCCCAAAACATACCCCAAAACAAAAGTTCTAATCCAGAAGTTTTGCTTAAAAATCCACCTTCATATGGAAAATCGATTGGAAGTATGCTCAAGCCGGGGTCTAACGTCCTTAGTATCGAAATTCGAGCCAAAGTGCGAAAAAAGGTGTTTTTGTATAAAAATCAGAATTACACACCACAAAATTTACTCCAAAACAAAAGTTCTCATCCTGCATTTTTACTCAAAAATCAACCTTTGTATGGGAAATCAACTAGTGGCATGCTCCAGCCCAGGTCTATCGTCCTTGGTACCGAAATTCGGACCGCAGTGCGAAAAAAAGGGATTTTCGTATACAAATCAGAATTTTACATTCCAAAACATGTCCCAAAACAAAAGTTCGCATCCTGAATTTTTGCTCAAAAATCCACCTTTATGTGGAAAATCGATTGGAAGTATGCTCAAGCCCGGATCTATCGTCCTTGGTACCACAATTTTGCATGAAGTGAGAAAAAACAAGTTTTTCTTGTATTTCGAGTTTGACACTAATAAACTTGCTTGCCCTTCATGATAATATGTATAAAATTGTGATTTAAATGTCCCTAATTATTTGTTTTACAAAAAGGATGCCCTAATTTTAGTAATTGTGTGTTTCGCATATATCAACACCTGAAAGTATGCTATGTTATTTCTAGTTTGGTTTTTGTGTTAAAAGTTTGAAGCTTTTTGTTAATTGAATAAATCTGGTTAATAAGCTTTTTTAAGCCTTTTCACTCTTTTGTGCTAGCTATAGAAAAAAAAAGTAAGAGTACCTGTGGGCGTACGCTTTAGCAGATACACAAGCATAATTTTTGATTATTTCAGAAGACAAAAAGAGATGACCTATGAAGGCAAGAAAAGCTCTCAACGAATACAAAAAAAAAATAATGAGATCTCAAAGCCGCCTGTTCCACGTTCAATATATGTGCTGCTCAGAGCACACGTGGTCCACTTTTGGTAGTATTGAGAAAATGGATTATTTAGAAAATTCTTATAAGAAATGCTATGTATAAAGAACTCAGTTTTGCTTACAAGCTAGGTCAAGAGAATAAAAAGAGCTATTCATATCGAAAAAATAAACTTAATAATATAAAAAAATAATGAGGGATCTTGCATACTAAACTGAACATTTTATTGAATTTTTTATTTCTGCTGTAGAAATCTAATGTGAGTTATTATCAAGAATGTTTTGATGAGGAATGATAGCATTTAGTTTCAGAAGTAACTTTTGACGTAGAGTTTTGACGTAGAAATTAGTAGCGATCAGAAATCGTTTTTATGTCACACTTTGAGCCTTTGGTGTGCTTAAAGTGCTGATCGTACAAAGTTGCTGTAGGCACTTGTTTCTGTAATAGCAAAGACATCAACCAAAGCATAGCACAACACAAGAAAATTCACTGCATTTACTGTGTTTTATTTATTCTTTTATTTATGGTGGCTGTGTTTACAGAAATCTCATCTGGAAAATAAACGCAATCTGTATAGAATTTTCTCAGTTTTTTCAATAAAAAATATTAAAACAAATTTTAAAAGTGAGGCAAGGGCATAAAAATTAGATTTTATTTTTGAACTATTTTACTATTTTTGAAGCGTTAGCTTCTTTAGCGAAAGTATTAACGGGAGTGAATTTAAAACTTTACAAAAGAGTCAGTCCGCTTATACAACAACAAAAACATGCAAACGCGATAAAAAACAACCCTCACTCGACGATACTGATGTTGATAGCATCGCTACTGTGAGCGGCCGCTAAGAATTGTTTTTGCATGTGCATTTTATTGGTAGACTAGAACTTTGGCGAAGTTATTTGTAGGTGCCTTCCCGATACTTTTTTGCAGAAATTCGCAAGTTGCAAAATTTGCAGAAAGTAAGCTAAAAATGCGCTATTTGTGTGAAAAATTGCAAAAAGTACGGGAACAAGTTTTCGCAACAAGTATCAACTATTGAAGAAACGTCAACTACTGTAGCTGATATTTGCAAAAGAAAATAAGTTATTTTCATTATAAAACACTGCTTACCACTTTGGATCCTTTTAAACGTGCCTGGTGAACACTTTTTTACATTTTATAATATCTTTTATTAAATTTTATAATCAGCTGGCAATGGCTGTCGCAATATTTAGCATTATCTGTCAACATATGGCAGCTTGCTAATTGCTGCAAGTGGGTGCTTCGCCAAATTTGTGTAGCAGAAAATAGCATCATTTGAAAAGGACTGGATTTCTCATTTTCGCTTTCTTTTGTAATTTTTTGGGTATGGGAAAAAGCAAGAAATGGCAGAAAATCGTACGAATTCATACAAATTTTCAAGTATGAGAACAGATCTTATATATTATAGTCGGCTGTCAGCATCTAACCTACGGTTGCGAACATAAAGAACGCTTATTGCTGAGTCGAACCATGAAATACATGGGAGCAAAAGAGATGCTTGACTTGGTTTCTTTGTTGCTTCAATATGGTTTTCGGCTCGGCTCAACAATAAGCGTTTACTATGTTCGCTACCTAATTATTCCAAAGCCTTGCTCATGTCAGCTATTGTTGTGACGTCAGCTATGCTTGTCAAAGTCATGCTGTAATTAATAAGGTGTGTGCATGGGTACAGCAAGTGACAGTAGCTGTAAAACGAAGATGATAGTTCATACAAGATCTGGCACCAAAAAACCAAATTAGCCGATATTTTTAACCGAAAAAATTAAAGGCACAAAATAAATATTATTTACGACCGATAAATACAAGTAAAACCAGAAGTCAGTTCTGTCGACGGAAGCGTTAGCTTCTAAACATTAGATGTAAAATTGAATAAAATATTAATTGAAAGAATGAACATGCATAAACTTTGAAGCTTATAATTTTTTTTAAAGTTTATTTTCTTTTTCAAACGTCATGTTTCTTTATATGAAAAAACATTATTACTGTTTTTTTTTAGTCCAACAAGCCATGAAAAATAAAAAAATTCATGAGGGAAACATTTTATAAGAGTAAAACCATAACTGATTGTAGCTGAAATCATAACAGTACAAATTTTTTTCTAATATTTTTCACCATTCTCTTCAAATTAGGAAAGTTACACAAAAATCCCATATGTTGACCTACACAGTTGGCCGATAATTGGTTGAATAGCTCATAGGTTTTATATAAAATATATATTTTGTTTGTTAAAATAAAAACTTTTAAGTTAATTAAGAATATATTTAAGTTCTATACTGCAGCAAAATAATAATTTCATATTATTCCGAATATTCCAACAAATCCATCCCCAAATATATCAAACAAAAAAATTCTACGTCCACACTTACGATACTATCGAAACTGTGTCTTTTTTCTAATGATTATCTTCATTATTAAACGAAATTTAAAATTAATAGACTTACGCCACTTGTACTCTGAAAAATTATATCATTTGTCAGAACAACAACAAAGTATTGCATTTTATTCAGAGATTACGTAAGCTAGGAGTTTCTAACCGAACTCATAAATAAGTTACATTTTCCTCTTCACTTCTATGTACTTAACTCAATTTCTTTAAAAAATGGACTTACGCCACTTGTGCTCTGAGCAGCTCATATATTGAACGCCTTCCAGTGTCGCAATATTTATTGAATGTGTAGCATGCATTATTGATGGATTGTGATCCAGATCGCAAAATATTTAATAATTTGAGATTAAGTACGTGGATCGCAAATATGTCAATATATATTGAACGTTTAGCAGGCGCCTAAGAGATTCTGCTATTTTTTACAATCGCCGAGAGCTTTCCTTGACTTCATAGGTCATCGCTTTTAGTCTACTGAAATGTGAAATACCCAAGGGTATTTTTACTTTTGTATGCACGAAAGTAGCTCCGTATATTTTTTGAATATATGTGCGCTGAATTAAAAGCTGTAGTCCATTTTTTTTTAATAGGTCAAGTTTTGAAGATATAAGCAAAAATGTGAAAAACGGTCCTTTTCCCTTAGTTGGGCCATAACTACTCTTAAGCATATCGGTCGATTCCAATGACTTTTAAAGGGCTTAAATAAGTAATATTAGGCCTGACCATTCAATTTATTATCTTTTAAGTTTTAAAAATATTGGCATTCTACTTAAAAAAGTTTAAAAATTTAAACTTTAACGATAAAAGTTTAAAAACTTTTTTATCTATCCATGTAATTTATACTGTATTTTTTTTTTTTTTTTTTTTTTTTTTGATGGACAATCTCTGGAATTTAAGTTAGACGTTAACTTTTTTCAAATGCCATGAAAAGCTTAAGAGTTATTTCGAAAAAACCTAATTTTTATTAAATTTATTCTTAGAAAATTTGGTGGCGAACGAATAAGCTTCTTTTAAGGTATTTTCTTAATTTGATTTTAGATTTTCTGAGAATAAATTTGATAAAAGGTTGGTTTTTTGTTTAAAATAACTCTTAAATAATCCCTGGCATTGGCAAAAATAAAACTCTTTATTAAAATTTCAGAGAGTGTCTATCCTAAAAAAAAAAAAATTACATGGAGAGATAAAAAAGTTCTATGGCTTTTGTGTAAATGTGTAAATAATGTAAGACTTTGAATAATTTTGCACTAAGAAGGCAAATATTATGAAAATTACAAAAGAAAATGTACTGAAATAAACAGTAATAGTTAGGTCTAATATTACCTACTAATTCAAACCCTTTAAAGGCAATTGAAATCGGCCTGTGTGTTTAAAGGGATATGGTTCAATTAACAGAAAAGGAACCATATTTCACATTTTATCCTATATCTCCAAAACTTGACTTGACAGAAAAAATGGACTAGGGATTTAAATTCAGCGCACAAAATATGTATGGAACCACTTTCGCCTTCTCTGGTCCAAAAGTTGACCCTTATTTGTAAACTTGTGAAAAAAAAAAAAATTACAATCGGATGAGTTTTGGTTAAAAAAATTAAGTTTGAATTAGTAACACATCTTAATTATTGGTTATAGTACAAAAACATTTTTTATTGTATTTTTTATTTTTATTGTTGTTTTTTGTTGTTGTTTTGTTTTTTTGTTGTTGAACGGTATTGAATAATTTTTTTTTCCTGATTTAAAACCAATTCTAATATCCTTTAAATAATAATGATTTTTGTTTTGAGCTGTCTGAGTTCTTAAGATATTAAATTGAAATTTCGTGATTTTATAATTTTTACTAGTGCATGGATCAGACACACTTTTGGATTTCAGTACAAAATTCACCTCATCTACAATACATGTTACTAAATTTCTATTTATTGTTGACCAATTAAGAAAAATTAAACACTGAACTGAACTGAAAAATTTGAATTTTTTGCAATACATATATATTTGGATTCGTGCTTAACTTTAAAGATTCAATTGACAATAAGTTGAGATTTTTGGTAATGTTTTCATGACCTCTCATATCTACGCCGCTAAAAGCAGCAAGCCCCACAAAAAGAGGTAGAAATCTGTCTTTGAAAACATCCAAAAACATGAAGAAGCTGAAAGAAGAAAAAGGAAAAAAAAAGGTTGGGAAAATCATTTCGCAAGAAGAAAATTTCTGCATCATATGCATAGATGATCTGCCAGCCAAATTAACATAAGAATTCGGTTGCTTGTAGCAAGTACCAAAGGCCCGTGCATATCATATGTGCCAAAATGACCAAGAGCTACTATGCATGCAAATATTGTGCCTTGAATTATGACACTTGCTCCCATAGTGAATGGCATAATTTTTGATTCGAGTTGTAACTGAAACCATAAACTTTTAATAAAAGTTCAAAAACATATGAAATTCTTCTTTTATTTTTTTTTTTGTTTTTCGACATTTTTTGATATTTGCCGTCGGAGGTCCCCTCAAGGTTGCAATTTTTTTTACAAACATTTTTTTCTTTTTTAAAAAATTGTATAGTTTTTTCTCAAAACAACAAAAGAAAGATCTATTACCATGAAAAGTTGCCTAGCAATATGAACTAAAGAATATCATATAAAAACCACTATAAATCGTCTTCAACAAAAAGATTTTAAACTTTTGCCTAGGTGGTCCACTTAAAGTTACATTCCCCTATTTGCATTCCCCTATAAAACGCCAAAATAAAAAATATCTAGTGATAGGTAATTTTCTTTTTATATTAATGACTATTTTTACTTTTGAACTAAGGATTTTATAGAAACTTTCTATGGATCTGTTGAATTGTTAAATAGCCAAGTTATTACTTGTCATAGGATTATAATAAAAATATATCACATACTTTTGGGCATTACAAAGAAATTTGGCTTTTTTCTACACAGCAAGACCTTTTAATTGCAACCCTATTTATGAACATCGTGTCTACAGAATAGATTTAATAGTCATCACAAAATATGCGCCTGCGTAATAATAATATATAATTCCCAACTTAACATTGCATTATATACAAATCTAAAAACAAGATATCAGAACTAATTTTAACATGATATTGCCTATAAAATACATTCTTTTTCGTAGCAGATTTTAGATAAGATTTAAGTAAATTTTATTTTATCACCAAAGCTTCAAAAAACCTTATGGTAATTAGCAGATGGTAATGAAGAGTTTCGTTACTCTGTGTCTGGAATTCAATATATTATTTTGTATTGCAGCTCAATTCTTTAAATTCCAATTTTAAGCGGCAATATTATGTTAACATATGTATTTCACCTCAAAGGCGTTAAAATAAATTTAAAATATTCATTATTTCTCTGTATTTTGTCTGCTGGCCCTTTATGCCGCATCGAAAAACGAAGAACCAATATTTTTTTACGCTGGCTGTCTACCAGAATAATTTTGGAACACTTTTCATATGAGGCACCATCGAAACCTTAACCACAGCATTATTTTAAAAAAAATTTGAATAATTTTCCAATTTTTTTCACTATTTTGATTTGTATTGGGAGTTTATTTTGGGTTTTATTTTTTTTTTGTTGTTTTTGCATTATTAACGATACACGTACTTTAAAGGACGTTTATTGTCGTGCTGGTTTCAAGTTATTACGGTAGTTTTTTTTTCGGCATGCTATTTTGTTAGACGTAGTTGTTGTAACATAGCAGTTAAAACGTCCTTTTTGTTTGAAGGCTTGCCTTTTTGTTAACGAGTTCAACTGAACCGAAAGCCATGAAAATTCTAATATAAATTGTGGAAACATCAATAGAAACAAAATACTTAAAATTCTTTGAAAAGTAAAAAACTTTACGAGCGCAGTAAAGGTTCATTGAAAGACTGGGTATTGGCATCAGACACAGGTTAAATAGTTGAATAAGGTTAACATCAAACAAACAAAATATGTTTTACTTTCAAGATCTTTCCTAATGAGTTTGTTAACATTGAACATTAAAGGCTAAAGGTTGAGCAAATAAAAAAAAACTATCGCCGTTTTCAGCATGTGCTATACTATGAAAATGTATATTTAAGGCAGCACCCATCTGGTACATTAGCGCGGCTTATTTCACGACAATCAGCAACACGTTAATATGTTACTCAGTTATAGTTGTGTTTTTCCTTGCTGTTATTCCACGTTTGAACTTTTAAGTGCTTCAATATATATCACTCCACTTCTGCTGATTATATATATTATGAAGTTTGTGTATGTGTACCATATAAGTGACTGTATAAATGACATAGACAAATACGGTGATGAATGTGTGTGTGTTAATCACACTTTGTTGATGTCCTGTGCGTGTTTTATATAAATTGCGTAACCTTCAAAACATGTCATCCTTTTAAACGGTGCTTATTAATTATATTTTACAATTCTTTTTTTTCACAAGTCGAGTTACCAACTCAAGTTATAACTTTTGCATATTAATCAACATATAAATAAGCCAGTTAAGCAATAAAAGCTGTAAGCGATATTTACATAAAGGTTGACATAAAGGGTATCATACACATATGCAAAGACATATATACATTTTTAACAACATAGAAAAAAAAAACTGCGAAGGTGTACATGAAAAATATTTTCCGTTGTGAAAAAATAACTTTGAAGCTTCTTAATTTGTATTTCTTTGATATACGTATCTTTCCTTTTTTTTTTATGGGCAAAAACATTTTTTAATTGTGTTTACTTTGTATGTCAAAGTAAGTTCTAACTGGATGAGCGTGATATGCTTAACAATTCAAAATTGGAAAAGTTTACGTGAAAAGTATTTTAATATCTTTAATGCCCTCAAATTTGTAACACTTTTTCAACTGTTTCAGCAAAAAACCAAATTTGGGAATTTTTCATAACGCTCGAACAGACCTTTTGTAAGTCTTAAAAAACTTCTGAGTTAATTATCTTCAGCACATCAGTCTTATGCTTCCCTTTAGAGGGGAAATACTTCTTCATGACATTAAAAAGTATATATTACTTATTGTAATTCGAAGGAAAATAAACTAAGGTAAAAAGAAAACATTTTAATAATTTCTACAAGCGCAGTAGTTTCAGCTATGAGAAGAACATGAATTGAATAAACAAATATAAGACATTGGTTTTCAAATATTTCGCCCAAAAAATATTTTTTTCTTCATTTCATCAAGTCAAATTATAATAAAGGAATGGGACTGAGGAGAACATTTAGAACTATTTTATTTTTTTTTTTTTTATTTATTTATTTCAAAATTTATGTTCACATATATGTCTTTTAAATGCAGTAAGAATTGATTAGAAAATAACAAGAAGTCATAAACAACAATTATATATAATTTAACACTATAACAAGATTAATTATTATAATTTAAAATTTTTTAGAATCAGCAATAAAAAATATAAATAAATATATTGGAGAACTAGAACAAGTTATAAAAACAATTAATAAATGAGTTAATTTAGTATGACACTAAAGATTAAAAAAGATAAAGAACAGAGAAAAAGAAATATAAGGTAATAGTTAGAGACTAGGAGAAATATATGAAAATTTCATGCTTAAAGTTGCGTTTGTTTGAGATCATCTTGATTCTTAAAGGCAGCGAATTCCATAATCTAATGGCATTGACAAAAAAAAAGTCTGTTGGAGTTCAAAAGATTATGCACTGGAATGATAAGGTTCATAGTTCTTAACGATCTGCAGAATTGAAGTTTTTCGAATAAATATCGAGGTGTCTGTGTATAAATCAAGTTGTGCAAGAATATGCAGTTTCTAGCATCCATGTAGTTAAATATATTGCAACCAAGTACTTTGTTGCTTAACTGGCTGATGCGGTCAAACCTCCTTAGACCACATACATATCTGACAGCATTATTGAACGCAAGTTGTAACTTTATTTTGGATCTTGAATCGAGTTTACTGTACACAACATCTGAGTAAGAAATGATTGGCACTATAAGCTGGATCACTAAACTTCTTCTGGTCTCGATAGGTACAAATGATGCAGTCCACCTCAAGTTCCTTAGGACATAGTATGTTTTGCACACAACCGAATTTATATGATCTTCACAAGATAGTTTGGTGTTAATATAGTAACCAAGATTTTTAACATGGTCAACAAACTTCAGTTCGACACTGTTAAGATAGATGGACGGTATACCAAGAACATCATAACGAGCTTTAAAAATCGGCAAGATATATGATTTCAAGGGATTGCGAAGCAGTTTATTGGTTTAGCCCAATCAGATATTTTGTTTAAGTCTTCGTTAACCTTCATTTACATTTACATTCATTTACAAAACCAATAGGACTGGACAAGTACAACTCAAGATCATCAGCATATGCATGCATGGTAACATGGCAGCATTTGCTGAAGATACGTATATCATTAATGAACATTGTAAATAGAAGGGGACCAAGTACAGAACCCTGAGGCACCCCACAGGTAAGGTAACTAAAAGCAGACAGACTATTTCCCACCCTTACTCTTTGAAACCTTCGGCTTAAATAACTGTGTAACAGACGGACTGCTGTGCTTGAAAAACCAAAGTTAATCTTAAGTTTTTTGCACAATATGGTATGATCAACCGAATCAAACGCCTTGGAAAAATCTAACAAGCAAAGCAAGCTTATGTGCCCCAGATCATATGCGATTCTAATATCATCGAAGATCTTAACAATAGCCGCAGAGCAGCTGTGGCCCGGCCGAAACCAGACTGAAGTGGTGACATAAGGTTAAACTTTTGTATAGGCTCGGTGATTTGAAAGGCCATTAGAGACTCAAATACTTTTGATAATGAAGATAGCAGACTTGTAGGTCGATAATCAGATGGTTCACTAGCACTTGATTTTTTTGCTACAGGAATGATTGTGGCTGCTTTCCAAACATCAGGAAAGCTAGAACTTGTGAAGCAATAATTAATAATATGAGTCATCGAACTATATATTCGAATCAACAGAAAAAATTGGACAAAGTTATTAAAAAATTCAAGCTGAGTTTTTGAGAACGATGAATCAAAATCTAAAACTGAAGAACAAATTACACCTCACAATCTGTAACCCATTTTGTACCAGGCTATTTAAATGTTTTTATATCTTAATAGAATTTCATGTATATTTAAAAATTGGTCAAAAGTTATTTTGGGACTTTTTTTTAAATGGGATTTTACGGAAAATTGCTGGTTGAGATTTCGACCAATGGGATAATTAGATCAATAGAGGGGAGGAGAGGAGGGAAGGTCGAATTCACTCTTCAAATATTTAAAATTGTATAAAAATGTATGTTATTGCAACTGTTAGTTTATTTTTTATCAATAAAAAACGCACCTAATAAAACGAACGGATCACAAACCGAAAAAGACCGTTAGAATTATGTTTAAATAGAGCAAAGGTATAAAAGGCATTTGAAATACCTTCAACAATGTAGCAATGTAGCAGCTTCGTGAATTCTTTCTGTAAAGCAGTCATCGAAAATAGTTGTTAAAACTTCACATTCAAAGCGAATATCAAAGATAGCCATTCCTATAATAACTAGTAAGGAATGGAGCTTCGGCGGGGTACCGAAGCTAAAATACCCCCCACGGCCTTATTGAAGTATATTCGAAGTCTTTAGCCGTCTATAAAATGTTTATGTACTATCTGCAAAAATATTTGTGTCATACGCTTTATTTAATTTTACCCTAAGCTGCCACTTATGCTTAAGAATATATGTGCAAAATTTGATTGGTATGTTGAAATTCATACCAACGGTGTAAAACAATTTCGTTTAAAATTAAAGTGTCACACCCCCGTTCAATTCCATCCAATTTTCTAGATTACTGACTGCTCATTATTCCAAAGAATAAGGAAAATTTATAAGAAGAAGTCGGACAAAGGCTATGGAAGGAGTTCGATTTAAATTAAAGTGGCTCGCCTCTTTCTAATTCCGCACAATTTTTTAGACTTATCACTGCTCATTATTCCAATGAATATATTTGCAAAATTAAGTTGAAATCAGAACATCGATGTTAAAGGAGTTCAATTAGAATTAAGTTAGCACGCCCCTTGTCCAATCCTTTCCACTTTTGTAGGCTTAAAACTTCTCATTATACCTAAAAATATATGTGCGAAATTTGGTTGAAATCGGAGAAACGGTGTAGACGTAAAAATTTTAAAAATAGAGTGCCGCGCCCCCTGTCCAGCACCGCTCTCTTTTATAAACTACAGACTGATCCTTATGCAAGATAATATGTATGAAAATTTGGTTGAAGTCAGACAAACGGTGAAGAGGGACTTCGATTAAAGTTAAATTGACACGCCCCTTGTCCAATTTCACCCATTTTTGTGGGATTAAAACTTCTCATTATACTAAAGAATATATGTGGGAATATATGGGTTGAAATCGGACAAATGGTGTAGATAGAGATAGTTTCCAAATATAGTGCCACGCCCCTTGTCTAGTACCGCCCCATTTTATAAACTTAAAACTGCTTAAATTACGAAATATATGCGCAAAATTTGGTTGATGTCAGGCACACGGTGTTGAAGAAGATCGATTATAAGTAAAATGCCACGCCCACTTTCCAATTATAAAGACTTCACATTACACCATATGTGTATAAAGAATATATGATATGTGCAAAACTTGGTTTGGATTGGATAAACGGTATGGGTGGAATTTGGAAAATGTATGTTTTTATATTTTAATGGCATCCCTTTGTATGGGAGGTAGGAGTGGTTTTTATCCGATTATTTCATATTATATATTAAACCTCATGTGCGAAATTTCAAGACATTTCTAAAATTTTTGTGGATTTTGAAGAGATTTCTTTAATTTGAGCAGATTTTGAAGATATTTTACGGTTCATATAAAGCCACTATGTATGGGAGGTAGGCGTGGTTTTCATCCGATTTGGCTAATTTTTATACTTTATCTTAATTTTTAAAAATGAGATTATATATCGGCTTATATACGGCTATAATCGTGTCAACAGAGAGACACACAGACTGACAGATAATCACACGGAAATCGACTCAGGAGGTGATGCTGGTCAAAATTATATATATATATATATAAGGACATTGTGATGAAATGTGACATAGGAGGAGGAAGGAAGAGGGGTTAAAAATTGGCCAAAAACATGCTACGTAATTTATGAACAGCGCCTTATGTCATCAGTTTTTTATAAACATCCCCATTTGTATCCACCCCACAATTTTCAAATTAATAACTTTCAAGCAGAAAGCCTTTGGTGCTAGTGCAGCTTAGTTTGTCTTGCAATTAGTAATAATTGTTATTTACTTTTAAAAACAATATTAAAATAAAAAATAATTTTTGTATAAATTATTATTTGTATAATTATTTATTGTGTCCACAAACTTATCAAAAGAACTTTTAACCGCATCCACAAACAGCCAAAAAGTGGAATAAAAAACTTAACTATGCAAAAAACTCGAAGTTTTTCTTTCCCTGAGCAAGCAAACCAAAAACGGAAAAAATACTTATGAAATACCGTCAACTTTTTTCTTGCTGCTGATTCCTTGTTTATGCATAATAATTGTGCTTAAGATGAAAGAATTTATACAGAGGTTTGTTAGTAAAGGTCAATAAAAACCGAATATGCCAAGATAAGTAGAGGGCAAGGAATAAAAAGGAATTTTTTAATCTAAATAAAAAAGAGATAAAATATGATTACATATAAATCGATATGCAAACACACACACATATATATAAAATATATTTATTATATATATGAATATATAAAAAAGGTAAACAATTTAAAAGAAAAAATTGAAGAAAAGAAAAAAGTTAGAAGAAACAAGTTGTATGAAAACTTAAAAACTTAAATGCTAGACTTCAATATGGAATGATTTTCTACTCAAGACAAAGTTTTAGTTTATTCAAGGAAACTTTGCAAAACTATGTTAAGATGAGGTAAAGCTTATAAGGGGTTGTAAGAAAAGAAAGACAGAAATTTTTATGTTGTAAATTTAATAATACTTTAACAAAAGAAAAGAAAGAATGTTCATCAAGGTTATATTTTATTGTTTAAAAATTATAATAAAATATGATATATGAATCAGCGCAACTACTCAACATAATATTAAACTTTCCGTCATTAGTAAACTCAAAACAATCTGCAATAATCCAACGGCATTAAATCTGATTCAACGTTATTATTCGTAAACTACCATTATATGAATTTTCATGAATTGAATTATCATGAATGGTCACCACTTACTAGCGGGACGTTTGTAAAGAGTTTAAAGCTTAAAGTGAATCTAGCAATTTTATCATATTTTCAAAGAGTTTTGCGAATACTAAATAAGCTCAGGATATTATCTCACTAAATAGCTCATAATATCTCACGTAATAATAATCTCATGGTAATAATAATATCTCACTTATTACTAAAGATATTTCTTTAATCTCGTCTTTACATAAAGTACACAGAGTCTTGTGAACTTCAATTTGTACGGGAGTAAATTATCTAGTAAGATAAACAGTTTGTAAAATTATTTGCAAAATATTAAGTACATTTTGGAAAAAAATGATAATCGCTTATTAATCAAATTTTTCTTAAGACTTGGAACTCCTTTCACATGAAGCTTTGTGCTATAAAATTACTATCGCAAGCATTTTTTTTTCTAGGACAAACATTTTTGAAGCAATTTGTGAAACTTCCTGCTTTCCACTAATAATTTCCTTACAAATTCTATTTTTACTCTTCTACCACTGGTTGGTTGGTTGGATAGAGTGGTGATACTTCTACACGCAATATCCAATTAGCTCAACTGAGACATTTTGGGGCTACATCCTCTTAATCCTGTGGGTTGAATTACATTTGGCCTAATGGTAAAGATACAAACCAAGTTCTATTAGTTATAGCTTACTAGTACTATTTAGAAAAATAGGTACACGCAGAGAAAGAGTATGCTTTTTGCAACCATCCTATGAGAGGATAATAGAATATTTGGGAATATAATACGAGCGGATCCAATTAAGATTACACAGGATGACATAATGAAGACTTTTTTCTGCGGCGTATGTTTTTGGAGTCAATTAAGATTCATGAAATAATGACTTTTAATCCTATAATTCACATTGTACGAATTGACATTGAACGGATCGTGATAAACCGTTATTTTAAAAATTAAGGAGATTTCACCACATATTTAAGCATAACTTGAGAACAAATTGTTCAATAGGGTTAACTTAAAAATCCGAAAATCCGCAACTAAATTTCGTCCAAGTAACGTTTGCACTGTTTTTTTAATAGCTCAATAGTTTCAGAAACATTCAGAAAGTTCTTCCGAACAAACATTTATTTATGGAAAATTTAAATTTTTGGTTGTCTTAAAATTCATAAAAAATCAAAAAGAAAAAAAATTTGCCATTTTTTTATCATAAATTTTAAGCACAGATATGTAACAAATAAAACAAAACATATTTTATTAAAATCGATTGCCAAATTTGATTTAGTTCACAATTAAATGAGTTATCTTATTTTAATAAAATGTTTTAAATGAATATTAATAACACAAAGAATAATAAAATTACGTAATTATAAAAAAAACCGATTTAAGAAAACCGTTTTGTATGGGATATTCTTTGGGTTTTTTTGTTGGAATAGTCTCTGGTAAGTTAAAGATAAGAGTGTTAAAGATAAAATACAGAAAAATGAATGAAATGGCCAATACATTGGTTTTATTAGTTCGCTAATTTTATTATTAGTTTATTAGTTCACAAGTAGTCTTACGAAGTCAAATCACATGACCTAGGCGGCCAATTGGCAAGCCGATTTCTTGGATTGATTCGGTCACCAAAAGTTCCTCAAAATAAAGTGATGCGTTCACGCTCTGTATGGCTTGTTGCACCACCCTGTTGGAACCATTTAGCATTTAGACGATTACTATTGACGTGCGAAAACAAAAAATTGCGAGCCTGCAGCGCTGAACATTAACAGTAACGTTGGCTTCATTTTCAGTTTTGAAAAAGGATGAACCTATGATGCTTTCAGCATCCACACTACACCAACCAGTAACTTTTTCTGGATATAAGGGAGCTTGGAGAGTCTTTCCAGAATTTTTCTCACTAAATATGGCAATTTTGCTTATTTGTGTACCCGTAAAGCCAGAAATCGCTGAAGATGATTTCACGGTAAAAATTTGGTTCAACTTTTAATTGATGTTCAGCCCACTCACATAACGAACAGTGCAAACAATGCTCTTATGGCTTCAATTCCTGCACCAATTGGATTTTATACGGGTACAGTTCAAGGTCTTTCCTCAAAATCTTCCACGTAGACGACGGGCAAAGGCCGAGCTTTTGAGAACGAACGAATCGTAAAATTTGGGTTCTTGATCACATTTACCTCTACAGCGGCGATGGTTTCTTCGGTACGCACAGTATGAGCTCGTATTGGATGAATAAAGTTTGATTTTATGAATGAATATCAAAAAATATTTTTATTTTATATATTTTTAGACGAATCGATGTTTTTAAAAGTGCAAAAGCTAAATATACTCGATGCATCTTTACAAAATATGTATATTTAATAAATTAAATAAAAATAATCAAATATTTACAAATTTTTATATTATTAGAAATTTTAGATAAGAATAAGGATATCCTTCCTGTGGAGTGCAAAATCTATTCTCCGAGTAGACATATTATATATATTCTAGTATCGCCTGTGGCCGAAATTCGGCCATATCAAAATTAATATTAAAGTTTTCACTTAGTATCATAGTCACATTATAAAATGTTTCGGTAAATATTTTTTCAAGTCTTTTAGAACCTTCTTTTGAATAATTCATAAAATTTTTTAACAAAAAAACCATCTTCTGAAATGAGCCATAGAGGTGATCCTTCAACATTTCTTCTAAACACACCTAACCTCTATATGAATGTCAATTATATGAGCTGGTCTTATTATTTTTCCACATTCAACAGTTTTTCTGAACACACTTACCCCCTATCTGCCAACCTCTGGGAGTCCCCATACAGGAAACATAAAAAATGTCAACTTTCAACATTTTTTATTAACACACATGCCCCTATCAGCCACACTTCTCGGGGTCACCATACTAATAACACAAAAACTGGCGATTGTTAGGTATATCTCTTCCGAATTGACCCCTAAACAAATATATGAGCTGGTCCTCTAGTTTTTGGCCTTCAACATTTCTTCTGAATACACCTACCACCTTCTACCACCCATGTGGGGGTCCCAACACAAAAAACACAAAAGCGTTGCTTTGTTTTCTTTTTGCCTGGTTGGTTAGTCAGAAATTCAGGCATTAACAGTGCAAGCCTCAACAATGCTAACTTTAACAGTGATGATATTAACAGTGGCGTCGATATAGTATTGCTGACGTTAATATTGCTGACGTTAACAGCAATGACGTTCACAGTGCTGACGCGAATTCATAACTTTTACACCTACCAAAACGTGCTCAAAAAGCAACAATAAGAAGAATGCCACACAGCTCTGTTGAAGTGTATGAGTCACTCTTCCGTTCTACTCTTTAACGCAATAGAATATCTATTATGAAAAAAGAAGCAAAAACGAAAAATAATTTCGAAGAAAGTAAGAGAAAAATGGCTCCAGTAAAAATATAGTGTCCCAATAATACTGCACGATTTAAATTTTGTGGAATTTTTAAAAATGTTCTGAATCGGAACATATCTACTTGACAATCCAAAAAAACAAATTTATGTTTAATGAGACGCCCTTTTTATTGTTTTGTCTCAACAACGCGGAGAAAATAGGAAAGAAAAAGCAAAAACAACCATACAGCTCCGTTGAAGCTTTTGACTTCTTTTTCACTCTCGCATTCTACTCTCCCACTGTGTGGCTTTGTATTTTGTTGTTGTTTCTTTTATATGGGGGAAAAAAGTGCTTTTAGTTTTTATCTATCTTAATGAAAAAACATTTGAATAAAAATTATATTTTGCACTTGGTATGAACGAGAGGTTTCAAATGATATAAGTTTCATCCGAATCTGTTGTCATTAAAGTGGGTATAAAGGGAGTTAAAGATTTTTGTTTGCGTATTAATATATAATATTGCACAAAAATTTTTTTTTTGTATTTTGAGTAAAATGAAAAAAAAATGCGGTTATTGTGGTTATTTCCTTTTATACATGCTTAGGATATTCCCGGTTAAGAAATTTCTAAAAAAGAGATATGCTGGTTAAAAAATAAAATATTTATTAAAATTAATGCTAATTCTATTGCAAAATGTCAACAAAGGGGACAGGGCTTATTTCTGACAAACTAAATCCGGGGTTCGAGAGTTGTAGTGATGGCAATACAGCTGGTCGGTTTTTTAAATATTTCAAAACAAGTGTCGAAATCACAGGAATCGAAAAATTTTTTATTTTTAAATTCAGCACCATTCTTCGAACAATTGCTTCTGGTTAAGTCATTAATATACATACATAAGTCATCTATACAATCATCAACTATGATTATGGTATAACAAGCCTGTTACCGTACATAATCTCACATGTCTTAGTACAGAAATCATAAGCACAAGTTCCAAGGACATTGGCAGATTCAGAAACACTAGACTTAAAAATGTTTTCAACAAGAAAAAAAAAATTTATTATCGCTCATGAAGTCATACATTTTAACAGGATTTTACCTAAGAAAAAGTGCGTCGGTATTACAAAATGAGATTTTAAATCTCTTAAAAGGAACAGATCAACTGATTTATAAAAACTGAATCTTAAATATGGGAGACGAGAACTCGAAAGAAATAACATATACTTAAAAAAATATAAGTGAAATATTTTTCTTTCTGTAGTCAACATTTGTATCACTTTTATTCATTTATCTTTTGAATTAATAAATCATAACTAAAACCATTATTTTATATCATATTTAATATCTGCTGAACTTAAAATACTTATTATATTTTTTTAAAAACCAAACTTGAATTTTGTTTGCAGTAAGCTGCTTAAATTATGTGTATCTTTGTTTTGGATGAGCCAAGGATAAAAATTGTTTTGATATTATTATATTTATGCAAGATGGAACTAAAAGCACCTATAAAATAAATATGTCCATCTAGCATACTCTATTTGATTCACTGTGCGACAACTGTCTTTATTTAGTTATTTGACATACTTAAACAGCTTTTGTGCACTTAATAAATAAGCCAACCTCTTTTTACGCCCATTCAACAGCAAGTGACGCAAACAACAATAAAAATAATTATAAATATTGTAGTGTTGCCAGCTTCGTTCATATTTCTTAAGTGTATAAAAAAAAAATATTCCTTCTTTCTACGCTGTTAGGTTGAAGTTATATTTGGTGTTGATTTTTAATTCAGTTGTGTTTATTCTTTAGATTTAAGCGCTCTTTTCTCAAATTCTCTACGCTGTCTTTTCAACCACCCATCAACAATTTTAGCTTTTTATGCTGCTATTCATCGTTTAGTTCTTCACCCAACATCCATTCATCCATCCATCCAACCATCCATTCATCCACTCAAAGATAATTAAAACAAACAAAATTCAACAATTCACAATAAGAAGAAAACTTTTACCAAACAAACAACCGTTCATACTTTCGCAAAACAACCCATCTTCAACAACCCATCCACAGAGAAAAAGTAAAATGTGTGCAGAAAATGAAACTTAGATAAACAAACGGAGCAAAATACGAGTTGTCAGACGCTTCCTTAGAACCGTCGACAATGTGGCATAATGATTTAGACATCCGTGTTGGGCGTGGCATTATTTGCTGTCCATTTTCGCTAAGACAACCTTTTTTCATCGTTTTTGACACTTTTACCTTTAAGTTTAGTTTAGTTTGTGATTCTTTTAATTATTTATAAGAAGAGGCACCAACGCGTCAGCACCTTACGATTGACACCTATATACAACAATTACAACTGCAGCCACATATGAATATCTGAAAAAGTAAAAGTTATATATAAAGTTGGCCAAATATACAATGTTGTTTCTTTATGCTAACAAGTGTAAATTTAGTGACGTTCATTTCTGACTTTATGCTTTTCTTTTACAACTTTCTTCCGAGTCATGGTAATCAAAATATTATTCTTTCGTAATTTAACGTAATACGAAGTTCCAAGCATTTTGCACATTTTTTCAGATTATCGATTTAGATGACCTAAATTATACTTATAGTATGTTAACATATGTAGATTAAAAGAAAGAAAGAAAGAAGCAATCACATTATGTAATCTTACACTAGCGTGAAAGAAATTAATTTTAACATTTCGTTGCTTTGTTTTGTTTTATTTAATTTAACTCTTTTTATATTTGTTTTATCATTTGACATTTCGCTTCTTTCTTTTAAGTTATACCCATTCAATTTACAAAATTATCGATATTTATAGCATTGCAAAACTCTTCTTAGAAGATTAGCAAGTAGATAAATTTATAATCTCACTCAGTATACGATTAAGTTTTAGATGGCTAATCTCATAAAATTGTATTGTATTGGATTGTTTAAGAAGTCACTACTATTCTTTATTAACAGTTTTGGTTCATCTTAATATATAAAAGGCAAGTACAATGCTCTGCACCTAATATCGCTCAAACTTTAATATTTTTTGCGATTATTACAGTTTCTTCCCAACATGTACTGTCCTGAAAAATATTCAGCCTGAAAGTATGCACAGAAAATTCATTTGATACTTATCAGTGATATTCTTGCTTTTTATCTATGTGCATATTTTCAGGCTGAACATCTTTCGGAACAGTATGTTGTAAAAGCCCTGTAATAATGGTAAAAAAATAGTTGCAGCTTGAGCGGTAATGCCGTCGTAGGACGGGCTTTTGTACTAATTATTTTATAAATCAAATCAGCATTAATCAATAATATTAACGCATCTTTATCGTGACTTCATTATTCCGCGTAGGTGAAAATATCAACTTTTCTCTACAAATATCCCCTGAAGGTGATATTTGTTAAGGGGACAGGATGGTTTTCAAGGCCAAAACAAAGCAGATTTTTGCAATTTTTTTTTTCTCAGCTTGAAGAGCTTTTTTTGGAGAGTATATAGGAATTTTTAAAAGAAAAAAAAAATAATTATTTATCCCGTGGCGGATGTAGATCGCACAGTGTCGCGGCTCCATATAAGCCGCGGACAAAAATAGAAGCAGTTGCCGCAGGATCATAAAATTTCGTGAAAATACGTTTTACGAGAAGAGAACTTTTCTCACAAAATTTCTGTGATCCCACAAATGGGATGAATGAAAAGCCCACCTTCCATATAACCGAAATGGGTAATCTGGTATATTTTCCCAAAAAATTGTCCCAGAACAATTAAAATTTGCATTCATGCTTTTTTTTTTAACAGAAAATAGTTGGTGTATGAACTAAATAGATATGAACTAATGGATAGATATGAACTAAATCGGTTGACTTACATGCTCATCTCCCATATAACCGAAATCGGTAATCTGGTATATTTCACCAAAAAGAATTTCCCAGATCAATAAAATTTAGTACGCAAAATAACTTTATAGCAAGAAATAGTTGATGTAAGAATAAACCAAATCGATCGACTTATACGCCTACCTCCCATAAGACCATTGCTAGTATTGGGTAATCTGGTATATTTCCCCAAAAAATAATCCCAGATCATTAAAGTTTTATACGCATAAAATTAATCAAATTGGCAGACTAAAACGCCTACCGCCCATGTAACCGGAATCGGTAATATGGTATATTTCCCCAAAAAATTATCTCAGATCAATAAATTTATATCGAATAAGTATTTATAGTAAGAAATAGTTGGTTTAAAAATAAACCATATCGGATGACTAATACGCCTACCTCTCATATAATCATTGCAAGCATTGGATAATCTGGTATATTTCCCCAAAAAATTATTCCAGCTGAATCAAATTTCATAAATATAATTATTTGAAAGCAAGGAAAAGCTAGTGTAAAAATAAATCAAATCGGCAGTCTAATCAAACCGAAATCAGTAATTTGGTACACTTTCCCAAAAAATTATCCCAGATCTAAAGAATTTGGTATGCATAATTATTTTATATAAAAAAAGTGTTTCATACACAAAAAAAAAAAAACATTAATCATCAGCTTGAAAACATGTTACAACAATTGGCCAAAATCATGTTACGTTATTTATGAACAGCCCCAAAGGTGATATAATTGCCTTTGCAATAATCTATCAAAATAAGTTTTCTGTTAGTTTTCCTGCTAGAAACGATAACGTGAATCAAAGTCGTGAAATATTAATTAGCCCAGTAGCTTCTTATAATGTGAAAATAGAGACAACCCCCCACCCCCTCCTATACGATTTTTTGCTCAGCTCGACATAACAATTCATCTCCGTAAATAGTTGCACTCAGTTGTGGGAAACACTGTCAGTAGCGCAACCAAACAAGGAGTTTTGGGGCTTAAGTCCCTCAAAATTATCATAGCAAAAAGAGAAATAGGACGCAATTAAAGTGACTCACACGAAAAGTAATCACAAGTTTTTATCAAAAGAATGAAAACCCAAATATAAATTTCAAATCTGTTTTGTTGAACCGTAATCTTTTAAACTATCTATGTTTTATTCGTTTACATTATATCTGTTTAAATTTTTTTACATGTTAGTCTGGCCACTTGGGGTATTGTTGACAATTCTTCTATTTGAGCAAGGTGAGACAAACAAGGTCTCACCAAAAATGTCCCTAGATCTGTCAAAATCAGGTGATGGTTAACTTTAAGCAAGACCCATTAACAAAAGAAAGTTTGAGAAATTTGTGTTTTTTTTTTTACTTTTTAATAATATACGAAAATTTAATGTAAAAGTGTATAAACAATGGAAAATAACACTGCAATGGTGCCAACAATTGAATGATCAACTAGGGTGAAAGAGCATTTTGTTCCCTAGATGGAGCTGTGGTTGAAGTACTTATATCGGTTGGCAACTACGTAATTGCGGATTTGTTTTAGAAAATAAAAGACAATTTTTTCATGGAACGAAATAACTTTATTCTGTTTATAACTTTATTCAGGCCGCATCACATTTTTATCAGCAAAAAACTGTCCCAGGCACGATTTGACATCATCATTATTATTGAAATTTTTACCATTCATGGAGTTTTGCAAAGATCGAAATAAAAAGTAATCAGATGGTGCAGGGTCAGGACTATATGGTGGATGTGGCAAAACATCCCAACCAAGCTCCAATAATTTTTACCGAGTGACCAAAGATGTGTGTGGCCTTGCATTGCCATGTGGAATACAAAACCTTTTCGATTTGTCAATCCGGGTCGCTTTTCTTCAACTGCATTGTTCAATTTTGTTAGTTGTTCAATGTGGACATCTGAATTGATCGTTCGGTTGGGTGGTTAAAGTTCAAAATAGACCATTCCTTTGTAATCCCACCAAACTGATTACATAACTTTCTTTTAATGAATATCAGCTTTTGATGTTGTTTGAGCTGGTTCACCTGGCTTGCTTCAAGATCTTTTCCTATTGACATTGTTGTAAGCAACCCATTTTTCATCACCAGTTATCAATCGTTTTAAAAATGGATCATTTTCATTACGTTTCTTTAACAAATCGCAGATGTTAATGTTTTGTGTTAAATGATTCTTTTTCTAATTGAATTCTATTCTTGAATTCAATTTTAATCTAATTGATTAAATGATCTTTCAGTTCATGAGGAAACCATATATCGAGTTTTCGTACATAGCAAAGTTGTTTTAAGCGATTTTCAATGCATGTATGTGATACATAAAGCTTCTCTGCAATCTCACGTGTTGTACTGTGACGATCCGAATCGATTATTGCTTTGATTTGGTCGTCATCAACTTCAACTGGAAGACCAGAGCGTTTTTCATCTTGGAGTGAAAAATCACCAGAACGAAATTTGACAAATCAATTTTGACACTGCCGTTCTTTTAAAGCTTCGTTACCATAAACAGCGCATAACTTTTTGTGAGCTTGCGATGCGTTTTTTCCTTTCCGGAAATAAAAAAGCAAAATATGACGAAAATGTTCGTTTTGATTTTCCATTTTTCAACAGACGCCAAACAAAAACTACACAACCGATCAAAAAAATTTTTTTACTGATTGACAGTTGAAGTACCAACTATCAAATAACAAAATATGTTTGACATTTCGATTACGTCAACAAACCTAAAAATTCAACTTTACCAAAATTAATATTTTCACACAATATAATATTATAATATTATATTATTATATAATATTATATTATCACAATATAATATTTTAGAGAATTTATTTATTATACTCTAAGCATAAGGCCAACAAAATAAAAATGGATTTGACAGTAACCAACAGTTGAGTAATCTGTCTCTGTCAAAATTTTTTGTCAAGCATTTGATTTATCCCGAGTTAGAGTTAGATTTTTAAAACATCTATTTCCACTATTCATTTCAACACTATTTCCTAACGCTACAAAATCACTAGATATGGCGCTTTAGGAGCTTTTGAAAAACTAAATGGATTTTATCAAGAGGATTTGGAAGGAGATTTCGATGATTTAAAAATGGAACTGAATGGTATAAAGATAGTAATAAAAGTAACGATGGCAAAAATACACTGTTTGAAGCCTTACAACTGTGTAATAAAGAAATATTCTCTAATATGTTTAATTTACCAACCATCCTTGTAACTTCTCCAGTCACTTCGTGTGAAAAAGAACGAACATATTCAGTACTTCGCCGACTCAAAACTTATTTAAGAAGCACGATGTTGCAAGATAAAGTAAACAGGTTCACATTGCTTAATCTGTACAGAGATATGACGCCATCAGTGGATTTTATTTTAGATAAACTCGATGAAAATAAGCGAACACTAAATTTGAAAATATAATAAAAATTTTGGTTAGTTTTGTAAATCTTAATCACAATTATCCTGTAACTAACGTTTTTTTTTTTTTGTAAAAAGCAAACAATTGATCGCAAGTTTTTACATTTTTTAAATATTTACATATTAATATTTAATTAAATATTTAATTAAACATACAAATAAAACACTTTTTATAAAAACTTATTTTTAGTTATCATTATTTATGTTATCATTGCGATGGAGTTTTTTCTTTGTTTGTTAACTTTATCATACTTTCCAAGCAAATATTACTACCAAAAGTTGCAATTTACTACTATGAGGTGCAGCAGTTGAATGATATGATGTTGCTTGCCTTGGCTGAGGTTTTTACCAGGAACTATTAGTGCAAAAATAGAACTCACTAACCACTATACAATAGCCGCAATAGTTAGGTTTTTTTTATATGTAAGTCCAACATAATATATAATTCTGGTTGCTCCCCTGCACCCTGTATATATTAAAAATATTTATTAATGTTCTTTGCGAAGACATTGGAAAATTTATATTTTTTGGAAAATTGTTTATAAACAGCCAAGTGAAAACATTTAGAAATTGGAGAAATACTTAAAATAAAAGGATTATTTGCGAAAATTACTGATGACACAAATAAAGAAATTTTCCTACCGACAAAGTATAACATTTTTTTTTTTTTTTACTTTTCTAAAATAAATTTAAAGTACATAATTTCTGAATTAATCATTTATTCCATTGCAACAAGCACATCATAAAAAAGCAAACATGAAAGTTGACTTGAGCTTTTTTTTAACTCAACTTATTTAAATCACAGGAAGAAGCATGTCAAAAGTTATGTCATGTTTGGTACAATGAAGTATGGAATGCTTATGGGAAAAAGTCACGTTTGCAAAACATCAAAAAACTTTATTGCAACATGTTAATGAACACAATATCAAACATCACGCAAGGGTGGAGTAGCTTTCCGAAAGGGCCTGTTATAGAAGAGAATATGTTTTGATGTTGCTGTTTGTTAGATGTTGAGGAAACAAATTTATTGTATGGCATAACATTTTCACATACAGAGATACTATTAATTTATTAACAGAAACATATTATTGTATAATGTATTTCAACATATATATTATGCAATGAAAATATCAGAAAAAACCGATCCTTCTCCTACTTATAGTGTGATAAGACTCAATACAAAAACCAATCTCCTATAAAAATTAATCGCACTGAAGTTTGCTATAATCAGTGTCCTAATAAGAACTAATAACGTTAAGCACGCTATAAGAATCTCAAAAATTTGGGTCTTGCTTAAAACATGCCACACGCCATTATTAAGGCCAACGACATGCAAATGTGTTGGTGCACATGCATGCCTAACACCAACGTGCCGACACACAAAGTGCATAAATTTATACAAACACACTTCTAAGTATGCACGCCTGTACACTTGTCTATGTTGGTCTGCATGTGTACCGTGTCTTGAGTATCTGTTTAAAGCTGTATGCAAATCAAAGTGTACCATAATAAAATAAAGTGAAAGTACCATCAAATTAGAGCAAGCTTTTGACTAAAAAGTAGGCACGAAGTAGCTCAGTACTTGGCGGCACATCTACTGCCCGAAATAAATGCAATTTGCTGAAAAATGTGTTGTTGCTGTTACTCTTATGATTCCATTGGTTATCTGTATACCTGCATACAACACCTTTATTTCCTCACCTACTTTCACCTTGTCTCTATCGTATACTTTATTTTAATTATCTGATGGTCGGGTTGAATGGATGGATGCTGCAGTGGTGCATAAGATTGCCGCCTCCGCAAAGGCTGCATTTATGTTGAATGGGCTTAAAGCATACTTTGCTGTTTTAGGATGTTAGTAGTACAAATGTTGCTTTCACTAAACAGAGCTCTTTGAATATGTGATTTACATTTTTGTCGTTATATCCAATCAAAATTTTACCAATATCATTTTAAGTGTGCAACTGGAACCACCCCTCTTCCCTCCCCTCTTTTTATTATCTAAACATCATCCTTTGCATTAAATATTTCTAAATGGCAAAGAATTTCATTAAAATCCTAAATGAATGAGCTTTAAAATTTTATTTTCTTCTAACATCTATGATGTATCCTTTGAAGTTTCATGTGGATTGAGTTTTGCAAAGGATTTATAATTGCAATTTTTGAACCGTGGTTTCTAAGTAGCAAAGCATTAATGTTTTTAACATAAAGTAAACTCATGTGGAAGCTTATGTTGAGTTAAAAATCTCAGTCATCTCCATCGGCATCAGCAAGGGCGAGGCAGGGAGGAACTCTTGCCTCCTAAACTTCAGGAAAGCAAAAAAGTTCTTCTATTACTTAAAAAAAAGCAATATGTAATACTTCAATCGATCGGGCTGCTTTTCTATTTACTATGTTAACATTCATTTTAAACATTTTGTATTGTAGACACAGTTTTTTGCAAAAGTATTGGTAAAAAAGGAAATTATCTTTTCAAACTATTCATATTTTTCTTAGATTTTTAACACTAAAATATGCTTTTGCATACAACCTAGTTATGTATATTTAAGTATATTTACTTTACTGTTATATAATTAGATATATTCACTTTACTTCAGTGGCGTAGATATCAAGGGAGTTCACTGGTCCGGAACCCCCGAACCCAGAGCCATAAAAAAATACCAAATATTTCAAAGCACGAATCTATTGTATATGTAATGCAAAAAATACTTCTTATTCTCAAGAAAGTTAAGAAAATATACCATCGCAAAATTTCAGCTTAACATCTCAAAAACCGAGACAACTGAAAGCCAAAATTGTTCTTTTGTGAGACTTTTTTCAGAACTTGGACAACAATTTTCTTGCAACAAAAAATTTTCCCTTACCATCAAACAAAAAAACAAAACAAAATTAAGAGTTAATATATAATAATGCAATAAAAACAGTTTTTGAATTGTTACCAATAATTAAAATTTCGTACTGATTCAAACTGAATTTATTTACCCAAAACTCATCCCATTGCAAGTTTATGCAATTTAAATTATTTAGAGAAAATTTACTAAAATGCTTTTCTATTCCCGTTTTACTGTATCATATGCGTGAAGTTAGTTGGATGCGGTGAAAACGAAAAAAGCAAAAAATAAAATCTGTGAATTTGCACACCGCTGGAAACTGAAGAGCTAATTTTTCCGCAAATTTTTATGATAGCATCCCATCCAGGGGTACATTTTATAAAAAAATGGTTGACCAAGTTGATTAAAAACTAATTTTAATATTCTTTAACTAATCAAACATGAGTCTCTAAAAAATCTAACAAAAGAACGGTTTTTGCGTTAACTCCTCGATTTTTGAAATATTAAACTAAAATTTTGCCGTTCTTCATTCCCTTACCACCACCTTTCATGATTTCTGCAACGTGAATTGCTAAAAAACACTTAACCATATATAACCCAGAATATAACCCATCTAAATTATAGCGGTAGCCATGGCGCAGTAGATAGAGTGTGTGGCCCATACACCTGAGAACCCTGGTTTAACTCGCACCTGTCACGGAAATTTTTTTTAATTGAATTAATTTTTCTCTTCGGCTGTCACCTCTCAGCAGACAATGGCAACCCTCAGAGAGTAAAAACTGCCATAAAAAGCTTCTTGAGATCATAAGCCGTTTGGAGTCGGCATAAAGCTTGTACACCGAGAAAAAAGCTTATGTTAAATTGAAAACAAACCCAGTATAATTTATAAGATGGCTTTGGCAGTTTTCATTCACCCAAGTACTTTATCAAAACGCCTAAGTTTTACATGTTGACTTGCCAATTTTTATTTGGTGATAAATTTACGAAGTATTTGGTCATTTTTTATATACTACTTTAAAAAAAAAAATTTTATTTCAAAAATATAACTTTTATTCGGGCTTTGATTTTTTTTATTTTCCTTTTTTTTTTTTTGAAGCTGCCGCCTGTCGTTCTGTGATTTGCTTGACTACACAAAAGTTTTCTTTTCTTGCTGCTTGCCGTCTATAATAACATGAACATTAAATTAAATTAAATATCAAATTAAGAATCTTACCTTCGCATGCCGTTGAGATTCGAACCCACACCCACCGATACCACTGTGTATGAAGTCACTACACTAGCTTCGAGCCAAACTCCTTCGTTACGCTGAGTGATTTATTCCATATTAATTACAACTGAAGCTATGCTGCAGCTATCAACAAAATACTGCGACATATTGAATCTGTTAATACAGCAACTGTTAACATATATGAATTAAATATTTTTTTTTTGGCAGAGTATCGAAGTATGTGCTTTCAAAGCAATGTGTTAAGCAATAAATTGCTTAGGTGAATTAACGTAGCTGCAGTTATGTCAGCAAACATTAGCAAGACTGCTTAGATCAGTTGGTAGAGCGATGGACTGGCACCAAAAGTTCCAGGTTAGATTCCACACGGCGGGCAAAGACTTTTTTGTTTCTTTTTTCTTTTCTTTTTGTTGATGAAATGTAATAGCATTTACTGGTGTGCATTTTAACGTATGTTTTTTAATTTACTTTATGTTATTTTTTAATTTAAAAGTGGTTTTATTACAAAAAAAAAACATTAAATTATCAAATCTATCCTTCTCTCGCGTGTCTAATGACGCACCTGTGTTTTTTTTTTTTGCAGAAAATAGCTCAAAACTATGCTTAAGCCATCCATGCTAGTTGTTTTTAATTTTGTATTTTTTGATTTTGAGCTTAGGTGAATCAAATATTTTTTTTTTTTTTGGTAAGGTATCGAAGTATGTGCTTTCAAAGCAATGTATTAAACAATAAATTGCTTAATCGAATAAGCATAAGTTTATATTCCCCATACAATTCTCATTATCCAAGCTGACTTAGGTGATTTACCTATTGTTTTTTTTTCGGTGTAGGTCCAGTTCTCGATCATTTGTGTTCAAATATTTTTACATTATGCACAACATAATTGATCATAAAAACTCATAAGAAAATTTTTTTCAAGGGCTGAAATGGCCATTTCGAAAGTAGTTTCATTTGTTTCCAACAGAGGACTTAGTTGAATTTTAACAACCAACTTTACACTTAAACCGTATTTCTAAAAACCGCATTGTACTAAAAAAAGAGCATGGTATACTCTACCATGCTCTTTTACTTTCACTTTAGTAGAAGAAGAGTAGAAGGAGAGTAGAAACTCAATTCAAGACTTGTATTGAAAAAATTAAATTGTAAAATTGATTTATTTGAGTCCCTAAATTTTAAAATTAAAAAAAGATTGTATTGTCCAGATACATATATCTTGATATTGTTAAATTGTAATTGGACCCTCAATCTTAGCTAATATTAGTTCAGTTCTATTTTTAAATATGATTACTGCCTGAGCAGAATCATGTCGCTGTCTTATCATCAAGAGAGAAAACGCTAAAGGTGGATTCACTGACCACCTTCAGCAAGTTTTTGCGAAAATTAAAATAATGTTAATCAAGTTAAAGAGTGTGCAGCAAGTCCCTCTCACTGAACGAAGAGGGAGATGGTTAGGCTTAGTTGAAGCGGCTGTCTCCCTTGAGACCCACTTAGGCCAATAAGGCCCGTTGTGATAATGTTGTGGGTTAATTTCCCTATCTATTTAAAGCAGTTCGAGCTGTTGACAAAGCTAAGGATTCGGTGGACCGAAGACTTGGAGAGATCATCAAGATCTTTATAGAACCATTTACATAAGTGGAGGTGGCGATTTTTAGCTTGCGCTGGACAAGTGTAGAGAAAATGTGCGGTAGATTCCTCCTCCTCTTCATTCGTTGTGGAGAATGTTCAATCTGCGTACATGATTACCTATTAGGCAGTGTCCTGTTAGGATACCTATCATAGTACTGATTTGATCCCCTCTCAGGGAGATCAGTTCTTTTGAGTGTCTTAGGGTGATTTTTGCCGTAACCTGATGCGCTGTATGGCATGTGCTTCCCGTTGACCACCTCTTGTTAGCTTTTTTTAGGAATAGCTCATTTGTGAGTAGCTTGCATGTGGTGAGGGATATACCAATACTATCTTTTTTTCTATCGAGAGTTGCTGTTCCGGTGCGAGCGAGTTCATCTGTTTTGCAGTTCCCTAGAGACTCTATGTCCGGGAATCCAGAATAGGAGTATTTTGAGCTGCTCTTCTATCTCATTGAGGGATTTGCGGCAGCGAAGTAATGTTTTGGATATTGTTTCAACAAATTCTAGGGCTTTCAAGGCGGCTTGACTGTCAGATAGTATGTAGATATCAATAGAGGATATTCCATTCATCTGAAGCCCCATTACTGCCTCACGTTTTGCGAATACTTCCGCTTGGAAGACGCTGCAATGGTCGGGGAGCCTGAAGGCTAGATTAATGTTTAATGTGTCAGAGTAGACTCCTCCTTCAACCTTGCCATCTAGTTTTGATCCATCCGCGTAGATTTTGTTCGGTGGAAGGTTTCCAATCGCCCACTATTCGCAGAGGGAATGGATACATCAAATTTCCCGTCAAAGCAAAGTTTTTGTGTGATATAGTCTACGGATTTGGGTATAGGAGGAAGGAACTTCCTAATGCAAAAGTGTCCTAATGTGCCCTTCCTTCATTGAGAGGTGGCCTCTAGACGGATGGCTGTATTGGTAGCCATCTGTTTTACTAGGATATCAATTAAGAGACGGAGATAGAGCGCACAAACTTCACATAAAAAAAAACATGCAAAACTTGCTGAAGGTAGTCAGTGAATCCGCCTTAAAAGTTAGCTTATAATTACTGCTTTGGCATTGTCGTCAAATTGACTTGTATCAGTATTCTTTTCATGCTCTGTTTGAAGTAGATCTACTCCTTAAACATTAATTCTTTTTATCTAAAAGAAACAAAAAGCAAGCACTTCGTTTCTCTCATAAAACTCTAAATTTGTCTTATTTTAATAATAATATGACAATATTTTAAGAGCGAAGCTGAGGGAGCTGTCAAATAAACGACAAATAAAAATATAAATTAAAATATTTCTATCTTAGCGCTGTCGTTGCCGTTGTCAGTTTTCTGTCACAATTGTCTTCCTTGTCACAAGGATTTTATTGATTCTGCCACGCTCTGCTTGCCAACAAGACAAGGAAATTATTCTGATTAGAATGTTAAATAAAAAATCAAAAATTTAAAATCATACATTTTACAGAAGTACCCCAAAAATTTCTGATAACTAAATTTAAGATGTCATTTTGATTTTGGTGATAAATTGATTTTCTTAGAAAACCCCATTTTGTAAGAATTTGAAAAACACAGGTGCGTCGTTGGATTTGATAGCTTAATAATTTTTTCTTTTTAATAAATTAACTTTAAAATTCAAAAATTTAAAATAACATAAAATATATTACATATATACAGAAAACATATTTACTGCTTATTTTTTATTGTTGAATGTCAAATTTCGACGCCAATTACATATACGGGCATATAATGCGAGCGACTCTCCATTTTAACTCTCCACACATAGTTGTGAACTTGGCTGCACTGAACAAACTTTTTCCTTCAACAGCGTACTACCTAGCAAAAAAGTCTTTCGAAAATTGTTCAAATTTCACTCCAAGCAAATCACACAACGAGGAGTAAAAAGCTTCGCTTCAAAAATATATACTAAAGAACGCACACGAAAAAAAATTTAAGAAACATTTTAGATACCTTGCCGATGTCATGCATGCGTTTGTTAATTCCATATTCATTGATATCATCTATTTTTTTAACACCTAAAAACGCACTTGTCAACGCACTTGTGGGCATTGTTAATTTTCTTCGTACCAACAACACCACAAACGCATTCACAATACAAACACACCGATGCTGGAGACACCTTGTGGCAAATTAAAGCAAATTTTTGTAAGTTGTAGCATAGCAAATGCACAATCCTCTATCAATTGATAGATGGTGACGATCTACTGCAGCATAGCTTCTGTTATAACTAACATTGAATTAACAACTGTTTCTTACAAGTCTTTGTGGCCTGGTGGATAGTGTGTTGGACTATCATTTAGGAGGACACGCGTTCGATCCCCACGAGGACCAAAACATAATTTTAGTATTTAATATTAAAGTATTTAATTTTCATGTTGTAATAAGCGTTAGCAACAAAGAAACCATCAAATTTCCAAGAAAAAATCTGTCGAAAATTTTCAGATTTCACTTTAAGCAAATCACAGAACGAGGAGTAAACAGCTTCGATTCAAAAATTCATAATGACAGCCCTGAGCAGTGCTTAAAGATTGATTATAACATAATAGGTATGGACTCTAATATTTTTCGAGATACGATTTTTAGATTTTTTTTTTTTTTTTTTTTGGAATGTTTGTCTATCGACCCTTTAAATTTTAAGCAAATCGGAGACATGAAGTGTGAATCGTGGCTGATCTGGCGTGGAGTGCTCGAGATATATCATTAGCTATATGACATGAAAGCCTGAAACTTAAAATTTACCTTAGGATTTTTTTTTAAATTAGGACAGAGAATTTAAAATACAAAAGGACAGTATGCATTCGATGGTAATTCATCGGACCATATTTTCTTAACCCTTAAATGCCCGGTGGTACAGCGAGGAGCCAACCACTTCTACTATTTTTTTCGCATCTTTGCGATCCTTCCGATTTGCAAGCTTAAACTAATTTTCCGGCAGCTCAGTATTGACTTCAGACCAATGATTCTTGGGCAAAAATTCTTAGAATTGCCCGTAGATTTCTTTTTTGCTAAACTCTTGCCAAAAAATTTTACCCGACATATTTACGTTTTCTATCCATTTTCAAGGCAATCCAATTAGAAAGACAAACTATTTCATTGCGGTCACACAGGTGGGTATTTTTGGTAAGCCACGTAGATAAAAAGATAAATTTAAAAAAAAAAAGATGTAAGGAAACATGAAAGAATAATTTTTTTACATTATTTTAAATAAATTTGAATAATTGTTCAGTGAGTTCAATGCATTTTTAGATTGAACTAAAACCGGAGGTTAATTTATTATATAAATTAAATATAAAAAGATCACCCGGTTGGGTATTGGTAAGGCGAAGGTTAAGACTGCATCAAAAATTTAATGCAATTTCAATTTTCTTAAAAGTGACTTTTGAATAATACTTCCATATAGGCTCTGGAAGATCTAGATCAACTGCGCACTGGTTCTACTGCAGTACCATTCAAGACTTTAAATGAGTTAATTCTGCAAAAACTAAGCCTTAAACTTTCAAAGTAACTAAAAAAATAATTATATCAGAAGAATTTAATTATTTAATAATAAGAATTTTATCGTTTTCTTAAAAACTTAAGTGATTTTCAAAAAATACTTTAACTTTTCCACAACATTCATCAGATTTTTCAAGAATCGTCAACGCTCTGGGCCTAAAGTTTAAATAAAGTGCCCTATATTAATATAATAAGTTAACTCATGCTTCTCATTGATTCGGTTGAATTAAGAATAGATACCAAATAATTACAATTCACTTATCTTGGTCTGAACATTCTTGTGGCGAATGACTGTAATTTATTATTTAAAGCACAAAATTACTCATCTCATGATGTGCACCATTTCCACAGGGAAAAAACTTATTTAAGGTTCCCTTGTAAATATTTTCTCAAAATCATTTATTAATAAAAATGGACTTTTTTCTTTTTTTTTTTTTTTTTTTTGAGGTGAGCATAAAATATGACGACCACACGCCGAGACACACACACACTATGTGTCGTGTTGTGTCTGAAGTTGAATGGTTATTGATTCGTAATTTTCACCATGATTGCGTGTTATTCGTGCGTTACGAAATTTCAAATAAATTTTCTCTTATAACAACAACAATAATAAATTGTAATTCGTAATAATTTTCAAGGACTTCTAGCCTTTGCTGGGCTCAAAGTGCTTGTGGGAGGGTGGGTGTGTATGAGTGTGTGTGTGTGTGTGTGTGTGTGTGTGTGTGTATGAGTGCGAATTATTTCTTCTAGCATCTCATTGCTTGTTGTGTTTGTCACTGTTTGTGGGCTGTCTGTATGTGTGTGTGTTTATATATTTAATAGTTGTTTGTAATAAATTGAACAATGTCTAACGACATTTTTATTTTTCCATAGCTAGTTTTTTTAACTGTTTCTATGCTAAAATTGGCTTGCGTGTTTAAAAGTAATTTTTGTTCAGCTGAAATGTGTTGTCAACAATAACTGATGCGTTTTTCTAGTTTTCCTTAATTACTGTAATTTATTTATTGCAATCAAATTACAAAAATAATATTAATTCTAAAGTGTCCTTGTGCACTTAAGACATTCATGGAATTAATTAGATTATAAAATATGAATAATTTTAATCTGACTTAGAGCCTTAAATTTAAGTTAACTTCATTAATAGGTGGCGGCCGCGGGGCAGTGGTTGAGTGTGTGGCCCATACGCCAGAGAACCCTGATTCAATCCGCACCTGACACATAAAGTTTTTTTCAATTGAATTAATTTTTCTGCTTGGCCGTCACCTCTCTGCAGACAATGGCAAAGCTCAAAGAGTAAAAACTGCTATGAAAAGCTTCTTAAGAACCGTTCAGAATCGGCATAAAACTTTTAGGTCCAGTTCTCGATCATTTGTGTTCAAACATTTTCACAGCACGCACAACACAATTGATCATAAGAAGCTCGGTCAAAGACCTTTCAAAGGCTGAAATGGCCATTTCGTTTTTTTTTTTTTCATTAATAGGTATATGAATATAAAAAAGGTCAATCTGAGTTCGAGATGATTTTCTTGCGTAATTATAGTGTTTATTCATAACACGAAACTCATGTTTTCCATTAAAAAAAAAACGGAGGTTGGTTGAGGAGGCGAGCAGTCCATAGATTACAAAAAGAATTCATAGCCAACACTTTGATTATTGAATTCAATCATTATGTTGTTTAAATAAAAGAATTTTTGAGAAAAAAATCTAAATTTCATATTCACACAACATAAAAAAATACTAATAAAAAACTGTCATACCAAGTGTTGCATTAACCCAGTGTACAGATAAATATGGATCCCTTTCGAATTCGAAATGGACTTACTTCTTTGTATATTTTGTCCGAAAAACATTGCGTTTTAGATCCGAAACTGATCCGTTTTCGTATAAAATTCCTCTCGAGAACGTGAATCACTTTTTCTCCTTTTTCGGATTCGTTTCGAACTCCGAAGTCTTAATATACAAATCCGTTTCAGGCTTTTTTTTTTTTGATTCGAGACTGACTCTTTTTTTTAAATAATGCAAATTTGCAATAGACACATTTTTTAAAATAATCCGCATTCAAAACAGAACAATAAGGTTTATGCTTGATTAAAAATATTTGTTTTTTTATTTAAATTTTTTTATTATTATTTTAGTTTTAACGATATATGAATATGAATTATAAAATGGAAACTTAAAACAATAAAGTGCTGAAAAAACCAGAATCAGATTATAAATAATTTAATTAAAAATACATAACAGAAAATAATAAATAAGTACAGGATTGTATTTTGTATCCCTGTAACTTGGAAACTGCCATTTATCTTAAGGCTGCGACAATTGTTTTGACGGACTTGCAACGGGTTCAAAAAGGATCCATCGAAACAAAAATAAGTGAACTCCGCGCTGACGGCCTCATAACGGGCTCGGAACGGATCCGCATCCAGTTTTGTGCACATTAGGCTATTTTTAATTCTTATTTTGGGTAAGTAGAACGCGTACGTAACTTACTTTTTTTAATGAGAGGATATTTTTTCACTGTTCCTTTTGATTCAATATCTCTTTGCACATCTAACTCCTTTTAAAGTACACTGTTTCAACCAAAAAATGGGGGCTCCGACCACCATCTAGAATATTTTCTATCTTTATTTTCCTTTTTTTTTTTTTATTTTGACCCCATAAGTATAAAGGGCCGCTAAAAAGGGTCGCTGAAAAAATTAAATTTTTAAATATTCCAAATATGTAGTGACAGGTTATTCATACTTAGAATATTTCAGGAAATATACTTCGAATATTTTTAAACAATATTTATAACAACCACCTATCAAATTGGAATAAAAAAAAAAAAAAAAACCTAACTTTCGCATAAATATTTACTTTCGCCTGAATCGAGCTGCCAAATAAATCAACGTCAATTTTATGACAAAAAACTTTAAGCAATTTTTCCTAATTCTTCTTGTTATAAAAACTGACCCTGTTTATTTAGTCTTATCAGCTACTTGTATTAGGATAGCACAAAGATAAAATGTAAAACTTTCAATGCGATTTCATTTTTGTATTTCAATAAACATTCTTGGTATTGATTTTTACTTTATGACATGCTACTTTAACACCTCGGAGTTAAAAGCTGCAAAAGAACAAATCTTAAGTCGCCTAGAGGCGTTAATAAAGCTGTTGAAAAGAAGAACAAGTAGAAGAAGCAGAAAAAGAAGCTAAGGGGGAAGCTAAAGTAAATTTGTAAATATTCACAACATCCTGCACAACTTTGTGGCTGTCAAAACACTTTCTTGCAAAAAGATTTGAACCGACCCTCTCCTTCCGGCACACAAGCAAATTAAAGCAAAAATGGCGCCATGGTCTGCGTCAAGTGCAAAACTTAAACAACAATAATAACAGAAATATCAGCAATAACAAAAACTCTCGACGCTGCCATAACCATAAATTAAGTAAATTACATTTTCGGAAGAACACCACAACAACAACAACAGAAATCACTGGACAAAAACAGTAATAATAACAGTAGCAACAACAACATCAACAGCTAGATATTTAGTTTCTATACCAACAAAAATAAATGCTTCCAACACTACTGTTAGCTACAAATTGACCCATTTTTAAGTACTATAAAACATTGCATGAGTAAGCACAGCCATGCAACAAAAGTGTAGCAACAACAACAGAAAATAATTGTAGTAGTTTGAGCTACATTTTTTTTTTTTTGTTGTTGTGCTATTCAAGCACCTTGCAACTTCTCATCAGCAGCTTCTCAAATGTTAGTGTTGGCAGAAAAAACTAAAAAACAAAAAAAAAAACACGCAAGCTACAACAACATAGAAAATAATGTGCCTTAATTACGAGTGTGTGCTAAAAGCCACGCATACACACAGACACACACGCACAGATACTCATATCTGCGCACTTAAACACTTTAATGTACAGACACAGCAACATATGCATGCAGGCTGAATATTCTTTTATTGCCAAGCATAAAATTAAAATTAATTTTAGCCTCAATTTGCAAAAGTTTCTCTCTTTTTCTACCTTCCTTCTTCTTTTACATTCTTCCTTTGCTGACAGCCCTCGCCTTTGCTGGCTTATTTGTTCTCCACAAGTTCGTTTCTATAACTAACTAGTTGTTGTTTTAGTACGTAGCGCAATGACCGCAACACAAGAAGGTCCTTTCGCTTCATCATGGCTTCTGCTTTGCGTCTCGTCGTTGCTCCTCTTGCTTCTGTCTGCTTATGTCCCCTCATTCCCTTCCCTTCAACTGCTTCTTTGTGCATTTCTTATCGATTTTAATTCATTTTCCGCAAATTTTTCACTGCTTTACGTTTGTGTGCAATAAAAGTGAATTGAGTGTAAAATTTTTATAGCCACAAGTAACTTTTGAGCTTGTGCTGCTTGAGCATTTGTATGTGAGTGTAAAAAACGGAGTGAAGGTAAGTACAACAGTGTTGCTGTGGTAGTTGGCGCGTGTTTCTGCTGCTCCTAAATGTGACCAGAAATAATTATCATTCAAGAAAATTAAAAAAAAAAATTGTGCTTGGCTTGCCAAGCGAATACCATGAAAATCAATGAAAAAATTGTAAATAAGCTGGAGCGCTGTCAATTTGAGAAATTGAATTTAAACTCACCTGAATTTCCGTGAATTTCGGTAAAACTGCAAGAATTGAAGATTGCTGCGAATTGTTGGTCGTATTCAGGGAATCAGACAAGCAAAACTTTTTTCTTGACTTTTGCTTTGATATATTTGCTATATTTTTCTTATTTTTAATGAAAGTGTGGCACATTTTCAAGATGTTTCTTGTGACAACTTTAACATTTTCAAACAGTATGCTAAAACGATTTAAACTTTAAACAGATATTTAGATATGTACCTGCACGTCAACTTTAAGTTTACTCGATTTTCTATTTCTGTTCTATTCTATTAACACTTATTTTAATGATATTGTTTTAACATCTATAGACAAAAATATAAGTTTTTCTCGATAGTTACATTTGTAATTCGTGTATAAATTATATTATATAGCCGTATATAAATTGTATACGGGGCGTATGAGTAATTTTAACAACGGTGGCGTATGAGTAACACGTATTATTCTCAACAGATCACCCAGTGAACCAAAGGCATTGGTTTCGAAAACATTTACAAATATTTTCGAGAAAAAAATGTCCGTTTTTGACATTCGCTGCTGAATTATTTCAAATTACTTTTTTTGAGTTAAATGCCTCTCAATAAAAAATCTTCTCAGCTTGGCCATAAAGTAAACAGAAAAAATTAACAAAAACCTTTACACACTCGGACAATGTAAATAAAACACTCAAAAATAATAACTTTAAAAACGTGGATTAAATTAAAGAACGCACAACGTTGCGTAAACGTGGCCTTAAATAGCTCCTTTGAATACAATAACGAAATGGCGTAAACTTGCCACAATACACTATTGCCAGATCAGTGGATTTCATTTAATATATACAGCTCCGTGCAACTAATTAGGGACAGTTACTTTTGATATGTACAACAACAGATACTATTTTAAAAACGCCATAAAATTTGTAGTATCAATACGTTTTTGAACATGCAACTCTGGTACTTTTAAAAGCACAACATAAGCAACACTTATTTTTACCGTTATTCTGAAAAAGCAAAGCCATTTGATATTTCGTTTAAAGAAGCTCGTGCAATAAATTAGGGACAGTAACAAAATATAATTTTTATTTATGTTATAAAATAAAAAAAAAGGTGAGAATATTTGTATTTTTAGTTACAAGTTATTTTTAAACCTATTTTCGGTAGTTTACAATGGGAAAAAATAAATCTTGTGATGTAAGCACACGAAAAATCATAGCTCAGATGCACCAAGACGGAAACTCATGCCGACAAATCGCAGCTGTCTTAAAAGTTTCTAAAACTATGGTAGGAAATGCTCTTCAGTATCTAAAAAGAAATTCGACTGCAGAGAAGGTGAACCGTAAACAAAGAAGTCGCATAACAACTGCTCGAGAAGATACTCTCATTTTCCGAGAATCTAAAAAAAATCCGCAAACAAAGTAAAAGTCGCTATATATGGCAAAAATGAAGCAGCACCATCCGTAGACACTATCAAGAGACGTTTGCGTGAAGCCGGACTTTTCGGAAGGATTTCACGGAAGAAGCCCCTATTATCCGAACGCAACCGCAAGAAGAGGCTTGAGTTTGCTAAAAAGTATCGTCATTGGACTACTAAAGAGTGGAAAAGAATATTGTTTTCAGACGAAACTAAAATAGAGTGTCACCCGATGGAAAAAAATATGTCCGCCGCCCAATTGCAAAGGAGTTCGATCCAAAGTACACCCGTGCTACACTGAAACATGGAGGAGGGAGCATTATGCTTTGGGGTGCTATGTCATGGCGTGGTGTCGGCCCACTTAAAAAAATTGAGGGTATTATGAACCAGTTCCAATATATTGGAATTCTAGATAATGTAATGCTGCCTTATTTGGATGAAAATATGCCCGTCACTTGCATATTTCAGCAGGATAATGATCCGAAGCACACCGCTCGGCTGGTCAGGCAGTGGTTTACAGATAAACAAGTGACTATTTTGGACTGGCCATCTTGCAGTCCTGATCTCAACCCAATTGAGAACTTATGGCAGGTTGTAAAAAATAAAGTTGGCCTGATCAAGATAGGCAACTTCGATGAACTGTACAACGAAACCAAAAAAGTTTGAGAAGCACTTCCAAACAGTGTTTGCAAAAATATAGTGGAGTCTATGCCTCGCAGATCACAAGCAGTAATTGAAAAAAATGGTTTTGCTACAAAACATTGATGAAAAATTAATAAAATACTTTATAAAATATTAAAAAATGAAGTGAAATTTTTCTCTGAATTTAAAAATATTGTTGAATAATTGATAAACAAAGCATTTTAAAGAAAGGAAATTAGCTATTAAATATAATTTTATTAATAATTTAGTGTTCTTCGTTGAAAAAAATAACGTAATCACCTAAAGTTTCTATGTTTATATAGTGTCCCTAATTAGTTGCACGGAGCTGTATATATGTCATTAAATATATTGTATATTTAATTAAGCTCAATAATGATTTTTGTAGTTGTAGTTGTAACTGTAGCTGTAGTTGGTGGCGCAGCGAGGGGGCTACAAGGGGGGAGGGCAAACATGCCCTGGGCGCCACTCGTAGAGGGGCGCCAAATTGTCATCAAAACAAAAAAAAATTGCGATGCAATCTTCAAATGAATTAACCTAATTACGGCTTAGTTTTTCGCTATTTGTCTTATATCATAGTCAATCTGCTCTTGAAAAAAAATATTTTCGTTTAATGTAACTTTCACGTATAAATTTGACTGTCACTATTAAAAATCCTTCGTACCCTTTGTTTACAAGTAACGTCCAGCGTGCTATAAAAAAGCGAAACAAGTTGCGAAGTGTATGGAAAAGAAACCCTTCAGCTGAAAAATGGGAAAACTATAGATGTGCCAGAAATGCCTGTGTCGATTATCAGGCAGTCAAAAATAAATTATTTTAGTACCAAACTGAAAGCATCTCTTCCTCCTAAGGTTCTGTGGAGTAACCTTAAAAAGCAGCGCATTGGCAATAGGCAAACCTCTGAGTGCCCGATTGATCCAGACATTCTAAATGATTTTTTTTTCCCCAATACCAATTCTCTGCAAAATATAAGCCTAGAATCTGCTGAGTCTCCTACGCAACAATGCTTTCAGTTTTCCACGGTTACGGAAAATTATGTAGCAAAGTCTGTCTTGAAAGTAAAATCGAATGCGGTTGGTGAGGATGGTATTAATATAAAGTTTATTAAAATTATTTTAGCTCATATTTTGAGCCCTCGTACCCACATAATAAACCATTGCTTTACTACAACTACCTTTTCTAGTTCTTGGAAAGCTGCTGTAGTAACACCAGTGGCAAAAAAACTACAGCTTTTGGGCCCAAAGATTTCAGACCGATAAGTATCCTGTCATCCCTATCGAAGGTTTGTGAAGCAATTATGGCTGATCAAATATCATCATTTTTAGCACATAATAATCTTTCATCTCCCTTACAATCTGGGTTTCGTGCAGGTCACAGCTGCTCGACGGCTACCCTCAAAGTATTGGATGACATTAGGTCCTTTTATGATGATGGTAGAGTAACTCTTCTTTGTGTGCTTGATTTCTCTAAAGCATTCGACACCGTTAATCATGCACTTCTTTGTCACAAGCTAAAATACTTTAACCGATTTTGTGGCAATGCTGTAAATTTATTGAAAAGCTACTTAACAGGCAGGGTACAAAGAGTAAAAGTTGGTAATAGGTTCTCGCAGCAGAAGTTGGTTTGCAGTGGTGTGCCCCAGGGATCCGTTCTTGGTCCACTTATGTTCTCATTGTTTATCAATGACATTTTCAATACCTGCACATATGCGTCACTGCATGCTTACGCTGATGACGTTCAGATATACCTATCTGGCAAAACAAACCTATTGGAAGACTTGGTGTATAAACTAAATGAAGATCTGAACGGTGTTTACCAGTGGGCTGAACAAAATTATCTTCAGTTAAATGCCCTAAAATCATATATTTTGCCCATATCCAAAGAAAAAATTCATTACGGGGATATTCGTGATCTTTCAATTGGTGACAAAAACCTTAAACTTGTCTATAGTGTTCGAAGTCTTGGCTTTAAGAATAATTGCTCTCTTACGTGCACAGATCACATCAACGATGTTGTCCGTAAAATATATTTCATCCTGCGGAACCTTAGATTGTCAGCTGAGTATACACCAGTTGATACAAGACGCAAGCTAGTTATTCAACTAGTCCTTCCGGTAATCACATATGCTGAACTTGTTTACTGTAAATTAGATTCACGATCACAACATAAATTACAAGTTGCGTTTAATCATGCTACGCGTTATGTATATGGTCTGCGTACTCATGAGCACTTAGCTCAATTTAAAAATTTGATACTTGGTTGTGACATAATGAGTTACCTCAATGCCAGGAATTGCATCTTCTTACACAAACTAATTAAAATCAGAAAGCCCAGCTATTTATTTGAAAAATTACAATTTTGCCAGTCGTTAAGAAACCAAATCCTTATCATTCCATGTTTTAACTTTTTAAATTCTACAAGATTATTTTTTATAAACGCCATCAGACTATAGAACGCATTACCGAATCACATAAAATCTATAGTCAGAATAGCAAATTATTCTTCACTGGACTTCTACTAAGTAAACAGTTCTTTTATTCTTTTACTCTCATTTTCTTTTCATAATCTCCTTTTTCTATTTTCCTTTTTTTTCTCTTAACTTAACCACATTATTACATATTTATTTAATTGTTTGCTATTTTCCAATCTAATTTGTTAATTTAATTTAAACTATATGTATAATATAAATTTTATGTATTAATTTAATCTCAAAAACTTCAAAATGATTCTTGTATTTACACTTTTTACTGTAAAAGAACTTAGTTCTTATTGTACTTATAAAATAAAGACCCCCATGAAATTGAAATTGAATCCCACAAACTGTGATAAAATTGAGGTTGGTTCAACGGTCAAACACAAGACTTGTCCTTCAAGGCCTGAGAGCGTGTTGTATCTTCTGAACGAAATTTTATTTTAGTTTGGCAGCACTGCTCATTTTAAAACAAAACCAACAATAAGCAAAAAGTGTTCAGTAAAATAATTAAAGATATATATACAACATTCAAATTGTACTATTGTACAACTGTAATTTTTACTTTTGGAAAAATTTTATGTTTTTTTCTTGTTAATTAGTTTGGTCATTACGAATTTTTTTGCAAGAATTATGCCTTTTTGAAAATATGGAGTATTTTTATGAAAAAAGTTCTCAAAAACCCAAAAATACAAATTTTGAAAAATCAAACAAGAAATGAGCAAAAAATAGTTTTGAGCTATTTTGTGGAAAAACTTAAAAAAAAACAACAATCGGACAAAAATGTTATAACTGCTAGAACTTGACTTTTTTCAAAAATCCTTAAAGTGCCCTTTTCTGGCATATCGAACAGAAAAAAAAATCGTAAGAAATCGAAGAACATAGATTAAGATCAGGCCCGTAGCCAGGCTTTACCTTAGGGGGGTTTAAAAAAATCTGTAAGTAGATACCAATAAAAATGAAAAGCAAGGATATGGAAATTTTTCAAAGAAACCCCGTTTTCTTTTGAGACTATTCGTGAATATGCCCGTTTTAAACAAGACAAGAGTTTATTTAATTTTTTTATCAAATTAATGTTGAGTATTAAGTTTTAGATTTTTTCCTTCGAAATGGTCCAAATTGAGACTTTTTAATTGTCGTTTAAAAAGTATAGTTCTGAAAAAAAGGCACAAAAAGTGAAAATAACTATCAAAAAATTTCAATTATATTTTTATAATCAAGAGAACCAAAAAATTATAATCTTTAGATTTGTTTTCTTTTTGGCTACCTTGCGCCTCTATTGAGCCCTTGTTGTGTACAAGTACTTGAACCTGTGTGAAGCCTAGTTCGAGGTATCGTCTAAGACCAAAATATTACTTTTCTCGAAAACGATTTCGGCAATATACCTTATATTAAAATCTTTAAAAATGGAACTGTTAAATTTTTCATTTTTATATCCCATGGATAAAACCATTCAATTTTCAAAAGCAATAATATTATATTTTTTTATGTAAAATTTTTTGAGCAATGGTAAAAAGTCCGATAAAAGTCATATCTAAAATTCAGATTATTTTTCAAGAACGTAGTTCAAAAACTGGTCTCTGCACAGAGTTAATATCTTATAGCCAATATATTTTTTGAGTTATCACATCAAAATAAGACTTTTTTAAAAAACCATACTCAGCTGAATAAATTTTTATAAAAAGAACAAAACGGAAATTTCTTTAGATATTTAAGAATTTGTTTAGCCAGGGACTTAAATAACAATTATTTGCAAAATAGAAATAAAAAAAAAATAAAAAGTAACATATTTTCCACTTCCGAAATTTTTAAAAATCCCAAAGTTAAAAAAATTGCTAATTTTTCTTATGAAAATTTGGTAACATGATTAAAAAAATCATCAAATCTCCATAGAATTGTACTCTATAAAATATTTTAACAATGTTTTTTATTGCAAATTGTTTTAGTCGCCCGCTTTACTTGGAATACCCCATAATGTTTTAAATTTCGTGGTTAATCTATTTTTTACATTAAACAGTTTCTCAAAATTAAAAAAAAAAAATCCATTCAAACTAATGCTTTCTAAAAGATTGTAGGTCTAATAATATTGCATAAAAAATGTGAACCTAATTTTCTACAATTTATAAAATTATATTTGTTCTGGGTATATTTTCATATATATATTTTTCTAGATATCAGGGAAATTTTGAGCATAAAAACCCATATTTGAAAATGGTTCTTTAAGGGCGTACTAAAGTCTTTCGGCGACCAAAACTCAAATTTTTTTTTCTTACATTTTTCGAGTGTATAACATCTTAAAAATAATCTCAGAAAGTTTTGAGTCGATTAAATAAAAATTGTTGTAGTTATAAGCACAATCGTCCGAAGAGAAAACAATGTACTTGCTTCAATGTACTCATACATTCAAGTGTATTTTTTTAAGCTAAGACACATTTGGTGCCACCGAAATTGAAAAAAAAAAATACAAAAAATACGCCAGGCACCAAACATCATTTTTTATGCGTCGAAATTTTTAAATTTAAATTCAAGTGGAGAAAAATTCATGTATACCAAAATAAACTACTTCTTAAACATCGAACTCATTTTTCTCGAAAAGGCAGTTTGAAACCGGTGGACAGCATTACTCAAAAACTATGCCAAGGATTGCTACTAAATTTATTAAACTTGTTAACTTGTTATTTTAGAGAAATAATTCTTTTTTTATAACCTAAAAACAATGACTTTTTTAGTCAAAAATCAGTTTTTTAGCAGCCATTTTGGTAAAAATCACAATATTTCTAAAATCTTTGATCAAAAGCTCAAAAAGCTTTAGCAGAACTTCAATTATTCGTTTTTTTCTTTTTTAGATGAACAAGCTTTGAAAAATCCTGTCCACCGCATAGTTAAGTGGACATTAAGAATTTCTTCTTAATGGTTGAATACTTATTATCCAAAAATTCAAAAACTTTTCTTTGAAACATATATAATTTGCATCTTCAACTAAATTTACAACATTATCTCAGCTTGTCTTAAAAAAAGATCCCATTTTGAATTTAATAGTTTTATATGTGCTATTTTTCATACTTTCTCGACCCTAAGGGTCAGACGGGGGGTTTGAACACCTAAAAGTCCCCCCTTGGCTAAGTGCCTGGATTGAGTTTTAGTTTTTTCACAGTTATAGTGTTAAAAAAAAATTCCATGGCATTTCTCTAGTTTTTCTTTATGTTTGGATTTTTCAAATGTTTTTTTTTTTATACAAAAAGAAAAACATTAGACTTTACTCTAAAAGTAAAAAATCATAACTCTGATAATTAAAGTCCGATAACTGATTTTAATGATCAATCAAATGAAAAACAAATTGCGTATCAGTTTTTAGAAAATTTGTGCTTAAAAAAAAGTAATTTGACACTATTTCCCATATAAATCAAATTTTCAATAAAGAGGTCGCTAGAGGGTTAAACAAAGTAAGCAAAGTATATGCTGTCTAATAACAAGGGAGCGCGGCGTTTAGACTCCCACGTTTCATCCGGCAGCAATAACTTTGAAGTAGTCAAGGAGTTCGTTTACCTTGGCACCGCCATTAATACCAAAAACGAAATCAGCCTGGAGATAAAGCGAAGAACAATAATTGCTAATAGGTGCTACTACGGGCTCAGTAAGCAACTAAGTTCCAGAGCCCTCTCTCGATCGACAAAACTAACACTCTACAAGACGCTCGTTCTACCTGTGCTGCTTTCTCTCTTCGCAAACTGACGCAGCTGCCCTGGGGGTGTTCGAGAGAACAGTTCTTCGCAAAATCTTCGGTTCTGTTCGAGTCGGCGATGACTATCGCATTCGAATGAACCACGAGCTGTATGAACTCTACGAAGGCATCGACGTTGTTCGACGTATAAGTGTGCAGCGATTACGCTAGCTGGGTGGGTCAGGTCCATCGTATAGATGACGAAAAAGGTGTTCGAAGCGACGAGGGCTGTTGGTCAACGACGACGAGGGAGACCAAGCCTCTGATATATGGACCAGGCCGAGGAAGCCCTAACCATACGTGGTGTATCCGATTGGAAATGGCGCGCGCAAAGCAGAGGCGCCTGGCGAGAGCTGTTAAAGTCGGCCGAGGCCCGAACACGGGTTGTTATGGCCACCTAAATAAGTAAGTAAGTAAGTAAAGTGAGCATGAATGAAAAATGCAACTAGCTCCAGTGATAGGATCACCCACATTAATTGATCTCATATTTTATAACAAATTTACAATTGCCTTAAAACACATAAATTTTTAAGGATAAACGCTTATAAAATTTTAAATTCTAACAGCCGTATTCATAAAAATATTTTAGAACAGCTTTCAAACGTTCGTTAGTTAAAACGCTTTTTAAAGTTAAAATACTTTTTAAAAGTGTTGTATTCGCAAACGAGTTTTAAGAGTCTTATAGCTAAAGTGAGAATATTAATGCTTTAAAATAGGAACAGTTGTAATTTTCGTTTGTGACTCTGATAAATATAATGACATTTGCTTAAAAATTAAAAAATAAAATATATAAGTTTGTGAATTTCATATACTGGCAGGCATTTTTTTAAGGCCCAGTTTCAATTTTTTGAGTAAAAAAGCGGACTTTTTTTAATGACTATTTTATAATTTTATTAAATATCAAAATAATTTTTTATTTTAGTTATGTCTTAAATTAACAATAAAAAAGTTGTTTTTAGAACAGTTTTGCCATCTGAGTGAACCGACAAAAAGTTTAAAATTTAAAAAAAGAAAGCCGCATATATTAAAAAAACCCAATGTTTCGTGAACGAAATCGGACCTTATAAATTAAATACTAAGCAAAAAAAAAAGACGTTTTATTTGATTTTGTCGGTTCACTCAAAGCGTATGTAATTTTTAAAAATAATAAAACTAGATCTGAGTTAATCGGACGAGTTCTTTTCGAATTAAAGTGCAAGCCGTTTCAAAAAATGTCATTTCGATAAAACCGCGTTAAAAGTTTTTGTTTACATTACTTTATGAGCGTTTACTACTCATAAAAACTTAAACATCTCTTAAACGGCTTCGAAATTTATTCTGGAATTTTTACACATTCTTAAGATGTGTTTCAAAACAATTAAATAAAAAAAAAAAATCGAAAATTTTTTTAAAAAAATTAAAAACTGGGCCTTAAAATTTTGTTTACCTTTAACAGATACAGCTGCCCATAATAGCAACTGCCAAACAAACACAATTATTTTTATTTATTTATTTGTTTTGATTTTTGCTTGACACAAAATAAAAAGATTGTTCTCAATTGAGAACATTAAAATTAAAAATAGCTTTGTTGGAGGTTTACAGATGGTTTGTTCCTATTTTAAAATTCTCTCATTTGTGAAGCTGTTGCAAGAGGTTTTTTTCGTTATTGAACGTTTATGAATAACGTTTTAAGGCATGTGTCTTATAAAGGGTTTACAAGAGGATTGTAACTTTTTATGAATACGGCTGTAATTCTGAAATTCTGAATTCTAATTCTGAAAAATATGCATATAGCTTCAACTTCCGATTCTTTTATTAACAATTGGATTTTCTTTTATCTTTATATACTTCATATAATTTTAAAACTTTAAATTACATTACTTTTTCTCATATATTTGAACATTTAAAAAGTAAATTTTTACTTTTTAGTTCACTGTTTTTAATGAACTAAAAAAATTAAAATTAGTTAATGTATTCCGAAAGCATGAAGTTTAAGGAGAAACAAATATGCTCTAGTAGGTTAGGTGGATAACCTGGAGAGACCATAAAATCACTTTTTCTCCAGCAAAAGCCCAGCGCAGAGCTCTTAATTATTTCATCATTGTTTATATTATTTGATGTTATCTTTCCTCTGCATCAAATGACTTGCTTGAAATTCTGAATCTTAATATACATAGATAATATGCGATTAAAATCACAGAAAATAGATTTTTTTTTATGGAAACTATAAAGTTTTACTTAATATTAGAAAATGAAAGGGTAATTTTTTTTTTATCATTAAAAATTTTTTATAATTTTTTTGTCGTCTGCGTGTTTCTTAAAAATCTACTATTATTATTAAAAGAACTTGAAAAACAACGCTGAAGGCTTAAAATATCTCTCTAGATGATTGGTCGATTCTTGCTACCTCTATAAATTTATCAATTTCAAAATTAACATAAACTCCTTCAAAATATTAGAACATTAGTAGATGCATTCAACTCAAATCCACATAAAGCCACACAATCCACTCTTTGATAGGAAAATATCAGTTATAAAGGAATACCGTGCAATTTGCTAAAATTTGCTCAGAACCATTTTCAATGAATCCTATTTTCGTGCACAAAGCCACAACCAACGCTGCAATAGCAATCAAAGGCAGAGTTGGCTACAACGTATGCCATTTCATCAATTGAAGCATCCCCCCCAAGGACAAATGATGGCCAACGACGATGAATGCTAGAAATATTATAGAGTGAAACGCAAACGAACGTACAACGAAAGCAGTAGGATGAACAAGAATTTGGCAGTAAGGAAAGAATTTTTCACTTAAACTGCTTTCAGCAAGGGATGACACGCAAAATGACAGAGAGACAGACAGGCTGCGGCAACAAACAATAAAAGCAGAGCGCAGTCATAAAGCATCGATTTAATTGGCAAAACAACACAACAAGAGCAACAAAAACAACATTGGGCAAAAGCACGCATAAACATGGTTGTATATCATTAAGCACACGCAAATACCAATACACACACACACACACACACATCGGTACTGCTAGCACAGTTAATGGCCGCTTACAAATGGGTGCAACATTTGTTCAGGTTGTTTTCAAGCGACGCAGTGTGCGTGCGTGTGAACTGAAGTGCTGCTCTTCAGTTAACGTTGTATACGTAAATCTTACAAAGGAGTGTTTGTATATATGTGACCCAATAGGGTGCTAAATGTGTGGGTGTGGGTTTTGGATGTTAAGTGTTGGTTACTGGGCGATTCGCTAGACTTGCCGTTGCATTTAAAGTAAGCCTCGTAACGATCGTTTGTCGATTTGTTATTTACATGTTTTTGTCATTTACTGCTTTTATCGTATTGTTACTGTTGTTATTGTTGTTGTTGGTATCACTCCCTCACTCAGTCACTGGTTATGATAACTTTTATGTTTGTAACAATAATTATGGCGGCAACAAAAACAAGTGTACCCATGACTACAACAACAACAGAAATAACATTATTATGCAGCTTTGAACATTTATGCATTGAAGTATTTTGCACAAATGTTTTGAGTGGATTTCATATGAATGCTTCCCTACAGCGGTTTTGGTTATACGGCTGTGTATGTGTACACGTATGTATCACGGTGGATGAGCATGTGTTGTTAGTATTTATACTGACATCCTTTTTTTAATATTTTCTTTCACTGTGAAGCGCATTATATTGAGTTTTTCAGCAAATTTGCAAAACATAATCGATGCAGCCTAAACAAGGTGATACAATATTCATTGGTAAAAATGATAAAATGGTAAAAATAATGACAGAAAATATATATTGGAAATAGTACTCAAAACTTAAGGGCTCTTTCTCATTGGAAAGGCCAAAAAATACATGTTTGTTGGAATCTTTTTAAAAATATTTATATGTTATATTAAAATAAAGTTTCTGAATATTAAAATAAGTAATTTGAAGAGTATTCAGTAAGGTGCCTTGAACAAAAAGTTACATTTGTACCCATCTTAAAATGAATCTTTATGTATTTTATGACGATTCCCAAAATATTTTGGCAATAATGAAAGCCTCCAGTGAGCTAAACCATTTGAAAAAACCATTTTTGCAAACCAAAAATATTGGCTAGTGTAATAAACGTAAAAAAAAATGACACAAATTATTGGCTTGAAAATGTTCTTCCAATCTGCATTAAAAATTTTGCTATTGGATTAGAGATAATACTGTTTATCTGCATTTTTTTACCTTTTAACTCTTAGAACGCGTCTGATTTGCTGACTCTAGCTACTTCGGAAATTCATAACAGCTCTGTTATTTCAGAGCCTTAAGCTTTTTCTTCGGTCGGCAGTCCCCCACTGCCTAATTTTTTTTTAAAGCTAACCAACACTAAGGGGATGCCGCTGTAAATGCGGAAGCATTGTTTTGATTAGGAAGACGGTTGATAATTAGTTGATGGGTGGAAAGGTGGAGAGTAGTAACGGTGAAGTTTTGATTTCGGACTTAAAGTTTTTTCTCTAAGTTTGTCACCGTTTTTTAAAATATTGTTTTAAAAAAAAAACGAGTTTAAAGTTTACAACAGCTTTGGGCATATTGATATGTATTTATGAGACCAACATTCTAAAAACTTAGTAAAGTATGTTTTTATAAAAAAAAATTCAAAAACATTTCTTTCCTTTGACAAGGATCCATTTTGCTTACTTTGTAGGCTGAAGTTTAAATCGATTTATATAAAAATGTAATGGGGTCCGTCTGCTACTCCATCAGATCTGAACCGTTGCAATGGTGCTCTTCAACGGGTTTTAGTACTTATTTGTACAACATCGGATGAACGGTTCTCGAGATATTACAAAAATATTGGATCCCCTTTTGCTCATACGATTTCTCATATATAATCGCTTAAACTCAGTATTTTACCCTTTTTTTAAATAAGAACGAGCGACGCCCACTTTTAGGGGATATAAGCTAGTTTTATCTAAATTCTTAATTTACTTACTTATTTACCTAAGTGGCCATAACAACCCGTGTTCGGGTTTCGGCCGACCTCATCAGCTCTCGCCAGGCGCCTCTACTTTGCGCGCGCGTTCTCCAATCGGATACACAAAGTGCGGTTAGGGCTTCCTCGGCCTGATCCATCCATCGAAGGCATGGTCTGCCTCGTCGTTGTTGACCAGCGACCCTCGCCTCGAGCACCTTTTCGCTGGAGCATCCTCGTCCATACGATGGACATGACCCAGTCAGCGTAGTCGCTGCACAGTTATACGCCGAACTACGTCAATGTCTTCGTCAATGACTGACTTCGTTGTTGTTATTAATGGTGGTGCCAAGGTATATGAACTCTTCTTCAATGTTATAGCAGCCGGATGAAACGTGGGAGTCTAAACGCCGCGCTCCCTTGTTTGTAGACCGCATATACTTTGTTTTACCCTCATTTATCGTCAAACCCACTTTGGCTCATTCCTTTTCGATAGCGGTGAAAGCAGCGGTAACATCCCACTTAGTTCTACCAACAATATCAATACCATCAGCGTACGCAAGGAGCTGGACACCTTTGTAGGAAATGGTGCCATTACGATGCCTTTCGTACAATCCCCTCCATGATGATCTTGAAGAGATCGCAAGATAGTGGATCACCTTGTCTAAAACCTCTTTCGGTATTGAAGGTTTCGGTGAGCTCATATCCTACCTTGACGGAGCTGCATGTGGATCGCCTTGTCTGAAACCTCTTTCGGTAGTGAAGATTTCAGAGAGCTCATTTCCTACCTTGACGGAGCTGCATGTGTTGCTCAACGTCATGCTGCAAGGTCTTACCAATTTTGCTGGTATACCGAACTCAGACATTGTTGCGTATAGGCAATCCCTTCTCGGGCTATCGAACGTAGCTTTATAATCGACTAAGATGTGTGTCAATTTGGTTTTCATGGGCTTTTTCCAGGATTGGTCCAAGTGTGAAAATCTGGGCAATGGTGGATTCTTCAGGTATACAAACGGTCGAAAGCCGCACTGATAAGGTCCAATCAGTGTTTTTGTAACCGGCAATGTCTTTGCAATGAGCTCTCAAAATATGTTTTCTATAAGTTATATAATTTTTTGTTTGCTTAATTATTTATTTAATTTCAATATCTCATTTGCAATACAATGATAAAAATTGTAAAATATGGGTGTTTCTCTTATTTCTGGCTCCAGTTTTTCTTCAAAAAATAAGTATGAAGAACACTGTCCTCAACCATAAAACAAGTTTCTTGCAGTTTGTCCTGATGGTTTTTATGAACTGAGTCAGATTTTTTTCCCCCAATTCTTCATTTCATTAATTTTTTTTTTTTTTTTTGTTAAATTACGTTTTTTTTTTTTTTCGTACAGCATCCAGTGTTGTGAGCATCATGTGCTCATACACAGGAAACAGCATGAAGGAAGCAGTCGAATAAAAGGGACACCATTGCAACAATATGTTGACTTCCGTTGAATCAACATATATAGTACAAGCTTGCGTGCGTGTTAATGCTGTGAGTTCCATGCAGTGAGTATAGAGTAAACGCAAAAAATGATTTAATTACCGCTAACACAAAAATAAAAGCTGCATGTGTGTTCATTTGTTCCGACTAACATAGATATATATGTGAATTTTTATGTATATAAAAAAAATGTATCCACCCTGACTTGTATAGCATATGAAGCGCGCTAAGCTAACACCGGGCAACAAAAGCAACTCACTTCTGTAGCGGTTTAAAATGTGTTTCATAATTTTTTTGCTTATGTTGTTCATTGTTAAAAGATTAGTAAGGATTTTATCAAGAATGACGCTGCCGTAAAAGTACTGCTACTCATTACATAATGCAGACATTTTTGTTCCGCACAACCTTAACTTGATTTTTTCGCTGTGTAGCCAGACTTACGGCCAAGTTATGTGGACTGTCGCATTTAGGTATTATTTGTGGAGCTCATTGTTGTACCATAATTCTAAGTGGTTTGAACACATGCATGGCTGATGTCACATGGTTTTGTTGTTGTTTTTGTTGTTATTTTTGTTGTTGTTAGTGTACAAGCAGCCATTCTTGGCACAATGTCCTGACGGGCATTGTAATTATCGCTGCGTGATTTTTGTGGTCGCTTTAGGCTGAATTACATTTTTCCAGCAAAAAGGTTAAAAAAACAAACTGTAAAAAAATTATAAAATGTAATGAACGTAATAAAAGATAATGATGTAATCAGGCGGGAGCATGGAATTAAATAACTCCATTCCATAATACATTACTAAATTAATATGTAATAAAAACTAAACACTAAACTAAGTTTGAAAATTAGTTTACTTTATTTGTAAATTAATTACGACCTTCTTTCATAAGTTTTAAGTTATGTGTTTATATAACTCCAATAATTTTTCTTGAGCTCGATAAAATATAATCATTAATAATTGAAAAATTATTGGAGTTATTTAAACACATAACTTAAAAATTAGTTTACTTTATGTAAACTTTAAAGCAATTTTATCTTCTTTTGAAAATATACGTGTATATAAATAATTTTTTTTTTATCAATTGAAAGAGTATTCCTCATATTTTCAGAGTTTTTCGTGTTAATCTCAAAATTGAAATGAAATGTTAATTATCTCTTTTTTTTCCAAAGTAAAGCTTACAAAATACACCGCATGAGTTAGACCTGTAGCCAACTTAAAAAAAGAGTTAAAATTCCTCTGCCCCGCCCATTGGATTCAAAAGAAAAAAAAATGCGTAAGAGACTGTCTAACAAAAAATCTTCATTGCATATCGTCTTCCATTAAAAGAAAAATGATAAAATTGTTAACAAAAAGCTCGCATGTGTCTTAAAAAATTTAAGGATGCATAATTACAAGCAATATTTAACCATTTCCTATTTTGACTTGGAAAAACCATTGGACCTAAAGTAGTTTAAAGCATTTTTGCAGAAAACAAACTAAGATGAAAAAAGCGAACTTAACCTTTGAGCGGTCACAATAAGGAAAAACACGAATAGACCCTTTCGGCCCTGAAAAAACTTTAAGGCCGGCAATACATATAGAGGAGAGTAAAAAAGGGTGATATTGAGGTCATGGTTTTTATTAGAAGAAATTTGTTTAGAGTTTTAAAATTTTCAAATTTGGTTTAATATACATTTTTGTGTTAAAAAAATATTTATTTTTTTCAAAAACAAAGATGGCGCTGGCTAACACAATTGTTAAAAAACAACTCTTGTCGCACTGTGGGCATTCTGCTGACTACTAGGTTGACCCCAAAATAAATATCTTCGATTCGAATGAGACAGAATTTTACAAAAGTCTTTTTTAAAAATGTATACGTAATTGGAATAACAAAATTTGCATTTTTTACATATTTTTTGTTTTAAATTTTGAATAAAACAATTTTAAAAGGCAATTTTAAAAACCAGTATTATTAAAATGTTATTAAAAAACGTCCTTCAAAATATTGTAAGGATCGGTCAAGTAGTTTTTAAGCTAGGTTGGCTGCAGTTTTGAAAAACGTAGTTTTGAAAAAAAATTACTTTAAAGTGATACAAAACAAATAGTACGAAGAAGTTAGTGTTCAAAAGTTAATTAAATCACGATATATAAACACAAAAAAATTATTGTCAACATTCTTTGGAATATTCCCCTTCTCAAATATAGCGGTTTGAGCAGATGGAATAAATGATGTAATAAAATATCAGCTATAGTAACTTGATTTTTTTATTATACCGAACACACGCACGGGTCTCTTTCCAAGCTTATAACTTTCTTAAAATTTAAGATATCTTTAATTTTTTTATCTTTAATTCTTTAAAAAAAATTGATTTTGGGATGCCTCTAAATGTACTGCCGGCCTTAAGGGCCTCCGGGAGTTTTTTCAAGAAAAAAGACACCATTCTAAAACTTTTTTTTAAGCTCTGTTTTATTTTAGACAAAATTTTTTTTACACTATTAAAGTATAACTATTGAGGACTTATCCCTGATATTTTGGTCCAAAAATATTCGTCGATAAGGTAGAAATGTGCAATGCCACGAAATGCTTTAAAATTGCGGTGAGCAAGATATCTGGAGCCTGGTTGACCTAAAAACCTTTTCGTTTTGTTAAAGAGTTCTGGAGCGCTTAATAGTTGATTTTTGAAAAATATTTATTTCTGACAAAATGGCGGGCGTAAAACGAAAATTTAAATTTTTGTGCACAATATTGATGTAGTTTTAGGTTATAAATCAAAAAGTATGTATCCAAAAAAAAAACCGAACAATTAAACGACCAAGAGATCTTTACTAAACCGAAAAAAAAAATATTTTTCTTCAGATGAACCAGTCTGCAGATATATTACTCACCACAAATTTTACAGGTCTTTTACGGCTTTGGTTTTTTCTTCCTTATCAACTATTATTTTCATACAAAAATTAAAGGGAAAAAATCTTCAATAGTTATACTTAAATAATGTACAAAAATTTTGGTCTAATATGAAATACAGCTTAAAAAAAAAATTTTAAAAACGGTGTCTATTTTCTTCGAAAAACTCCCGGTGTTTCGACCCATAAGTCTTATTCGACCCATAAGATTTATGCCAACTTCAAACGGTTCGTGTTATCATGAAGCTTTGCTTGAATTTTTTTATTTTCTGAGGTTTACAAATGCCTTAAGAGAGGGGTTAGAGTCACAAAAAACATTGCAACTGGTATATTATATTTTACAACTTAAGACTCAAAAAATCTCTGCGACTTGAAATGTACTCAGAAATCTTTATGTCTGAAGCAAATACGTCAGTTAACACAGGTATTGCACTAACAAATTAATTTTTTCAATAAGAAAGGAATAGACAAAAACTTTAAACAAGACAAATATTAAGAAATTAAAAGCTAAAACCAAATTTGTTTACTTTCACGAACAACTTGGCTTAACGATTGATTAAGTCAAGTCGAATCTATGCACATATGGCGCTCACGTCAGAACTAAGTACGTGTCTCTTTTTCAAAAATCACGCAAAGAGCAGCAACAATATTATCGTCCCTAACTCAAATATCTTAAAGATATTTTATCATTACTATGGTGGCATAGAAGCAAATTCCAAAAACTTTATGTTGACGCCAAATCATGCCACTTCAATGTACTAATATTCACTGAGTCACGGTTAAATGATATTTTCGGTCTTTGAAGTCTTTCTCGAGGAGGAGGAGTCCTGATAGCAGCTCACAATTCTCTCTCAAGTGACCTTATAGATACACCTACCCACAAGCTCTTCGATCACCGAATAATTAGAATTTGCTTAGGAAATAGTCTATATTTGCACATTGGTGTCGTTTACATTCCTCCCTGCTCAAGTGAAACAACATACAACGAGCTATGTGAAACACTGTCCGCCTTCATCTCTACTCTAAAAGAGGAAGATAAGGCTGTTATTTTTGGTGACTTTAACCGTCCAAATGTATCGTTTGTCACCGATGAAAATGACAACTATTTTCTTCCTGTTAACCTTTCAAATAGCATAGATTTCACATTGCTAAGTACCTTTTATGGCAGCGACCTGCAGCAAGTTTCCTCTGTACAAAATCAAAACGGGAGATGGTTGGACCCAGTCTTTACTAACGCATATGAGGAAATGAAGGTTAGCCCATGCAGTGATGCAGAAAATTTGTTAGCTAACTCTGTTCACCATACAGCCTTAACGGTTGCTTTCTCTTCTAATGAAATTACCTTTACCCAATCTTATAATAGCTCCATTGCGTACGATTACCTCAACACCGATTACGAAAGCATAAAATGTTATCTTAATGCTCTAAACTGGAATTGTATTCTATCCAACTTAGACGTAGACAGCGCTGTCTCTAGATTTTATCAGCACATCTTTACAGCTATCGAAAGTTATGTGCCAAAAATAAAGAAAATTAATAAGCTTTCAGAGCCATGGCTAGATAGAAATCTTAGATTTTTGAGAAATCAAAGAAATAAAATCTAACAACTTCTCAAAAACACTTATAATGTAAGCGATGATCTAAAGCTAAGGTATGACGAGCTATCAAAAGAGTTCTCTATCAAGTCAGAAGAAGCGTATAAGTTGTACACTTACCTTATCGGTGAGAAAATCATCGAATAACCGAAAAAATTCTTTGACTTTGTTAACTTGAAGCGTAAATCTAACGGCTATACATCGTCTATGTTTAAAGGTAATGTCAATTCGTCCAACCCTCATGAAATCAGCAACTTATATGCGCATCATTTTGAGGAGGTCTTTTGTCAATCGACTACCCAATTTGAAGTTTCTTCTCCCAACTCAAATATTGTGGTGGATAGTATAAATTTAACGCAGGAAGAGATTTGTAATGCCATAAAAAAACTGGATTTATTTAAGGAACCTGGACCGGACCTTATACCTACAAGCTTCCTGGTGCGATGTTTAGACCAACTACTTCTGCCATTATACATAATTTTTAACAAACCACTATATTGTGGGACATTTTCTTCATACTCAAAATCATACCATCTAACACCAACTTACAAGAGTGGTGATAAAAAGTCTGTTGGAAATCATAGAGTCATAGCAATTTTATCAGCCATTACAAAACTTTTTGAAAAAATTATTTGTGATAAGCTGACAAGTATCATCAACCCACGTCTAAATGAGCAGAAACACGGCTTCCGTAAGAGTCGATCTGTAGATCTCATGATCATGGTATCGAATGTTTTAATAAATAGGAAAAAAAAGGCACCAAATAGATGCTGTTTGTACGGATTTCAGTAAAGCCTTCGATAGAGTTGATGAAATACTACTGACCATACTAAGTTGGCTTAAATCATATCTCGACGGCAGATCCCAGTATGTTAAGTTCCAAGGAATTCTATCAAAAAAAATTGAACCTTGGTGCTCTTCTTTTTAACATATTTATGTCCGACTTTGTCAGAAGTACTGAACGATATCTCACACCTTATGTATGCAGACGATTTAAAAATGTTCTATAAAATCAAATCAGAGACAAATGTAAATTTTTTACAGCCAAAACTGTTGTCTCTGGAGCAATGGTGTATCTAAAATAAACTGGATCGTAATGTCAATAAATGCAATGTTATAAGTTTTTCTCGTAAGAACAACATGTCATTACATACCTACTACCTCAATAGTATCGAGCTTAAAAGAGTCAATCATGTAGTTGATCTTGCTGTAGTCTTGGATTGCGAGATGCGCTTTAATTTGCACTATGACAAAATTTTGTCCAGAGCCAGCAAACAGCTTGGTTTTATAAAAAGGCAAGCAAATTAATTCAAGAATATTTGGGTCACTACATCCTTATAATGTGCGTTAGTGCGGTCAATACTTGGATATGCCTGCATAATTTGGAGTCCGTCTTTCGATTCCCATAGCGAAAGAATCGAGTCTATTCAAAAGCAATTCTTACTATACACGTTGAAAGACATGTACAACCCTCGTGATTATAATAGCCTTCCTTCATAAGAATACAGACTCAGCCTTTTAAACTTCATGACATTATCATCAAGAAGATCATTATTGGGCTCATGTTTTACATTCGATGTTATTAGTGGTGCTATTGACAGCGAATATATTTCTAGTATGATAAGCCTCAATGATCCAATAAGACGTACTAGGCATACTCCAAACTACATACGCAAACAATGAACACATCAATCGATGCTGTAGAGAATTCAATAGCGTTTTCGTATACTTCTCACCTTCCATCTCCAAATCCTCTTTCAAGCAAACCCTATCTAAGTTTTTCGTTAACCAAAATTAACTCAGGCTTAAGTTAAATTATATGTGTATAGGTACTCGTATGTACGCCACATTTAAGCATGCTCTCTCTAAATTTGTTGGATATGAGCACTTTCCAAGTCTCTCTCTCTCTCTTCCTAGTTAACCCAGCCTTTGATCTTCTCTCTTTTCTTCACCTCTTTCTAGTATGTAAGTACCTTTTACTCTTACTTTTAATTTTCTTTTTGTCTCTCCTTTTTGACGTGTTCGTGAAATCATGTCATTTAGGTGGGCGGATTACGCCCACTTCAATCCGTACATCTTCGAACACCAAAACAAGGAAAGGGGAGAAGAAATAAAATAAAAATAAAATAAATTGAATGAAGTTAGAATAGGAAATTGCCTTGTTTGGCTAATAAACATATAAATAAATGTATTTCAATATACGAGTATTTCCAGAAAAAAGTCCAGCGTGACCCAAAAATGAAAAGTTATTATAAAATTATTATTGAATGATATTATCTTAGAAAAACATTTAAATTTAATTAATTTAAGAAATCTGAACATAAATTCTTTTACCATGATGATCAAATCGTCTGCACTGTTTCAAAAATTTAATTTTTCTTTTTAGTAAATGTTTAGTAAATGTTTCGTACACATTTTTGTTTTAGTATAAATTAAACGCATTGGCTAAAAATAATGAAAAATAGTTGTGGCAAGGGGAGGCAGAATATATTCAATATATTTTTCAGTTACTAAATTACAGAATTACTTACTTCCCCAATTACTCAATTGAATTACAATGCAAATTTAAGTAACGTAACGTCATTAAAGTCACGTCAGATAACTAATAGCCTTATTCTGTTGATTGACAACTGTAAATTCATTGACAAGCTAGTCTTTTATGTAATATTTTTTGGTCCAAGGGGTTGAAAACATTCAAAATGTTTCGCTTATTTATTTGTTCTGAATATATTTTTTATGTTGCTAATAGTTTTGTAATGTTATGAGCGTTTGATTATATTTAAGAATAAGGCATTTTTATAGTTGTCAATAAATTTACAATTGTCAATCAACAGAATAGGGCGATAAGCCTTATAACAGAAAAACGGGAAAAAATTTTTAAATTTGATTATTTGGAAACTAAACCTATATTATTTCAAACCCTTATAAAAAAGGTTTTATATAAAAAGTCTTGCCCAATTCGCAGAGTTTTGCAAGCTTTGTAATCCAAGTCAAAAAGTACTTCTGTTTTTTGTAACATCACGCTACAGCATAGCTTGGTTTAGATCTTTAAATCCTTAGTATCGATTGATGTAATTCTCTTACTTAATATAGTGCTACTTAACAACTACGCAAATATTAAAAAAATTTTTAAAAATTTGACTTTTTCATTCTTGTTTTAATTTTTTTTCTTCATACAAATTTCAATTTATATCGAAAAGTTTGAAAATTTTATTTTCAATATGCTTATTTATTTTTTTGATATAAGTAAACATACAAAAAAGTTTTCATGATTCATACTTTATTGCACAAAAATTTTTACTTTAATGGATAAAGTAAAAAAAAAAAGCCACACATTTTTTTTTTTTTTATTACATCAGTTCTTTTAAAGTTATAGTGATGAAATTCGAAATATAAGCTTCTACCCAAAATATTAATATCAAGTTCAAAAATGAGCTTAATCAATTGAAAACCGCGCCTACTTATAACCATACAACTTGTCATTCAAAACAACTTTACTTAAACGGTAAAGCCCCTTTAAAATCTACAAAAATTAAAGACATGTCCTGAAACTTCCAACATAAGCTTTGATTTTAAATATAAATTCCGACTATAAAATTAAATGAAAACTAGCCTATCTAATTACAAAAATTTATTAAAATTTTGCACATAAGCTTTAATCTATATATATAAAAATGAATGTATGTATGTGGGTATGTGGGTATGTGGGTATGTGGGTATGTGGATATGTGTGTATATCACGTATAGACTCCAAAACCACCGAACCAAACTCTATGAAATTTTGAGGGATACTGAAGCAACGTTCGGGAAGTGTTCCTGTGAAGTTTGGTGTGGATTGGGCAAGGGGGCGTGGTACCTCCCATACAACCCAAATTGGCTCTATCGCCCACAAACCAAAAAAATTCCTATATATCAGACGGTTTTAATCATATAAAACTTAAATTTGGTTATTTTGTTCAGATGGTTACTTTCGGTGACTGTACAAGAAATGGGCGTGGTCACACTATATCTACGCCCACTTTTCAGCAATTATTTTAATTCCTAAAATGTTCAAGTTTTGATAGTGAATCTTGATATGCAGGTGCTATGCATACAAGTGGCAGTCACTATGTAAATATAAACGTTGTCACGCCCACTTTTACCGCCCACAAATCAGTTAAAATGCTTTATAACAGACGGATTTTGCCGTAGAAGACTACGATTTGGTAAGTTAGATCGTATGGTTACTGTCGGCCAATGTATAAAAAATGGGCATGGTCGCACTATATCTACGCCCACTTTATCGAAATCATGCTTATTCCTGAGTTGTACACGTTTTCATAGCCAATCTTCGTATGCAGGTGCTATGGGTGCAACTGGCAGTCACTATGTAAATAAAAATGTTGTCACGCCCCCTTTTACCGCCCACAAATCAGTAAAAATGGTTTATATCAGACGGCTCTTGCCGTAGATGACTAAGATTTGGTAATTTAGTTCATATGGTTACTGTCGGTCAATGTATAAAAAATGGGCATGGCCGCACTATATCTACGCCCACTTTAGCCTGCAGAGCCAATCTTCGTATGCAGGTGCTATGGGTGCAAGTGGCAGTCACTTTGTAAATATAAACGTGTTCACGCCTACTTTTACCGCCCACAAATCAGTAAAAATGCTTTATATCAGACGGCTTTTGCCGTAGAAGACTAAGATTTGGTAATTTAGTTCATATGGTCACTGTCGGCAACTGTTTAAAAATGGGCGTAGTCGCACCATATCTACGCCAACTTTTTCGAAATCATGCTTATTCCTGAGTTGCACACGTTTGATAGTAACACTTGATATGCAGGTGCTTTAAGTGGCAGTCAATATATATATATAAAATTTGCCACGCCCAATTGTACCACCCACAAAGAAAACAAAACGAAATGGCCAATTTCAGTCCTTGAAAGTACTTTGACCGAGCTTCTTATGATCAATTGTGTTGTGAGTGTTGTGGAATGTTTGAACACAATTGATCGAGAACTGGACCTACATGTTTTATGCCGACTCCGAACGGCTTACGTTCTCAAGAAGCTTTTCATGGAAGTTTTTATTCTCTATGGTTTGCCATTGTCTGCAGAGAGATGACGGCCGAACAGAAAAATTAATTCAATCGAAAAACTTTCCGTGTCAGGTGGGATTCGGACCAGGGTTCCCTCGCGTATGGGCCACACACTCTACCCGCTACGCCACGGCCGCCACTTGGTTTCTTTTTACCCACAAATTAATAGAACTTCTATAAATCAGACGATTCTCATCGTTAAATACTAAAATTTGGTTATTAAGTTCATTCGCTTACTCTCGACAGCTTTGCAGAAATTGTGCATGGTAGGACTATATCTGTGCCCACTTTTCAGAAATAATTTTATTTAATTTATTTATTTACTTATGTATTAATGTACTATAGTTCATTACAATTTAAAAATTATAACTAAGTTAGCTGCCTGGGCTATCGGTTAGAAATAATTTTAATTCCTGAGATGTGAACGTTTTGATAGACAAACTTGGTATGTAGGTGCTATGGGTCAAATTGGCTTTCACTTTATATATAAATGTTGCCACGCCTACTTTCAATGCCCACAAATCCATAAAAAGAATATATATCAGACTTTTTTTACAGTAAAAGACTAAAACTTGGTAGATTAGTTCATATGGATACTGCAAGAACCCTTAAAAAATGGGCGTGTCACACTTTATTTAAGACGACTTTTCAAAAATCATTGTAATTTCTGAGCTGTACGCGTTTTGATAGTGGAACTTGGTATATAGGTGCAATGGGACCAAGTGGCGGTCACTTTATATATAAATGTTGCCATACCTACTTTTTCTGCTCATCTATCTATCTGTAAAAAATGTATGTATGTATACTAAGGCTGCTCACAAAAAAAAGGTGTTCGGGTCGGTTCCTCAAAATAATGCTTTATGTTATGATGATTCCCCAAATATTTCGACTGTAGCGATAGTCATCCGTGAGCTGGAATGGTTTGAAATAAAAAAAAAAAAAATAAAAAGGAAATGGCCATTTCAGACTTTGACCGAGCTTCTTATGCGTGCGTGTTGTGAAATGTTTGAACACAAATGATCGAGAACTGGATCTACAAGGCTTATGCCGACTCCGAACGGCTTATGTTCTCAAGAAGCTTTTCATGCCAGTTTTTACTCTCTGAGGTTTGCCATTGTCTGCATAGAGATGGCGGCCGAACAGAAAAATTAATTCAATTGAAAAAACTTTCTGTGTCAGATAGAATTCGAATCTGGGTTCTATGGTATACAAGCCTCGCACGTCAACCAGTATGCCTCGGAATGGTTTGAAATATTCTGCAAAAATCGAGTTTTTTTATAAAAATATTTACTGGTGCGGTAGTTAAAAATAACAAACGGTCAGAAATAATAGTAATTAAAAAGTTCTTCCAATCTGCACTAATAAATTTTAAATTTTTACTCTACTCTATAAATTTTAATTTTTTAACTTTTTTTTTTTTGTATTATTTTCACTAAAATGCAAATTAAATTTTTTTTTGTTTTGCCATTTTACTTTTAGTCAAATAAATTATCTATGGATGATAAAATAAAGTGTAAAGTAAATTGGTAAATTGAATGAAATTACAAAAAAATGTACACATTTTTTACATTGTACAATTTATTTGACTAAAATTAGTTTAGGAAAAGATTCGTTTGAATTTGAGTGAAAATAATATGAAAAAAGTTAAAACAATCCAAAAAATCCGCATTTTCTTTGGTCCAATGGAAAAAATATAAGATTTTTTGATGCAAAATTTTTTCCATTACTCTTATTTCTGACCGTTTGTTTTTTTCTAACTGCCATACCAGCCAATATTTTTAGTCGAAATATTTTGTGGATCATCATAACATAAGCCATGGATTATTTTGAAGAACGAGACTGAACAAATTTTGTTCTAAAGAGCGTGAGGCGACTTAATGTATATACGTATGTGGGTATATGTGTATATCACGTAAAGGCTTCGAAACCGCTAAGCCAATTTTTATACCAAAGCGTTGAGAGGGTTCCTGTGAAGTCTGTTGCCGATCGTAAATACACCTAAAATTTTCGATTTCGAACAGTTTTGTAATTATAGGTCGCAAAGCCTCGGAATTCAGTATTCGACCTCAATTTACACAAGCCGTTGCACAGGTAACATTTTATGGGTGTTGGACGAGGGGCGTGGTACTTTTTCCGCACCCAAAATTTTCGTTATAGCTTTCGAAATAAGTCACACATTAATAAAACTCGGTAAGAACTTACTATAAAAGCATGGCTTCACTAAAGCTACGCCCTCTTTTAAGGGATAAGCGCTGAGCGCAGCGAAGCGCCCCGGGTATAAGCTAGTATTTAATATAAAACCTCACTATGAAATTTGTCCAAAACTAATGAAAACCATGCCTACCTACCCTACACTGATTTAACGAGGAGAACTAGATGATTCACATTTTATATTTATACCTCTATTTCTTTAAAAAAAAAAACAACTACCACCCCTCCACCTGCCTAAAAGAAAAATCCTGGCTACGGGTCTGATATGAGTTCATTTTTAATAGATTTTTTATGTGTTTCATGGCCAAAATTTATTTATAAAGAAAAACAAGTAAAAACAAAACTGAAGACAGCAAAAAAAAGTTTCAAAGCATCAAGTTGATGCTACCCTAAATTTGTTTGTCCCAGCATTCCACCTGCTTAGCAAACAACAAGTGGGTATGAAAAGAACTTGAAAGCAAAAACATAAATAAATATACAAAAAACTTTTTAATATAGCATCTAAAAAATGTTTCACAAATGATACAAATCCTCTAAACATATAGTTACATACACACTCCCACAACTACACGCACTCCCACGTCTAACCCATTCAAAACACATACATACATAAGAGCTAAGAACAAACATAAATACTCGTACCTTCTTTATGTGACACTTTCGTTCTTGTGTTTATATCTAGCCTGCTTATTTTTTTATCTATTTCTAGCGCATACACATGTATGTTAGATAGACATACATACATATATATACATTTTTCAAAATGTAAGCTTAATATTCTGAAACTTTTTGTTTGAAACTTTTTTTAAGGCTAATCTTGAAAAGTGCTTTATAGCCAGTTTACTCAAAGAGAACTGAATTAAACAACTTCGTGTAGGTTGACTGTGAGCTGTTTAGCTGAAAGTTTTTTCGAAACTTTCCTTTTAAGCAGCATGTGGAATGAATTTTAATATATATGAATTTATTAATAAAAAAATTTTCTTTTAACTACTTAATATCTGTATAGGAAGATCCTCTGATAGAGGTGCAAAGAAAATCAACGAATATAAAAAAACATTATTATTCATATAATAAGTTCAGTTATTTATTATTATGAAATACATATTTTATTACTTTGCCCTATTCATCTCTTAGTAGTTACTTGCTTTCAAGAGAAATCTCTTTAAACAATGAAAGAATGTATTTTCGTAAGCTTGGCAGCTAGGATGGCAAACAGGGAAGATTGAAAAATTTTGCTCACCAAAGTCGAACATTTTGAAAATTTCTAAATTTATAACGTTAGAACTTACCTACTTACGTACGCTTTTATTATGATGATGGGAAACCAAGAGAGAGGTTCTTCTGAATCTAAAATATACGTACTACATACATATATGATAAATGTCACTGAAATTAGTTTTTTTCTTTTTAGTTCACATTTTGGTTTTAGGTTAGGTTAGGTATGAAGGGTAGTGCACCGTTACCGGCGCTTCCGCGGGGGCCTATAGGTCCATTACGAATCCCTTTTTATAGTTGTGGTACCAAGTTAAACCATTGTTCCGATTTGTTCCTCAAACCATCCTGTGCTTTTTATGAACCTCCAGATGTCTAGCAGTGGTGTGTTCACCAACTCTTCCAAGTCTTTGAAAAATCTGTTCCCCATGTGTCGGAGTCGACGATTCTGTAGACTTGGACATTCGCATAGTAGGTGAGTTATTGTTTCTATTTCCTCCGGGTCTTTGCAGCTCCGACAGAAGTCTGGCGCTGTTATACCTATTCTATTGGCCATTACCCCAATGGGGCAATGACCCGTTAGAACTCCAACAAGGATCCGGATTTCCCGTTTGACCAAAAGCAGAAGGCTTCTAGTTCTTTTCTCATTAAGCTCAGGCCAAAGCCTTCGAGATATGTTGCAGTCACCTCTGGAAGCCCAGTTTGTGTTGGCAATATCTCTGGCTTTTAGTTCTATACTGCTTTTGACGACGCCTATTGGAATGTGCACATCTGTGTCAGCTCTGTTTGTACTTGCGGTTACTCCACGCCTTGCCAGTTCATCTGCTGCGTCGTTCCTTTCAATATTGCTATGTCCGGGAACCCAGCAGAGAGTGACGTTGTAGGTATTGCAGATACTGTTCAGTGCAAGTTTACAGTTTTGCACCGTTCGAGCCTTCGTTGGTTTTATTTTGGTTTTAAATAAAAACTTATTTGTTAAACATTTTTTTTTATTTTTTACTTTTTAGTCTTAAAGGTTTATTATGAACATATTTTATTTTGAAAGCCTGACATATAGCATTTTAATTTTTTAGACCATTAACCTTAACAGTACATCTTAACATTATTAATAGCATTTACATTATTTATTGCATTATATACTTTATTATGATATAGCATTTTTATTGATTTGGGAGCGGTAATAGGAGGTGTGGCCAAATGTAAACCCATATCTCCTAGTTGATGTAAATGTGCTGCCAAATTTTTAGCTGAATCGGCCAAGTAGTTTTGGAGATATATCATTTTTATTGATTATGGGGCGGTAAAAGAGGGTGTGGCAAAATTTTTTTCTAAAATTTTACCTGAAACAGCCCGGTAGTTTTGGAGATATATGAATTTGTGGGCGGCAAAAGGGGGTGTTGTAAAATTTTTTTCCTAAAACAATATTAATACGGAGTTAATTTCAACCGATATTATATCAATATTCGGACAAAATCTCTAAGATCAGAGTAATAATCGTAGCTTTAGTCATGTTGTTGTTTCATACATTTCATATTAATATTAATTTCAAAACAATTTTTTTAACTTTTTTTGCACTGATTTTACTTTTTACCAATAGTTCTAACAACATCAAATTATTTTACGGCAATTGAAAAGTTTCTTCAATCAACTACAAATTTGAGGTTCCTGCAACTTGAAAAATGTGGTTTGTTATTGTTTTTCTTACCGAAACCAATTTTTGTTGTCCTCAGTGTAGCTTAGATGTAACAATTTTTGGTGATTTTGTAACCAAAGTAGTCTTTTGTTCTTTGTTGACTACCGTTAGTGAAAAGAAAAGAAAAAATCGAAAGTATGTTTTTTTTTTAACTAAGAGTCATAAACAAGAGTTGTATAAGACTCTTCAGCAAAATTCCTGGATGGTTTCCTAAAAATTCCCTAACAATTAATTACTTAACAGTTGATTAAATTTTTAATTTTTCAAAAAGACTAATTCTATAAAAAACTAAAAACCTTTAAGACTCCCCTATCATTTGGGGAAAGCAAACCTAACATATTTAAATGGATTTAAATCAGAGTTGATATATTTTGGGTCGACTAGGTTTTGAAAATGGCTTATTACTAGGTTAACATTTCCCCTATTTTGATAACTGTTTTCTCCTCCATCCCATTTTAGTTGAAAAATATTAAAAAAAAACGGGAAAAATCCCACCACCTGGCAATACTTGTTTAATATGTGTTACTCTATACCAGCGTTCTTCAAACTGTGTTCCGCGGAACCCTAGGGTTCCGCGAGATGCCTCAGGGGTTCCGTTCGAAAATGTAGGAAATGAAGGAGATGGCTATGAAACTTAAAATATTATTTAAAAAAAAAGGGGTTTTAAAAATGTTGAGTAAACCAAATCGTGCAAAAATTTTAAAGCAAACTCAAACAACAGGTCAAGATATATTTAATTTACTTGCTGTTTATTTTTAACATCGTTCGATTTCTTGGAATTTATGCCATCATAGGTACATGCACTGATGGAGCTAAGGCCATGGTTGGAGTTACAGAGGTGGTAATAGCACGCAAAAAGAGTTCCAGAAATAAAACATAACCATTGTAGTCTTCATATTCATGCTCTTGCTGTTAAACAGATACCACAAGCACTTCAAGAAGTTCTCAATGAAATGGTTTAGATTGTAAATTTCATTAAAACCAGACCCCTAAATGCTATGATATTTACCCTATTGTGCGATGAAGCTTCCATAAAAAATTGCTTCTTCAAACAGAAGTAAGATGGTTATCCAAGGGAAAGGTTCTGACCAGATATTTTGAACAGAATATGAAAATGATTTACCTGCTATAATATCTTTTCGATATATATTCGTACCTAAACGATTTTTGTACCTAAACGAAAGGTAGGCTAACTTTCACTTCAAGGGCCAAATACTTCAACTTTAAAGTTCAGAAGTAAAGTCAACTCAATTTAATTAAAGTAAGAGCTTCAGCAGCATTGCAACAGAAAGTCAAAAATAATATTATGATACATTTAACTGGTTCTTTTGGAATATTTCCCTTCTACTTATAGTTATACTTATACTTATATATATATACGGACACCGCAATTGCTCTATTTTAGATCAAAATAATGAAAGAGTATCCGGAAATTTAAAAAACGCATAGTGAGAGAATTGAAGCCTTTTGTTACAACCTACCCATGTGAGAATTCTTTTTTTATATATGTCGCTACAAAAACCAAATACAGAAATGAACTTGATCACAAAATTAAATACGTCTCCAACTAACAACAATACATTCTGATAATGGTAAATTGTGATCTAATAAAAAAGCACACCAAAATTATTAGCCTTTTTTAAAATATATTTTCTTTTTTTTTTGTATTTTATGATACATAATATAAGATCTGTGAAATATTCCAATCATTTGTAACTGCATGCTTTTAAGTCGCAATCAATTAGTTTTGATTTAGTATTTATTTAATTTCGTGATTAAAACTTTAGAAAAATTAAGTCACCAATCGTTTTGAATGTTTTTGAGTTATTAATCATTTTGTAGAAACATGACTTGATTTCATTGTCACCATTCCCAATCAATTGTGATTTGTCTTTGAACGCATTCAAGTAACACAAATTTTAGAGTTTTTACGCACTATACTTAAGCAAAATTTTGTGCCGGCTTCTGTTTCGGTTGTGACTTCTGTTTCGTTCCACCACGCTCTCTTTTCAGATATTCACTTAAATATGGAAGTGATGAAGAACTTTGCAAAATTTTGTTAAGTTGTACAATAATTTTTTATACTTAATCTAAATGAGTTCCATACTTAAGAAATGTGTAAGTTTATTGTATTGTAAATTTATTATATTATATTGATTTTTTTTTCTCTAAGTGAAATATGAAATTACAAAAAAAAAAAACACACACAACATACTGACAATGAATTAAAAAAAAATTTCAACCAAGGAATTTGAAGTCCCAGCTGACTTCAAGTTACTTGAATGCAATCAGTTGCCACATAAATGAATGCGAGACCTCAATCAAATTATGACAAATGCTTGTTAATCTCACATGTTGAAGTCAGAAGTGCCGAAAAGGAATTATGTATTGTTATCAATTTGAACAAAATCAAAAGACTTGAAACGTAAAATGATTGAAATCTTTAATAGCTCTGCAAAATATGTACCTACTATATTATATGAAATAAAATTATTTGAATTTTACTGAAAAAATGCAAATTTATATCTTTTATAAAGTTGCCAACATTATAGGGCTCCGTCGCAAACTTAATATAGAAAAAGGTTCCACGGACGATGGAAGTTTGAAGAACGCTGCTCTATACAACCAATAATGCACATCGACTAATGGATTCAATCTTAAACATATATATCATTATTTTCCACATTATTATTTTTGACAATAAAAATTATTTTCATATTTTCAAATTTAAAGCTAAATATTCAGTACGGTCATATTACAAAATGAAATATTTCCGGTCCAAATTTTTCAGTTTTTAATATTTTTTATGTTTATAATCCTTTTGGTTAGCTACTAGAACGCGTTGGAATTTCATAATGAAAATTTCCGATTTCGCTTATATTAATCAAATTAAGAAAATTCCAGAGTTTAAGAATTTTCCAATCTTCCGTTTTCCGGCTACGATTTGGTCGAAAAATCGACCAATGGCCCAATGTGTAAACAAAAATTCGAAAATTCTAAATGAAATGTTTAATTTTTATTGAATGGAATATTTGATAAAAAAGATTAAAAAATCTACCATTCAAATTGGTAAACCACCATTTTTCATAAATTTTTTTTTTGATTTTTTTTTTCAAAAGCGATCGAAAAAAGGTGTTTTCTTGTAGCACTTACCTAAATAGGTAAAAATAGGTAATTCGAAGCATTTATTTTTCTTCGGAATTCACAATTAACAAAATCGTATTTTCCCGAACTTAATTTAAAAGTTAGTGGTCGAAAAATCGACCGATGGGCTAAAATGGGTTAAATCGAACACTTAATTTTTTTTTCATGCCTCAAAAATTTGCACATGGTGCTAAGTAGTAACAAAATAGTTCCTTTACCAGGCAGGTGCATTTAAAAGATCTCAAGTGTGATTTACCATAAGTATTTGTGTATGGTTAGTGGGAGTGCTTGTTGATTTATTCTGTACAGTTTTAACAGTGCTTGGGAATTTATTACCCCTAAGACCATAATGCCCGATTCTGTTTTTAAGCGTTATGATCCCTACCAAACGGCTATGACATCCTCAAAAATTATCATAGCGTCCAATGATGAGCCGGTCATAATGCCAAATTTTTTTTTTATATATATTTTGGAAATTAATTTACAAATTTTATTTACAACTGAATTCAAAATGTACATAAAACGGCCTTAACGCCCATTTTCGGGCATTATAGCTACTTTTAAAAATTACAGAGACAGTGATATTCACTTAATATATTAGATTTTGACCCACTCTGTCTAACCCCGAACACTTTACTAGGTTATGGATTGTGGACTATGAACAAAATTTTCACACCCTCTTGTCGAGTCCTACCCACTTATTGTATGGTGCTTGGAAAAAACTGTACTCAACCCTATGCAAAATATCAATACCCTGGTGTAGATATTTACTGAGATAAATTATTAAAACATAAGTGACACGCTCCTTCGAGTCATCCTGCTCAGTTTTTTACTTTTTCTTCCTGCGCCAAAACCATGACATGATTGTAAAATTGAGAATCTTCAGTTTGTAGCTTAAGGACCAAGCTTTCAAATGTAATATTGCACTTGCGCAAAAAATATGTCCTTGTGTATGTGTGTGTTTTTTTTTTTTGCCAAAGACCCAAGCAGTCCGGTTAAGCACAAGGTTCCCTACTTATAACTTTGGTAAAGTGTAAAGTTTATGGTAAAGGCTTTTAAAATTTTCAAAATATTTGCCATATTGCCTACATAATCAAATGAAGGAAACAAGTGGCCCAGTTCAAATATGCTCGAACTTTTCTGTTTTCATAGTTTTTCTTTTTAATTAAGGTAGTTGGGGAATCACTTACTGACATCCCATTTTCAAAACATGACTCTATTTAAGAAAATTCTTCCTCACTTTCCTGTTTTACACAACAACTTTTTTCTGGGTTGTGGTCGAAATTGTCCTGATACATAATTTATTTGACAAAATTCTTCTATATAAAATTGTCCTTTTATAAAACTGCACTTTATGAAATTCCTCCCTCACAAAACTTCTCTCTACAAAATTCATCTCAACAAAATTGTACAAAAATATTTTAAAAATGAATATGTTGATACTGTCAAGAGCAATTGCGTAAAGAGGTAATTTTGTCAAGGACAGCTTTAAAAAAAAAAGGAATTTCGAAAAGGTTCACTTTTGCAAATTTGAATTTTGTGAGAGACAACTTTGTCAAGGACAATTTTCGCCCGCTCCCATTTTTTTTCTGCTTGGTAGGATAGTTTAATCAAAAACTATTGCGAAAATATTTTACGGCCTTTTGTTTTTATTACGTTTTCGGAGTAAAGAGAAATTTCGCAAACCTACTCCAGTTCCCGCTTACCATGTAAATTAAGTGTTATTACTGTTTATGCAACCTTACCTGAATAAATGTATAGAGCACTGCGAGCACCAAGTCATCGAAGTTGCATTTTAGCAATGGAATGTTACTAAAAAGTGATACGGAATATGTTGATAGATTTTGATAATTTAATACTTGTTGTTGTAGTATTAATATATATATGTAGGATATGGGTGCTTTGTGGAAAAAACCTCTTTAATCAGAGATCTAATGTAATATAACATTTATTTTTTAAAGAATTTTACACTAAGAATTACCAAGCTTACCATAAAGGCAGACTCTTCCTTCTAGATTTAAGAAGCTTTTATGTTTACATATGAGATAACATATTTTTCTTATTCCGTATAGATTTCAATATGCAGCATGAAGCTACAATACCGGAGGATATTTTGGATCAACAACACATTGATGAGGTGCCAGAATTTGTTAAGGACACTAATAAAGCCGATATTGTGAGTATAAAATATAGCATTAATTCGATGGTAAAGAAAATATTTCTCTTTGGTTATTCTTAAATATCGGATTCACTTTGATGATATTTCGTTTTTAGTATTTAAAAAAAAAATAAGATCAAATCTTAATCTTCAATCGGCTTAATAAAAAAATAGTTCAAACTGCAAGACTAATTTTATTATTTATATTAATATCTTTTTAACTTAGTTGAAGAAAAAATTACTAACATCAAGTACAAAAAAAAAAAAGCTTCTTTGAACTTTAATTCCTTGATAAACTTTTGACAAAGGAACAAACTTTTTAAACAAGCTTTTTTTCGCATACCTTGTAAATTCTTTTCTAATTTTTTTTTTTTTTTTCTTACGATTATCTTTTCATGCGATCTGGAAAAATGCTGCAGATACTTGAGTCTCAAAGGTTCTCTTCAAGGAATTTCACCACTTTCCACAACAACAGCAACAACTACAACAATAATAATGGCCATAGCAAAAGCAATAAAAACTACAGCAACGATGACAATTACAGGCGCAAGAAAAAGAAAACTATCAACAACAAGAAAAATCACTATAAAAAATTTAAGAACAGCAGCAGCAACAACAACGATGACAACAATCAGCGCCATGGGAGCGTACATGCCACAGAAAATAAGCCCAACAACATCATAGAGCTGTCCGACGGATGCATTAAGACTGAACAGAAGCACCAACAGCAGCAGCAACAAAAACAGCAGCAGCTGCTGGACATCAATGAAAACTTAAATGAACTGAAATTTAATAAACTTTCAACGGTTGAAAACTTGAACGATGATGGTGATGACGATGATGATGTTGTTGTTATTGGTGATGGCATGACTTGGAGTATTTCCAACAATGCCAACAACCATGACTACAATAGCAACCAAAAGAAGCAGAAAAATAACCAAAATATTGATGATATGACCAGCAGCGGCAAAGCGGAGCAAACTGCGATTGGCGATATCGAGAACGATTTCATTAATGAAGATGAAGTTGGTCGGACATGGCAAGAAATAGCAACTGACAATGATGCATTTTCAGCAGAAGTTGCTGATGTTGCTGATGTTGCTGATGTTGCTGATGTTGCTGATGTTGCTGCTGCTGAAAATGGTTTTGCTAGTCTTGCAAGTGCTGAAGAAGCAACATCAAATACTACAACAACAACAACAAAACAACCCATAGAACCAACAACAAAAGCAATGAAGCAAAAATTTGTTGGACGTAAGACCAAACGACATGGAATACGAACACAGCGTCTACATCTAGTTGACGAGCAACAGAGAATGTCAGCTCAGCAAACGAACGACAAGCATGCTAGACATCATCACAGCAACAACAAAAACAATAACGCAGATAACGCTCACAGACTACACCAACAAGTAGAATATCGGGAACATGCTAAGTCTGCTTTCTCTAGCGATTACTTTGGCACGACAACGAATGATTCCAATCAAGAGAAGGATATTCGTAATCATGACGTGCTCAAGGACACTCAAACGGATGTTCAATCTGTGCAAAAGGATGTTGAAATTGGTAAGTAATGCCAATGACAGCAAAAGCACTTTCACTTTACTAAACCTAGTTGTCAGAAATGTTCTCATGGGTATAGTATGAAGATTTTCCATTCTCTCTCTCTCCCTTGTTCTGTATCAAACTCTTGTATTAATGTATTGCTTTGTCTTAAGTGCAGCTGCCCACGATAATGGTTAATAAAATTTCATCTTCTTTCAAACTGGTATTACATGGTAGCATATTATATCTTCCAAATGTCAAAGTCAGCTGCTAATGCTCTAAAAACTTTATGAAATTCATGATTTAGTAGAAAACTTCCAAACTTTTTGTTGGCAAACCATTGTAAGACATTTATTTTTAATACGAAATTTGTTTGCAAAAAAGTGTTCTGGACTATTTTCGTTACAATCATCCCAAAAAAAAGAAATTTGACAGTGAAATCAATTTATTTTTCTTCTCCAAATTGTATTTATACTCAACGACCGAGATTTTAATTGTTTTCTTTAAATTTCATTTAAAATATTTTGCATTTACAATAAATTACCATCAAATTTTATTAAGCGGATCTATACATGTTGCTAGAGTAAAGATTAGCCTATAACTGATTAATCATGTTACCAGAAACAATTACGTGTGTGATTAATCCTATGTACATTTGTATAGAAAATATTATCACGAATTCTTAAAAAGCGCAAATTCAATTTTTCGTTATTGATATATTGCAATCAAACATTAAATAATATAAATATAAGTTGAATCAAATTCACAACACTAATGCACACTCCAGCAGACAACACATTAACTTCAGAAAATACTTCCACTCTTGGTACTATTTCGATTATAGGAAAAAGTTATTTTGACTTGTTGCGAAGTTATTAAAATATTTTTAAAATATAATTTTCAAAAAGTCTTTGTTAAACTTGTTCTCAAATGATATAAATACTAAGAAATTCCTACTACATATATAATAAGTACAAATTCTGATTAAATTAGTTAATATCATTCAGTTAAAACATTATTATCCTACCTATAAACAAAGCAGCTAATTCTAACAATTCTAACTATTCGAAATTCGACATTGTCCTAAATCAAGATTGTTAAAATAATCAGGATAAGATAAGATAAGATAAGATAAGATAAGATAAGATAAGATAAGATAAGATAAGATAAGATAAGATAAGATAAGATAAGATAAGATAAGATAAGATAAGATAAGATAAGATAAGATAAGATAAGATAAGATAAGATAAGATAAGATAAGATAAGATAAGATAAGATAAGATAAGATAAGATAAGATAAGATAAGATAAGATAAGATAAGATAAGATAAGATAAGATAAGATAAGATAAGATAAGATAAGATAAGATAAGATAAGATAAGATAAGATAAGATAAGATAAGATAAGATAAGATAAGATAAGATAAGATAAGATAAGATAAGATAAGATAAGATAAGATAAGATAAGATAAGATAAGATAAGATAAGATAAGATAAGATAAGATAAGATAAGATAAGATAAGATAAGATAAGATAAGATAAGATAAGATAAGATAAGATAAGATAAGATAAGATAAGATAAGATAAGATAAGATAAGATAAGATAAGATAAGATAAGATAAGATAAGATAAGATAAGATAAGATAAGATAAGATAAGATAAGATAAGATAAGATAAGATAAGATAAGATAAGATAAGATAAGATAAGATAAGATAAGATAAGATAAGATAAGATAAGATAAGATAAGATAAGATAAGATAAGATAAGATAAGATAAGATAAGATAAGATAAGATGAGATAAGATAAGATAGGATAAGATAAGATAAGATAAGATAAGATAAGATAGGATAAGATAAGATAAGATAAGATAAGATAAGATAAGATAAGATAAGATGCCTTGTTTGGGTTAGGGAACTGGACACATCCAAACGTTGAAATTTTCGATTATTGCTTTGGGTTGGTCGTCATCAACTTCAACTGGACGACCAGAGCATTTTTCATCTTTGAGTGAAAAATCACTAGAACGAAATTTGGCAAATTTTTACACTGTAATTCTTTTACAGCTTCGTCACGATAAACAGCACATAACGTGAGCTTGCGATGAGTTTTTTCCTTTCCGGAAATAAAAAAGCAAAATATTACAAAAATGTTCGTGTTGATTTTCCATTTTGCAACAGACACCAAACAAAAACTACACAACCGATCAAAAAAATTGTTTACTGATTGACAGTTAAGTACCAACTATCAAATAACAAAATGTGTTTGGCATTTCAATTACGTCCGCAAACCTAAAAATTCAACTAGGGGCATCTATGAGTGAAATCCGCAAATACTTAGTTGCCAACCCAATATATTTTCATTAAAAAATGGTTGCTTTTTTTTTAAGTTCCACATTTTAGACTCGGAAAATCGGATTTATGAGTCGGATGAAAATCGGAAAATTTTCCGAAATTTTTCTGTCCTTGGCTCAATCCCTCAAAAAGCATGTGTCAAAAGCATATCAAAATTTTTGACTGACCGGGCCGGTAGTTTCTTTTTCTTTTAATCGTGTACTCAAACTCTAAAAACGCGGTTTTGATATTTTTAAATTGTGGATGTATAAAAGAAAAGCGCCCAAGCGCAACAAATATTTGAAACCGAATTCGACTTTACTATAATGAAATTCTTAATCTCGAAGCTATTTTCTATCAAAACCAGTCATAAAAATTTTAATTTTTTGAAAATTTGTGTGTCAAGTGCCATTAATCTGAACTATTATATAAACGGGTAATCACTTATGTTCGGGACCGCAAAGCTTGGGAACAGCAGACGCTATTTCAATTATTCTTTTTTTATTAGATAGTTATGGTACCAAGATGGAACATAGACTATATTAAATTCGCCCACTTTCGACGCCCAATAAATGCAAAAAATATAAAATAGCAAGAAATACTTAAGAGAATTGGATGGAAAACTAACACCAATCGAGGGCCCCTCTATTAATAAAACATTACAACACGAAAGCGGCTCAGCCGATTTTAAGGAAAAAGGTATAAGTTGTTCTGTATTTGATTATGATAAGTAAAAAATTTAAGTAAAACGTCTGCTATATTGAACAAAAAACGACTCAAACAGTCGTTAATTAATAATCAAATGATATCAAACAAAATACAGATCAAACATTTCTGATTGCATTTTGATAAATATTGAAAAATATCACTCACAATCTTGAAAAACATAACAATACGAGTACGGCTGAATCGATTTGAACGAAAAAGTATCAACTATTTCTATGTTTCATTTGAATTATTTATAACTATGTACACACAATTTGCTAAGTCTGCCTGCCCCGCTTACCAACTCCGCCAGGTTAGCAACTAAGTTGCACCTGCCTGTCCAAAGCCTGTATAAAGGAGGATGGTTGGCAGTAGATGCATATAGGCGTAACATTCGTGGATAAGTAGATATAGTGGCACGGGTTCAAAAATTTAGGCGCTTCGTTTAAGGTATGTTAATGGATCCATGCCTTTAACTGAAGTGTCGACCAAAAACATATAAAGTGCTTTATTTTGCACTGTCAAATACAAAAATTATATCTTGAATTTTTTGTCTCATTTACCGGAATGTTGTAGACCCCCATTCGGCGGAACAGAGTTGCCCAGGTGACTATCATGGGTTGGCCCTTTGGGGAGACTCGTGCTGGCTGTGGTTTGTGTACATCGCTTGCAGAGGTCTTGATTGACCGGCCGGGTCGCACAGTAGTACGACCGGGCTGACATACCTGCTTAGTATGCAAGAGACTGGATAGGTCTCGTCTCAACCAGTATATGGCAATGAAGGTACGCCATCTACCGGTAGCCAAACTGGTACTATTAAGGGCAGTATGGAATTCTTATTGCATACTCCTTTTACAGAATAGGGCACAGGGTAATGCTGTTGTGCTGCTATTTGACTTGCACATCCTTGGATGTGCATTTTTAAATACTAAATGTTGGATTCATGAACTATAACTCCAACGTCTATGGACCCAGAGGAATTTAGCCTTAACGGCAGGGTCCTATATAAACACAAAAGCGGATTTCTGCCCCTCTTACCTGATCTACAAAAAAACACAATAAGGCAAGAACAGTGTTTCATTGCGGGCAACATCCTAACAAAAAAGTTCTTCCAAAAGAAGGTAAAATGGTAAGGAAAGTATTGAATTGCACCCCTTCCACTGTCATATCCAGAAGGCATTCTTTCAACATATGCATGTCAATAGGTAGAATGCTTTCATTGGTCTTCATTGGCAGAGGTGCTTCCAATATTTTTTCAATGGAGGATTTCTTTGAAACATTTAATAAAAGGAGTGATCGTTGCTATTAACCGACCAAAGATTATGTTGGGTTTATCTATATATATAAAAATGGAAGTATGTATGTGCAGTTTGGTGCCGATCAAACTAATAGAGCAGGCACTGAAGAAGGGGGTCGTGCTACCTCCCATAAAAACGAAATTTGCGATTGACGATGGCCGATACACTTTTTTAGCAATCCGATTTTTCGGTATAACTTTCGAACAATAAGACACACATCAATTGAACTTGTTACAAACTTGCTTTTAAGTCATGTTCTCGACTAAAAAAATTGAGCGAATATTCCTTCTATATAATTAAATCTTTTGATATCGAATAGATTTGGAAATAAATGTCGCATAACAATGAAACTCAGTATAGAGTTGCTCATTGTCCAGGTCTTTCTACTGGTAAACTGGCACAGGCATTGGCAACTAGGTGCGACTGCCTCCGTGCAAGCTAAATTTTCGATAAAGAACATTGAAACTCAGAATGAAGCTACCACTTGGTGGTGTGCTTCTACTAAAAAACTGCAACGGACAGTAGAAAATGGGATGTGGCTCCGCCCATAAAAGCCAAATTTTTGATATCGAATAGCTTTGGATGTAAAGTTCACAGAACATTGAAACACAGAATGCAATCTGAGAAAACTCAGTTACTATTTGGTGATGTCCTGCTACTAGGAAACTGAAACGGGCATTGGCCACTGAAAGTGGTGTCAAACAAAGGGTCTCATATTTGTATATATTTATTATTTTCCAATATAGTTGCCGGGTGTTGCAACGCACGCTGGGTTAGTTTGCATATTTCTTGGCATATCAAATTGTTTAACAGTGCTTTTCCCTAAAATCGTGTTAGTAGGGTAAGACCCCAGTCAAATTACAAAAAAAGAGGAAAGTTCTCAACACAGCATTAAAATTATTTATAATTTTATCTAAAACTTTGTAGAATACAATAATCTATAAAAATCTTTTCTTTCAACCATAAATTCCAACCATAACGTTCACCATACCATTACGTCAACCATAATCTGCATCTTTATCTATAACAAAATGAACGCTGAACGTTTTGAACAACAATATTGTTTAAAGCTACACTCAACGTTCAATTCATTATGCATAAAGATGCAGTACGTCTGATAAAATGTAAAGTAGTACAGCAAAATTTTTAAGTTGACCTGCAAGTTAATTTTTAATGATCTGAAAGATATCGATAAGATAATGAAACACTTGTTTTTTGAATAACACCAACTTAAAGCACCAACCACCTATGGAATTTGCTAATTTTTTTCTTTGAGAGCTATTTAAATTCCTTCAAATAAGTGGATAAGGCAACATAGAACAAGGCAAAGAGCAATTCATTTTGCAGCTAAACTTAAAAATATATCCTCTTTAGCACATATAAATTGCATCAACATAAAGACACCCAATATTAAGGCTTTTGCTAGCAACTACTTTGCTGCAGTTCAAATTCTCAGTGGCCCACTTTATTTAAATTTTCTTTTCATTTGATCTTTGTAGAGTGTAGAAAAGACAAAACAACACAAAGAGAACAAAAAAAACACTTCGTTTAGTTGGCACAATTTTTATTTTTTTTTTTTCTAAATTTCCCTAAAGAATACATCAATTCAACTCATGGCTCAACTCAAAGAGTTGGTTTTTTTTTGTTAGAGCAAAAACTAAAAATAAAAAAATTTTTAAAGCAATTCAAGAGGTTACCAAATAATCTAGCTAGCTACAAAAGCATTGCTTAGCCTTACCAACCCGCAATGTGGGTAGTAGCCTACCCAATGCATCGCATCAATTTCTCTCAAGGACATTGCATAATAACTAACCATAGACGCTGCTGCTAGAGCTTCAACTACACTGTACACGATATGTATGTTGAATGAATTTCTTTCTGTCGGTTACAATGTCTGCATTTTGATGGATTCTTCCCCAAAGTGGGACACTACAGGAACGTGATTCGAATTTCAAGTACTGAACAAATATTTGAACAAAATCGAAACCAAATATGCTTACCTACCACCACCCCTACAACACCACACATCTCCCACCATCCAAGAGACCACAAAAATATTGCAAATAATGAATTGTTTGTTTGTTTGTTGGGCTCTGGAGTTTGAATGTGAGTTGTGCTAGGAGTTAATGAAAATTCATGAGAATCTAGCTGTACAACCATGACTGCTAAGATTGGGACATGTTTCGAAAACTATTGCTTCAAGTTTTAAATTTGCATGTGGAATGCAAACAATATTATTTAACAATGGGAAATTCTTTGGAATAAAAATTAAAGTTAAAGCAGCAAAGCATAGAAAATTCCGAAACACGCAACGAAAAAACTTGTTTATTTTAAAGCATACTGCGTTTTATTTTTATTGTTATTATTTTGTTTGCAGCAAAAAGCTAAGTTATGAAGTATATAAAAGTGAATTGCATAAGAAAGCAATTTTGCTTTGAGTGTTAAAATTTTGGATATTCCGCGGGGTAAAAAAAACTATACGCCGGGAAAAGCATTCCTTCATTTCCCCCATATACGCCCATTTCGATTTGAAATAAAATATACTTTTATATATTAATAGGGCACAGATTTCCATGCACTAAAAACTCACAAATATGCGCATATTATGTAAACATTAAATTCAAAATCATGCACCATAAATTTTGCAATCATAAAAATATTTTTATTTATATATTTTATTTTCAGAAAAAAGAGAACAATACTAATGTTCAATTCAAATAACAAGGTATTAAAACTAAACAATTTTGGGTACACACAAAAACTATAAAAAACAAAAAGATTAAAATTATCATACAAAAATTACTGTAATTATCGCAACTATGAGATCAATCTTGAGTTATGGCCCTATTGGCATAATCGATAAAATATTGTTTAAGTTTTCGAAAATAAAGGTTTACCCAATGGATTTTAAAAATGGATTGAAAATGATCTTTCTACATCAACGGATGGAATAGAAGTATATTTGAATGAAATCAGCTCGCTCACAGAATAAGTTGGAAAAGAAATATCTTTATTTAAACCCCTATTACTTAAATTTTTCCTCAATTCCTTTAAGCCTTCGTTTTTTTCAAGAACATATTTTAATTATTCTGCAGTTTCTATCCAGCTGCAAGATATTCGTATTAGATATTAAAGAGAAATTATAAATTTTTAATTTGATTTGAGATGAAAAAATTAACGAAATTTTTGAATATACACTTTCTCAAATAATTGTCCGTACACAAGGCATCTGAAAACTCATTCAAGTATATTTAAAAAGTTGTTTGATTATTTGGTTTGAAATAAATTATTTTTGAATGCTTAATATTTTTTCTTTTTCAATAAAAAATTTCAAAAGTATTTTTTCTTTTATTGTAATTGTTAAAATTGTATAAGGAATCATACAATAACATTTAAACTCAATTAATTGTCCGTACACAACGAGAGCGCTTTCAATTTGTTGTTGTTATAACGATACCTTAAGGCGGTCTTCTCATTGAAAACCCGTTTTTTGGACCCTTTTTAAAAAAATTCTTATTTGAAAACGCAAAGAATAATTGAAAACTTTATTATTTATTGTATTACAAAAGGTTCAAAGTAAATAAAAAATTTTTTTGCCTCGATACGTGGGCTGTTCAAAAAGTAATGAGACTTCAAAGTTGGTGGTGAAAAAAAAAGGTGTCGTCACGGCGGCCACGATTCCGGGTCTCCGGAGCGTCTGAAATGAAAAAAAAAACGGGGGTTATAATCAGTATAGATGTAGTTCTCGGGTGAACCTCAAGCTTAATTTTGTGATTTTTTTTGACAAAATGGCGGCCATTCAAAAAAAAAATTTCAATTTCGGGTTTTTTTTTTTGTAGTTTAGTGTAAAAAAAAAATAGTAAACAATTTTTAAAAATTATGGTCGAGGTTCACCCGAGAATGGTTACAATTCTGCGTCGATTCCATTTTGTTTCATGAAAATCGGTTCAGTTGAACTGGAGATATCATGGCCGCCAGTTCGAAAAACGTGGGTTCGAGATAAACGCGTTTAAAGTTTGAAGTAATTTTTTTGGGAAAAAAAAAAAAAAAATCAAAAATGTTTAAATGCAGTTTTAAAGAGCTGACAATTTTTACTTACAAATATTAGTCGGCGATGCCAGCTCCATACAGGCCACCTTCCTCTTTTTCGTAGAAACTGCTTTCTGCTGCCCTCTCTGCTCTGCGAGCCGTTCTGCCAGCTTTTGATGATGCCGCAGCGCGAGTCTCTGATCGGTTCAATCTGTCTTCATTGCGAGATAGTGCGTATTCGTATGCGTTTTTGCCAATCGCAATACCCATCAAACCCATAATTTTAAGTATGGGTATAAAACCGTCGTTGAAGAGGCACGTTGCAATGAAATTGGCCACTTCGATGGTGCGTGCGCCTGAGTTGATGTGTTTGGGCGAAAGTGACCAAAGAACAGAATTGTAGGACTCATTGGAATTCTGAGTTTCAGATCCAAGGCATCTTTCAAGCAAATTATCTGCCGACAGCGCTTCGTAAGCTGGTTTTATTACCTCCATCACCTTCTTGTCCATCAGACCTTGCTTCACAAAAAAGGCTGTATCTTCTAAAGTATTTCAAATATCTAAAAATCCTTTTAGGGGCATATTCACAACTACCCAAGCTATAAATAAATGCAAAAAAAAAAAGTTGAAAAAAAAAGAAGTTGCTCAATGAGAAGACCCCCTTAAATCAGTTAGTTTTATTTCTTAAGCTAATGCATTGTTCTTTAATTTTCACTCAGTTTGATTATTTTCGTCGGTGCGTTCACTATTAAAAAAACAAAATGAGTACTAGTCATAAAAAGATTCCGGTTGATATAAAAAAATTAATTGTTTCATTACATAACGAGGGAAAAACTTTGGCAGAAATATCAAACATTATTTCCCGACCACGTTCTTCAATCCAATACGTGATTCATACGTTCAATACGTTAAAGAGCGAGTGATTGTTGAGGCCACGGGCATCTCAGACGAACAGGTGTGGAACATTTTGCGAAATCATTTCAATATGAAAAAATTATCCGCAAGAAGGGTGCCGCGTTTGCTCACTCTTGATCATTAACGCCATCGTGTGACTGTTTCAAATGCGTCTTTGGCGATGTTGAACAAAGACAAGAATGGTTTTTTCCGTCGATTAGTAACCGTGGACGAAACATGGACCTATCACTACACACCAGAGATAAAGGAACAGTGAAAACAGTGGACTTCACCGACCAAACGTGCTCCAAGGAAGGCGAAGACTGTGCTATCGGCCGGAGAAGTTATAGCGACAGTATTTTGGGATGAACGTGGTATAATCTTTATCGATTTCCTTCCACCAAAAAGAATGATCAATGGCGAATACTATGCAGCCGAATTGGACCGCTTCAAGGCGAGGAAAAAAGTGCTCTTCCATCAAGACAATGCAAGCGTTCACAAGATCTCACGTGTTGAAGTACGAATTGCTTCCTCATCCAGCATATTCTCCAGATTTGGCCCCCAGCGACTATTTTCTGTTTTCAAAATTGATGAAATGGCTCGGCGGAAAGAGATTCACCACCAAAGAGGAGCTAATCACCGAAACAGAGGCCTATTATGAGGACCTTCTGAAAACTTCTTTTTCGGATAAGATCAAAAACTTGGAGTGTATCGAGCTAAAGGAGACTATATTGAGAAATAAAACATTTTTTGTCGAAAAAACCACTCCGTTTCATTTTTCACTGAATTATCAAACTGCCCTCGTAGTTTATTGAAGTGAAAATCCTTTACCCACGGACACAATAATACGCTGAATGAGATGAGTAAAACAAATGTTACGAAAACTGGTTCCTATACAAACAACAACGAGTCAATCCAAATGAACATTTTAAAAAATTTTTGTCACTGCGCTTGTAACGTCAATAAGAAGGCGTGGTAGAAATAGAAAAGTATATATATTTTTGATCAGCATCACCACATGAGTCGATTTCCGTGTGTCCGTCCGTCTATCCATTTGTCCGACTGTCTCTCTGTCGATGCTATCGCAATGAAATTCAAAAAATACAAATCGGATAAAAACCACGCCTACCTCCCATACAAAGTGACTTTATTTTAATTACAAAATCTCTTAAAAATCCACAAAAATTAAAGAAATGCTTTCAAAATTTGCACGTAAGCTTCGATCTCAATATAAATCCTGGCTATGGAATTTGGAAAAAAAACGTATGAAAACCATGCCTACCTCCCATAAAAGTGACTTTATATTAACCATAAAATCTCTGACAAATCTGCTCGAATTACAGAAATATCTTGGAATTTTGCACAAAGGCTTTGACATATAATATAGACCATCTCTTTTTAAAATCTCTTCAAAATCTGCAATAATTAAAGAAATTTCTGGAAATTTTGCTCATAAGATTTGATATTTAAGAAAAACCATCTCTAAATTGTTTGGAAAAATCGTATGAAAAGTACGCGTACTTCCCATACAAAGTGGCTTTATTTTAAAAATTAATTCTCTTCAAAATTCACAAAAATCAAAAAAAATTACTTGAAATTTTGCACATAACGAAAACGAACGAAAATGGCCATTTCAGCCCTTCAAAGGACTTTGACCGAGCTTCTAATGATCAATTGTGTTGTGTGTGTTGTGAAATGTGTGAACACAAATGATCGAATACTGGGCCTACGTGTTTTATGCCGACTCCGAACGGATTATAGAAGGAGCTTTTCATGGCAGTTTTTACTGTCTGGAGGTTTGCCATTTTCTGCAAAGATGTGACGGCCGAACAGAAAAATTAATTCAATTGAAAAAACTTTCTGTGTCAGGTGGGATTCCGAGCCAGGGTTCTCTAGCGTATGGGCCACACACTCTACCCACTGCGCCACCACTCGATTTTGCACATAAGCTTTGATATATAATACGAACCATCTCTATGATATTTGGCAAAATCAGATGAAATTCAACGCCTTGCTCCCATACAAAGTGACGTCATCAAAATAGATAAGCTTTCGTAAACATATAAAACTGAATGACATCGTGTCTGTATGTACCCAAATTTCACCCACATCGCATTCATATATTCTTTGGAATAATGAGCAGCCTTTAGACTAGAAAGTGGGTTTTACTTTGAATCGAATTTCTGTTTCACTGTGTGCCTGACTTCAATCAAATTTTGCGCACAAAATCCTTGATGATGTGAGCATTGGGCTGTACTAGACGGCACTAGTGGCACTTTATTTTCAGACTAGCTCCATCTACACCATTTCACAGTGTTGCAAAATTATTTGTTTTTCTACTTATAAAATCAAAACAATAATATAACTGATCTAGAGGGGTGGTCAGATATGCACTGTTCACGAGCTAGCGTATTTTTACAAAGCAATAGAAAGCCTATAATTCAGACGGTGTTGGTTGTATTAGACTTAAATTAATTTGGATATAAATTGGGCGAGGTCGAATTATATATACGCCCACTTTTTCATAAATTAGTAAAATTGACTACTGGGCCGACTACAGACTATTTTTGAACACGCGATGGTTTATAAGAAATATGTTGCACGTCATTGTATATTTTAAACACAAGAACTACATTAAAAAACTTTTGAGCTTTTAGCCAAAAATCGTTCTTTGATTTTCCACAAGTGTTTTTCACATTTTTTTGCAATTTTGCGCAAAACGTTGAAATTTTAATTTTTTTTTACTGAGTCTCCCTGAACGCCCGTAAAGATTATACTTTAAGCTCAATTACTTAAACAGACTGAATTTCTCAAAATTTTTGGATAATTTTTCCCATTATTAGAACAGTTATCATTTATTTGTCAAAAAGATGTACTCTAAAACATGCAAAAACAAAATATAAGTGCGAAAGTGTGCGAATAGAAAGTGGTATCGAGTGAAAGAGTAAAAATGTAGCTTTTATACAAAAAAGAAAAAAGAAATAACCGGCTGGTAACACTTAATTCTTCTTTTCAAAACTTAGCAATTTAAATAGAATATTTAACTTTTTAATATTTTGTTATTAAAAATCTATAAAATTATTTTCTGACTTTTATCTTAATTTTATTACAACTTACCCTCAACTTAAGAATACATTTAAAGAAATTTGTTAAAACTATAAACAAATAAAAAAATTCACTCATTTTCACCAGCAGTCAATTTCAACTGATATCAGCAATTATAATTTCAACAAAACCACTTCTCTCACTTCCACTGCCTATAACTGTTTACTTACATACATAAAACAGAAACATTTGGCGATTTCCCGACTTTAAGAATATTTGTTGTTAAAATATTCCATTATTTTCATCAAACAAGAAACTCAATTTTGTCTAGCTAGCTTGTGCTAGACGCAACACTGTGATGCTATGTCTACACAGAGAGTTTTGTTTGAGTTTTCTGTACAAAGTTGAGTTTTGCCGCTGAACTCAAAATAAACTCTTCAGTTTCCAGTACAATTATTCGAGATGAAACTCAACTAAACTCAGCTTGCTTTCTGAGTTTATCAAACTCAATTTGAGAATGCCTAAAAGTATGCAAGTGTTCTCATAAAAAAAATACGTTAAGATGCAACTTTTTAAGTCACGATTTTATTCTGAGAAATGTCAATCTTAACTTAGCTTAGTTCTGCTTACGCACCTCTGTGTGAACAGCATCGAATGAACCTAAACTAAACTTTCTGTGTAGACATATCATGAGTCGTAATGCTATGTTCACAAAGAGAGCATGAGTCGTAATGATATGTTCACACAGAGAGTTTAGTTTGAGTTTTCAGTACAAAGTTGAATTTTGCCGTTGAACTCAAAATAAACTCCTGAGTTTCCAGTACTACAGTGAGGGATGGAACTCAACTAAGCTCAGCTAGCTTTCTGAGTTTATCAAAACTCTATTTCGAAAATGCCTAAAAGTATGCTAATGTTCTGCTGTAACGGTACGTTCATATACAACTTTTAAGACCGCTATGTACGTTCAGACTATTGAACGATTTTGTTCTGAGAAATGTCACACTCAACTTAGCTCTCACTGTTGCTTTCAATGTGAAACTGTAAAAAACAGTGAGAGTAAGAGTGGATAAATACTCCGAGGACCGAGTAATATATGTTCATTTATTGCTTGCTTTACATGACAGTGGTGAAATTAAAGGTTTTCTGAGTTTAAGCAGCAAGAAAGTACTATTTTAAGAAAATGTGCACTATTCTACTTAAACATAATAAAAATCCCAGCAGGAAAGTGAGCGACTAGGTAAGCGAAGTGGTAATCTATAGCTTGCATGCCTATGCATTACCTCGATCGATGAATTTTTACACGGGCATGTCATAGGAAATGTAATATATCCCTTACTGCATAACAGAGTTATTGAAGAATTCTTATTTTTCTTGGTAATGCATCGATTTTTTTTTAATATATATCGATGTGCATTACAATGCATCGAATTAAAGAAATACATTAAATTTCACAAGAATCCTCAATTCAACAGGATAGTAACGCAAGAAGAGCAGAAAGAGTGGTGCACACATTACCTCTTCACTTGCCTTGGTATGCATGATTTCTTCTATATTATTTTCAATAAAGAACTCTTCAAAGAACACTAAGATGCATTCCCCATTTTCCCTCTGGGATGTTTGTATGTTCTTGGCTGGTTAATTTATGAGGCAAATACGCAAAAAATTCTATAGCAAAGTGTGTGTTGTTTTGGTGCAAAGTGTGGTTAGCATCAATATTAAATTTAAATATAGTATGAATCCAAATCTAACATATTTCCATACTCATTTAAAGATTTATTTTTCCACTTAACACGCAAAAACTTGAAGCTTTGTGATAGAAATGTATAACAATAAAAGGCTACATTCGATTAAACAGTCCGATGTTCGATTTGCGCATCAAAGAGCCATGAAATAGTATTTTTCAACAAATTTTTTTATATTTTTTTTTTTTTGTGCACGATAAACAGACAAATTTAAAAAATTGTTTTCTCAGTAAACGATTTGACAAACAGTTTGAAACATGATGGTATTAACAAGGTGGTAGTGACGTTTGGCTATTTTCTCACGAAAGGCGAACATATATGTCGTTTGCCATTCTGATTTGCATTTTGATTTTTTTTTTTTAGTTTTCTATTTTATAGCACTGTAACTACTATTTTGTTTCTTGTGCCATGGTTTGAAAAGTGTTCAGATTGTCAAATTGCCATAAAATGTTATTAATATATATTTCCGTTTTTTAAATTGTGTAATGACTCGTTTCACACGTAGGGGGGTTAACATTGACTCCAACCACTATCTTGTTGCAGCCAAGATCCACATGTCAAGCCATGCTTGTCACATGACAAGCCATGTCGCATCGCGACAGCAGTAAAAAATGCCGCTTATAGAAAAGCGCTGCAGTCAGCTGCAACGCGAGCCGTGCGAGAAAACTACCGCGAAAAGAGGAAGGAAGAGAGGCGCCTTTTCAGACGCAAGAAAAGAGAGCAGGAAAAGCGTGAGCGGGAGGAACTAGAGGTATACCAGGGCAAGAAGGATGCACGGAAATTCTATCAACAGGTTAAGCGTCTAACCCAAAGTTTCAAGCCCGGAACATCCACATGTAGTGATCAAAGTGGAGATCTGGTTACAGATACGCAGTGTGCGCTGCGATTGTGGAGACAGCACTTCTCCAATTTACTTACAGGCGACGATGACGGAGTGGAAGTACCACCACGTAGCCATGAAGAGGTTCGAGTTGCTAACCAACGACTCAAAAACAATAAAGCAGTGGGTGCTGACGGCCTGTCAGTTGAATTGTTTAAAACCGGCGGCGATGAATTGATAAGGCGCATACATCAGCTCATCACCAAAATATGGCTAGCGGAAAGCATGCAAGATGGCTGGAATCTCAGCGTACTTTGCCCTATACATAAGAAAAGAGACCCAAAAATCTGCGCCAACTATCAGTCTTATTTCCATCACATACAGTGACACATATTCGTATAAACGCACTCTTAATTTTAAATTTGCTACCTTCTCTCTCTTTTATTAATGTATTATTCAAAATAAATTCCCACTCATATTGTTTACTAAACTAACGGAAATTTGTATTGAGTGCAAAAACCTGTTTTCGTTGTTGTTGTTTTATATAAATCATTTCAGTTTAAATATTTTACTAAAAACAAGTACATATTCGTTTAAACGCACCTGTTTAAGGAGGTAGAAAACATATTAGTGGTTTAAAGAAATAAGTATTTGCTTGTATTAAATTGACAATTGGTAAGTTTTGTTTAATTTAAATGTAAAATTATTTTCTTAATAATATTTTTTTAAGATTTTATCAAAATGCCAAAGGGAAAATACCTCAATGACACAGAAAAAGTCCAAATAAACCTGTACCATAAAGAGGGTTATTCAAATCGGGAAATTGGGCGGAGACGAGGAAGATCAGAAGCAGTCATGCGCTCTTTTTTAAAAAACTGTGTTAATTATGGAGTAAAAAAACCCACGAAAGGCAATCGAAACTGAGTATTCGCCAAGTTAATCAGATTAGAAAGGAAGCCACCAAAAATTTTTTGAACTCAACTCAGATAAAAGAAAAATTAGATCTTCCAGTGACAACGAGGCATATTGCACACATTTTACGTAACTCAGATAACGTTAAATGGAAAAAACCGGTGAGCAAGCCTGTGTTGAAGCAGCATCACAAAAAGGCGCGCTTAGACTTCGCCCGAAAACACATGCAATGGTCAACTGAGTGGGATAATGTTGTGTTTTCCGACGAAAAAAAATTCAACTTAGATGGCCCAGACTCTTACAGCTGTTATTGGCATGATTTGCGTAACAATGACGTACGTATGTCAAAAAGAAACTTTGGTGGTGGCAGCGTTATGGTGTGGGCGGCATTTTCATCGAGAGGTAAAGCAAATATTTGCTTTGTGCCGCCCAAAATGAATTCAAAAAAAAACACGGAATTGTTAGATGATGCTCTCATTTCATTTTTGGATGATAAAATGGATGAAGACAGTATTTTTCAACAGGATAACGCTGCCATTCACGTTTCTAAAGAATCATTAAAGTGGTTTGAAGAGCACAACATCCCACTTATGAAATGGCCTGCATGCAGTCCCGATTTGAATCCGGTAGAGAATCTTTGGGGATGCATATCACGCAAAATCTATGGTCAAAAAGCCCAAGGACACCTTTACAAAACTGTGCTAGAGCTCAAGTTGGCCATTAAGGAAGCTTGGGAAGATTTGGATCATCAGTTGCTGCAAAATTTTGTGAAGTCGATGCCGAATCGTATGTTTGAAGTTATAAATAAAAATGGTGGACCAATTAATTATTGAAAATTTAATAAATATTCTTATTCTCATTCCTATTGAAAATAAAGTTTATGCGTTTAAACGAATATGTACTTGTCTTTAGTAAAATATTTAAACTGAAATGATTTATATAAAACAACAACAACGAAAACAGGTTTTTGCACTCAATACAAATTTCCGTTAGTTTAGTTAACAATATGAGTTGGAATTTGTTTTGAGTAATGCATTAATAACAGAGAGAGAAGGTAGCAAATTTAAAATTAAGAGTGCGTTTATACGAATATGTGTCACTGTATAAAGTTCTCTCAAGCGTACCGCGTGAAAAATTAAAGCCGATTACAAAAACACTCATTGGACACTATCAGTGTGGCTTTCGTCCTGGAAAATCCACGATAGACCAGATTTTTACGCTACGATAAATCCTGGAAAAAGCCCACGAAAAAATCAAATTAACACACATCATCTCTTTGTCGATTTTAAGGCTGCGTTCGATAGCCCGAGAAGGGATTGCCTATACGCAACAATGTCTGAGCTCGGTATACATGCAAAGTTGATAAGACTTTGCAGAATGACGTTGAGCAACATATGCAGCTCCGTCAAGGTAGGAAATGACCTCTCCAAAACCTTCAATACCAAAAGATGTTTCAAACAAGGTGATCCACTGTCTTGCGATCTCTTCAACATCATCATGGTTGGGATCGTACGAAAGGCCGGTATGCATCGTAATGGCACCATTTTCTACAAAGGCGTCCAGCTACTTGCGTACGCTGATGATATTGATATTGTCGGCAGAACCAAGAGATATGTTACTGCTGCTTTCGCCGCTATAGAAAAGGAATCAGCCAAAGTGGGTTTGACGATAAATGAGGGTAAAATAAAGTATATGCTGTCTACAAACAAGGGAGCTCAGCGTAATTCGCAGTAAAAATGCAGTAATTCGCTATCAAATGCTAAAGATTAAAAGGCTGTATATTGTAAAACGCAAGCGATTACCTCACTTGGGGTTTTTTTGTCTGATAATAAATTTCATTAGAAAATTTCGATGAAAGAGAGAGAGAGTTTTTTTTACTTCATATAAGAACGGAATTGCCAGACAAGAAACCCCAAGTGAGGTAATCGGCCGTGTTTTGCAAAATACGAACATAAGCTTTTTTTTTTAAACAACAAAATAGCCGGCTCTTTTCTATATTATCTTTTTTTTAAAAAAAAAAAACAATCAAATAATATCTTTGAATATAGTAAACCACTAAATTCAGTCATTTAAATGCAATGTCTCTTGAAAGTTACAATTTAAAAAATCACGTTCATTAAAACTTTTCGTATGGGAGATGGGCGTGGCAGAATATAATTGTTTTATTGCACCTTTTATTTTGGAGGTTTGATGAAGTGGTCTTTATGTTCGTTTAATGAAACAATAATTATAGATTTTGTATATGTTGTATTATATGATAAATAGGCACGGCCTATTTGAAAATATTTTTGTCTGTGATCTATAAAAGTCAATTCCAACTCATGTCCCAAATGTTATTGTTCTACAACGAGACCTTCTACTTGTTGCCACTTTTTGTATGGGCTTCAACCACTGTGAGTGGCGGCCACACCTATGCTGTTTTTTAGGTTTTGGTGGCCATTTCAACTAAAGGATAAAGGTTATATTTGACAATTTTTACTTCATTTGAAAATGACTATTTTGAAATACCGTAACCAAAAATTGTTGAATATATTTTAATGTTTCAGATCTAAAATTGTATGTATCTGAGGCCTTTTAAATTATTATCGAACAGTGTAAGTATATTGAAAATTTGTAGCTTCACACAAATTTGTAATTAACGGTGCTTGAAACTGCTATTTCCAGTTTTAAGCACAATTTCAGCTACAATACAATAAACAGTTTTACGCATCTTCTTCATTTACTTAATACCTTTAATTTTTTTTTTTTTTTTTTTTTGCCTTATGTGCAAATTGGTGATAAAAAGGCGCAGAAATAGAGCTTCAAAGTTTGACAAAATCGAAATAAACTTTAAAATTCGCATGTCTGTTGAAAAACATTGGTAGGACCATATAAAAATAGTAGAGAAACTTCATTGCAAATGTAAAAGCCCGATGCAGTTCACGGAAGCAATTGAGTATTGTTTGGGAACGTATAAAGTATAGTATCATTTTAGGAAAATATGAAAAACAATGTCAGCATGTCGAAAAGTACGTTTGAAAATCGCAAAAATCATTATTTTTTCGATTTTGTCTAACTTTGAAGCTCTATTGCTTTTTATAACCGATTTGGTCTTAAAGAAAAACGATTACAGGTATTGAATAAACTACAAAAAAAAAAACATAATTAGAATGTGGTCCCGTTAAAGGCCGTTGGCTGTCTTGTAACCTTAAATGTAGTAAAAACTATTTTACTTGAAATTTGCTAAACTACATCAAAAACTATTTAAAAGTCCCTCATAAAACCTACAATCTAAGAGTTCAGAAATGTTAAAAGCCTAATTTGTATATGTTTTTTAAAACAGAATAATAATTGTTAAAACTTCGCCGTTTACCAAAGCTATAATGGTCAATAAAAGTTTAAAAAAATTTGAATGTCCCATTTACATATCGCAAATCTGTGTTGGTAAACTATAACAATTTAGCATGTTTTGAGTATTTTAAGAAATCTTATTTAATTTTTAAATTAGTTTCTGTGCCATAACTTTGGCTTTTATAATAATGGAAGCTTCAGAATATGTCGATATCTGACGCTATAATCAAGAAGCACAGCTGTATACACGAATTACTACCTACATCAGTTCTGTCAAAAGTCGACTTAAGCGATTATTGCTTCTGGTAAGAGAAATATTGCCTATGCATTATTATAGATAACATGTTGCAAAATATTAATTTTCTCCATAAATCTTTCAACTTTCTTTATGCTCAGCTTGCATTAGGTTGTCAGGATTTAATCCTGCCATTCTGTTTTATGTATCATATATATATAGAACCAGGTTTGTTGTTTATTTTTCTGGCAACCAAATCCTAGCAATGAGTACATCTCAACAACAAAATTCAGACAAAATTAAATAAAATGAAAATAAAGCACTTAAGAATTATAAAGATATATTTTCTATTGCTTGTCTGTTATAGTACTTTATTATATTAATATATATATTATTCTTTTTTTTCCTTTTTTTTTGTTGCAGACATGCCACTGTCGGCATTCGAACAACATAAGGCGCTGAGACGCAATAATCGACGCACGGGACATAAAAGTCACAAAAAGAAATACAAGGATTATCTTAGATATAGTATTGTAGCAACAGAGGCAGTAGCAGTAGCAACTACAGAAGTACCAACTACGACATCAGCAACAATGACAACAACAAATATAGCCGCAATAGATGCGACTGACAAAACAAAAACTATCGAATCTCAAACAGCTCAACAACAATTGAAGCAACGACAACAACAACGCTCAGCCAAGTTGGCAGCATATAATAAAGATCTAGAAAAATTACATTTGCCTGCAGCAGCCGCCCCTATATTTGTTGTAGCTCATCGTATGGCTGAAGGGACGGCGCGTCCCTACTATGAGGGTCAACTGAGCTATTATTTGGAGACCAAAGATGATGAAGCTGCTGCTGGTGGTGGCTATGGGGAAAATGTTGCTGCTGCACCTTTGGCAAATGCTGCAGATGTGGGCAAAGTCATAACCAGCGAGGCAACTGAACGCAACAACAACTGGTATCGGCGCATGAGTCCTATATTACGCAATGGCATGACTCAGCCCGAGCAACATCAACGACAACATCAACAACACCAACACCAACACCATCATCACCATCATAGTCATCATCAAACGCATCATCAACACCAGTCGCGGCAACATCAACATCAGCATCATGGTAAGCAACATCATGCCTATCAGCGACGCCTGAGTGCTAGGAAGATGCCAGCAACAACACCAGAACAACAACAACAACAACCACCTCTTTACTTAAGAACCAGATATGCACAACCTAAAGCGGAGGCGGAAGATTCCGAAGCGACTCTTCCGCTTGCACCTCTCCCACCGCCCAGCTATCGAGGGGGACACAAAGGGGCGCTCCAAGAATTAGGTCATCAAATTACCCAAATGGAAGAGTTCGATCGTTATTACAGCAAATGGCCACACTTGGCGCGTGTTCAATATCAGCTCAACGACGAAGATTACCGTGAAGCACATCCGGGTTTGTTGTATACGGACAGTGCTGATGGCTTGAAATCTAAGCCGGATGCGGAGTACGATTATCATTTGCAGCATGATGGTGGTGATGATAATAAAGAGATGCTGTTCGATGATGAGGAGGAGGAAACGGATGAAGATGCAAACTTGCCGCCATACATTAAGAAATATAATCGACGCAATAAACAGCTATTGAATTTGCTCGAGGGCACTCTACCGCCACCGACCCCACCGACAAGAACACCAAAGACCAACTTTAAGTATAGGAATTACAGCTGGTCCAGCTCAGTGCTGCAGCCAGGACCTGTAGAAACGAGTGCGGTGCGCATCGATGATGATTATTTGAAGGAGAAACGCAGGCGATATCATAATCGCAATCATAACAATAACAACAAGTGGGGCAGCAAGATTTTTAACCAGACCAGAGCAGGGGAGGCGTCAAAGGATGCTGCTCATGCAGCAGCTGCAGCCACAACTACAGTAAAAGCAGCTGATGCTGCAGTCACAAAAGATGCACATATGCAAGAACCGCACCAGCAACAGCAACAAAATCACATACCTGGTGATGATGTCGATATTTCGTCGCAGGAACTAGACAATTGGGAACGGGAAATCGAAACAAGAATGACAGGAAGTGAGAAAATGAAATTGCAAATTGAAAAGGCGGCAGCAGCAGTAGGAGCAACAGTAACAACAACGTCAGCAGGTGCAGCACCACTGGCCCCAACAACAACAACCACACTAAAACCAGCAATTTTCCGACTACCCTCGTATCCGGCCTTTGCCGGCAGCTACATAGGTAAGCCACGTAGTCGCAGTGCCCAATTTGCGCCAAGCAGCAGCAGCAGCAGACGCATTGGCGCCACAGCTAATAGAGGAAATGACTTCATAAACACATTGCACTCTGGCAACACTGGAAATTACAAATCAATGCCACATTTAATGGCAGGCAATAAATTTGAGGGCAGACAACAAGGTAGCAGCAGCAATGCCAACAACAGTCCAAGCGGCTTCTCATTGGTTAATTACGATGGCAATAACTCCTTAGTAGCAACAACAGCATCGCTGAGTGCTATAGATGCTGCTCCTGGTGGAGTTACTGGCAGCATAGGTGCCCAGCCGATAACCAATTCATTTGTTTATCATCGTGTTGAGGCGGCGCCACGATTTGTTGGCGCTGGCTCTACCGGTGGCCGCAAGCAACGTTTGCCCTTTGTGGCCATCACCGATCGACGCCTAGAGACGTCCAAGAAATCATCACCGCTGTATGAACAGCAGCAACAACAACAGCGAGATTTTGAACAGAATCACTATCCGATGCCTTAAATTTTTGAAAAAAAAACAAAAAACACAAAACACACGATAAACATAACGAAACAAAAAACAAAAAAAAAAAATTGAAAGAAAACTAAAAAAGCACAAGTAAGGAAAATGTTTTGCAACTAAGTCACTATCATACATTATAGCGTAAAAGCGTTGTCGGGGTACGCAACCGATATCTGTTGGTTTTGTAGAGTTAAGTCATTATACAATGCTGACATATTCAAGTATATATTTACATATATATAAATGTATATTAGGGTGACTTAAAAAAGTAGACAGTTTTTTTTTTAAATGCTCTCTGAAATAGAGGTAAGAAGAAATGCGTGAACAACCCGAAACTCTTAGTATAAATATTAAGAGCATCGCCGTTTTCTGTTTTCCATATAAACTACATTATACAAAACGCATTCAAAGATCAAAATCGACTATAAACTTGTGCTTCAAAATAACTTGAACAAAAAACTACCAGTTCTAGGAAAAATTAATGAAAACCTTTTTATTGTATTATAAAATATTTACAAGGCCTGTGACAAACAAAAAGAGAAAGAGTGAGAGAGACCAGCAACAGCACTTGTTTGATTGTACAGGAAATCACAATTCGCATAATTTCCAAGAAGTTTTTATAATATTTAATGATAACTTCAACAATTATTTTACCGGGAACTAGAGAAAAAAGTGTAATTATAACGTACCTTAAACTTTGAATATGAATAAATTTTGAACGGGTAGATTTGTCAAAAAAATTATCAGGAACTTTTTTGTAGAAAGTTCAATTTCCTATAAGATACTTTTCAGTCATTTACATCCGTCTATTGGTTTTTAAGATATAACAATAAGTAATTAAAATGTTATTTTTCCCATGTAATTTTATGGAAAGTAGAAAATCTCGATGCGCAACCTCTAAATATAAATACAAAGAGTTCTGTTTCTTACAGGCATCTTCTTTCACCTCCCTGAATCTATTTCAGCGGCGATTTTGAAAAAAAAACAGTCGACTTTTTTCAATTATCATTATATATATATATTAGATGTGTTCATAATAGCATATGCGTCTCCGATTTTAGCTTCACTCAAAAAATCTATATATTTGTATAAAAAAAAAAATTAGATTTAAAAATAGTATAATTGAGAAGTTGAAAATTGGGATATCTCTCTACAAAAATTCAAATTTTGAGTAATTTTTTAATTGTCAAAAAGAACACTTTTAAAAACTATATGAAATTTAATTTGGCCATAAAATTTGTTTAGTACAACAACATTTTTATAGTGTCTTGGTTATGCTCAGTCGATTGGTTAAATAAAAATTTAGGATCTTATAGCAAAAAAGTACACTTTTTAAATGGTTTTTATGAAAAACACAAAATAGACATAAATTTTTATAAAATTTTGACTAAAACCTATTTTTTTATATATTTACGCAGTAAAAAGTTAAAAATCGATAGCTGGGTTAGTAAAGAACAAGATCTAATTAATTATAAACGAATTAATACTGAAGTAGCAGACAAAGTACAAAAAGCAGTACTTTATCAGAACTTGTCATCTTAGGTATGTTAACGCAGTACTAATTGGCTTAGCATTTTTTGATAGAACTATTAGAGTTCAAGCAAATAGATTGATGATTAAAGGCTTGGTAGAAACACAGAACAGAATTACTATAAACCTATGGCTTATTCCACAACAGCTCATATATGATTTTTTCACTGAAAATATGAAAAAATCGATATTTTATTTGATATTATCATTCTGTCAATCTCAACACACATTTTGAAATTAGATCCATCACATTGGTACACTGACATAGTCAATGATGTTGCTGAAAGAGCCCACTGAAACATAAGCGAAACTTTTGCGAAAGATGAGAGTTTTGCAAACGTTTTTGAGTAGAATTTTTTGTTTTTAATTTTTGATTTTTCATTTTGTCGCTTAAAAGTGCTTCCTATAGAAGATTCAATTCATAAAAAGTTTTCCCATAAATAAAAATAGTGCTTCTTTTGTGAAATTCATAAAAAACTTTTTTGAATCGAAATAGAATCATTTTTTTATCATTTTAGTACATTAAAACTCCTCGTAAATTAAGCATTTTTTAATTATAAATGAGTTCAGAAATATATCAAAAGTGCTGCTTTTTTAAATTTTAAAATAAATTTAGGCTTTGGCGTTAGAGAAGTGTAGGAAGGGGTAGTTGCCCCCACTGAACATTAGAAAAATAAAAATTGTAATATTAAATTAAGAAAATCAAAACATTTTTTCTTATCTCCTCCCCTGAACAAAATCCTGTCTACTTTTCTGATATTTTTTTAATAGGAAATTAAAATGTTAACTTTCATACAAACGTCATATGAACTTCTTCACTAGTTCGAATTGATTCTCTCCATAAAGGGGAGATGGTTGTACTGCTACACGTATGAAAAAGAATTTCCCTTTTTATCTATCAACTAGTCTGTCATAACATTTCAAGATTTCTATCATAAGTTATGAGGAAGCTCAAATAAAAAGAAAACCACGTCAACATTCCATGCAAAAAAGTACTTCCCCAATTAATAACTTTACTATTTTGATATCCCAATACACAAAATGATTCACTAATGTTATCGTTTACGAATCGTTTTCTCGTACATTTCATTCATTAGCAATTATTAGTAGCGATTCATTTATAATATCGCGAGCGGGAGAAATTCCTCCTTCGTTAATGAATCATCAAAACCGAAAAAAGCAATTACTTAACGAGTCGCCAAAACTATTATAAGCAATTCGTTAACGAGTCGCCAAAACTATAAAAAGCAATTCGTTAACGAATCATATAAATCATATAAAAAATAAGAAATAAAATATAAAAAAAAAAAAAATTAAAACTAATTTCAAGCTTACCACGTCAAGAATTGAAACCACGTCTCCTGCATGCTAGTCCGGCACCTTACCCACTCAGCTAGTTCAGATGCTGAATATATTTTGCGTAATTTGCTTGCGGGCACGGGTTCGAACCCCAACTTGGTCAAAAAAAAATGTATTTTTCTGTTGTTTTTTTTTTTTATTTATGTAGTTTTTTTAAAGATTTGGCTTTTCAAAAGTTCGAAATTATTTTTTTTTTTATCATTTTTTGACCAACTTTTTTATGGCTTCGTTATACATTCGTCAAAACCGAAAAAAGCAATTCGTTAACGAGTCGCAAAAACTAAAAAAAGCAATTCGTTAACGAGTCGCCAAAAACTATAAAAAGCAAAATATTAAAATATAAAAAGCAATTTGTTAACGAGTCGCCAAAACAACAAAAAGCAATTTGTTAACGAGAACTTATTCATATGAAAATCTTGAACAAATTATAAGTGGAAATTATTTATATAAAGAATAAGCACGAAATAACATAACAGAAGAAAAAATAGTTCACAAAACTTTTTCATATAAAATATTATGAAAATTTATATTTAAGTCTTTTTTCACTTAAAATTAAAAAAAAAAAACATAAAATTTAAAAAACAAATATTCGCTTTAATGACGTATTCAGAATAGAAAGTAAGTAAAAAATTCTTTTTTTTTTTTAAATTTGTATATTGAAAAGTCGGAAAAAATTGTTTTTTTTTTTTTTCAAAACATCTTAAATGGAGTTTAGGAAAGTCATGATTTTAATCGATTCTTTCTTTAATCATCAAGCCAACCTCAGATGAAGTCAGTATGAAACTATTCGAAAACTTTAAAAAAAACGATTTACAAGCGATTCGTTATCGAATCGCCCCTCGCCACAATGTTTATTGGGATATCACACATAATTTGAAAATTTGTCAAATTGTAAAACAATAACGACTTTTCTCCTTTGAAATATTACCCACTGAACCGTAAGCAAGGGTTTTGCGTAAGGCAAGAGTTTTGCAAAGGATTTTGGGTAGAATTTTTGTTTTAATTTTAAATTTTTTATTTTTACGCTATAAAGATGAAATTCATGAAGACTTTTCCATAAATAAAAATTTATTATCTCTTGTGAAGTTCATAAGAAAACTTAGTTTGAGTCGAAGAAGAATCATTTCCGTATCATTATTGTAGGTAAAAATTCCTCGTAAACGAATAGCTTTTTGTTCATAAATGAGTTCAGAAATGTTTCTTTTTCGCCTTCTTAAATGGGTTCAAAAAAGAATAATTTCTTTATCATATCAATAGGACACAATTTCTCATAAAAGAACCATTACCTGTTCATAAATGAGCTCAGAAATAAATCATAAATGTTACTTTTTTATATTCTATAAAATGAAAATGAATTAAAGAAGGAAGAATTTACAGCTTTGTACAAAAAAAAAATGCAATTTATGGTTGTTTTTTAATTTATTTCCGAACAGAATAAGGTTAATTTCTGAGAGACTTTTAGTCCGACGAATGATACAAAAGGGGTTCATTTATGAGTGCCGAAAATTAACGTTTCTACCCGAAATGGTATATAAATGAATTCGAAAACGGCAATTTTGGTTCTCTGCTCTGCACAACTGCTCGCAACAAAACGCAATGATAAATTAACTGAAGTCTAGAACAGTAAGCTTTTTTCATAGTTGAAAAACATCGTAAAGAATTTCCAAATACCTCTAAGTCAAGTGTAATGAAAAAAATTCAAAGACTTAGTTTGTCTAATTCTTTTTATTTGAAATAATTTATTTTCTATCTTGTTTTGACCAAATATGATTCTAATAAAAAATGTTCGCGTTTAAAATATTTTTGTTTTTTTTTTCCAAAAATATATAATGATCTGTTTAAAACATACTTTATTTTTTATGAAAACTGAAATTTAGTTATATATAAAATATTTTTTAAAATATAAAGGCTTACAACAGTCGCTACAGAAAAGGCAAGATAAGCGCAAGGGACCTAATTTTTCTCTTTTTTTTCTTTATTTATTTGAAAAATATAAAATGCTATGCTACCCAAGCTATTTACTTTTTACTGTGTAAAAATGTAAAAAAGTTGGCCAAATTCAAAATTTTATGTTTTTTTTTTATAAAAAGCATTTAAAATGTATATTTTTTGCTATAAGGAAACTTTAAAAATTTATTGCAGCAAACAAATTTAATGGCCACATTAAATTTCAGATAATTTATAAAGTGCTATTTTTCGCAATTTAAAAACTACTTAAAAATTACATTTTTGAAGAGGGGTGCCAATTTTCAACTTTTTAATGATATCGTTTTTTTAATCTTATTTTGCTTAATTAAAATATTCAGATTTTTCGAGGGGAGCGGAAATCGAAGACACGTTTGCAGATTTGTATAGAACTATGAACACGTCTAAAATATATAAGTCATAGTATAGAATAGTTTTAGTGGTTTAAGCGAAAGTTTTAACACTTTAAAATTTCATTTGAGCGCAGTATTTGCTTGCTAATGTGTATCTTAGCCCACTATACATAATAAATATCGTTATTTTAAGTCATCAAGTAGCGTTATATTTTATAGCTTAAGAAATTGATTTTTTTTCATTCGATTCAATGAACTTAATTTGATAATTGGAATTGCAGAAATAATTTTGTAATATTGAACTACAATATTTTTAAAGATGAATTTTTACAACTTTGAATAGTAAAAATAAAAAATAAATGAATACATCAGGTAATTTCCAAATTAATATAGACGCCTAAATCATATATGAAGTCACAAAATTGAGCACAGAACTATATACTGCCGACATAAGGAAGAGTGCGGCATCTACATATTTCAAGAGTCTGAGCAAAACGCCTCACATTTATATTTCATGGACAATGGATGAGATAATTATAAATACTACACTCAGAAAAATATTAACTGTGATATTAAAAGTCGGCTGCTGTTATTTTCAAGCACTGTTCATTTGAGAGATTTCCATTCAAGTAAACATTTTTCATCATTGAATAAACGGTTTTAAGAAAATTTCCACTATCGAATTTATCTGTTGGTGTATTACTAGTTTGACACGTGACGGTTCTTCTTTATTCCTTTAAATATTTCGTAAGCGCTGTTCTTTTAAATTTTTTTGCTTTGCATGCAAATATGTAGAAAAGACAAAGCTTTTTGGCAACACAGTCGTAAAACATTTTGTCTCCCTTTTTCACTATCGAAGAGCATGCTTTGCGTTATTTGTTTAAATAATTTTGATATGTTTCAACCATGATACAATAATTACATGTAATATAAACAGAACTCACATAGATGTCAAAAGTGGGCATATATTGCTAAAATGAGGTGATGTCAATATAACGGTGTTATATTGGAGGAGGGGAAAAATTATTTTTTAAAACGGCACAACTTTAAGATTCGGCTTATTAGTTAAGTTTTGCATTGTTTTAAAGACAAAATAAGAAAAAGGGATAATATTAACCCTTTAATATGATTTAATTGAACCAGATATGTTTTATGCATATCCGAACGTGTTGTCTTGCGCAGGTGTTTTTTTTCGTAAGCTGTTAATTGAACAGTTTATTTGGGGCTATATTAACGAAAAGAACTGGTAACGGAGCAGCTAACTCTATGTAAACATTAACTGTAAAACCAGTTAATTCAACAAAAAATTATCAATAGTTGATCAACTGTTATTTTGACAGTTTCGTCTGTTGGATGGGATTGAACTGTGAAATTTGTTGTTTCAAATCATGAATTGTTCGATATCACAGTTATTTTGTTCTCTCCGTGTAGTATCATCTGTAGTTGAATTCGACCAACTGTTTATGTAAACCAACAAATTTCAAGAAATTTTTCTTATATTCAACTGCTCGTTTGGCTAGATTAACTGAAAATAACGCAGCTGTAGCTGAGAGTATGGCTAAAAACCCAGGTTGATTCATTTCGACAATCACAGAAATTGGGCCTATCCATGGGCAGTTTTCATTGAATTTTGCATAAAGATCTTAGCCCACATGCGTATAAGGTGTGAAAAATTTCCTTGACGTGTGATTTTTGAAAATGGAGACTTTGATTGGACGCCGAAATCGTGCAACTTAACACCATTAGACTTTTTCTTTGGGGCTTCGTTAAAGATATACAGCCTTATTCATAATCTCATTTTAGAGGCTGCGTAACTTTAAATCGGCTTTAAACAACACATCGTTATTCATTAATGTTTTTCCGACTTGTTTAAGATCTGCGTAACTTAAACGCCGAGATTTGCGTTTAAGGGCTGCGTAAGCTTAACCTATAATTTTTTTGTCAACTTCTCGATTAAGGTTGATGATTATGATACTTTATCATAGACATGCTCCATATACGGCCATTGCAGTATTTTTTTTTCAGAAACAGATTGGCAAATGTACAAGAATTATTCAATTTTGTAACAGATTTTCCATTGTTAAGACACAAACCTTATAAAATTAAGCAACGAATAAAAAAATGTTTATGAATAACAATTTAAGCAAGGTTTCGTAGAGCATGTGTAAAGCCTTAAACAGTGCGCAACTAAACAAGCGTTGAACGATTGCTTAAAAAATCTATTGAATAAAGTAGAATTTTAAGATATTTTACCGTTTTTATATAGCCACTTTGTAATTAAAGTAGGCATGGCTTTCATTCGATTTTACCAAAATTTCAAATCCGTTAATCATTTTTTGTAGAATTTTAGAGATTTTCCAGTTTGGATGTAGTCACTTTGTATGGGAGGTAGGCGGTGTTTCCATTTAATTTTGTCAAATATCATAACAAGTATTCATATTAGAAATCAGCGACTGCATGCTACATTTAAAATCAGTAAATATACTTTTGTAGAATTTTAAGAGATTTTACAGCTTGCATGACGTCGCTTTGTATGGAACGAGGGTGTGTTTTCATTCGATTTTGGCAAGTTTCATAGATATGGTATTAAATATCAAAGCTTATGTGCAGAACTTCAAGGCATTTCTTTAATTTCTGTGGCATTTTGAGAGACTCTAGCATTTAAGTAAAGTCACTTTATATGGAAGGTGGGCGTGATCTTGATCTTTAATTTTCAGATAGAAGCCTAATATTTCAGATTTCCTCACGATAGCTTTACGATTTCGATTGTAATTGTGATCACAGACGGATAGATGGACAGACACACGGATATGGCTTAATCGACTCAGATGGTTCTGCTGATTACAAATAGATACATATAAATACTTTTCTATACCTGCCACGCCTCCTTTGTTACAAATGGAGTCACAAAGTTAATATGCCCCTTTACGCAGTACACGAGCGGCGGTTGGGGGGAGGGGTGTGGGGGAGATGCTTTCAAAATGTTTATTAAATTTACTTATGCAGTTAATGTTGATCTTAAGAATCTTTAGTAAAATTTTTGCCAAAAATATTTTTGTGAAATATCTATTACAATAAGGACCATCGTAAGGTACGGAGAGTTAAAAAATACTTCACAAAAACATTTTACAAACATTCTTCTTGGACTAATCTTGGACTAAACGCATACAATGTGCAACTTACAAGAACACATGGAATCGATTCTACTGTTTAACTACACAAGTACTCTTTAAATACATTTCTATTTTATTTTTAATATAGCTATATAGAAAAGTTACTTACACTATCAAAGATCTTGGACTAAATTCTAGTAAATCCTGTATTGCATACGAGGTCTGTTCAAAAAGTATCACAAACTTTGAATTCCGCGGGTTACGTACAGAGAGTCGAAAAAACCGTACCTAATGCGTAGCGCTACATAATCGATCAACAAATTGTTCTCTCTCCATTCCGTTTGAAGCTCTTCGATTCAAACACAACCATTACCACCAACCTGCAAAAATGAGTGATCGGAACAGAATGGTAACGTTGTGTTGTACGAACATAAAATATAATTTACTGTGTTGTGATTTTTGCTCGCCATCGTAAACCCAAACCGTACCAAGTTCCAATTCGTTTCTAAAATCATAGCTGTCCGTTGTTCGTGTTGGAATATTATTTCTTTTGTTACTGGCGCTACCTTATTGCGTGCTCTGAATGCTTAGCTTTGATGTGACGTTCCAAATTAGATGCATGCCCTTGCAAAGTTTTACCACCACAATTTCCATTTGTGCATATTATATGATGTATGTTATTTTTTTAAAAAAAACCGTAGAGTTATGTATTTGTTGGCCGCGGCATGTTTCAACGTATCAATCAAATCACTGAACAAGTAATTTGTTTTGCAAAAGAATCGCAACAACCTGCAAAAAGATTGCAGAAACAAACGCTGAAACGAACGATATATTTGCTTCGGTTTGGTTTTGGTTTACGATGGCGAGCAAAAAGCACAGCAAAGCAAATAATGTTTTGTGGTTCTATAACACAACTCTTCCATTCTGTTCGCTCTCTCTTTACTGTGTGTTAGGAGTAATGTTTGTGATTGAGTCGAAGAGCGATATTCGAATGTAGAAGAATAAAGGTAACGCTTTTTAAAAAATGCAGAATAGATCAAAAACGAACCGATCGTTAAGGTTTTTTTCATTCTCTGGTAACTTATATTCGATTTTCAATTTTTTTGTGGCGTTGTGTTCATACTGATGTCTCTCACTTATGCTTACAAGTTCGGCAATTTTGAGTACCTATTCAATTAATTTTGGACAGCTGCTTTGCTTGCAAATGTTTCGAACCCAAGTCAAATATTAAAAATTCCCTCACGTGATTAAATTGTAATAAGCGCTTGAATTGGAATATTTTCAACAAGAATTAAAAAATAACAAAACCTGCGATATTCGAACCCACAACGTTCAGATTATAAGTGTATTGCTCTAACAACTGAAGTATTCAGGCACACGTAAATAGAATTGATAAACATTTATAAGAACCAAACGCTGCATTTTTCGAGTATTACAACATGTATTAAATTTTATTCCACGTTTTATTGAGAAAATCGTTAATCTCTTTAAAAATCTAATAAAAAAAAAAAATATATTAAGATTCCAATGATATGATTAAAAATTAGTTCAATATTTTTGACTGTGTGCCGAAAAAAAAAATATCTAAAACATTATTTTCTTTGATGGCCGATAAATTAAAAACTTTTTGGACTACAAATTGTTCAGATATTGTTTTTAAAAGCAAAAGTATATGTAGATTATGATACACGAAGGTAAAAATTATTTCTCACAACTATTAAATTTTTTAACATGTTACAAGTATATAACTATAACAAGCATTTTTAACATGTTTCTGCTATTATGCGACATTTATAAGATTCCTTAATGCTCATCAGATTGAAACAGATTATATCTTAAAAGTATTTTATGACTCCGTATTCTGAGTATTTTGTTATTTAAATAAAGTTTTATTAATGTAGCCCTGACCTGCTTCAAGATCGACTGAGTGACTCGTCAGACAAATTTCGGCGAATCAAACATTGAAAATTTATTTATTAAGCGCAACAAGCTGAAAATAACAACAAGTGTAAAATGTTCGAGGGTAGAGTCAATAACTCAATTTTGTGATTTTGAGAATTTGGTGTTGGTGATTCTTCATTATTCTGTATTTTATTTCTTGGCTGGAAATATTTGAAGATGTGACCACTTTTGCTTTGTTAAATAAACTATTTTTTTATTTGACATCATATGTAGATTTCGTTTCATAAAAGAAAATGATCCAAGCCGAAATCCCAAAACATTTGACTTTGTTAATTTTCTACGCGATCCAAATTTTGATTACCTTTTTACAGTGTACTAAAAAAAGTGTTTATTCTATCTTACTACAAAATTGTTACTATAATTTTTTAAATAAACAATATATTTATATGAGATAAACGAATAATTATTGAAAATGTAAATAATAAAAAAAAAACACAAGAAATCAAAATATTTAGCTACACAAAACTATATTAATAGAGATTTGATATTAGTTTGCAAATGATATTTAAACAATATTTTAAAATAAAACAAAAAACAATTGAAAAACAATAACATAAAAAAAAAACAAAACAAAAATATACTCACAAAGAAGGCAGACAGAAAAATATTGCTTCAGTTAATATAAAAAACACAAATTGAGCATAAAAATAAAAACGAACTTCAATATAGCCTTTGTGTGAAACTTACAAACACACTTAACCACACACATTCACATTGTATATGTATTGTAGTTGCAAAGTGTATTTAACAAGCTGAACACTTAAAATTGTTAACTTCATATATTAACGAACAAAATTATGCAAGCCATAAAATTACCATTTAATAATGTGTAAAAAGAAAAGCTGCGCCTTTTCGATTTAATGTATAAAAAATATGTGCTGCATAGTGCTCGATCAATGCTATTATGTGCTGCATTTGAAAACAAATTTTTTCCAATAATTTTATTTATATTAAACATTTTCTTTCCATGTGAACTTAGCTGCGCCATTAATATTTTCAGTGAATTTTAAAATTAGTTATTTTAAAAGGAAATTTTACAAATTTGAACATTGTGCTGTGATCCGCTTAAGTTGTGCTGCAATGTGCACAATAAAAATTTGAATAAAATTAGTTGTGCTGCCTATTCTGCCTAAAAAAACATCATTTCAGAAAAATCATATTATTTTAAAAAAAAAACCAATTTCCAATGTGACTCATAAGAGCAGTTTTATACACATCGCAGCACATATTTTTTTTTTATGTAAATCAAAAATGCCGAAACTAACATTATTAGCATCATTTCTTTTTACATTATGCCGACAGATATTTATCGTTAAGTTCAACCATTATACAGCAAAAATATACGAAAATTTGCAAATAAAATTTAAAATATTCAAAGCAGCAAACAATTACAACATATCATCTTTATATATGATAAAGATATGCTTTTATTTAAAAAAGTTCAAATAAATTTAAATTTATTTTGTGTTTAAGTATTAAACAGATTCTTTTAATTGTATACTAGATTAAAGTTGTTGCTTTTATTTTATGTATGTATGTTTTTATCATTACTTTTATTTAGTTATTAGATTTTTAAATTTAAGAAAATACATCGTAAACCTAAATAAATATTATAGCAGTTAAGCATAAAATATATATATCAAAACCAAGAGTCATACTTGTTTTATTTGTTTTAAAAAGTATTTGGAACTCGGGAGGAGAGTAGCAGGTAAGTTTAGAAATTTAAACTTTGAATTAAAATCCATATATGTTCTTTAGGTTGCAGATGCGTTGCTTTTTACAATGTTTTTGAGTAAATTGCTTCCAAAGTGCTTCTTATACTTTTAAACGTTCAGTTTATAGTTACATTGAACTCTCATTCTCTTCTACAACCATAACAAAGAACAGTGAAAATATCGAATAGGTACGCTTTTTTGAGTAACTTTTTCCAGTAAGCTGTTTTCAAAGAGCTTCCGTACTGTCATAAATTAATTTAACAATTCAGTTGAGCTCTTTTTCTATGGACAGTCATAATCGAATTCAGTGCTTCACAGTGTTTTTCAGTAAATTACTTTCAATACTGTCATCAGTTAAGTCAGCGATTAAACTTAGCTCTATTTCTGTACAACCATAATAAAAGAAAGTTAAAACTTCCAATTAAACGTAGAGCCGAAACCTCACTTTGTGAACATTTTTTTAGGCGCGTTAAGCACTTTTTGGTAGAGTGCAAAAGTATAGATTCGCGATATCATCACGCTGTTAGCGATAACATCACGCTTTTAGCTGTTCCTTTCTGTTGCATTGTACAGCATTGCTTATACCGTGGTTATGCTGGGCAAACATGTTATCTGAGCTTTTTTTATTACCGAAGCGATTACCAACCGATTAGGGGCTGTTTATATATTACGTAACACATTTAGTGGGGGAGGGGGTAGGTTCGTCGTGCGTCACGTCACAACTAAATTTTTTAATACGGTTTTAAAAATGTTAAATTTTTCAAAAATGTAATTTTATTGCAAGTTTTGATTTAATTTTTTATCAAACGAACCTTATAAAACGACCGATCACAAACAGAAAAAAGACAGCTAAAACTATGCTTAAGCCGAGCAAATTAATAAAAGGCGATCCGTGCGAGAAACTACCGCGAAAAGAGGAAGGAAGAGAGGCGCCTTTTCAGACGCCAGAAAAGAGAGCAAGAAAGGCGTGAGCGTGAGGAACTAGAGGTAATCCAGGGCAAGAAGGATGCACGAAAATTCTATCAACAGGTTAAGCGTCTAGCCCAAGGTTTCCAACCCGGAGCATCCACATGTAGAAACGAAAATGGAGATCTGAATACGGATACACAGTGTGTGCTGAGATTGTGGAGACAGCACTTCTCCAATTTACTTACAGGCGATGATTCCACTAATGCCGCCCATTGAGAGCGCAGTTCAGTGCCACAAATCAACGATAACGGAGTAGAAGTATCACCACCTAGCCATGAAGAGGATCGAGTTGCCATCCAACGACTCAAAAACAATAAAGCAGCGGCTGCTGACGGCCTGTCAGCTGAATTGTTTAAAGCCGGCGGCGATGAATTGATAAGGAGCATCAGCAAAATATGGCTAGAAGAAAGCATGCCCGACGATTGAAACCTCAGCGTACTGTGCCCTATACTTAAGAAAGGAGACCCTACAATCTGCGCCAGTTATAGAGGTATCAGTCTTATTTCCATCGCATATAAGGTTCTCTCAAGCGTACTGTGTGAAAGATTAAAGCCGATTACAAAAACACTGATTGAACCTTATCAGTGTGGCTTTCGAACTGGAAAGTCCACCATAGACCAGAATTTCACGCTACGAAAAATCCTGGAGAAAACCCACGAAAATCAAATTGACACACATCATTTCATTGTCGATTTTAAATCTGCGTTCGATAGCCTGAGAAGGGATTTCCTATACGCAACAATGTCTGAGCTCGGTATATCTGCAAAGTTGATTAGACTTTGCAGAATGACGTTGAGCAACACACGCAGCTCCGTCAATGACCTCTTCGAAACCTTTAATACCGAAAGAGCTTTCAGACAAGGCGATCCACTGTCTTGCGATCTCTTCAACATAATCATGGAAGGGATCGTTCGAAAGGCCGGTATGCATCGTAATGGCACCATTTTCTACAAAGGCGTCCACCTCCTTGCGTACGCTGATGATATTGATAGTGTCGGCAGAACCAAGAGAGATGTTACCGCTGCTTTCACCGCCATCGAAAAGGAATCAGCCAAAGTGGGTTTGACGATAAATGAGGGTAAAACAAAGTCTATGCTGTCTACAAACAAGGGAGCGTGGCGTTTAGACTTCCACTTTTCATCCGGCAGCTATAACTTTGAAGTAGTCAATGAGTTTGTATACCTTGGCACCGCCATTAATACTAACAACGAAATCAGCCTGGAGATAAAGCGAAGAACAATAATTGCTAATAGGTGCTACTACGGGCTCAGTAAGCAACTAATTTCCAGACCTCTCTCTCGATCGACAAAACTAATACTTTACAAGACGCTCGTTCTACCTGTGCTGCTTTATGGCGCTGGGGCATGGGTAGTTTCGAAAACTGACTATGCTGCTCTGGGGGTGTTCGAGAGAAAAGTTATTCACAAAATATTCTGTCCTGTTCAAGTCGACGATAACTATCGCATCCGAATGAACCACGAGCTGTATGAGCTCTACGAAGACATTGACGTAGTTTGGCGTATAACTGTGCAGCGACTAAGCTGGCTGGGTCATGTCCATCGTATAGACGACGAACCTCCAGCGAAAAAGGTGCTCGAAGCGAGGGTAGCTGGTCGACGACAACGAGGGAGACCATGGCTCCAGTGGATGAACCACGCCCTTACCGCACTATCCGATTAGAGAAGGCGCGCGCAAAGCAGAGGCACGTGGCGAGAGCTGATGAGGTCGGCCGAAACCCGAACACGGGTTGTTACGGCCACCTAAGTAAGTAAGTAATTTAAAATGCCTTCAACAAGTGTAGCATCTTCAAAAAACAAAGATCAAGAGCAAGTAAGACCAGCAAACGAAGCTAAAGTAATGATTTTTTGCTAAACTGAAGTGAGAATTCTTACTCTAAATCAATTATCGAATACAGCTGTTATAACTTCACCTTCAAAGCGAACATCAAAGTGTTACAGAAAAACTAAGACAAGCATGACAATTTCCACAATTGTTGAGCATTGAATTTGTACATATCGCGACTGGTTAATGTTCTTGTTAACGTCAAAAAGCTTTCATTTGTGTTTAGCTCTGTTCACTTGGTCAAATTTTTCATCACATTGTTGATCAGTCACAATAAAACAACGTGAAAACTTATAATAAATATAACTTTTTTCATAAAAAACTGTCAAATTATAAAAAAAAAACCTAATACAATTTTAAAATATAAAAGTGTGACGTTACGTCGGAGGGGGTTTGAAGACTTTGTGACGAAGTTTAACATAGGGGGGAGGGAGTCTAAAATTGGTCAAAAACATGTTACGTAATTTTTAGCAGCTTCTTATCGTGCCAATTACCGATTACCGAAACGGTTACCACCCAATTACCGAACCAGTCTCCGATTACCGATTACCGAAGTGATAACAAACACATTACTGTACCATTTTCCGATGACCGAAGTGATTACCAACCGATTACAGAACCAATTACCGATTACCGAAACGATTACCAATCAAATACCGAACCAATTACCGATTACCAACGGATTACCTTACCAATTACCGATTACTTAACCAATTACCAAAATCTGAAGCGTTTACCAACCGATTACTAACTGATTACTGAACCAATTACCTATTACCGAAGCGATTAATCACGTTATTAAAGAAACGATAACCAACCGATTACCGACGTGATTACCAACCGACTACCGATTACCGAATCGATTACTTACCGATAACCGAAGCGATTACCAACCGATTACGGAAGCGATTACTAACCCATTACTGTTTGCTGAAGAGATTACCAAATGATTACCAATTACCAAAGTGATTACCAACCCATTACCGAGCCAATTGACGATTACCAACCAAAGGAATTGTACTGCAAATATATCTATATATATAGTACATAAAATCGTACGTGCGGGCTGGTTACGGCTAAGATCTCAGGAACGGTAACACCTAAGTGCACCAAATTTACAACATCTGCTATCAAAGTTCATATCTCGAATAATAATTAAAAAAAATTGCCACACCTTTTACTACCACCCACAAGTCAATAAAAATGCTATATTTCAGACGAATGTGGTTGTGTTGGAATAAAATTGTGTAATTTAGTTCATATAGTTACTCTCGGAAACTGCGCTAAAAATGGGAGTGGTCGAACTTTAACTACGCCCACTTTCAGAAATCATTATAACTCCTGAGTTGTACATGTTTTGATAGTTATACTTAATGTGTAGGTGCTATGCGAGCAAGTGGCGGTCACCTTATATATAAATGTTGCCACGCCTACTTTTTCCATATGTAGAATAGAAATGTGGGGGCGTGTAAATTTAATTTGAATCAAACTCCTGCTGCACCATTTTTTCGACTTCCACCAAATTTTGCACATATATTCATTGGTATAAAGAGCAGTTTAAGTTCTAGTAAAGTCAGTGGTATAAGTGGACCTAAGGCGGGGCACTATTTTTTCCATACATTATATACAACCTAAATGCTGCATCACCAGATATACCATCTAGTTATATATAAACATTAAAAATTAGTAGTTTATACATTCAGTAACGCATAAATTGATAAAAAGAGTTAAAAAAGAAGAACGCGTCTGATTTGCCGACTTTAGCTACTTCGAAAATTCATAAGAGGTATGTTATTTCATAGCTTTACGTTTTCACTTCGGTCAGCAATCCCCCACAGCCTTCTTTTTTTTTTTTTTTTTTTTTTGTAGCTTCAGCAGTTTCTCCCAATTTTTTCATTAAACTGCTTCCAAAGTGTTTCAATCATAAGTTAATAGTTAAGTTAACAGTTAAATTCAGCTTCATTTCTCTTCTATACAGCCATCCATCATTGAGACTTCATTAAACAGTACAATAATTAAATTCGCAATCAAATGATGAATGCAACAAATGGTCATGATGAATTAATCTGCAAATATACGCACACACTACATTAAAGAGAGTTTAACAAATAATAATTCGAAAACTTACGCAAGACATAGACATGTATATATTCTCCAACTTTGAAGTGGTTGCGGCATGAATTCACAATACGCATCAATGCATTTTCACACACAAATATACCAACATAAATGCATCTCATTTACCCACATATATGTAGATACATGGTATCGTCTTTCACCCATCCATTGAACAGCATACGAATGAAATAAATAATGTTGGAAAATTTATATGAATATGATTCATATCGATCGCTGGCAATAAATTCTTAATTCACAAACAGGATATGAAATCCAATGACGCCAGGACAGCAATGAAAGGAACATATTGTGAATACCGTTTTAAGTATTGTTGTCATCGTAATCGTTAAGAATTTAATTTGCCTCTTTTAATCTTATTAATTTGATACTTTAGGTGATTCCCACTTCAATATCTTGTGAATAGATTTAAATGAAATCAGAAATTCTTTTAATGCATTCAATTCTATTGAAATGATATTTATTGTAGTTTGAGCATTTCAATATGTATTTAAATGGCCAAAAATTTGCTTAAAAAGGTCTATAAATAATATTGATTTTAATTTTAAAATCTTCAAAACCATAATTCTAAGAAATTTTAAATGTGAGCACCTGATGTGGGCTAACTTAAATTTAAAATTTTATTTATTTTGTTTCCTTTCATTGATACTAAAATTGATTCAACTTAACTTAATATTCTGTATACCCCCAAAAACACCATATTTTCCATTCAAAGCGATTTTAAGAAAAATCGGCCAAGTAATTTGATTTTAAAAACTGCGATAATATCTTATTAAATGTATTAAGAAGCCACTTTACGAATATATGTTAAGGTTATATATTTTAATTCCAATGTATATGTTGCTAGTGCATATGTTCCTCCAAACAGCAGTGTAGATATCTATGCCAGCCTAGCGGATTGCATGGAATACATTATAAATATGTTTGACGTTAATGACGACATTTTATTGTTGGGCGATTTCAGTCTGGCTGACTCCAAATAGCATTCATTCTTTTGACAATGATATATACTTTCGATATAACATATAAAGAGACATATAAAGAGGTAAAAGTTAGAGTGGTGTAAGTCAAGTTTTCAGACGAATTGGCAAGGGAACTCGATTTAGAGACACTAGTCTGTTCATAGAAAAAGTGAAATGAGTCAGAGCTTCATCTTTATGACGGTAGATGGCAGAGTAAGTTATCTTGATAAGCGAAACAGCTGTTTTACCTAACAACACAATGACGTGAGTCTGTGTTTATAAATGCCCAGTAGGAAAATCAACTAGTTTAAAAGTAGTTGAAAAAGTAGTTTTTTGTCAACCACAACTAGTTGAAATTCTGACTTTTTTCCATAGAACGAACTAACATATTTTGTGTGGTGATGTCCGCTTAATAAGTCAATTGACTTTCGTCTACATATATTTTCAACTACTTGTTAAATTAGTTAAGTATTAACTATTTCTTAACTACTTTAAAATAAATCAATTGAAAACTAGTTAATATTTCACATACTGAAGATGAATTTAAAAGTATCAAAATTTTAAATTTCTATACATCAAAGTGATCATTTGACAGTTTTGAAAAATACATAAATACATAAATCATGCCTGGTCGACACAAATAAATTTTGAAACATAAAATCTGAAAGCAAAATGTAAGCAAAGTTAAAAGTGATCAGAGTTTTTTAATGGAAAATTGTGAAATGTCATTCTTTGTGGTGTTTTAATTGATTTTAAAATAATTCAAAAGTGATTCATGCCAAACTTCATTGCCAGTTAATTCAAAAAAGGACTAGTAATTACATTCAAGGAGCGCAACAGAAGTACTCTACGATGGTAGATATAATTTCATTATTCCTTTCTTCATTGGACTATTTCTGCTTCCAACAGGTGATAGTTCCAGGAGCTGGAGGAATTCTGCGCTTATATGTGAGCATGCGTGCCACGGAAGCAGATTCCAAAAACGGGCACGCCACCGCCTGGGTACATGACCGAAGGTGCCGATCCAATTGATCGGAATTGTGTGTATACTGCGCCTGTTATTTAACACGAGCCAGCTTTTTGATGCTTCATTTCAAAATATGAACTAAGCAAGCGTCTCGGCGGGATTTTCCACGCTTTGCAACCATCAATCATGGTCGATGGACACACCGATATTTTGCTGAGTGCTTCTTTAAAGTTTCAATCGCAATGAAGTGATGGAGCAGGCTCGACGCTACGTAGGGAAAGGCGTGAGTCTTTACTACTGAAGTGATGAGGTGTTTGCTGAATGGTTAAGCTATTTCCGTACAGAGTCCAAATTGTGCAATGTTTGACAAACACTACCAGTTTGTAATTTCAATATCTTAAATAATAAAGAATTTTTAATCGTTTCACAGGGTTTTGAGGCAGTTTATCAGTTTTAAAGTGTGTTTAGCAGGTCTGTCTTGCAGCTCAGTGTCGTAAATAAAAAATATGTCTTTTTGAAACAAAATGTTAGTGAAGCCTAAAGTTAATAATATTTGATGAAATAGCATGGTTAAATATATATCAGCTTGTAATCTAATAAAAATTTGCAATTTAAACATGTCAAAATCATGTCAGAGTAGTTGCCGCCTTAATATAATTCAAAGTAGTTTATCAACCACTCGTTTTTAAAAACAAGTTAGTTTGTTCCTATAGGGTAGTTGTTGATTTCCATCTTCGTATTGGCCACGCGTGTCTACTGTTTGCTTGTGAAGCAATGGTTTTTAAAGAAACTGTTGATGCTCCATTAGATGATATTGAATCGAATGTTGAATGGAAGCATGGAGAGGGGGAAAGCACAGCAGATACAGAAGGTAAGTCTGGTTTTACAGTACCTACTACCGTACCCAATGTCTGCTGGGGTGAAAACTGGGGTGCAAAGAACGACGATAATTATGCGAACTCATTGCAGCATTTGAGTGATGAAATCAAGAAAAAACGGCCGCATTTGGTGAAAAAGAAAGTGTTGTTTAATCAAGTTAAATTTCGCCCAAACGTGTTCTGCGAAATTTCACTTTTTGTTTTTGGGTGATTTTTCTTTTTTTTTTTTTTTTTTTGGGTGATCTTACCTTCTTACAGTTCTTAAAGATAACAGTATTTAAAGTAAAAGCAGTGGTTCTACTTTTCTTTTCTTATAATTTTCCTTGTAAAAAATGTTGTTATAGATTTTTAAGCATGAGATTATTAAAAATTATAATAATGAAATTTTTAAATTTGCCTTGAAAATGCTCATTTTGGACAAGGGAATCCAATCTTCCCAACAATACGAAAAATTGGGTGATTTTTAATTTTTTTTTTTTCAATTTTCGTTTTTGTGTTTGGGTAATTTTTCCAAAAATTGTTGGACTTTTTTCGTTTTCTTGGGTGAAATCTGGTTTTTTTTTTTGGTTTTAGGCGATTTTTCATTCATTTTTAGGTAATTTTTCATTTGGGTGAATTTTAATTTTTTTTTTTTTTGGCGATTTTTCCTTGGGCGATTATACGGAGAGCCATTTTGAGGCGCAAGACCCATTTTCCGCTCAGCCAGCACAGCACAACATAATAAACAGATGAGTCACGCGCAGGGCGAAAAGAGAGATACATATAAATACAGTGCTGAGCTGGAAAACAAAAAAAAAAGCAAAAACTGTTTTTTATTTCGTTCGACATTCATTATATTAAAGGCTGATGTCACACAGTGATCGTTTGAATGGCGTTTAAAAGATTTTGTTGGAGGAAACAAAAACGTGTTAACGCTCTGTATTGATAAAAAAAATCGTCCGTGGGGAAGCCGCGGACAACTGTGGCCTGCTAGTATTAAATATCAAAGCCGAAATTTTAAGACGTCTTTTTAATTTTTGTGGATTTCGAAGATGCTTAACGGTTAAATTAAATAAATAAATACTTTTCTACGCCTGTCACGTCTTCAAATGGGCGTAACACATGGAAAAGATAAGTTTAAAACTCAAATATTTAATTTTTATTAAACCTTTATGATGTGTGGCCGTAAAATGGGCTATTAAATATTACTTACAAGAAAGCAATTATTTTAAATATTTAAAGAACTGTATAAATACATTAAAAAACCATTTTTTTCATCATACCAACCTAAAATCCATAGTTAACTAGCTTGAGAATAAAGTCATTTTAACCCATATAAAGACATAAAACGCTATAAAGAACTGCCTTCACATTTATTGCTATTGATAACATCTCAATAACTATCCGCATCCGGTCAATCTGTACAATCTGAGCTCTTGAATGCATTGAATTCTTTTTTATGTTTGAAGAGAACTCCAAGTTTTCATGCAATGCAATCATTCATTCAATCAATATAACCACTCAGTCGTTCAGTTATTCACTCATGCAGTCAATAATCTCACGCAGCTCAACTATGCATAGTTATAAAAAATATTTTATGATTTTTTATTTTTCTATTTCTTAAGACCTCATAAAACTTGTTCATGAAAATGCAAGCGGAACTGTTGTGATGCATGAGCAGGTTGCTATACATGTCTTAATACACTATTTATCGTAGAACCAACACAAGCATATTAGAGAGTATTAATCATAAAAAAATACATGCATGGGTAATTTTAATGCAGTTATTAATATGTTGCCAGAGGTTCACACTTACAAGTGTGCATTACACTTATAAACACACAAACACATGTGAACATTGTGTGCACGTTATTTTATTTCGAGATTTGAAATCTATGCATCTACTCATTTCAATAGCAGAAACACTAAAGTTATCCAGCAGCAACAAAGCGGCAAGCCATACATCATCAAAAGTTATAGACTTGATATTTCACTATCACTTCGTGGCAGCACCAATGCTTTGTAAAAAAATAATTGTTTTTCATGTTCAGCTTTGATATGTTTGTTTTTTATATCAAGTATACCTCTGCTTAAAATTGAACCAGACTGTGCAAATAAAACAACAACGGTTAGTTATTATTAAGTATTTGAACCAACACTCAGTGAATGCCGCTTTATTTTTGAATATTTTTGGAATATATATATAAATATCGATAACATTCGTACAATTCATTTTTAGACAAAGCCAACACTCAGTGGATGCCGCTACATTTCTGTTGCTGAGGTTCTATCAACTGTGTATTTACTGTGCACAAGTACAATATAAGTTACTCGATATGGGCTTGACTCGGAAGATGTCCTTCATCGTATCGTTAGGCCGGTCCTTCCCTTTATCACTTAATCATTTAATGGCAATCCTGCCACTTCAGCACTTTATGCCCGACACAAAACTTTACACAATTTATAAATTGTGAGAAATTAATGAATGCTATTATTTATATATACAATGCACTAATACGAATTGACCTATTTTTGTTTACAAATACAATTAGTATATAAAATGAATGTATTCGTGAATACTACTACAGACATTAGTAACATTTCACAAATGGATTCGTAAAAATATTACGATACGATCATTCGTAGCCATTTTACTAATAAATTTTTTGTGCGCAAGCAATTTTATTTTCAAGATGTCATAAGTTATTTGGGACACAAAAGCAATTTCAGGATTTCGGTATTGATAAATAGGAATTTGTCCCTAGAAAATCAATTTTTTTAACTAAAAAAAATTCGTATGCAAGAAATTAAAGTCAAAATAATTTTTTTATATAAAATTGTCCAAAGGAATTAAGTAAAAAAATACGAATTAAGTAAAGAATACTTAAATTGTATTCATAAAATGTTAAATTATTTAATATATGCCCACATGTCGTTCGTGTGAAAGGAGAAACGACTGTCGGTCAAACATGTTGGATGAAAACCAAAAATTTTTGATTTTATCTGCCGGTCGGTCCAATATGTTGGACATGTGAAGGCAAGCGATTCAATTTGGTGCATTTTTCCATTCTGTTTTGGTCGTCGCACAGTAAACATCGGCACCGGCCATTCGAAACACTGTAATTTAGGTAGAATTTATTAAATTTTATAAAAGTTTCCTGAAATATGGAAGGAAGCATACAAGAATAAAGTAAAATTAGTAAAGGTGGAGCTTCGGCAGGGCACCGAAGCTAAAATACCTCCCCGCGGCAATATTGAAGTATATTTGAAGTCTTTAGCCACGACATACACGATGACATTCAGTTTTATATATTAACGAAAGTTTTCCTATTTAGATGAAGTCACTTTGTATGGGAAGTAGGGGTGGTTTTGATCCGATCTTGCTTTATATCATAGAGATGGTTCGTATTAGATATCAAAGCTGAAGTGCAAAATTTCAAGACATTTCATTAATTTTTGTGGATTTTTAAGAGATTTAACGCTTATACATATACATATAATTTGTATGGGAGGTAGGCGTGGTTTTCATTCGATTTTGCCAATTATCAGAATTTTGGTCTATATTATATATCAAAGCCTATATGCAACATTTCTTTACATTTCTTTAATTTTTAATTTGAGATTTAATTTAATTTGAGCTAAAAAGCTCTTTAATTTGAGCTAATTTTTAAGAGATTTTACTTTTAAAATAAAGCATCTTTGTATGGGAGGTAGACGGGGTTTCCATCCGATTTTTCCAATTCATTTTTATAGCCAAGATTTAAACTGAAGAGCAAAGCTAACATGGCAAATTTCAAGGCATTTCTCTAATTTTTGTGGATTTTAAGTAGGCGTGGTTTTCATCCAATTTTGCCCATTTTCGAACTTGATCTTCCTTTTTTAAAAATAAACTTATATTTTGAATTTCATCGCGATAGCCTTAAAATTGCCGCTGAAATCGTGTCGCCAGACGGAGAGACAGACGGACACACGGAAATCGACTCAGGAGATGATGCTGATCAAAAGTATATATATTTTTCTATGCCTGCCACGCCTCCTTCTTGGCGTTACAAACGGAATGACAAAGTTAATATACCCCTTACGCAGTACGCGTTGGGGTATAAATATTGCTCAGTTATAAGAGCAGACAAAATTTTTTTTAATTCCGCCGAAGTGCTCTACTTTAGATCTTGAAAAAATGATGTCGTCCCACATGTTGGAAGCCGTATAATCCCGGGACTTACGAGACTAGAAAAAGTCCGGGATCCCGGGACTGGAAGCCCTAGTGGCGAGGGAGCTAAGATAGCAAACAAAAAACCCCAAAAATAAAATATTACATGCACCGGTGATTCCATGTCAAATCGGGCGCTTTTTGAAACTCACATATTTGTAAGAATATTGGTACTTTGCACGTCAATAGTAATTAAAAAAAATGTGCATATATTTATACCCCAACGCGTACTGCGTAAGGGGTATATTAACTTTGTCATTCCGTTTGTAACGCCAAGAAGGAGTACGTCTCCTTCTATAGGTATAGAAAAATGTATATATTTTTTATCAGCATCATCTCCTAAGTCGATTTCCGTGTGTCCGTCTGTCTGTCCGTCTGTCGACACGATTACAGCCGCAATTTTAAAGCTATCGCGATGAAATTCAAAATATAAGTTTATTTTTGAAAAAAGAAGATCAAGTTCAAAAATGGGTCAAATCGGATGAAAACCACGCCCACCTCCCATACAAAATTGACTTTATATTAACCGTAAAATGTCTTTAAAATCCACAAAAATTAAAGAAATGTCTTGAAATTTTGCATATAGGCTTTGATATATAACATAGAACACCACTATGATATTTGGCAAAATCGAATGAAAACCACGCCTACCTCCCATAAAATTGGCTTTATTTTAAACGTTTAATCTTTTAAAAATCCACAAAAATTAATGAATTGTCTTGATATTTTGGACTTTAGCATTGATATATAATATGAACCGTCTCTATGATATATGGCAAATTGGATCAAAACCACGCTTACTTTCCATACAAGGTGACGTCATCAAAATAGGAAAACTTTCGTTAATATATAAAACTGAATGCCATCGTGTATGTCGTGGCTAAAGACTTCGAATATACTTCAATATGGCCGCGGGGGGTATTTTAGCTTCGGTACTCTGCCGAAGATCCACCCTTACTAGTTTTTTAATTTTTTTTTTTTTTTTTGCTAGTAATAAATCATGGAATATTACTAAAAAAAGATTACCAAAAAGTTTATAATGTTGTGCTGTGCTGGCTGAGCGGAAAAAGAGAAGAGCAGAGAACAACATGTAGTTTATTGAAATTCACGCAACACAAATACGTGAAAAGAAAACGATCAAGCAATTCGTGGCATCGGGGAGGATTTCTTTAAAAACTTAACACTTTAATTAAACATACTTTTTATTAAAATTTCGAAATAAAAGTGCCCCTATGCTGTGCTGTAGCACAAATATGACATTTTAAAACTTATTTTATAAAAATCGACCCAGCAGTTTTGGAGTTTACTTTCACTTTGAAGTTTATATAGATTTACTAAACAAATTTATTTTCATGATGAAGGATATTCATAAATCGTTTTGAAGTAACCTAGATTTTTTTTAGCCGCAGACAAAAAATTGTTATTAAAATTCAGATGTATTTTTTACGATATCTTTAAGCTGGTTTTCCTTGTAAATTTGATCATGTCGAAATTTTGTGAAATTACCTTTCACGCACTTACAAATTTGCACTGAATTTTCAAACTTTCACGATTTTTATCTCCTAAGCCATACGAGATCGACAAAATATAGAAATAGGTTAATAAATTAATAGGTTAATAAATAGAAATAAATAAAAAATAAAAGTAAGAAAAAATATTTAGGCGTGGGCCCTAGCAAAATTTTGCCATTGTCTGTTGTTTTTTTATTTGCTTCAGGTTTTAAGGATTTTTTTTAAAAAAAACTTCGGATGTCACAAGCTGCGTTCCTTTTCAAATTTTTTTTTATTTATTTTAGTTCACTTCGTAGTTTAAAAAAAACAAGTTTGTTGATAGTTTATTCACGTCACAAGCCATATTTAGTTCTGTAAAGTTCCCTGCATGTACCAAAGCATCTGACGTTTCTGTTGAACACACGTAAGTTGATGGAATAACGCATTTACAAAAAAGAGTGAATCATGCACGCATTAAGCATGATCCAATAAGTTTACGTGTGTTTAACGGAAACGTCAGATGCTTTGATGCATTCATGCCATCTGTGTGTTTTGGGCTTAAAGAAAAGTTAAAGCTTTTAGAATTGCCTCCACACATTTCCTTATGTTTTTTTCGTACTATTTTAGTTAAGATTGCTGTAGTCATTAAATGTTTGGATTTGTTTATCGAACTTTGGAAAATTATTACCGCGACTGAATTTATCAGTTTTGTTGCCCAAGGGGTAGGGGGGGGGGGGTAACTAAAATGGTTTTAAGGATTATTTTTATTATTTTCCCATACAAAGAATTCTCTAAAGAGAGGACTAAGGCCCTTTCAGCCCGTATGTAGATCACTGCTTGCCTCCCTGAAAGTGCTTCAAGGAATAAATAATTTCTATAATAGTAAATATAACTATTTTTAATCAATTAATATAAAAATATTAATAAATAATATTATTCAGTATGTATATAAAATAATTTATATAGTTCTATGATGCTATGTGCTTTTATTCATTGATTGATTGCGGCAGAGTCTTTGTTAAACGAAACACGAAAATTTATTTACAATAACTGTGATCAGCTGTTCAACTTGACCATCAAGTTGTCACACGACTTGAAAGGAAAAATGTATATCAAGTTGTTGGTCAATTTCAAATAGTGTGAGTGTGCTAGTAAAAAAAAGTGAGAGTATTGCAACTTGAAAGGTAAAAATTGAACGTGTAACCCCCAAGTTAGGACGATTTGAATTTGATGAATCATGCTTTAAAATCTATAAAAATAATCCGTATAAGGAACGAAAAATCCATCAAGAGAAATGAAAAACATGCAAAAAACAAAAAAACGAAATTTCATTAAAAAAAATGCATAATCGACTCTTTTCTTTTCTTTTCTTTTCACATGATTCTTTTAATTCTTTTATATAATTCTTTTTCATACGAAAAATCACCCAAATTTGTATGAAAAAATTTTAATTATTTTTTATTTATTTATTTATTTTCAAGCGAAGCTTCTTACGCCTCGTTTTGTGAGTTGCGACAATGTTGACACTGACAATGACACTTTTTGCGACAATGTTTTCTTACAAATTGATGCTTCTTCGTTTCTTGCGTCTAGTATAGCAAGAAAATGTAATTTTAATATATTAAACATATTTCTTTAAGTCCTCCGCGGGGAATCGTACCCCAGCGTTTGAGAGTCCAATACACTAACCTTTTGTTCAACGCCCCTCTTACGCGGAGTTGTTGATTCAATATTAAGTATAACTGAAGCTATGTGGCAGCAGATTACACTAATATGTTAACAGATACAGGATTGTATGTGGTCTACTCTATCGTCATCGTTGTTTTAATTAAGCATAACTTAAGCTATGTTGTAGCAGATTACAAAACTCTATCTTTTAAAAGGATTGTGTATTGGCTATTCAACATATCAGACATATTTAGCAGCTATCCAAAAGTAACAAAAATGTTGCTTTTACTTGCTACAAGATATCTTCAGCATCAGCAAAAATTAACAATGGCCCACAAATGCTTTGAAATAACAATGAAGGTTACTTATGTTTTTACATTATGTTTTATAAATATCTATATATTAATACACAAACAAAAAAGTTTGTGATCCCTTTTTACCTGTGCTTACTTCAACATATTCACATAAAACTTATATCGATGGAAAGGTATTTTCGGGTAGATGCGCACAATAGTATTTTTATTTGAATATATTGTCATTAAGATAGGTAAAACTGATCAAATGTAAGAACCCTTTTTCCCCAATGGGGAAAAACAAATTGGAAAAACAAAAGTAAAATCAATTTCGATATGGCCAAATTTCGGGGACAGGCGATACAAGTTCGAATTAAAAAGCTATTTTATTAAAAAAAAACCATCAAATTATCCATGGTAGAAGAATACAGGTAGATGCAGCGTTGATTGTGCTCTCTTCTTCGTTACTGCCGGTATTGTCAATTTCCATTTGACAATTTTGGCACAATTTTCCATGTTGTTTGCCTTGAAGCAATTTTTTATTGCTTAAATAACAATTTTTTACAATCTTTAATTAAATAAATGAGACAATTGTTGCTTTCTCACATCTTTCTCATAGCTTTGAGATTTTATATGAGTTGTCAACTTCGTGTTGACATTCGCGGCAGTGCGCTCTCATCTAGTGAGTTTACCTGTATTTATTCTACCATGAAATTATGAAATCTATGAAACTGCGAAAAGCTAAGCTATCTAACGACGCACCTTCTTTTTTTTTAAATAACGCCGAAAGTTTTTGCTTTTGCAATAAAAAAACTGCTACAAGTTCTCTTATAGTCAAATTATTGTACGCACGTGCTTAAATTTTATTTCCATTGATTGTTCTAATTCTCTTTATTGACTCAAATGTTGTGGAGAAGTTTAGCTTGCGCATTTACAAAACAGATGAAAGATCTTTTATAGTCAACTTATTTGACGCACTTGATGAAGGCAAAATGTTTTTGTATAACTTGTGATTCATTTCTATTATACTGTTCAAATAAACTTTACTGACGCAAGTATTATGTGTGTGGAAAGTTTTGTATTCCGCATTACTCTTAACTCAATGCTTTCTTATTGGGTCTTCCATGAAAAAGTTATTAATAAGAGTTTTTTAAGTGCTTTTTGTTTTATTTCTATAGCTTTTATTAATTAAAAATTAGGGGTGTGACTTTTGACCCTTTTTCGAAAAAAAATAAAATATTTACTGAGAATGCCAAAGATTTGCCACAGAAGCAAAATTGAAATGCAGATAATTTCCACTTTATACCACTTTATTCCAGTTTATAATTTTTTATGTATATAATAAACTTCTTTTTACGATTTAATATTCAAAACTAATGTAATGTAAGAATAAGTATTCGAGAAACCCTTTCTCAATCACAAAAACCATACCAATTTTGTAAGACATATATATGTATGTCAAGAACTTTCATAAATATATCTTATAGAAATAAGGATTTCATAATACCAACATACTTACTTAGGTGGCCGTAAAAACCCGTGTTCGGGTTTCGGCCGACCACATCAGCTCTTGCCAGGCGCCTCTCCAATCGGATACACCAACTGCGGTTAGGGCTTCCTCGGCCTGGTCCATCCATCGGAGGCATTGTCTCTCTCGTCGTCGTCAACCAGCAACAATCTCCTCGAGCACCTTTTTCGCTGGAGCTTCGTCGTCCACACGATGAACATGACCCAACCAGCGAAGTCGCTGCACAGTTATACGCCGAACTACGTCAATGTCTTCGTAGAGCTCATACAGCCCGTGGTTCATTCGGATGCGATAGTCATCGCCGACTCGAACAGGACCGAAGATTTTGTGAAGAACTTTTCTCTCGAACAGCCCCAGAGCGGCTGCGTCAGTTTGCGAAACTACCCATGCCTCAGCGCCATAAAGCAGCACAGGTAGAACGAGCGTCTTGTAGAGTGTTAGTTTTGTCGATCGAGAGAGGGCTCTGGAATTTAGTTGCTTACTGCGCCCGTGGTAGCACCTATTAGCAATTATTGTTATTAAGACGTATTAATGGCGGTGCCAAGGTGTACAAAGTCCTTGACTACTTCAAAGTTATAGCAGCCGCATGCAACGTGGGAGTCTAAACACCGCGCTCCCTTGTTTGTAGACAGCATATACTTTGTTTTACCCTCATTTATCGTCAAACCCACTTTGGCTGATTCCTTTTAGATAGCGGCGAAAGCAGCGGTAACATCTCTCTTGGTTCTGCCGATAATATCAATATCATCAGCGTATGCAAGACACCTTTGTAGAAAATGGTGCCATTACGATGCACACCGGCCTTTCATACGATCCCCTCCATGATGATGCTGAAGAGATCGCAAGACAGTGCATCGTCTTGTCTGAAACCTCTTTCGGTATTGAAGGTTTCGGAGAGGTCATTTCTTACCTTGACGGAGCTGCGTGTGCTCAACGTCATTCTGCAAATTCTAATCAACTTTGCAGGTATACCGAACTCAGACATTGTTGCGTATAGGCAATTCCTTCTCGGGCTTTCGTACGCAGCTTTAAAATCGACAAAGATATGATTTGTGTCAATTTGGTCGACAGTCACACTGATTAGGTTTTCATTTACACATGTGTCATAATACACATTTTTTAATTTCAATTCATATTACAAAGACAAAAATTTAACTTACTATTGCATACAAAATTTTGTATCACTTAAGACCCAGCAAACATTTTCTATCGCCTCAGAATCACCAGAGACTCGCTTGGAAGATGATACAATCGCCGGCAAGCTCTTTTGAGAGTCATCCGGGTATCGCCGACTGTAAGCAGCTGAAGTCATCCATAAAAGCTATTTTCCGGGAAGATTCTCAAACGAATCACCTGAAGGATTCATTAGCGATTCGCTGGGAAGATTCGCGAACGAATTGCCGAGGGGGGCCTTTAGCAATTCGCTGGAAACAGTCACAAATTAATCGCCAAGAATTGTCCCGGCCAATTTGCAAATAGAAGAGTCGCGAACGAATACAACTTGCTACAAGAAGTCTTCAGCATCAGCAAAAATTAACAACGACCCACAAGTGCTTTGAAATAACAATGAATGTTACATGTAATTATATAATAAGGAAATTTATTAAAATTTACTGGTGTGAATATAAACGAGGGTTTTTTTATTTACTTAATGTTTTTATAAATATCTATATATTAATATGCAAACAAAAAAGTTTGTGATCCCTTTTTACCTGTGTTTACTTCAACATATTCACATAAAACTTATATCGATGGAAAGGTATTTTCGAGTTGATGTGCACAATATAATTTTTATTCGAATAAATTGTCATTAGGATAGGTAAAACTGATCAAATGTAAAAACCCTTTTTTCCCAATGGGGAAAAACAAAAGTAAAATCAGTTTTAATATGGCCGAATTTCGGCGACAGGCGATACTAGTTTGAATTAAAAAGCTATTTTATTAAAAAAAAAACCATCAAATTATCCATGGTAGAAGAATACAGGTAGATGCAGCGTTGATTTTGCTCTCTTCTTCGTTACTGCCGGTATTGTCAATGGCACAATTTTCCATGTTGTTTGCCTTGAAGAAATTTTTTATTGCTTAAATAACAATTTTTTACAATCTTTAATTAAATAAACGAGACAATTTTAACTATTTAACATCGTTTACATTTTGACAATTCTTGCTTTCTCACATCTTTCTCATAGCTTTGAGATTTTATATGAGTTGTCAACTTCGTGTTGACATTCGCGGCTTTACGCTCTCATCTAGCGAGTTTACCTGTATTTATTCTACCATGAAATTATGAAATCTATGAAACTGAGAAAAGCTTAGCTGTCCAACGACGCACCTTGGTTTTTTTTGGCAATTTTTCATAACGCCAAAAGTTTTTGCTTTTGCAGTAAAAAAAACTGCTACAAGTTCTCTTATAGTCAAATTATTGTACGCACGTACTTAATTTTTATTTCCATTGATTGTTCTAATTCTCAAATGTTGTGGAGAAGTTTTGCTTGCGCATTTACAAAACAGATGAAAGATCTTTTATAGCCAAGTTATTTGACGCACTTGATGAAGGCAAAATGTTTTTGTATTTCTTGCGATTCATTTCTATTATACTGTTCAAATAAACTTTACTGACGCAAATATTATGTGTGTGGAAAGTTTTATATTCCGCATTGCTATTAACTCTATGCTTTCTTATTGGGTCTTCCATGAAGAAGTTATAAATAAGAGTTTTTTAAGTGGATTTTGTTTTATTTCTATAGCTTTTATTAATTAAAAATTAGGGGTGTGACTTTTGACCCTTTTTCGAAAATAAATAAAATATTTACTGAGAATGCCAAAGATTTGCCACAGAAGCAAAATTGAAATGCTGATAATTTCCACTTTATATATAATAAACTTTCTTTTTACGATTTAATATTCAAAACTTTGTAGAAGGTTATGTGTGGTGTAGTAATGTAAGAATAAGTATTCGAGAAACCCTTTCTCAATCACAAAATCCATGCGGCCATATTAAAACTGATTTAACCAAGAATTGTCCTGGCCAATTTGCAAATAGAAGAGTCGCGAACGAATCGCCGAAAGAGGCTTAAGCGATTCGATGGAAAGAGTCGCAAACGAATCACCAAGAGAAATCCTTAAAGGTGTCAAACGATTCGACAAAACGAGTCCTCAGCGAAATATTGCCAAGCATCGTTGTTGAATGCTAGAAATTGTTTTATTAAATTAAAACGCTTCATTGCTTCTGAACGATAGGAAAACATTTAACATTTTCTTCACAAGTTTCAAAACTTTTGCTTCACTTTAAAGGTTTTTCAGAGTCTGCCATATATTCCAGCCATATTCCATCTTCCAACGATCGCTGGAATGAGCGAAAGATAATTTTTCATATATTTCAAAAATCGCGCATTCACCTTTATTGCGACTTAAAAGCGATCCATCTTCAGACGATCGCCGAAGTGAGCAAAAAGAAAATTTTCCAAATGTTTCAAGAATCGCGTATTCATCGCTTTGGAGTCAGTCCATTTGAAGCGATCCAAAAAAATGGAAGTTGGTTGCTCAACCACTTTTAGAAAAATTGGTTTTTTTATTAAAAGTTGTCCAATGAATTTGGATCTCAGGACTGATAGAATTTTTTTTTCTAGAGTACATTTTATCTTGTTGTTTAAATATACCCTTTTTTTAAACATTCTGACTAACTTTTAAAACAAAGCAAATATCAAACTTAAAATTATGTACGCCATTATGAATAAATTTAAAATTTTTTAACATTTGCCCACCAGAGATATTTGAACCCAAAGCCAGCAAAGTTCAGCAAATTTCTGGAAATTCAAATTTTTAAGAGGCTGTAAACAAAAAAGTTGATGAGTCAGAATGTTAAAAAAATGAATCGCGCATTCATCGCTTGGACGATCGTAAAGCGATTCATCTTCTAAAGAACCCTTGGGCGAATCGCAAGTGCGCTTGCAACTGCCCCCCACCCCGTTATATACAACTGCCCCCAGTTGTACAGCCGCTCCACTTCATATGAGCTTCCGGCGCATATGTGAATATATCGTAAATACTTCTTCATATAGGGTTAAGTTTTTAGGTTTAACTCAACAACGAATGCAAGAAAACAAAATATATTTTTGTTTTTATGCTCAAGCAACAGTTATTGGAAAACAAAAGAAAAGAGTTGATGTTAAAAATATTTAAAAAATGTAACCATACATTCATTCCATTATTGAATTAAGGGAGGTGTTAGGCGAACAGTTTTCTGAAAATCGAATTTTTTTTTTAATTGACTTTTGTTGTACATCGGTGCGCCAGAGTACCAACCGACCAAACCGAAAAGCTGTTAAGACGCGTAATGCTCGCTGCATGTGTGTATGTAAAAGTGTATGTGTGTATGGAATATCTATATATATTTTTAGGTGCCTCACGCTCCATAGAAAAAAAAAAAAGTTGTTCAGGTCGGTTCCTTAAAATAATCCGTGGTTTGTGTTATGATAATTCCCCAAATATTTCGACTCTAGCGATAGCCTTTCGTGAGCTGGAATGGCTTGAAACAACCTCTAAAAAATCGAGTTTTTTTATAAAAATATTGCTTGGCTTGGAAGTTTAAAAATAAACACAGAGTCAGAAATAATAGAAATGACAAAGTTCTTCCAAACTGCATCAAAAAATCTTAAATTTTTGCCGTCAGACCAAAAATAATGCGGACTTCCATGCATTGTCCTAATTTTTTTTTTTTTTATATTATATTCACTAAAATTCAGACTGCTTTTTTTTCTTTGTCATATTACTTTTAGTCAAATAAATTGTCACAAATAGTGTTAATTTCTTGTTTTTCAATTCAATTAATAATTCTACTTACACTATAGTGTATCATCACTAGACAATTTATTTGACTAAAAGTAGCATGACAAAAAAAAATTCAATTTTAATTTTAGTAAAAATAATATAAAAAGAAGTAAAAAAAATGAATAAAAAACGAATAAAAATTATCTTTGGTCCGACTGTAAAAATTTATAATTTAATCATGCAGCTTGGAAGAACTTTTACGCTACTATAATTTCTGACTGTTTGTTTTATTTTTTAGGTACCAATTCAGCCAATATATTTATAAAAAACAAGATTTTTTAGAGGTTGTTTCAAACCATTGCAGGTCACGGGTGGCTATCGATAGCTTCGAAATATTTGGAGAATCATCATGATATAAACCAAGCATTACTTTGAGGAACCGACCCGAACAACTTTTTTTCGTGAAGCGCCTTAAAATATGGTCAAAAATAACGTACATTTTTCGACTTTTTTTACGCTTCATTCACTGTATAACAATTTTCTAAAAAAAAAAAAAATCCGTTGGATTCATGACCTTTTTTATGTTTTCGGTGTCACTGATGAAAGCGAAGATGAAGTCAGTTTTTTCGGGTCGCGTAAGGTGGTTCCAAGAGGGAAAATATTAATTTCATTAACAGTAGGGTGCATTGTATGGGAGCCCCCTTAAGAAGTGGTCAGAGGAGATAGCTCCCAAGGGAAAAAATGTTACACTTGAAAAAGTACACGAGGTCGCTCGTACATATTAATCCTCTCCTACCCATCCCAAGATGGAAAATATTGATTTCATTAACAGTAGAGTACATTGTATGGAAGCCCCCCTGACAAGGAGTCGGTGGGAATAAGCCTCGATGAGAAAAATGTTCCTCTTTGAAAAGTAATTGGGGTCAGTCCTACATATTACCCCTCTCCTCCTCCCCTTCCGAAGAGATTAAATATCAATTTAATTAACTGCAGAGGGTTAGGGTGCATTGTGTGGGAGCCCCCCTCATGAAGGGTCAAAGAGGATAGGTCCTAAGGAAAAAAATGTCCTCTTGGAAATTATGGAGGTCGGTCATACATTTTAACCCTCTCCTGCCCTACCCAAAAAGGGAAATATTGATATAATTAATTGTAGGGGCTTAGGGCTTACCCCGGACCCGCCTCCAGGGAGAACCTAACGTGACCCGAAAAAACTGAATTCATATTCTGTTTCAGCAACCTCGAAAACATAAAATAAGTCATGAAACCCCACGTGCTTTTTTTTCGTGTTGTACAGTGTTATTTTCTTAGTTTTCGTTATTTTCATTTCGTTTTCGTTAAATATGTGCATTCAGGGATTTATTTTCGAATACATTTTTTTCCAGACGATTTGGAGCCGCTGTGGCCCAACCTGGTGGCGCTGTGGCCCAATTTTCTCCTTTTTTGAAGGACACAAACTTCAGTGAAACAAATTATTTTTTACTTATACTGATGTAAAATTAACATGCAAATCAATTCGATTTTTTTTTTGTATGTATAATAAACTTTTTAAAAAACTTTTAAAATGTTCCTTCATTTTAACAGCTTTTGCCTAGAACTACCCTTAAATAATTTTGTTTCTATGTCTATGTCTAAGCAAAAATTCAAGAAAAAATTAAAGTATATAAAGCGTTTAGACTAGAAGTAAAAATTAATTTTTAACCGAGCTTTTATCGAAAACGATTCATTGCTCTAAAAATAACATTCATTGCCATACTTGACAAACTAAAAATATGAAGTTATTTTGCACTATTATCATTGTTATTGGTAAGTAAAAACGTATTAATTTTTTCACAAATCATTTTAATGCGGGGGGAGTGTATTAAAGTTATATAACAAATTAATTAAAAATCGTTAACTTTCTTGCAGCTTTTGACTGCATGCCAATCATGTGTCAACCGTTTTCATTTGATCCTGACTCCCTTGATGGCATGCACACAGCTCTGAATAGCTTAGCGCATCGAAGACCAGATATTTCTCAGGCTTGTGCCCGCCGTTTCCCAGCCTGCTCACCTAGTGCCAGCCCGGTGTGTGGAAGAATAGTTGGAGTGGATACATGTTTGCATCACCGATGTGAGGCACATTTTCAGCATTGGAGATGCGTACGTCGATACAATGCTACTTATCCCACTGGTAAGTTGTCCACATTTAAATAATATTTATATAATTTATTCAAATTATTAAAAAAATCTTCAAATATTCGCATCAGCAATATATTAAAGTAATTTTTTATGATTTAAAAAATTAAATTGCACGCTGAATAATTACGAATTCAATAAATCCATAGCTTAATGTATTAATATTAGTTTAAATAAATTCAATTGTTTTTGAATAAAATTTACCGAAAATGCTTTTGTTTTGAGTAAAACATTTTAGTTTAAAAAACTTTATAATACTGGGCTTTATCTTGAAAACTGTTATAATTAACTTTCACATCATAATCGGTTTCAGCGTGCAAGTAACATAAGGAACGACGTTAAATTTCTTATACAATTATTTCTCTTTTTTTTACAATAAGTTATATAGCAATAAAAAAAAATGTTTTTTTCCTATATAGTGCTGCGGTTAGAAAGGGCCAATAGTTCATTCTGCAGTGGATTATCATTCAACACAGTTTCCAAATGCAAACATACTAGCCCCACGTAAGTTGTTACCATTTAGAGGTGTTTTTTATGCTGCATGGTAGAATTTTGACTATGGACAAAACATTTATTTTAATTAAAAAATGTTTGTAAATTAAAACACATATTATTAGGGGTATATCAAATTTTTTCACAGAGCTTTTCTTCCCTCTTGCCAAGCGTGCAGAGAAAAAAGGGGTGTTAAAGGTAGTGCAAAAACTAGAAGTCCAATTGGGCTAAGACTTTGTGCATTTTTTCCTTATATTGAATTTTATAAGTTACTAGCTTTAACCCAGCATTCGAACTTTTGTTGTGTATCCGTTTGTTTAATTGTAATTTATTAAGTGTCCACATTTGTACATACAGTGATTGCCGCTTGGATCAATAGACCTTACATACCAAACGTGGTATTTTACTTTCAAGGCATGTACAATTTTAATGATTTCTAAAAAAGTTTGTGCAACTATAGTGCGACCACTGCCATTTTTTGTGAACTTTGCATTTAAATAAAATTGGAGAAAATTTGGGTTGAGTGAGACATCCAAAGTGACTCGATATCAAAAATTTTGCTTGTATGGGCGAAGCCACACCCCCATGTCAAATGCCCGTCCAAGTTTTTCATTAAAAGGGCATCACCAAGTGGTACCTCAATTCTGAATTTCAATGTTCTGACTTTTACTGCCACAATTATTCTGTATCGAAAATGTGACTTGTATGGGCGAAACCACGCCCGGTTTTTCATAGGAGAGTGAAAAGTACTTTACAATCTATTCTCATACCTACCAAACACACAAAAAAAATTTCATTAAAATCGGTCGAGCCGTTTCGGAGGAGTTCAGCCACAAACATTGTGACACGAGATTTTTATATATTAGATAAATCAAAAGTTTGATTTTTTTAGAGCGCCAATATGAAAAAAAGTGTAATATTTGTCTTTTTCTCAAAAACAAAAAGCGAGATTAAAAAATAAAGAGAGCTAAAAGTGGTTCGAATAATAGTTTGTGTGTCCAACGCTGTGTCAAAAAACGCTATAATTGTTTTTTATATCAGTTTTACAAGCTGTAAAATAATTGGCAGAGATTAAATAGCATATATTTCTTGATACACTCGAAGCTCCAGAGAAAAATCTGAATTACTTTCATTGATATGTATTTTAATGAACAAACAATTTTTTTAGCTATACTATATGTAAATAGCTTGCCATGAAAAAACAGTGCTGCATAAAAAAGACAATATTAGTGATTTATATATAAATATTAAAATAATTTTATTAACATTATGATAAAAATTTTCAGTCCAACATTTTGAAGTCGTTTTAAATGCAAAATTGAACGATGAAATTTTAAATCTAGGTACTAACTCGAAAGCTGTTATGCTTAACTTTCAAATCATAGGCGGGCTCAGTGTGCAATGTTACATAAATAACAACGATAATACACTTTGCACCAAAAAGACACTTATTTTTGTGAATGAGAAACCGAAAATTGCCTTAACTAATTAACTTATGTCTCCTAATTACAAACTTGCCACCAGAATCATGTCAGGATTTTGAGAAAATGGGACTCAAGGTCAAGTAATTAGCCTAACGTCTTGTACCGTCTTTGAGATACTCATAAAATACTAAGGATCTCCATTCCAAAATACGTTTGCAGTCCTATTGACTGTTGAAATCTTAAAATTTTTATTAAACATTTTTTAAAATTCAAATTTAAAATTTGAAATGGCCATTTCAGCCCTTGAAAGGACTTTGACCGGGCTTCTTATGATCAATTGTGTTGTGTGTGTTGTGTAATGTTTGAACACAAATGATCGAGAACTGGACCTACATGTTTTATGCCGACTCCGAACGGCTTATGTTCTCAAGAAGCTTCTCATGGCAGTTTTTACTCTCTGAGGTTTGCCATTGTCTGCAGAGAGGTGACGGCAGAACAGAAAAATGAATTCAATTGACGTAGTGGCGTATGGGCCACGCACTCTACCCACTGCGCCACGGCCGCCACGTGTAAATTGAACGGTATATAAGTGAAATAAACTCAAATTGGCCTTTGGGGTGATGTTGCTTAGATATGGTAGGGCTGAGGTAATTTTGTTTGCTTTTAATGGGGATATTTTTTTATCAAATATATAATGTATAGTTTTTTTCAATAATCAACCGAATAAAACGGGGAAATAAGGGTAAACATTTTTAAGTTTAGTGTAGGGGTTAAAATGCTACAGTTTTTTGTCTATTCATAACAATCAATGATGATTGATTGATCTTTAAGATCATATTTGGTGCTTCTGGACCGGATTCAAAGACGTGCGATATATTTGATAGGTGATGAAAATAAAGGGTGGGTAAATAAATAAACATATTATTTAGGAAATTTTTATCATTTCTTTTTATTATGATAATATTGGTATGGTTCAATAAGGCGTGAAACAAAATATCGGCCAAATGGCCTCCGCGACCTCGGCGGCACACCTCCATCCGATGGTCCAAATTTTCGATGACGCTGAGGCCTAAGTGAGGTTCTATGCCATTAATGTGCCGAATTATCTCATGCTTCAGCTCTTGAATTGTTGCTGGCTTATCGACGTACACCTTTTTTTTCAAATAACCCCAAAGAAAGAAGTCAAACGGTTTTAAATCACATGATCTTGGCGGCCAATTGACATCGCCACCACGTAAGATAACACGGCCATCGAATTTGTCGCGCAAAAGGGCCATTGTTTCGTTAGCTGTGTGGCAAGTGGCACCGTCCTGTTGAAACCACATATCGTCCACATTCATATCTTCCAATTCGGGCCATAAAAAGTTCGTTATCATCTCACGCTAGCGAACACCATTCACAGTAACTGCCTGACGGCTCTTCAGCCACACTATCGTGAACAGCAGCAATATTTTCTGCAGTACGAGCTGTGCGAGCATGCACTGGTGTTTTCACATCTCCTACAGACCCGGTTTGCTCAAATTTTTGCACGATTTCTCCGATTGTGCGTACATTTGGACGATTAAATTGACCGAAAAAGTCACGAAGTGCACGATATGCATTCTGATTTGAACCCCCATTTTCATAATAAGCCTGAATAACTTTAACACGTTGCTCGATTGTGTATCATTCCATGGTTCAAATTGAGTTAGTCTGAAATTGAGAAATGTCAAATGAAATGCAGAAAAAAACTTGACATTTAGGTGTGGTTCACATGCAACATCGGCCCTTAAAATTTAACCACCCTTTATTTCATCTTCTGTCTTGGGCATCGTGTCAATGTTGGCCTTTTGTACAGGTACTACTGCACAGGTACTACCAACTCCGCCAGGTTAGCAACTTAGTTGCGCCTGCCTGTCTTAAGCCAGGTTAAGGAGGAGGGTTGTTTGTAGCATACGTCCTGTAATTGTAAAAACTGATAGGGCCAACCAAGAGCTCGGGGTGACGCCCATCTTGGTAGCAGGTCATATTCGGCATATCGATATGAAACAAGCATGCGATGGTATAGCAATTGACCTTAAAACTTGTTAGTACGGGGACAGTCTTTACCTGCCAAGTGGGGTAGACTCTATCTATCCACCGCACTGAGACCTTAATTCGGGCGTTTTGCAACAGATGTGAAGTGTTTGGCATGCGTGCGTAATAATGTCGACACTTCGGCTTCCAAAGTGGTTTGCTTGTCAAGTGTTTGAGTCGTACCCTCAAACTGGCACGGCAGTCACTGAGGGAAGTGTTGAAATGGTTGTGAAAACTAAGGGTTCTCATACTGAGCACGACAGTCCCAGAGAACAATGGCCAATACTCTTTGTCTGGATGGTGAAATCCGAACGGCCAGAGTAAGAGTGGCATTTGCAAAGGTCCTTCAGACTAGTACCAGTCATGTGTAATAGCTTCCAGTTGTGTCGGCAGCTGAAAGTTGTTAGCCTAGCCCTTTAAGTGCTCATTGAGCACAGTCATGAATAAGAATGCACTTTGTCTTTTTGCGGGGAAGTTGTGGATCCTCATTTGACGGGATCGAGTTGCCAGATGACTGTCGTGGGCTGGCCCTTCAAGGAGTTTCGTACTGGTTGTGGTTGTGTGAATGTTACACAGGTCTAGATTGGCCGGCGGGGTCGCGCAGTTGTACGACCGGGCTGACATATCTGTCTTAATATGCAAGAGATTGGGTAGGTCTCGTCTCCACCAGTAGATGGATAGTAAGTACGTCACTACTGAAGTCTAAACTGGTACTGCTATTACGGGCAGTATGTAATTTATTACATAATGCTCCTAATCAGCAGTGCACTGGGTGATGCTTTGTGTTTGTGAAACAGTTTCCATGTTCGTGTTGCCACACCGGATGCTCCGTATGTTTTACTTGTTTAAAACATAAACGGGTCCGTGTTGGGGTACAACACAAAGTTCTGGTTGTCTGTTTCATAAACTATTATCCTAGGTTTTAGATGACCCAAGTTACTTAAGCCTTACGGCAGGTGTAGCTTGTTAATCCAAAAATCGTATGTACAGGTACTACCATGGGAGTGTTCAAAGGAGATACATGGCCTGACGCCACCAGCTCGTGTGTTTCCTAGGTCCACTCGGGTAGCTCTCCCATCCCTTTACCATTGCCGCGTTGTCCAATAGAACATCGCATTACCGAGATAATTTGTTCTTCGGTCGCTCAGTAAAATTGTGGAACAATCTCCCTGCGAGCGTGTTTCCTGGCAGTTTCAATCTCTATAAATTTAAATCAAATCTTCACCGACGCTACTCTATCTATCCACCTAACCAACTAACTATCACAAGTCTTCTGAATCAACACAATTTTTTTCGAATTTATAGGGCATTTCGCATTTTCGCTAATGCTAGAAAGGTCCCTGTTCGGGCGCCATTTGTGACATGGTTTTCTCAAAGGCTGAGGTAGAACTCAGCCGCCCCAGGATCCTGTGAAAGATCCACTAACTTTCACAAATTATTTTTAATGAAACGCAGGTTTTTCAATAATTCAAAAACTTATTTTATTTTAAGCCGCGTGAGTTCCTTTGTTAGCAATTGTAGCGTTTTTGATGTTAATTTGTCAAAAGGTCAGCTCAAAGTAGATTACAAATAGTTGTGTAATTAGATCTATGTATACGCATATTTACTTGTTACGTCTTGTGTTGTCCCTGAGCCCAACCCATTCATTGGTGGGTAAATATTTCCCATATTAACTTGTTTGTGGTCACTTGTATCCATAACATTGATATTTTTCAATGATTACTGGATCGTGGCTTTAGTGCGAAAAAGCTGTAATAGCTGAACTCTATTATTATTGCATGTTATCGTGATATTCGAACTTTCAAAATAAATGTTCAATAACATATTAGTAGCGCCATTTCTGGGTACGATGGTGTATTACTTCGTTAGTGCGGTATGTAGCAGTGATTTAACAATGAGTTAAAAGGGAACCAATGTGGACCGTATGGACTTTGTAGGATATTTTTTAGTTTGTTACAGAAATGTCACAAAGGGCTATAAGTGGTTAAGAGATTTTCGTTTTGGAAATTATATAATTTTTAATTATATGACCTGAGGGGTGTACCCAGATAAAATGTTTGGGGTGATTTTAAATTTTTATTTATAGACTTGGTAACATTTTTTTATTAAGGGTGTCCCAAAAGTAACTGACATTTTAATTTTTTAATAAATCTCATTTAAAATGGCCGCCTCAAACTTGCTTGCATACGCTATACCTTTTCATGAAATTTTTCATTACATTCTGCCATAATTCTGGATCAATTGCTGCAATTGGATTTCCGTTTTTGTCCGAACGGGCGAAATGGGCACGACCACTCATATTCGTGTTCACAACTCAACTTATTTGACTCAAATAGTTGGCTCAAACTTATTAATTTAATTTACCACAGGGTTGTGACGCGGTGCTTGCTTTATGATAACCGAGAAGTGTGCGGGTTTTGCGAACTGTTTCAGAAAAATGTTCACTTTTTTTTTAGGGAATTTTAACTATTTGTACGCCTTGTTCGACCTTGAATTTCTCCATGACTAAGCCTCAATGCCTTCTGTTGGCGCTTGTCATAAAAACAATAGGGTCCGATCAAAATATCAGTAATTTATGAACAACCTTTACAACATATAAACATTCTGTCTTTTTTATAAAGATAATAAAAAAAGGAAGATACAATTTGAGTATTCGAGGTGACGAAAACAAACGAATTTCTGAAGCGAGAACATTGTCCAATAAAGGGGTGCACAAATGTATTTGCTTCTTTGACATCACTTGTAGTAGAACTGAGCAAAGAGATCGCAAAAGACCGTAACGGTTGTTTCTCAGAGAACAAGTAATATTTTAACTCTCTCCCTGTCGGATCAAATAACATAGACCCCTTTTACATTGGTCAAGACTTGAAAGCAATGAAAGTGAGAACAAAAGGGAACACGAAAAAAATTGATGGTACAGAGACATTGGTACCGTCAATTTTTCTCCCTTTCGTCGCTTCCGATTTGCGGCGAATTGCCCACAAACTCTGAAAATTGAATTCAATTCTTGACCAATGTGAAAGGGGTGTTTTTTCATGTGAGTGAAAAAGTAAGAACGATAAATCGTCGCAAAATCGCTGGTACCAACGATTTTTTGGACGATTTTAATTTTCGCCTTCTCTTCGGCTCTTGGGTCCATAAACAGAAAATCGGTGAGAGAAATGGAACATACGCAATTTGCTCTCATCGATTATTGCAATTATCGGCCGCTATCACGGCAAAAAATTAGTTTACTTTTCACCAAATACATCAAAATTAGTATGCATCAAAATTAGAAGAACTTTAAGCTGCTACATATCATTTGTACTACGTGCATGTATTTCAAAGTAATTTACAGCGATCACGCAAGGCTACTGATGAGTTGGTGCAGCGGCCAACATTTGTCTCGTTTACTCTTTCGTTTTTTCGTATAAAAACGAAGTGTCGCTAAAGCCTGTATGATACTTCATTAAATAGCTCGTTAAAAATGATAACTAGAGCAATTCAAATAGTACGAATGCATAGATTCAATTGGTGTGAGTGAGTACGCATATAAAGGGTGGTTACATTTTCAGGGCCGATATTGATTTTGAATAAAACACAAATTATTTAGGAAATTATTATAATTTAATTTTATTATGATAATATTGGTCTGGTTCAATTATATATGGAATAAAATATTGGCCAAATGGTCGTCGCGACCTCGGCGGCACACCTCCATCCGACGGTCTAAATTTTCGATGACGCTGAGGCATAAGTGAGGTTCTATGCCGTTAATGTGCCGAATTATCTCACCTTTTAGCTCTTAAATTGTTGCTGGCTTATCGACGCACACCTTTTCTTTCAAATACCCCAAAGAAAGAAGTCCAACGGTGTCAAATCACTTGATCTTGGCGCCAATTAACATCTTCGAAAATTGATCATCGAGCGTGAGTGGTGCAATTGTTGGGCACGACGACGAGTTGAGGTGGACGACTCTTCAGCCACACTATTGCGAACAGCAGCAATATTTTCTGCAATACGAGCTGTACGAGCATGCACTGGTGTTTTCACATCTACTACAGACCCGGTTTGCTCAAATTTTTGCACGATTTTTCCGATTGTACGCACATTTGGACGATTAAATTGATCGAAAAATCACGAAGTGCACGATATGCATTTTGATTTGAACGCCCATTTTCATAATAAGGCAGAATAACTTTAACGCATTGCTTAATTGTGTTCATGTTCATGGTTCATGGATTGAGTTAGTCTGAAATTGAGAAATGTCAAATGAAATGCAGAAAAAAACTTGACGTTTAGGCGTGGTTCACATTCAACATCGGCCCTTAAAATTTAACCACACTTTAGTACTAATTGGAGAAAAAAATGTGGGACATACATACTGTATTTTCATTGCAATGTTTTGGCCGTTTCTTTCAATTCGTTCGTCGTTAAGTTTCGATCAAATATTTACTCTGAAATTTTTTGCTATTAATAATTAATTTGATATTTTTAGAGTAAACAAAACTATTTAAGAAAATTGGATGCTGAATTGGAAGTGATGTGTGTTGCTAAAATTAATTTATTAAATGCAGCTGCTCTTAAAAACACCTTAAAAAATAACAACGTTTATCCTTTTCTTACAAAATATGTCTGTCCTGCCCATGCGCCACTTGTTTTCAGATTTTAAAATTGGACAAAAAAATGAAGTGTCATACAGGCTATTCTCATATTCTTATGTCCACATGTTTATTAAATTTTAGCATTTTAGTTTGGGGAATTTCATGAGAAACGAAATAGATTCTGTCTATTTTACAATTTACATTGTTGTTGCTTCATTAGCTAATTTTTTCCGATGATGCTTATAAGCAAAGTGTTATCAAAAAAACTTTTACAGGAACGTAAAACGAAGGAACGAAAAACCAAAAAAAAAAAACTTGTACTGATTTATGCAGCTTGCATGAATTATTTTTTGTAATTTTTTTAGATAGTTTTAAATCTTTAATTTTAGTAATTTTTTTAGTATGCAATAGCTTAAGTTAAAAATTAGGCTTTGAATTATTGAAAGAATAATTGAAATTAATCTAGTAGTTCTTAAGTTTATTTCACATCAATATACGTGATAAGCCTTTTATATAATAGTATAGAGCAACGATCCCCATCGCCTAACTCTTTCCACTCTTATACAACAACTTCAGTATTTTCATGATTGTTGTAATTCGGCAAATCGTTCACAGGCGCAGCTGCACCGCAACAATATAGGCGTGTATGTTGTTGTTATTAGTAAATATACCCAGTAAACCAAAACTACCGTTTTTGAATTCATTTATGAACCTTTTCGGGTAGAAACGTTCATTTTCGGCACTCATTTCGGAACCCTTTTTATATCATACGTCGGACTAAAATGCCTCTCAAAAACGAACCTTATTTTGTTCGCAAATGAGTTAAAAAAGAAACATAAATTATCCTCTTTTTTGTTCGGAAATGTGTTAAAAAAAGAACCATAAAAGTTCTTTTTCGGCACTCGGAAATTAACCATTTTTAAATCAATCGCCGGACGACAATGCCTTTCAGAAACAAACTGTTTTTTCTTCGGAAATGAGTTCAAAAATTAACCATACAAAAGTTTTTTTGTACAAACCGAAACGAAATTGAACCCTTTTTGTATCAATCTTTGGACTGAATTGCCTCTCAAAAACAAACCATTTTTTGTTCAATAATGAGTTAAAAAAAGAACCTTTTTGAATTATAAATTTTATTATTGCATAATACTATTTATAATTACATATCGACATTTTGTTAAAGAAGAAATGATTATTACTAAAATTAGAGATCATATTAATCATTGGGTAAATAGGATTAATATACCTGGGCTGGAATTCACGCATTGTGTTTTTCATGATATTGATGTTTCAAAGGGGAAAAGGCGTGATTGTTTTCCAATTTGACAAACTTCCAAATTATATATGAAAAATCAAAATAGTTAAGATATTAATTGGGGAATTTATTTGATTACATTTTTGCATGGAATGTTTTCGCGGTTTTCATTCTATTTGGGCTTGATTTTAATTTTTGATAGAAATGTTGAAAATTTTCATGCGTGTAGAAGTACATCCATCTCGCACTGGTAAAAAGTTCATATGACGTTTGTACGAAGGTTAACATTTTCATTTTAAGTTCCTTTATTCACCTGATTTTAGAATATAAAGGGTAACATTTATGATTTACTTGTGAACTCATTTATGAACAAAAAATGGTTCGTTTATGAGAATTTGTTTCCTACTGATATGATAAAAAAATTATACTTTTTTGAACTCATTTCAGAATGCAAAAAAAAAAACATAAATGATTCATTTCCGAACTCATTTATGAACAAAAAATGGTTAATTTACAAGGAAGTCTTACCTACTGAAATGATACAAAAATGATTCATTTACGACTCAAAATAAGTTTTCAATGAATTTCGCAAAATATGCACAATTTTTCTTTATGGAAAAAGCTTTGACGAATTTAATCTTTTATAACAAGCACTTTTAAGCGACAAAATAAAACAGAAAAAATTAAAAAAAAAAAAAAAGTCTAACAAAAACGTTCGCAAAACTCTCACCTTACTCAAAACCTTCGCTTATGGTTCAGTGGGTAGCGTGTGCGACCGCGCATAATTCTTGCTATGTTGAAGGTTTCTTGTTGGCAATTTTGCAAAGTGTTTTGTCACCGGTTGGTTGTAAACATATATTCACTTGCGTGGATGCACTGAAAGAAATCAGTAGATCAAATCTAGAATTATTTTAATTTCATAAATCTAGTTAATAAGAATAAATTATCTTGATGAATAAAACTGGCGAAAAGAGAATTTGAAGAACACTGGGAATATGAATATATTTTTTTATAAATAATAAAAAAATGCAGAAACCTCAGTGCAAACAACTTACTTTTGAAATGAGAGAGAGCAACATTAAAAGGCTTTACAGAACAAAGCATTTAGAAAATTATAGAAACTTGAAAGGAATCCCTCGTAACGACCTCAATGCTAAATTAAAATCAGTGAGATCTGGGTAAATCAGAATATATTCTAGCTAGGAAAAAGCTGAACACTTATAAAATGACATTATTGATTGATTGACATGACATTAGAATTAACATTTTTAAAGTGTACATATGAACTGATGAGCTGCAGTGAGCGTTACCGGTATGCGTGTTGTTGCTTTAATGAGTTTTGTCATGTTAATTATTAATAATTGCACTGTATCTAAGGATATGTTGTTGGTGTTTTTTTGTTGTAATTGTAGTTGCATTTTTAAAAAAAATTTTTTGGTGATCTCTGATATAGAGTATAGATAAAATAACAAAAAAATTAAATATTGTTTTTTTTGCCACAACCCCTTCTGAACACATCCTTCTTCAAACTGACTGTCTTAATGATTATTCGAACCGAAAAGGGTTTTTTATTTTGAAAAAACTGTCAACAGTTTTCATATTTCAATTTTACTGTAAGTTGAATCCTGTACTCAGTTTTATTAAATTGACCCTAGTTTTTCTCATAAAATGAAATAGCACACAAAATGAGATCCTAGAGAACAATAAGTATAACAGCAAACTGTAGGCAGAGTAAAAATCGTTGAAAAATTTAAATTAAGATATTTCTAAAGCGTTTCTTAGAAAAATTCTTTGCTTATGTTGTAAAATATATGTAACTGAACTTTTTTTCATATAATATCTAGCTATTTTACTGCATTTTTGCATTTAAGATTTCCATTTTAAAATTAATTAATTTCAAATCAAATAAATTAATAAAATACCAAATATTTCATTTTTTTAAAGCATACCAAGAGTTTTGGAGGATTGTACTAGCTCCTGCTCAAGAAGTGACAATCAGGCATGCGCATGGATAAAGAAAAATGATTCCTTTGAATAATGAGATACACAGTCATAACTGCCATTGTAGAAATACTGCAAATATTTCTGGTAAGTTGTATACATATAAAAGATATTTTGACAATTCTATTTTAGTTTACAATCTGTTAACATGTAAAACTCCACGCTGAATAAGTAAAACCCGACTAAATCAGAGTCGGGTTCAGCGAGTATTTTAATATAAGGAATGACTAGCAACTACTTTATGTAACAATACAAAATAATTACTTTTCTTTTTGCAATAAGTTATATAAAAAACCTAAACATGTAACTTTTTTTTTCTTACACAGAACTTGTGGGTTTTACCTTTAATATGTTTTGCCGTGATATAGAAATAGGAGAAGCAGGACCATGCAAGTTTCGACAGTAAGTCCAACTCTTTTCTTATTTACATATTTAACTAGATTATACCCGCCGCGCTTTGCTGCGCTCAGCGTTTATCTCTTAAAAGTGAACGTAACTCTTTTTTATTTAAAAAAAGGACGAAAAACTGATTTCTATCGAATTTAAATTAGAAATCGTACGGGCGAAAAGGTATGCACTATTTTTGCAATATCTAAAGAACCGCTCATCCGATGTTGTACAAATAAGATGTTGTAAAAACCGTGCCATGAATTACCAAACAGGCCCTAAAAATTTGAACAACACCATTGGAACGGTTCAGAAGTGATGGAGTAACATACGGACACCATTAGATTTTTATATATATAGATTTATGAAAAATAACTAGTATCGCCTGTGACCAAAATTCGGCCATAAACACATGCAAAAAAAAAGAAAAAAAATATTTTTTCCACATGTCTGTCTTTTGTTTGTTAACGGAACTTCCCCGAATTTGGAACATTTATATGAGATTTTTGTCAATGAAATATATGGCCGAATCACCATGTTTCGTACATGAATCGGAAAAATTACGCAGAATTCTCTTACGAATTCCTTAAGAACGGAACTACTGGGTAGTGCTTATTTGCGGCGGAAAATTTTGGCTAGAAATCCTGGGTATACAACAATATAAAATATTTATTACATACTTTGTGGCTCCACAACAAGGGGGAAAGATGTAGCGAAGTGCGTTCCAACAGAATTAGGTTTGTTCAAATATTGTCCAAGTATTTCTACAGAAGTGAAAAGGAGCTTTTCCAAAGCAAAGATAAAAAGTTAAGTTAAACTTTTCATTGATTGAGCATATTCAAGAGCATCTTTTGTTAATTTATCAAGCTCTTTTAATCGCTTAAAATCAATTTTTTCATGTATACTGCTCATTACGTATACTGTAATGTATATACTCATTTTATTTACTCTATTTAGGTCTTTGGCTGAATCACCCTATCAGTCAAATGCATTGAATAAATATTGGCAGAGATATGGCATGATTCTAGCCAAAAGTCCTATGCCTATTTTTCAATTATTTCATTTCAATTTTTCAATTAGTAAGATTTAAACATTTTTTAAAAATTATAAGAGTTATAAAAACATAACAAAAACTTATCAAAGAGTAAAAGCTAACAAATAAATAATAAAAATATTTACTTTTATTTTTATCTTATCTTATCTTATCTTGCTAAGTAACAAAACACAACACTCTGCAAACTGACAGGCTGGAATCCTTTATTCATCGGTAATAGTTCTTAGATACTAGTATAGAGTGTTTTATAGGGAAAAATGCTGGAATAGAACAAAAAAGGAATAACACAAAAGAACTAGAAACCCCTAGAAAATTATATTATAGAAAATAAAGGCAGGGTAAAAATAGCCCAACGAGAAAAAAGCACTCCGTAAGGCCTTTTTGAGTGCTTGCAAGTCAGCTGAAAGCGCTGACTCCATGTATGACACTCCATTGTAATTCTAACATTGCATGTCATTGAAAAAAGTCTTAAATTTTGCTGATTTTGAATTGCTTTAAGGCCGGCAATACATTTAGAGGAGAGTAAAAAAGAGTGATATTGAGGTGATGATTTTTATAAGAAGAAATTTATATTTATAGAGTTTTAAAATTTTAAAATTTGGTAAAATATTTACTTTTGTTTAAAAAAAATAAATTTTCAAAAACAAAGATGGCGCTGGCTACAACAATTGTTGTAAAATACCTCTTTTCGCACTGCGAGCACTCTGCTCGCTCCTACCCGAAAAAAAATATTTCTAAATCTTTAAACGTAATCAAAATATCTCCTATCTGAATGCGATAGAATTCTAAAAAAAGTCTTTTCTAAAAATTTATACGTACTTGGAAAAAATAAATTCAGTTTTTGAAGAATTTTTTTCCTTCCAAATAGAGAAGCGAGAGAGAGATTTTTGAATTCGTTCAAAATAAGAGCTAGAAGACAAACATCAATACTGCTTTAAAAGACCTCGCTTGGAAAGCTTTGGGTCAGCAGTTCGTTTTTATTTTTGATATAAAAGCAAAAAATCTACGTTCTGCTCGAAACAATAAATACAACAATGTTTTTCATTTTAAGGCAATTCATTTTTCAATAGGTTTCTTATAAAATAACATAAAACTTATAATTATTCAATAAAAAAAAACAATAAAAATATATATATATATATATATATGAATAAAAATGCAATTCATTTTTTTAAGAATTCCTAAAAACAAAATATAAATTAAAAAATGCCACAATTTATTTTTCATGTATAAACTGGTACGAGCCCGACCTCAGAAAATAAGATGACTCATCTTTTTTCAAAAAAACTTCTCACGCCTTCTATGGTTTAATACTAACGAATTGTTGGTGCCAAAGAATGGAATCGTGAAAAGAAGTAAACAAAGAGCACAACAACAAGTCTTTGCAGAATTAATGTAGTCAATTTTCTGAACCTTTGCTTTGTGCAAAGAAGTAGAAAAACATTGCTTTTTAAATTGGAAAGCACACATCTGCAATTCCGCTTAGGTTATAGCAGAAGGTGTGCTTATAAGAGTTTCAAAGTTAATGGACTGCATGAGCCACAGAAGATTACTGATGAGTTGGTGTAGCGACCGACGAAACAGCTGTCTAGTCCGCTGGTGGTTGTTCTGTAAAGAACATTGTTGTTGTGGCAACCTGTTGCTTCATGAAATTACTTAGCATAAAGCTCTCGAGTGTAATTCTTAAAAATTAATATTTTTAAAAATTCCTAAAAACTAAATAGCAATTAAATATAGTTATATGTTCTCTTTGCTTACATCCTCAACCTTCTTTTTAAATGTTTTCCTATAAAAACGATTTTTATATGTCCAAAATCATTTTTTGATTGCAGCTTCGTAGTCTTGAAAATCAAAGCTTTCGTTCCCGACAGCAGCTGTAATACATAACGTTTGTAAAAACCAATTTTTAATAAAATTTTTGGCTTATTACAAAAAACGCTGTTACAGATGACACAAAAAATTAATTGAAACACGTCAATTCATGCGCACTTGTATCAAACAACTGATTGAAAGCATGCCTTGCTTTTTTCTTTGTTCGTTTTTTTCTTTTGTTCGTACCCATTGTTGTGTCCGTTGCTGAGCGCACTTCATGTATTTCTCGCTTGCACAGCAACAAAATAAGTGCTGACGTTTTGCTCATGAAGTCACGATGGCCCGTTGGGAGCTGCAAAATTTAAATCGCTACCTTAATATAGAAATGCCCTACCTCAAAAGTCTCTAAGTCAATAGTAGAAGGAAAAAACTTTATAAAAAATTAAGTTCTGTAGTTTCAAATTTTTAGTAAACGAATTTTTTTATTAAAAACTATAAGCGGTGTAGTGATATTACAATTTGTTTACTTCATAAATTACAGAACTTTGTCTTTTATCGAGTTTTTTTTTTCCTATAATGTAAAAAAAATTGAGTTAGGGCCCTTCTATATTATGATAGCGAAATGTAGAAACTTTGAAAAATGTTTTGTAGTATTTTTTTCCTAGTGTTGTAAATAATATGTAACTGAATTTATTTTTTATATTATAGCCATTTTACTTTATTTTTGCCTTAAAAATTGATTTAAAATTTTTGTAAGCACCTTCTTAATTTCAGGTTTAATAAAATTAAAATAACAAAACTACAAAAATCACTAATTTTTTTTTTAGCCAAACATCATATTTCAGAAATTGTGCAAGTGTGAGAAATTGTTCAGAAGGTGAAGAACAGAAATGCGCTGTAAGAATGATAAACGGGGACTATAAATGTCGGATATTTCAATGTAATACGGATTTGGAACGTCATAACTGCATACATATCAATAATAGAAATGCTACAGGTATGTTGTCAAGATTTAAAAGATATTAATTCACTTTTTATTGAAGTTGTCAACTTTATTGATATTGTGGCAAAAGTCTTTAGATATTTGTATCTGCAACATTTCAAAATCATTTAATATGTCAAATTCAATATGTCAAAATTATATAATTATTTTCTTCTTGTTATCCCTCTAAGAAAAACTGCACGTAAGCGTAAAGATACGTGCCCTGGCCACTTAAATGTATTGGTACTACGGGGGCTGTTTGAAATTCAGTGAATTTTTAATTTCCCGCGTAGTAACTTTAAATATAACACTGATCCTGTCAACTATCATCTGTAATAGACTACTATCAAAATTTCAAATCGCTGCGACGCTTAGTTTGTGTTTGGCAGCCATTGACAGCAGATGATCTTGTGAATTTTGGCGAAGAAAAGTGAACTTCGTGTGCTTATTAGGCATTTTTTGCGCAAAAAAACCATCAGCCAAACCAAGAAAAGAGTTGATAAATACTATGGGGACTCTGTACCATCGATTGGAATGATTCACAAGTGGTGTACTGAATTCCGATGTGGTCCTACAGCACAAGCAACGCCGAACGTTCTGGACGTCCAAATGAGGTCACCACACCAGAAATAGTCACTAAAATTCCCGATATCGTTTTGACCGATCACAGAGTTAAAGTGCGCGAAAATTTTAAGGCTATAAGCATCTCAGACAAATGGGTGTAGAACATTTTGCGAAATCATTTGAATATGAAAAAATTACCCGCGTTTGGTCACTCTCGACCTTAAACGCGATCGTGTGACTGATTCAAAGGCGTGTTTGGCGATGTTGAACAAAGAAAAGAAGGTTTTTTCCGTCAATTACTAACCGTGGACGAAACATGGATCCATCATTACACATCAGAGACAAAGGAACAGTCGAAACTTCACCGGTCGAACGTGCTCCGAAGAAGGCGAAGACGGTGCTATCGGTCGGAAAGGTTATGGTGGCAGTATTTTGGGATGTGCGCGGTATAATCTACATCGATTATCTTCCAAACAGAACGTTCAATAGGGAGTACTATGCAGCCGAATTGGAACGTTTGAACGACGCTTTGAAATAGAAACGTCTCCATTTAGCAAGGAAAAAAGTGCTCTTCCCTCAAGACGTTCACACATGCCCAGCTTCCATGGTAAAATTCCATGAGTTGAAGTACGAATTCCTATTAATTTCATCCAGCATTTTCTCCATATTTGGCCCCCAGCGCATATTTTCTGCTTCCAAACCTGAAGAAATGGCTCGGTGGAAAGAGATTCACCACCAGAGAGAAGCTCCACCGAAGCAGAGGCCTATTTTGAGGTCCTTCCAAAAACATATTTTTCGGATAGAATCAAAAAATCGGAGGATCGTTGGACGAAGTGTATCGAGCTTAAAGGAGACTACATTGAGAAATAAAACCTTTTTGGCCGTAAAAATCATTTATTTTTTCATTTTTCACTGAATTAAGAAATGGCCCTCGTACAATGCTAAGGCGGTTCCCAAACAAGAAACAGGTTCCCAAAAGCGGTTCGTTCACGAAAATTTTTAAGTTGAAATAATTTCGTCTTATTTTAATATGAAAATGTGCAAGTACGGTACGGTTTCGTTTCGAAAAATGCTTTACGTTTATTTTTCTTAGAGGGATGTTTTTGAACGCAATATAACAAAATAAATTGCATTCTCTTTTTGTCTAATATAGGAATTATGATGCGTTCTAGCCATTTTTCTTATTGCCGTAATACAACATTAGGAGCAGAAGGACCATGCAATTTTACCATGTAAGTTGTCAAAATTTAATGGTATTTTTATTAGACAAAACCTTTTTAGCTGACTTTAGAATGGAGCAGGTACTCAAGTTCGTTGGTTCCTGTTTTTTTTTTTTTGGTTTTTTTTTTTTTTTGTATGTACACCAGTAACTCCTAAAGCACTTGACCAATTACCGATAACACTAAGGTGACCATTTAAGAAAGTAGACAGTATTCAACAAAGGGGCGTGGAAAAGTCCGTATATCCGTTGATATTGACACTACGGTATTGAAATTTAGTACAGGGATAGACACAATTATTGCAAAGTATGCTGCAAAGTAAGTGGGTATTCGACAAAAAAGCGTGACAATATTAGAAAAATACTGCATCTCGAATAATATTGACGCTAGAGTACTGAAATGTCGATTAGGGGAAGACACAATTATCACAAATTACAGTCAAGAAAGTGGGCGTTATTCGACGAATAGGCACAATTACACAATCACGTCAATGGCAACAGGAGTAGGCACAATTATTTAAAACTAGATTACGCCAGTGGTCAAAATTCGACCTTTTCGCCATGTCACCCCCGAGCCACGCCGGGTATTCCAGCTAGAATTTTTCCTTAAAATCTATTCAGTGCACTTTTTATCCCTACTCTTAATTATTAAAAAAAAAAACATCCAAATCATCATCTGATTCATTTAAAAAAAAATCATCAAAATCGGTTGAAAAACACAGGAGAAAATGGTACTGAGCTGTTATGCCTTCGCCTATTTATATAAAGATTACGATCAAGAGATTGCGCATCATTCAACTGAAAGGCGTGGCAATATTAGAAAAATACTGTGCCTCGAATATTGAAACTAGGGTACTGGAATTTAACACAGGGGTAGGCACAATTATTACAAATAACGGTCAATAAAGTAGACGTTATTCGACAAAGAAACGTAGCAATATTCGGAAAACACTGTATCTCAAATAATATTGGCACTAAGGCACTGAAATTTAGTACAGGTATAGGCACAATTATTACAAATTACGGTCAATAAGGTGTGCGTTATTCTACAGACAATAGTAGCAGTATTAGAAAAACACTGTATTTCGAATAATATTGGCACTAGGGTAATGGAATTCGTTACAAGAATGAGTAGAATCCTTACAAAACACGATAAAGAAAGTGGGCGGGATTCAACAAAAGGTGTATTACTATTAGAAACCAATGTATCTCAAATAATATTGACCCTAGGGTACTAAAACTCGTTTGTACTTTTTTCGAAAATTTATCATATTCTCTAAAAAGAAAGAAATAAAAACTTCTTAACAAAAAAAAACGACTTCAAAATCACTAAAAAGAAAAAAAAGATTTTTAAATTACATTCCCTATTAATTTTTTGGAAAAATTTGGTAATTTAGTTAGATATGTTATTCAATTGGAAATATTATTATTGTAATTTTTTCTAATTTGTTTTATTATCATAAATATAATAATTTTTTATGAATATAAACGCTTTCAAGTCGGCACTAATCTTTGGCACAAAATCATTATCTTTTTACCATCTCTGCACTATTTAAAACATGTTGCGTTAAGTAAGAGATAAGAGGAAGAGTTAAGAAGTGTAAGAGTAAGTTAAGTAAGAACAAGATTTCCAATTCAATAATACACAGGGTGTCCCGCAATTGAGTGCAACTATTTACGGAGCTGAAATTTTATTTTGAGCAAAAAATCGTATGGGAGGGGGGGGAGGGGGGTCTGTTTTCACATTCTTAGGAGCTACAGGGTTAATTAATATGTCACGACTGTGGTTTACGTTATTGTTTCTAGCAGTAAAACTAACTGACATAAAACTTATTTTGATAAGACATTTTTAAGGCAATAAAATTACCTTTCCAACGGTATATCAACAAATCCCACCAACTTAACCGTTACGGAGCTGTGATCGTGTGAAGATGAAATCAATCGTTTGACACTACCAAATTTCAACTTTGAGTGCAAATTTCTCAGAATTTTGCGTAATAAACTGAAATTTTTTTTTTGATCAATTTTGTATTTTATTTAATTTTCTTTTCAATGACACCAAAAATATAAACATATCTTTAAAAATAAAAAAGTTGGCTGTACTAAAAAAATTATATTTATTAGAAAACAATGATAAATAATGACTTTACAATTAGTTATGCAGTAGATAATATCATTGTTTTCTAATAAGTATAATATTTTTAATACAGCCAACTTTTTTATTTTTAAAGATATGTTTCTGTTTTTGGTGTCATTGAAAAAAAAATTGAATAAATTACAAAATTGATCTTAAAATAAAATTTCATTTATTACGCGAAATTCTGAGAAATTTCCACTCAAAATTGAAATTTGGTAGTTTCAATCGATTGATCTCATCTTCACACGAGCACAGCTCGGTAACGATTAAGTTAGTGGGGTTTGTTGATATACCGTTGGAAAGGTGATTTCATTGCCTTTAAAATGAGCTACCAAAATAAGTCTTATATAAGTAAATTTTTCTGCTAAAAACAATAAAATGAAGCTAAGTCATGAAATATGAATTAACCCTGTAGCTCCAAAGAATGTGAAAATAGACCCCCCCCCACCCCTCACATACGATTTTTTGCTCAGCTCGACATAACCTTTCAGCTCCGTAAATAGTTGCACTCAATTGCGGGACACCCTGTATATAAATATATTACCAAATTTGACAAATCAATTGATGGGAAATGTAATTTAAAATTCGTCTTTAATTTGTAGTGATTTTGAAGTTGTTTTTTTATTTGTTAAATAGTTTTTTCATAGAAATTCAATATATTTTTAATAACTTAAATTGGTTTTAGATTAAAGCTAACTGACAATTTCTTGGGTTTTTATTGTAAAAAATTCTTAAATTCAAGAGAAAATTTTAAGAAACAGCATTATTTCGCAAACTGTTATTCTTTAATTTCAAATCATAGCCGTGATAAGTGTGCAGTGTTACTTAAAGAACGACTGTCAACTGTCTAATACAATTATTTTACTTTTTGCAGTAAAAAATATAACATATTAAAAAAATTATATTTTATTTTTATTTCTGCCTTATAGGTCTTCTATAACATAACCCTCTGCTGATTATACGGACCGCAAATATTTTTTTTTTGTTATCAAAATAATTTCGAGAGTTTCTTTATTATAATTTTATTGTAAGTAGAATCCTGTACTCAGTTTTATCAAATTGGCTCAAGTCATGGGCTCAAATTACTACAAAGTAAAAAATAACTTTAAATTACTTTTCCAATTTATTTCTTGGTCAAATTTGATAACTCACTTATATATATTATGATAATGGCAACCTACTATTATTTTAATTTTTTCCACTTTTTGTATTATATCTGATTATATATTAATTTCTTTATGAATATAAAGCCTTTAACGTTGGCACTTATATAATCAGACTTTTATAAAATTAACGCTTTCGATCACTGAACACAAAAAGTTAAAAATAGTGCAAAGATCTCAACTTCAAAGGCTTTACATACATAAAAAAAATTGCTCAGATTAGCACAACGTCCTTCCAAGAGGTTTTCAAACATTGGTGCGATATTTTAATTTTTGAAAACGATCCAATAAAAACGCAGTAGCCGAACGATAATTTTTTAGTGCAGTTGAGAATGAGTTTTATTTTGGCTGTATTAGCTTTTTTGTTTATACTCGGTTAGTTTTATTTTGGGCCGTGAAAAAATAGCATTAATTTTCTATGCCCGAATTTTTGGATCAAAAAAAGAAAAAGGATAAAACAAACTCAGCTATGAAAAACCTTTTAAAAAATGCTTGTGAAAAGTGTTTGAATCGCATTTCAATGAGATTTCACATGAAATATGTTTCAATGTAGTGGAAAGCATTGAACGTCTTTTTAGAATGATTGGACGTTGTTAAAAAATGGGGAGGCGTGGCATTTCAAAAAATGTGTTTGGTGTGTTATTTACGAGTATAATAAATAAAACATGTTTTGCACAAAAGTATCAAAAAAATTTTAAAAATATTCGGGCTAATCTGAGTTAATATATTTATTTATGATAATAAAAACAATAAAAAAAATTAAAATAAGATTTCGAATATAATAATATGCATAAATAATATATGGAATTTGACCAAGAAATTAATAGAAAAAGTAATTTTAGATTATTTTTTACTTTGTAGTGATTTTTAAGTTAGTTTTTTTGATGTATAGAATGTTTTATATGTAAAGGAGCTTGACAAGAGCCAAAAAAAAAACACTGAGGACGGTTAAATCACAAAAAAAATTTCAACTAAGATACTTTTGTAATATTTTTTCAAAAAAAAAAATGTTTTCGATATAATAAACAAAATGTGCACTGTATTAAAAATTGCAGATTCTAATCAATATATTTCCCAAAATAAAATTTTATATTTTAAACCTTTAGTAAATTTTTTCTATAAACATTTTTTTATTAATAATGCAACCATAAAAAATATATAACGCAATTATAATTAATTATGAAAAAACAATAAACAGTTATACATTTTTATTCTAACTGAAAACAAACTTTTATTTTTTATTACTTTTTTTTAAAAAAAAAAATTTCCATTTCAGAGAATAAATTCTTATGCTTAAGACTACAAGCATAAATGCATAAAATTCAAAAGCTTTGCATACATTTTTCAATTTTAATGTTAAAAAAAAAAATAATTTTTTAGCTGGTATTGGTATACTTTCGTCTCAGTTACTTCTAGTAAACTGCTTTTTATTGAATTCGGAATCAATTTGGAAGTATTGTCAGGTAATATTTTATTCCTTTCCTCTAGAATTATCTGTTTCAGCTGCACTTTGTTTGATATCTCATATATTTTTACTTTCGCTCGAGTAAGCCTCAGAGCTCCTCTATAGTATTGTGATCCGGTAATTGACTTGCAATTGTAAGCGAGACAAGTTTTGATTAACAGTGAGTTATGCGCCGGGTCGTTATATTGTACCAGCATGAAATCACGTCGAAGTCACAATCTATCAGCACTGGCTTTAAATTATTTTCCAAAAAGGACAAATATTGGAATTTGCCCAATTGTACCCATAGCGAAAACCAAGAATCCTACGCCATTAGCTGCCATGGCACCTCAAATCAAACACTTGCACCTTCATATTAATCAATTGGCTGTAAAGTTTAATCATATGAGGTAAAGTGAAATAATGGGTCTTCACCAAACAAAACAGCTCACTGGGAGTCACTCCCATACAATGAGTTGGACTTATTTAGACAATTAATTATAACCCTGAGATCTGTTTATGTATTTTAACCATGCCTTCTTAAAGAAACTGTTATTAACTCGAATTTATTTGGACTTTATGGGCTTCGAAATATCAGGGCTCTAAAAAGTGATTGATTTTGTTTATTGCTTCAGGTAATCGTTTATTTATTTATCTGAAACCGTTGCACGTGCATTAATCAATATTTAACCATATTTATTAAGAGATACTGCTTTTAATATTATTTGTATCTGATAGGCCTTAAAAGACCAAAAACAAAATTATATAAAGACCTATATTATTGATTACTAAGCAATAAATTGTTATCAATTTTTTCAAAGGTATACTTCTTGTGATGTTTTGAGCATTAAATTTGTACAGGAAATTAAATTAATAAAGGAAATGCGACTGGAAAAGGCAGGTTACCGAAACTAAAATACCGGCCATATTGGGGTATATTCAAAGTTTTTAGCCGACTATAAAAGTTTTTGTATAATCTGCAAAAATATTTGTGTAATACGCTTTATTTAATTTTACCGAGTAATTTGTAGACTGCTCATTATGTTAAGGAGTTTGATTGGTATGTGCAAATTCATGTCAAATTATTTTGTTTAAAATTAATGCAAATCTAGACTACTGACTGCTCCTTATTCCAAAGAATATGTGTGGAATATCTGGTGACAGATACGCAGTGTGCGCTGAGATTGTGGAGACAGTACCTCTACAATTTACTTACTGGCGACGATTCCACCAATACCGCCTATGGAGAGCGCAGTTCAGCACCACCAATCAACGATGACGGAGTGGAAGTTCCAACACCTAGCCATGAAAAGGTTCGAATTGCTTTAGCAGCGGGTGCTGACGGCCTGTCAGCGGAATTGTTTAAAACCGACGGCGATGAATTGATAAGGCGCATGCGTCAGCTCATCAGGAACATATAGCTTGCGGAAGCATGCCCGACGATTGGAACTTGAGCGTACTTTGTCCCACACTTAAGAAATGAGACCCAACAATCTGAGCCAACTATCGAGGTATCAGTCTTATTTCCATCGTATGTAAGGTTCTCTCAAGCGTACTGTGTGAAAGATTGAAACCGATTACAAAAACACTGATTGAACTTTATCAGTGTGATTTTCGACCTGGAAAATCCACCATAGATCAGATTTTCACGCTACGACAAATCCTGGAAAAAACCCACGAAACCAAATTGACACACATCATCTTTTTGTCGATTATAAGTAACTTTGAAGTAGTCAAGGAGTTTGTATACCTTGGCACCGCCCTTAATAACAGCAATGATGCCAGCCTGGAGATAAAGCCAAAAACAACAATTGCTAATAGATGCTACTACGGGCTCAGTTAGCAACTAAGTTCCAGAGCCCTCTCTTGATCAACAAACTAACACTGTCATTCTACCTGTGCTTATTTATGGCGCTGATGCATAGGTAGTATCGCAAAATTGCGCAGCTGCTCTGGAGGTGTTCGGGAGAAAAGTTCTTCGCAAAATCTTTAGTCCTGTTGGAGCATCCGTAGAGCCGTATGAGCTCTACGAAGACATTGACGTAGTTCGGCGTATAACTGTGCAGCGACTACGCTGGCTGGGTCATGTCCATCGTATGGACGACGAAGCTCCAGCAAAAAAGGTGCTCGAGGCGAGGGTCGTTGGTCAACGACAACGAGGGAGACCATGCCTCCGATGGATATACCAGGCCGAGGAAGCCCTAACTGCACTTGGTGTATTTGATTGTAAAAGGCACGTGCAAAGCAGAGGCGCCTGACGAGAGCTGATGAGGTCGGCTGAAACCCAAACACGGGTTGTAATGGCCACCTAAGTAAGTAAGTAATGTGTGGAAAATTTGGAAGAAGTCGGGCAAAGAGTATAATTTTATTAAAATTAAGGCAGCACGCCCCTGTCTATTTCCTTCCAATTTTTTAGACTAATCACTGCTCATTATTCCTAAGAATGTATTTGCAAAATTTGGATGAAGTCAGAAAAACGGTATAGAAGGATATCCATTAAAATGAACGTATCACGCCGCCTATCCAACGACGCACTCTGGCTCAAGATTTAAAATCATTGGCCAAAAATACCCATTTTTAGTGGTAACCAATTTTTAAAATTTTTGCGACATTTTGTAGGAAATATATCCAAAGTTAGGTAGCCAAAAATGTAGGTCAAAATATCTAAAATTGTGGCAGTGGCATGCGGTTAAACACAGCTGTTTTTGCTAATTTCAGAAAAAGGTGAGTGTTTCTATTTTTCCATCGAAAGTGAATGGCCATTGCTCGGAAACTATAATCAATAGACGGTTAAATTTTTTTTTGTTGGGTTGGTAGGACTATTATCGTTGATTTATTGTGCAAGGTTGTGGCTGTACTATTTATATTTTGTTACGAAATGTTTTCAAAATGAATGTTTTTCTAACTTTAGTGGAATAGTGGAATAGAACTTCTTAAGATCAAAAAGGATCAAAAAAATGAAAGCATCCAGTTAAAGGCGAAAGTCTCCATTTTCACCCTATAAATGCTTTTACAGCCCCCACGATCCCCCCTTAGAAGCTTTTTTCATTTTACTGAAACTACTCACACAACTATTCGAATGAGGCTATTTTAAACGCATTCCTATAAGTATGCAATGATGTGTTCTATTTAAGCTTTAGGTATTTTATTGCATGCAATTTAAATGATTTTTCAGATTTATTTACACTTTTTATTCCAACTCTTTAATACAGGTGCATATACAAAATATATATACAGGTTCTGGCAATTAAAATATTGCCTAAAGTTTCTTTAACTAACCCATTTCAATCTACCTGTATGAAACATGTGGAGTTTTAGAGTTTTAAATTTTACCTTTATAGAACTGGTGCAGGTAATAAGAATACAGATACAGGTACCAATACTTGATATAGGGCTTAGGAAAGTACTACGGTATGGAAAGGCTTATAAGGAAGTGATATTCGGATACAATCTCAGTTGCTATAATATCTCAGCCATTGCAATTGGAAAGAAATGCAATAAAAAAAATTGATTCTAAACTCATGAAGATATTCAGTTATAAAGAATTGACTGTTGAGTATTTAAGAAACAAAAAAACAGGAAGAAGTTCTAAACTACGTTCAAGGAAAAATAAACTTTGAAATGCCATTGGACTTAGAAGAGAAATTAGCTGTTTTCGTTAAAAATTTAAAAAAGCGCTACAGCCAGTGTAACTGCACGAAGGAAAGAGCTTATAAGCCAAACGAAAAATGGCTGAAATGCGAGATTACTGTGCAGAGAGCTTCAAAACCTACCGACAAAATCAGCGCTGGAAGACCAAAAAAAGAACTTGACAACTGCAGCGATTGATTTTAGAGGTGGAAGCTAAAGAATATCACTGATCAAATCGGAAGTGAAAATGTTCAAGAAACTTTCCTTTATCAATTGCGAGCAAATAAAAAATATGCAAAACTGGAAATCATTGGTATAGTTATTGATGCTAGTCCAGTGAGAACAAAACAAGTTCTTAAAAGTGTACCAACACCGAGCGAGAGAAACCAGTACACAAATGAGAAGACATTGGTATTATTCTTGAAATCGAAATAAACAAAGCACCAATATACTGAGCTCAGATTGCGTGCGATTGAAAAAGGTTTACATCTGTATCCATCATATCATCACATAACTGCTGCTAAAAAGGACTGTTTGCCATCTAAAGACACTATTGCAATTACAACAATTTCGACAGAGGTACAACTGCAATCATTACTTGATCACACAGCACAACACTGGCTGCAATCATTTAAAGAAAATGAGTTGAAGCAATATGGAAACTGCAAGTTAATTTTTTTTTGCAAAATGTAAAAAATCATATTAATAATTAATAATTAAATGTTTTATTAATCAACATATGACTTTTTTTTAAAAAAATAGAGAAGTTTAAAAAATAAGAAAAGCATAGTTTCATATTAAGAGCTCAAAATTTTAAAAGTTCAACCTTGACCTTGAATTTCTCAATAAGTACTCAATCGATTTTAACAAAATTTTAATCACAACAAATTCAAGGAATTATCTGTTAGTTAAAATTACTGAAATATCTCAATCGGTTGAAAAGTTATAGAATTATGGCCAATGAAAACCTATTCTGAGCCACTATGCAACGCCTACTTTTATAAGCTACGGACTGCTTCTTATGGTAAAGAATATATTTGCAAAATAGGTTAAAATCGGACTAATGGTATACTGGAGTTCGATTAGAATTTAATTGGCATGTCCATTGTCCATTCCCACCCAATATTGTATGCTTAAAATTTCTCATTAAACTGAATAATATATGTGCACAATTTGGTAGAAGTGTTCTCCCACAACGGTGTAGATACAAATAAAAAAAAATAAAAAAACGGTATTGCCATTTCAGCCCTTAAAAGGACTTTGACCAAGCCTATTATGGTCAATTGTGTTATGCGTGTTGTGAAATTTTTGAACACAAATGATCGAGAACTGAGCCTACAAGTTCTATGCCGATTTCGAACGGCTTATGTTCTCAAGAAGCTTTTCATGGCAGTTTTACTGTCTGAGGTTTGCCATTGTCTGTAGAGAGGTGACGGGCGAACAGAAAAATTAATTCAATTGAAAAAACTTTCTGTGCCAGGTGGGATTCAAACCAGGGTTCTCTGGCGTATGGGATACGCACTCTACCTACTGCGCCACGGAATGACAAAGTTAATATACCCCTTACGCAGTAAAAAATATAAACTTTTTGAAGGGCTTAATTTTTTACACTGCATAAAGATAGACTTAAAATATCCAAAAAGGGGTAAGTTGCTACCACTGCATCATCTAAACGGAAAATCAGGAAAGCGAAAAATGTCTAAGTTGTCATAGAAATATCCTTCTAATTGAAAATGTATCAATATCCTATATTTTAAGAAATTTTTGCCAAGCCTCTTATACAAATAAAATAATGCATTTTCATTACCTCTTTAATAAATTTTGTGTCTTCCGTCTTTTTCTCAATTTTTCTTAGTTTTGGTTTCTCAATTAACCAATTACTGCTTGTTTTTAGTTAATCATATACTTATAGTAACAACTATCAAGAAAAATAATCAAAATAAACCGTGTGGTTAATCCAGTATCAATACATTTTCATATTATTTATTATTGTGTGCTGACTTTTACGAGTAACTGTAAATATTGAAACCAATTTACCATTTTTCCAAAAACAAAAAATAAATACGCAGTCAATTTGCAGAAAAGTTAAAACTTAAATTTGCCAGCATTAATTTTCATTATTGCGTTAAAACATAAGTCTTTTCTTTCCACTCTTTTAAAATGTGTGAAATGTGTTTGAAAAATTTGCTCAATTACAAAATCTTTCTATTCAAATGTTGTTGACAAAAGTGGAAGAAATCAAAGGTATGATTCCAATGATGAACACACCGAAACTTTTTTTTTTTTTTTTTGGTTGAAGGATTGGAAAACATTTGGGTATTGAACATTCAACATATCAGCAGCCAGTCTATAAATAAACATAAAACTTTCATCACATCACAAGCTGTAATTAAATAATGAACTGCATGTTTTTAAATTGTTTACACTTGTAAACAATCATGTTTTTACCGAACTTTTACCAGAAAATAGTAATTATGCATCAATTAATGTCGCTCATACGTCACGGTGACCTGAAGAACTTTTTATACAAAATTATCCAGCATTTTTGCTGTGTAAATAATATAATTTATGTAAATAGTATTTCTCGAACAATACCACATAAAAAATACACATTTGAATAGAAACGCCCCCACGCATGCATTCACTTATTGTAAATGACGTCATCTAATGTAATGCAAATATTTATTAAAAACACTTTCAAATGGAAGCGAATAAGGTACATATATAACATGCGGCATGCAGCTTGTGTTCACTTTATTTGGCAGCTGCATTTTTATGCAGCCTCTTCAGCACCCTTTCCTTCCGCTGAAATACACATACATATTTCCATTTGCATCACTACACATCATAATTATTTTAATCAAATGTGCATGAGCTTAAAATAAATTTATAACTCGAACGGCAGCAAGCTGCGTGTTGATTGAATTGCTTTTAAATTGAATTGTGTTTGTTACTGTTTTATGTTTTCTTGTTTTTTTTTTTTTACTCTTGTACAACACTTGCCGCTGGCATATATATGTATTTTGACAAACAATGCAACAATTAAAGGTCATTTGTAGGTAATTAAGCATACTTTAAATTAATTTTTCTTTTTATTTAATTTATCACATAATAAAATTTATTGTTTTTATTTGTTACAAAATTCTTGGCAATAAATTTTGGTTAACTTTTAAATTCATCAAAATGAAAAGGAATAAAAACCACCTGTCCTGGTCTATAAATTGTTCTTAAACTCATTTCTAATTTATTATTTTCATACTTAGCAATATAAAACATAAACTTTGCATAGCATAATATTAATAAATAAATATTGAGTTATGACATTTTGATATTTTTGTAACTTTTTTAAAATTTCAATTCCAACAAAAATTTAATTACAGAGATTTTATTATATTTTTGTAATCACTTGCATCACGTTATATTTGATTTGATGCTACCCACTACCTTTTTGCATGAGTTGAGAGCTATATGAACGTTTTCGGCACTCTAGAGCAGGTTGGATTTGCAGATTAGTTTTGCATCTATGATGAGGTATTCTAGATATCCCAGGTATTTTACTTGATCTGAGAAACTAAGTCTTACGTGTCCCAATTTTGGAGGTTTGATTATTGGTAAGTTGTGTTTTCTTGTAAAAAGAACTAACTCATTATTTTTTTAGGGATGGCGCCTAGCCTATGGCTATTTACCAAGTTAACAAGAGTAGTCTTTAGACTTAAAAAAAAAACGAAATGGCCATTTCAGCCCTAGAAAGGGCTTTGACCGAGGTTCTTATGATGAATTGTGGTGGTGAAATGTTTGAACCCACATGATCGAGAACTGGATCTACAAGCTTTATGCCGACTCCGAACAGCTTATGTTCTCAAGAAGCTTTTCATGGCAGTTTTTACTCTCTGAGGTTTGCCATTTTCTGCAGAGAGGTGACAGATTCAATTGATTCAATTGAAAAACTTTCTGTGTCAGATGGGATTCAAACCTGGATTCTATGGTATACAAGCCACGCACCTTAACCAGTATGCCACAGCCACTACTTTAGATTTAGGTCAGTTAAAAATATTACATGCCATCAGGTTTTTCAACGCGTGAAACTTCAAATAGAGTCATATTCTGGAATGAACTATTTTTTAGGAAATCAAAATTCACATAAAAATTAACTTCTTTAGCATTGATAAAGATTTATGAAACGTTGAGCTTATAATGTTTTCTTTTTCAGCACGACATGTTTAAGAACTCATGTTGATTTTTTTTTTTAATGTTTTCTTCTTTTAATATGACAGAAATTAATGTTTGCAACCATTAAAAACTTTGTTTTTTAATTAAACTTTAACATGAAAACAATTTCATTTGATGTCGGTAATATTTTTTAATAATTTTATTAAATTTTAACGTGTATTTCAGCTCAAAAACTTAAAATAGAAGCGAAATTTTGCATTTATTATCATTAAGCTAGTAGCGTACAAAAGTTTTAGCTGAAAGTTAAGGTTCTTAACTTAAACTTAGAAAACTTAGCATAATGCAGGCGAAGCCTGCTCCAAGGCAGCAAAGTTGCAACAAATATGCGTTGTCAACAACTCGAGTCTTATAGCAAATCCGCTTAAATGAGCGAAGCGAAACTTTCGCGAAAAGCACTTTGCGTGGAGTGTTTGTGAGTATGTGAGGGTGTATGTGTGTACTTTTGCAAATGTATATATTGTGAGTATTTGTGTGTTCGTTTTATTTTTGTTTTTGTGACACATTCACACAGACCCACATATATATATTTATAAAGACGCACTTTACTTCATTGATTCTAAGGAGTTGCTTTTGTCTTTTATGTCGTCGCTAAAACTTCACAAAAAAACAAAAATTATAATTTATGTTACTGCATTATAACACAGACATCCTTAAGAAGGCAACTTTAGTGGGAGACGCAAAAGTGGAGTAAAGCTAGTAGATCTTCACTGCTTCACAGCTACGTTCATACATCTACTGCAGAGTGATATGAAATGGAATTTTCATGTTTTTCTCCGAATTGTTCTTGTTAAATTTTACATACATACTATTTTATGCAAGTTTAACATAAAAGAAAAGTAAGAAAAGAAAAAAAAAATTTGACATACATACATCTCAGCAATCTCAATGTAAAATAAATATTTTAAAGTCGGAGCTCAAATGAGCAACCCTGAAACAAGATGTCAGAAAGAGCAAAGTTCTAGCTTTTTAGAGTTTCAAACAAGCCCTTAGTCATAAAGTTTAAGCTTTTTGTTTATTATCATATATAAAGGGTGTTTTTTTTTTAGAAGTATAGAACTTTGAAATTGAATAAAACAAGGATGAATTTTTAAAATTGCCATGAAGTTTATGGCATATGACCGCCATGGCTAGCTCGAACGTAATGTAATCTGCAGGTCAAATTTTCAATCAATTCAATCAATTGCGCGGCGAATGCTGCCCTCCAAGTGGTCGATCGTTTCGGGCTTATTAGCGTAGACTAGCGACTTCACATATTCCCACAGAAAATAGTCTAGCGGCGTTAAATTGCACGATCTTGGAGGCCAATTCACGGCACCGGAACGTGAATTTATGCGGTTACAAAACGTTTCTTTCAGTAAATCAATTGTACGATCTACGAGCTTGTTGAAACCACAGCTCCTGCACATCATGGTTGTTCAATTGAGAAACGAAAAAGTCAGTAATCATGGCTCTATAGCGGTCACCATTGACTGTAACGTTCTGGTCAGCATCGTTTTTAAAGAAGTACAGACCACCAGCCCATAAAGCACACCAAGCAGTCAGTTTTACTGGATGTAACGGTGTCTCAACATACACTTGAGGATTATCTTCACTCCAAAGACGGCAGTTTTGTTTATTAACGTAGCCATTCAACCAAAAGTGAGCTTCATCGCTAAACAAAATTCTCTTATCGGGATCAACGGCAATCTTGTTTTGGGCCCATTCACCGAATGTAGTACGCCTTTCTATGTGATCGTGTGGCTTCAATTCTTGCACGAGTTGGATTTTGTAAGCACGCGAACCAAGATCTTTCCGCAAAATCTTCCATAAAGTGGATGGACACATATCCTATTCCTGTGCACATTGGTGGATAGACTGATTCGGGTTTTCCTCTACGTTACGCTTTACAGCAGCAATGGCTTCTTCTGTATGTACATTACGACGTCTTTGTGGATGCGTCTTATCATTTAGAATAAGCGTGTAAGGGTGTGAAAACGGTCCATAGTTACTCGAATTAATTGCTCTGATGTACGATTATGTTGACCGCAAAATGGACGTAGTGCGCGATACGTATTTCGAACAAAACCATTATTTTCAAAACAAATTTGCACAATTTGGGAGCGTTGTTCAGGCGTCAGTCCATTTATATTGAAATTCAAAGCCAAACTAAACACAAATCACTTGACAGCTGACAAAATGGCCGTCAGTTAAAACAGTGTTGCCAACTTAAAGTTCTATACCTATAAAAAAACACCCTTTGTATATGATTACATATATGAATTATATGATTATACGAGTATCGAAATATGTTATTCATTAACTGATATTTTTAAGAAACATGGCAAATAATAGCATGTTCACACAGAGAGTTTAGTTTGAGCTTCCAGTATAAAGTTGAGTTTTGTCGCTGAACTCAATCAGCTCAGATTTTTAGCATAAGCTTAGCAGAGACTACAGCTGCTAATAAATTAAAAAGCTAACGCTAAAATTTAATATCAGTTTTTTAGTAAGGCTGAATATAAACTCTAGAGTTTCCAATACAATTTTGCTGGATTGAACTCAACTGAACTGAACTGAAGTTTATCAAAACTCAATTTGAGAAATGCCTAAAAGTATGCTAATGTTCTAAAAAAATGTACGTTCAGATGCAAATTTTTAGACCGTACTGTATGTACAATACAGAGTTATGAACGATTTTTTCTGCGAAATATCAAACTCAACTAAACTCAATTCTGTTGACACTTCTCTGTGTGAACAGCTTAAATTGAACTCAAACTAAACTCAAATTAAACTCTCTGCGTGAACATGCTCTAAGAAAAACTCTAATAAAGAATTTCTGAAATTAATTCATTTCTAGAAATAATATTTTTTTTATTATTATAATTGAATTTTTTTTTTTATATAAATTAAAAATAATTAAAAAATAAAAAATAATAAAAAAAACAACAATCTGGGCCTTTCTATGCCAGTAGGATTCTACAGAAGTTTCTTCCCATACTTGTTTGCTGGCGATGGATGTGGTGTATTCTGTACCGAATCTCACACTGGGTATGATAAAGTTGGTTGCTTTTTTTGATTCCTCGATTCCAAAGGGATATAGAATAGATGAATGTCCGTATGTGTTGTTTTTCCAGGCTCGTGATTCGTTGAGACGAATCGCGCTCTTGGTCGCCGAACATTTAAGGAACTCTCTATGAAGATTTAGCATCATATCCAGACCCCGCCTGTGGCGTACATCTCATGGCTACTGTTACTCCTATGCACGATTACCTTTGAACCCCTGTTAGGGAGCTAAGGTAGCTCTTTTCATACGTTATCGACCACCATACAAGAGACCCGTACGTAAGAATGGGCCTCTCGATCGCTGTATACATCCAGTGGATCCAGTGCGGTCGCAGTCCCCATTTCCTGCCAAATGTTCTCTGACATGCGTATAGAGCGCACAGTGCTTTTTTCCTTCTTTCCTCTGTGTTGCATTTCCAGCTCAGCTTGTTATCAAAGATAATTCCAAGGTATTTGGCTTCCATGGAAAGCTTCAGAGTTACTTCGTTGAGTTTCGGTTATGTGAAACTTTCTATTTTTCTTTTTCTTGTGAACAGAATGAGTTCGATCTTTATTGGGTTAACACCAAGTCCATTCTATTCTGCCCACCGCGATAGCTCATTCAATGCTGCAGACATTAGTTGGCTAATTGTTTGCAGGTATTTCCTGCATATTAGGATGTCAACGTCATCGGCATAGGCTACCACTTTTGTTCCTCCAGTTTTGAGTTTAGTAAGAATTTTGTCAACCACAATCAGCCAGAGAAGGAGGATATAACTCCTCCTTGCGGTATGCCTCTTGTGACTTCTTTCCTCAACACGCACGTTCCCATTTGTGAACTTATACGTCAGCTATTGAGCAATTTATAAATCCAATGGGTTATTTTACTGTTTTACTGATACCAAATTTGTATATATTTCAATGGAAAATAGTGAAATTGTGGCAAAAAAAACGAAATTTTCGCTGATTTTAAAACGTCATTTTGAAACCGTAAACTATCGATTGAGCACGTTTAAAAAAAATACGTCGACCTTAGATTTTTGTCCTCTAGCACATATCCAAAAACTATTAAAATCGGTAAGTGACACCTGGGGACCTTTCCTTGTAAGTCGTGCCAACTCATTTTAAAAACATATTTCGGTTTTGGATACACTTAGGCGCCTAACGAAAGAAAGTTGTTCGAGTCGGTTCCTCAAAATAATGCTTATTAATTTTTACATTACATTTATTATCTATCTGTTTCAGTAGCTGAAGGGGTAGAAACTAAAACCAAAATTAAAGAATTAACTGCATATAAAAGTCAAAACTGCGTAAATAAAGTAACTGGGAGAAGTTTTAAAGAACTGCGTAAGAACAGAATCAATTTTAAATATTTTATATATACAACAAAACGTTAAATTTTTAGCTTTTTCTTAGCAAATTAAATTTTTTTTTAATCATAAAATGATTTTTATATTAATTTAAAAACAATAAATAATGCAATTAAAAGACTAACATAAATCATTGAATAATGTGGTACATAATTTACTGTGTAACTTGTTATTAGTATTTATTTCTTAACTTGTTATCTTAATTTTTTTATTTTAATCTTTTGATTAAATTGGTTGTTTATATTTTTGAAATTAGTACATATTTTGATTTTAAAATGGATTCCAATAAATAATTGATTTAAGAATATTATAATTTTATTTTTTTTTATTTTCGGGGAATTTAGGTAAAAATCGGAGAATTTTTAAGAAATGCGGGAAAACATAAAGAATGAGGTTGGCTTCTCTGATCATTACTGTTGTTGGCGCTTTCTCTTAATTTCTCTCTCAACAAAATAAATTTACCACCGCGTGAACGTCAAAAAAAACTGTTAAACTGCTGCTTGCTTCATATAACACATGCAAAGGCATTTATAATTGTTCATTTTGTTCAATACTTCTGTTCAGGCTATGGGTTGGTGCGTTTAGCAGAAAAAACAAATGAAAAATCGATTTTGATATAGCCGAATTTTGGCCACAGGCGATACTAGTTTTTATTATTTTATAAAACAGCACTTGCAAGAATATTTTCGAAAGTTAACGATTGTGCTTGGAAAATGTCCATTATCCTAATTTTTAATTTTTTTATGTAGGATTATGTTTTTCAGCGCGGTTTGTATTCAGGTATTTTCACAAATAATTGCAAGGTCATGCTAACGTTTTTGGAGGACACATTAAGGCATACATACAGCCTTTAAAATTCATCGTACAAAGATAAAATTTATGCCAAAATATCAGCTATATCGTCAATAAAAGGAATATCTAACTTTGGATCTTGTCACTTCTTTAATAATGCCACAAGATAGGAAAAGAAAAGAAAAAAATTCACATTTTTGTATGAGAAAATCATCATTGCTACTGACGTTCTTATGCTTGTTGCTTAAGTTCGTGCCGAAATCTCAAACGCAACATCCTGTTGTTTGTTGAATGGAATCGTTTTACGAATTTCTCAGAACTTTCTCAGAGCAAAGCAATGTTTGCGCTAAAAAAGATTTTTTGTTCTTTGGCTATGGATCCAAAATATTTAAGCATTTTAAATACAAATCTTTTGCAGTCTTATACAATATATAAATTTATAATATAAAAAATTTTTATTTTATTTGAAATACACTTTGTGACGCTCCACTTGACGGTACGCCTAAAGTAATGATTTTATGAAAAAAAAGGTTATAGCATGAATTGTAGGGAATTTCTCTAGTTGCATTTGGTACATATATATTTTATCGTGAAATGAGTTGAAAAGGAGATATTAGCATAAAACTGTTTTTAGCCGCCATTTTGTCAATATGGGGGCAACAATACGAGGTGGCAAAGTTGAAATTCGAAAAGAGCGCATCGAAATCTATAAAAAATACCCATTTTCAAAACTCACGCAAAACTTTCCAGGTAATCTTGTTTTTTCCCCCAAATGAATGTACCATTATGCTTAAATATATAACAGGTCATTAATAAGTCCGTAGGATAAGTAAGAAAAAAACAAAATTTTGATAAAACTCGATTATATTATTCAACATAGTTCCCTTCGAGAGCGATAAAACGAGTATAGCGATTTTCTAACTTTTCGATACCACTTTTAAAGTACGCTTTCTCTTTCTCGTCAAAATAGTCCTCAGTTTCAGCGATTACTTCATCATTGGACTTGAATTTCTTTCCAGCAAGCATTCTTTTGAGATCTGAAAGCAGGAAAAAGTCGCTGGGGGCTAAATCTGGAGAATACGGTGGGTGGGTAAGCAATTCGAAGCCTAATTCATTAAATTTTGCCATCGTTTTCATCGATTTGTGACACGGTGCATTGTCTTGGTGAAACAACACTTTTTTCTTTTGGAAATGTGGACGTTTCTTGGCGATTTCAGCCTTCAATCGTTTCAAAACTGCACAGTAATAGTCGCTGTTGATGGTGGTTCCTTTTTGGAGATAGTCGATGAATATTATTCCTTTCGCATACCAAAATACAGACGCCATCACCTTACAAGCCGACTGTTGGGTCTTTGCTCGCTTTGAATTCGGTTCGTCGACTGCTGTACACTCAGCTGACTGTCTTTTAGATTCTGGTGTGTAAAATTGAAGCCATGTTTCATCCATTGTCACATATCGATGATAGAATTCGATTTTATTGCGGTTTAACAGCGCCAAACACTCCTCCTCCACTTTTTTTTTTTTCTTCATACAATTTGATCCAATACTCATTCATGTATTTACAAAAGCATAGTTCTTATTTGCAATACATTTTAAAAACAAAAGAAGGCACTCATTTTTCTCTAAAACTTTTTTCTTAGTTGTTAAAAAGTTTTGTATACATCGAAAATAAATCATAAACATGAAGTGAAACGTAAGTAGGTCAAGGTGTTTGCTGTGAAATGCTTTGTTTGAAGTGACTAAGTGGGCTCAGTTTTACTAAATCAACTCAAATACTTTTGAAATTTTATCAAAGCTCATTCAAAAAATGAGCTGCACTTGTTTGCTTCAATAGCTTGAATAGTGCAGCCACATTGTTAGATTTTGAACTTATTTCTTAACAACATGCAGCTATTTTCCATTGATTGCTTGTTGAATAGTTTTCTAGTTAATCTCTGCACAAATCGTTGCAAAACTCTGCAAATGCGTAGAATTGCTGCTAACTTCTTATTATTTTTTGTTGCTACAAGCAATACTTTTTGTTTTGTTTCTTCTCCGTCTGCTCCGTCTAAACATACACACGTATTAAGGATGCTTAGGATGCACAATGTGGTTGTATTTGTAAAACGTTGCGCTTATTTTTTTCAATCACGTTCAATTTACAACAGAGTGAAAACGTTTCAACTACGTGACTTACAAATTATTTGAAATGCATTTTTTGACTGGTAGTTGCTGCTCTGAGATTATTTTTTTTTTCTGTTTTCTCTTTTTTGTCAGCACCATCTGTCACACATGTACACACATAGACATACATTTCGTACATACTTAACTAAGCTGCTGCATTGCTGTTGATATGTTACACGTACGTCTGTCAGGCGTTTATGTGCAACGCTTTTTATGCTCGTGTGAATGTGAGATTGTGTGAAGTGTGTGTTTGTACTTGTGTGTGAGTTTTTTGTTCTTAAGTTGTTGTGAATTGAGTTGCAATGATTCGGCAGCAAGCAGCAGCAATAAAAGCCAGAGCGCACCAAACTAACTTAACTGTCTTCAAAATGTTGTTGTCTACTTTTAGGTGCTCGTACGTAATATCTCACTTTGTGAATTCTTCAGACGTTGTCGTAAAAAACTTGTCGAAAATTAGGTTAGACGATGTGTGTTAAGTTCGCTACGCCATTATTAATTTATTATTTAAAAATGTATGAACAGCGATGTGCTCGATGTGAGATATCGTGTGCTGCATTGCAATAATGTGTGTTTTGATGAAATGCTTATTTCAATGGTATGAATGACGAAGATGATATCAGTCCGATATTTCTTTCTTTTTTTTTCTTTTTTAAAAATATTAATATTGTGCTGCAATGTGCTCGAGATGTGCTACAATGTGACGTCAAGAAATGAAGTTTATTAAAAAAGGATAAAGTTCTAGTAAAAAATAATATAAAGTGGCATTTCATAATGTTTATTAAAACAAAAAACATGCCCGATGTATGCTTTCATGTTCATGTAGGATAACATTTTTTTTCTAATAGTATGTTTTTTTTGAAATGGTACTTTTTTTAATGTGAAACTAGCACTGTCAGAAATTTTGCATTTGTGCCGCGATTTGCCTAAGTTGTGCTACAATGTGCTGCAGAAAATTTTAAAATGGTTGAGCTTTAGCAATATTATGAAAATAGCCTATTATAACAATCATTTCATTTTAGTTTCTTTAAGAAATTTATGAAAAAAGAAATAAGAACGATGATTATGATTTATACATTTTCAAAAAATAATTTTGATGCCCCGCTTACCAAATTTTTATACAAAATCTGTACCTGGAATACATAGAGTATAACTAACTTTAACCTGTTTTTTAGTTTAAGTTAAGTTTTAAGCGTATTTTTGTAATTAGAAAAGACAGAGCGTCTTTATGAAACTGTCAAAAGCATTTTTATCTATCAAAACAACACAGCTAAATGTATTAAAAAATCATTGCAATTGTATTGAAGCAAGCTGCATTCCCCATTCGCTGCTGCTAGAACAAAACAAATATAGTTCTAAGTATTTCAAATATGAATGTATTTCCCAAGGAATAAATCAAATGTAAAACTTTTAAAAATACACAGTTTCGATAGTATCGTAAGTGGGGACGTAAAATTTTTTGTTTGATAAATTTTTCGGAATAATATGAACTTATTATTTTTCCTGCAGCAAAGAACTTATATTTATTTGAAATTTTATTTAAAACTAGTAAAGAATAGAGCTTCGGCAGGGTACCGAAGCTAAAATAACCCCCTCCCCCTCCCCCCCTCGTCCGAATTCAAGTATATTCGGTAGCCAAACTGGTACTATTAAGGTCAGTATGGAATTCTTATTGCACAATGCTTTTACAGAATAGGGCACAGGGTAATGCTTTTGTGTTTATGAATGTGACATCTAGTACGTGGTTGCTTTTCTATGTGTCACTTGTGTAATACAGGTCTGTGAAGAGTATTTCACTTGCACATCCATTTTGGTTGTGCATTTTTTAATACTATATGTTGTATTCATGAACTATAACTCCAAAGTCTATGGACCCAGAGGAATTAAGTCTTAACGGCAGGGGTCCTCTTTAAACACATAGCGGATTTCTGTCCGCCTGTGGACACGATTACAGCCGTAATTTTAAAGCTATTGCGATTAAATTCAAAACATAAGCTTCTTTTTAAAATATGGAGACCAAGTATGAGAATGAGCCAAATTGGATGGAAACCACGCCTACTCCTAATACAAAGTTTCTTTTTTTTTAAATTAATATCTTTTAGAATTCCACTAAAATTAAAGAATTATCTTCAAATTTTGGATATAAGCTTTGATATATAATATGAACCATCTCTATGATATTTGGAAAAATTACATGAAAGCTGTATGTACCCAAGCTTCACCCACATCGGTTTTCCAACCCATACAGATATTCTTCAGTATCATGTGGAGTCCTTAGACTAGAAAAGTGGGTGTGGCATTTTACTTTTAATCGAACTTTTGTTACACCGTGTGTCTGACTTCAACCAAATTTTGCACACATAATTCTTAATAATTTGAGCATTCTGAAGTTTATAAAATTGGGCGGTACTAGACTCCATCTACAAACTCTTGATCGATTTCAACCAAATCTCGCACATATATTCCTTAGTATAATGAGAAGTCTTAAGTCTACAAAAGTGGGTGGGATTGGACAAGGGGCGTGTCACTTTAATTCTAGTCGAAGTCCCTCTTCACCATTTGGCCCACTTAAACCAAATTTTGCACACATATTATGTGGCATAAGGATCAGTTCGTAGTTTATAGAAGTGTGCGGTACTAGACAGGGGGCGTGGCACTTTATTTTTTGACTAGCTCCGTCTACACCGTTTGTCCGATTTCAACCAAATTTCGTAGTCTAAGGAGTCTAAGGAGAAGTCTTAAGCCTAAAAAAGTGAGTGGGATTGGACAAGGGGCGTGTCAATTTAATTTAATCGAACTTCTTCTTCTATATCATTTCTATACCATTTGTCCGATTTTAGGCAAATTTTGCAAATATATTCTTTACCCTTATTTTATTCTTTTATAAGCAGCAGTAATTTATAAAAGTGGGCGAAAATAGACAGGAGGCGTGATACATTAATTTTAATGGAGTTCCTACACCGTTTTTTTTTTTTTACTTTAACCAAATTTTGCAAGCTTGCAAGTTTCATTTTAATCAAACTCCTTTTATAACGTTTGTCCGACTTCTTCCAAATATTCCATATTCTTTGGAATAATGAGCAGTCAGTAGTCTAGAAAATTTGACAGAATTGTAGGCGTGGCACATTGATTTTAAACGAAATTATTTCACATCGTTGGTATGAGTTTGCACATACCAACCAAATTAAATTCAATTCAAATTCAAGAGCAATCTACAAATTACTCTGTGTGGCAGGGTTAAGGGTTAAATAAAATTAAGCGTATGACATAAATATTTTTGCAGATTATACGTATATATAAACATTTTATAGACTGTTAAAGACTTCGAATATATTTCAATACGGTCGCTGGGTACCCAGCCGAAGCCCCATTCCCTACTAGTTTAAATTAAATATGCCTTCTCCCGCCTACCCCCTTTTCAAAATTTTATTTTCGCCACTGATGACCGCTTTACTTAAATTTCCTTAATAATATTTCAAACTGTCACTTCAAGTTATTGCTTCTACGTTCAATATAAAAAATTAATTTGTCTATCTTGACACACACAAACATATGCTATCAATGTCACTTCACTAGCACAATTAAGTCGTTTATTGTTTCCAAAACTGCAATTACTCAAAAAGTTATAAAATTCTTAAGACGTCTTAGAAAAATGACAGTCTCCTTTCTGTGCTTTATAGCTTTTGTTATTGTTAATTCTCATTACTCAAACAGACTCTCAAATTACCCAACCCGTAGAAAATAACTGAAATTAGGTCAGTTGAAGCTACTCACACCAAGCTACAAACTTCGCCCCCCCCCCCCCCCCTTCCCCCAAACTCATCTACAACATGTTACACTCTGTCGGTCTTAAATAATCCTTTGGCATAGTGCTTACTTTCGTCCTCTGGCAATCAAATAATGAATTGCTGTCATGGCTTGGGCCATCTGGCGCACAACAATAATAGCAAAAATGCACAAGCAAAATTTTACTTACTTTTATTTGCGTTTCAGTTTTATGAGCTACTTTTTTGTGGACAACCCTTATTTAGGCTTATGAAAGGAAGAAAGCATTGTTGAATGTTAAACCCTTTTTTACCCACAACATGTTTGTTTAAAATTGGCATTGGTTTTTAGTTCATTTGATATTTTCTCAGCCATGTCAGATTGTTTTTTTTTTTGTGGGCTTTTATTGGTGAAAAAACCATCATCTGTTTGTATATTACATTCAAAGGGTGTAAACAAGATTTGAATACAATGCTTTTGGTTTAGTTTTTGTGACTGAAATTTTGTATATTGTTTATGTTGACAGAAGTGTTGCAGAAAGAATTTCTCAAAAAACACCAAGTTTCATTAACTAATATGATGATTGATCAGAACTGTGGACCAAATCAAAAGTTTTAAGCCTTGAAATATTTCTAAGAATATAAAATCTATCTCCGTCAAATAAAGTTCACAATTCATTAATCGCATCTATTACCAATGCAACTTCAAATTAATAACTCACTGAAATTTAGCCCTGTTACCGATTTTAACATGCTAGAATAAATTTCAGTATTGAAAGGATTGTATCAAATAACCTCAAGGTGATTAACATCGTAAAAAAAATGTCATCAAGCTAATTAATTACAAATTAATGGGAGAAAAAGTATGACCATTTGAAACACTTGATGTATCCGATTGGAGAAGGTGCGCGCAAAGCAGAGGCACCTGGCGATAGGTGATGGGGACGGCTGAAACCCAAACACGGGTTGTTATGGCCACCTAAGTAAGTAATTTGAAGTCAGTAGGTAATTTTGACCGAGATTCCCACAGTACTGTACGACAATTTAACTCCGCCAGGTTAGCAATTTAGTTGCGCCTGCCTGTCCAAAGCCAGGATAAAGGAGGATGGTTGTTTGTAGCATACGTCCTGCAAGCGTAAAAACTGATAGGGCCAACCAAGAGCTTGGGGTGGCCCCCATTTTGGTAGCAGGTCATATTTGGTATATCGATATGAAACAAGCCTGCGAAGGTATAGCAATTGACCTTAAAACTTGTTCGTACGGGGACAGTCTTGACCCGTCAAATGGGCTCAAACCCTCATTGAGCACGGTCACGTATAAAAATTTACTCCTTCATAATTGCATGAGTGCATTTTTGGTCTCTTTGCGGGGATGTTGTGGATCCTCATTGACGGGATCGAGTTGCCCAGATGACTGTCGTGGGCTGCCGCTTCGGGGAGACTCGTACTGGTTGTGGTTTTATGAATGCTACACAGGTCTAGATTGACCGGCGGCGTCGTGCAGTGGTACGACCGGGCTGGCATATCTGTCTTAATATGCAAGAGATTGGATAGGTATCGTCTTCACCAGTACATGGATTATAGGTACGTCACTACTGAAATCTAAACTGGTACTGCTTTACGGGTAGTAATTTATTGCATAATGCTCCTGATCAGCAGGGCACTAGGTGATGCTTTGTGTTTCCGAAACGGCTTCAATGTTCGTGTTGCTACACCGGATGCCCCGTATGTTTTCCTGGTTAAAGCATAAACGGGTCTGTGTTGTAGTAAAACACATAAGTTCTGGTTGTCTGTTCCATGAACTATTACCCTAAGTCTGGAGACCCAAGTACTTAAGCGTTGCGGCAGGTGTACTTGTCAAACCAGATTCTGTCTGTACGACAATTTGCAATTATATCCAAAATAACAGACTTCTCTTCATGGTTTTTGACAACGCAAAAAAAAAAAGCCGCACGCACATAATATACAAATTTTAAGCTTACGTCGTTAGCATTTCTCCGAATAGAAACTTAGTGCGCAGATTTTTTTTTGGGGAGAGGGGGAATTTCCCTCGTTTATTCTTTATTACATTTTCAAAATTTTGTGTAAAAAATGCACCAATCCGAGGGAAGACCGAATTATATTACAAACATTTCTCTCAGATCGCTTCAAAAATGGAGGTGATATAAGATCAGAGGTACAGCAATCACATCAAATTAATATATCTACACAAACTGACCAATATAGGCTGAAGGATATTGGTATGATGGCCAGAAAACCAGCAAAAACCCACTCTCAACCAAAAAAATTAAAGAAAAACGACTTGAATGGGCTAAAAACAAAAAAAAACAACACAGGTGCGTCGTTGGACGCACGAGAGAAGCGAAGCTTTTTCGCAGTTACATAGATTTGATAGCTTAATAATTTTTAATAAATAAACTTTTAAATTCAAAAATTTAAAATAACATAACATAAATTACACATATACAGAAAACATATTTACTGCTTATTTTTTTTTTATTTTTGAATGTCAAATTTCCACAGCAATAACATATACGGACATATAATGCCAGCGACTCTCCATTTTAACTCTCCACACATGGTTGTGAACTTGGCTGCACTGAACAAATTTTTTCCTTCAACAGCGTCCTACCTAGTGAAAAAATCTGTCGAAAATTGTTCAGCTTTCACTCCAAGCAAATCACAGCACGAGGAGTAAAAAGCTTAGCTTTAAAAATATATGTTAAAGAACTCGCACGAAACAAAATTTAACGAACATTATAGATACCTTGCCGATGTCATGCATACGTATGCAATTTCATATTTATTCACCTATCTTTCATTATCTATTTTTTGACACTCAAAAACGCACTTGTCCACTCACTTGTGGGCATTGCTAATTTTCCTCGTACCAACAACACCACAAACGCATTCACAATACAAACACACCGATGCTGGAGACACCTTGTGGCAAAAAAAAAAATACATAAAAAAATAAAAGCAAATTTTTGTTAGTTGTAGCATAGCAAATACACAATCCTGTATCTATTGATAGATGGTGACGATCTACTGCAGCATAGCTTCTGTTATAATTAATATTGACCTAACAACTCTTTCTAACAAGTCTTTGTGGCCTGGTGGGTAGTGTATTGGGCTCTCACTTAAGAGGACACGTGTTCGATCCCCACGGGCGGACCGAAAAATATTTTTAGTGTTTAATATTAAAGTATTGGATTTTCTTGTTGTAATAAGCGCTAGCAACGAAAAGTTTTCGGATTTCACTCCAAGCAAATCACAGAACGAAGAGTAAAAAGCTTCGCTTCAAAATCTGAATCTAAATGATCAAGAGTTATATTCTCTGATGAATCAAAATTCAACCTCATAGGACCGAATAGTTGTCGCATAGTGTGCTGTAAAATTTCATGCTTCCCACCGTGAAGTATTCTTTTTGTGTAATGGTATGGAGATGGATTTCCATATACTAAGTGGAAGCGATTTTAATGGTAGAGGGTGCAGTGAGTGCCAAAAAATTAAAATAAATAAGTTTCGACATGCTAAATCCAAGCTAAGAATCGATAACAGAAATGAAGGCAGGTCACATATTTCGAGACAATTCTGCTCCTTGTCATAGAGCTCACCCGGTAAGTAAAAACTTGAATTCCAAATATCCTCACCACGTTTTTATGTTAATTAGTTTTTTTTACGTTTCAGATTGCAAAATTATTATTTCATTGAACTGTCTGGGAAACAGCCCAGACCTCAATCCAATTGGAAATATTTTGGATCTAGTGGTAGCCAAAATTTACAAATTAAAGCCAAAAACCATAGTAGAGCTGAAGAAAACCATTGAAAAAGTTTGGTATGAAGATATTACGGCAGAATATTTGCGAGCATTATTTGATTCTATGCCCAATAGGATCAATAGTGCCATTAATGCGAAGGGGCACTAAAAAATGTTTTAAATTACATATTAAGAAAATAATTAAGTTTATTAATAAAAATTAATAATTTTTAAAATAAGTGAGAAAAAATGTTCCTAATTCACAAAAATTATGCTTACATATTTTTTAAAATATTCATTTATGCTTAGTCTAAAAATGGTCTTAAATAACTGAACCTGAAGTATGTTTGGCAAAAAAAATATTTTGAATTTTTGATAGTATATTTTATTTTTAGCTTTTACAATTCTACTGAGAGTAAGTTCAATTGGATTTGGATCATTACATTAAACTTTTGAGGAACTCAAACTTCGAGTTGCTGCACAAATAAAGTGCGCCTTTTTTTCTTGCGCTATGTGTATGTATATTAGGGTGGTTCTTATTTTTTTTTAAATTACTAGACTTAAATTACCCAACTTATGATTTTTTTACTTTAGGAAAAAATTTAATTTTTGTTTCTTGTTATATTAAAAAAATCGGAAAAATCCAAATTCGTCAATCAACAATGTTCAATTCGTAAAAGCGGTTATATTGTGAAAGTACTCAAATAAGCATCATTAGTTGTTTGGGATGAATGCACCATAATACATAAGGCCCATATCGATGCTGTAAGTACCATGTTGCAAGATGTTAAGTCATCAGGTCGTGTGATGGGTGGTATAACTTTTTTTATTCTCTGGCGACTTTCGTCGTGCGACTTCCGTTGTACCTAAAACTACCCGATCTGATACAGTAAGAGTTATCATGAAAAAATCAAATGTGTGTCAATATGTCAAGAAACTTCAATTGACAACAAATATGCGTGTCCATTTAAGAGGAGATCACGATGCCGCTATATTTACAGCAATTTCACTAAAAATAAGAAAAGGGACAATTGATCTTGACAATTGATTGTTTAATGTTTCAGATTTATTGGGTACATGCGTTTCGACTATAGACAATTTGGTTTCAAATATTTACCCAGATATCGAAAATTTTCGTAAAAAATCTGCCGCATGGTTGCTATTGTTTCCATCAAAAGTTCAGATGTGGATATACAAGTCAATCGATAGGATTGTTAATGAAGATGATGTGATTTTCTATCCAAGTGAATTTTTTAATTCATTATATTCATGCGGCCTTCTTTCACATAAACTAACATAAAAATGATTCTGCCGATTATGTTATTGCGCAATTTAAAACCTCAAAACTTTGTAATGGAACCCGACAAGCAAAGCAACTTTTAACAAATATTATAGATAATCTATATTAATAAAAATCCTTTTCTGTTTGTTTGTTTGTGTGTTTGTTTGACATTTATAAAAATCTTAACGGCTGTACGGACTTCGCTCAAACATGAAACGTGTATTACTTGTGCTCTAGATTAGGTTATTGCATACTTAGTTTTAGCCACGCTCCCTTTTACCGCCCACAAATCAATAAAAATGCAATATTTCCGACTGTATGAGACTAAAATTTTGTAATTTCTTTTGTATGGTTACTTTCGGAAAGAATGGGTTTTCACGCCCTCTTTTACCGCCCACAAATCAATGAAAATGATATATTTTAAACTGTTTTGGTCGTATAAGACTGAAATCTGTATTACTACAACTGTACAAAAAATGGGCGTGCTGGCACTATAATTACCTCCACCTTTAAGAAATCATTAACCCTTTCCGGTAAACTTTTCCATTTCAGACCAAAAAAATTTTTTGTTGGTTTAGATTCAGAGATTTGTGTTAAATTATTAATAAACTTAAAAAAAAAGTCTTAAAGAATTTTCCAGAAAGGATGTAGAGGCTTAGAAAATTTGTACAATATATTAACCAAAATCCATAAAAGGAGTAAAAACTCGAAAAAAAATAAAAATTTGTTTATGTTTAAAAAATGTTTTTATTATGTTAAATCAAAAGTAAATATTGCTTTTTTAATTAGCATAGTCTTAAAAATATAAAAATTCATTTATGGCTGGGAAAATAAAATTTAAAATAATAAATTTTGTTATATTTGTACATGGTTTTGTGTCAATTCAAGTGTTCAAACATAAATGAAATCTTTAAGGTACATAAATAGAGTCAAAATGAGACGAATTTTATATATATATTATTAAATTTTTTAAATTCTACTGACTTCATGAAAGACTTGGAAACAAGGTTTGTCGCGACAAATGCATAAATGTACATTGCATTTAATGCAAATAAAATATGTTCGTCCTGTGCAACCATTATTCTTACACCTTGTGGGATTGTTCCGTCCATCGTGAGCTGGACGGTGTTCAACCTTATCTTCAGCAATCTCACGCAGTGTGCGTGCTTCATATTTCTTTTTGCTGGTTGTGGGCTCAATGTTTGTTTCAAGAGTACGCAGAGGTCTTCCTCGCTTCCTTATTGTACTATTTTTTGCAGAAAGTACAAGATGGTTTGCCACACTCATCCGGAAATGAAGTAAGTCTTTTATATCTTTTTTTGGAATGTTAAGCATATTGCAGTCTTTTTTATAAAGCAACCAGGAAGCCACCAAAGCAAAATCAATAAAGTGTGAGATCAGACGAAGTGTCCATTTCGACGACTTTAAAAAAATTCTGTAATAACTTATAAGTTGATCTAACAGGTCAACGCCTCCCATTGAGGAGTTATACTTTTGCACTATTTCTGGCCTTTTAACTTCAACAAATCGCTTTGACTTTTTACAATATCTCCTCACAATGTCTTCTTGTCCTCTTCCTACAAAATTTGAAGCAATATGTATTACCTTGTTGTCTTGCCACTTTATCAGGCAAATTTTTGGATCGTTGCTCACAAAACATTCCGATGAACCGCGTCCTCTTTTCTGCAACTCTTTATCTGAACTGAATGTTGTGCATCCAAATCTGTTAATACGTGCGGTTCCAGCAGCATTAATACTTAACTGCGAGAGGATTTCAAGTAATTTGTAGGAGTTAAAAAAGTTATCGAGGAAGAGATTATGACTAGGTTTTTTTAATATTTTTATCAACTGCAAAACTATTGCTGTTGAAAATCCGTATCTTGTCAAGTTTTCTGAATGAATTCTTGTTTGTTTTCCTTGATATAATTCAAAATCGTAAGTAAATCCAGATTTTCCGCAAAGAACATAATTTTTAATACCCGATGGGTTCGCCTTTCCTTTATCATACACCTTACAAGAAAGCCTTCCTTTAAAGGGCACAATTTGCTCATCGATACACACATCCTGCGCAATGGGTTCTTTCAAGCATCGGTTTCTTATTATATCAATAAGTGGACGTTGCTTTATAAACATGTCATTACAACCATTTGGTATAGACAAATTATCTATGAAGTGAATACTTAACCGTAGCTGTTGCAATCTTCTTAATGTCATCGATTCTTTGAAAAGAGCAACACCTAATGTTGGGTCCCAAGACAAAGAAGTTTGGCCTAATTGCATGCTTCCCATAGCGATTTGGAGGCCGATCAAAATTTTTATTTCTTCATTTGTAGTATTTTTAAACCCTAAAACGCTATTTTGTGCAGCATACAAGTTTGTATAAAATGTGACACTTTCATACAGATCACTTGTGAAGAATTGTTCAAAGTATTCATAAGGACTTTTTAGATTATTCTCTTCTGGATCATCACTTAGTTCAAAAGTGAATGGATTTGGCTGATACTCCATTCTACGCCACTTAATGTCTTTATTTTGTGTTATGTTATAGTGTGTCCGAAATGAATTTTCACATTCTGCTCCTGATTCTGCTGTTTCTGCCTGTGGATTTTCATTGCGACCAACATTTAAGCCTTGCTCACAACCGGAAGTATTAGGGATATCTTCAAAGACATCAAAGTTTTCCTAGAGTATTGTCTCATTGACGTTATTGTGTCTTATAAAAGAATCTATAAGAATCTCATCCTCAGGATCCATGCCGGCAATTTCAGCTCCAAATGTGATTCCAGCTGCTTCCACAATATCAATTTCTTCTTCCTCATAATCTGATAAATCTGCCTCTATCCTGTCCAAAAACTCAGAAATTTCTTCATCTGACAATCCTTTTTTCCTTAAACTCATTGTTTACTATTTCAGCAAGCACCGAAAATATCCTACAAAAATTAAAGAAAACAACGACCTTTCCCGAATTTTGTACAATATATTGACCAAATTATTTTTGTACATATATTGTACATTTGCCTTTGAGTAAATTGTACAAAATATATTGTACACTTTTCTTAAGTTATCAAAACAATTTTTTTTGCCAATTTTTTTTTAATTTGCTTACAAAGTAGTAACAAATAGAATTTAAACTATTGTTTTAAGCTATTATAAAATAAAAAAACTTATATTTACCTGTTCAACATGTTTAACTTTGTTTGCTCACTTCTTGTACTCACACAAATTCAAAGTAGACTGTTTTTAAGATTCAAATAAAAAAATAACTACACTTTGCATTCCTCTCCAATTTTAATTTCAAAAAGTCAAAACATGGTAAATTTAAAAAAAACAGTTTTCCACTTTCAAAATTTTTAATTTCCTTGACAGATCAAGAAGAGAAAAGTTCAATTATTTTTGTACAATATATTGTACAAAAATAAGGAAAGGGTTAAGGCTTTAAAACTTCTGGGCCGATTGCATTGAAATTTTGACAGTAGATTGTTTTCGAGCACGAGAGTGTTTATGGGAAAAAATGTTTGCCACACCCCCTTTCAGTGCCCACAAATAAAAAAAATATGGTTGCTGGAACGTAAGTGGTGAAGCCGCGGACAACTGGATCCTGCTAGTATTATATGAATTAAAATTTTTGTTGCGTGAAAACACATTGCTTCCCATGAAAATTAAAATTGTGGCATTCTTTTATTTAATATTTATATTTTAGAATTCTAGAAATATAAATTTTTGTTACTTCATGAATTATTGGGCATACAGTTCATAAATGTTATCCTTAAAATTTTGTATTTTTATTTTTAAGAATTTCAAAATATAAATATTGCTATTCATTTCGCATGGGGAACAGGGGGCGAACCTTCACATGGCAACGTGTCTGACCGCCTCAACCTGGCGAGGCCAGCATTATCCATGTCGAAATCGTCTCAAGTCGACTCAAACCTCCAAGTGGTGTTCCCTGGGCAACGGCAAACTGGCATCCGTCAGTTTGACGGCTAATTTGAGCGGCGGGTCGATCCATAGACCTTAAACATGGAATGTGCGCAGGGTTTGGGTCCCGCCACATTACTACTGCCCAATGAAAACTAAACCAGCCTCGGATAAGAACCCCAATTACGTTGACGACCACCGCAAACGAAAAACGGACAATGATTTACGGATATGCACCTGGAATGTCCGGACCCTTTATAGGGAAGGTGCCATTATCCAACTGGCGGAAATCCTCAAAACAATAAAAGCTGACATCACCGCCATCCAGGAAATGCGATGGAAAGGGCAAGGCTGCTCTAAACAAGCACACTGCGATATCTACTACAGCTGCCATGCGGAGAAGCGCGAATTCGGATGTGGATTCGTTGTTAGCCGGAAACTACGCCACCTTGTTTCCCGGTTCACACCTGTGAACGAAAGATTGGCCACGATCCGCATCAAGGCAAAATTTTTCTACATAAGCCTTATTTGCGCGCACGCCCCGACGGAGGAAAAGGACGAAGCCGTCAAGGATGCTTTCTACGCTAGTCTTGAGGACGTATATGACCACCTTCCGGTTCATGACGTGAAAATAGTCCTCGGCGATTTTAATGCGAAAGTCGGAAGGGAAGGCATCTTTGGCCCCACTGTCGGTCAGTTCAGTCTTCACGAGACCTCTACGAACAACGGTCTAAGACTGATCGACTTCGCCGCGGCACGAAACATGGTAGTTAGTAGCACCAGATTTAAGCACCTTGACATCCACAAGGCCACCTGGCTGTCCCCTGATCAAAAAACGCGAAACCAAATTGATCATATTCTAATCGACGGAAGGCATGCCTCTAGTGTTCTAGATGTGCGTACATTTCGGGGAGTCAACATTGACTCCGACCATTATCTTGTTGCAGCCAAGATCCGCATGCGATTATGCAATGCAAAGAACATACGCACAGGAATGCAACGAAAGCTAGATGTCGCTAAGCTGCAATTACAACGGACTGCCGAAGCCTACTCCGCTCAACTCTCGGTTAAGCTCAACCAACCAACCTCTGGACTCGACGACGCCGGCGGACTTTGGGCGCATATATCCCACTCCATGCGCGCTGTCGCTGAAGAAGTCATTGGTTTCCGGCGACCGCAACCTCGGAACCAATGGTACGATCAGGAGTGTCGCATCGCGACTGCAGTAAAAAACGCCGCATACAGAAAAACGCTGCAGTCAGCTGCAACGCGAGCCGTGCGAGAAAACTACCGCGAAAAGAGGAAGGAAGAGAGGCGCCTTTTCAGACGCAAGAAAAGAGAGCAAGAAAAGCGTGAGCGTGAGGAACTAGAGGTATACCAGGGCAAGAAGGATGCAAGAAAATTCTATCAACAGGTTAAGCGTCTAACCCAAGGTTTCAAGCCCGGAGCATCCACTTGCAGAGACGAAAATGGAGATCTGAATACGGATACACAGTGTGTGCTTAGATTGTGGAGACAGCACTTCTCCAATTTACTTACTGGCGACGATTCCACCAATGCCGCCCATCGAGAGCGCAGTGCAGTGCCACCAATCGACGATGACGGAGTGGAAGTATCACCACCTAGCCATGAAGAGGTTCGAGTTGCTATCCAACGACTCAAAAACAATAAAGCAGCGGGTGCTGACGGCCTGTCAGCTGAATTGTTTAAAACCGGCGGCGATGAATTGATAAGGCGCATGCATCAGCTCATCAGCAAAATATGGCTAGCAGAAAGCATGCCCGACGATTGGAACCTCAGTGTACTGTGCCCTATACTTAAGAAAGGAGACCCTACAATCTGCGCCAACTATCGAGGTATCAGTCTTATTTCCATCGCATATAAGGTTCTCTCAAGCGTACTGTGTGAAAGATTAAAGCCGATTACAAAAACACTGATTGGACCTTATCAGTGTGGCTTTCGACCTGGTAAGTCCACCATAGACCAGATTTTCACGCTACGACAAATCCTGGAGAAAACCCACGAAAATCAAATTGACACACACCATCTCTTTGTCGATTTTAAAGCTGCGTTCGATAGCCCGAGAAGGGATTGCCTATACGCAACAATGTCTGAGTTCGGTATACCTGCAAAGTTGATTAGACTTTGCAGAATGACGTTGAGCAACACACGCAGCTCCGTCAAGGTAGGAAATGACCTCTCCGAAACCTTCAATACCGAAAGAGGTTTCAGGCAAGGTGATCCACTGTCTTGCGATCTCTTCAACATCATCATGGAGGGGATCGTACGAAAGGCCGGTGTGCATCGTAATGGCACCATTTTCTATAAAGGTGTCCAGCTCCTTGCGTACGCTGATGATATTGATATTGTTGGCAGAACCAAGAGAGATGTTACCGCTGCTTTCGCCGCTATCGAAAAGGAATCAGCCAAAGTGGGTTTGACGATAAATGAGGGTAAAACAAAGTATATGCTGTCTACAAACAAGGGAACGCGGCGTTTAGACTCCCACGTTTCATCCGGCAGCTATAACTTTGAAGTAGTCAAGGAGTTCGTTTACCTTGGCACCGCCATTAACACTAACAACGAAATCAGCCTGGAGATAAAGCGAAGAACAATAATTGCTAATAGGTGCTACTACGGGCTCAGTAAGCAACTAAGTTCCAGAGCCCTCTCTCGATCGACAAAACTAACACTCTACAAGACGCTCGTTCTACCTGTGCTGCTTTATGGCGCTGAGGCATGGGTAGTTTCGCAAACTGACGCAGCCGCTCTGGGGGTGTTCGAGAGAAAAGTTCTTCGCAAAATCTTCGGTCCTGTTCGAGTCGGCGATGACTATCGCATCCGAATGAACCACGAGCTGTATGAGCTCTACGGAGACATTGACGTAGTTCGGCGTATAACTGTGCAGCGACTACGCTGGCTGGGTCATGTCCATCGTATGGACGACGAAGCTCCAGCGAAAAAGGTGCTCGAGGCGAGGGTCGCTGGTCAACGACGACGAGGGAGACCATGCCTCCGATGGATGGACCAGGCTGAGGAAGCCCTAACCGCGCTTGGTGTATCCGATTGGAGAAGGCGCGCGCAAAGCAGAGGCGCCTGGCGAGAGCTGATGAGGTCGGTCGAAATCCGGACACGGGTTGTCACGGCCATCTAAGTAAGTAAGTAAGTAATTCATTTCGCATAATACTTTTTTACATTTTGTTCCATATTCTATAAATTATATACGTGTTCAAAGATGGAATTTTTTTTTTTTGGACAAAAAAAACCATAAACTCTAGAACTTTCCTTGGTAAGAAAGTCGCGACAGTTTTTTCGGTGACCAAAAAAACATTTTTGTCATATAGAACACAATAAACTGCGAACTGAATCACCGAAATCTTATAGAGAGTGGTAGATCTAAAGTGTACGTGGAGTCTTCAGTTCCATTTTAGATCTAGACCATAGACTGAAAAAAATGGAAAGTTTATGTAGCATTCACTAAATGTGAATCACTAATCACTAAAGATATTTAAATAGATATGGGTATTTATGATTTGTAACTTAATTACATTTTACAACTTAAAATTTAGTGCATCATACTATACAGGCGCGTAGCCAAGGGGCGTTTTAGGTGTTCAAACCCCCTTTTCCCCTTAGGGCACAGGAAGTATGAAAAAATAACACAATTGAGACTATTAAATTCAAACTGTCATCTTTTTTTAAGATTAACTGAGATAATGATATAAATTTACTTGAAGATGCAAAAGTTTCAACATTTTCAAAGGCAATTTAAAAACTACCCTTTATTAGTGGGTAATTTTTGTGGCCAAATGGAAGATTAAATTTGCATATAAAAGTCATAATCAATATACTTGAATTTAATTACAAAAATTTTGTTTATTAAAGATCCATTTTCAATTGTAGATTTTGATGCTCAGGAAGTATCTGGTAAAATACATATTTGAAATTATATATAGAACGAATATAACTTTATAAATTCTTGAAAATTAGGATGACATTTTTTTATTCAATTTCTAAGCTCATTGGGCGCAAAACCTTTGAGAAGTATTCGTTTGAATGTTTTTTTTTTTTAATTTTGAATAGCTGTATAATGCAAAAACTACACGAATCACGAAATTTAACACATTTTGGGGTATTCTACGTAATGCGAATGAAATTATTTCTTGGTAAATAAGACATCTAAAACCTCCAACTTGCCCAAAAATTTAGCCCTGTATGAAGTCTTTTCCAAATTACGGGTTTTGGTAAACCACCTAAAATCTAAATATGCTTTTTTCGAAAAGAATTCTCAAAAAAAAAACACATATTTTTTAAACATTTTAATCATGTTACCAAATTTTCTTAAAAAAAATTAACAAGTACATTTTTTTAAACTTTGGCATTTTTAAAATTTATTTTTAGTATGCTAAAAATTAAAAAACAATTTAGAAGTTCAAAAAATTTTATTTGTAATATTTTATGTTTTTGATTCGCAAATAATTTAAATCCATGACTGATTATATTCTTGAATATCCAAAAAAATCAGGTTAGTTCAATTTACTTTATAAAAATTTATCCAGCTGAGTAATGATTTTCAATGAAAGTCTGGTTTTGATGTGATTACTTAAATAATACATTGGGTTAAGATATTGGTGTTGTGCAAAAACCAGTTTTCGAATTAGGGGTTTTGAATAATAATCTAAACTTTAACATAAATATGACTTTTATCGGAGTTGATTCCTCTGCTCAAAAAATTGGTCAATCATGATACTAAATTTTAATGAGGAAATCTTTTGAATATAATTTAAATTGTCGAAATCGTTTTCGAGATCAGTAATATTTCGGCCTTTAGCGATAACTCGAACTGGAGTTCACACAGGTCCAAATACTTGTATACAAGCTGGGGATCAATAAAAGCTTGAGATAGCCAAAAATAAATCGAATCTAAACTAAAATATTTTTGTTCTCCTATTTATGTGAAATATACCATAAAAGTTGTGAATCAAGCTTCAACAGGTAAACTTATTCAAAAATAATTTTAAGTTTTTATAGCTTATTTAAATTTTGATTTTAATAAACTGCAAGAAATTAAACTGTTAAAAAACAGTTAAAAATGTTCAGTTTGGACCATTTTTCAAAAAAATTAGGCAAAAATCAAAAACTTAGTACTGAAATTCTCTTTAAATATACTCAATTCTCTTATGGTCATTTAAAAACAGGCATAATCACGAATATTCTGAAAAGATATCCTTGCTTTTAGTTTTTTACTGGTATTTATTTATAGATTTTTTTATATATTTTATTTAAATTTGTATGTTATATATTAAATATATAAATTTGAGTATCTATTTATTCCTGAAGAAACCTTTTTTTTATATATATTTATTTTATTAAGGGTGGTTAAATTTTAAGGGCCGATGTTGAATGTGACCTAAACGTCAAGTTGTTTTCTGCATTTCATTTGACATTTTTCAATTTCAGACTAGCTCAATTTGAACCATGGAAAGATACATCGAGCAACGCGTTAAAGTATGAAAGTATGGCTTAGTATGAAAATGGGCGTTCAAATCAAAATGCATATCGTGCACTTCGTGATTTTTTTCGGTCAATTTAATCGTCCAAATATGCGTACAATCGAAAAAATCGTGCACAAATTTGAGCAAACCGTGTCTGTAGGAGATGTGAAAACACCAGTGCATGCTCGTACAGCTCGTATTGCAGAAAATATTGCTGCTGTTCGTGATAGTATGGCTGAAGAGCCGTCAGGCAGTTACTGTGAATGGTGTTCGCTATCGTGAGATGATAACGATCTTTTTATGGCCCGAATTGGAAGATATGAAAGTGGACGAAAACGGTGCCACTTTCCACACAGCTAACGAAACAATGGCTCTTTTGCGCGACAAATTCAATGGAAATTTTAAAGAACTTTGAAAGAAAAGGTGTACGTCGATAGGCCAGCAACAATTCAAGAGCTAAAGGATGAGATAATTCGGCACATTAACGGCATAGAACCTCACTTATGCCTCAGCGTCATCGAAAATTTGGACCATCGGATGGAGGTGTGCCGCCGAGACCATTTGGCCGATATTTTGTTACGCTCATAATTGAACCATACCAATATTATCATAATAAAAAGAAATGACAATAATTTCCTAAATAATTCTAGTTTTATTCAAAATCAACATCGGCTCTTAAAATTTAACCTCCCTTTATTTAACAAAACTAATTTTCCCCCCTCACTTCCCATCCCCCATAATTGAAAATTTGTAGATTTTGTGTTGTGCACTTTTTGTAGCTAGGATGCGATATGATTTATTTTTCTTTTATGCTTTCTGAAGTTTTAATTTTAAATGGCAATATATACAAACTTTCTCCAATTTTTGTGTCACTTTTCTTAATTCATAGAATATTTTGGCATCCCACAATATAGAGCTTAATAAAACGTTAATTTGATTATTCCACCCCATGGGATGCTTTCTCATCAAGTATGAATGAATGTGCATTTGCAATTTAAAAACAGAAAAAAAAAAAACTTCATTGACAAATAACATAAACAATTTACATCTCCACAAAACCACTTCAAAAAATATTCCAAATTAACCAACAGCTCTTGTGGTACTTTGCGGACTTGAATAAAAAATCAATCCACCATCATCGTCAACGCAAAACTTTTAACGATATCTGCCATCATAATTCATGTCATTATCTCATCTTAACGAAGCATAATAATCCAATTCAATCACTTGCGTTGTCTAACACTGAGAGCTGCTTGCGCCTGACTTCCATTCCTGTCACAGTACCATACAATGCCGCAAAAGATGGCAAATCAAGACAACAAGGTACTCACTTAGACAAGAACAACCAACCAACCAACAGCTAAATCTATTCACTGCAAAAATATGAAAATTATGTTGAAAACTTTCATAAATAATATCTTGGATAAGCAAAGCTAACGCGGTGCTAAAAACCAAGCATTCGACATCGACAGTGACAGCGAAAAGCAACATCGACATCAGCATCAGGACTAAGGACCAAGAAAATAAAGGGGGCAGGAGGCGTTGAACACACAAGTGAACACAGAGCTCTGCTTTTGACTGGGTGGTTGACTGACTGACAAATGACACTCGTCGGTGCATAAATCAAGCAACGGAAGGACATGATTTCTTTACTGGTACTTGATGTGATACGAATTTGTCATGAAGTGGAAAATTTTAATTAGGACAGCGTTCGTTGCTAAAGATTTATAAAATAAGTTGTTGTTGTTGTTGTTTCGAATAGATGGTTGATATTAACGGCAAATGTTTGATATTTCGTTAGCTGGCATTAATTAATTCTGTGATGGGTTGGAAGATAGAAACCCAATTTGAAAATTTTAACACTCGCTGTATAGCAACAAATTAAAAAGAAATCTCGTAAATACTTTAATTAGAAAAATTATATCTGATAAATGTAGCAACAGTGGCGTCACAAGCATTATGCATCAAGGTAAACAGAAATTTGAGTAAGATTTTGAAGTGCTTGGAACTCAACACTACACAGGCAAAATATTTTTTTAAAATTACATTTTTTTAGTATTGAAAACATTTGCATAACTATTAAATTTTCTGAATTATTTTTTTCTGCTTTTCCGCTCTATCTACTTTGTATTCCCTGTTTTCCTTTCTACTCTCAGGTCTACTCATCTTGCTTGCAATGCTTTTAATTTCAAACAATTGTTCACTTCCGCCGCAGTTATTTACTTCCGTTTCCTTTATGACTACCATCTCATTGCACTCGAGACAAACTGCTTACGCTTCATCGCATTGCGGATGCGGATGCGTTGACGATGCATTTGTCAGGTTTTGTCACATTTTCTAAAGCCACAATGTCACAAGATAAACACTTTGGCTCTTAAGCTTGTGACTACCAATGCAGCAAAAAACGAAACCATGACAAGCAGAAATATTCTTAAAAATAACACTTTTTTCCCATTACACGTTTTTTTTTTTTTAACCGAGATGGACCCATCATGCTTCCGGAACTGCTTTTCACTTTAAAGCAGCAATAGTATCAGCAACGAAGCAGCAACTTCAAACAAGTTCAAGTGATGCATAAAATATTGTTTCTGTTGTTGTTGCTGTTGCTGTTATCTGTATTAAGCTGATGCAGCAACATTTGTGATGATATTCTTGGCAGACAGTCAGTGTTTATGAGTGGTTAACGCAGGAGTGAACAAGATAAACATGAGTTAGAAGTGCAACATAATTCCAGCATTTTTGTGGTGCATCAATGTTAGCCTAAGTACAGGATAACAAACCATAACCAGAGTGAAGCAAACAAAAGCTACCTATATAAAGGAATTCAACTGAATGTATGTTGTCTTTTATGCATTGTTTTATTTATTTAAATAATAAAAAAAAATTGTTTTAGAATTTTACAAGTATTTTCATTAAAGCAATTGCTATTTATTTACAAAGATGTGCTGGTGCAGCAATAACTTTGTTTGTTGCATACAAATTTAATAAGCTTCACCTGTTACGGTCACCTTTATAACTCCTCATGAATGTTGTCGCTAGAGTAATTAAAAACTTGGTCTACATTTTCTCTCTTGGCTTAGAAAATCTCTGGAGTCTATGTTAACTAAATACTTGCTGACGTAGTGCTGTCACCAACAATAACAACATCCAGTGCCCCAGCAACAACATTAACCTCATGCAAATTTCAAGGTTTACGTATTTGCACTGAAGATTAAGACACTGAAAAATTTTTTCTAATAATTTATAAATATAAAAACAAATGTAAAACAGAAAAATAACTGTATCTATAGTTATAATAGGGTGAGGTGGGGTAATGTGTAACATGGGATGATGTGTAACATGGCAATTTTTCATCATCTAGTTTTTCAAAAGTATTGAAAGTAGGCAGACTTCATTAGAGTTCTTAAAAAGCCTGAAAATTTGTACTAAAAAGTTTTTTTTTTAATTTACAAAAATTAGCATTTTGGATAAAATTTTGTTCAGATTTTAAAAGTGTGTAGATGTAAAATGTTGTATTGTTTAATATCTTTATATATAACAAAAGACTATATATATATATATATATATATATATTAAATATTAAATATAATATATTTCGATATATTAAATATAACGAAAGCATTTTTTCACGTTGTGTTAAAATACCATCAATGAGAAAAAAGTCACTTACATTGGGGTGATGTGTAACACTTACGGTAGGGTGATGACTAATGTGATCAACTACTTTGGGTGAAATTTAGAAGTGTTTTTATTCGCCAATTTGACAACTTTTGTGGTTTTAAGGCAGTATTTTAGTGTAGAATTTTGAAAAAATCGATATTTTTCATATTTTCGAAGATTAGACCTTTAAGAATATATTCCCCAAAGAAATTTTTAAAATTTCAATTATTTACGAAGCTATAGTTATAAGTACAGCGCCCATTTATATGACTTTGGCTGCCTGTAACTTTGTTCACATCATGAAACGCTTTTTTCTCAAAACTGCTTTTTCCAACACGTTCATGATATCTCAAGTTCTAATGAACCGATTAAATTAAAATTTTGTGTGGGCCTTTTTTATATATTCCTCTATGACCTGTACTAAAATAGCGTACAAATTTTGTTTTTCTAATATTTTTAAAGAACTCAAAACTTTGAAAAAAGGCAAAGCAATGACAAACAGTCGCCATTTCGCGACCTGTAATCTAACAGCCTGTAATTTTTCTTTTTTAATTTTTTGTGTATTAATGAAATGTTAATAAATACATGTATAATAATAATAAGCTCTATAACCAGGGCTCGGATTTTGATACTGTTGAAAAGATCTAAAAATGAAATGAAAAATTAAAGAAACGCTTTTTCGTTTAATACGAATGTAAAGAAAGCTTTTTCGTTAAATATGAATTCGAAAAGCTTACATGCACTTTTGCGCACGTAAAACGCTTTTGGAAAATCTTATATATGCAATTATACTTGCCAACTATGAAAAAAAAACATTTCTGTCATAAACACGCCAGTGTTCCTATTTAGAAGCAGTCAAAATTACTGACATCTATTGTAAGTTCTTTGCAATATGTATTATAGAAAACCAACAACCATAGAAACCATTACAATAGTTTTGTAATTTAAATGTGGTACTATTTTTTATTATTTAATTAAAATTTATGAAATATTTTTAATTGCTTTAAATTAAAACTTTAAGCAGCTTTCATATCATTTGTATTCTCTTACCGCAATTCAGGGTAATTTACTAATTGCATTCGTGAAACAAGTAGAAAATTAAGAACTTAGTGCATCACAGCAAGAATCACAAAAAAAGGCTACTGATGAGTTGGTGTAGCGGCCAACGAAACAGCTGTCTAGTCTGCTATGTGATTGATACTCTATATAGAGTAATGTTGTTGTTGGTTGTTTTTCCTTCAGTTGTTTCCTTCGGAAAGCAACATTGACCTTGATCTCGATAAAATATAACCTTTAATAATTGAAAAATTATTGGAGTTATATAAACACATAACTTAAAACTTATGAAAGAAGGTCGTAATTAATTTACGAATTAAATTAAAATGTTTTGAACAAAAAATTAAAATTAATGACTATATATTTAGTTATTTTTTTTTTAAGTTGCTCTTTAATTAAAATGCTTGGAACTACTCTACTTTACAATAAATCACAATGTACATTTTAAAATAATCAAAATAAAACAACCATCTATTATCGTTATAAACTACATTCTATATCGAAAAACTTCTTTTCAATTCAGCACACACAAGAGCGCATATTTGAAAGATGAAATATCGTTTATATCCGAATTTCTTTTTAGTTACATACCTCAATTTTTATCTTCTTAATATGTTACCTTCATACCTGGAATTTGTATTCAATACTTCTTAAATACATTCTGAATACATTCTCACCAGCATTGCCAAAATTTCTATGGCTCGTGGTATACTCGTAGATTAAAAATTACAAATTTTTATTTTTTTTTTTCTAAAAATTTTGAAAATTATACCCTTTATAATTTGAATTTTAAAAAAGGAAGGAATGTGCGAGTGCATTTAAATCAATCATTTCCGACTTTTGCAAAATCCAAATTTAAGGAAGAAGTACTAGAAACGGGATTGGTATGGTCGAATTTTTCGTTTTGAAGCTGTATTTATCTTTCTCAGCAATTTCTCAAATAATTTGGGCAATTCAAAGAATTCCAAGCATGAAACTTGCAAGTTGTACTTGACGATCCAACATTATTTAAATGGTGAAATTTAACTATATTTGTCTTTGCGATAAAACTACAAAAAAATAATTAAGCTCAAAAAATATTTTTCCAGAGACAAAGAGGCAGAAAATTTCGATTTTAACTTGAGATCACACAGCTTTTAGACAAATGGCTGAATTTTCAGCTCAATTTGTTGAAACTTACGTATTGTGAACTGTACCGTCGCACAGTGTAACGAGTGGGACAAAATTAGGTATGGAAAAAATGTTGTAAATTTGTAAAAGTAAGTATGCAAATTTATAGTTAAGAGAATTATTTGAATCTACAAGAAGTTTACGATATCTTTCTATTTGTGGATTTGATGCTTTTTATATGTTACCACGAAAATTTAACGAAATTAAAGTTTTCATAATTTTGCACTGAATATTTTCCAAAATCGCAAAAATTTTAGTATAAATCACATACAAAACTTTAACAAAGATATATTTAACAAGTTTTTGCTAAAATTTATATAGAATGTTGTTGTTTTTAGGCCTTTTTTGTTATATATTGATGTTTTTTAAATTGGGCTTTGGCCGTCGGCCAAAAAAAAAAACATCAATATGAAATTTATATAGTTAAAAGTATAAACAAAAAAATTTTCATGTTCCACAAAAAACGTCCTAGAAATCCAAAAAACCTAATTTCTATATTCAATTATAAAACTATATACAATTAAGAAAAAAGGATATTTTTTGTTCTTTATTTTTAAATATGTTTTATAAGAACTGTTTCTGAACACAATTCCAAAGGTTCTGCTGGGAGAACTCAAAATTAAGAATTTCATGACGTATTTCCTAGAGCATGTTTCAGCGAAAATAAGCAAATTTATATGGGAAAATAACAAATTCTTTATAAAGTTCTTAAACGCAATTAAAGAAAAAGGACATTTTTGTTGTTCTGAATTTTTTAGGTCTGCTGGGAGACCTCAAAATTAAAAATTTTATGTAGTTTTTCCTAAAGCATGATTTGAAATGATTTAGCGAAAATTAGCACAATTTACATGGGTAAATAACAAATATTTTATAAAGTTCCAAGCGCAATTAAAGAAAAAGGGCATGTTTGTTTGTCTTTATTTTTAAAAATGTTTTATAACAACTCTTCTTGATCACAGCTCCGAAGGTCCTGCTGGGAGAACTCAAAATTAAGAACTTTGTGAAATTTTTTAACGAAAATTAACATTTTCGTTTTTCTTTATTTTTAAATATGTTTCATAACAACTCTTCTTGAACAAATTATTTTGCTGGGACAACTCAAAATTAAGAATTTTATGACGTTTTTCCTAGACCATGTTTTGGCGAAAATGCGCATTTTTATATGGAAAAATAACAAATTTTCCATAAATTTTCAAACGCAATTAGAGCAAAAAGACATTTTGGTTTTTCTTTATTTTTGAGTATGTTTTACTTTTCTAAATACATTTCCAATGTTTTTGATGGGACAACTCAAATTTAAGGATTTTATGCCCTTTTAATAAAAATGACCACCATTTGTCACCACCAAATATGTCAAAGTTACATTCCCTCCTTGCGCAAACTTCTTTGGAAAAGCTATAATTTTCAACCATCTCGATTACTGTAGTTGAACAATTTGTAACCTTACTTAATAGTTTTAGTGATGGTAGTACAATAGTTTTGTGTAATACCCAATCTATATGTATAAATATTATGCTTTTATAAAATCTTCTGAATGTTTGCCTCATATTGGTTATAAAATGCCTTTAAAGTGTGGAAGGAAATCTAAAAATGCGCCAGAAAACAAAAAACATCTGAAAATATTGGAAGAGAATAAGAAAAGAATTCAAGGAGAATTCAAAGAAAAGATGGGCCTAATTGTCAATAGATGGGAATACAGCTAGAAGGTTCATCTCTGATTACTAGTTATCCGCAAGTATTTTAAAGGGTGATAGTGAAATAATACAAATCTTCGGTTTGATTTTATGGACATTATTTAGCCGTAAATTGATTAAAAAAGAAACTTTCGAAGCCTTGTTAGATCGTACTTTCGAGTTGTATTTAAAAGAGTATGACTGCTATAAGATGCTGCCAACAGCACATAAAATTCTGGTTATAAGGAGTTTAGAAAAATGACGTTAAATCATACTTGTAAAAATTCTAAAGAACTGTCCATTTTCTTTCGACAGCTACTTCTATATCTTCCCATAGAAAAATAAAATAAAGCATGATAATGAAATCGATGAATTTATTTTATATGAAGATCATAAAAATCATATTTCATACGAAAGATGACACGTGAAGTGATTTCTTTCCTGATCTCGATTTATCTGACTATGTGTCGAGTGACTCCATGAATTGCACTGATGATACGAGTAATCGAATAATTTGTTTTGTAATTATTTCGCTTATTAAGACTTATGTTAAATTTGAACAAACATATATATTTTATTTATTTTATTTATTTTATTTATTTATTTATTTTATTTATTTATTTGATAGACATAATACATTGTACAAATAAGATTACTCTTTTTAGGATGTACAAACATTAATAATTAAAAAAGTAAAAGGCAATGAAAGCAAAATGATGAATTAAATTAAATTAAAATTAAACATAATGATTTGAATTAAGTTAAAAACTAAAATAAAATAAAAGTATGAAATTTAGATTTAACTGATTATGCTAGAAGGAAGAAATAAAGATGAAAAGAAATTAGAAATGAGAGAAGAATACATTATTGAGATGAACTAAAGTGATGAAAGAGCCTTTGCTTAAAGGTGTTTGCGTTACCTATTTTTTTTATGTAAGTGGGAAGCATATTCCATAGATTTATCGCATAAACAAAAAACTGTCGGGAAGTTATGAGATATCTATGCGCTGGTAAGATAAGCTGTGAAGTTCTCTGAGTCCTGGCGAATCTTATTTTTTCGAAAAGATAGGTTGGTTCCTTACTATTTATTATATTATAAAGCAATAATACTGTTCGAAAATTTAAAAAACTATTTAACGAGCAGCCAGTAATTTGATTTGTGAAAGCTGATATATGCGAGTGTCTATCTATGTTGAAAATGAATCTCGCGCAACTATTGTAGGCCACTGTTAGCTTTCGGTTTGACTCCTGGTCCATATTCGAAAATAGTTCACAGCTATAACAGATTATAGGTAGAATAAAGGACTTTACGAGTCTAAGCTTTACACCTGAAGACAAATATTTGGATGTAGGGCTTAGACCACGTAAGGCACCATAAATTTTACCAACTACTCGGTTTATGTGAGTGCTCCATGTAAAACTGTTATTAAAGTGTACTCCAAGATTTTTGAAGGATTTAACATACTCGATTTGGGAGTTATTAAGAAGTAAGGGAGGACATTCTTCATGTGTATTGCGCCTGTCAATAATTAACGCTTTGGTTTTAGTTGAGTTTAGGCTTAGTCCGTTTTCTGTTGACCAATGCAAAACCCTATTCAGCTCCGAATTAATTTCAGTAACTGCAATGTTTTTAGATGACCTTGGGAAAAGCTTATACAATTGAATGTCATCGGCATATATATGATGGTCACACGCAGAAAAGCAATCAACAATGTCATTAATGAAAACAGAAAATAACAGAGGACCTAATACGGAACCCTGAGGAACACCAGATAAGACCTTCAGACTTGAAGAGGATTTCTTATTTAGATAGACGTATTGGGAACGATTACTGAGGTAAGAAGCCATGAGAGTACACAGAGAGGAGTGAAGAAAGAACTGAGTGCTGAGTTTTTGCACGAGAAGACAATGATCAATGCAGTCAAAAGCCTTCGAAAAATCCAAGAAAACCATCACACCCATCATATCTTTATCCAAGCCAGACCTAATATCTTCACAAACTTTAAGGAGCGCTGTAGTGCAACTATGCTTCGCTCGAAAGCCAGATTGATGTTTTGTGATAAGCTTATTTCTGTAAAGATGTGTTTTTAACTGACTGCTTAAAAGAATTTCGAAGGCTTTGCTAAGGAATGGAAGAATCGCTATGGGACGGTATTCTGTATTATTTTGAGAAGATGATTTTGGCATCGGAAGGATTTTTGAAGTTTTCCATAATAATGGGAACTGTGATGTTGTAATAATTGTATTAAATATATAAGTGATATGACCAAGAATAGCTGGAAGAATTGTTTTTATAAATTCAGGATGGATACCGTCCGAGCCAATGGCTTTAGATTTTATTTTCAGAATGACTTCGCCAACACTAATAGAGTCAATACACGACGCTGCAAAACCGCTGTCAGAAGAGCCTCTGGGAACAGAGAACTGAACATTGTTGATAGAACGAACTGGCTGAACAAATTTGTTATTAAGAACATCGAGATTAATGTTATCTGCCATGTTTTGCGAGTTATTACAGAGCCCAGCTTGCCGTATGTGTTTCCAGAATGCAAAGCTCGAGCGGCTTCTAGCAAATCTATTCTCATATACAGATTTCTTATTTCTACGTAAGGCGGCGGTTACGGCATTGCGAACGCGTTTAAACTCGTTATAAATACTATTACATCTATAGCGTTTCCATCTTGCGTATAGAGTATCCCGTTTTTCGATTAGATGCTTTATTTCTTGAGTGAACCATGGGTAGGTAATTGATCTTAATTTTTTTCTTTTGACAGGAACATGATTGGTAAATAGAGTACTTATGTTATTATTAAAAACTTCGATTTGTTTATTTGTGTCATTTGTAGAATAGATTGATGACCAGTCTAAATTCTGACACTCGAAAAAAACATTATTAAGGTTAGTACTCCAAATATCAGGGTAATTGAAGCAAACTTCATGAATATGGGGTGGAACTATATTTAAGGAAAGAAAAATTAAATCGTGATTAGAAAACGCTGGAACAGGTAGTTGGTCATAGTGTAAAATTAAGTTAGTGTGAGAAATCAAGAACAAATCCAAAAGAGATGGTGAGCAATTGGGTCTAAAATGCGTTGGGAATTGCTGGTTTACAAATTTCAAGTTTAATTGTTCGGCCATGTCTAAAAACGGAATGTTCATGTAATTTAAGATGTTGAGATTAAAGTCACCACAAATTACAATATCTGTGAAACGAGGGGCTATGTCCTCCAAAACGTCCATTAGCAGCACATGGTTAGCGATACTTGGGGCCATGTATACGCACCCGATAAGCAGATGACCTGACCCAAGCGAGACTTCAATAAAAATAAATTCTAAGAGGTCATTATGACCGGATGTTTTGACTATACGAAACTTATAAGAACTTTTTACATAAATACAAACTCCCCCACCAACTTTGGTATTTCTATCTGCCCGAACTAAATTATAATTATTGACTTTAAACAAGCTGCTGCACATCTCTGACTTAAGCCACGTTTCAGACAAACAGATGATATCGATGGAACTACTGTTGACGAGAAGTCGCAGGTCATCTATTTTGTATTTGAGACTTTGTGCATTTAAATGACACATATTAAGACCATTGTTACTTCTACAAATCAAGTTAAGTAAGGAATGCGACAAGTCTATGTTGCCGCCCCAAGGTTGGGCTACTTTAACCATTTAAACACTATATTCAACATAAGATGTAACACAAACACAAACAAAAGACAAGCTATTAAAAGATTTAGAAGAGAGAAAAAGAGTGAAGGTTTAAAAGGCTGAGTAAAAAAATATGAGTTAAAAAATTGGGGCACAGCATATAACATATTATGGATCACCAAAAAAAAAATAGAAGGTTTACGATTAAGAAGTGAAGAAACAGAGAGAAAGAGAGTAAAGCATTAAGCAGAAGAGTTGACGCAAAGTAGTGGAGAAGGATTTTTAGATTATTAAAAAACAGTGAAATTAAATTATAATACACAATAAAAACAAAAATAATTTCCTTAAAAAATAAAAATTAAAAAAAATAAAATAATTTAAAAAATAAATTTTTTTTTATTTAATAAACTGCATTGAATATTGAATATTGCATGAGAGGTCGGAGAAGGCGTGGCAGATCATCATTTTTACATAATTTTAAATTGAATTAAGTCAATAATAAACAAGTTAATTTCCTTTCTTATACTTTCTTAAACGGGAGATATTGCTCTTTTAATCTTAATTTTGTATGGGAGGTGGGCGAAGGGCTTGGCCGATCTTGATACAAACTTGTGTGGCGTTATATATTTATTAAATAATGACACATACTAAATTTCATGTGCCTAAGATGATTCCTTCTATTTTTGTCCCTTATCCCATAGAACTCGTTACACTGTGCGTCGCTTGAAAGTGTTAGAAGTAAACGAATATGGTAGATTAACCATACTTGTGGTAAAGTGACAGCACTGATAGTAATAGTGGTTTGAATTCGACATTAACTGGGCAGAAGTCTATCCCATTTCTTCCTAAAGGGGACCTATTTCTTTATTTTTTGGTAAATATGTGGTAGAGAAAACAAAAATTACAATTTGCGTTCAAAAATCAATTGACTCATCCAAAAGTATGCGATTGCCACTCTCGCCAGATTAGGTGATTTATCGCCATTTGGGCGGTATTTTCAATATATGACTTAATTACTATATTTTGTATATATGAGAGAAATTTCTGTATATTTCGGAATACAGCAGAAATTTTCGGGACTCCAAAGTTTCGCTTTGGAACACCAGAACTTGCCTTCATATTTCGGAATGATTTTTTTTTCGAAAATGTTAGTCACATTATGTAAAACACATCTTACACATAATAATTCCCATTTAAGAGGCAACAACGTCAAAAACTCTGAAATGCAATCTCATCAATGGCATTAAAAGAGATCGGCCCAGTTCAAACCATTCAGCCCAGACCAAAATCCAATCGTGGTAGGAAGTCAATGAAAAGCTGTGTTCTAACATTGTCACAGAAACATAAAACCAAAATAAAACCAAACAAATAACAAAAAAATCTGCAGGTGCCCGGCCTCAAAATCGGGTCTCTTCGTTGTCATCCGAAAAAGATCGAGATTTTTACATGGTTTGTTGCGATTTTTTGCCAAGACAAAGATTTTATCATTCTACATACTTTTACTTAACATAAAAAGCCAAATTTAACATAAAAAATTAAAGTTTCTGGACTTTAAACCAACATTTTGTTGTTGTTACACACCACCCCATCAATTTTAAAAAGACCAAAAAATCCATATTTGAAATTTGTGTTTTACTTCATTCATTTCTAAAAATTTTCAACAGCCGTAAAAACATTCTCATCGAATTGGTTCTTCTGCAAGGGAAAACAATTCTTGCCCATTAAAAGAGCTACAGACATAAAAAAAGTTCAATTGAGAAAATGCAGTACAAATATTTTAATTAAATACAATTCTAATGTGAAGAAGCAGTACAAGTTTAGGAAAATATTTAAAAATTCAATATCGTATTTTTCTTTCACTGTCGTACATTTAAAATTCAAAATCTAAGTATCAAAATTGATAGTAATGGTGTACCCTTAAATACTTTAATTTTCCATTTCGTAATCTTGTAAAATTCTGAGTTCTTGCTAAACGAATACACGAAATTGTAACTTAAGCCACGTAAAAATGTTCCATACAAAATTTGCTAAAAAATTTCTCAAATGCTTAGAATTCAGAAGGAACACGGTAGACGCTCATAAATTAGAACCACTTTCTTTCTCGGGTAATTATTTCAAAAATGTTCTAGTTCTGGACTTTTTTCATCCATATAAAAGAAAAATTAAGATTGAAGTGCCTTATAAAAACATCAATAAAACAAGTATTTATTTATTTTTTAATTTTATTTACGAAAACAAAAAATAAGAGTTCAGTCCAATTACGATCTTCAGTATAATTAGTAAAAAATATCAATTAATCGTCAGTTAATTCAACAGTGGCTGATTGCAATGACAATCTTGCTGTCGTCTTGTATTTTGAATTGTATTTAATTTTAAAGTTTTTTGCAATAATTCTGGCTGAATTAATCTTTTTGTAATATTTTATTAATATGGTTTTTCATCATAATGACATTTTTAATATAATAAAAAAGTTTTATAAATACGAATTTTTTAATTGTGAATAATGCTTTATGCCCTTTCCCCCCCCCCCCCCTCCTCCCGTTGTACTTCCACAAACCCATTGAAATTAACTTCCGACGTCTATGCATATTCATGAACTACGATTATATTATGGCTTCTGTATTTCTCATAAATTGCACTCAACATTATTTCTCTAGTTTTATAACAGTTATTCCAACTCATGTGCTCTTTTATTTTTTTAAGTGTATCTTGCATAAATCACCCTTTTGTGTTGCTGTCGAACAACTTAATTTTGTGCTAATGCAGCAGCTTTCAAGTTTACGTGGATTAAGATGCGCCACAACGCAGACTTCCTTCCGGTTGACAAACACGCTACCATTCATTCACATACACACACATACGAACATACCTTCAAGCATTCTGCCATACTCACACCATAAGTGCTGCATCTAACAGCATTTTGTACCATGTGACACTCTCTCCCGCAGCATGCATTTATCGGCTTCTTACTTCAACATTTTTCGACATCCTTTATTTATTAGTTTCTACCATAAATGTGTATTTCTAATGCATACCAAACCATTACCGAATCCTACCTAACCTCACCTTATCTAAGGCCCACATGTAAAGTACTTAGTACCAAGTTGCGGCAGGAATGTGGAGCTACAAATTGATGGGGCACTTAATGAAGTTTGGTTGACAACATTTCGACTATCTTCCTACCTTGTACAAGCACGCAAGAGGCTTGACGATTGAATAACTTGGGTTGGATTTTTTTTTTATGTCCTTTTTTTGGATAAATTGTTTTGGGAATTAAGATTGTCACATTTAAGCTTAGTGTGTATGCAGGGATTTTGCATTGTTTATTCATTCAATAAATTAATTGTTTTGAAAAGCAAACAAAAAATTTATATTCGCATGATAAATACAACGGTTAGAAATTCTGAAATTAATTTAAATACAAGCAAGCTAAGTATTATAAAAAATTTTTTAATTCAATTTCGATTAAATTTTATACTTTCTAATAGACTTTTTTTATTCATTTAAGTAGCTTAGATATGGGGGTCCATGGGTCCGGATTCCCCCATCCCCAGATTCATGAAAGCATTTCCAAATATCTCAAGTTATGGCCATTTAATTCTATTAAGTTAAGCACGAATCCAAATTTATATATGTTCAATGTATAGTTCAATGTTTGTCAACAATAACTAGAGATAAAGTGACATGAATAGCTTCATGTCAAAAAAAGTTGTACTAAATTTATAAAAACCTACACATAATAATTTTGTACTGCAATTATCGACAAAATTTTATGATTAGAAAAAATTGGTATAATAATAACGAAAGTCATTTACCGACAATACTCCATTTTTCCACCCTCCAACTAACTGAAACCCGTCTTCAGAATAAATATTGAATTAAATTCTGAATTAATACTGAATGTTGGTTAAGTCTAAAAAATAATGGTGCACTGTGTTATATTGTGAAACTACAGTCACCGTCTTTTTTAAATTTCGACGCTCATTATAAGCAATTCTAACAAAAGATTGATTTTAAAAATAAGTATGTGTGTGGCTTCCACGCACTGTAGAAGTGAAACTCTTACCCAAAAATGCAATTTAGAGGAGAATTGCTAAATTATTTAATTAAAGTTTTTCTTTTGCAGTGCAACCAAATAGTCTAAAAGCAGTTTACCTACATACAAGAACAAGCGTCACAGTTAGCAGATGAATGCTCAATTCATATACCACGCATGTCTCGGTACCACAAATACAGGTCGAATCCAACAAACGTTGAAAGTCCGTAAGATTTTTACAGAATAACTTTTATATATCATGTATTGAACGCTTCATATATGAAATAAATTTATTTTTTGATACACAAAAATGTTTCGAGTGTTTTCCAATGGTGCTACTTTTTACCAATGGATAAAAAAGAGGTAATTGAAAACTCTGAAATTCTTTGTGAAGTGCGTTGTTTGTGAGAATATCATTCATATAAATAAAAAAATGGGTTCATTACTCTGAATGACGAAAATAAATAATTAATCGGTTTTTTAAAATTGAATGTGAATTACGGCTCTCCGCAAAATCACCCAGAGAAATATTACCAAAAAAAAAAGAAATAAAAATCAACCAATGAAAAATTACCCAAAATTAAATGAAAAATCGCCCAAAACGATAAAACGAAATTTCACCCAAGGAAACGAAAAAAAAAAAGCTCAACAATTTTTGGAAAAATGACCCAAAAACAAAAACGAAAATTGACCCAAAAAAAATTACAAATCGCCCAATTTTTTACATTGTGTTCCCACACGAGAATTGTGTTCCCTTGTACGAAACGAGCATATTTTTTTACGAAGTCTTGTTAACCACTTCATACGATATTCTTTATGATTTCGTAACGAAATCGGAAAGATTGCGAAATGTTTGTTAAGATTTCTTTAAGAATATTTCGAAGTCTTTCAGATTTCAAAATCCGATTTCGTTGCGAATTCGTAACGGAAATCGTATAAAGGGGTTGACACGACTTCGTAACGAAATGTCGTAACGATTTCGTAACGAGTCAACGAAAATGTTACGAAAAAGTTACGATTTCGTCCAGACAGTTCGAGAGAAAGGAAATTTCACTCTGTTTGCATTTCAATATATCGTACAAACAGTCACATAAGGAAATTATATATAAATTCGTATAAAAAGTGAAACTTTTTGATATTTAGCTAACGAAATTGTAACTATTTCTTTAAGACAGCTCGAAATAGTTACGAATTAGTCGGAATTTCGACAAAGTCGTCAACTATGGTTTGCTGGCTATATTGTAAATGCCCATTATAAGCAGTTTTACTAAGTCTGTAGTTAGTTTATTTTAGAGTTATATTTATCGATATCTTATTTTTTAATTCTCAAGAATACTTAACCTTTGCGCTTCCTATTTTTCCTCCAATGCGAGGGATTTTGCTATGTTTTTCCCTAATGCTATTGCTATGTTTTTGCGAGGAATTTTGCTAATTTTTGATTTATCTGAAAAAAACGAATTGGCCATTTCAGCCCTTTAAAGGACCTACAAGTTTTATACTGACTCCGAACGGCTCATCTTCTCAAGAAGCTTTACATGGGCGGAGTACTGAGGTTTCTTTGATATACGAGCCACGCATCTAAGCCAGTATAACAAGCCCGCAACATTTACTATAACATATGTATGCTTTGAAAATCTAATGATATATCAATCCTAGCCTAAAAATACTTATTAAAGAAAAACAAAAACAAGTGAAGCCTAAAAACTGAAAAAAGTTAATTTGACAAAAAGCCCTTCTGTAAAAATCTTTTCTATGTGGCAGTTAAGGGTTAAGGAGGGTAAGGTTTTTAACTTTTCTTGTTCAGTTTTTATATGAATGCACAACATCTCAAGAATATTGTGTCCAAATTTGAAGTCGATGCAAGTAATACTAACGGAGATATGAATTTTTAAGTAAGTGTACCTCGAACGTGGATTCATAAGTTTTTCTCAAAAATACTTTTTCAAAGTACTTGACCGATTCATTTCAAACTTGGTACACATTTTCTGCACATAAAATACTTCCCCCCAACGTTTTTTTCCATTAAGGGAGTTTCGCACCTACAAAATAACGGAATTTTTCGTGGAAAATATCAGTTTTCCTTTTTTCCTTTTTTCCTTTTTTAAGATGCTTCCAGTTTTTTTAAGATGTCCACTAAAAATTTTTAAATGAAAAAAAAATTATCATAGTACGTTGGAGAGAGGATTTGATGATAATGAGGATTTGATTTCAGATAATTTCCGACCGAGATAAAGTGAACACCGCAAATTGTTATGTTTCTAAGATGTTCTGGGGCAAGCTCTGTCACCTGCTTGTTTTTTAATATTTCCGCATGAAAAAATTTCAGAATATTGTTAAAAGTATACTTAATAATTTACAAAAGGTTTGAATAAATTTGTTGAATCCATACACTTAAAAAAATTCACAAAAAGTGTTTTTTTTTATTCTGAAACCCTTATCATCCCCTTCCCCCTCTCCCCCGTAATTATGAGCATTAATGATATTAGCTAGTTATTGTCAGCTTGTTTTAAAAGTTATTTAAATAAACATAATCATCAAAGTGAAACTCTCTAAAACAATATGTAACCAATTCAATTAAATATTTCGAAAACTGTCCACTTTACATTCAGTTCTTGTTGTTTAAAGCCCGATGCTCAAAATGTTAAGCTTAGACAAAGCTTAACTCTTTTTAATTAATAAAGTTCCTTTATTGATCTATTTTGTGGACTATCTTCATCGATATAAATTTAATTAAAATCGCATTTATTGCGCACAAGCTATTATTAGAAACAGCAGCTACCAACAGCAACAACAACAATAGCAAAACAGCAACAAAAATATCAACAGCAACAACACAATAACAACATAAACAACAACAATATTAATTATTATTATTGTAATTATAATAAGCAGCACAACAGCCGCTTTTCTGCGTGGGAAAAGAGCCTGCAGCGAATGCTGATGCTAAATTTAATCCTGTGACATGTATATCGAAGCATCAGTATTCGTTGTCCTTCACATACAACTACTTGCATGACACACACCCACACATACACACACACACAACTATATTAAATGCTATGAATCGAAATAATGCCTCCGCAACGTACCAAAGCATAATGCGGGCGGCTATGCATCAATGATGCATTATAAAACAAGCGCCTAAAAGCACACTTGACAAAATTATTCGGTTTTGTAGCGAACAAGTGTTTGTTTAAATTTAATCGTGCTGTTCTGCCTAATAATATTAGAGCCCTGGGACCCAGAGCAATAGCATAGACGACAATTTTTGGGAAGCAATCATTTTCTGGCGCAAATACAATGGCGCCATTTGCAAGGGGTGCACAGGACAAACACAAATGTGAAGTATAGATGCAGAGGTATTTCCTGTGGGTCTAATTTTATTTCAGTACTCGACGACATTAAAATTAAAACTCAACTAAGTGACACAGGTGTTATGGAAATAATAATAGTTCTACATCACAGACATACACACACACTCACACATACCCTCACATAGTTAATCAAATTGACCCAGCTGCATGTGTGTGCATGTGTTTTTGTTGCTGGGTCAACTATTTGTGAGTAGGAGACGTTTAGAAGATTAAATTTTCGTCAAACATCCACACACACCCACACAAACTCTACACCAATGAAGTTCGAAACTTCCCTGTAGGAAAATCAACTAATTTAAAAGTAGTTGATAAAGTAGTTTTTTGTCAACCACAACTAGTTGAAATTCTGACTTTTCCCCATAGAACGAACTAACATATTTTGTATGGTGATGTCCGCTAAATAAGTCAATTGACTTTCGTCTGCATATATTTTTAAGTACTTGTTAAATTAGTTAAATTTAAATTAGTTTTTAACTACTTTAAAATAACCAATTGAAAACTATTACTGATGGCCTAAAGTTAATATTTGATGAAATAACATGGTTAAATATTTATATATATTGTTATTGTATATACTTGTAATCTTATAAAAATTTGCAATTAAAACATGTCAAAATCAGAGTAGTTGCTGCCTTAATATAATTCAAAGTAGTTTATGAATCACTTGTTTTTAAGTAGTATTTCAATTATTTTATATATAATGCAAATAAAACTATTTACAATTGAAGTGGATGCCGCCACTTTGATTATATTGAATTTTGATATCGAATTGAAGATAATTCAAAGTAGTTCATATACTGGTTTATTTTAAATTAGTTTTTTAACTAGTTGTTTTTAAAAATAAGTTAGTTTGTTCCTATAGGGTTGTTGATGTGATTAGTGCTTGCATGTATGTGTACACGTATTAAAGGTTTGTGTGTTTGTGTGATTTTGGGGCAGTCTACTGTCGGTCTACATTATGAAGATAATCAATTTGTTTTTAATTGAGTGCTGCGATGGGTGAATAATTTTTATTGAATTTTCATTAAATGTTGTGTTATATAAGTGAAATTAATTGACTTTATGCTATTTTCTATCATTCAAAAAAAGCAGCTAGCTTACGTTGGTTTAAGTTGATTTTAGACTTTGGGTCTTTTCATGCTTTTGTGAACATCTTTTATCTATAGCAGAATTTTCACACAATACATTCACTACTGCTATGTGTTCACTACGGTCTATTTTGTTACAGAAACTTGCTTAAGTCCTTTGGTACATAATTTCCAAAAAATCACTTACTTGAAATAATAAAACTTTACATTAAGCTCTTCCATTAAATTAATTAATTTATCATATTAGCGTGTTCAACTAAGAATTGAACTTCAAAGAAGCTATTGAGAGCACTTGTGCTATACCCTCCCTCGTAAGCACTGGAGCGCAAGCATTTGGCGCACTTAAGAAGTTCGCTTTTGTGCTAATCTCACAAGCACAAGTGAAACTGGAGCTGCTTATAAGCTCGCTAAACTTCGGTAAGTTGCTTCGCTATTACCTTTACGAAGCACCTTAACGAGAATTCGCCCTCACATGAACAGCCACGCTCTCACAAGCAATGTAGAAACTGCTTGGAAGCTTACTGAGCTTCGAAGAGGTGCTCGCAAATACCTTTACAACGCACCTTAACGAGGATCCGCTCTCACATGAGCAGCCTCTTTCTCACTAGTAATATAGAAGCTATATGAAATCTGTTTGAAATAATAGAGATAAAAAAATGTAAAAAAAAAGAATTTCAATTAATTAAGATAAATAAAAAAATGACCATTTCAGCCCATAAAAGGACTTTGACTGAGCTTCTTATGATCAATTGTGTTGTGTGTGTTGTGAAATGTTTGAACACAAATGATCGAGAACTGGACCGTACATGTTTTACGCCGACTCCGAACGGCTTATGTTCTCAAGAAGCTTTTCATTTCAAATTTTTACTCTCTGAGGTTTGCTATTGTCTGCAGAGAGGTGGCGGCCGACAAAAAAATTAATTCATTGAAAAAATTTTCTGTGTCAGATGGAGGATTCGAACCTGGGTTCTCTGGCGTATGAGACAGACGCGCTACCTACTACGCCACGGCCGCCACTGATTAATTAATTAAAATAATAAATTAAAATATATAAATAAGTTCATTTAAATAAACAAATATTGTATTATTTAACGCTTATCAATTCATTTCAAAAATAACCTCGTTAAGGGGCCTTGGAAAAACTAAAGCAAGGCAAGCAATACAAGCCCGCTCATAGAAATATGAAACTTGCCTTCACAAAAACCTTCAAAGTAGTCTCAAGAAAAATTACAAATTATGTAACGGTCTGAAGCTAGTAACCATTTGGACTACACGCAGAAAACGGGCTTTGAACTTTCTGCGTGTAGCAGTGTAGCATACCATGGACGAGACAATGAATAACAGCAAAAATTTGACATACAACATCGCTTACAAAACTTTGAAATTTGCCTTCACAAGTATTGCAAAAGAATTGTACAAAGAGATATATATTTTCGCTCACAAGTTCAGAGAGGCTCTTTGTTACGGTGCTTCTTGGAGCTTATTTCGAAATGTGGGCAGCTAAAACTTTTTTTACAAGTTTTTTGAGAGGGTAGACAGTTTTCCAGTTTTTGCCTAAAAAATATAGTTTTTGAAGCGAAGCTTTTTTCTCCTCGTTCTGTGATTTGCTTGGAGTGAAATCTGAAAAATTTCCATCAGATTTTTTCTTAGAATTTTATGGTTTCTTATTGCTTGCGTTTATTACAACAAGAAAATTAAATACTTTAATATTACAAGTAATTTTTTGTATCTGTGAGGATTCGAACCCGCAATCAGTTGATCACGAGTTCTATACACTATCCACCAAGCTGTGTTAGAAATGATTGTTGATTCAATGTTAACTATAACAGAAGCTATACGGCAGTAGAGCGTTACAATCTATCAATAGATAGAGGATTATGTATTGGCTTATGCCAATAAGATGTCACCAGCATCGGTGTGTTTTGTGTTTTCTTGATGTGAAAGCGCAAAGGAAAACTGTAGACGTGTACAATACAATATAATGTACTACAATATAAAACTCTTTATTATTAAAGAAACTTAAACAATTATTACATTAAATCCAAAGTAAGTTTATCAAAAAAATGATAAAGTGCGGAAGCCAGTTAAAAAACACGATTGCTTTTCGTCTGTGTATCCATTCTCTTCTCTCTTTTTCGATCATTCCAACCAATACACTAGCACTGCCATATCGATCAATGCAGTGCAGTCAAAAAAGCTGCAGCTGCTGACATCTTGTAGCAAGTAGAAGCAAATTTGTTGTAAGAACAAAAACAAAATTCCCTTAAGTACATTGAGTTTTTTGACAGCGAATAGGCAGCGGAATTTTTTTCGCTAGGTATTACGCTGTTGAAGGAAAAAATTTGTTCAGTGCAGCCAAGTTCACAACTGTGTGTGGAGAGTTAAAATGAAGAGTCGCTGGCATTATATGCGCGTATATGTAATTGGCGTGGAAATTTGACAGTGAACAATAAAAAAATAAGCAGTATATTTTGTGTATTTAAAGCTCTGTTCGCGTACCCAAAAGATTTTAACAATTTGTACAAATTTTACAAATTGTTAAAAGAAATCCGTTCGTTTACCCAAAAAAAACTTGCAAGTGAGAAAGAAAATAAGAGAGTACGATTTTTCTCTTCAGTCCAGTTTTGAAAAGTTTTTGCTGGTTGATTTTATAATTGCAAGAATTTTCATGAAATAAAAAAAAAACAAATGTCTAAAACAGATATCTTAAATGTACAAAATAAATGAAAAATGGGTAAACAAGTAAAATTATAATTTTTTTTAAATATTTTTAACATATGTACCATAAACATACGTTGAATTTGTCATGCGCAAAATTTGTTCGCCTTTTCTCAAATTTTAAAAATTAGCTATTAGCTGAAAGTCGCATTTTTTTCTTTTTTTTTTTTTTGTTATTTTCTTTTCAGCTTTCTGACAGTTCGACATGCATTGCAAATTTGAACAAATTTTCTGTTTGGGTACTTTTTTAGATTTTCATTGTATTGCGAGAGAATTTTTTTTTTCTTACTCTCAACAAATTGTTACTGGCAAGTTTTTACTGTAAAAGTACGCGAACAGACCTTCTGTAATTTTATGTTATTTTAAATTTTTGAATTTAAAAGTTAATTTATTAAAAGAAAAAATTATTGAGCTATCAAATCTATGTAACTGCGAAAAAACTTCGCTTCCCTCGTGTGTCCAACGACGCACCTGTGTTTTTTTATGATTTAAGCGTTTTCTGAATCTTTGAATTTACTTAAGTGAAATCTCAAAAACGACACTTTTCTTTTTTCGACATCGTTTTTCTTTATGTTTTTCTTTATGAAATTTATGATTTCTTTATTGCTTGCGACTATAACAACAACACAATTTAATATCAAATAAAAAAGATTTCTTCGCCCGCCGTGGGGATCGAACCCGTTACCCACCAATTAAGAGTTCTATACACTACCCACCGATTCAATCATTTCGTTGCACAAAGTCATTGATTCATTATTTACTAAAACTGAAGCTATTTTGCTGCACATCTTAATAATCTATTAATAGATTTTTGTTGTTTTGATAGCTGTTAAACTAATTGCTACAAGATTCATCATACTCTTTTATTTTAGACTTTACTTAATGATTTTTTTATGAAAACAACTGCATAATAATTTCAACATTAGGAAGATTATTAGAATTTTAATATTAGAATATTTATTTGATATTTAATAATTCTAATATTAGAATATTAGAATATTTTATTCCTTATATTTAAAGAGTGGATGCAGTACTGTTTAAGAACATAATATGAGAATTATTTGCAATAAAACTAATTAACTTATGATTTTTTTTTTTAATGTCTTGCTGTAGGACTTGAGTCGAATGTTTTTGTAAAAAGAAAAAATCTACCACCATTTTTCAAAATGTACCACCCATTTTAATCTCAATCCACCACTATTTAAAATTTTCAAGTGACAACACTGGTCATCATCCTTTATCTATTAAAAGATTATTGTAATCTGCTGCATCTGTTAACATAGCTGCAGTTTTATTTAATATACAATCAATGACTTTGAACAACAGAGGTGTTTGGATCGGTGGAAAGAGTGTAGGACTATTAATCGATGGGGTACAGGATCGATACTCACGGTGGGCGAAGGAATTTATTCTTTTTTTTTTTTTTGAAGTGAATGCGTTTGTGTTGTTGGTTCATGCTTTTGTTTTGTTTTGTTTTTGCATAGAGCGAAGGAAAAATTAACAATTGCCCACAAGTGGGTTGAAATGCCAATGAATGTAACATGTAATGAAATATAATTAATTTTTAATGGTGTGTAATTAAAAACGTGTGTTTTTAATTTACTTGATGTTATTTTAAATTTTTGAACTTAAAAATCTTTTTTGAATTCGAAAAGTCGAAACAATCTGAAACGGCAAGTGACTTGAAGCGACTTGCATTGGCTGAAAACAATAAGTATGCACGAAATAACGAGGCTTTTTTGATGATATGATTGCAAAACTATTGGTTATAACGAATAAAAAATCAAGTTCCGGCTGAAGTTCGTAAAAAATAGTGCAATTTTCACTGCTTATAACGACATCGGTTATAGCGGAATATCAGCTAAAGCGAAGTAATTTCTACGAAAGAATTAATTTAATTATCGGTTATAACGAATAAGTGTGATTTTCGGCTACAAGCAACTGGCATTTTCCTAACAAATTTGTTTGAGTAAATTATTGGCGTCCAAAGAAAAATTGTATCATGCGTCAACGGAAGGTTTTGCATAATTTTCATTTTGAAGTCAAGAAATCTTAATCAGGTTATACCGTGAATTGATTGTAAAAGCAATTGCCCTTAGTAATAAAGAAATTCTAAGTCAAATCTATCTTAAACTCAACTTTTAGCCTATCATTGATTGTAAGCTGAAGTCGAGTTTAAGAAATATTGGACTTACAATGTATTTATTATTAACGGCCAATGAGTTGCAAGAGTTGCAAAAGTTTTTCAGTATAAAAGAAGTCTCAGTAGAGTGGAGGCAAGAAGGCGGCCAGACAAATAAAACATTCGACGAGATGTCTTAGGCATCCATACAGAAATTTGAACATACAATTGAATAAGAAATTATGTATCAGGAAACCAAATAACAAAACATTTTTCAAATAAATTCAAATATGTGTAAACATTAACGCATTTTGTTGAGTTTTTAATAAAACTAAAAAAGAATGTTAATAAATTACCAAAATAACAATATCGCTTATAACGATCTATCGCTTATAACGAACAAAGCTGCCGGTCTCTTGAAGTTCGTTATAAACATTACTTACGGTATATACAGACAAACCCAAAATAGTCAAAAAGCAGCTGCAACAAGTCGGCGGGGGTGAGCTCGCACTATACGCTCCACCAGCTGCTTTAAGCATGACTCGTTTTCAGCTCGGCTCAGCACAGCAACCAGCCGGCATTTTAAATGCACCCTTAGGTTGCGAACATAGTGAACGCTTGTTGCTGAGCCGAGCCGAAAAACACATTACAGCAAAATAGATGCATGAATTGGTTCCTTTATTGCTCTAATGTGTTTTTCAGATCGACTCAGCAACAATCGTTCAATATGTTCGCAACCTTGCACAACAACAAATGCATGCAAAGGCAACAAAAAAAACACTCACTCGATGATGCTGATATTGATGACATCGCTACTTGTGCGCGGTTGCCAATTGTTTTTGCATGTGTATTTTATTAATGGGCTGAAAATACAAAGATTTTTGAAGATGTAAACATTTTTTTTAATCATATTTCTTTCCCGTCATAAAGAGCAATGTACAATATTTGCAATTTATTTTTTTTATAAAATAGATCTGGCACATCTGTTTAATTTTTTGGGTTCCATTGTTATATCTACATCATACGTCGTTGCTGCTGCTAGTTATTTGCAAACATTTCAAGACGAACGACTATTTCAGTCACTTTTTCTTAATTTTACACAAGAGACAACTTGAGACATATCCACACACACACAGCTTTTCATATAGCAATTTGTTGTACTTAGAGATCATATCACCCAATAGGAAAAAACAAGCCTATATGAAGTAACATTTTAATAAATTCTGGCACCAACTGCTTCCTAAAAGCTTTAAAATAATGCTACTCTATGAAGTGCTTCAAATTCTTCCTATTATGCTTTAACACCAGCTGGCATTGCCAGCAAATTAAACACTTCAAAGCAGAACAAACTTTAGCCAAAGCTATATCGGAAGACAAAAATAAGCCCCAGTTTTAGCTTTAAACTGATGAAGGAAAACTTTAACTACTGCTGCGCGCTAATTGCTTGACGGCGACAAACTTTGGTGTGAATTATGAGCGGCTGGATAAGAAAAAGCATTAAGTGCCTGTGGCAGGATGGTGGGCAGAGGCATGGATGAAGTTGAAGATGGTGATATATATTCACGCAGAATGGATGCACACGCAGCCAACAGCTGTGGGACATGCAAGTGGAAAATGCAATTAATTTTATTTTTTACTCAAACAATTTAAGTGCTGCTGGAAACATTTACGTTACATGCTCCATGCTGCATCGGAACAGCAGCAACATTTGTAAGATTTTCAATTTTTCTTTTTTAAGACTTTTTTCCAACGTTACGTAATTCATTTAATAATTTCTCTAATACTTATTCCCACCGCACCATCTTCTCCATCAAGTAGTCAACAACTTATCAACGAATCCTCATCTTAATTTATGCACATTAGGCGTCCTTTCAGCCACATTCCTTCCGTATTTGTCACGCTCACCACAAGCTTCTAGATAGCTGCCAAAACACTAACGTTTAGCTAAAAACTTTCCAAGTTTTCAAAGCATTTCGGTCAAAACTTTTGTCAACCATTGCCAAATATACAAACTAGATGTTTCGTTTGTGTATGTTTGTGCGTGTATGTGTATGTTTCCTTCGAAAGCTGCTCGTTAGTTTACTTCAGTATTTCATTAAATTACAACAGATTTTATTTTGAGTCAAAGTTTTGCTTGCGTCAACTATATAGTTTTTTTTTATGTGTGAAACTTTTCGATATGAACTCAATTTTCTGGACACTTAAACTGTATTTGCCCATAATGTACTTATATTAGAATATTTTGGATACTCTTTGTTAAATTATTATTTTATAATTTTCATGAATTTTTCGAATTACTCAGTGAGCATTCTGAGAAAAAATAGGGTAAGCATTCTGTGTTTTTCTTAAATACGAGTATTAATACATGAGCACAAAAATTTAACTCCCTTTTTACCCACTTTACAGACAATAAATTCGATGTCTTTGAAAGCTCTGGTTCATACCAAGTGCACAATATAATTTTTATTCAAATGTTAAGTCATTAATACTATGTTCACACTGAGAGCTAAATGCGCATTTAACGAAATGCGCATTAGCAATTTAGAATGCGTGGCCGTATGCTCCTTGTAAGAGTAAAAGAGACAAATATATACATTCAATTTCGTAAATGCGCATTTAGCTCTCAATGTGAACGTAGTATAAGATAGGCAAAAATTAAGAAATTAAAAACACCTTTTTCCCCCATATAAAAGAAACAACAACAAAATACAAAGCCACTGTGGGAGAGTACAATGCGAGAGTGAAAAAAAACAACAGGTGCGTTGTTGGACACACGAGAGAAGCGAAGCTTTTTCGCAGTTACATAGATTTGATAGCTTAATAGTTTTTTCTTTATAATAAAATAACTTTTAAATTCAAAAATTTTAAATAACATAGAGTTAATTAAAAAGCACACGTTAATATTCACACCACTAAATTTTATTACATTTCGTTATTCCGACACTGTCTTCTTATATCTGAATTGATGTTTCTTTTTTGCTTGCGTCAATCTCAAAAAGCAAATGTAATATCAAATTATTAAAAAACCAACCTTCACCCGCCGTGGGGATCAAACCCGTACCCACTGATTAAGAGTTCATTACACAATCCAAAAATACTTTGTTACGCAGGGTTGTTGATTCAATATAAAGTAAAACTGAAGTTGAAACTGAATGTTGCCGCATAGCAGCATAATCTATGAATAGATGGATGATTGTGTATTGACTATCCTACAAAAACTAGCATACATTTACTTCTACTTGCTACAAGATGTCACCAGCATTCGTGTTTTCTTTCGCACATTCACATCAACAAAAACAAAACACACCGATGCAAGTAGAAGCAAATTTTTGTTAGTTGTTTTAGTAAAGCCAATACACAATCCTCTATCTATTGATAAAATGCGACGGTCTACTGCAGCATAACTTCTGTTATACTTACCATGAAATCAACAACTCTTTCTAACAAAGCTTTGTGGCCTAGTGAATAGTGTATAGAACTCTTAATCAGCGGGTACAAGTTCAATCCCCGCAGCCGGCGAAAAAATATTTTTGATATATTTAGTATTTAAGTATTAAATTTTCTTGTTGTAATAAGAGCAACCAAGAAAGAAGCCATCAATTTCTAAGAAAAAAATCTGTCGAAAGTTTTTCAGATTTCACTCAAGCAAATCACAGAACGAGACGTAAAAAGCTTCGATTCAAAAAGACAAAAGCTTCAACAGAGACGTTGTTGTTGCAGAGATTGTTGTTGCTTGCTGAGACAAAACAAAATAAGGGGTGTCTCAATAAAAATGCATATTTGTATTGCATTGTAAAGAAGGCATGTTTAAACTACATATTAATCAAATTTCTAAGCTGCCAAATTTCAGAACATTTTTAAATAATGCAACAAAATTTATATCGTGCTTCTTATTGGCGCACCCTTCATTAAAAGAGGTAAGACTAATCGAATTGGGGAAAACATTTTTCCCCAATAGGACAAGGAAAAACAACAACAAAATTCACAGCTCTGTTGAACATCGTTGCTGTAGTATACACGAAGAAGTGTAAAATGCAGTAGAATCAAGAGATATACAAATAGAAAGCCGGGTGCGGCTTTCCACAAAAAAACAAGGTGCAGTACTTCGACCTTCCTCGGTTGAATGGTCAAACACTCTCACTATCCAGCAATGTCAAATATCTGGGAGTCATACTGGACTCGAACCTAAGCAGGAAAATAAACATTAAGTGCAGGTTTAAAAGGCATCTATAGTCTTCAACGCCTTTAAAAAAACATTTGTCAAAAGATGGTAACTGTCTCCCTACCTTCCCCTGCCTACGCCCTTGTTTGTAACAGTATCATCACTCAAACCAACCAACCAACCATCCATTTTAATTTGTGCTTCACAATAAATTTTTTAGTTCACTAGCCAAAGTTTCGTCGGTATTGAAACTTTTAACCAAGCTTAACTAATTTTTTCCATATCGCTCATTAAAATATCAGAAATTTCAAGCACCAAAATTAACTTTGTGAAGCAGTGCTTCTTTGCGAAAGCTCAAAATTAAAACGATAAGCCAGAAAGTAAGCATTTCGATGCAGAAAATTTTAATCATCTGAAGCCTTTGAACAAACAAAATTATAAGTACTACTTAAGTTCTAACAAAGTCAATAACTCTCAATACCCATGACAATATCTGCTTATAAAATATGTTTTCGAATAAATAATATTAACAATAAAATAAATCCATTTATACCAGCTTCACCTTTAGCTGTATAAGCATTTCTGCTTAAATGCTTATTAAGTTCAACTTTTCGAGTCGAACCATTTTGTGAACCATTTTATTCAGTTCTTATAATGAAACCACAAAAAAGCTTACGCAAAGACAAACACTCATTCATCTCGGTAAATGCGAACCGCAAAAATATTACATTTTTTTTTTTTTTTTGTTTAAATATATATTCAAAGGATTCGAGTTGAAAATGCAAACACTGAGATACGTTATTCGAGTCAGCGAAAGGCGGGTATCGACCTTTCTTACACACATTTTTTTTATTTTCTTTCCTTTTTCATTCTCTTCAAATTAAATTGACCCATGTCAGTTGTGTACCAAGTGTCAAGTTTAAATTGTTCGTGGGTGTATATGCTGTGTGAAGATAACCCATTCTGTTAACGTGCTTGTAGCTTTCTAGCCACTGTGCAACAAATTTAATCTGCAATTCCAACTGACCATCCAGAGAATAATTCAGATTATTTTTTTTTTTTTTTTCTATATTGATTATTCTTCTAATACAATAAGCAGAAAAGGATGAGGGAAAGAAATCAATTTTTTTTTTAAATAGAACAAACTAAATTCCTTTAATAAAGATAAATGATAAAGTAAAGCCGAAGCAATCCTTTTTCTGTCATTTTCTTTTGTGAGTTTCTTTTTTCTCTCCTATCTATGCACTACAGTGTTGAAAAGAGTTACACTAAACCAAAAATTGTTCCTAAAATCAACGTATCCCATTCACTAAACGTAATTCATTGATTTCAATAAACATTTCACTGGCTCAAGGAAAACAAAATTTAGCATAAATATTTTTGTTTTTCATTCGCTATAAAGAAGTTTTCTGCGGCATTTTTCTCTCTTAAAATAAATAAAAATGAAGAAGTCTTGAAAAACTTACATATAATAACATAATTATTACATGCAATAATTTACAATGTATGTAGTTTTTTTTTCAAAAGGTAATGAAAAAATTTTCAATACTTATGGATGGAAAAAATACGGGAAGAAAAAAATAAATGGTATTTTTCTCAGAATTTACGCGCTCAAAAAATATAAAATTATATAGTTTTCAGTTTTATTCTGAAAAATGAAAGCCACATGCAAGAATATTTTAAATTAAATCAATTTTGCACATAAAATTAGCATATCCTTGTTTAAAATATTATTGACACTATAGTGACATAAATTTTTACTTAAATTATTGTCTTTGCTTATTTTATTTATAGTTATACTTTGCACTGGTTAATTTTATTATTTTCAGTATTAAGTTTTAAAAATTTTATCGATCAAACATTTTTTTTATATTGATAATTTTTTCATAAAACCCAAATAACTTTTGTATAAGTGTAAACTTTGAAAAAGCTGGTTCGCAACTCGTTTCCTATTTAATTATTTTTTTTTAGTGGTCAAAAAATTTGAAGAAACTGGGTCGGTTATGTACAGTAAGACTACTGTGCATCAACGTACCGGTCCGTCTCTTGAAAATATTGATGCTGTAAGCGAGAGTGTCGCCGAAAATCCGACAACATCAATTCGGCATCGTTCTCAACAACTTCAAATTTCACGAAGCACTATGCAGCGAATTTTGGCAAAAGATCTTCACCTTCATGCGTACAAAATTCTGCTTACTCAGGAGCTCAAACCAGCAGATCATGGTAAGCGCCTGCAATTCGTTGAATGGGTAATGGAGCAAAGTGAAGCCAATGTCAATTTAAATTTAATTAATCACAGAATCACGGAATCACAGAATTCAAAAACTGAAGACTGGAAACCAAAGTGATAGCACTGCTTTGTTCGTTAAAGGCTTCCCCACAACTACAGATGCAACTTGGGTAGAAAATTACTTCAAAAAGAAGTACAAATTAACCATCTCAGACTGCCATAAAAAGTCGTCAAAACGATCCAAGGTTAGCAGTTTTAAATTTAATATACCCAAGGCATATGCGTGGATGTTTTCTAGTGCAGGTATGCGAACGAAAGGAAACATTCGTATAACTGAATGGACGGAAAAACCAAAAACGGAAGTTAAGGCACCTAGTATTAAGCTTATCACTAAGCCTATGATTAAATCTATTAAGCCTACTAATATTAATAGTAATAAAAATAATATAAGCCCACCTGCCAGAACACCCTCAAAGCCAGCTCAAGATCAAAACTGGTCATATAAAACAAATTTATTCCCAAAGTTTTCTCCACAGTCAAAACTATCTTCTCAACTGTTATCTTCTTCTAAATTTCCTATTACTCAATCGTCGAAACTCCCTTATCCTAAAGTTAAACGTGTTTCGTTTAACCTCAATAACGACGAAAAAAATAAAACTTATTCATATAAATATCCTAATTTCGTCCATTCCCATACACTAAATCCAACCCCACAGCCCGCAATAGTCATACCTAAGCCTACTTCTACACAACCTGTTACTGCAACACGTTCACCAGCAATCACACCCTCCAATAACACACCTCCTCCCTTAATTACTTGCACTAATACTCAAACGTTCTCTAATGCTACACCAGCCTTTCTGGATCCTCTTCTGCCACCTAATGCGAAGCTCACAAAAAATCTCGCTGACGTTAGTAGTGACGGTCGTTTCGTTATGTCTCGTCTAAGAGACCGTCGGTTGTATGATAATGTTCGATTATACCTGTCTTATTTACATAATAAGTCTGACTCAGTCTGTATTGAAGGTACAACAAGAACAAGTGCTATGGTATCCATCCAACAAGAAGGTCTTCCTACCGACCCTGTCGAGCTGAAAAAAATTTTCATTAACTTCCATGAAAGCCTCAACATTTCACCCACTGATGTTGAAAACGACCTCACGGCATTTGCATCGCATACTAGCTCAAAGTATATATGGCATTTACAAAGAGCTCGTTCTAACTTCAAAAATTTTTATTGTCCCTAACTCTCATCCTAAAGCAATGTCCGATTATCCAGCCTCCCGAAATACACTACCTTCAATTGCGTCTTTTTATATATACTACCACAATTGTGGTGGCATGAGAGGCAAACTCAATAAACTGTTTGTTGAAGCTAAATCTTGTCATTTCAATGTTTTTGTCTTTACGGAAACGTGGTTGAATGACGCTATCAAAAATGAAGAAATTCTAGATAGCAACTGGACAATATACCGGAATGACAGAAACTATGCAAGCTGCGGCCTGTCTCGAGGAGGCGGTGTCTTAATTGCCACACATAACTCCTTATCTAGTGAGTTGATTGTAACCTGCTCCTCCAAATGCTTTGAGCACAAAATAATCAAAATAAGGCTAGATCAAAAAGCTTCCGTATACATAGGTGTTATTTATATTCCTCCGAATTCAACCCACAATTCCTACAATGAATTATGTGAAATCATAACGTCAATAACAGCTGCGTTAAACGAAGATGATAGAATTATTATTTTTGGAGACTTCAACCGTCCCAATATAACTTTTGTGCACGATGATGATGACAACCATCTCCTTCCAATTAACCTGTCCAATGCGGTCGACTTCGATTTATTAAGTACTTTTTATAGTAATGATTGTCAGCAAGTTGCTCCTGCTCCAAACCGAAACAATCGCTGGCTAGATTTGATTTTTACTAACTCATATGACGAAGTAAAGGTTAGTCCAACCTGTGAGGCTGAGCAGATATTTTCCAATACCCTCCACCATACTGCTTTTACTACTGAGTTATGTACCAACAACATAACTTTTATACAGTCATTCAATAATTCTATTGTATACGATTTCCTCAATGCCGATTACAATAACATTAAAAATGACTTAAATTGTTTGGACTGGAACCACTTGTCTGCACTAGAATTGGACGATGCTGTATCGTCTTTCTATCAAAAAGTCTTTTCTGTATTTGATACTCATGTTCCAAAAATAAAGAAAAAAAATAAACTGTCGGAACCGTGGCTTGATTCAAATCTTAGAAATTTGAGAAATCAAAGAAATAAACTTTACAGAGTCATTAAAAATTGCGTCATTGTAAGTGATGAGGTAAAGGTTAGATACGAAGAGCTGTCTAAGGAGTTTTCCATTAAGTCCGAAGAGGCTTATAGGCTTTACACCAATTTAATTGGAGAAAGGATTATTGAAGACCCAAAAAAATTCTTCGATTTTGTAAATGTAAAACGGAAATCGACCGGATACCCAAACTTCATGTTTAAAGGCAATGTTACTTCATATAACTCACAGGAAATTTGTAATCTCTTTGCGGATCATTTTAAAGAAGTCTTTTGTTCAACTACTTCCCAAAATCAACCTACATTTGCCAGTATAACTAGTAGACCGACATTGGTTTGTGAAATAAATATTACATGGAGTGACATAATCAATTCCATTAAAGAATTAGATTCAAATAAATCTCCAGGTCCAGACCTTATACCACCAATTTCACTTGTTCAATGTTTAGACCAATTAATTACGCCGTTACATATGATTTTTAACAAATCCTTGCATACAGGTATATTCCCAACTTTTTGGAAATCTTGTCATCTTACGCCAATTTATAAAAATGGCGACAAGAGATCAGTTGAAAATTATAGGGGTATTGCAATATTGTCAGCAATTCCAAAGCTATTTGAAAAAATTATATGTTCCAAACTCACGAGCATAATTAATCCGTGTTTAAGCGAGCAGCAACATGGTTTTCGTAAAGGACGATCAACAACCACAAATCTTGCAATCATGGCATCAGACATTCTTACTAAAATGGAAAAGGGCCACCAAATAGATACAGTCTATACAGATTTTAGTAAAGCCTTTGATCGTGTTGATCACGAAATCCTAGCTAAGAAACTAGAAAAATTTGGTATATCAGGTACTGTGCTGAAATGGCTCAAGTCTTATCTCTGTGAAAGATCCCAATATGTAAAATTTCAGGGTTCTTTGTCTAAAAAGATTGTTGTCTCGTCGGGTGTACCTCAAGGTAGCCATCTTGGCCCACTTCTCTTCAACATATTTATTGCAGACATATCTGAAGTTTTGCATGATGTCCCCCATCTCTTATATGCAGATGACTTAAAATTATACTATAACATTAGATCAGAAGTGGATTCAGTATTCTTACAGAATAAGCTTTTTTCTCTGGAACAGTGGTGTAGTAAAAATAAACTTTATTTAAATATAAATAAGTGCTACGTTATAAGTGTTGCCCATAAAAACGTAATCACATATAGCAGATACATGCTAAATAAGGTAGAACTTAAAAGGGTCAACCACATAGCAGATCTTGGAATAATTCTTGATAGTAAGATGCGCTTCAACCTTCACTACGATCATATCATATCCAGGGCAAACAAAATGCTCGGATTCATAAAAAGACGTGCAAAAGAATTCAAAAACCTTTGGGTAACTAAAACCTTATACTGCACATTAGTACGACCAATCTTAGAATACTGTTGCATAATTTGGAACCCAGCTTTTGTAGTGCATAGTGAAAGGCTAGAATCTATTCAAAGACAATTCTTGCTTTTTGCATTGAGAGACCTATACGATCCTCGTGACTATACAAATTTACCACCATACGAGAGTAGACTTAAAATCCTCAATTTAATGTCGCTGTCATCAAGGAGAATATTACTTTGCTCATGCTTTACATTCGATGTTATTACTGGTAACATCGATAGCGAATACATCTCGAGCAAGGTACTATTTAATGAACCAATAAGGCGAACAAGGTATACAAAATTGTTAAAAGAATCGCATCGCAACACTATTTACGCATTGAACGAGCCCTTGAATAGATGTTGTAAAATATTTAATAATATGAGCGAGCATTATACACCGCCAATATCGAAATTCAGATTCAAGCGTTCTCTTTCCAAATCACTTTCCTTTACATAACTACTTCAGAATCTTCTCCAATTCTTTTTCACCATTCTGACCCCTTTTCTATTTCCTTGATCTAGCATTTGTAGAAAAATTGTAAATCAAAAATTTGAATGTTAAATAAGTAAAACATCGCATTGTAATATTAACTCTATTCTCCCATATCCAAATGCCTCTTCTTACATTGCCGTCTACCACCCATACCTAAACAAAATTTAGTTGTTCTCCCACTCAGCTTTCCATCTTAATAATATTTTAGCATAGTATTAAAAATTAGTACATATTTTTACTATGTGTATAAAATCTGTTAGTATGTAAGCTTAGTATATAAGTTCCCCCTTCGTTCTTCTTCTTGTCTTTTCTTTTTGACGTGTTTTTGAAAATGTGTCGATTCATGTGGGCGGATTACGCCCACTGAGAATTGCATATCTTCTACACCTAAAACAAGGAGAGAAAAACAAAAAATAAAAAAAAAATAAATAAATACAACAACAACCTGTTAGAATAATAAGTTAGAATAAGTATATTGCCTTGTTTGGCTACATAAATAAATAAATAAATAAATAAATAAATTCTGACGTCAACTGGCCACCAATATCATGCGATTTAGAGTCGTGCGATTTTTTTCTTTGGCGTTTTCTGAAAACACAGGTTTATGCGAATTAAGCTGGTTCGCAGGTCGTTTTCTATTTAATTTTTTTTAAATAAGCTATGAAACATGAAAATTGGACAAAAGCGTCTAGAGTTGTTATTCTTTACTTTTTGTAAAAAACTACTTTTTGTTCTTGTTGTATTAAAAAGATCTAAAAAATCCAAATTTGAAAAAATTTCAATAAAATCTTGTGGAAATAATTTCTTAAACTATACCAAATGGAGACGCATAAAATTGTAAAATTATGTTGAATAACCTGGTCGTTATGAATTTTTTTGCTAGAAATGTACCTTTATGACAATTTTGAGTTTGAATATTTTTACAAAAAAAAAATACCCAAAATTCCACAAATGGAAAATTTTAAACAGAAACAGTACGAATGATTTAAACAAAGTCTTGAGCTATTTTCTGCAATTAATCAAGTAATTGGAAAATCCAAAATTCGGTAAAAAGAGTTATACTTGTTGAAACTTAACTTTTTTTCAAAAATACTTGAAGTGCCCTTTTATTTTATCAGCTTGGCCCGACGTCATTCCAGCGTCATACATACAGCCGTACGAATGTTGTAGTTTTAAGGTAGAAAGGGTGTCATGCAAGTAGCTGACACTGGAATCCATTTCATGTTCAGCTCCACTATCGCATGGCTTTTTGCACGAAATGCTTGTAGGCAAAGCCTTCTGGATCCCAGTGTCCGCTACTTGAATGACAGAGGGTTGGGGTCTAAAATCTATATGCTCACTGTTAATGTCTAAAGCCTGTCTAAAAAAAAATTATTTTTTCCGCGTCTTTTGCTTTAAGCTAGGTCGTCTACCTTTTAATTTCTTTTTGTGCATTTATGTCCTGGTACCCAAAGAGTTGATGATGAAATAATTAGAAGGTGCTAGAAAAAAATTAATAATAGTTTTGACATCAGAGTACCAGGATATGTCGAAAATAATACTAATATTGCTGGGAAATTCCAAAAATAATTATTTTGTCCCCCTGAGTTATTCAAGTAATTTGAGGTTAATACCCTTATTAAACAGAAAAATGTTTGGAAAAAACAAAAAAATCTTAACTGTTTCCTTATTCCAAATGGAACTGCAAATAAAAAAATTGAAAAAAAAAAGTTTCTTTTCTTTCATGCACTTCTGTAAACTTTAAGTCGTGTGCGCACGGGTTAATATGCATCCGATCTTGCTAAAATTCTACACGAATTTTTTTTTCATCAATTAGAACAGTTTGAGCCCTTGGGATGATCCATGAAGTGCTTAGAAATTTTCATCATACAAATGCACATCTATAATGCACATCATTGTCTGAGTTTCAATGGAAATAGAACTGGGATTCACAAAAAGAAAACACGTTTAATCGTTCACGGCCCGAAATAATAATTCGCAAATAAGTGTACTTTCCACGTAGACCTACTCCCTATTTCCCCCTAGGAAACATTTTACGGACGCCCATATCCTAGTGTATGCGAATTTTCAAAATGATTGACTTGCTCGGCACATGATTAACACCAAAAAAAGTCGGACAATTTTCACCGCGTATTTACAATACGACATGTATTTAAATGAAATATTTAATTAATAACACTTTTATGTTTAAATACAATAACACGTTATTGCGGCGTTAGATGATCATTATAAATTGTTATCGACCACCCTCTACGACAGTCACATATCCTCTAAATCAAACTGGTGGCCAAACAAAATCAACCTGGAACATGAAACGCACCATATACAATAATATAGCTACAGACGTTAAATTACACCAAAAAATTCAGATAACTGTTTGTTATCAAGCATTATATATAAAGGGTGGTTAAATTTTAAGGGCCGATGTTGATTTTGAATAAAACACAAATTATTTAGGAAATTATTGTCATTTGTTTTTATTATGATAATATTGGTATGGTTCAATTATGTATGGAACAAAATATCGGCCAAATGGCCGCCGCGACCTCGGCGGCACACCTCCATCCGATGGTCCAAATTATCGATGACGCTGAGGCATAAGTGAGGTTCTATGTCGTTAATGTGCCGAATTATCTCATCCTTTAGCTCTTGAATTGTTGCTGGCCTATCGACGTACACCTTTTCTTTCAAAGTTCTTTAAAATTTCCATTGAATTTGTCGCGCAAAAGAGCTGTTGTTTCGTTAGCTGTGTGGAAAGTGGCACCGTCCTGTTGAAACCACATATCGTCCACATTCATATCTTCCAATTCGGGCCATAAAAAGTTCGTTATCATCTCACGATAGCGAACACCATTCACAGTAATTGCCTGACGGCTCTTCAGCCACACTATCGCGAACGGCAGCAATATTTTCTTCAGTACGATCTGTACGAGCATGCACTGGTGTTTTCACATCTCCTACAGACACGGTTTGCTCAAATTTGTGCACGATTTTTTCGATTGTACGCATATTTGGACGATTAAATTGACCGAAAAAAATCACGAAGTGCACGATATGCATTTTGATTTGAACGCCCATTTTCATTATAAGCCTGAATAAATTTAACACGTTGCTCGATTGTGTATCTTTCCATGGTTCAAATTGAGTTAGTCTGAAATTGAGAAATGTCAAATGAAATGCAGAAAAAAACTTGACATTTAGGTGTGGTTCACATTTAACATCGGTCCTTAAAATTTAACCACCCTTTATTAGAAGATACGGAGAGTATTCAAAAAATTAAGCTAACTTGTTGCTTTTCCTTTTATTAATTTTGGAATTATAGCAATTATAAGTTTAAATAAAAAAAATAAAATATAAGTATACTTTTTTTAGATTCAATTCTATTTCAATACGATTTTTTCACAATGCTTACTAAATCTAAATCATTTATTTAATATAAATATTCTCATTTTAAAACACTTTCAAAACTAAGCGGAATTTAATTTCATGGTGATTTTGTAGTACAACAACAAAAAGCCACATAGATGCAATAATTATAAAATCGAGCAAAAAAATACGCACACAAACACCTGTATACAGGTGCAGTTTTATAGTGGTACGTAGCCAAACTAAAAAAAAAAAAATGCTACTATATTGAAAAAATCACCGTGGCTTATTATTGGTGGGGCAGGGCACTCCGAAAAGCCACTTTTAACCTAAAAGTTTCATTAAAATCCCTCAAAATATCACTGAGTAAGGTGGTGGGTGGGTGGTAAAAGAAAATGTGCAATTTTGCATCAGTAGCTTTGAGCATTTTCAGCGGCAAGAAAGTCAACAACATTTGCAGTTGATGTTAATTAAATGTTGTTTTTTATGTGATAATAAAATAGTGCATCATATCAAAAGGGAAAAATTATATTTAATCAAAAAATAAATTCCAAGAGACTTTGTAGGTAGCTTCATTGCGGGTTGCATCAAAAAGAGTACTAAATAAAAATATTTTTCATGTCTGGCAAAAGTCAAAAATAAGCAACGTATTGTTTGTAAGTTCAAATTCTATTAGTTGCGATGAATTCATTCTTTTTAATTATTGTTGTTTAATTTTTCTTTAAATCCTTCTTCATACCTGAAATTATTCTATTTGAAAAAATCATTAAAAAAACCCACTGTTCTTAAAATATCTATTCATGAAACACCAGCAATAAAATTTAAATTTTCATCACTAGCACACATTGGAATATCTTTGAACTTGCTGTCAAAACAATTTTTATCGCAATCTTCAAAAAGTTTTTAAAAAATTTAAAAATTTATAAAAACTATCATCTACGCGTTGATTTATCAAAAACTAACATGACTGTAAGTCTCTTTTGCCGCTCGCTGCAAGCACAACGCACGTTATTGCATAATTTGCCTAAGATAAGGACGAATGACAACAGGGCCACCTACTATAATATGAATAAAATTGGTAAACGTGAAATTGTCGGCTACGGCTGGAATGGTTCAACGACATATCTCGATCGACTTGACTATCCATTTCCGTCAATTCGTTTTAAGGAGCCAACCAATGAAATTATAGCTTTACAAGAAAAGGAACAATGCAGCTGGAAGAAACTGAGCATTGAAGAGAAAAAGATGCTCTATCGCCATAGTTTTTGTCAGACCTTTGCCGAAATGAAGGCACCAAAAACCGAATGGAAGGCTGTTATTGGTTATTTTATTTGGAGCATCACCTTAGGTTATTTATGGGTATTTTTTTGCCATGCCTATTTGACAACCGATGAAAACATGCCGATTACCTTTGATGAGGAACATCAAAAAGCTCAATTAAAGCGTATTATTGCCTGTGAATTTAACCCTATTGAGGGATTGACTTCAAAATGGGACTATGACAAGAATCGTTGGAAATGAACGAAATGGAAGCAGGAAAATAAAATTTTAAGCAAACTTTGCACATAATGTAATTGACAAATATCTTGTGAGTTCAATGCAATAAAAACAAATTTTAATTCTTAACAATGATTTTTATTTGTATCTATCTATAGTTTAATTAGGATTTAAGTAAGTAATAAATATTTAAAGAAAAGTTAAAGGATATGGTTTGTTTTTACAATTTAAAAAAAAAAAAAAACGATTGATTGAACCCATAACAAATGATTAAGGTAGGTACAGGTGTAAAATTAAATCCATTATTTTTGCGCGAAATTTAAAGCTTCATTGGGCATAGTTAGAAGTTAATTTCGTTATGCTTATCTCATGATAGTCATGATCATTGCCCCTATTGGCAAAAAACTGGGTGTCGATTTTCGCAAGCTTCTCTTGAGGCGAATATTTTACCAGCAACATTATTCGCCATAAACAAGCAGGTGGATACATCGTGTTTTAAGAACCGCGTCTAAATAGTAAATCTCTGCACGGATTAACTCGTTTCTACTACAACAATAGTGCATTCGGTGTCGAGTTCAGTAGTTTACATAACTATAACAGCGAGTGAAATTAACACCATATCCATAAATAGTCTTAAACCGGCCTTCAACACATTCGTTTGGAAACAATTAATTGTTATGTTTGAGTCGTTCTGAACGACTCAAATAAAACATAGCCGGTAGCATTCGTCGTTCAAACGAATCTAAACCAAACATAACAGAATGAAGGATTTGTAAAAGATTAATGCTGCATAAATATGTTAGTCGAATAAATCTATTTAATTTTTGAAGTGAATCTTCTTAGGCGGCGATATGACGATTCTTATTGAGCGAAAAATTTTAAAAAAACACGTACCATATACATGTTTATGAACATGTAACAAAATATGAAACTTTTTGTTTATAAACAGGTAACAAAACAGTGAAAACTTTTTTGTAAACATTGTTTATAAACACGTACAATGTATATAAGCGCTGCCTAAGCGAGACACCGTGGTTGGCAGTTTTAGGGGATCGTTGGTTTCGAATCTAATGTCAGGAATTTAAAATTCAAGATGGCAGATAGGGTTGCCAATCCGAATCCGTTGTCAGAATTTCAAAGTGATGTAATTTTTTTACAAAGGCGGTGCCACCTAGTAAAATATATTTTTAAGTGTTTTAAACATCATCTAACAGTTTTTGAGGGTCTTTGATTTCGAATCTAATGCCAGAATTTTCAAATTTAAGATGGCATATAGGGTTGCCACTTAATTTATTTTATTTTTACGAATTCGGTGCTGGGGCGAACACTAGGTAAAAATAGGTAGCTGAATCCGAATCTATTTTCAGAATTTTAAAATTATATAATTTTTTTGTAGTAGGATTGCCATCTATTAATATATATTCTTAAGAGTTTTAAACATCATGTAACAGTTTTTGGGGGTCGCTGATTTCAAATCTGATGTCAGAATTTTCAACTATAAAATGACGGATGGGGTTGTCACCTATTTTTTTTTTTATTTTTACGAATTCGGTGCTGGGGCGAATACGAGTTAAAAATGGGTCGCTGAATCCGAATCCATCGTAAGAATTTCAAAGTTATGTAATTTTTATATCCCAACGCGTACTGCATAAAGGTATATTAACTTTGTTATTCCGTTTGTAAACCCAATAAGGAGGCGTGTCAGGAACAGAAAAATATATATATATTTGATCAGCATCACCTCCTGAGTCAATTTCCGTGTGTCCATCTGTCTGTCCGTCTGTCGACACGATTACAGCCGTAATTTTAAAGCTATCGCGATGAAATTCAAAAGATAAGTTTATTTTTAAAAAGGAAGATCAAGTTCGAATATGGGCCAAGTCGGATAAAAACAACGCCTACCCTCCATAAAAAGTGACTTTACATTAACCGTAAAAAGTCTTTAAAATCCACAAAAATTAAAGAAATGCCTTAAAATTTGACACGTAAGCTTTGAACTTCAATGTAAAACCTGGCTGTGAAATTTGAAAAAATCAGATAAAAACCACGCCTACCTCCCATACAAAGTGGCTTTATTTTAAAACTAAAATCTCGTAAAAATCTGCTCAAATTAAAGATATGTCTTGAAATTTTGCACATAAGCTTTGATATTTAATAAAGACCATCACTAAGATATATGGCAAAATCGGATGAAAACCACGCCTACCTCCCATACAAATTGATTTTATTTTAAACGTAAAATCTCTTTTAAATTTGCAAATATTAAAGAAATGTTTTTAAATATTGCACATATGCTTTGATATTTACTATAAATCATCTCTATAATATATGGCAAAATCGGATGAAAACCACACCCACTTCCCATACAAAGTGGCTTTATTTTAAACGTAAAATCTCTTAAAAATACACAAAAATTAAAGAAATGTCTTGAAATTTTGCACATTTGCTTTGATATATAATATGAAACATCTCTATGATATTTGGCAAAATCGAATCAAAACCATGCCTACCTCCCATATAAAAAGTGACGTCAACAAAATAGGAAAACTTTCGTTAATATATTAAACTGAATGTCACCGTGTATGTCGTGGCTAAAGACTTCGAATATACTTCAATATGGCCGCGGGGGGTATTTTAGTTTCGGTAATAAAAGTAATACTTACTATAATAGTATTAGGTCAATAATAATGACTACATAATTAAAATATAATTTTAATTTGTATTAGTTATATATTATGAGAAATTACATACAACAAAAGAAAATCAAAGAATACCTTTATTAAAGGCGAAGAAAAAAAAATCAAGGGGAGCAATTCAAAAAATTTAAATAAAAAATTGTTCTGTCGTTCCAAGAAGTTGCCTGCAAAAAGGACATAAGATCAGGGTATCGTTTTTTTTTTTTATGTTTATCGGCAAATTCCTCAAAGCAACGACTGCATATTTTCCCATGTCTACATGGTTTTCAAATCGTATCTTTTTAATTTATAAAGCATACTTCGCAAAGAATATCGTTAAAAAATGTTCATTATATCTTCATTTTCTTCTTTTTCTATGATTAGCAAAAATTCAAGCTTTTCTTCAATAAGACTATTACTCTTCCGTCCAGTGCTTGACTCAGCTCTGTGCATTTCTACAGTAAATTTAACACTTCCATTGCATTCAATTAATATTTTACAAAAACAAACACACTGCTTCGTTGATGCAAGGACTCAAAAATGTGAAAATGCAGTGCAAAATGTGAGAAGAAAACAAAAAAGAGTTGACACAGATTTCAAATACGCCGTGCTTTAAAAACAATAAAAATATTAAACTTGGGATTATGTCACTATTGATATAATTCTGATATAATCCCAAAAAAATTTGGCATTTCGACTTATTTTTGTTTGGGAATACGTCAATCCCTCCATAGTGACATAAGCCCAAGTAAAAAAATTGGGTTTATGTCAGTATGTAAGGTGTGACATGGTCCCAAAATTTAAAATTGGGATTATGTCACGGCAAACAAAAATATTTAAGAAAAATGGATGCTGAATTCAAAGTGATGTGTGTAGCTAATATAAATTAATTCAATGCAGCTGCTCTTAAAACACCAGAAATAAAAAAGTAACAACGTTTATCCTTTTCTTACAAAATATGCCTGTCCTGCCCAAGCGCCACTTTTTTAAGATTTTAAAATTGGACAAAAAAATTAAGTATCATACGGGCTCTAGCTTCGGTACTCTGCCAAAGCTCCATTTCTTACAAATTTTACAATAGAGTTGCCACCTAGTAAAATGTATGTGCTTGGTTTTTTATATTTTTGCGAATTCTAGTAATTTTGAAATTCTGGCAACGAATTTGATTTCGAATCTGATATTACTGTTTTAAAAATCAAAATTGCAGACAGTATTGCCACCTTAATTTTTTTGTATTTTTACGAGTTTTTGTAGTTTCGAAATGCTTATAACTGATTCGGATTTTCAGCACTGAATTTATAAAAATACAAAAAATTTAGATATAGTATGGTAAAAAAACGAGTGTATACAGTGCAGTTTTACAGAGAAGAAGTTTCACTTCTTTACTGTATACACGCTACACTGTGGTAACTCTCTAATATTTAAAAAGCTAATATTTTTGCTAAAAATTTTAAGAGTTTAAACTTTTAAAAATCAATATATTATGACTCCAAGGTTAGTGATAGCCATAGAGACGACAAGGTTAATAATACTTAAGTTGTTGATATCTTATCTCTCAAATTTTTGGAGCTACATTAAAAAAAAACAGTACTTAAATAAATTTCCTACGCCATTAGAAACAACTGTGACTCAATATTTGCACAGACAAACAGCACTTTATAGTATCTACTAGGTTGGTTAAACAAATCAAAGTTATCTTGAAAAATACTCTTGTCCACTGAAGTTTCCAGTTTATTTAAATAATCAAGCGCCATACGTATAGCTGTTTTGTTAAGGAGTATCACATTATTTTTTAATATCAAATTGAAAAGTTAGTGCTAGTTTTTTAAGCAAATAAATATGTATCTGTTGTTACATCACACTTTGCGTTGTATTAATTTCTGTTGATATTCCTTTTGTTGTTTTAAGCAACTTTGTTATCAGTAGGTCAAATACACACTTTTTTTTAGACTTCACCAATACTCAGCGAAAGCCCCCTAAAATGCGAAAGCATTGTGTTGATTTTTAAGACGGGTGATAGTTAGTTGGCGCCGTTGGCCATGGCGCAGTGGGTAGAGTGTATGGCCCATACGCAAGAGAACCCTGGTTCGAATCCCACCTGACACAGAAAGTTTTTTCAATTGAATTCATTTTTCTGTTCGGCAGTCACCTCTCTGCAGACAATGGCAAGCCTCAGAGAGTCAAAACTGCCATGAAAAGCTTCTTGAGAATATAAGCCGTTCGGAGTCGGCATAAAGCTGGTAAGTCTACTTCTCGATCATTTGTGTTTAAACATTTCACAACACTCACAACACAATTGATCATAAGAAGCTCGGTCAAAGTCCTTTCAAGGGCTGAAATGGCCATTTCGTTCGTTTTCGATAGTTAGTTGGTGGTTGGAAAGATGAAGTAGTGCCGGTGAAGATTGGATTTAAATTCACATAGAATGAAACTGCCGAGAAAACACTCGGAGATTGTTCCACAAATTAACTTAGCAACTGACACCGAGAAAATTTGACGCCTTAAAATCAAAGAAAAAATATTTTAAAACTTTAACCAAAATATCTTTACCACAATGAAAAAATCGTTGCAATAATGATTTTCCTTCAACTATGTAAGTACTGCATCATCGAAACAAAATACTGAAGTTCTTTGAAGCTAAATCAATGAAACAATCTTTGCCGTGAAGATAAAATATTTACTATAACGATTTAATTCTTTGGTAAGGAGGAATTGAAAAAAGTATGTAAAATCAACACCTTTTCTTTGTTTTTTTGAGAAAAAGCTTCATTGTTTCAAAGACAAAGTGTGTTACTTTAAGGGATGTTTTCTTCAAAATCATATCTGTATACGAAGAATAAGAAAATCGTATGCGAGTGCCAACATTGAACTGCAATTGTAAAAAACACACGTTAATATTCACACCAGTAAATTTTATTACATTTCATCAACAAAAAGAAAAGAAAAAAAGAAAAGAAAACATTATTTTCCCGCCGTGAGAAATTAAACTTGGAATTTTTGGTGCCAGTCCATCGCTTTACCCACTGATCCAAACAGCCTTGCTACTGTTTGCTGGCATAACTGCACCTTTGTTAAAAGATGCTGTATTAACAGGTGCAGTATGCCACAGTATTCTATTGATAGCTATACAACAACAATCTATTTTTAGTTTATTGTGTTATGCTGCAGCATAGCTTCAGTTGTAATTAATATTGAATCAATCACTCTGCGTAACGAAGGAGTTTGGCTCGATGCGTACTGTAGTGACTTCTCAATCGGTGGATGTGGGTTCAAATCTCCACGGCAGGCGAAGGTAAGATTTTTAATTTGATATTTAATTTAATTTAATGTTCTTATTACAATAAACGGAAGCAGCAAAGAGAAACCGAAAAGCCAATAATTTCATGAAGCCATGTACTTAAAATCTAAGATCTAACATTCTGCGTCTTTGCCGTCTAACGATTAGAAGTCTTTGTGCCAAAGTACATTTTCCTTACTTTTACAACTTTTCCATACTTTTTTAGAGACGTACGTCTTTGCCACAAGAATTAAAGTTTTTGATTCAAAGTATATTGTTCTTGGGAAAATAACAATCTTTATGTCTTTGCCGTAACGATGTTTTGTGTTTGGGCACAATCCAACCAATAAAAGTCTTTGTGGCAAAGTGCATTTTCTTTGGTATTACGATTTTTTTCTCTGGGTGGAAGAACGTATTATCTCGGTAATGCGATGTTCTATTGGGCAAAAATGCAATGATAAAAGGATGGGCTTGGAGAGCTGCCCGAGTGGAACTAGAAAGCACACGAGCTGGTGGTGTCAGGCCATGTATCTCCCTTGAGCACTTTCTATGATAGTACCTGTGCAGAAGGCTAAGGCAACCAACATTTCGACGGTGCCTAAGACGGTTGAGAGAAAATTAAATATTATCGTCCCCTATCAAATATATTGCATATCGTGGAATCCGGTCCAAAAGCTCCAAATATGATCTTGAGCACCTAATTACGAATTGCACTCCATTTCGGCCTTATATATAAGGTATTGATAGATCGAAAATCAGATGAAGTATTTCTTACATCATTTTAAAAACCAAGGCACTTGGCTGCTTCTTTTGACACATCAAAAATGTGATCATTCCAATGAAGAACTGATTGTATTGGTATGCCAAGAACGTCAAGAGCATCTGACTCTAAAAGATCTACACCGTTCATATTGAGGGGTGCTAAGGGAAAATTTATTCGCTTGTCGGTTAACAGACAACATTGGGTCTTGCTAGTATTAAATTCTACTCTATAAGTAAGATTCCGCTCGTAGATTTTTTCAAGTCATTATGAAGTGTATCATTCATATGTTGCCTTTTCCTCTCAATTTCCAAAGAGGTCGGACGTTTTTTGAACGAATATGAATGGCAAATGCCGCTTTCGTCTGCAAACAAATGAATTGAACTGGGAGTCATCGACAGAAGGTCGTTGATAAAAACAAAAAACAAAGTTCTTAAGCCTTGCGGTACCCCTGCGTTGATGACCTGCTCTCTGGATTATATGCCGTTGACTACGACACGGATCGTTCTGTCCTTAAGGAAGCATGTGATCCACCGAGCGAAGTTACCACCGGCACCATATGCAATTAGCTTGGAAACCAGCTCTTTATGCGACAAAAACCCTTCTCTCACCTAATAAGTGAAAGCATTGGTTCCATTTTTCGGTGAGCAGCACCATCAGGTCATCAGTAGAGCGAGCCCTACGGAAACTATATTGGCGGTTGCTGAGCAGTTCTTCGCGATCTAGATACTTCATTAGGTGGAAATTTATTACGCTCTCCATAATCTTTGTGGCATCGCCCTTTTTTGGTACCGGCTGGACCGTTGCGACTTTCCAACACAAATACTCCTGTCCTGTAGGAGATGTTGAAGCGGTAGTATGTCATCAGGACAAGAGACTTTGTTAATGATGAGGTTTGCAAGGACTAACAGGTCATTCAATAAGTCCGTAGGAGAGGTAAGAAAAAACAAAATTTTGATAAAACTCGATTATATTATTCAACATAGTTGCCTTCGAGAGCGATACAACGAGTATAGCGAATTTTCAACTTTTCGATACCACTTTTATAGTTAGATTTCTCTTTCTCGTCAAAATAGGCCTCAGTTTCAGCGATTACTTCATCATTGGACTTGAATTTCTTTCCAGCAAGCATTCGCTTGAGACTTGAAGAAAGGAAAAAGTCGCTGGGGGCTAAATCTGGAGAATACGGTGGGTGGGTAAGCAATTCGAAGCCCAATTCATTCAATTCAGCCATCGTTTTCATCTATTTGTAACACGGTGCATTGACTTGGTGAAACAACACTGTTTTCTTTTGCAAATGTGGCCGTTTCTTGGCGATTTCACCCTTCAATCGATCCAAAAGTACACAGTAATAGTCGCTGTTGATGGTGGTTCCTTTTTGGAGATAGTCGATGAATGTTATTCCTTTCGTATACCAAAATACAGACGCCATCACCTTCTAACCCGACTGTTGGGTCTTTGCTCGCTTTGGATTCGGTTCGTCGACTGTTGTCCACTCAGCTTTTGGAATCTTTTGGATTCTGGTGTGTAATAGTAAAGCCATGTTTCATCCATTGTCACATATCAACGAAAGAATTCAATTTTATTGCGGTTTAACAGCGCCAAACACTCCCCTAAAGCATCAATTCGTTGTTGTTTTTGGTCAACTGTGAGCTCACGCGGCACCCACTTTGCACAGAACTTTCGCATGCCCAGATGTTCGTGTAAAATGTTAAAAACACTACCATCTGATAACTTTATAATGTCAGCTAGCTCGTGCAGCTTCAATTTGCGATCGTTCATAACCAATTTGTGGATTTTTTTGATGTTTTGTGAAATAACAGTCTGATTTGGGCGTCCACTGCGCTCTGCATCATTTGTGCTGGTACGACCACGTTAAAATTCAGCAATCCACTTTAAGCCATTGTTTGGTCTTCACTGTATTTTGTTTCCTCAAAAAGCAATGCTTTATCAAAACTCAAAATTCACTTTTTTCCATTTTTTTTTTTTTTTTCATTAACAATAGTTGCACCCAAAATTCTATAACTCTCGAACCAATTGTCAGATTGTTGTCAAATTTGTATACGTATCGTTTGAAGTTTGGCACTAAATAAAGATCATATGGAAAAAATCTAGTAACGCCATCTGTGTGCCATCCTATGGACTTTTTGAACGTACTGTTATTTTAGCTTATTATCGTACGAAATATTTTCTGCATTGCAAAAGATGTACTTTCAAAGAAAGGCAGTGGCTTATTGCTTGCCGGGATTGTGGATTATTATGGCAAACAATCCAGCCAACAGGTTCGCTTTAACAGCCGAATCCTTGAAGATTTGATCATCTTTTAAAAAGAGTTAGAATAGTCGATGCCATCTGATTCCTTACTTTATGAAATTTACACTTTACTACTACTACTTTACAAAATGACCAAAAGTTTTATAAAATAATGGAAAAACATTGCTTTGAATCTAAACGCACTTAATTGCAATTCCGCTTTGGTTTTACAGAAGTTCTGCCTTTTAGATGCCCCAGAAGATTACTGATGAGTTGGTGTAGCGACCAACAAATCAGCTTTTTACTCTGCTAGTAGTTTGTTCTGTAGTGACCAGTTTCTTCATGAATATTTTGGCATTAAGCTATAAATGTAATTTTTAAAAATATATTTTTATAAGAATCCAAAAAAAATAAATCTTCTATTACATAAAAATCTCGAATCACGATGTTTGTGGCCGAACTCATTTGAAACGACTCGACCGATTTTAATAAAATTTTTTTTTATTTGCTAGATATGGGAATAAGTCGTAAAGTATTTTTTACCCTCCTATGCAAAACGGGCGTGGCCCTACCCATATAATCCAAATTTTTCATATCGAATAGCTATGGAAGTAAAAGTCGCAGAACATTAAAATTTAGAATGGAGTTACCACTTGGTGATGTCCTTTGAATGAAAAACTTGGACGGGCATTAGACAAGGGGGTGTAGCTCCGCCCATATAAGCTAAATTTTTGATATCAAATAGCTTTGGAATTAAATATTACAGAACATTGAAACTCAGAATGTAGTTACTATTTGGTGATGTCCTACTACCGGAAAGCTGAGACGGACAATGAGTGTGGTGTCAAACGAAGGGTCAAATTAAAGTTTTGAATAGATTCCGGGTGTAGCAACGCACACCGGGTATAAACTAGTATTAAATAAAAAGTGCCGTAATTTAATTTTTCATGTAGCACAGAATCATTTCATTGACACCTTTTTCGTTTTAAAGGTTTTACTAAAACTCAAAATTTCCATATCTCCATTGTTACAAAAGAACAAAAGCTGTTGACTTCAAATAATTGTCACTCACAAACTACTGCTTGAAATTGGCTCAAGTTTTGGCAGTCAACGTTTAAACAATGCCAAATCTTCAAAATAATATCGATTTGAGTCCAGCAATGCCATCTTTGTGTCTAGTATTTATTTTTCCCCATAAAATTTATACCTCAAATTTGACAATAATTTATATATTCTTGATTCGTTTATATATCGAAGTATTTACGAATATAATTTTTAAACATTTAAGAGATGACTATGAATTTAAATTCTAACTTTTAAACGGACAGGAAAAAGTTTATTCTACAAATCATAGTTATAAAACTGATAAACTGCGAAAAGCAAGTGTTTGAGTATTTTTACAGCCTTTTCGGTTATGAAAACAATGCATATTTTAAGTATATAGAATATATATTTTATTTGAAACTCTTTATTTAATATTAATCGAATAATCTTAATATTTCATACATTAGTATATCGTTTATACACTAATTAAGGATAGTAAAAAGGTAGTACAGCCCACACTGGACAACAAACTAAGCAAATCATACAAGGTAAATATAACGAATGTATGTTTATATTTTTTTATTTTTTTTTGTTTTTTTTTGTAAATGTGAGGTTTGTACAATTTATGAAAAAATTTTCTTAACTAAACTAATTAAGCATGAAGGAATGTCATTGAGCTGATATGCATTAAAAATAGCAAGTGATAAATTTGATTTTTTTTATTTATTTTGTGATTTTAACTAAAAAAAAAAAAACTTGCACAAAAATAAGTATGATTTACGCAGTTTGTTGCTGGTGAGCTGGATGAGATACATTTAAAAATTGTTTAAAACGATTTTAGCTAAAGTACGTTGCTTTTTTTATATATATATTTTACTTTAGCATTGAATTTTTTTTTTAGTTTTATGTGTATATTTATATATATGCGTTGAAAGCTGTTTTCAACGCAAAAACATAAATGAAACGCTTAAAAACTAAACAAATACTGCAAAGTAAATATTTTTGTTAAATACTTAAATAAGCTCATAGATCTCACAACAATTTCAAAAACAATGCAAATTTTTCAATAAAACATGCGTTTAAACGATTTCGTTTTTACATACTATACATTCATCAATTAAAGCCAAGTATTTTTTTTTTTTTTTAATTGCTATATTAAAATTATTTCACAAAATTCTTAAAGTTATTATTAAGTTTAAGATTTTCTTTTTTTTTTTTCTTTTAAGCAGAACATTTTACATAAAATAGTTCTTGGCAGTTGGTTTTGTTTTATCTCTCCTTTTTTTCAATAGCACGATCTTCAATACATGCTTTTTTAAGGTTTTTTTCAGTCAAGCTTGCAGCCTGCTTTGACAATGTATTCCATTGAAAATTCAACTTTACTTTGAATTTTGTTAAACTAGCTGCCCCGCGAGCAGTTCTTCACAGCTTTTCTAGCTCTTTTCTACTTTATCTTCTTCTTCGTTTAGCACTTTCATTATTTTTTTTTTTTTGCCATTTTGCACTCATAATTCTGCTAGTTCTAGTCTACTATTTCTCCATCTGAATTTAAATTGTTCTTTTGTTTCTCTTTTAATGCATTCGAATTACAATCAGCTACTTTGTTCGCAACAGGCTGCATGTATGAGACTTTTAAAAAACTCAATTATATCGCTGTGTTTTTCAATTAATTATAATTTTATAAATTGTGTTTCTTTTGTTTTTTTTACGAAAACGTTCTTAAATATAATAAGCAGAAACTAATGTGGTAGGAAATAATTTAAGCACAGGTTTGCTGACAGTAAAGTTTTGATTGCATTCTTTTTAATCGCATGCGATATTTTCATTGTTCAATCTTACACGCTTGAATCATATGAACAGCAAAGATTGGCGTGTACGCATTGTTTTTCTGCAATAAAAGTGGAAATTTTAGATTTCTTTTTTGTATCACGCTAGAAATTTATGATAAAAATTGCATGTGATATTTTGATATTTAACAGTGTATCGCTTACAGGTTATGATGGTATGCAATAGCAACTTTTTGTGTCATGCTTGACATTTTTTTAAAAAATATTGCATGCGATTATGTATTTTTTCATAATTCAATTCAATAAAGTCAATGCAAGTTTATGCCTTCGCAACGGTTAACACAAAAAATCTGGTTTGAAGTCGTTTTTATAGCATGCGATATTTTGATATCACACAGTTAATCGCAAAGACTTTAATATTAAGCTTTGTAAACCTTGATTTCACATCATTAATATCATACTAAAAATTTATGTAAAATTATGTCATGCGATAAATGTCCAATTTTTAGTTTTGAGCATGGTTGGTTCACATTGACATGATTAGAACCAATTTAAGATAACGCTTTAGTTATGTAAAGCACAAAACAGTTGTCTGCATTTTTTAAGTGGAATGCGATATTTTTATATTTCAATTATTCACAAAGGATGTTGAAAAAATTTAAGACAAGATTTTTAATGTCATTTAATTATTATTGTTCAAAAATTATTTTGAATTTATTTCTAGCTCATGATAGAAACATATGAGTATGATTAGAATCACTTCATCATTACAAAAAAAGCTGAAGTATTTCTAATACTATGAGTTATTTTATATATATTGCAGAAATGTTCAGATATTTTGCTTTAAAGCTTACGTAGCTTCGTAAAGAAATATAAATTTGCGTAACTTTTTGTAGCATGCTAGAAAATTTTTTATGAAAATATTGCAAGCGATAATTTTTTAAATTTTATCTTGAGATTGTAGGTTTATATTTAAATGATTAAATATTCTATGCGATATTTAATTATTTACTCAAATGCCGCAGTTCTTTTTAAAAGTTTGAATTTAAGTTTTACTAAGAATGACACAATTATAGCTAAGATATCACACTTTTGTGTCATGTTTCAAAATTTTTAGAATAATTCAAGCATTAATTTAATATTTACATCCTTTGTTAGGGTGTCGATCATTTAGTTAAAATACATTATTTGTTGGAAATACATGTTATCCAATGTGTCTTAAGCTATGTTAACAAGAGAAAAAGATGCCTGATATACAATTTAAAACCATTTTAATTTCGAGCTCAAAAACGCTTAGGCATTAGGCATTTATAGCTAAAATGTAGCATTTTTTTGTGCCAGGCTTAAAATCATTTACCTAAATATATCAAGCGAGAATTTTATAAATTTACATCTTTAATTTTATAGGAGATTACTTAGGTACTTGAAATACATCTGAGCCCAAATTTCGGTTGTGTTAACTACAGATAAAATTGTCTGAAAACGTTTTAATCGCATGCGATAATTTGTTATTCCACGATTATTCGCCAAATTCAATTTGATTTCATAGAAAACCACTTAAGATGTTCGATTTTTGTATCATGCTAGAAATATTTTAGTCATTATAGGTCTTTTCCCGTAATCTAAACTTTTATTATAATTTACCACTTTTGCAAGTTTTAGTTTTAGAAGCGTTCCCATACTCGAAAAAATGGCAAAAGAAAGTGCAATCGACAGAGTAAAAAATTGCTCCTCCCTGTCAAAAGTTGCAAGTTTAGGTCCGAGAAATTTCTTCTGGCAAAAATAGTAAAAGTATCAAACTGCTTAAAATCAGCTGTTTACAAGTTCACAAAGAAATTGCAAAATATCAAAAGTTCTTTGAAATGAAGAAAACCCATTGGAATGGAAACCAGAAACATGGTAAATTGTGTCAAAACTAATTATAAGTGTTGATTTGAGAATTAATTTCAATATTGTTAGAAATCTTTAGCATGTCGTCTGCACTGTCGATGCACAAGCGCTAAATGTGATCCAAACAAATTTGTTTGATGCAAACAATGTGTTGAATTTTTAGAATCATCAAGCGATTCTAAGGATGACTAGCTAGTGGAATTGGACTGAGATCAACCCGCACTATTCTATTTTTCATAAGTGTGACAATTTTTCCTAATTTTGACAAACGATTGACAAATTACACAATTTTAGTCCAAAAAGCATTCCGAAAAGCATACTTTTTTGTGTTTTTCCTATTTTTGAGAGATTTTTTCTTTTCTTACTCTCACGTTTTTAGCAGTGTTAACATTTTCAAAAAAAGTACGGGAACAGACCTAATATATCAAGCGATAATTTCTAGTTTATATCTATCTCAAAATTAATCATCTAGGTGCATGAAATGTATCTTAGCCAATGTATCGGCTATGTAAACTACAGAAAAGATTTGGTGAATTCTTTCTAATATCGTGCCGTTAGTCATTAAATATTTTTCAAAAAAATTGTCCCTTATGTGCGAACATATCAAGATTCTTACAATCGTTTCAACGACAAAAACGGTATAATTTTTTTAAATTCATTTTAATGAGGGGAAAACATTTATGAAACCTTTTTGAAATTATTGCATACAATAAATTTCAATAGTTTTCTCAAGACTTTTCTGAATTAACAAAAATTACTTTGAATGATGCACAACATATGTATTTCCAATGCACAAAAAATTGCATGATATATTTATCGCATGATATATATCTATTGATGCATTTTATCGCATAATCTCTTTATCGCATGATATATTTATCTCATGATATATGTATCGCATGATATATGTATCGCATGATATATGTATCGCATTATATATTTATCGCATGCTATATTAATTTAGTGCTAAGCATAGAAATAAGAAATAAGGAAGTTCTGTTATCAGATATCAGTTGTTTGCTCGAATCATTTTTATGATTCAGATTTTATCGGCTATTTAAAAACAAACCGAAGATTATTTCCGTCAGCGGTATCACATCTTTATTTATGCTGACTGTGATGCGATATAAGTATTTTATTTTTCTATTATATAAAATTAATATATATAAATCAAAACTGTTAGAGACATCGATTGTCTACCTGTTTGCAGCACGGGAATAGTTGAAACAACTTTAGAAGATAAGGAATATGTGAGAATTTTAGAAAATATACAGATTGCGCCGCCTAGAGACAATATTTTACAAAGTTCTACCGAAAAAAATGTAAGCTATAAAAAAATTACTATTAAAAGAGCTTTAGAATCTGAAAATTATCTATCATCAACACCTCGCAAAAAATAGCTAAAGAGCAACTTCGGACACTTCGTAAAACCATTATAGAGAAAAATAGAAAAATAAAAACTTTAAATGAAGAAATTAGAAGAAAATCTAAACGGATCGGAACACTTAATGAAATTATAAAAACTATAAAAAGTAAAAATTTAATAAAAGATGAGATGTTAGAGATCCTGCAGAACCTAGGTGCTATAAATACAGATCTATTTGAAAGAAAATTAAGTACAGTCAAAGGTTTACGAGGGGTGCCTTTTATATTTCGGGATTAGAGAACAAAAACAAATATTAATCATCGAAAATCACTTTATTGTTTTTCAAAATATTCTTCATTAAGATCTATACACTTTTGCATGCGTTTGAACCAATTGTCGAAGCACTTTTGCCACTCTGATTGAGGTGTCTCCAAAACATGCATTCTGAATGCCGCAACCGCTTCTTCGGGCGTCGAAAATCGTTGTCCACCCAGTTTATTCTTCACGGTTGGGAATAAAAAGAAGTCGTTCGGTGCCAAGTCAGGACTATACGGCGGATGACCCATCAAATCGATGTTTTGGGTGCTCAAAAATGCAGTTGTTTGAGCCGATGTGTGAGAGCTCGCATTGTCGTCGTGAAGAGTTATCCGTCTTCGGCGGTTGGTTTTCCTGATTTCTTGGAAGACAACTGGCAAACAAATGGTTGTGTACCACTCAGAGTTGACTGTTCTGCGTTGTTCTAGTGGTACGGTTGCGACATGTTCATATTTTCCGAAAAAACAGGCGACCATTTGCTTGGAAGTGCTTCGTGCGCGAACAACTTTTGTTGGATTTGGCTCATCTTGAAACACCCATACAGTCGACTGCTGTTTACTTTCGGGCTCATACGCGTAAATCCACGATTCATCACCTGTCACGATGTCATAGACGTGTTTCGAAGCACCGCGATCGTATTTTTTGAGCATTTCCTTCGACCAATCGACACGAGCCTTTTTTTGAGCGATTGACAAATTGTGTGGGATCCAACGCTAACAAATTTTTTTGACAGTCAAATGTTTATGCAATATTGAATGTATGCTGGTCCCACTTATGCCTAAGGTTGCCTCAATCTCACGATAGGTAACATGACGATCTTGCAATATCAGTTCGCGCACAGCATCAATGGTTTTCGGAACAACAGCTGATTTCGGACGACCTTCACGAAATTCGTCTTGGAGTGAACTACGACCACGATTGAATTCACGATACCATCGATAAACACTGGTCCTTGATGGAGCTTCATCGCCAAAAATTGAATTAAGTTCATCCATGCACTGTTGCTTTGTTAATTCACGTCAAAAGTTGTAAAAAATAATCGCACGAAAATGTTCACGATTTAATTCCATTTTTAGACCGAGATGAATCTTTTAAGTTACTATAAACAACACAAATAGCGCTCGTATGTCAAAACGTTCTGAGTACGTATAAGCCAACAAATGTCAAACTTTGCGATAGAGCTTTCAGTTGACAGATTGCAACACCAGGGTTGCCAAATCCCGAAATATAAAAGGCACCCTACGTACCAAACGCTAGGATGTATCGACCACAGATTCGATCATTTGCTCTAAATTCCAATTTTATTTCAGAGAAAATTTACTTCACAACAGAGTTCTTTGCAATGCAATCAAAGCAGCCGTGGAAGAAGCAAATAATATTTCGGAAAAAATAGTACCTACTAAACTTAGTTTTTGATGAAATAGCAGTAAGAAGGAAGGTAAGGATTTCAGAAATTATATTGCCGTTTATTCTTAATATAACAATTTTGTAATCAGACATATAGATTGAAGCAACAAAGGGACCATGGAATATACTTTAATCGGAGATGGGGACTGCGGCAGCATAAGGGCAACGCAAGTTTTAGTTTTTCTGGTGGAGTACGGCAGGTATTTTCCAATAACATGTCTTGATGCAAATCAAAAAGTAAATTTGATAAAACACGAGCTTCGAAAGTATTTTAACCACCGAAGCTGAGATTATTGGTGTAACAGTGGTGCAGATACATCTGATATTAGAACAGAAAGTGTTTTCCAGTCAGACTCTTTACCTTTCAGATTTTGCATTCTACCTGATCCCTGCCATATGATTAAGTTAATTAGAAACTATTTTGCTGGGATAGGGGAATTTAAAGATTCAGAAAATAAAATTATTAAATGGCAGTATCTAGAAAAACTAGTTCAATTACAAGAAAAAAACGAGTTACATTTGGGGAATAAGCTGAAAAGAGTTCATATTTTCTTTTCAGATCAGAAAATGAAAGTTAGGCTTGCAGTACAAGCCCTTAGCAAATTTGTGGCAGATGCTTCAGATGCTTTGTAGGGAAGTACTGCTATTGCCAGAGTTTCAAGATAGTGAAGCTACAGTTAGGTATATTAGACATATTAATGTTTTTTTGATATTTTAAATAGCAGAAGCGTTTCTAAATTCGGATTCGAAAAACCTATTTGCACTGAAAATATAGATAGCATTATTGAAATTGAAAATGATTTTGTTGCATATTTGAGTGAGTTTCGTTCCCTTGATGGGCACGTAGTATGCAATCGTAGAAAGACTGCGTTTATTGTCATTATAACATGCGTAAGAAATATAAAAGTTATATATAAAAGGTTTGTAGCCAATAATATTTTATCTTTTGTTCCATTTTACAAACTAAATCAAGATCATATAGAATTATTCTTTAGTACAGTTCACTCACATTAAGGCTAGAATGATAAGTCTTCTGTTAAGCAGTTTAGAGCTGCTTATAAGAAATTAATTATCAGATGTAAAATACGGGAAGGAGGCATAGGTAATTGCATACCGTTAGAAAAAAATTGAAATTTTAAATTTAAGTAGTTCCAATCCCATCAAAACAAATAGTATATTCGCGCCAAATCAGGGAGTAGTTCTATCGATCGTAGATAATGATGAGTGTCAAAATTCATTTTTAAATGATCATAATTATTTTGCAGATGCTAGTGTTTTAACAGAATACACAAATCATGTAGTAAAGTATATAGCAGGGTTTGTTGTGTTTAAATTACATTCAATTTTAAAATGCAATGAATGCAAAGTAGATTTGGAAGGTGAAATGAATCAACACTCTTTAATAAAATTTAAATCAAAGGGCTATTTAAAAATTCCATATAAATCTGTTGAATTCAGACAAATTAGATAAAACCAAATCTATTTTGCATAAAATGTATTGTAATCGATTTCTTTTGAACAGAGAACACACTCTTGTAGGAAAAAATATCCGGTCATTATAACTGAAATGATTTTTAAGAACAAGATATTTTTATATGACAAAAAAAATTAATGAAAAGCCAACAGTAAGGCAAAAACTACATAAAACCATTCATTTCAAAGGAATTTAAACATAAAAATTAAAAAATGAATTCACATGTATATGTTATTATTATTTGTCGTATTGTAGATTTTTCATTACTAGTTTTGGTTATGTAGAAATATCGTGTTTTTAAAAAAATTTCAATTAATAATTTGAGTACAATACTATAGTGCCCGGAAAACTTAATATGACACCGTCGAATAAACTTTCTTCAATGAGGGATTGTTGTATATTAATTACAATTCGATTGTAATATATCTTATGAAAAATAGATTCGTTTTTATTAGCAACTTCATTTGAACAAGAAGTTCTTTTTCAGCAAGTATGCAGACAGTTTCCACCGATTTAGATGAAATTTTCAAATACCCTTTCAATTTGAAACTCACAAGTGATTGCTGATCTATTTCATCATCCTCTAAGTCTTTTCAATGCAATCATTGCACTGTAAATTGAACTGTAATTTATACACAACAAATCCAGCTATATACCTAACACGGTTGGCTGGAATTATTTTTAACCCTAAAGTTGCTTGCCTCAAAAAATTCGTGGTTGATATATACTCCAGGTACTACACTGATAATTTTTATGTAAAAATAATAAAAATCCGTCGGACGCTTTTTTTTCAATTAAATTCGAATTATAGTATAGTTAATCTTAATTATTTTGATATTTTTCTGTTCAAAAAAACTGGAAGATTTGTTTTTTTTTTTTAATTAAAAAACAAAATTTCACCAAAATTGGTAAGAAAAAGTGGCCACGTGAAGGAAATTTGGCAAAAAAAAATGATTTTTTTGTATGTAAAAAAATGCATTCAATAGCTGTATGCATAAAGTAAAAGTTACTAAAAGAACTCAGCAATATATATATATATATAGCTTTCGAGGATAATCGTTTACCTCGTGCTTTGTGTGAATCTTGCAGAAGAAAATTGTATCAATTTGATATGAAAACAACCAGAGTGAAAAATATACCTAAAATAAAATTGCCTAAACACATTCTGATCCTAATAGAATCTAAAACACTGCGATTGAGTATGAATTCGGAAGATTGTTGCAAGATATGTGCAATAGCAAAAGAATCTGTCTATAAAAATCAGCTTGTTGGCAATGTGCGTGAAAATGCATTGGAAAAAATAAGAGAAAAAAGCGGAAGCAAAAAAAAATTACTCAGATAACGTCACTCTTGCGCGTTGTCGCGTTTTGATTTTTGGATTTTGTTTAAACCAAGGAAATATCTACCATTGAAGAGCTGATGGATCGAATAAATACTACTGCAACTCATATTAGAGAAGCTTAATGTAATGGCGAACATTAAAAAAAGAGCTCAAGCATGCATTCATGCTCATGGAGGGCATTTTGAGCAATTATTATGAAATAAATAAATAAATGCTTTCAAAAAATTATTTATTCCTGGTAAGTTATTGATTTTACGTAGAAACTTTGAAGGAGAGAATTGAAGACAACTAATAGGAGATTACAAGCTGCATCATCAGAAAAATTAAAATCTTAGACGAATTTTCGTTCAAATCGGTATTGAAATAAATAAAAAAATTTTAAATATCATTTTTTTTTAAAAGAAGATTTTATAAAGTGTTTCAGCAGCATCAAATTATCAAACTGCAACAAGTCTTGGTACACTATTTAGTTAGCTTTCCAACATGGTCTTTTTATTTTTTTCTAGTTGCATTAGTTTTTATAATATAAGCCTAGAGCTGATTAAACATTTTTTAATGATTTTTAGTAAACTTTCCCTTATAACTCTGAAAAGGGGGGAGATGGACCCCCCTACCATACAATTTTTTTTTTGTCTTGACCCAAAGAATCAACTGCAGCAGGATTGTCCTTTTGATACGGAACACCTTGTATATTGTGCCAAAATTTACAATTTTTTTTTTGTCTTGACCCAAAGAATCAACTGCAGCAGGATTGTCCTTTTGATACGGAACACCTTGTATATTGTGCCAAAATTTACTCCTGCAGACCAACAAATGATTATGACTAAACTAATCAAGAATAACATTGTCGAACAAAAGCTAAAATCAAACGTTAAAAACAGAAAATTATTTCTGAAGCAGCCTCAAGGTGGAAAAAATTTAGATGTGATTGTAAAACCAAGTGTCAGCAAGATGACATGCAAATTCTTGACATTATATCACTACCAGAACTTCATTTACTTAATGAAGCTGTAAATAATATGTATATAGTCCAAGGAACTACCAACAATTAGCGAACTCTTTTCTGAACTCTGTTACGGCTAAGCTTACAAGGGAAATACTTGTTAAACATTGTTAGATAATGTAGACAAATTGAGAGACTGTTTGCCAGTAGCTACAGCGATCGTAGTATTACTGTACCAGAATTCTGCAAAAAGAAACAAAGGACAAAGGTTTTTTAGTGAACAAGCTATAGAAAATGTTCATTTCGATTTTGTGACCACCTGGGCTAGTTATTAAGCAGATGAAAAAAAAGAGAATCATGCAAAAAACTCCTGTAGTCTGTATCTGTTTTTGTAATATTAAAGTTATTATGTAATAAATTTATATATTATAAATCATTGACTTAACTTTTTAACTACTAAAAAATGTTATACAGAAACTTATTTCATATGCAATTCCAATCAGAAAAATTGCGCCTATCTGTACGCAACAACCGAATACGGCCCTGAGTGAATGTTTTTGTATTAGTGTGAACATACACCAGTAATAAAAATACCTCACTTTTATCCCAGAACACCACTTCCTTTTCTCTTATTTCTATGATGCTATATTTTTACTCCTACTCACTTTTGTTATTCATTCACTTTTGTCAGGAAACTATTTATGACAAACTTTTTAAAATTATCCAATGCATTAAAATTTAATATTTTTCCAAAAACTTTCCTATATTAAACAAAATTACTTTGGATGATATCGCATGATATATTTATTGCGTGGTATATTAATTGCAAAACATAATACTTCTAGCTCGCATTTTTGTCTCTACACTGTTATAAGACAAAATTTGTTGGTAGCCTTTTGAGTTTATCGCTTGCAACAAATTGAAATGCAATATTAACCAAATTTACTTTGAATGAGCCACAACGGATTTATGTTTTTAAACATACTATAATCTCATGACATATTTCTCGCATTATATACTTATCTTATGATATTTTTTATCGCATGCTATACTTATGGCCATTGTTTTTTATAGAAAATAATTTAAGTCACAAATTTACTAATCACTCTTAAAATTCTTACATAAGAAAAACTAATTTAATTGAAGTAACTCACAAAACATAATATAATGAACAAGGTCGACGTTGCAGGGTTGCTTGTGCTCTCTTTTTGTCAACCATAACTGTTAAAATCTTTCATAATTTTTTCAGTTTGTTAACAATTTGTTTTTTTATTTTGTATGAGCTCTGGCAATTTTTTGTCTACGTCTCTCCCCTTGCATTTACCTGGTTCATAGTATCACAAAACATATTAGTTTTTCTCTTGCTATATCGCACACCTGATATAATTACTAAGCCATTCATTTATCGCATGCCATATTTCTCGCCTGCTATTTTTATCGAATGATACATTCAACGCGTGTTACTTTTATCGCATGCTATAATTTTCTTACAATTGTTAATATTCAAAAGAACGACATTAAAATATTCTGTCAGCAAACTTAATGTTCTTAAATGAGAGTAAAAAAAAAAAAAATTATCGCTTAATTCATGAAAATATTAACAGTTCCCATTTCAAAGTAAGTTATTTAATGCATATATTTTGTATAACAGTACGGCACTAAATAAAACAAACTTATTCAAAATATTATTGAGCAGAAATCGAAAGATGTGTGACAATAACTTGTAGAAGAAGGAGAATAGTAGATAGTGAGAATTAGTTTTTTAAAAAAAAAAATTAAATTTAGCACTTGATGGCGCGCATTTTTAAGAGCGTAAAGTTTTTGTAGCGTATGCGTGATACGAGAGAACGTAAGAGAGCGCATTTGCGAGACAGCAACGATTAAGCTTGTAACTTGCTAAAGCTAAGCCTTGAGTTTTGGTCCGAAAAAGTTGAGAAAATTTGTTTTTTGATTTTGAAAAATTAACAGCATGTCCTGCATTAATTAATTTTGATTGTTTTTCGAGACTTTCTCTCTCTCTCTCTTTCTCTCTCTCTTTTTTGTGATCTCGTCTCGTACTCACACTTTCAGTGCCATGCTTAACGTTTCGATTTAAGTTCTGTTTGTTTTTCGCGCACTTTTTTTAAATTTTGTTACAATTTCTATATATGTAAGTGTGAGTGTGTTACCGCAAGTGTGTATTTGTGTGTAGATGTAATTTTTTGGTTTTTTATCTTTAAAATTTTTTGATTATTTTTTCGATAGACACAGACGTCCATCCAAAGAACAACCATCATTCCAGCATTCATCACACTAACGGACACCATCTCCCACATACTGCACCGCAAACACTGCTGCTGGACACAGTTGAAAAGTTTACAACAACAAATAAAAAAGACATACATCCCATCTACGCATCTGCAAGCGTGGCAACTGCTCAATCCCAGCCATTCTCCTTGATCATGTGCGCCAACTCGATGATATATTTGCCCTCCTTGTATTTCTGACTGGACTCATAGGCATGCTCGTACTTCCAGCCCAACGGTGTCTTGCAACACTCGCAATAAATATCGGCTACGGCATGCAGCCCAGTAAGCAGTACACGCTCCTCTGTTTGGCCACAGGCCACATTCACCACCGAGTTGAAAAGATACGCCGGACCCTGGCTGCCTTGAAACGATTTTGAGATAAGCTCATCGTGCGAGGCGAGATGCGCGCGACAATGAACACATGAATAGGTCCGATTAGTGGACGGCAGATAGGCTTGAAAAGTTTTCACCATGGTTGCGTTTATGGCGGATGATGATTGCGGCGACAGCTGATATGCTTATAATAGTGATGATGATCTTTCCGATTTCTTTTTTTCTTTTTGGCTAAGACGCACTCTAAGGAAAATACAAAAAAATTTCATATTGATTTTCTACATGTGTGCAATATGAAAAACGCTTACTTGACAAATTTTTTCCTTTATTATCTGCAATAATTAGAGCAGCTCCAACAAAAGCAGCTTTAGAAAAACCTGATATTTGACCAAGTAGCTGCGTGACTGTCTAAAATGTTTTTCCAAACGACTGAATACCGTTGCTTCGGTGTTTTTTTTTTTATATTTATTTTGTGGCCTGCTTGTCTGCTTGGCACTGGGGCGACGGCAACTGCCACAAAGTTTTGCCAACGTCTTACTGACTGCAACGACTGTGCTTCATCTACTACGTATATATTTTTGGAAAAATACTTGCTTGCCGTTTATATTCTACCAACGTCTATTCAATATCAAATTTCCTGCAATAGAAGAAGACACAATTTTTATTACCAAGACATTATACATATTTTTTGTTTTTTTTTTTGTTTTGTTATTGTTTGGAAAATTGTTATATATAGGTAAATTATTATTATATGTTGCTTGGGAAAGCTAGTCAAAGACTGCCAAGCTTAAACAGACACGAAGCGGGCTCTGCACGGGTGAAAATGTTGGCAATTTGTAATGCGATTCCAGTGCACGGAATAGATTATGAATATTGATGTATGTGTGTGTGTATGTGGGTCTGCTTTATTTATTAATTTAGCTGCATTTTATTGATGTTTTTCAATTTGTTAACATTATGAATTTATGTGAGTATAGTACGTAGAGCTCTGATGATGTATTTTTAAGGAAAACTAGTTGATTTTTATTTATAAAAGTATCGCATGGGACAAAACATATGAAAGAAACTATATATCAGTCACAATACGGTGCTATAAGAATAATTGTCAGGATATAATTGTCGATTTGCACATCACAAAAGTATGCGATAAAAATTTTTTGTAATACTATAAAGTATATGACGCGATGCTTAAGACACGATTCTTAAGACACGCGACACGTGACTCTAAAGCTAAAAAAAAAATTGGGTTTATATAAAAGTAACTCATATATAAAAATAAATACAACTAAAATAATTTGGAAAACTGCACCAGTAGTAAATCGAAAGATGTGCGGACGACTTTTGTACTTATCGCTATAACAGCAAAAGTAGCACTGCTATCTAAAAATTGTTTGCAAGGAAAACAAAATAACAACAAAAAAAAATAATAACATATACCGATTAAGTAGTAGTTGATGATAACATTTGAAATGTTTCTGATAGGACGCCAGCTCGTCTGGTTGAAGAACTCGACTCCACATTTATACTAAAATTCAAGCTAAAATTTGACGATAACGATAACGAATACGATAGTGAAGACAAATAAAAGTGGCTATCTTATTTGAGGGGTCTAAAAATTCACCAATAAAATGTTTAGTTATCTTTACGATGCACAATAGCTCAGAGAAGTGTAAAGACGGAAAACGTTTTGATTACTACGTTTTACATCAAAATTACGGTCTTTGAAGCATGTTCTTTCTACCCTAATCAGCACTGGTGCCATGTCTACATAAACTTTTATTTTTTTTTTTTTTTTTGTTCGAAAGTCATCAACTGAATACAAAAAATTTAATAATAATTGAGGCAGCATACATTCTCTGTCAAAAAAGTGCAGGGAATTAGTCAATAAAACACTTCATCTTCTATATATTTATTCCGGTAAGGGTCCACTTATTCCAGCAAATCTACAAACGCTACAGCAACACTTGATACATCATTAGAAAGGTCATGACCTGCAGGTATGCAGCAAATTATTAGATTTTTGATAAGTGGTAGCGTTGAGCAGATGTGAGCGTTTAAAGTTGGAAAAATGGCAAAAAGCCTTAAGACACGAACTCGCCTAATGTGATTGAGAAGTGAAGCGAATATTTTAGCCATTTCTTGATCAAGTTTTTTCATTTATTTCTTATATTTTTCTTTGGTAACAGTTCTTAAAAAATATTAATGAAGTTTTACAATAGACTTTGAATAAATATTTCAAATATTTAAATGAAATAAGTGATACCAAAATGATGGAAATTTGAAAGTGAATATTGCCTTTTTTTTTAATTCTATTTCATTGATAGCAGAGAGAGCCACTCTTAAAAACACACGTAAAGGCATAATCATGGCAGAGTGCAAGAGTATGCGCTTTCGCTGAATAATTCAGAGCGAATTATAGGTAGAAGCTCGCAAAAGAAAGCATTCAACGTTTCTTTGATCTATCCATCAGCACAAACTTTTCGCAACTGCTCTGTCTTTCAAGATTTTCTCTTTCTTCTATTGGAACCGTTGCTTTCATCAGCTCACTTAGAATAGAGTAAGAATAAGAGAATAAGAGTTGCTTTGCATAAATCTTTAAGAGCAATCTATATATTTATTCCGGTAAGGGTCCCTTTATTCCAACAAATCTACAAATGCTACAACAACATTTGATATAGCATTAGAAAGGTCTTGAGGTGTAGGTAAGCAGAAAGTTTATTAGACTTTTGAAAAGTCATAGCGTTTAGAAGATATTAGCGTTTAAATTTGAAAAAGAGGTAAAAAAACTTAAGGCACGAACTCGCTTCAATGTGAATAAGAAAGTGTGATTTCCAAAGCGATATAGGGAAGTACACCCGATTTTCGGGGTGTTATCACTAGTATTTATTATTCATTAAAATTTATTGTATCGTCTTCAAAGTAGGCCCCTTCCGACATACATAATACATTTATTTATGCCAACGAATGTCAGGAAAATATTTTGAAAACGCATTTTCCAGAATCGACTTCAGTTTTCGCCGCGAATTTTCTTTTGTCATTTATCAACTGAAAGCGGGTACCTCGAAGTGGTAATTTGAGTTTTGAAAAGAGAAAAATGGTACCCGGAGCCATATCATATAAATACGGTGGTCATTCTATGATATTTGTTGAGTTTTTGACAAGAAATTCGTTCATAGCACAAATTTACAAATAAGATTCAACTTTTGGACCAGAGAAGACGAAAGTTGTTCCGTGTATATTTTAGTGTGCCGAATTCGAATCCGCTGTCTTTTTTTTAAGAAAGTTAAAAATGGTTCTTTTTCTATTAATTGAACCTTTTATTTTTAACGCATCGGCCGATCTCAAAGGCTTTTGAATAAGGGTTTGAATAAGTAATATTACTCTCCTAGGGTTGGCCAGTAATGATTACTTTCGTGAGATAATTATACAAAAATTACTGTTTACAATTAATCATACACATATTAATTACTTGATTACTTAAAAAAAAATCAGTAATCACTTAAAGTATTCTCAGTGATTTTTTTTTTTTTAAGAAACCAGTACTCATACAAAAGCAATCAGTGATTAATTTAAGCAAGCAATCATTTTCCAGTAGATATTTCAGATATATTATTTTTCTTTATTTATCTATTTAATAACAAAATAAAACAACGACTTAAAATAAATTTCAAGTTCAACGGATCATATCCCTTAACTCTTTGAAGTACCAAGAGACAAAATTTGATCCACTCAAACATAAACCTTTGTGGTAAATTCAATCCACTCAGATTTAGTGTTTTAACACTGAAGTACAGATGTTTAAATTAGTCCTCACCCGCCTAATTTTTCATAATAAAAAAGACGATTATTTTTGGCTTTTGATTTCTTGTACCTTTAGGGTATTTTTTATATTGAAGTTTGCGTGCCTCAAAGAGTTAACTTATGCAACTTAACTAATGTGACTTTTCTGTTTAAGTAATTTCTATTAAGTAGTTCAACTTTGCTCATGGTAAAATTGAGACAAGCAAATTACAGAAAAGGTTTCTGAGCACTACCGTCAGGGCCGTTAGCTGGCGAAATATTGCTCGCAAAACTAAGAATTATTTTTCAAAATTAGAAAACACTTAAATTATAATAAAAACGAAAATTTCATGGGAGGAAAGGGGAGGTAATTTAATAAATTTTTTCAAAATTATTCTTAATTTTTTTCAAAAATAATTTTTGTGACGAAATCATAAAAAAAAATTGCCGAAAACTTAAAGCTATGAAAAACTTAAAGCTATAAGTGTTTTCTTTTTCATTTTTAAATTGTAATGCGCTTATCAAAACTATACGACACCAAACAAATTTTATTAAACATTCTCGGCAAATCTATGTTCATTACAGTTAGAAGGAAGCTCAACCACAGAATGAGAGAACAAACTGTAATACTTCAAACATAGTATCTTTATCAGCTCTAATACTGATTTGAAGGAGTATCGTATCAAAACAGTCATTTAAAAGTTTATCAATAGAGAGGTCGTGTCATTGTCAGTCTGAATATAAACATCAATTGTGATTTCCAGAACTTGTTGATTAAAATATCGTGCGGGACTTTGCTATACAAAGAAGAAAGGAGCAAAATTTTAGCATATAATGACCAGGTGCTAAATTTTTCACAAATTTAAGAAAATATTGGTCGTACACGTTGTGTTATTGCCTCTTTTTTAAAAACCCCGAAAATGTATGTCAAGAAATACAAAAAAGGTCGTAAAGCTAAGCTATGGGAGCGTGTTAAGCGAATGATTATTAAGAAACCCAGAAATTCAACCTTATCTTGTGCCGAACTTGCAAGGAATCAGTTTCGAAAATTATGGTTTTGCGAGTTTTAAACAGTTCCGAAACAATTGTTAGGTCCATAATAAAGAAAGCTCCTACTTTACTTGCCCACAATAAGACGGCACGGCTTGAATTTGCATCAAATAATTTGGATACCAGCTAGGTCTTGGTAAATAACAATAGTTATCCTCCTAACACGTACCATTGTTACAATTTTTTTCGTAAAGACATCTTTTCAGATGAAAAAGTTTAACTTGGATGATCCAATTCTACTGGATGGGTTTAAGAAATAATCGCATTATATTTTCCGAAAGAAATTTTGGTGGTTGGCACACCATGACGGGTTTGGGGTGCCATTCACAAGACGTTTGAGGATGATAACTATTATCATACAGCCATGGACACATAAATAGCACAAATGTCAACTTATTTTTTAATACGAGTCCCAGTGCGTATCTGATACTATGTTTGATATTTTCAAATTAAATTTCGCAATTGTTTTTAATAATAATGTTTCATGAACCAGACAATATGTTTATAAAGTGCCTTGGTACACGAGTGGTCTCAAAAAACTAGAAAATTTGAGATCAAAGTATTACAAAAAATTTCTTTTAACCGGTAATCAGAACTATTTTCTCAACTATAGGCACTATATGAGGGAATAAAATTTTCTTAATAAATATTTGTATAGACAGTATATTTTAAAATACGAGCATAACATTAAAAGTAACTCTAAGTCTTTTTGGAGCTTTGTTAAATCAAAAAAAAAAAGGATCTTCGAACATCCCAATGTCGATGTTCTTTAATAATAAGGTTTCGAATAATGCCTCTACTAATGCGTACCTTTTTGCTGATTTTTTTTTTTTGTCTAATCTTGAGCCTGACTAATACAAATAATATGTTACCTGATATCGACTTTAGATCTGTCTCCTTGTCAGAGGTTGATGTATTTAATGGGATTCGAAAGCTAAAATCATCTAAAAAAATTAGACGTCGATGGTATTTGTTCATTATTTTTTTAAATAAATGCGCAAGGAGCCTTGCGTATCCTTTAATGTTAATTTTCAATAACTCTCTGCGCTCTGGTATTTTCATTGACAATTGGAAAGTATCATTTGTAAAGCTCTTAAATCGGGTTCCAAAAATAATATTTCTAATTATAGGCCCATAACTTAGCTCACTACGATTTCTAAATTATTCGAATCTATTATTAAGGAAAAAATGTTCTTTGCTGTGAGGAATGTAATTTCACCATATCAGCATGGCTTCATGCGGGGTCGCTCAACGGTGTCTAATTTGATAATTTTCTCTAATTACTGCATTTCAGCTTTTTTTGGAGGGATGGCAAGTCGATGTGATCTATACAGATTTCTCCAAAGCTTTTGGCAAAGTTTTGCATTCTATCTTAATAAAAAAAATTGGGATATTTGGTTTTCATTCATTGTTTCTTCGTTGGTTGACTTCATATTTGTCAAATAGGCAATGTGTTGTAGCGTTCGATAACGTTAAATCATATTCATATGTGGCTACTTCTGGTGTTCCTCAAGGTAGGATTTTAGGGCCCGTTCTCTTTTTAATTTTTATTAATGATATTACTACACTTTTCTCTTATAGTTCTGTTTTGTTGTGTGCTGATGACTTGAAGATTTTTCTTAGAGTAAAATCAGTGGAAAATGTAGATTTGCTTCAAAGTGAGATTCACAAACTTTATATGTGGTGTAGTAAAAACTATCTCTTTCTAAATTTAGCTAAATGCCTCTCTATGACTTATTCTAGGTATGTTAATGTCATCCCTTCTTCTTGAAGGGAAGAAGTGCGTCGTACTTCTTGTACGTCTTTTTACGTCGTAATGGCTCTTGCTTTACTGACTCCTACACGTTGAAAGTTTTGTTTACTAGTCTTGTACGTTCTAGGCTTGAATATGCGTCCATTGTATGGAACCCATTTTATGAGACTCATAAGATTAGACTTGAACGTGTCCAAAAGTCTTTCACTAGATTTGCCTTACGCTCTATTAACTTTAAGGGTTCCATTCCATCCATCCAGAAAAAATATTTTGTCTCTGCTTTTTGTTCATAACATTATTTTGGGGGTGGTTGATTGTAATGAATTACTAGCATTGATCAATTTTAATGGTAATGCTAGACTACTTAGAAATTTCGATTCTTTCTACTTGAACATGTATAGCACAAACTATGATGCAAATGCCCCAATTTATAGAGCTTTGAATTTATATAATAATTTATACTCAACTCATAGCTTCGATTTTTCTATTTATAAAAATCAATTGAGAATTTTATTAAACAGTATTTTATAAATCTTGTTTTATTGTATTTTGTTATAAAGGGTGATTTTTTAAGAGCTTGATAACTTTTTTTTTAAAAAAAACGCATAAAATTTGCAAAATCTCATCGGTTCTTTATTTGAAACGTTAGATTGGTCCATGACATTTACTTTTTGAAGATAATTTCATTTAAATGTTGACCGCGGCTGCGTCTTAGGTGGTCCATTCGGAAAGTCCAATTTTGGGCAACTTTTTCGAGCATTTCATTTCTGGTTGAATGGCTACGTAAATAAGCAAAATTGCCGCATTTGGAGTGAAGAGCAACCAGAAGCCGTTCAAGAACTGGCCATGCATCCCGAAAAATGCACTGTTTGGTGTGGTTTGTACGCTGGTGGAATCATTGGACCGTATTTTTTCAAAGATGCTGTTGGACGCAACGTTACGGTGAATGGCGATCACTATCGTTCGATGCTAACAAACTTTTTGTTGCCAAAAATGGAAGAACTGAACTTGGTTGACATGTGGTTTCAACAAGATGGCGCTACATGCCACACAGCTCGCGATTCTATGGCCATTTTGAGGGAAAACTTCGGAGAACAATTAATCTCAAGAAATGGACCGGTAAGTTGGCCACCAATATCATGCGATTTGACGCCTTTAGACTATTTTTTGTGGGGCTACGTCAAGTCTAAAGTCTACAGAAATAAGCCAGCAACTATTCCAGCTTTGGAAGACAACATTTCCGAAGAAATTCGGGCTATTCCGGCCGAAATGCTCGAAAAAGTTGCCCAAAATTGGACTTTCCGAATGGACCACCTAAGACGCAGCCGCGGTCAACATTTAAATGAAATTATCTTCAAAAAGTAAATGTCATGGACCAATCTAACGTTTCAAATAAAGAACCGATGAGATTTTGCAAATTTTATGCGTTTTTTTTAAAAAAAAAGTTATCAAGCTCTTAAAAAATCACCCTTTATCTCCTAGTCTGTAAGAATTACTATTCAGAGACTAATGTTAAATAGATAAAAAAAAAGTATCCAAATTATTAGCCGCGACGTCTTATTAACTTTCTTCATTATGGATCAACAATTGCTTTGAAACTGTTTAAGACTCGATAAACCGTCATTTTTGAAACTGATTGCTGATTGAACTGATTGTTTTATATTGAGTGGTATTGACTTTTCGATAATTGCACTAAGCAAAACCTAATGCTTCATTCAGAAATTCAATTAAAAGTAGATTTTTATCATCTGCAAAGTTACAGCCTTATTCAATATATTATCTTAAACAATCGTTCAACGCTTGTTTAGTTACACACTGTTTGAGGCTTTACGCATCCTTTACGCAACCTTGCTTAAATTGTTATTCATAAACATTTTTTTATTCATTGCTTAATTTTGTAAGTTTTGTGTCTAAACTATCGAAAATTTTTTTACAAAAATAAACAATTCTTGTACATTTGCCAATCAATTACTGAAAAATGTTCTACAAAGGCCGGATATGGAGCATGTCTATGAGAAATTATCATGAACATCAACCTTAACCGAAAAGACGACAAAACATTTTAGGTTAAACTTACGTTTTTAAACGCAAATTTCGACGTTTAAGTTACGCAGATCTTAAACAAGCCGGAAAAATCTATATGAATAACGATGTGTTCTTTTAAGATGGTTTAAAAATACGCAGCCTCTAAAATGCGATTGCGAATAAGGCTGTTAATGTTTAAGTTTCCATTAAATATCATAGATATATCGTCAAATTTTACCGTAACTTTTTTTTCGAGTATTTTGGAACCTTACTGATTGACCACTAAAGCGGTTAAATGTATGAGCTGGTCCTTTTATTTTTTTTATCTGCCACCCTTCTAGGGGTCCCCATACAAAAAAACACAAAAACTGTCGATTACAGCTCATCTCCTTCTGAATTGACCCCTAGAGGAGTCAAATATATGATCTGGTCCGATTTTTTTTAACCTGCAACTTATCTACCAAGCACACCCAGTCCCTATCTGTTACCTATCTGGGCGTCCCCATAAAAAAAAACACAAAAAATGTTGATTATAGTTCATATCTCTCCCGAATCGACCCCAAGAGGAGTCAAATATATGAGCTGGTTCTATTATTTGTTGCCCTTCAACATTTCTTGTGAACACACCTACCTCCATATGCCGCCTTTCTGGTGATTCCCATACAAAAACACAAAAACGTTATGTTTTCAGTTTGCCTGGCAGCTGAATCAGATCAACAGTGGTGACGAGCATTGCTGACGTTAACATTGCTGACATTAACAGTGTGAACGTGAATTCATAACTTTTACCCCCACCACAAATTGTTCAAAGTGCCTACAGAAGTTTTCACTTTAAAAAAAGTTCCCCTCTCACCCTGCCTGATATCCTGGCTATGCCCATGTGCTGGCGTTTTTTATTTTATTATTTATTTTTGTACAGAAAAAAAATGCCTGAAAACAGTTGAAGTTGTTTCAAAGTTCTTTCGAGTTTTTGCTGCTGTCTATACGGCAGCTGCAAGTCTGGCTGCCTAGCTGGCTAGATAGCTGGTTTGTTGACTGACTACACAAAAACTTAACAGATACCTATAACAACAAAAACATTTGCAGTTCAAAGAGTTAAAATAAACAGCTGTTGAGAGAGTGAACACAAACAGAAAGCTAGGCATAAAAATACAGACATGAAAAAAAAACCAAAACCTGACGAAACACCTTAAAACAAAATCAACAAACAAATATCAAGTAAAGAATAACAAATTCATAAAAAAGTAACAATAACAAGATAAATAATATACATACATAAATATAAAGATAAACAAAACTGTTTTTATTTTAGTGATCGATTATTCAGGAAAAATATCAAAAAGTTTACTATTGATTTTTAAAGTTGGAAATGCTAGCTGCTAAAGACTGCACAAAAAAAACACACTAACAGAAAAATATAAAATTTTACATTTTACAGACAAAGTAATAAAAGTAACGATATAGCTGCGAAAATTGCAATTGCAGACAACAAAGAAGCAAGTAATGAGAAGCTTGAGCAAGAAGAAATGCACTTAACAAGGAAGATAAAAGAAAAGAAAAATAAAAGATAAAAGCACTCGTCAGTAATGCGACGAACCCTTAAGAGTCAAATTAGAGGATAGGATTAACTTAAAGTGCATTGAGTCAGCAATAGCAACAACAAAAACAACAAACAAAAATAAGGGTTTTGACAATTTCACCATTAATGAAAAAAAAACATCGTTGATAAAAAGTTTGGAAAAAATCCGTTTTTTTTTTTTTGCAATTTTCGATGAAAACCCCCATTAATAACAATTAATAACAAGTTAATAACAAGTAGTAAAAATAAATTCAAAGAAAATTGAAGTTTAAAGAACATTTTAAGTTTAAAGCACATGGCAATCAGAATTGAATGAAAAAGAAATATCTTTCCAACTAAATCGAGGACAAACTTATTAAATCGATATCATGTTATATTAAAGTTTATTACGCTGTTGTAAATATTAAAAAAAAAAAAGTCACTAAAATCAAATAATCGTTAACGTTTAAAAATACAAGTTATTTTTAAAACTTTTGATGACTTCTTATGAAAGCTTTAGTTATAAAAAAATGGAGGACAAAGAGCAAGCAAGTAAGTAAAACAAAGTCGCTCGAAATTAGTTAAAAAATCTTACAGTAACAATTTAACAACTCCGCCAGGTCTAACACAATCTGGTCTACAATAACATTTATGTTACAACAATACGATTTGTTAAGGAGGGACTGACATTCGTGGCAGAGAAAACAGACCTTTTTTTTTAAATTCATAACTCAGTCAAAAACAAACATTTTTCCAAAATTTTTTTTATTATTGTAGAGAATTGAACAAATTACAAGAAAAAAATTCAAAAAAATATATTTTTCACTCCAACATGGGTTTATAGAGCTCTAAACTGGCGGCAGAGAAAAAAACGGGGCCTCGTGGTTGCAGCGCTGGGAGTTGCAAAAATTGTCCGATCTGGAAAAAAATGACTTTTTTAAATCTTAACAAAATTGGTTATCGTATGACACGAGCTGTTTTTTTAAATTTTTTTTTAAATTTTTGGTGATGTTAAAAATCTGAAAGTGTGTTTTTTCGAAAAAAATATTGACTTTAAAAATTCATAAAAAATCGAAAAAAAATTTAAAAAAAGCTAGTGTCATACGATAGCGAATCAAATTTAAAAAAATACAAAAAAAAAAATTCGTCAAAAAATGAACCCGCTAGTGCCGCAAACGAAAAACATGGTTTCGAGATAAACGCGTTCAAAGTTTGTAAACAAAGAAAAAAAAAGGTTACCTTCAATCTGCCATGCCTGCTTCGTACTGTATGCCTTCGTTATCTTGTGTTGTGCTGTTTCGGGCTTCACCCTTCAAGTAGGTACGAAATAACAACCACCAAAAGTCAGGTAGCAAGTAAAACAAGTATATACCAGCTGCCGTACATAGGTAGCGCAAAAATTAAAAATGCGCTCTCACTAATCCGGCTGTAACTTTTGAACCCGTTGGAATTTTTCCATGAAATTTTCTTAGAATCTTAAGAATATTTACTAAAATACAAAATTATTAAAAAAAAGTCGATTTCAAAAAACAGCCAATGTCATGTCCCCCCTTAAGTGAAACATAAAGGAATTGCTTGTGTACTAGTCTTGTCTTATCTGTGAAGACTATGGCATAGACTTTATTTATAACATAGTAACATAAATCTGCGATTAGAGTAGAAATTGTTTAGTAAAACTTGTTAGCATTAGGATAGTATTTTTCCCCAAAATGTTGAGAAGACGTGGTCTATCGATGACAAAGTTCTTATAGAAAGAGTTCTATGTAACAGTAAGTTCAAAAAGTCCATAGGATGACACATAGATGGCGTTGCTAGATTTTTTTTTCCATATGACTTTTATTTAGTACCAACCTTCAAATGATACGTATAGAAATTTGACAACAATCTGACAATTGATTCGTGAGTTATAGCATTTTGTGTGCAACTATTGTTATTGAAAAAAAAAAGGAAAAAAGTGAATTTTGAGTTTTGATAAAGCATTGCTTTTTGATAAAAAAAAATACAGTATAAACCAAACAATGGCTTGATAAACATTAATGGTAGAAAAGTGGATTGCTGAATTTAAACGTGGTCTTACCAGCACAAATGATGCAGAGCGCAGGTGACGCCCAAATCAGACTGTTATTCCACAAAACATCAAAAAAATCCACAAATTGGTTATGAACGATCGCAAATTGAAGGTTCACGAGCTAGCTGACATTGTAAAGAAATCAGATGGTAGTGCTTTTACCATTTTACACAAACATTTGGGTATGCGAAAGTTCTGTGCAAAATGAGTGCCGCGTGAACTCACAGTCGACCAAAAACAACAACGAATTGATGCTTCAGAGGAGTGTTTGGCGCTGTTAAACCGCAATAAAATCGAATTCTATTGGCGATATGTGACAATGGATGAAACATGGCTTTACTATTATACACCAGAATCCAAAAGACAGTCAGCTGAGTGGACAGACTGACCCAACAGTCGGCTTGTAAGGTGATGGCGTCTGTATTTTGGGATGCGAAAGGAATAATATTCATCGACTATCTCCAAAAAGGAACCACCATCAACAGCGACTATTACCTACTGTGCAAATCGCCAAGAAACGGCCACACTTCCAAAAGAAAAAAGTGTTGTTTAACAAGGCAATGCACCGTGTCACAAATCGATAAAAACGATGGCAAAATTTAATGAATTGGGCTTTGAATTGCTTACCCACCCACCGTATTCTCCAGATTTAGCCCCCAGCGACTTTTTGTTGTTTTCAGATCTCAAGAGAATGCTTCCTGGAAGGAAATTGAAGTCCAATGATGAAGTAACCGCTGAAACTGCGGCCTATTTTGACGAGAAAGAGAAATCGTACTATAAAAGTGGTATCGAAAAGTTGGAAAATCGCTATACTCGTTGTATCGCTCTCTAGGCTCTCTATCGAAGGCAACTATGTTGAATAATATAATCGAGTTTTATCAAAATTTTGTTTTTTTCTTACTTATTCTACGGAATTATTGAATGACCTGTTATTTGACTATTGAGAAATAGCAATTCTAAATCGATAATTACCTGAAAAGAAATCCTGGATATATGGATTGACACCAGAGCTGTGTAAGATTGCAATCATATCACGTTTCAAGCCTTTTGATTTTGTTCAAATTGATTGCAATTCATAATTCTTTGTCGGTACTTCTAACTTGAACATTTGAAATTCGCAATCATTTGTCATAATTTGATTGCAGACTCGCATTCATTAATGTGACAATTGATTGCTTTCAAGTCACTTCAAGTCAGCTGGGACTTCAAATCCCTTGATTGAAATCTTTTTTTAATTCATTATTTCAATGACTGAGAAAAATACGAAAAAAGTACAACCATGTATTTGCCAGGCTTTGTGAAACGCAGAGTGAATATCAAAATTACGATTATTGATACTGATTATTCCCATCCAAAAATACAAAATAAATCGTATTATATGAATCATATTATATTTTTAAATCGTAAATAAAATAATAAATCACGTATGCGTCGTCGGCCAAACGAAAGAGAAGTAAAGCTATTTTACTCCCATATTTAAGTTAATATCTGAAAAACTGGTCGTGGTGGAACGAAACGCAAACCGGATTCAGAATCAGCACAAAAGTTTGCTAAAGAAAATAGCGTAAAAACTGAAACTTTGAAACAAGTCAAATCACAATTGATTGGGAACGGTGACAATGAAATCAAAAGTCATGATTGCAAAAAATTATTAATAAATTAAAATCATTCAAAATTATTGGTTTCCAAATCATTGCAATCTTACACAGCTCTGATTGACACCCAGTACATTTGCTTTTTTGGTTGTCAAGAATATATTGTTTGCTATACGGACATTGAACTGGGTGTTTTTAATATATTGGGTCGTTCAAAAAGAAATTGCGTTTTTTATCACTGTTATCGTCAAAGATCTGTCGTATGATGACGTATTTGTCATTTTTTGTGTTCAGCTGTTTATTTACATTGAAAACAATATTTAGATAAATATAAATTTAGTACTGCTTTTGTTTTAAAAATCGAGAACTTTGATGAGCATACACGCATTATTTGGCTCTTTTACTTCAAAAACGGCAAAACAGCAACTGAAGCTAGACAAAAGTGGAAGTTTATGGGTAAGATGTGGTTGAAGAAATACAATGTCAGAAGTGGTTTTCCCGTTTCCGTGCCCTAGGAGGTTGACGATGACCAAATCAAGACGCTAGTGGAGACAAAGAAGCATTCGACAGACAGAGAAAATGCAAGTGCTATAAATTTATCCGTTGGATGCGTTAGTCATTTGAAATCCGCGGGTTTCTTAAGAAAATTGTATGTCTGGGTTTTGCACGAATTGAAAGGTAATCGAGTTGACATTTGGGATCGGGTCATGAGGCGTGACAAAAGCGACCAATTCTCAAGCGTATCATGACGGGTGACGAAAAGTTAATTGTCTACAACAATTTCAACAGAAAAAGTAGGTGGTTCAAGACAGATGAAGCAACACTGCAGAGGCAAGAAAAAGCAGAGATTCACCAGAAGAAGGTTATGCTATCAATTTGATGGGATTGGAAGGGGCATGTCTACTATGAGCTACTCCCACAGAAAGGAACTATAAATTCTGAAGTCTACTGTGGGCAGCTATAGAAACTGAACGATGCCATCCAACAGAAACGTTCTGAGCTGGTTACTTGGAAGGGGGTGAACGCCAGAATAACGGTAGGCCTCATACAAGATCGGTGTCTCGACAAAAATTGTTAGAGCTCGGATGGGATGTTAAGTCCCATCCACCCTATAGTCCAAACCTTGCGATTTAGAATTACCATATGTTTCGCTCCCTGCAAAACTTACTGAATGATAAATAATAAGGGCCTTATTAAACAGGCGCGAGTCCAGGGGACGATACGGATTTTAAAAATTGTTAAAGATGAAACCAAATTTTTGCCAATTTTTTCCTCGGAATAACAATTTTTTTTTTAAAGAGAACGACGTTTTGCAAAAATTGATATTTTTATAATTTTCGTATGTATTTCTTTAGCTTTATACATCTTAACTAAGCAGATTTATTTTTTGCAATTTTTTGTTGAAAATTTACCCATTCGCTCCCCCTCCCATACGATTTTTTGCTCAACTCGACATCACTTTCATCTCCGAAAATAGTTGCGGGACACTCTGTATAACTAATCAATTATAATTGATTAATGTTGATTTGATTTATAAAATTTATAAAAAAATATACTTAAATTTTGAATTTTTTTTTAATCTATTTAATTTTTTTTTTTTTTTTTTTTTTTGAGGGAAGACATTATTGACAATAGGAAAAAACTCAAGATTCTGTAGCAAGAATTTAAAAATTCAACATAGCGGACCCGGACATATCCGGGAGAAAAAGTTTTTGACCATTTTTGGTCCGCCATCTTAGAACCACTTTCTTAAATATTGCAATAGGTTATTTCTGACATCGGATTCTTAATAAGCGATCCAAAAACTAATTTTTGTTTAATATTTTCGACCTTATTGCAAAAAAGTTCACAGTTCCGATGAAAAGGTGGTGGGGAAAAGGTTGAATTCTGGATTTTAAATACGACGATTAAATAGTTTTTTAGCTATTCTCAATGTTTTCCCACAAAAAAAGCATTTGGAAAAAATCTGAAATTTTGCTACCTTTTTTAATAAAGCCGTCATTTTGTAAAATGTTGCACTCGAATTACGAAGATGGTCACGGGTATTGCGATGCGAAAATAAAATGCGATGCGTATAATCAAATCAATTTTGCGAATTTTTTTCGTCGCATCGCAATAGACAGTAGGGCCCTGATTTTATTTTCTATGAGCTGTCAATTGCGTTTTGACAGTTTCGATGGTTGGCTCTGAGTCATGCAGCTGCCTTCTTTTATTTTTTGCTGGGACAAGAAACTTTTATTGGTACATTAATTTGAATGACATGTAAGGTCCATTTTACTAGGGCTAAACTTGAAATATATCAGTAGACGAGCCTATTATTTGAATAATTATTTAAATGTGTATATTTATTTAAGCATATGTTTGTATTAACAATTATTAAATACAATAAACATCATTATGAAATCAGCTGTTCGGATTGTTTGATATGAGCGTGAATGAACTTTGCGAAAAATTCAAAAGAATAAATAAAAAACAAAACATAATCATAACAACAACAAAATGAAAACAGAGAGGACCAGAGCGTTAAATACAATTCGAATTTCGAAGAGAGTTCATTGAACCAGAGCGTATAAAAAAAAACAACAAAACCAAGTTAAGAAGAGAGCAACAGATGGAAGAAATAAATTTTTAAAAAAAATTGCCAATAAAATTACTGTAATTAATCATTCTCCGAAGGTTTAAGAAGACAATGTAAAGAAATTAAAACGGCATTTAGAAGCAAAAAAAGAACACAAAAAGTTTGAATAAAACTCAAATATTTCTAAGAATATAAAAATATATTCTTTTTTATTTTTTTTTTTTAAGAAACCAACAAATTCTTACCAATAGTTTTTTGACTTTTTCCTTTTTTTTTTTTTTGTTTGTTTAGACGCCTACAAATAAATAGCAAAATTAAAGCACTCAGAATCACGTAGACACAAAGAAAACAGTAACAACGACGAGCCAACACAAAAGATTTGCAGCTCCAAAAAGTGAATTTAAACGATTTTTGAAGAGCGCAACGAAACTCTTCGTCAAGAAATGCAAAACACGACTGGAGACCGAAAACATAGAAGACGGAAAAAGTGGAGCCACGCAGCGACAGAGCAGCAGTGCGAACAACATTCAAAGCAAGGAAAAACTACAATAAGTGAAAAAGAATGAAGAAGAAAAAAAAATATGCAATACAATGAATAATACAAAAGCCCACACTTTTCTGCGTTTTCCTTTCTTCTTCTTTTTTTTTAACATTTTATAGAAGTTCGTTCTTGTTGGTCTCTATTTGCACCACCGCGTATTATGGCTGGTGGGGCTTAAAACGTGTTGTTGTTTTTGTTATTATTATTCCCAGTAATTGCGTATAAAGTAATTCGCAGAGCGACGGCACTGCATGTTAGGCTCTCACACTGTTAGGTAAAGGGGTGTGAGGGTGTTTGAGTTGGATAGTTCGACTATTGGTGGGGGACGGGGTGGTCTGGAGAGGGAGCTTTTCCTTGTTTGGAATAGTCAACAACAGCTCAGCCAGTCAGTCAGCTTGTTGGCACAACAATCAACACTAAAAAGAAGTCAATATACTTAAACGTCGTTGCCACCTATTCAGGCATTGTTTAAAAATGTATTATTAATATTTTTTTTTTTCAATAATTCTGAGATGTGTAATAATAACAATTCTAATTAATGCAAAGACATTTTGAGTTAGTCACATTGTTTATTCATAAAATTTTTCATTGACCAAAGAATTTAATTTATACGAGGATGTCTCTTCGCAAAATCGCCCAAAGAAAAATCGACCCAAAAAAAATGAAAAATCATTTTTTCCATACGAATTTCATATGAAATATCAGCCAAATAGCTTTTGGGAAAATGTTACTACTTGTTTTTGGGTGAGTTTTTGGGTGAATATTGGATGAATATTTGACCAAAAAGTCAATCAGTTCTTAACCCTGGATGATTATACTTATTTTACATACTTTCAAACAAATCCGCAAATCTCCTATTTATAGATATTTTTTTAGCGACAACGATGCAATAACAACAACTAGCATTGTAAGAAAAAACGGAAACGTGCGACGATTACATACAACAATACAAAAAATATTATACTATTGCTTCGTCGATTCGACGAAGTATAACCATCCAGGGTTAAAGATAACATTATTTAAAGTAAAAGCAGCGGTTCATCTTTTGTTTTTCTTATTATTTCCCTTGTACAAAATGTTTTTATAAATTTTTAAGCATAAGATTATGAAACTTAATATGAATTAAATTTTTTAATTTTAATGATTGAATTAAAATGGACTTAAAAAACAATAAAAAATGGGCCTGGAAAATGCTCATTTCGTGCAAGGGAATTTTGTATCTCGTGTGGGAACACAATGCAAAAAATTTATCGATTTTTTATTTTTTTGGGTCAATTTACGTTTTTGATTTTGAGTAATTTTTGAAAAAAATGTTGGGCTTTTTTTTCGTTTTCTTGGGTGAAATTTCGTTTTGGGCGATTTTTCATAATTTTTGGGTCATTTTTTATTTGAGTGATTTTTAATTTTCTTTTTTCCATTTCCTTTTTTTTGCGATTTTGCGGAGAGCCTACGAGGTTCGTTCAATAAGTCATTACAAATTCGCTATGAAAAATCGCCAAAAAAAAAAAACGAAATGAAAAATTCCCTAATATATTTTCTTCGTTATTTGTTTCAAATGAAAATTCACCCAATATCTTGGGCGAAATTGCACTTTTTGTATTTGGGTGATTTTTCGATAAAACTTTTTTTGTTTTATGATTTTTCGTCCCTATTACGAAATGTTTTTTATAGAGTTTTAAACATGGTTAGTTAAATTTAAACGGGACTAAAAAAAAAGATGAAAAAAATGGGCCTTGAAAATTCAGATCATTTCGTACAAGGTAAGCTTATCTCCTAGGAACAACGCGAAAAATTGGGTGGATTTTTTTTTTTGTGGATTTTCTTTTTTTGTGTTAGGGGCACAAAATGTTTGGGATTTGTTCGTTTTTATTGGGTGAAATTTCAGACTCCAAGAAATAACCCGTAAATGAAATAAGCACCAAAAAATTTCCATATATTTCATATGAAATAAGCCCCAATTTACGGGCATACTTCATCTTTTTTGGGCGATATTAAATTTTTCCTTGGGGTTTATTTCATTATGAAATAACGCCCATTGAAATAAGCCCCAACCAAATTTTATTGGTTGGAGCTTATTTCAATTTGGTTTTTTTTTTATTTTTTTATTATTATATTTCATTTTATTTTGGGATTATTTAATTTTCTTCAATTTATGTTGTCGAAAAGTTGTTTTCCCGGTTTTTTTTCTTTCATTTTCAGCTTTTTACAGAATAACCAAATCATGAAATTTTTTTGTTTTTTAACCAAACCAAAATACGTCAAAAGGGAGCAACAAATATTTCAAACGAACAAACAAAATGTTTAATACCTCAAATATTCTGAGTGCAAAACCAGTTATATCTTCAAAAGTAATGCATGGTTAATGGGTCGTTGCATAGGTTATAGCATAGCCTTTCTTTTGGTATCCATAACGCTTACTTTTATATAGGAAACTCAAAAATTAATCACAAGTTTTTAGGCCCATTTCATCAATTATAACCAAATATCTATAACTTCTAAACTACATAACAACAGCCATTAGAAGCTTTTTCGACATTAGCTTTTTGAGCTTCGAATGCACATTTTGAAAAAAAATAAAATTAAATAAGGCCACTTTAGCCAAAAGACAATTGCTCTTACGAAATGATTTTTATAGATTTTTTTAAGCACGATTCATGGAATTAAAATTGGCCTTGAAAAAATGGGAAAAATGGGCCTTGAAAACCCTGCTCATTTCGTACAAGGCAAATTTATCTCCTGGATACAGTGCGAAAAATTGGTCGATTTTACATTTTTTTTTTTTTTTTTTTGTAAATTTTTATTTTTGTGCCATTTTTCCAAATATTGTTGGGCTCTTTCCCGTTTTTGTTGGGCGACTTTTCATTTGGGTTATTGGCGGTTATGGCGGGTTATTGGCGGTTTTTAGGAGTTATTGCATTTATTTTGAGAATAATTTAATTTTGCGTTTTACCTTTTTTTTTTGGCATATTTCATTTTTTAGGGAATATTTAACTGCGGCTTATTTGATTTTTTCATTGGGTGCTATTCCATAATGAAGTAAATCCTAAATTTTGAGGCTTATTTCATTTTCTATTTGAGTGTTATTTCATTGCATTTGGGCATTATTTCATTTCTGTAATTTGAGGATTATTTTATTTTTGTTGGGCTTATTTCATTGGGGTTATAATTTTGTTTGGATTATTGTTCCGTGGAGCCCATTTTTCATTAATTTTTGGGACATTTTTTATTTGGGTGATTTTAAAATTTTTTTTTTTTTTTGGGTTTTTTCAAAGCGCCTTTACAAAGACAGAACAACAAAATATTTTGTATGGATTTTTGATTTTTCAACATAAGTAATTTTTTTATAATTCTTCTTATAACTTTTCCAAACGTTTCTGAAGTCATACAACAAATAGGTTTTCGGAAAGTCCTCAAAATAGGCATCTATTTGAGCGATGATATCCTTGGTCGTTGTATGCTGTAATAATTCGAACTATTATAACAGCACGATTTTGGCCAACAATACTGCGCAGGTGTGCACACGTACTTTGTCTTATTAGAAGAGGATCTTTTTCTTTTCCAAATTAGAACTTTTTTTTATATCTTGACTCAACTGGTACAATAACAGCGCATAATACCCACCATTATTGTTGATTCTTTTTTCAAGTATTCTGCGTACATACCAAAAAGCCGCAGCCTATTTCACCATCTTCGCCCTCGACTTCGATGCCGGTTCGTCTTACAAAATCCACTGCTCCGTCCACATGTTTCGTCCACAGTTATGTATCGAAGCGAAAATTGCCAGGATTACTACAGAAAAGTGCCAAAAGAGTCACATGGTCCACCACACGATTACGTTTATTCCCCACAGAGAGCAAACGTGGCATCAATATCTTGCTGAGATTTTTTTTTTCACTTTAAATTTTTCATGCCAAAATAAAAATCTGTACCTAGCTATATGCATGTAGCCTCAACTATGTCGCACACCTTTATTCGTCGATCACTGAAAGCCATATAAGTTCTAAGAATAAAAAAATGTACAAGGTTTATGGTTTCCCAATTAAACTGGAATTTTCCTGAGCCTCTTCCCTATAGTACAAGGTGTGCCCTGATTAATATCACTTCGTTGAATTCCAGACGCCGAATCCAATCCGTTATTTTTATTCTTTTTACGCTACTTGCAATGTTGGACTTTATTTCACCATCTCGCCATCTTCGCAGTCATTTTAATTTTCGGGTTCTCTTCCATAGATGTGTTTATGCCCGGAACGAACCGATCACTCGGTGCATTATTGAGACGAATCAAGATCTGCCATTCATTGACATTTTTAACTCGACTTCAAGAATTTGTTTTAAATCTCGACTCATGCTTCTTTCAATATTTTATTTCAGTTAAGTTTACTCATTTGCTGTTTTATCGTTTTCCGCTTTTTTCTGTAAAATTTTTAGTTTAGGGCATATATCAATTTTTTGTGTAGTTTTTTTTTATATTATTTGATAATATTAAAACTTCTATTTTTTGAAAGCTTTTTTATTATATTTCTGCGAAAATTAGTATTTAATGTTTACTCAAGTCGTGTTTGTTTTACTTGATTTTAAATTTTAAGTTATATTTATTTTCAAATTGTTAAGTAGTCAGTAAGAGTTTTCTCTGTTTGATGAAAGAAATAAATAAATAAACTCTTTGTGAGCATCAATAAAGAAAGTTTTGAGTTAAACGCCTGATCTGTCCAAATACTAATCAATCATAATTTGTTACAAGAATTTTAACTGTATCCAATCTTGCTGTTTTCTCTGAAGATGTCATTTTTGCTTTTCAATATGGATATTAAGTGGATACAATCAGCCCTATCATGAATAATTTTTCAAGAGGCATCGGAACTTTTTTGAAATTTTAATGCAAACATGTTGGTTACCCGTCAATATTCATGACTGTAAAAACAAAAAATGTGAAATGCTATCTTTAAAAAGGAAACTCCCTTTTCCGTTTCCGCTTGAAAAATTATTCTTAATAGGGCTGAATATATATCAATTTCTCTAAAGTGTTTTGAAAAGGTATCCCACAACATTTTGGTATTAAAACTAGTTAAATTGGGATTATATTCAGTCTTATTGCACCCATTCATTACTTGATCTGGAGTTTCACAAGTATTTTGGGATCCTTGTTATTTATATATTATTCATAAATGATATAAGTTCCTGCTTCTCAAAAATTAATTATTTCTAATATGCAGATGATTTCAAACTATATACTATATACTATATACAATTAGAAATAAATCGGACTCAGATTATGTACATCATGAGCTGTCTCTTAAGTGTATGTGAGGTGTAGCCAAAACCGTCTTTCATTAAACGTAAACAAAAGTTATCAAATTACATTTTTCAAATCTCAAGATATCTCAAATTCCTTTAATTTCCACCTTAAAAATAGTTGATATAACATCTATCTTTTTGATGTAATTTTTGATGCCAAGTTTTCTTAAGCCATTTTGACTTTATTATCTCGAAAGCTTGTTATATTGGCTTTCCTTCGCAGGAATAGTTGTTTTTTCTGCCCCATATACACATTACATTCTTTACACATCTAAATTAGAATATGCTTCATTAATTTGGAATCCATATTATGCTTCACATTTTGACCGCCTTGAACGCATACAAAAAGTTTTCATCCGTTATACTCTACGTCTTTTAAATTTTAGTGAATCTTTTCCCTCATACGAGTATAATGCTCGTAGTTTACTTATTCGTGTGGAATAAGCGCATAGAACACTTGCACCATATTACAGTCGACATAGTGGACAATCTGAGACGGCTATTCGCCGTATTGTTGACCATTTTCGCACACTTTCGCAAAAAGTAGCGACACCGAGAAGCATCCCTATAGAAAAAAACAACTAATTAAAAAACTAATTTAAAATAAACTAGTATGTGAACTACTTTGAATTATATTAAGGCGGCATCCACTTCAATTCTAAATAGTTTTTATTGCATTATACATAAAGTAATTGAAATACTACTTAAAAACAAGTGATTGATAAACTACTTTGAATTAAATTAAGGCGGCAACTACTCTGATTTTGACATGTTTTAATTGCAAATTTTTATTAAATTACAAGATTATATATATTTAACCATGTTATTTCATCAAATATTATTAACTTTAGGCCATCAGTAATAGTTTCCAATTGGTTATTTTAAAGTAATTAAAAAAATAATTTAAATATAACTAATTTAACAAGTAGTTGAAAATATATGCAGACGAAAGTCAATTGACTTATTAAGCGGACATCACCATACAAAATATGTTAGTTCGTTCTATGGAAAAAAGTCAGAATTTCAACTAGTTGTGGTTGACAAAAAACTACTTTATCAACTACTTTTTAATTAGTTGGTTTTCCTACAGGGATAGGAAGAGTGCGAAATAAAGAGAACATTGCGTGCTTTCTTGAGATTTATAAATTCAACGTCGTTCACAAGGTTGATTTATAAGGTTGTCGCAAGGGAGAGAGCGAGTACCCATAATTGTCAAATCGAAGTTGACAGCTCATAGAAAATCTGCAAGTGCTCTCTATTATAATCAGTTGTTCTTTCGTAGTCATTCGAAAATTGGCTGGTTTTGACAATTATGGGTACTGAGAAGAGAGTGCGGTCAGCCCTGCGACAACCTTATAAATCAACCTTGGTCGTTCATAGCAGCTTGATTTTTGTCCGTCTACTTTATGGAGAATTTTACCATCGTTTGCGTTGATATTTAATGAATGGGCCCAAAATGGGAAATTTAAGTGAATAAGAATTAGCATTGGGTTTGCTATTTTATAGCAAAATGTTCGCACTACGAAGAATTCACATGAGATATCGAAACGCTGTTACATCTCGAAAAATGCACAGTTTGGTGCGGTATGTGGACTGGTGCAGTAATCCGACCATATTTTACGCATAATTTGCATAATGGACCTGTAAATTGCTTTCCAAGATCTTGTGATTTGAAGACTATTAATTATTTTCTTACGTTAAGTCGCTAATCTTCGCTGAAAAATCAACAACAATCGACATATAATAATCTTTTTAATAGAATTTCATATTTTAAATCCATTTTTTATGGGAGCATAAACAGGTGTTTATTATAATGGTGATATAAGGAAATATGGATTAAAAAAGCGGAACAACTAAGGTAAATATACTTAAAATAGCAAGATTCCTTGCAAAGGCAAATCATTTGAACTCAGAGAAAACACCAAGCAAAATTAAGTCATATTATGCATTAAATGAAAGATCAATTTTCAGGCTTTAATAATTTATTCATCATAATTCATAACGATAATTCTTGAAAAAATTACGGGTTTATATATGAAAATGCTTTACTTTTACGTACGAGCAGCTTAAATACTAAACGGATTTAGTTTATTTCAATATTTTCTGAAAACTTGCTATATTATCTTTAAAATGGTATCAATATCCATTGAATGCAAGGAAAAATATAGGTTTTTTCTTAGAAGATCTTATACAAAGGAGATTATCTTAAAAAATCGATAATTCGAAAAAGATCAATAAATCGATTTTTTCAACGGCCATTCTTATTTATCTTGAAAGTACTTCACGAATAATTGTCAAATCGTAGCGCCCAGGAAATAGTAATCTCCCGCTAACTTTCATAAGCATTTGAGGTAATCTTTTTTCCAGAAGATAAAGGTTTATCGTTGGTTCATGGCAAGCTTTTCTTAATTTAAAAACGCAGTAGCAATATGGCAACACACAACAGTCTGCTTTAATCAAAAAACAATCCATGCCTTTCCCTTCGCCTTTTAAACACAAACCATGCGCAATCAAGGCTGTGACGCGACCAGCGCAACAGCCCCAACAACTTTTTCGAACATTTAAGAAGTCTCTGACTAAGAATTTAAGAGATAATAGAAAATAAGAGAGTTATTTGATAATTGAAGAGAAGAGAGCTGTGTAAATGGGTCTGTTTAAAATTTGTTGTTGTCAGCTGGGATTAGTAGAATAAAAAAATCAAAACACATGATATTCCTTCCTCGCTTTGTCGAATAAATCAATTTATTTGCATTTCTTATCTTTTACTTAGCAAAGTATATGTAAATATTTTTAACATTTTTTTTTTTTTTTTTGTTTTTGCTGATTAAATCTTTTACGCTCCCCTTTTTACTGACATAGTTTTACGTACTAATCGTGAAGATTTTAGTATAAATAATGTATTTACTTTAGATTTATGGTTTGTTTACATTTTTGTGCACATTATTATTGCGTTTGCAATAAATAGGTTTTAAACATTATAGCAACAATAACAAAAACATAAAACCATTGATTGCTTTGGTTGTTTTAATTAAATTAGAGTTGCCACCGATTAATTTTACAAAAATGTTAAATAATGGTTTTGATGAGGATTTTTTCTACCGGATACAGCATTTTATAAAAAAAAGGAAATTTTTTGATGTAGCTACAAAGAAACGTTAAACTATTAATTAACGAATTTACTTATAATGATTACAATAAAGGTTGGTTTTTTTTAGAAGTATAAATTAAGTATAAATTAAGAAATCGTAAAAAAATGTTTTAAAAATTCGCGTTTCATGCACTGAACTTATAGAGAGAGAGACTTTGCCCAATTTACGACACGCATAATTGCCCATATGAGAAGCTTATACGGAGAGCTGGGTGGTAATGATTCCTTTTGGATTAATTTCGTCTCAATTCCAATTTCTTGGAATTAGGAATTGGTAATTGGTAGCCTCAATTCCTCAGGAATGGAATTAGAAAAAATCTTCAACTACATTACAGAAATTGTAATTGGTAATTGAACGTCTGGTAATTGAACATTCCTCAGGAATGGATTTGGAAAAAATTGTCAATTCTATTACAGGAATTTTAATTGGTGTTTTGAGTTAAAAAAAAAGTTATTGAAGTTCCAACCTCCAATTACAATTCCTGTAATGGAATTGACAATTTTTTCCAATTCTATTCCTGAGGAATTTAGGTGTTCAATTACCAATTACAATTCCTGTAATGGAATTGACAATTTTTTCCAATTCCATTCCTGAGGAATTGAAACGTTCAATCCCATTTCTAAGGAATTGAGATGACCAATTACCTTTTCCTAATTCCAAGGAATTGGAATTGAATTGTAAAGAATACTTTTCGACCCAGCTCTGCTTATACGCAATACTATAGATCGATTTACATACAGTGAAGGACAAAAGCCTGCATACGGCATCGAATTTTTGATTTTTGCAAGTCTTAAGGACCTTAATGAAAAGTTAGGTATGCAGTTTAATTAGAAATGACTATTCAGTAACAAAGAAAAGTACATAAGCCTTGATCTATATCAACACAACAATATGCATACTTACAATATTACGAAAAATTTAATGCGACAAAAGTATACAACAGGGCTTGTCAAAGCAAACTCGGCAAAAAAGTAGCGGTACATTTAAATTTTTTTTTTTTTTTTTTTTGTTTTTTGCTTCTCACTAGAATACGAATTTGTAACTTTCATTAAGTTTTGTTTTAAGATCTGTTTTAATCGGTAGCGCTCACATAATTGAACGCCGAAACGAAAGGTCAACTATCATGCGAAAATGTTAAAATATCATAAGAAATCCTTCAAAAAAATTTGCGAAATAAGTAAAATTTACTCGAGCCTATATAGAGTATAGGCTATTACAAAAAATTAAATCGACTCAAAATTCATCAACATCGAACCGTACTACAGCCGCAAAAAAAAGTGTCCCGAATATACAGGGTTAATCGGATAGCAAGCTCAATCTAAAAGCTGGTGATTCCTTGGGTCAAGACCTGAGCTCATGAGCTCACGCTTATGTGGGTGAGAAGACATTCTGGCATAGAACAGAATGAAATGCTGATTCTTTATCCGCAGAAGAGTTCTGTGGACCAGAGCCACGTATCGCCATAGGCGACAACATGGTGGCAGGCCTTGTTAAGCAATGGACGGACTCGGAACACCGTACAAGGTGGGAAGAAGCTGTAATTGTAGGCAGTCGAAGACGACCGTGAAGTGGTCTCGTAGTGAGGCTGCAAAAGTTATTCGTTACAATCGAAGGACTTTAAGCTGGCTTACTGCACTTTTCACAGAACTCGGTCCCTACATGTACCATCTCAGGAAGATAACCTTGACCGAGGACGATGCGTGTAGATTATGCCTAGAGGAGACGGAAACTGCAGCTCACATTCTGAGCCAACATTATAGCTTATAGAGGTGTATATTGTGAATGTGTTGCAACAAAAATGTTCGACCGCAATGCGGCAACGGCAATGTTGCTGTTGTTAGATTAGATTAGTGATGAAAACTTTCGAATAAAATCATTCGAATTATTCGATAGTTTAAAATCATCGATAGTTCTTTGCACTAGTTATTATTTTATTTTAATTCGAATGAATTAATTATTGGATAGTTTAAATTTTCCGATGGTTTTATGCACCAGTAACTATTTCTTTTAAAGTAAGAAAATAAAAGTTGACTCTAAAATTATTATAAGACTTTTTGACAGTTTTTCAATATAATTTGTTGTCAAATAACTTGAACTAAATTAAGAGTTCGCTTTTTGTTTGTTTATGAGTGCGGGCCATCAAATGAACGGATTAGTTGAACGAATAAATTATTCGATTGTTGAAAATAATCGAAAGTTAAATATCGATAGTTGAATTCATTCGATAGTGCCCATCACTATCCTGTATTTTGGTACTGTTAGAAATGTAATTATGGTATAGATATCACGGGTTATCGATTCAAAACGTGATGTCATTTTAAGTCATTCATACGAGAATATTGCAAGCGGATGACAAAACAAATTGAAAGTCAATTAAATTTGGGCAGTCCTTTGATAGAAATATTGCCACCGAATTTTATTTATCCGTCAAATTCGAAGCTCCGTCTACTAAATGACCAATTCGATTTTTCTTTTAATCTATGGTTAGTCTTGCAAAATCTTCAATAATAAATACTTAAATATATTTAAATTTTTGTCGTGCAAACATCAATGGATTCGTACGCACAGCTTCAGGTTATCTATGTCATTCCGTTTGTAACGCAAAGAAAAAGACATGGCAGGTATAGAAAAATATGTATATATTTGATCAGCATCACCTCCTCGTCGATTTCCGATTTCCGTGTGTCCCTATATCTGTCCGTCTGCCGACACGATTACAGCCGTAATTTTAAAGCTATCGCGATGAAATTCAAAATATAAGTTTATTTTTAAAAAAGGAAGATCAAGTTCGAAAATGGGCCAAATCGGATAAGAACCACGCCTACCTCCCATACAAAGGGACTTTATTTTAACCGTAAAATGTCTTTAAAATCCACAAAAATTAAAAAAATGCCTTGAAATTTGACACGTAAGCTTTGATCTTCAATTTAGAACCTGACTATGACATTTGGAAAAATCGAATGAAAACCACGCCTTCCTCCCATATCCACAAAAACAATTCAAAAAAATTAAAGAAATGCCTTGAAATTTGGCACATAAGCTTTGATCTTCAATTGATATTTGGAAAAATCGGATGAAAACCACGCCTACCTCCCATACAAGAGGGGCTTTATTTTGAGAGTAAAATCTCTTAAAAATCCGCTCAAATTAAAGATATGTTTTAAAATTTTGCACATATGCTTTGATATTTAACATAAACTATCTCTATGATATATGGCAAAATCGGATGAAATCCACGCCCACTTCACATGCAAAGTGGCTTTATTTTAAACGTAAAATCTCTTAAAAATCCACAAAAATTTATGAAATGTCTTGAAATTTTGACCATTAGCTTTGATATATAATATGAACCATCGCTATGATATATGGCAAAATCGGATCAAAACCACGCCTACCTCCCATACAAAGTGACGTCATCAAAATAGGAAAACTTTCGTTAATATATTAATGTCATCGAGTATGTCGTGGCTAAAGACTTCGAATATACTTCAATATGGCCGAGGGGGGTATTTTAATTTCAACACCCTGCCGAAGCTCCATCCTTACTAGTTACTTTTTAATGTAAAACTATTCGTAGTGATCATATACTTTGACTGTAACACATCAAATACATTTTGTACACATCTTTTTATTTCTATAGTTTAAAAAAAAGTTTTGTCTCTTTGCTTTGTATGAAGTTCCTTTAAAAATAAAATTGTTTTTTTGCTTCACCTAGAAATTTATAAATTTCGAGTTGTGACTGTTTTGTATTTAGTGTGCGAAATGAACAAATTTTGTCATTATTCAACTTCAACAGGGTTAAAGCCGTTAGAGTTTTTTTCGGCACGACTACGATTTCCGGGGCGCCGCAATTTGAAAGTGCTTTTTGGTAGAGAACTACAAAAAAATATGCTTGGCCGAACAAAAAATCGATTACTCAAGTAGTTATCGAGTTATCGATTTTTAGTTTTTTTTTTTTTGCTAAAAGATCTTCAAAAAAAACATCCATTTCTTTGACATTATCCAATGGATCTAAAAAATGCGTACGTCATTTGAAAGATAATTACATTACCTTATAAATGATATACAATACTTATATCATTGCAATCGTTTTTGTAATTTTATAAGCAAAACTATATCATATTCGAAGTTTGTAATTAAAGAAACCGTTATTTTCTACTAAATGTGCGTTATTAAGGTACTAAAAATATATTTTATTTTTTAAGCTTACAATTTAGACTTTCTTTTCATATATTAATACATACATATATTCTTTACAATTTACCTTATATTACATAAAAATTAATAAAATGGAATCCATTGTCCAAAACTGATCAACAAAAGATTTAAAATTTTTTTCGCTGGCTAGAAAATCCTATTCATTCATATAAATATAACAGCTACAATGTTGGCTTAAGAACAGTTATTTATTGGAATGGTGATATAAGAAAATATGGACTAAGAATACAAAACAACTAAGATAAATAAGCTTGAATTAACAACTTTCCGTACAAGGGCAAATCATTTCATCATAAAAAATGCACCATAAAAAAATCAAATAAATCATAAATATTATATAAGTAATGAAAGAAAAATTGTCAAGCTTCAATAATTTAGTTTTTATTATCCATATTAATAACGGTACTTTTTGAGAAAATAACAGTTTTAGCTAGCTATAAAACATTTAATTCTCAAAAGATGTGATTCATTTAAAAAAGATGTGAAAGTCTTACGTATTACCTTTAAAATAATGACTTAAACAGCAATAGCGGTTACACACAAAGAAAAACATAGCCAATTTTCTTACCCGAAGTAAAAAAAATTCTTAAAAAATCGATAGCTTGGGAACAAATCGATAAATCGATTTTTTTCCTTCGGCCATTCTTATTTTATATTCTTATGTGGCGGCCGTGGCGTAGTGGATAGAGTGTGTGACTCTTACGCCAGAGAACCCAGTTTCGAATCCTCCATCTGACACAGGAAATTTTTTCAATTGAATTAATTTTTCTGTTCGGCCGTCACCTCTCTGCAGACAATGGCAAGCCTCAGAGAGTAAAAACTGCCATGAAAAGCTTCTTGAGAACATAAACCGTTCGGAGTCTGCGTAAAACATGTAGGTCCAGTTCTCGATCATTTGTGTGCAAACATTTGACATCACACTCAACACAATTGATCATAAGAAGATCGGTCAAAGTCCTTTCAAGGGCTGAAATGGCCATTTCGTTTTTTCTTTATTCTTATTTTTTTTTAAGTTCTTTATGAATGCATATTCAAATCGCGGCGCCCCGGAAACCGTAGTCATCCCTTTTTTTTCCTTGTAAATTTGATCATGTCGAAATTTTGTGAAAATATGCTTGCAAGCTATTTGCTAAATTTGCACTGAATTTTCAAACTTTCACGATTTGTATCTCCTAAACCATTCGCGACCGACAAAATGTGATTGCACCAATAAGATGAGGCATATACAGGGGAGATGACGATTTCCTGGGCGCCGCGATTTGACGATGGATTCGAAGAGTACTCTCAATAAAAATAACAATAGCCAAAGAAAAAGTTTATCGATTTTTTAATTTTTTTTTTTTTTTTTTTTTTTTTTGTTATAAGGTCTCTGAAGAAATTTGGCTATAATGTTCTAAATATATAACCGATATTAATGATTATTAGGTATTATTTAAAAGGTAATACAGTCAATTCTGGATATAACGAACCGCCGAAATAGTGAACAGCTCGAAATAGTGAACGTTTTTTTACACGGACTACTCTAAATAGTGAACAGAAAATCTATAAATAGTGAACGAGCACCTTGCAAAAATTGGTCCACTATATCCAGATTTGACTGTATAAGGCTTTCAGAAAAATGTTAAATGAACGAAATCTGTTGAGTACTTTGTATTTTATAGGTATTTTTATGCAATAAAAAAATATTTTCTTACGCAAAACCGTTATTTTCTCAAAAATTACCGTTATTACTATGAATTATAGAGTAAATTATTAAAGCTTGAAAATTTATCTTTCATTTGGCATATAATATAAATGATTTATTTGATTTTTTTATAGTGTTTTTCTGATACAATGATTTGCCCTTATACGGAAAGTTGTTGATTTCACTCATATTTACCTTAGATGATTACCTTAAAATATCAAATAGTTATAAAACAATTTTTTCAAATGCTACTTTAAAATAGCTATTCGGTCTGCCATTGTTTAATCTCAAGTTTTATAAACTTTTTAATTTATTGTGCATGAGAATTACACAAAAGATTGCTGATGAAGAAGAGTGGAGTCTTCAGAAATAGTTTTGTATGTTTTGAAAATAGCAATTTTATGTAATATAGTGTGAATTTAAAAAAAAAATATACATATTTTTATGTATCCAAAAAAAGGTCAAACTTTCAGCTTTCAAAAACTATATATTTTTAGTTTCTTAAAAACGTAAACTTTTTAGAAAATAACGGTTCTTTTAATTAAAAAATTCAAATCTGATATTTATTCGCTTATAAATTTAAAAACATGCTTGAAATGATATTTGTATTATATATCGTTGAAAAGGCATTTAATTACCTTTCGAATGGCATGCCAATCTTTTAGATCCATTGAATATCGGCAAAGATATAGAAAATTTTTTTAACACATTTTTTAACAAACAAAAAAAATTGGAAAATTTCAATTTCATATAATATAGTGTGAAATTAAAAAAAAATAAATATTTTATATATCAAACAAAAGGTCTACCTGTAAGCTTTTAAAAAAAAATATATTTTTTGCAACCTAATAACGTACATTTTTTTAGAAAATAACGGTTCTTTTTATTAAAAAATTCAACTTTGGAATAAATTCGCTTATAAAACTAAAAATATTGTAGCAATGTTATTTATTTTATTTTATTTTTTTATATTTAAAGATCCATTGAGTAACGGAAGATATAAATGTTTTTTTGAACATACAAAAAAAATGTCGGCGAATCATGTTTTATGTTGTTCTCTACCAGAAAACACTTTCAAATCGCGGCGCCCCGGAAATCGTAATTGTGCCCATATACTTATAATAAAAATAAGAAGAATGATAATATAAGATGATAATAAGATGAAATAACGCGTGGGCGCTAAAGTAAAATTATGCCAATATTAACAATACGTCGTAAACTTGTTCCATTTGTTATTCTAACAGGAAAATCTTCCGAAATGGAGCTGGCAACTCTACGCGCACATCGCAAAATATTATTAGATGGCAGGGCTGCGTTCCAGAAAAGCAAAAGATAACAGAGAAAAGTAAGCACAACAAAAATGCAAAAGCAAGCAGATATTCTGACATACAATATTCAAATGAATGTATGTTTGTATAATTGTTGTTGATGTAGGCAACCACAAAAATACAGCAACAATACTGGAGGCCCCAATAGCAATAATCAACAATATAATAAAAAGAAGCAGAAAACTAAAAAGTTCGTGGAAACGTAGATAGAATATTATTTGTTTAGTTTCTGAATTTTATCAGATTTTTCTTTATAATAGAAAAAAATTACGAAACACGATTTCACAACTATGTATTACAAAACTCACCACTAATTTGCGTTTCACCAAATTCTGCTGTAAAAAAATCTCTGGTGGTGTCCGAGCTGCGATTTATCGCGCAGCCGACTGCGACGTCTTGCAAACTGCGCTGCAACTTTGCAATAATGCAATTAGGCAAAATATTATATGCAAAACGGTTGCAATATATATATTTAACGCAATTCCAGTCTAGCGAACGAATAAAAGCCAGTAATTTGAATGAATTTGAAAATATAAATGTCAAAAATTTAATTTTTTCAGTATTTTTACTGCAAATTTAAATCAGCTTTTCATTGGTTGCTGCGACGTTATGATGACGGTGACTTCGATTTTTCACAAATTTAAATAACTGAACAAATAAATACAAACAGCAACCTACTAGAACATTTTTCACACCAAAATTCCACTAAATTTCAGTCTGACACTCGTCGAGCAGCAGCTGACTTTGTTGTACGTTCTGCAACTTATTTTATTCTGGTTTGACTGCAATTTGTCTGTTTTTTTGTCTTTTTCAGAATTCTTTGCACAGCTTAGCATAAAATTTTAAGACTTTTCACTTTAGCTACTTGTTTTTTCTGCCGACTATTCAAGCGCAGCCATAAAACAAGACCAACAATAAAATTAAAACTAGTTGAACAGAAAAACTTCTTCGTCGTTGTCTACCTACTGCTTCTTTTTCTCTACAAATGTGAACTCTTCTGTATTCTTCTGTGTTGGCTGTTTCGAGCCAATTCCAAGTGACCTCCACTTCGTTTGTAAAAGCAACAACAACGATATCAACGAAACCCCACACGAAGCATTGAACAGCAAAAAACACAACAACCACACAAAATAATACATTTCGAATATTATGAAAATATACGAAAACATATGGAAAGTTCGAAAAACCCATGTCGCAGCTGTTTTGTTCGAAATTTCCAATTTCCTGGTTATTGTTTATGTTTTTGTTGTTGTTGTATTAAAGCTTTCCATGTTAACAATACAGAAAAATGTACGTGAAATGAAAAGCTTTCAAAGATAAGGTTGCTCAAACATCTGAGTCATGTCGACAAAAACGTTGATTTCACCACAGGAGCTAATTATTTACTAAACAGCAGGGATGATATTTGGGCCTGTCAGGGCTTTTTTTAGCCCTTCTTGCTTTCATAACGATGCAGCCACACGTGATAGTACTGGCAGGCCAGCAAAGAATATGTATTGACTACGAAAATGTTTCGAAATAATCTACAAATCTACGCTGCGGCCACACATGATGGTATATGTTCATTTGAAAATTGTCGTCAAAGGCAAAGGTTTGACCACTTTATTATTTCCGTTGCTTTTATTCAGTGATGCTTTATATGCCAACACAGTACGAAACTTAAATGGGATAAAAATGGGGAACTAATTATTTTGTAAAATCTGTTTATCAATATTTTCCAAAATGAAATACAACTTATTCATATGATTTTGTATATTTTAAATAAGGGCAATTAAAATAATTGCATATATTTCACTACTAGACATGAAAGAAAAATGTATATTTAAAGTTCGAATATTTTAGGGAGAAAATACAACACTGTTTCCTTACTTCGATTTCGCACTGGCTGTGGTTGTCAAAATTCACTGGCTCAGTAAAAGTTGTTGCCAGTGGACTGCCAGTGATGTCAGTGATGTTTTCGTTCATAATCTATAACTAATAAGGTGTGAGTGTATTAGTGAAAACTGAGAGTGTATTGAGTTTTTCGAACTGCTACTGTCTTCGGACTGGCACGTGTGGCTAGGGGGTAAGCCCCGAAGCTCTTTCGATTCATTTTAGGCCCTTTTGAAAAATTCTACTAAAAAAATATCATCTAAGTAGTAAGTGATCCATGAACAAATTTTAAATTTTTAATAAAATGATTTTAAATTGATCTCTGCAAATTACGTTCTGTTGAATTTTTTTAAATTATAGCCTTAGAAAAACAAAAAACTTAAACAATTCTCCCCAATTTTAGTTTTTTAAAGTTATATTTAACCGTAGATCGAGCCTTAAAAAACTTCATAATCCTAGCTATGTATCATATTTGATACATACTACCATTAATAGTAGAAAATTATGTGTGGCAACATTTTTTTCTTTAAATTTTTAATACATTTATTTTTATTGATCCATTTCAAGTAAATTTAAATGAATATATATAAAAATTGTATTTCATATAAAAAAAACTTAATAATCCTAGCTATGTATCATATTTGATACATAAGAGAAAATGATGAATAGCAACATTTTTTTTACAAGTTTTATCAAATTTTAATTTTAATTTACTAATTTCATGCTATCATATCAAGTTATTACATTTTTAAGTATTATTAATACAATACTGCATCAGGAAACTACCAAATGTATCAAATATGATACATAGCTCGAATTATGAAGTTTTTTAATTTCTCATTACCTACTTATAATTTTTTTGTAAAAAATTAATAATATTAATATTAATAGAAAAATAAACAAAGTCACAAAAAATTAGGTACCAAACTTTTTTGGTAAAAATGTTATGATAACATAAAAAACGAAATGAATCATATATGATACAAAGCTCGATTAACGGTTAAGCTATATAAATAAGCCTACATAGTTACGTTTTTGGTTGGTTACATACATATTACACTAGTAAAAATGTATTAAAACTGAAGAAAATGTTGAAAAAACTGTCTCTCTCAGATTTTGTCTAATTATGTTAGTATTATGAAGAATAACCACAATTTTGTATTATTGAGTGACATTTACAGGAAAATTCTTAACAAACATTTGGTATCTATTTTAATGGAAAAAGTCTGAAGATTCCTGCACACCCTCCAAAAGAATGTCTAAATTTTCGGACCGATTTTACTTTTAATAGTATTCAACTTTAAATATTCCATGTCAAATCGGACGCTTTTTAGAGCTCACATTTTTTGTAAAAATATTGGCAACTAGCACGACGATAGTACTTAAAAAAATTTTGAATATATTTTCAATAATTGTTTTTTGAAAATAGTAGAAAATTAAAAGAAATTGTCACTCGGACTTGTAAAATAACTAATCTTCAAAATCGTTAGTCCTATAAAAAAATGTTTAAGTTATATTTTAAAGATCTTGAATTGATCTTCCTTGTGGTGTAGTTTTACTAGTGCTTTTATAAAAAATTTTGGTGGCCGTGGTGCAGTGGGTAGAGTGTGTGGCCCATACTTCAGAGAACCCTGGCTCGAATCCCACCTGGCACAGAAAGTTTTCTCGGTCAAAGTCTTTTGAAGGGCTAGAAATGGTCATTTTATTTATTTGTTTTTATAAAAATTTTTAACATTTTTAGACAATAAATATTTAAATTATTTATTTCATGGTCAGCACCACTATTTCTTTGGCGTTTTGAAAACATTGTCGTATTGATTCATTAATTTTTTAATACATTCTCTCATGCTAGGTTATCAACGCTTACTATATTAAACGAATTTTTTAAAGACAACACAGTTTTTCCATACAAAATATTTTTATTTTTTAAAATTTGTGTAAAATAGGGGTTTTTATACATCTTATGGTATCTTATTATTTTTCATCTAGTAATATACCTAGTAATATAAAATCCAAGTTACTTAGAATCAGACAACTTAGAGAATGTGTATGACTACACGGCTGAAAGGCCAACTTGCGAATCAATGAGTTCCAGACCCAAGAGGAAACATTAAACAAATACTGTTTTGTTCTTCAGCTGGCAATAGTTAATGAAACCGGGATTGGGAATAATTTTACTTAAGGGCCCACGCTCATTTCCTGTTTTTTACTAACGTGTATTTGAAGCCCCTAAACCTAATGCTGCAAAAAAAAAGGTCTGTTTTTAATGGCTTAGGATAAATAAATCGTGAAAGTTTGAAAAAATTATCTTTTTTCGTATACGAAAATATACATATTTTCTATACAGAAGAGTAGTCCTATGAATAGTATTTACAAACTAAAAGGGTAAACTCTGATCGATTAAATGCAATATTAACTGCAAAACTCAATACCATACTTTAAAAAATTCGAAGTATTGGAATTGGATCAGTGACAAAAATCCAATGATCTTACAAGTGTTCTCAAATTAGTACTGCTGGATTAAAATTGGTGCCAATGACGATTTTACTTTGATTCCTTAATAAAATTAAAGTGTTTTGTAATGGAAAAGTTAAAAATGGAACAAGAGCAAACATTTTTAAAATCAAAGTGTTTGTTATTTCAAAAAGGTACATATAAAGATTTACTTAACAAATTTATTTCATTATAAGGGGTATTTATAAATCCTATTGAAATGACTTAGATAAGTATGTAAAATTTTTCTAAATTTATTTATGATAATAGAAAAAAGAATGAGCGTCGCAGGCGAACAATTTTTTATTGAAAATTGCTGTGATTTTTAAAAAATTTATTTAAAAGCGCCGCGACTTATGAATGTACAAATTTTGTCATTATTCAACTTCAACCTATGAGGGTTATGGCTGATGCATTGTTTACGATAATTTTAAACTGGTTTTCATTGTAAGTTTAATAATGTCGAAATTTTGTGAAACTAGCTTTCACGCCCTTACAAATTTGCACTGAATTTTTCAAACTTTCACGATTTTATCTCTCAAACCATTAGTGACCGACAAAATGTTACTGCACCAATAGGTTTATAAATAAAAATATATAAAAAATAATTAAAAATATTTGCGTGAGAACTAAAGTAAAGTTATCCCTTCGTCTGTAGGTTTTTCATTTCCGTTAGGTCTTAAGGCCATATCTCATAATTTTTTATATACTAACATGTGTCAAATTAACTTAGTAGTTTGAAACGGAGGTTTATGCAAGTTTGTTCAAGTCACAAACCATAATATAGAAATGGCAGCCATAATATACCATATAGAAGGCATGCATTCATCGAAGCATCTGACGTTTCTGTTAAATTTATTCTGATGGGATAATGCACATACAAAAAAGTGTGAATCATGGATGCATTAAACATGAACCCAAAAGTTTACGTGTGTTTAACAGAAACGTCAGATGCATTTTCTTACATTTTTTTTGTTACTATTTTAGTTAACATTGCTATTGACATTAAATGTTTGAATTTGTGTATTGATCTTTGGGAAATTAATGCGACTGAATTAATCAGTTTTGTAGCTCAAGGGAGGGCCTGAAAGGGCTTTTAAGGCTTATTTTCATTATTTTCCTACACAAAAGATTCTCCAAGGGGGGAGGGGCTAAAGCCATTTCAGCCCGTATGTACAACCACCACTGTACACGATACATTCCTTTCATCATTTCATCATGCATATAGATGAAAAGGTGAACCCATAAAAAAGGCTCCATCGTAGTCTTAAGTAGCCTTAACCGATTAAATATTTAATGTTGTAGATTTTCAATGAATTTTCATCCCTTTTGTTGTAATTTATTTGTACCAAAAATAATTTCCGACATATGATATCCTATATAAAACTTCACGCTCTTTCAGATTATTGCTTCAGAATTTATCTTAAGTAAATGCTTAAAAAGTATAAGCAATTATTTATAGAAATTTGTGATTTTTTCACTTAAAAAAGTTTTAGATCTAAAAATTAAATCGCTACTATATACATTCTTTTCCGAATATAAAAGTTTTTCGAAAAAGTAGGGTTTGGAAAAAAATTCAGCATAGCGGTCCAAAAATGGATTTTCAAAAAAAAAATGGAGACTGCGGAAACTGCGATGGAACATTTTGTGTCACCTTATTCAATGTGATTTAACTTAATTTTGTTGTTCAAGTTTCTATGTTTCATAATTGTATAGCATTTATGAACTATTCTTTATTAAATTCAATCATTCCTGAATAAACTTGTTTGGTAGAACTGATTTTGTTTTACTATCATGACCATTTCATCCCGCATCATTGATTCGTCTTCTTACAAATCTTATCGCAGACTCTTCTCGGTTAATTTCTCATAGCTTTTTGACATTATTATGCGTATAACCAAGGACTCGATCCGATTTGTAGTTTTCTGTGGAAATGGTTTGCTAATTTTATTTGTATTATTAACTTGTAAAATAAATGTCGTTGTTAAAACAATTTTTGTGGAAATTCACTATATTGATTATTTCTTGGCATATTTTTGACTTTTGCAATCGATACACAAACCTTTTTTCTAAAGTGCAATGGGACCACTACATATGAAATAAAATCTTTTTAAAGGAAACAATAACACTATATCGCTTTGACCAGTTTTTGATTCTGAGAGCTGATCGTTTAAGCTAAAGTGATATTTTTGTGACAAATAAAAAACTTCCCTGCTTAAGTTAAAACACTAAAATAATAAAAATACACATGAAAACTTAAAATTGTTTTGATTTTCCAAAACAGTAAATCCGAAATCTATTTGGAAATTTATGGTCATGGCTTAATATTCAAATAGAAAGTCTTTAATATTGTATTACCACTAAAGGCTCCATTGTTGTCAAACAATTACCCTAATTTTGTATAAATATTGGCCCTTTTACAACCAATATCATCCCTGGTAAACAGGTGCGTTCGCTTAATCCAAAAGAAAATACCCAGATGAAAAAGGAAGCAGGCCTGCCGATGGAAGGAATGTGGCAGTTTATAATTTAAATGCTAATTTTAGAAGTTGGCCTTTTTGAAATTTTAAAAACTTCCTCGATACTGCTAAGTGAGGTATGTATCAGGTTTGTCAATGCAAAATCTTGTAATTTTTAGGCGATAAAAAAAAACACGGCTGCAATTTATGAACATTCATATTTTTGTTGTTTATAGCGATAATTAAACTGGTGAGTCAAGGCGAGGTCGAAAACAAACGTTTGATTTTTTGAAATGCCTAAAAATCACTTTTTATTAACTTTTTATCGCCTTTAGACAAATAACTATAAAACAATAGTTTTTTCTTAGGGTGAAAAAACAATTCTTATATGATTGCAAAAAGCCACATGATTGCAGCGTCAATATAACGCAATGAATGTAGCATTCATACCGTGATATGCATGTTGCTATGGCAGTCAATTTGGCAGACAAGCTGTCCTAGGATATGCCTATAGAAAAAATATATTCAACAATAACGATTGTTAATAAATTTCGTTGCTAAAATTTTGTATTAATTTTGAGTAATAATTTTTCTATTAAAAAATTGTCAATTTTTACTGTACGATTGTTAAATTTATTGTTGTTTTTTATTGATGAATTTAGCAATATGATTGTTAATAATTTGAATTCGAAAATTTTATTGTCAAATCAATACAAAATTCAATTCAATATAAAATTTATTCATGTTCTCGTGACTGCAACATAAAGAAAATAATTGCGAAAAATAAGGGTCCGCATAACAATTGTAACTAACTTTATTGATTAATTTAGTGGTTTAAATTCTTGCAGAAAAATTAGCAAAAGCAACAAAAAGTTTGCATGCAGTGTGGATTTCAAGAAAGAAAAGAGCAAAACATTATCTTGAAGTATTAATACAGGTTTTCTGAAGGCATCCTGACTAGAATCACCACCGGCACCGTTGCAACACTTTTAGGGCTGCGCATAAGACCCGCAGGCGAACGCGGTTCCGCAAATTGTTGCTGTCAACAAATCTATTGTATATATATCTTAAAGTGTTTTATATTCTGTTCTTATGCAATGCAGTGAAGGGTGTAATAAAATTCCTACTTCAAATCTCAAAATTTGATTTTTCTAATTTTTGGCAGTTTTGTTTTGACGCTTTATTTTTTATATTAAAATTTTTTGTCGTTTTGATTTTGTCAAATATACATTTCTGACGTTTTATTCTTCAATTCAAAAAAAAGTTTGACAGTTTTTTTGACATTTGTGACAACTTATTTTTGTAAGCATCGAAATTAAATTTCGAAAAACTAACAATTTCTATTGTTATTTCTAACAATAAATCAACAATTGCCCATTGTTTATGCTATTTTAACCAAGATTATTGTTATTTTTTTGTTGCAATTAACATTTTTTTCTGAGAGTGTGAGTATGGAAACGACAGCCATACAGCCATACAGCAGGGCTCCTTTTACAACTGGGTAATTAAGCCAGCAACCACACGTGCAAGTAGTCACTTGGGCCCATATTACACGATGTCTGTTTGTACGGCGCACAGTGGGATTTTGGCGGAATAAATCAATTTTCCGACCACACTATTTTTATAATGTGGTCATGCAGACTGACAGAGAAATGTTCTATTATGAAGAATACATTAATGATTTACTTAAACATTTTTTTATTAGAAAAAATTAATTTAAATCATAGGCGGTATAAGAAAAAATTTGATTTAAATTTTCATGTAATTTAGCAGTGCATTTGAATAAACAAAAATTGGTCAATGTCATTATTCTAATGAAAAACTTTTGTAGATTACATGAATATTTTAACAGTTTTCAGATAATCAAAATTGGTCTATAATAACAATTTTTTTTCTATTTTCTATGAAAAATATAAATCGAGCTCGGTATTCCTCGGTCGTCTCATTATGATATTTTAAAAACTTTGAATTTCCTCTATAAATATATGTAAAGAAAGTTAGTACATGTTTGCTGCCGCCGAACAAAGTATTTAAATATTCGGACATAGGTTACAAGAATTTCAATACAACTTAGCAATGTTATATGCAAATAAAAAAAAATGGTGTATACTTTTAGGGTTTATTTATTTTAATGACTGTTATTAAAACCAAAGTAAGAGCAATTAGAAAGTAGTGAATAAAGGAATTAAAAAAAACAAATCATATGATTATTTTTTTTAACAAAATAACAATTGCGGTATAAATTTGTCGAAATAATTCTGAAATGAGTTAATTTTCTGTGTCATTAAGGGAATCAGGTGCGGAACTTTTTTAATTGTGGTCGAAATGTATATAATGTATGTGGATAAATGCACAGCTTACTAAGTACCAATACGAAACAATAAAATATGTCCTCCCAAAAAAGGTATGACATTTTATCACCTTATACAAAGGTTGCAGATGAGAAAAAAAAAGATATCCGGATGATATACGTATATCAGATAAGGATGCTGCAGTTAGCTTGCAAAGTTTGCTGGATGACACTACAAAGCGTATCTTTCAAAATTTTACAGAGGAGCATATAAATACAATGACAAGTTTTAATTGCACCCTTAATACTAAATGGGATTGTGATGGATCTTCAGGCCATAAAGAATATAACCAAAATTACGAAATTGATGACGATTAGTATCGAAGGTGCCCTTAATTTTTTAATCAAGTACTGAAGATGAATATTGGCGTAATAAAAGCCCATCATCAGCCAGGTACTGTCGTCCAATTTCTATTGAATTTTCTAAGGAGACCAAAGGAAACGTTACAAGTATTGTCGAGAAAATTAACTATAACGTATTGTCGAAAGAAGTATTGTCGAGAAAAAACGAATGTTCTAGTGTGCAATAATGAATTTCGTGTTGACCACAATTTAGTGTTGACAGTGATGGATGGCAAAATGCCTCAAGTAGTAACAAATACTTCTTCATCTGCTGTTTGATATATTTTAAAAACGAAACCTTCAGAAATTAGCAATTTAGACACAATTTTGGAAAAAGACATTGATAGCGATGCTTGAAAATTGATTTCATCATTACATGCTAGAACTTAATTTATGGAATGCATACTCCATATGGCCTATACCATACCCTTTGAAAAGTGAAAAGCTATCAGCGAGGACCACAAAACAGCAAATCAAACATCAAATTCTGGCGGCAGTTTAAGAACACATGGTCTTGCGATTGGATGCTGTGCAGCAAGGAACATGATTTTCAAACGACGGCAATACTTCGAGGTGTTTTTTTCCCAACCCTGTACTCGTTCTGATATCACAGAAGTTGATGAAGAACTGATTGATTGTTTTCGAATCGTGCTGCAGATAGTCACATGTGGTCAACAAATAGACTCTGCCTTGTTTAAACAATTTGCTTGGGATACGGCCAAACTTTTTGTAACTAAATATAGCTGGTACTTCATGCCTGTGACTGTCCATAAAGTTTGAGTACATGGACATTTAATAATTGATGCAGCTTTACTTCCTACTGGTATGTTCTCCGAGGAAGCTGAAGATGCGTGTAACAAAGACAACCGAACGTATTGGCAGATGTTTTCTAGAAAATGTTATAGATCATTAACAAATACTGATGTATTCAATCGTTTGCTCGTATTATCTGATCCTTTAATAAGGAATGAATGTCGTCATCCACAAAAAACTTTTGGAACTGGATAATGTTAAGGAAATTATAGTTAATTAATAATGTTAAAGAAATAACGCCTTTGTTATTAATTAATTTATATCAGTTAAATAAAATGTATCTTTTTTTCCTGTAGGGGTTAATAAAAAGTCCACTTTTTATGGAAAGTAGGCGTTTTCATTGACTTATCGAGATAATTTTTGGAAATTTTCTAAATTAGGTGCTTCTAATCAAGTATACAAAATTTCATTATCATAGGATCACACCTTCTATTTTTTCCAAGAAATGTATGAAGCGATCCCACTGTGCAGCGTATATTTTTTAATATTTTGCTGTTGCTTTGTATTAAAGCACTAGCTTATACCCGGCGCGCTTCGCTGCGCTCAGCGCTTATTCCCTAAAAGAGGGCGTAGCTTCAGTGAAGCCATGCTTTTATAGTAAGTTCGTACCGAGTTTCATTGATGTGTGACTTATTTCGAAAGCTATACCGAAAATTTTGGGTGCGGAATAAGACCGCGCGCCTCGCCCCTCGCCCAACACCCATAATATGTTACCTGTGGAACGGCATGTGTAAATTGAGGTCGAATACTAAATTCCTAGGCTGTGCGACCTATAATTCCAAAACTATTTGATATCGAACATTTTAGGTGTATGTAAGGTGCCTTTTACGATCGGCACCAGACTTCACAGGAACCCTCTCAAGGCTTTTGTATAAAAATTGGCTTAGCGGTTTCGAACTCTTTACGTGATATACATATATACCCACACACGTATATACATTCAGTCGCCTCACGCTCTTTAGGAAAAAAATTGTTCAGTCCGGTTCTTCAAAATAAACCATGGCGTATGTTATGATGATCCCCAAAATATTTCGACGAAAAATATTGGCTGGTATGGTAGTAAAAAAAACGGTCAGAAATAAGAGTTATGATAAAGTTCTTTTGCATCAAAAAATCTTACATTTCTCCCGTTGGACCAAAGATAATGCGGATTTTTATGGATTGTTTTAACTTTTTCCATATTATTTTCACTAAAATTCAAACGAATTTTTTCCTATACTACTTTAAGTCAAATAAATTGTAAAATGTAAAAAATGTGTAAATTTTTTTGTAATTTCATTCAATTTAGTTCTTCACTTTACACTATATTTTATCATCAATAGATAATTTATTTGACTAAAAGTAACATGGCAAAACAAAAAAATAAAATTAATTTGAATTTTAGTGAAAGTAATTAAAAAAAAAGTTAAAAAAGTAATGAAAATCTGCATTATCTCTCGTCCGACTGTAAAAATTTAAAATTTATTGGTGCAGATTGGAAGAACTTTTTCATTACTATTATTTCTGACCGTTTGTTATTTTTAACTAACACACCATTAAATATTTTTATAAAAAACTCGATTTTTAGAGCATATTTCAAACCATTGCGTGGCATACTGGTTGAGGTGCGTGGCTTGAATGCCATAGAACCCAGGTTCGAATACCACCTGACATAGGAAGTTTTTTCAATTAAATTAATTTTTCTGTTCGGCCGTCATCTCTATGCAGACAATGGCAAACCTCAGAGAGTAAAAACTGGCATGAAAAGCTTCTTGAGAACATAAGCCGTTCGGAGTCGGCATAAAACTTGTAGATTCAGTTCTCGATCATTTGTGTTCAAACGGTCGAAGTATTTTCAAGGGCTGAAATGGCCATTTCGTTTTTGTTTTTTTTTTCTTTTTTATTTCAAACTATTCCAGCTCACGGATGGCTATTCCTACAGTCGAAATATTTGGGGAATCATCATAACATTAAGCATTATTTTGAGGAACCGACTTGTTCACCTTTTTTTTTGTGAGGAGCCTTTTTATACATACATACATTTTTTACAGATAGATAGATGAGCAGAAAAAGTAGTCATGGCAACATTTATATATATAGTGACCGCCACTTGGTCCCATTGCACCTACGTACCAAGTTTCACTATCAAAACACGTACAGCTCAGAAATTAGAATGATTTTTGAAAAGTCGTCGTAGATAACGTGCGAAACGCCCATTTTTTAAGGGTTCTGGCAGTAACCATATGAACTAATCTACCAAATTTTAGTCTTTTACTCTAAAAAAAGTCTGATAAACATCCTTTTTATAGATTTGTGGGCGTTTAAAGTAGGCGTGTCAACATTTATATATAAAGTGAACGCCAATTTGACCCATAGCACCTACATACCAAGTTTGTCTATCAAAACGTTCACATCTCAGGAATTAAAATTATTTCTAACCGATAGCCCTGGCAGCTAGTGCTGACTTAGTTATAATTTTTAAATTGTAATTAACTATAGTACATTAAAAAAATAAGTAAATAAATAAATTAAATAAAATTATTTCTGAAGAGTGGGCACAGATATAGTGGTACCATGCACATTTTTTGCAAAGCTGTCGAGAGTAAGCGTATGAACTTAATTACCAAATTTTAGTATTTAACGATGATAATCGTCTGATTTAAAGAAGTTCTATTAATTTGTGGATCAAAAAAAAAAATCAAGTGGCGGCCGTGGCGTAGTGGGTAGAGTGTGTGGCCCATACGCGAGAACACCCTGGTCCGAATCCCACCTGACACGGAAAGTTTTTCAATTGAATTAATTTTTCGTTGTTGTTTTTTTTGTTCGGCCGTCACCTCTCTGCAGACAATGACAAACCTCAGAGAATAAAAACTGCCATGAAAAGCTTCTTGAGAACATAAGCCGTTCGGAGTCGACATAAAACATGTAGGTCCAGTTCTCGATCATTTGTGTTCAAACATTCCACAACACTCACAACACAATTGATCATAAGAAGCTCGGTCAAAGTGCTTTCAAGGGCTGAAATTGGCCATTTCGTTTTGTTTTTTTTTTGTGGGTGGTACAATTGGGCGTGGCAAATTTTATATATATATATATTGACTGCCACTTAGAGCACCTGCATATCAAGTGTTACTATCAAACTTGTGCAACTCTGGAATAAGCATGATTTCGAAAAAGTGGGCGTAGATATGGTGCGACCACGGCCCTTTTTTAGCAGTTGCCGACAGTGACCATATGAACTAAATTACCAAATCTTAGTCTTCTACGGCAAAATCCGTCTGATATAAAGCATTTTTACTGATTTGTGGGCGGTAAAAGTGGGTGTGACAACATTTATATTTACATAGTGACTGCCACTTGGACCTATAGAACCGGCATACCAAGATTCACTATCAAAACGTGTACAACTCAGGAATAAGCATGCTTTTGATAAAATGGGCGTAGATATAGTGCGGCCATGCCCATTTTTTGTATATTGGCCGACAGTAACCATATGAACTAAATTACCAAATCTTAGTCTTCTACGGCGAAAACCGTCTGATATAAAGCATTTTTACTAATTTGGGGGAGTTAAAAGTGGGCGTGAAAACATTTCTATTTACATAGTGCCTGCGACTTGGACCTTTAGAACCTGCATACCAAGATTCACTATCAAAACGTGTACAACTCAGAAATAAGCATGATTTCGATAAAGTGGGCTTAGATATAGTGCGGCCATGCCCATGTTTTGTACATTGGCCGACAGTAACCATACGAACTAAATTACCAAATCTTAGTCTTCTACGGCAAAATCCGTCTGATATAAAGCATTTTTACTAATTTGGGGCGGTAAAAGTGGGTGTGAAAACTTTTCTATTTACATAGTGCCTGCCACTAGTACCTTTAGAACCTGCATACCAAGATTCACTATCAAAACGTAAACAACTCAGGAATAAGCATGATTCCGATGAAGTGGGCGTAGATATAGTGCAGGCACGCCCATTTTTTGTATATAGGCCGAGAGTAACCACACGAACTTAATTACCAAATCTTAGTCTTCTACGGCAAAAGCCGTCTGATATAAAGCATTTTTACTTATTTGTGGGCGGTAAAAGTGGGCGTGAAAACATTTCTATTTACATAGTGCCTGCCACTTGGACCTTTAGAACCTGCATACCAAGATTCACTATCAAAACGTGTACAACTCAGGAATAAGCATGATTCCGATAAAGTGGGCGTATATATAGTGCGTGCACGCCCATTTTTTGTATATTGGCCGACAGTAACCATACGAACTAAATTACCAAATCTTAGTCTTCTACGGCAAAAGCCGTCTGATATAAAGCATTTGTACTTATTTGTGGGCGGTAAAAGTGGGCGTGACAACGTTTACATTTACATAGTGACTGCCACGTGTATGCATAGCACCTGCATATCAAGATTCACTGTCAAAACTTGAAAATACCATGAATTAAAATTAGTGCTGAAAAGTGGGCGTATATATAGTGTGACCACGCCCATTTCTTGTACAGTCACCGAAAGTAACCATCTGAACAAAATTACCAAATTTAAGTTTTATATGATTAAAACCGTCTGATATATAGCAATTTTTTGGTTTGTGGGCGATAGAGCCAATTTGGGTTGTATGGGAGGTACCACGCCCCCTTGCCCAATCAACACCAAACTTCACAGGAACACTTCCCGAATGTTGCTTTAGTATCCCTAAAAATTTCATAAAGTTTGGTTCGGTGGTTTTGGAGTCTATACGTGATATACACACATATCCACATACCCACATACCCACATACCCACATACCCACATACATACATTCATTTTTATATATATAGATTGAGCTTTTCATGTTAACAATACAGAAAAATGTATTTCAAATAAAAAGCTTTCAAAGCTAAGGTTACTCAAACATCTGAGTCATATAGACGAAAACTTTGATTTCACCACAAGAGTCAATTATTCAGTTAGACCCATGATACAATAATAAGGTAGAGTAAGGAGATTCACCACACCAACCTGGAATGCCAAAATTATAAAATATGGTGCTGCCGTATCTTAAAAAACATCCATGAAAAATCCATATTTGTTCTTAGTCCCGGTTTCCACTCGTCAAGTTTTTTACATTGCCTTTTAAACTTGACGATTCAGTTTACACACATCAAGAGTTGACGATCAAGTCTGAAAGAATAAGAAAGAGTTACACATAAAAAAGATTATGTGTGCAAGTGAAATAGAACAAAAACTTGAAGGTACATTCAAGTCTGTTCGTTCCCCTTTCCTTATGTTCCGTTATCCCATAAACACGACTTGCTTTCAAGAAAACTTGATGTGTGGAAGAGGGGACTTAGTGTATTTGATGATTTACTAAGCTGTGGCGACATGTTTTGACTTCGTAAACTTCGATGTTCGACAATTTATCGAAAATTGTTATGTTGTAATGCATTCGACAGGCGATCATTTTGATAAAATATTCCTTTGTTTCCTTTTTTCAGACAATTCTATTAATTTTTTTTTAATGTACTACATACTTTAATATTCATATTTCGCTTATAAAGCAAGTAAGTTATGACATGTAGCCACTGAAAAACGGGGAACTACATTATTTTACTATTATAAAAGATTTGAAGTTTTTTTGGGTTTTTCCATTCGCCATTAGGCCACAGGCCATTTGCTATAAGTTCGTTCTCTGTTACAGAAGTGCACTTAAGTTTTTGTGATTTGTGAATATTTGAAGTCAATATATATTTTAGTTAATTTATATATTTTTGATAAGGTCTGAAGTTAAAGAAGTTCTGCCATATGTCATATAACATGAAACATAGAAAAGACTAAAAAAATTAAATAAAAGCAATGTGCCAATTTTCAAAAACAAATTTTTGATTTATGTTCAACAGTTTCTCTGTCTAATGGCAATAAAAAAATTATGTAGTACATTTATGGTATACATTAAAACAAAAACTTCATATAAAAAATTAAGAACACAAAAAGCTAAACAGAAACCAATGGGCAATAATAATTTACTGAAAACAAAGCTTTAAACAGCGATTTATTTCACTGTTAGAACATTTGTCCTAAATTATCCTATTTGTCCTATTTATTCCGGTAAGGGACCCCTTATTCCAGCAAATCTACAAACACTATAGCAACACTTGACATATCATTAGAAAGGGCATGACCTGTAGGTATGCAGGAAATTATTAGATTTTTGATAAGTGGTAGCGTTGAACAGATGTGAGCGTTTAAAGTTGCAAAAATGGCAAAAAGACTTAAGACACGAACTCGCTCTAAGGTAAATGAGAATGTGTTATCTCCAAAGTGAATTTGCTAAGTACACCCGATTTACGGGGCGTTATCACTAGTGTATATTTAACAAGGTAGTGTCGTCTCAGAGTGGTGGGTACAGCAGCTGTCAAACATATAGAATCATGGTCAATTAAAATGTGGTAAGTGTATTTCAGACTGCGCTCTATTTGTCATAACCAAAATTGTTAAAATCAATACAAATCACTTTTCTGTTAACATTTTTCCAATTAACTTTGAAGTACGATGGAACAAAATTTGAACCACTGAAAATAAACCTTTGTGGTATGTTGGGACGAAATTCAACCCACTCAGATGTGATGTTATAGCTTTAAAGTATAGCCGTTTAAATTATTCCACACCAGCCGCCAGCCTCAAAAAAATAATATATTTTTGAATTTTTTTTCTTATTGAAGCGAAGCTTTTTACTCCTCGTTCTGTGATTTGCTTAGAGTGAAATCTGAAAAATTTTCAACAGATTTTTTCTTGGAATTTTGATGGTTTTTTTGTTGCCAGCGCTTATTACAACAAGAAAATTTAATACTTTAATATTAAATACTAAAAATATGTTATGGCCCTCCCGTGGGGATAGAATCCGTATCCTCTTAAATGATAGTCCAACACGCTATCCACCAGGCCACAAAGACTTGTGAGAAACAGTTTTTAATTTAATTTTAGTTATAACAGAAGCTTTATTGCAGTAGATCGTCACCATCTATCAATAGATAGAGGATTGTGTATTTGCTATGCTACAACTTACAAAAATTGGCTTTTATTTGCCACAAGGTGTCTCCAGCATCGGTGTGTTTGCATTGTGAATGCGTTTGTGGTGTTGTTGGTACGAAGAAAATTAGCACTGCCCACAAGTGCGTTTTTAAGTGTCAAAAAAATAGATGGTATCAATAAATATGAAATTAACAAACGCATGCATGACATCGGCAAGATATCTAAAATGTTTGTTCAATTTTGTTTCGTGTGCGTTCTTTAATATATATTTTTGAAACGAAGTTTTTTACTCCTCGTTCTGTGATTTGCTTGGAGTGAAATCTGAAAAATGTTCGACGGATTTTTTCGCTTTGAAATTTTTAAAATTTTGAATTTAAAAGTTAATTTATTAAAAAGAAAAAATTATTAAGCTATCAAATCTATGTAACTGCGAAAAAGCTTCGCTTCTCTCGTGTGTCCAACGACGCACCTGTGTTTTCTTATACCTCAAGAGTATTTTATTGTACTGAAATTTCCGTGCCTCAAAGAGTTAAAGTTTTCTCATCGCTTTCAGATTTTCTATGAGCTGTCAAATTTGTTTTGACAGTCACGGCAGTCTGCCTTTCCGAAATACATCTTCCTTCTCTTATTCTACCATTGGATATTAAAATTTCCAAATGTTGTTATTTGCTTCGATCTTATTCATAAAAACCTAATTTTTACAGGTGCTGTACCCACCATAAGAGAGAGTTTTAGCTACTAACAGTTAAGCTATACACAGTTTAAGTACGCATGCCTGTTTAATTTATGATTTGTTATTTTTACGCCAACTTACGTAAGCGTATATGTCTTTGTTGTTGTTTTGCATGCAACCGCAAATACGCAAACACGCGTAAATAAAAGTAGCCCTTGGATGTGTTTTTTGAGTCTCGTATTTTTATGCCCTATCAACACCATATATAACAGCGTTGCAAAATTATTGAATACGGTAGCCACACACTGAGTTGCTCACAGTTACATACATAACAAATGCTATAAATACGCCTTGTTAATATACGATTAAACTGTGAATAGCCCAACTATCTTGTCATATTATGCCATGAGTTGGACAAGTACATGGTGTTATAAAACAAAGTGATAGCGTATTTCACAGACCTCTCACAAAAATTTTCCCTACATCAGTGTTGCCGCTCGAGATTCTACCATGCCACTGTAACTGTCATAAAACGATTTTAGTATTTTACGAACGAGTTTTCAACTTCGACCCGCTTCTACTTCCAGGCAGAGTTGCCGCTTTCGAATTTTAAAACGAAGTGGAATAGGCCGCAAGATGGATATGTTTTCAGAGTTTTCGACGTGTTAAAAAGAATTAGGCAATTTTCAGCCTCACCAAAAAAAAAAATTTAGTGCTGGCTCTAATTAATGCCAGCTCTAAAAAGATGTCAGCTCTAAATATTTTTCTTACCAAAAAAAACAAAGCATAACAGCAGTTGTGGATTATATGAACTGAGTTGTACTGCAACCCAGAAATTTATGTGAAATGTAGAATTTGCATCGTATTTTTGTGGCAAAATATCAAATGTCACAAATTTAAAATAAACAAAACTAATAATATCAAAAGAAGCTAAAATAAATTCAAATTATAAAATAAAAACTTTAAGCAACCAGACGACTGGAGTGCAAGAGACGTTCTGTGGCTTTGTGAGGGAATACGCTGAAGTTGCTGGCACCTTCTAAGCCAGACGAGCTGCTGTACTGATTTTTGTACAGGTTTTGATGGTGATGCAGTACAGGTTCCCTTGACGCATGAAATAGAATGTAAGACTGCACTTAAATTCTGCAATAATCCATATTTGAATTTGATATCTTATTTTCAGGTACTCTGAATCCACAATCCACATATCAGGGCGACATAGAAAATGAGAGTGCACTTCTTTAAAGTTATCCTGTTCCACAACCTGCACTGTTCTGTCTGTAGCAGGATTCCCAAACAGTTAACGATAATCGTAGATGTCGTTATCGGTCTTTGTGCATGCACAGTTTCATAGTAAATGACAGTTTTCGCTAGTTAACTACAGCTACAATCGTCGTTAAGGCGTTTGGGAATCCCGCAACAGTTCTACTGTTCTATCCAAAAATGCAGCTTGAAAAAAATGTAAATTTTTTGTATGTCATTAAGTACGCAACTTAATTTGTCACCGTCTAATATATTTAAATCAGTTATCATTTTCAATATTATAAATATTAACAATTTGAAGTTTGTATTTTTTTATAACTTGTGGAACGAGTTTAAGCATCAGTTTAGTAGGCGCTACAACTGCTGCTAAGTTACCGTCAACTTTTTGAAAATGTCAGCTCTTTTTGTTTTATTGGTACGAAAATGTGAATAAAGCTGACTCTAAAATTTAGCATCAGTTTTTTAGTAAGGCTGTTTGTCTTTGAACATAAATGTTTATTATACTTCTTTATATACATTTTCAAATAAATTAACAATATTACATACATGTAATAATGAATAACAAAAAAAAAAAAAAATGAAATCAATAAAAAATGTTTAATCAAAGAGACTAAAGTACATTTCAATCACATACATGCATAAATGAACAATGTTAAAGAAAATATTTGAAAAATTCAGTTTGAGAAAGTATATAAAAAATAAATAATATTACATCATTTGATTTTACGAGCAGCTGTTTCTTCGGTTTTGGTAATAAGCATCAATGGCTGCATTCAGCGGAACTTGCTGTTCACTACTTTCACAACTTTAGGGCTGAATAGTATGTAGCATAAAGCGCTCACACAACATGTTCCCTGAGCGGTTGCCATCTTAGGTGGCGAAAATATTTAATGCTTCTTCAGTTGAGGCTGACACTATATTTTGACAGATGGCAATACCAAATATTATATATATTAATTATTAAATTATTTAATATTGCTTTTAATAAAAATTACTTACTTGAAACGTGTGCACACAGGAGATAATAAAAATAAATTTAAGACAAGAAGCATTTATTGACGTACAGCTATTTGCCGTTGCTAACAGTGCTAACTTTGTTAGATTTTTAATTAGTTTGGTTTATGAAAATATACTCTTTCAGTTGTTGCACTATTATGAGGTAAGGTTAGCGACGCTTCTACGAATGTTCGTATTTTTGAGTACTCCTGTTCCCATACGAAATTTTCTAATATAAAAACGTTGAACTTAAACTCTTTAAATCTTATTATGCTGAAAAATTAGTTAGTATCAAAAGACGCCATTCTCTTTCTAGACAATCGATATCTTTGTCGTCGATAAGATTAGGGAAACTTTATATTAAGGACAACAAACTATTACATGAAGAACTTTTATCCAAAATTTGCTATGCTCTCAAAAATTGATATTTGAAATTCACTCTTTTCATAACTTGCGTACAAATTGTGCAATATAGTTGTTAATTATAAAAGCAAAAGTTATTCATTTACTTCAAGAGTAACCCATTTAATGCCTTCTAAATGTAAAATAGTGTAAAATATTAAGTGATAAATTAATAAATAAAAATAGCGTTTATCATTTAAAATCGTATTGTTTTCACATAAGAGGAAGTGTGAAAGTGTTCGACATAAAAGTCAAATGAAAAACTTCGTTCGAAGTGTAAATGGCAATACTGGTCATAATACGACTTCAGTGTTATGCGAACGCGTTTTCGACTTCGAATCGCTTTTGTTTCCAGGATCAAATAGTTCAACTGTCAAATTCCAAAAGCATTCCAATGTAGAAAAAGTGCAAGTTTTTGTAAAGCTGCCGGAAAATTTGTGAATATTTATAAATTTTTGTTTAAAGTTAAAGGATATTAAAACAAACTCAAGCAATTAAGAACATAACGAAAATTAAAAATATTGGATATAAAATTAATTTGATATAATCTGACTGGAATAAATAAACGCAAAAAAAACTACTGCCTCTTCCAACAACTAAGAAAATATATGCAATTTTTTGTGCTGTCAAATAGAAAAAAAGGATATAAATTTAAATAATTGCCCATAGATTGATTGATCCATGAGGCAACAATGAGCAGTCAAGGTCATCATAAAATGTCTGGAATACCGCTGAAGCAGCAGCGTTCGAATGAAATTGATTTGACTGGTAAGCGACATGAAGCACCGGTACTCAACCAACAATAACAGCAAATAATTATAATCCTTCTATTTCCTTGTAGAACGATTCTCGGAGCAAATGGCTCAGCTGTGCATGAACAATGACTACTCGGACGTGGAGTTCCTGGTAGAGAGTCAACGTCTGCCTGCCCACCGCGTTATATTGGCGGCACGCAGTGAATATTTTCGCGCTTTACTCTTTGGCGGACTCGCGGAATCCACACAACGTGAAATCCAGCTAAAGGTTCCTTTAGAAGCTTTTAAAGCGCTATTACGCTACATCTATTCCGGCCACATGCCGCTTTCTCAGATGTGTGAGGACATTGTGCTCGACATATTAGGTCTGGCCAATCAGTATGGTTTCACCGAACTCGAGCAAGCTATATCGGAGTATTTGCGTGAGTGTCTCACGCTCAAAAGTGTTTGCAATGTTTTGGATGCAGCGCGCTTGTATAACTTGGCAAATTTAACGCAAGTTTGCCTGACATACATCGACAGAAATGCTGTCGAGATATTGCAGCATGAAGCTTTCTTGCAGCTGTCAAAGGAATCATTGGAGGAGGTGCTGCGCCGTGATTCCTTTTTTGCACCGGAAGAAAAGATTTTCCTTGCCGTTTGGGAATGGAGTAAATACAATGCAGACGTTGATATTGAAGTAAATATTTTTTGTTACTTCCACTGCGATCTAATTGCATTTGTGTCTCTTTTTAGACAGTTGTTGCCTGTGTCCGCTTGCCACTCATCGATCTCGAACATTTGCTGCAAGTTGTGCGTCAATCTGGCCTGCTTGATCCCAATAAGTTGCTTGACGCGATCGAAGAACAATCGCTGTCACACTACTTGCCATATCGTGCGGCACTCTGGCCAGAGGAAAATGTTGCCTCTGTCAAATTCGTTTCACGCACCATACAGGGTGAGTGTCGTAATGCTTTACTCGATGGCGATTTCAGCACCTACGACATGGAAAAGGGCTATACACGCCACTGCATAACTGAAAACAATGATAGCTGTATAACCGTCGAACTGGGCACCATTTGCCTGATCAATCATATTAAAATGCTGCTCTGGGATCGTGATGGTCGCGCCTACTCTTATTTCATTGAAGTATCGGTCAATCAAATTCATTGGAAACGTGTCATTGATTACACACAATATCGCTGCCGCTCTTGGCAATTTCTTTATTTTAAGCCACACGCTGTGCGCTACATAAAATTGGTTGGAACGCATAATACGGTTAATAAGGTGGGTGGTGTTGACATATGGTCAAAAAATTTACCAGCTTTAAATTTTTCACGTTTTTAGGTCTTTCATGTTGTTGGTCTGGAGGCTATGTATACTGCAACTATGCCAAAATTAGTAAATGGCATTGTGAAGCCTACAACAAATGTCGCCACTATTGATATGAGCGCTTTGGTTGTTAATGGTGTAAGTCGCACGCGCAACGCTTTGCTGAATGGCGACTATGAAAACTATGACTGGGACTTTGGCTATACTTGCCATCAGCTGGGAAGCGGCGATATAGTGGTCAGATTGGGTATGTTTCGTTCTATCTGTTTGTAGTACAATATTTTAATAATAAATACATTGCCAACAAAATTAGCACGTTTACAGACATCAGGTGTAGGATTCGATGCATCGAAATGTACATTGATATTTTTCAATACATCGCAGTGCGAGATTTTCTCAATCTACGAGGACAAAAAAAAAATTTCGCAAAAAATACTCTTTTTTTTTTTTCTTTCCTGGAAATAAAGCTAACACACACATAAAGCGATTGAAAACGATTGCTTTAGCCGATATATTTAAAACATTGCTTTTTGTGTTTTTAAAATTATTTGTAAGCGACAAGATAGTAGTTTTTGTATTAAGTGAGCTGGTAAAAGTTGTTAGCTTTTAAACTTCTTTTGTAATGGACAACTTTTGTGGAGGTGTGTAGATTAATTTAAAATAAAATTGGTTGCTTAATAAATTTAGGTTTTATATAAATTAGTGATGGAAAGAGTAGCATAAATAAGAAAACATAAATTGAGCAAACATTTTGATGGACTACCAAAAAAATTATATGCATATGTAGATAGATAGTTCGTATAAAAATTTAGCTGCTTGTTCTTCTAAGTTTCATTATTTAAGAAAAGTTTTTTAAATTGGCTTTGAAAATGTTCAAACTATTGCATATTCTTTAAGCTTTTATTTAAATTAAACATATCTTTTATAATTTGTTTATGAATATTTATATAAAATTACAGTCACTGTATTCATACTTATTCAAGCGTATGATAGATAAACATAGCAACGCTACATAATTTAAAAAAAAAATTACAAAATTCGATAGTTTTTCAATAGTTGATATTTTTTATAGTTGCGAACCATTGCTAAGGAAATACTGAGCATTAGAAAACTCCTTATTGTATTTAACATTAATAAATGTTCATTTTACATTTGTCAAATCTGCCCCTTCTACAAAAGTCAAAGGTGCCTATTCTACTCACCGACTCTTTTTTTTATTTTTTGCAAATTGTATTACACTTCAGATAAATTCACTTTTTATTTTCGTAACACACATAAACAGAGTAACCAATTTCGTAAGATGATTTAGAGAACGTTTTTTATTATTTAAGGTAGAGCTTACGTCCAAGCTACCGAAAATGACACCTACGTCGCGAAAAGAGAAGAGCACGTGTAACTTCATTACGCGTTAGAATATAATTTTGAAATTTTTTGACGTTTTGTTAAGTGAAATTAAGGTGCTTTTTGCAAAGTTATATTTTTGATAAAAGCCCCTATTCATACTACAAAGAGTAAAATCAAATGTTTCCCAGCGTCAAATGTACCACGCCTTACCCAACCTTAGGTTAGTTATGAAGGGTCGTGCACCGTTACCAGGGCTTCCGCGGGGGCCTATAAGTCCATTACGAATCCCTTTTTATAGTTGTGGTACCAAGTTAAACCATTGTTCCGATTTGTTCCTCAAACCATCCTGTGCTTTTTATGAACCTCCAGATGTCTAGCAGTGGTGTGTTCACCAACTCTTCCAAGTCTTTGAAAAATCTGTTCCCCATGTGTCGGAGTCGACGATTTTGTAGACTTGGACATTCGCATAGTAGGTGAGTTATTGTTTCTATATCCTCCGGGTCTTTGCAGCTCCGACAAAAGTCTGGCGCTGTTATACCTATTCTATTGGCCATTACCCCAATGGGGCAATGACCCGTTAAAACTCCAACAAGGATCCGGATTTCCCGTTTGACCAAAAGCAGAAGGCTTCTAGTTCTTTTCTCTTTTAGCTCAGGCCAAAGCCTATGCTATATGCATATGTTGCAGTCACCTCTGGAAGCCCAGTTTGTGTTGGCAATATCTCTGGCTTTTAGTTCTATACTCCTTTTGACGACGCCTATTGGAATGTGCACATCTGTGTCAGCTCTGTTTGTACTTGCGGTTACTCCACGCCTTGCCAGTTCATGTGCTGCGTCGTTCCCTTCAATATTGCTATGTCCGGGAACCCAGCAGAGAGTGACGTTGTGGGTATTGCAGATACTGTTCAGTGCAAGTTAACAGTTTTGCACCGTTCGAGCCTTCGTCGTTAACCCAACCTTAATTTATTGCATGATCAACTTTAATAAGAATTTCCTTATAATCCCTTCTTCCATACTAATCTAGATGTAACTAAAAATCTACGAAAGAAAGCAGAGTTAGAAAATATACAATTACTCCAAAGAAAATGTCTTAAACAAAGTACAATATGTAATAGTAGCAATCTTAATCGCGTAACAAGAACTGGTATGCGCGATACTTCCGACAGTTTCTAAGCCCGCATACCAAGATACTTTCGAATCTGGCATCAAAATGCGTAAAATAAAAAAAAGTTTTTTCCGTGATAACAGAAAAATTTTACTCCTCATCACATCATTCAAATTTTTTCTAAATCTGTATGGAACTTCGCACAAATGAACTTAACATTAATCAAAATCCGCGATAACGGTAAAACATTGATTAAATCAACGACGACCCGCTCTCTTATTCCTTTGAGTGTAAACTTTTCATTTTCATCCAAAATATTAAAATTTGCGATCACAGAGCTTTCAGGGTTGATGGCTCCCGATCGATTAGAAAAGTTAGAATTTCAGTTTGTTATTTCAGCTTCGGACAAAATATTGCCTTAATGACTTAATTTGTTTTCAATATGCGTAATTCTATGTTTCTTAAATAAGTAAATCGAAAGAATTCCTAAAAAAAATAATTACAAACTAAAATTTTTAACTTTTCCCAACTTAGCAACAGCGGTACCATTCCGCTAGTAAGATGTAACTTTAATTTCAATTTCGTTTTATTTTTATTTTGCAAACAATATTGAAAGTTTTTAATAAAACATTAACAATGACTACAACAAAAATAGTTTATACCCTGTATTCTTTTTGTTATTAGAATATTAAGAACCGAGTTTCACCGGTTATATCAGCTAGTGTTGAAATTTATACTTATTAATGCTATTTATAACAGCTACCTCCTCTTTATAAGAAGATTTTAATACTATGCTAGAGGTTATAAAATACATATACATAACTTTCATACGCAGGTCAACCCTACTACATTGGCTCCATGCGTCTGCTGCTTTGGGATTGTGACAATCGCACCTACAGCTTCTACATAGAGACGTCAATCAACGAAAAAGACTGGCAGATTGTAGTAGATAAGCGCAACGAGCAGGTTAAATCCTGGCAAAACTGCACCTTTACACCACGTCCTGTTGTTTTTATACGTATTGTCGGCACACAAAACACCGCCAATGAGGTATTTTATTCTTTCACTTATATCTACAAACCATATCTAATTGCTTTGCGTACTTTCAAGATTTTTCATATTGTGCACTTGGAGTGTCCATCGCAGGATCCAATTTTTCTACAATTGGAAAAAGAAAGCTGCCAAAGCTCTAGCTCAGACCATAGGAAAACAGCCAACGCCATTGCCGCATTGACAGTGCAGAGTAGCACAGAAAGTAGCAGCAGCTCAAATCAGCAGCCAACAGCAGCAAATCAAGCTGTTAAGGAAGAATGTCTCATAGAGCTCGAAAGTAACTCGTTGGATTAAAGTATTTTATTTGTGTAGTGTTTTCAATAGCAAACATTTAACTCTCGTGAAAATGTACCAAATTTGTTGTTTCAATTAAGGTTGTTAAAAGCAATTATTGACAAATTATTGAATAATTTTTATGCAATGTTTTGGTTTTATGGTAATTGTATCTTGTAGATTTGTAGATTGTTATGAAATGTATATTTAAGCAACTATTTGTAGACACTTTTTGCAACCTGTTGCTAACGAGCGATTATTTATTTTGTTCTTATGATAAGCTAAGGCAGCTTAAGGCAGGAGAGTTAAATGCGAGTCCATTTAATACATTTTTTTTTTTATTAAAGAATGAGCTTTGAAGAGAATTGCCTTTTTTGCAAAGTAGTTTTTATAGATATCTATTAATTTGCGAAACAATGAATATTTTTTTTTCAACTCTATTTAATGCGCTATTATTTAATAAAAATTTATCTGCTCTACAGTATGTTAATATTGCTATTATTCTGCCTGGCTGCCTGTTTTGTCTGTCTGTAACAGAGTATGTAGAATATTAAAGATGCGTTCTTCAGTCCGAATTTGAAACTTTTTTCTAACATGTTAAATATTTGTCGTAGAATCTCAAGCAATTCTCATCTTGAAAATATTGTAAAAAAAAAAAAAAATTGAACAAACCCACCCAATTTTGGATTAAACTCATTACTCGAACAAGCAAAAGTTCATTAAATACATATTCCTGTAATTATTTTTTAATGCGAACTTTTATATGGCAATGTTTTAAAAATCCATTTGAAAAAAAACAAAACCAAAACAATTTTCTAGCTTTTAAGTTTGTATTGAAAGTATTTTAATAATTATAAAGCAATAAATACCAAGAGCCAAGAGCCAAATGTTATTTTCGAGCAGCACAACATTCGTTGCTGCTATAACTATAACAAACTTATGGAATATTTTGTGTTGATCTTTTACAAAATAGAAAAAAAAAAAAAAATAAATGAAGTCTAAAGTAAAGATCCATAAAACAATGAATAAAGATAACATATTGCGCATGTCTGCCGTCTTTGCTGTGACCATCTTTGGTGGTAATCGTGGTTACAAACGTAGCAACTACGAAATTGAAAACTTTTTGATAAATTCTCTCATTTTGGCAGATAATTAAATTAATCTCGAAGCTTCAACTTTGCTCGAACAATACTTGAAGTTAGTACGAAAACATACCGATAGCCTTATTCTTTTGATTAACAATTGTAAATTCATTGACAACTGTAGAAATTTCTTATGCTAAAATGTAAACAAAAGCTCATAACGTAACATAACTGTCAACACCATAAAAAAATGTTTGTCAATGATGAATTTACAGGTGCTAATCACCAGAATAAATTTTGTCTAAATAAATACAATAAATCACTGAAACAATTTTGTACAATTTTTAATTCTGGTTGGCAAAAAGAGAGTACAAGCAACTCGCAGTTACCTGATTGATTGTATCATGGGACCAAAGATGTTAAATAATGATTAGATAATGCTAATGATTGCTAATTAACCTTCTTTTGTGAAATTCTCTAATTCATCAAACAATCAGAATTAGTTCAACTAATTCCCATTAGATAATTGAAATTTTTATTTCAATGGTGAAACTAATTGCAATTAGTTGCCATTAGCAAAAAAAATTGGTTTACCTTTATAATTAGAAATCTAATTGACTTGTGCTAATGCAATTAGATATTCAATTAGCTCGAATTAGAAGCAATTATTTTGATAAAAATAAATTTTTTCCAAAGAATTATTGAAGTGAACGAATAATGATGTAAGCCACTGTATGTGGAAACATGTGGTTATTCGATTACCGTAAGTCTACTTTTACATTGGCAATTATAATTGCCGCAATTCTTTATGATTCTCTTTTGAAATTGCCATTTGTGTTTACACGGGCAATTCTGTTTAGAGCAATTCTAGTACAAAACAACGCGTAGAAAATTGCGAATGTACATAAGTAATATATATATGTGTGAAATTCATATTATGAATATTTTAGTTTTTTTTTGTTTTTGAAAATATCAAAATAATTGATTCTAATTCGAGCTAATTGAATATCTAATTGCATTAGCAGAATTCAATTAGATTCCTAATTGTAAAGGTAAACCAATTCTTTTTGCTAATGGCAACTAATTGCAATTAGTTTTACCATTGGAATAAAAATTTCAATTATCTAATAGGAATTAGTTGAACTAATTCTAATTGTATGATGAATTAGACAATATAAACCAATTGCATCAATTGCTAATTCTAATTAGAATTTATCATGTATGCATGGGACCAACTATACAGCAAATGGAGAGGGAAAATATTACTTAAAAAATAACACAAAATACATGCAAAATAAAAGCAAGCAAGTTACTTAAATTTAACCTTAAAGCAAGCATAATTACAAAAAGTTATTTAAGCATCAAGAATTTAATCCGAATAAATTTTGCATCAACAGATTTTTATTACAAAGCAATACCACTAGTGAACCAAAGTGCAATCTCTGGATATTTTTCTTCGGCAATAAATAGGAATATTCTGAATTGTTGAAATGTCGGAGAATCCTCGATTCAAAATCTAACTTTCAGGTGATATTTTGAGAATTTATATGGATCCTGAATACTTATCTGACAAGGAAAGGTCCCCAGGTGTCACTCGCCGATTTGAATGATTTTCGGATATGTGACAAAAATCTAAGGTTGAAGTATTTTTTTATACATGCGCAATCGATAAACCTTTTCTTTAGACTTAGATCTTTGATGTTTGACCAACCTTATTTTCTGTATTTCAGTTGCTTAAAAAAAGTATCATATATGTGAAAACAATGCAAAAATATTTGTTTTTCCTAAAATTTTGAAAATAAGCAAGGCGATTCTAATAAAAATTAGCAAGGGAAGTAAATATATAGAATTTCATAATTAACAGAAAATGAGTTTTGTGAATACAGATCCACATGATATGAAAATATATTTTTAGTAATAACTTTTGATTGGAAAGAAATATTGGGTTTTTTTTAAAATAAATTATTTTTTTTTAAGATACAATATTAAAAAAAAAAATATAAAAAATTAAATTTAAAAAATTATTTCATCAAAAAAAAAAAAATCAAGGGTACCCTAGTTTTTTAATGACAGAAACAGCTAATTAATTTTTGTGTAAAACTGAAACAATTTTTGCTAATAAATATTATGCCACGTAAAAGAGAATTCAAAATGCAATTTTTGATTTGAATTTCTTTTACAACAAAAACAACTTTCATGTAACCTTTTGAGAAAATTAATTATTTTGGATCATTTTTGAAAAAAAGATTAAAAATATAAATGCACAGCAAATGGTATCCTTGTAATAGTTTTTGTAAAGTAATTTTATTGAATTTTTTTTATTGACATAAAAGAGTTGAGTGAAATATCTTTAAAACCAGAGGAGATATTTGCATCGAAAGTCATCTTTAAATTTCGGATGATTTTTCTCATTCTCCGGGCAAACAAGTAAGAAGCACACAGTTTGTATGTAAGCACTGTAAAATATCAACATTTCGGATCAAATATCTACACATACGGAAAGTATGAGAAAAAAAACAAAATTTTTGATATCCATAATGTTGTCGTTATCTATAACAAAATATGTTATATTTAAGAAAATTAGTGCCTTTTCTAATAAAGAAAATTTTAATATAAACAAGTAAAAGTTAAAAAAAAACAAAAAAGGTAACTTTTAAAATTAGCTGAAATTAAACATAAGTGAAAATGAAACAATTTCGTGAACGGACTCTTCTAGATATCGACTAATTACCGTTAAAAATGTCAACAACAAACTAACAAGAAACTTCTTTCTAAATATTAGATGTCATCATGTACACCTTTTCAATACCTTTCGTTTGATACCAAATATGTGTATGTTTCTTTGAAAAATAGCGAAACAACAAAATTTAAGCTGATTTTAAAACGCCATTTTGTATCGCTCTTACAGCACAGTACACTCTAAAGTACACGGAAGAGAATAACTTTATACTGGAGACAAATATTTATATATGAATTATTTGAATACCACGTAGCAGTAGGATAGAAGGAGGATCATTCGCCATGGGAGCACATACGCCACTTCCTACTTTTTTACTAAATCAGCAACACTGTTAAACAAAATAAGCACCATTTTATGCAAATTTTTATAAAGTTCCATTCCTATTCCTAAAAATAACATTTAAATACCGAACGTGATTGCGACTAAGTGTGTTTATGTTTGTGCGCTGCGAAATCATTTTTGGGTAAGTTCATTAATTTTTAATAATTTCAGTGCTTGTGTTGAGATATTGAATATTCGTAAGTTTGTAACAGTGATATCAGTGCATGCAATCATATATGGCTTAAATTAGTTTATAGGTAGAAAAAAAGCAAATTTTTTTTTTGTATGAGTGCAGTTTCGTCGGCGTATGGATCCCCTTGGTGTAGATTCGCCAGTCGGTTATCTTAAAATAAAAAGAATTTAGAACTGGTTTTCCATTTGCTTAATAAAAATCGAATAAACTATGCGACGAATAAAAGTATAACGAGTTAAAAATAACTGCGAAACCAGTGATTCGAATTACCACTTCTCTAATTAAAGGCACAATTTATGGTAGCGCTTTTATTCGTCAAATAGCTTATTCGTACTTAATTAGGCGAATGGAAAACCAGTGCTAAATTGAATATTTTTAAATGATTAAAATGGCACGTAGCCAGTGCTGGCCCGAGCATTTGTAGCACCTTAGGCCAAAGGTCCAATTCTAGCCCCATATTTTTTAACCGGCAAAAAAAAATAACATCACTTTTAATTGTATTTAACCTAAATTATGAATAATATTATTTTTATATTAAATTTCATACAAAAAACTATATCAAAATTTTTAGATTCTCTACAATTTTTTTGTTTAACAAAGTTAAAGTGAGTTATGGGGGAAAAAACTGAATACACTAGATGAAAAATGCAATTTTTGAGATCGACAAAACAAAAAAAAACAAAAATCGGAAACTTTTTGTAAATTTTTTTTTATCAGAATACATTGGGCTTGTCCGAGGACACGCAATATTGCGGCTCACTGCACAAAAGGAGCTGTCTACACCGGCCTCACTACACATGTACACAGATCTTTATGCGCAATATTTACGTGTCTCGAACAAGCCTATGGCCTCTACTCTTTCTCAGAAATAAAAAAAAAACAAAGAAAATGCGAGAATAAGTAACATAAACAAATAAAAATAAACAGTTTCGAGATTTGTTAATCTTTTCGCCATTAATTACGAGGTCAACACGTTATATAAACGCCGTATAAATAACAGACGCCGTAGAAGTCAGAGTAGAAACGGTGGAAATCACAAATTTATGAGCAGCACAACTTGACAAGGACTCAAGTTAAAACCTTGATCATCACAAGGAGCGTTCACATCCGAGCGCTGAAATCCACACACAGCAAGGACAGTGGACACGGTCACTTCCTCTTTAAGCAAACAACAATTAAATAATTTAAAATGCTTTCTCAAAAATCATGATATTTTTTGTAAAAGCACTAAGATAATTATAAACTTAACCGACATACAATAAAGTTAATAAATTTTTCTATTTCCATTTTGGTGTTTTTTACCAAACTCAAAATTTACATTTTTTTTTGGTAGTGTATTCCCAATCAGCCAAACAAGTTTGGAATAAGCTTTAAACAAGCGTAAGCATCCAACTTGGTACAATCTTTAGATTACTACTGGAAAATGCTAATAAGTAATTGTAGAATAAACAAAAAAATCCCTTGGAAAAATATTCTTTACTACAAGCTTAATCCAAGTGTTTCTTAACAATTGAAAATAAGTATTAAAATACGCTTTTTTCAAGTATTGCTTTACACTTTATTAATATTTAAATAATATTTTTCCAAGTATTTCTTTACAATTGGAAAGAAGTATTACAGTTGGAAGAAACTTATTTGTTTTTTCAAAGTATTTCTTTACATTTGGAAATAAGTATTTAAATAAGCTTTTTCCAAATCTTTATTTAAACGTGGATATTATTAGTTAAATGGTAACGGCCGCGGTGCAATGGGTAGAGTGTGTGGCCCATACGCCAGAGAACCCATGTTCGAATCCCATCTGACACAGAAAGTTTTTTTCAATTGAATTAATTTTTCTGTTCGGCCGTCACCTCTCTGTAGACAAAGGCAAACCTCAGAGAGTAAAAATTGCCGTGAAAAGCTTCTTGAGAACATAAGCCGTTCGGAGTCGGCATAAAACATGTAGGTCCAGTTCTCGATCATTTGTGTTCAAACATTTCACAACACACACAACACAATTGATCATAAGAATAAAATTTCCAAGTTTCTTTACAAAGGGAAATACGTATTTAAATATGCTTTATTTTTGCATTTGGATAAACGTGTTATACTTATATTAATCAGGTAAATTAAACAACTTAATATTTTTTATTAAAATAATATAAACTGATGAAACATACAAAAAATTGCACAAAAATGCAAGCAGTACAAAACATAGCCTATGAACGAGAAAAGTGGAAAACACGATTTTATGACAAACACGCCAATCCAACCATTTATACTGAAGGTGATCACGTAGTAGTGGAAAATGAAGTTCCAGCGACATGTGAGTCGAGAAAATAAAACCTAAAAAAATAAACCTAAAACAAGGGTTCTTGGAAAAGATCGATATCTCATCGAAGACGTCCCTGGAATGCAAGTTTTTACGCGCAAGTATTGTTCTACCTTTTCCTCTGATAAAATGGATTCCCTGGTGCAGAACCGCTCCAGATCTAGACAGCGAGGTAGATGAAGAGACTCTGACGAAATCGAGAACGATTCATTAACAGGAATGGCCGAACTGTCAACGTGTGTGTGAGTGAGAGCAGCGTCATCTATTCCGCCATATTTTCTGCATAACTGGCTCAATGCGACAAGCCTTCAGTCTTCGTTTTGATCTCAACATACGACGTTCGTTTTATATCTATCGAATTGCCTATCGAATTAAATTGTCAAATCAAAGTAAGAAATAAACTATAACATTAAATGACTTAACGGAAAACCGACTAATATTTTTTATTTCAACTAATACGTTTAGCCATCTCTCGTTTGACAATCTCTATAAACTTAAGATTTGACTTATAAAATTAGGAACATGAAAAATGTATCGATACGAAAAAATTTTTTTGTCGACATTTTTCAAGAATGTTTGAAAAAACACTAACTTGAAACAAGTCTTTCCAAGTACTCGTATTATTTTGCAAAACTAACTTTTTGTGTTTTACGCAATAGTTCTACAAACATACTTGGAAATTTATAACCTATGCAAATGTTTTCCAAGCTTGCTTGAAAAAGGCTTGGTTCTTGTGTTGTATATAAGCTTAAGGGGGGACATGACATTGGCAGTTTTTTTTTTTTTTTTTTTTTTTGTAAAACATGCAATAACAATAGAGTTCAGCTACTACAGCTTTATCGCACTTCCTCAGCATTAACCCATCTAAAACCACTACCCAGTAATCATTGAAAAAAAATATCAATGTTATGGATACCCGTGACCACAAACAAGTTAATGTGGGAAAAATTTACCCACCAATAAATGGGTTGGGCTCAGGGACAACACAAGACGTAACAACTAACCATGCGTATACATAGATCTAATAACACAACTAATTTTAATCTACTTTTGAGTTGACCTTTTGACAAATTAACATCAAAAACGCTACAATTGTTAACAAAGGAACTCATTCGACTTAAAGGAGCAGTAGCCATATAATTTGTTCTACTAAATGGCAAATAAATTAAGTTGTTAGCGTTTCTACTGCTTCTACGGTAAGTGTTAAAATTTATGTGAGAAAGAAGTTCTGGAGAATCGAATACACCTGTTATGAGCTGGTGTAAATATACGATATCTGCCGATTTCCTTCGATCACCTAAAGACTGCATTTTTGATAGTTTTAAACGATCCGCATAAGGAGGAAGGTCTAATATGTCAGTTCCACTTAAGCCCCTTAGAGCAAACTGAACAAAACGTTTTTGGATTCTTTCTATTCGATCAACATGCACATTGTAACTTGGGGACCAAACTTGACTTGCATACTCTAAGTGAGGACGCACGATTGCATAATACAACGTTGTAGTTGTAATCATGCTATTAAATTCTTTGGCCCAGCGTTTTATAAAACCAAGCATTGAAGACGCTTTTTTACAAATATTATCAATATGAATGTTAAACGACAGCTTAGAATCCATGCATATACCTAGGTCTTTGACGGTGTCTACACGACTCAAGACAGTATCTTTAATCTTATAATCAAAAATAAAATTATTCCTTTTTCGCGAAAAGGTCATAGTTTGGCATTTATCTGGATTTAAAAACATATTATTTTTAGAGCACCAAACTTCAAAGGATTTTAGATCAGACTGGAGTAGATCTGAATTATCTCTAGAATTAATCGTTCTGTATATTTTCATATCATCGGCATAAATAAGCAGATGAGAGTGTTCAATGACATGAGTTACATCATTGATAGCTAAAATAAACAGAAGAGGACCAAGGTGACTACCCTGAGGAACACCTGATCCAGCAATAAATTCAGAAGACAATGCGCCTCGGAAACGTATTTGATAAGATCGCTCCACCAAATACGATTTAATCCAGTTCACAAAATATTGTGGAAATCCCATTAACTCAAGTTTAAATAAGATTAGATTGTGTGGTAGCTTATCAAATGCCTTACTAAAGTCAGTGTAAACACAATCGACCTGGTTACCAGAATCAATAGAATTTAAGCAAAATGTTGTAAAATCGAGAAGATTAGACACAGTGGATCTGCCATTCACAAAACCATGCTGACGAGTTGTTATGACTTCTCCACAGTGAATTTTCACCCGATCATACACAATTTAAAAAAAAACAGCTCGTGTCATACGATAACAAATTTTGTTAAGATTTAAAAAAGTCATTTATTTTTCAGATCGGACAATTTTTGCAACTCCCAGCGCTGCAACCACCGAGGCCCCGTTTTTACTCTGCCGCCAGTTTGGAGCTCTATAAAGCCATGTTGGAGTGAAAAATATATTTTTTTGAATTTTTTTTTTGTAATTTGTTCAATTCTCTATAATAATAAAAAAAATGTTGGAAAAATGTTTGTTTTTGACTGAGTTATAAATTTTTAAAAAAAGGTCTGTTTTCTTAGCCGCGAATGTCGTGTCCCTCCTTAATCTAATTACTATTTCTAAATGGCTGATTGGGTTCAGTTCTTTTCGTATAACTCCTAGGTCAGAAGGTCAATCTTTCAAGTTTTTGATTTACGACATTGACAATGTTTTGACAAACAAACTCCAAATAGAATTTTGCAATTATCTCCATTATCAAAGTTTTTACAGAGTCGCATGCAAAAAATTCGTCAATGTTCTTCATGTGAAAGTCGCCATTGTACTCGCTACAGATGAGATAAATTAGTAATTTTTTTTAGTGTGTAAATTTGAATAAATTCACAGTCTTCATCTCAATTTTAGAGAATTTTTTAAACCATGAAGAAAAGTCAATTATCAGCCGCTACAAAGGAGGAATACCACTGATTTTCTTCACCTTTGATGGAAAAAATTATTCTGAACGTATTCTCAAAAGGAAAATTTTAAAAAAGATGGTTTATTAATTTTGGCAATTTTTAATGTGAAAAAATGTGCACATTAACGTTTTTGGCATAAAAAAAAAAATCAAATAATCACAGGTTGTTTTAGCATCGAATTCTATGGTGTTTTTTCTAAACCACATTGGATTTTCTTGTTTTTGAGCGAATATTCTTTGTATTAAAATGCATCAGATGCAATTAAAAACTCAAAACCGATTAATTTTACCACTAGCATTTTTGGCATGAAGGGGACGATATATGGCGCCACAATCTGCCATTCGCCCCGAGCCACGGCCTTGCTGGCTTTACCCTAGGGCCGGTTCTGCACGTAGCTACAAAAGCAAATCAGACCGCTCTAAAATATTCGAAAATTTGGTAAATAACTCGCCATAAAATATGTTTTGAGAAAGAAATTTAGCATCAGTCAGCTTGCGGAACGTTTATGGAATTAGGCAGTGCTTGACGGATGACGGCCTTAGACGGAAAAAGTTAAAACGCCATCAGATTTGCGAATATGATACATTAAACTAAAATAGCTGTAATTTATGATTACTTTGGCCAATTTTAATATTTATATATTGATGCTTTTTAAGAGGTTTTTGGCCAATGCTTTTTTGAAATTGCAATTTTCATATAAAAACAAAAATTAAATTTTTTCTCCCAACGTTTCGTCAATTCTTTGTTGACAACTTCGGGGGAATTTTTTAATATTTTCTAAAAAACACATATGCAAATTGAAATCATATTAAAATGAAAAAATATTGAAAATACGTTTTTTTTTTAATTGCCTTTTAAACATTTGAAAATTATTATATTTTCTATACACATTTTTGCATGGGTAAACAATTAAATGTTGTTATCACCATTCCGTGCAAGGGAAAATAAATTTTTTGTGTACGTTTTTTTATGATAAAATGATTTGACCTTGACGGAATGTTGTTATCGCCATTCCGTTCAACGAAAAATAATTTTTTTAAGGTGTTTTTTAAAATAAAATGTAATGCATATGAAAAAAAGATAAATTTTTGAAACTTCACGGATTCAATTATTTAAACCATTTGAGACGGACCTTTTTTTTGTAGCAAAGGGGCGAGGGTCCTTAAGAAAAATTATTTCTAAAACTGAAACAAATACTTTGAATAAAAAGTAAAAAACACCAAAATCTCCAAAATTGGCGATAAAATTGGATTTTGGGCATGGAATTTTGATTTGTTTTTGGGGTTTTTGTTTTGGGCATTTTGTGATAGGGGATATCGTACCCAACCCTCTGTCCTGTTCCGAGTTTTTCTCAAGTAAGAACAAGCAAAACATATGTAGTTATTTTGGTGATTTTGTAGTGTAGTAAAAATACTTTAAATTGAATAACTCGACAAATTTTCAAACGATTTCAATTAAATAAAACTTATTGGATTAAGTATTAGCTAACTTGTTTTTATTGCTACTACAAAAAGGGAGATTTAATAAAAAATATGTCCACAAATTGATCGCAAAGTGAAAAAATATGAAAAATTTGGGAAAATTTTTAATTGTTTCATCGCACAGATGGAGGATTGCGCTAAATACAAATTTTGAAAGAAGAAATTAATTTAGATAAAGCTTGTGAAAGAACACTGGGAACGACTACCTTTACCTTTCAGTAATATAAGAGATGCATTTATTCACCTCCTTTGCATTTTATATACATCTCAAATTCCAAGGTAATCGATCTAAAGGAGTAACGCCAAGAAGGAGGCGTGGCAGGTTTAGAAAAATGTATATATTTTTGATCAGCATCATCTCCTGGGGCGATTTCCGTGTGTCCGTCTATCTGTCCGCCTGTCGACACGATTACAGCCGCAATTTTAAAGCTATCGCGATGAAATTCAAAATATTAGTTTATTTTTAAAAAAGGAAGATCAAGTTCGAAAATGGGCCAAATAGGATGAAAACCACGCCTACCTCCCATACAAAGTGACTTTACATTAACCGTAAAATGTCTTTAAAATCCACAAAAATTAAAGAAATGCCTTGAAATTTGGCAGGTGAGCTTTGCTCACATGCAGTCTTAATCCTGGCTATGATATTTGAAAAAATCTGATGAAAACCACGCCTACCTCCCATACAGAGTAGCTTTTATTAACCGTAAAATCCCTTCAAAATCTGCTCAAATTGCAGAAAGGTCATGGAATTTTGCACAAAGGCTTTTATATATAACATAGACTATCACTATGATACATGGCAAAATCGGATGAAAACCAAGCCTACCTCCCAAGCAAAGTGGCTTTATTGAAAACGTTAAATCGCTTAAAAATCTGCAAAAATTACAGAAATGTCTTAAAATTTTGCATACAAACTTTGCTATTTAACATAAGTCAGTCACTCTTTGATATTTGGCAAAATCGGATTTTTCAAAAAAAAAATTGAAAAACTTTGAAAACGACATCGTGTCTGTATGTTCCCAAGTTCCGCCCATGTCGTTTATCCAACCCATACATATATTCTTCGGTAAAATGTGGAGTCCTTATACTAGAAAAGTGGGTGTGGCATTTTACTTTGTTTACAAATTACTCTATGTGGCAGCTAATGGTAAAATTAAATTGAGCGTATGACACAAATATTTTTGCAGATTATACATAAAAACTTTTATGTATATAAAACTTAGAATAATAACTTAGAATATACTTTAATTTGGCCGAGTGGGGGTATTTTATACATTCCTTATTAGTTTTTCAAAAAATCACAACAAATCCGGTGTATTGGACCATCTGGCAACACTGAAATTCTTACTACAACTTCTTCAAAGCAATTACAAACTCAACTCATATAAAGATGATTAACTAAATAAACTTTAACGGATGACTGATAAGAATAAAAAAATAACTAAAAACTGGATAACTTTTACACGCACAAAACTTGGAATCCCTTTAATTCTGAGGAAGCCAAGGACAACCAAGTCCATTTTTATTTATGAACTCATCGAAACTGTTGACGACATAAAAAAAAAGCAAGAAAGAACAAAAAAGGATGTTAGACATGGCAGCAGAACTACAACACATACCTTCTAAGTTGTAACGCATAAAACAAAACATTTTGCTAGGATGTACCAGCATTTCAACAGAAGGGTAAACAAACAGCAAGTCCTTTAGGAAAACTATAGCAACAACAACAACAACAACCACTACGTAAAACTCCTACGCTGACGCACATAGCTTCACTAGCATCCATGGCCACACTCTTCAAGGACATCATTGCACATCATTTATCACCGCATCTGACCTCAGGACGAAATAGAAGAATTTATCTTTCATCGCAAAGTGAAAAGAGGGTCCACTAAATCATTTCGTCACCAAGAAACAAAAACGAAAAGTTTGCCATTTTTTGCACTTTGCAAAATTTTTGACGCAAAAAATTCAATCTTGCTAGCTATGTTGTGTTCATTATCTTTCTGCATTCCTTTTTCTTGCTGCCAACATGCAAAATACTCTTGAACATAACTGAGTAAAAGAAAGCCATCGCTTGAAATTGAGTTTTGGAGATTTGTTATGCAAGCAAAGAAAAAAAAAATTTGACAAATATTTTAATGAAATATTTTAAATGGAAACAACTCTTAAAAAATAATTTTTTTAAGTTAACTTTTTCATTTGATTATAAAAATTAAAATAAACTTTTAACTTATATAAATGTATAAAAATATAAGCTAAGAGTTAACTTTCACTTTTAAGAATAAAAGCTATTCCTCATTTTTAAATTTTATTCAAAAAAGTTAAAACATAAGAGTCTTAAGAGATTTTTATTCTTAAAATTTTTTTATTAACGTCTTAAAGGACTATGAATTTAAGGATAAGAGTTATTTGAGACTTTTATATTTAAAAGTCTCGATAAAAGTCTTTATAGAAAAATATAAACGTGAACGCTTCATATAAATATATAAAGAAAATCATAAAATATTATATACATTTATTACAAAACATTTATTAAATACTAGCAGGACCCAGTGGTCAGCGGCTTCGCCACGGACGTTCAACAACCATACTTTTTTATTTGTGGGCAGTGGAAGGGGGTGTGGCAAACATTTTTTCCCGTAAACCATCTTGTGCTCGACTGCCAAAATTTCAGCGTCATCGGTCCAGAAGTTTTGGTCTTAATGATTTCTTAAAAATGGACGTAATTATAGTGCTACCACGCCCATTTTTAGTACAGTTGCCGACGGTGACTTTCCGTACCCTGATGAATTTCATTTCATTTGCAAATGCACCCCTTAACGGCTTTAAAGACGTCTACACGTCTGTAGACGACTTTCTAAATGGACTTTAAGTTGAGTTCAATACTTTTATGGTACTGTTTGTTAGTCCTAATTTTACTTATTCGTATCATCTTTTGTATTTAAAAAAATAAAAAACGATATTGCTGAGCGCAGCCTCTAAAAAAGAAGGGGAAAAATTAGAAGTTTTACGAAATTTAAGTCAGAATTAAAACAATTGAACTGTTAAAGTTTTATTGCAATATTAAAAATAACGAAAACTATCATAGTAACTGTTGACGGTGGGTGCTGTGTACAGAAAAAATATTTTCATATCATCGAATACAGCGGCACTTTCAGCATGTAGAATGGCGAACTTAATGTCATTAATTAAGGATTTATTAGCGCTTATATCACAGTGTGACAAAAGTAGCTCCCACAGACACATGTAGTAGCTATCTGGCATGTAACTGGTTAAGCTCAATACAGGCGCGGATCCCAGGGTGCATAAAGGGTGTAATTACCCCCCTTCTCCCAAGAACTTTTAATAATTATAATAATAATAAAAAGAATCACTCTTAGCCGAAAATCAACGTAAACAGCAACAAAATCTTTAACAACGTTTAACGAACAACAAAATTGAGTCATTTCAATGGCTATGTCCTAATGTATGTAGGCTTATTTCTTTCTGCGCTACCACATTGAAATGCATGCAAAAACCAAATCGTCATGCGATACGAAAATACCTACTACAGCATGAATTATAAGCAAAAACATACAAGCAGACATGCCTATCTAAAAGAGAAACAAAGAAAAATAAATCACTAAGATCCAAACGAATAAAAATAAAAATCTTAACAAAGGCAAGCGCATATTGCTGCTTTTGCAGTGCTGCAATAAGAAAAGAAAAAAGAAATGGAAAGCAATAATGGCTGCGTTCAGCAGGTATAATATGTTTTGTCTCTGATCAGTTATTAGTATTGCCCGACCGTAACCAAAATTTTGGTCGAAACCGAAATGTGGCCGTTTTTGTAATATTCGACCGAGACCGAAACTGAATGTCTATAGAAAAATTTTTAAGAAAACATTTTTTTTATTAAAAGTACACAAAAACATTACAATTCAAACAGATAAGAATAATGTAAGATAAATATTCTTTCAATATTAAAGTTCAACTTTGAAAGAGATAATTTTTTTTAACGTCATTACATTTTGAGGAACATTTTTGTATTTAAAGTTAAATAATTTAATATTATAAGCAAAAAATAAGAGCTTGTCTGCACTTTCGTCATTTAAATTATTTCGTTGGTCACAGTATATTTGCCCTGCTGCACTGAATATTTGTTCACTGGTGACTCTAGAAGGAGCAGTAGATAGGTCTCTGGCTGTAAAATTTTTAAATAAGGAAAATAGGCCGTGGTACCAGTATTCGTAAATATATGGAATCCCTTAGAATTAAGAGGTTGTTTAAAAAAGTCTTCAGTTATTCTTTGCCACTCAAGAGTCAATTGCATATGTACTTGTAAGCGTGGATGACATTTTTGCACCGTGTCACTCGCCGCATGTTACACTCACTTTCAACGTTGACAAATGCCACATGATCGTTCAAATCAGAAAATATTTTTGTATTTTTTATAAATCATTTTTAGAAAAATATCTACGATTAAAGCGTGGATCGAGTAACGTAGAAACTAGAAGTTCAGAACGTGTTTTTATGTTTTCGAATCGGTTGTTTATTGATCTGTTTAAACATTTTTAAGTAACTTGATTTCTTAAGAACCAAATGTCAAAAAAAGTAGTTTAACTAGTATAGTACTCGTAGTTATTACTAGTTATTAGTTTGTGATACTTTTTGTGCCTGCTGAACGCGTTTCGCGTGGTATAATAAATTTTCTGTAAACACAATTGTTTCAAAACTGATAAAATAGTGGACAAATTGTGTTTTCCCATTTAATTTTGCGTTATTTATTTAATTTGTTATAAAAGCACACTCATTAGAAAATGGCAAATTTGTGACTGTAATCACTCAACACGTTGAGTAAATGAATCAGGAAAAATAAAGTGCGACAAAAGACAGGCAATTTTTACACCATGCCACAAAAAAGGAGGTCATGATGATTTTGTTGTATAATTTTTATTTTCCTTATAAAATTAATCACCAGTACACCTTTTCTAATGTTCGTTTCTTTTTCTAGAAATATTAATGACCATTAATATCAATTTTAAATTACTTTTTTATTTCTCGTATGTAAAAAAGACTATGCTTTTTCTATAACACATAATTGAAAATGTAATGGTTTTTAAAGCGGGATTAATTCTTACATTTTTAATAGCATTTTACTATGTGTATATTCCAAAGGGAGATATAAATAAATGTGGAAATACACGTCTGCGGAAAATTCGTCTAAAACAAATCGTCTAATTACTGCCCCTATCACCGTCCACGAGTCGAATTTTCTACTCGAGTCGACTCAATTGACGAACTTTAATTTGTCTTTTTAGAGAGAGTTTCAGACGAATTGTTTGAAAACTAATGTTTTGTAGACGAATCGTACGAGTCTCATTGATATTTACGCTTACCCCCCAAGATATTTTCCAGATCCGCCTCTGGCTCAATATGCAAAAGATTTTGTGCGTGAGAAAGAGAGAGAGAAAGAATAATAAAAGAGGGTGGGATTCAGTTACGTTCAAAAAAAATTACAACAGGTGCACTGCAGTTAATTGCATTTATAAATTGCTCAACAAGTCGGTCGCTTACCTCAACCATTAACATTTGACCAAAATAATCGATCAATATAAACTGCGCGAACTGCGAGATAAGCCAAATAATATATTTGATTCAACCGCTGCTGATGCATGTGCAACGATATGAGATCAATTAAAAGATTACAACAATTATTGAATATTGTAGAGGGCAGAACAAAATTATTACTGAGAATAAAAGTAAATCTTACTCTCACCATTTCAAACTGAAAGCAAAGGACGGTGAGTAAAATGCCAAACGTTATGCAAAGAAATATTTGATAGGTAAAATACGACTTGGGTACAACAACTGTTAAAGGAGCTTTATAAGAAATTCAGGATTTAGTAATGCTGAGATGACTTAATTTTAAATTGTATTTATATTTGACTTTGTTTAGTTTTAGTTTTAGTTTTAGTTTTAGTTTTAGTTTTAGTTTTAGTTTTAGTTTTAGTTTTAGTTTTAGTTTTAGTTTTAGTTTTAGTTTTAGTTTTAGTTTTAGTTTTAGTTTTAGTTTTAGTTTTAGTTTTAGTTTTAGTTTTAGTTTTAGTTTTAGTTTTAGTTTTAGTTTTAGTTTTAGTTTTAGTTTTAGTTTTAGTTTTAGTTTTAGTTTTAGTTTTAGTTTTAGTTTTAGTTTTAGTTTTAGTTTTAGTTTTAGTTTTAGTTTTAGTTTTAGTTTTAGTTTTAGTTTTAGTTTTAGTTTTAGTTTTAGTTTTAGTTTTAGTTTTAGTTTTAGTTTTAGTTTTAGTTTTAGTTTTAGTTTTAGTTTTAGTTTTAGTTTTAGTTTTAGTTTTAGTTTTAGTTTTAGTCTTAGTTTTAGTTTTAGTTTTAGTTTTAGTTTTAGTTTTAGTTTTAGTTTTAGTTTTAGTTTTAGTTTTAGTTTTAGTTTTAGTTTTAGTTTTAGTTTTAGTTTTAGTTTTAGTTTTAGTTTTAGTTTTAGTTTTAGTTTTAGTTTTAGTTTTAGTTTTAGTTTTAGTTTTAGTTTTAGTTTTAGTTTTAGTTTTAGTTTTAGTTTTAGTTTTAGTTTTAGTTTTAGTTTTAGTTTTAGTTTTAGTTTTAGTTTTAGTTTTAGTTTTAGTTTTAGTTTTAGTTTTAGTTTTAGTTTTAGTTTTAGTTTTAGTTTTAGTTTTAGTTTTAGTTTTAGTTTTAGTTTTAGTTTTAGTTTTAGTTTTAGTTTTAGTTTTAGTTTTAGTTTTAGTTTTAGTTTTAGTTTTAGTTTTAGTTTTAGTTTTAGTTTTAGTTTTAGTTTTAGTTTTAGTTTTAGTTTTAGTTTTAGTTTTAGTTTTAGTTTTAGTTTTAGTTTTAGTTTTAGTTTTAGTTTTAGTTTTAGTTTTAGTTTTAGTTTTAGTTTTAGTTTTAGTTTTAGTTTTAGTTTTAGTTTTAGTTTTAGTTTTAGTTTTAGTTTTAGTTTTAGTTTTAGTTTTAGTTTTAGTTTTAGTTTTAGTTTTAGTTTTAGTTTTAGTTTTAGTTTTAGTTGTAGTTCTAGTTTAAGTTTTACCTTAAGTTTGAAGTATAGGCTTAGTTTTAGTTTTAGTTAGAAGAATTTAGGTTTTGGCCAAAATTTAGTTTCGGTTGAAAACCACTTATTTTACAAACCCCATATTCGGAAACTATGCTTCATAAAGGACTTACATTTTTTACCCAAGTTTGAGAGTTATAGAAGAAAAATCACCTAAATTCAAAATATGACTTTTTTAACGATGCTGAAAAATTTTTTTAACAAGAATTAAACAGTATTTTTTACGGGAAATTTGATTATGTATACAGAATGTGAAATTGTGCATGAAATTTTGAAGTTTCGGTTCATATTAAAGCCTAACAACTATAACTGATAAAAAAGGCCAAAACTAGCCAAAAGATAACCTAAAATTCGTATATGATTTTTTCAAATATAATTCTTAAAAATAAAAAAATTTATGGGTTTTATAATAATAAATTTTCTTGAACTTCGACATCTTAAATATCATTTTTTATTACCTCGAAAAGTTTTCCATTTAAATATAATTTCAATCCACGAATCAAAGAATGTCAGATATTAACTGTTGTATCTTTAACTATCTTACGAAACCCGAATTAGGCTCCGTACAGAGCCAAAAACTTGTACATAAGTAAAAGACCAATGAAGGTGCTATATAGCCAAAAAGAAACAAAATCTAAAGGATACATTTTTTTTTTGGCTTTTCTGTTCATAATAAATGCACCATGTAAAATGCCAAATGAGTGTATATTATTAATTCGTTGAGCTGTTTGAATAAGTTTTCATTGTTTATTTTAATTTTGATTTTAATAAACTGCAGGAAACTATTACAAAGTTTTTATTATCGGGTGTACAAATAAGTTTTAAGGACGCACAAGAGATGGCGTAACTAGTATTAAATCGCATCGGAAAAATCTTGTTATTATATTCATCATTTCGCTAAATACTTTCTTTGAGCTCTAACCATGTCAATCTTTGTGCCAACAAAACACAATTTGAAAAGAAAAAAAAAAAGAAAAGAAATAAAAAGTACAGCTGATGGACGTCGATTGATTTATGAGGCATAGGGAGAACCCCATCTCCATCAATAAAAACACCATCTCCATCAATTTTGACACCAGCGAAGAAGAACGCGGAAAAGAACACGTGACAAAGGATCCGAGACAAAGGAGACATTTTTGAACAAAGACTCATGTTAAGTTCAAAAAGAGCTTGCTGAACCTCAACAAGCTATTTCAAACTGTGCCAAGGATATAGGTCTAGTGCAAAGCCAAGAAATTGGGCTCTGTATGAACTCAAGCCAAGAGACGTCGAGGGGTGACGTTCGTCAAGTGCAAACTACTGCTCCAAAGGAAAAATCAGAAGAGATTTTTGCATCGAATAGTGACGCGGGAGAAAAGGTAGACCCACTATGACAACCCAAAGTGCAGAAAATCATAGGGTAAGCCGACCATGCACCAACTTCAATGGCCAAACCGAATATTCACGGCAAGAAGCTAGTGCTGTCACCCCTACCATATGAGTCGTCGTTGACAGTTATCGTCGTCGTCTTCTATCGTCATCTTGAAATTGGCACCACCGAAGTCATTATCGATAAATTTTGACAGCTGACGACGAGTATGCGGTACTCGCCAAGTCCTTTTGAAGAACATGTCGTGTCGATAGGACTCAATACTACTCGTTGAGATTTTCCTGAACGAGTTGCAACAACTTGAAGCAAAGTGTTTGGTTTTTTTCATTGTTTCTTGTGAATTTTTGAATTACTTTGATTGAAAATGGGGGAAAAAAAATTAAAAATAACAAACGTTCGTCAGTTTGAACATCTGGTGCGCGAGATGGAGAAGAATAAGTTATCAAAATATTAAAGTTATAAAACACACTTGTAATTTGGCAGGTTAAATATATTCGATATTTGCCTTATTATTTTTCTTTCTAAAATAAGGCTTTTTTTCTGTTCTTCATCACTTGAATCACTAGAACTTGTATCCGATATGAAATACATGATTATTAAATGAAAATTTAATTAAATGAATAATATTTTAATACAAAATTTCTTGTAGTTTGGCAGTTCAAATTATCGATAAAAAGTCGTCTCGTCTTGTCATTGGATGAAACGACGTAGCGAGTGCCAATTTAGCATTGAGGTGACGACAACGTCAATAACAAGTGACAAGTGACAACGAAAACGAGTCGACGACGACTTTGACAACGACTCATATGGTAGGGGTGATTAACTGATAAAAAGTTACTCATACGCCTCAGTGTAAAACAAATACTTTGTAGGCATTACAATGCCTTCAGGGGGTCTTCTCATTGAGCAACTTTTTTTTTTCAACTTTTTTTTTTTGCATTTATTTATAGCTTGGGTAGTTGTGAATATGCCCCTAAAAGGATTTTTAGAAATTCTAAATACTTTAGAAGATACAGCCTTTTTTGTGAAGCAAGGTCTGATGGACAAGAAGGTGATGGAGGTAATAAAACCAGCTTACGAAGCGCTGTCGGCAGATAATTTGCTTGAAAGATGCCTTGGATCTGAAACTCAGAATTCCAATGAGTCCTACAATTCTGTTCTTTGGTCACTTTCGCCCAAACACATCAACTCAGGCGCACGCACCATCGAAGTGGCCAATTTCATTGCAACGTGCCTCTTCAACGACGGTTTTATACCCATACTTAAAATTATGGGTTTGATGGGTATTGCGATTGGCAAAAACGCATACGAATACGCACTATCTCGCAATGAAGACAGATTGAACCGATCAGAGACTCGAGCTGCGGCATCATCAAAAGCTGGCAGAACGGCTCGCAGAGCAGAGAGGGCAGCAGAAAGCAGTTTCTACGAAAAAGAGGAAGCTGGCCTGTATGGAGCTGGCATCGCCGACTAATATTTGTAAGTAAAAATTGTCAGCTCTTTAAAACTTCATTTAAACATTTTTGATTTTTTTTTTTTTTTTCCCAAAAAAATTACTTCAAACTTTAAACGCGTTTATCTCGAACCCACGTTTTTCGAACTGGCGGCCATGATATCTCCAGTTCAACTGAACCGATTTTCATGAAACAAAATGGAAACGACGCAGAATTGTCACCATTCTCGGGTGAACCTCGACCATAATTTTAAAAAATTTTTTACTATTTTTTTTTACACTAAACTAAAAAAAAAAACCCGAAATTGAAATTTTTTTTTGAATGGCCGCCATTTTGTCAAAAAAAATCACAAAATTAAGCTTGAGGTTTACCCGAGAATTATATCTATACTGATTATAATACCGTTTTTTTTTCATTTCAGACGCTCCGGAGACCCGGAATCGTGGCCGCCGTGACGACACCTTTTTTTTTCACCACCAACTTTGAAGTCTCATTACTTTTTGAACAGCCCACGTATCGAGGCAAAACAATTTTTTTATTTACTTTGAACCTTTCGTAATACAATAAATAAAAACAGTTTTCAATTATTCTTTGCGTTTTCAAATAAGAATTTTTTTAAAAAGGGTCCAAAAAACGGGTTTTGAATGAGAAGACCGCCTTCAACTTACCTTATGACATATGTGACATTTGTATATGCTACATTTAAATTGAAAATGTACTTGTGACTGCTATTTAATTTGTGCTTGTGTTTGTAAAAATGTCTTCTAATTGATTCGTTTCTTCGAATCTAATACAACGTTTGAAGTCACATAAAATTCAGTTTAGAAGTGCATTGCAACTGTTAATCTGCAAGGTTGTTATTGTTCTTTTATTTAACAATATTGCTGTCACCATTAACATGTCATTTGTATTTTTCTTTCTATTACTTTTTGTCTCTTTCATTAATTTTATTGTTCTGTAATAAAGTCAAAGAAATGAACAAGTTAGAGATTGTTTTGTCAGGATCTTCTCTATCTTTGCTTTGGTTAACATTTTTTTCATTATTCACTGTCACACACAAAAACTGGCATCCCTTTTACACTTCAACGCTTATGTTTTCTCTTCTGTTGTCAGCATTTATTTAATGGCTATAGGGCGAAGTTGTTGAAAGCTCAACAAAGTAATTTTAAAATGTGCGTTACTGATCACAGTGTTGCTGCTAGGACAAGAGCGGGAATATAAGCTTTTTTAAAAAAGTGAAAAAAATTGTGAAACTTACAATGCCAGTTTTATGTGTATAAAAATAGGTAGAATGACAGACAAATAGTTTAAATATCAGAAATATAAGAAATAGTAAATAGGAATAAAACTCGTAAACAAATTCACAGAGCTATTAATTTAAAAGAGTCCCTTTTAAAGTTCTTCTTAAACGTTTTTCTTAAATTCAAATTAGTATAGTCTACAAAATGATTACTTATTTTACTTGCTTGCTGTCAACAATAATTTTTGGCTTAAGCAAAACAATTTTAAGATTAAAATTTTACAATTCTTTACAATACACATAAACCCATGGTATATGCCAGCGTTTTGGATAAAATATCGTGAACTAAAAGTTCGTAAGTTCGTTTTGATTAAAATTCTTTCGAACTGAGAAATGAAAGTCAATTAAAGCAAACACTACAGCTATTCAAAAGAAACAGCATCAGCAGTAACAACAACGACAAACCGGAGAACAACTAAACTATGTCAATGGAACATATTTGCACTTGACTGAAGCTTAAAGTTTGGTTATAAAAACTTTTTGGCTTTGCAGTATGCAGCTACCTTATTTTGGCAAGCCCTCACCTGCAGTTTTGTCAGCATCAAGTTAAGCAACAACTTTCGACCGAAGATGCAAAAATAAACAATTTTATGCAAATTAAAAGCGTTTGTTTTCTAAGAAATTTATTCTGAATATTTTGCTCTTTACCAAAAATGAGAAACTCTTCATTCAGTTAATGTTGTGATGGTGTGTTTTGTTCTTATATTAATTTAATATAAGGACGAAATATGTTGGTTAATTACACGCAAACAACTCTCGTTCGAAATACGTTTAAAGTATATTTTTGGAAACAAGGATTTAAAGTTGTGGTGCGACAACCGCATAAATGAATTGTGTATGCATGTATTCATAGTTTTAATATTAAAATGATGAAGTTACAATTTAAGTTACACGTTAAAATATACATTAAAATAAAATACATTTTATTTTTAATAATTTTACATTCTATGGTTCATGGAACTAGAAGCGAATGCAGTCATATTAACCCTTTTAACAAGTGAATATTTTAGTTTAAAATAAATATAAATTTTTTTTTTTTAAATTACAATGTGTTGAATGAAGGTTCTCTCAAGCGTACTATGTGAAAGATTAAAGCCGATTACAAAAACACTGATTGAACCTTATCAGTGTGGCTTTCGACCTGGTAAGTCCACCATAGACCAGATTTTCACGCTACGACAAATCCTGGAGAAAACCCACGAAAATCAAATTGACACACACCATCTCTTTGTCGATTTTAAAGCTGCGTTCGATAGCCCGAGAAGGGATTGCCTATACGCAACAATGTCTGAGTTCGGTATACCTGCAAAGTTGATTAGACTTTGCAGAATGACGTTGAGCAACACACGCAGCTCCGTCAAGGTAGGAAATGACCTCTCCGAAACCTTCAATACCGAAAAAGGTTTCAGGCAAGGCGATCCACTGTCTTGCGATCTCTTTAACATCATCATGGAGGGGATCGTACGAAAGGCCGGTGTGCATCGTAATGGCACCATTTTCTACAAAGGCGTCCAGCTCCTTGCGTACGGTGATGATATTGATATTGTCGGCAGAACCAAGAGAGATGTTACCGCTGCTTTCGCCGATATCGAAAAGGAATCAGCCAAAGTGGGTTTGACGATAAATGAGGGCAAAACAAAATATATGCTGTCTACAAACAAGGGAGCTCGGCGTTTAGACTCCCACGTTTCATCCGGCAGCTATAACTTTGAAGTAGTCAAGGAGTTCGTTTACCTTGGCACCGCCATTAATACCAAAAACGAAATCAGCCTGGAGATAAAGCGAAGAACAATAATTGCTAATAGGTGCTACTACGGGCTTAGTAAGCAACTAAGTTCCAGGGCCCTCTCTCGATCGACAAAACTAACACTCTACAAGACGCTCGTTCTACCTGTGCTGCTTTATGGCGCTGAGGCATGGGTAGTTTCGCAAACTGACGCAGCCGCTCTGGGGGTGTTCGAGAGAAAAGTTCTTCGCAAAATCTTCGGTCCTGTTCGAGTCGGCGATGACTATCGCATCCGAATGAACCACGAGCTGTATGAGCTCTACGATGACATTGACGTAGTTCGGCGTATAACTGTGCAGCGACTACGCTGGCTGGGTCATGTCCATCGTATGAACGACGAAGCTCCAGCGAAAAAGGTGCTCGAGGCGAGGGTCGCTGGTCAACGACGACGAGGGAGACCATGCCTCCGATGGATGGACCAGGCTGAGGAAGCCCTAACCGCACTTGGTATATCCGATTGGAGAAGGCGCGCGCAAAGCAGAGGCGCCTGGCGAGAGCTGATGAGGTCGGTTGAAACCCGGACACGGGTTGTTACGACCAACTAAGTAAGTAAGTAATGTGTTGAATGAGAATTAAATGTGGAGAGAGCCTTATAAATTTATCAAGTAAAAGTGTTTTACAAATAAGTGATTCTATTTGAGTAAGATGATATGCAAAAAGCCACATTTTACTTCTTCAAGGAAGACACAATTGCTTTGAAGATTTCGCAAGTTGTAAGGTAGACATTTGTAGAGTCTGGGCGCCACACTTGCGTATGCGGTGGAACATACGCTTTGCGTAGTTTGTTAACTCTTAGATTATAGTTCTGCTCGTTCTTCTGATCAAATAGCCACTATTAAAATAAACTTTCTATAATCAATCATTCTGTTTCACGTAACACATATATAATGAGATACATCTGTTTTATCGGTTTAATAAATGATTGCCCTGGTTTTTCATCTATCACCTAATACACAGTGACTTAGGTATGGTGGGAAAAGGAGCTATATCCCCCCATTACCCATTGATAGATTTAAAAAGTATGCTTTTAAATAAATTCAAGATGATGAGGCAAATGCCAAAATATTAGAAAATAGACCTTTTATATTATCTAGCTAGTATATTTACTAACAGGCCACAGTGGTCCGCGGCTTCGCCACGGACGGGTTTTCTTTATCAATAAAGAGCGCTTACACGTTTTTGTTTCTCTTTGAACGAGTGTAGGCAGAGAATTTCATTTAAAATTCTAAGCACGCTAAAGATGGTTACTGAATGGCCTTAAGGGCGCGTTTATAGTGAGCATTTATGCTGAAGATTATTGTTGGAAAACGCTTCAAGTATAATCATAAGCATATGAAGAAAGCTAAAGCTTGAACTTGGCTTACTTATTATTTGGTCTTCAGTGTATTTTGGGCGCTCTCACAGTTTGTATTTTAATTTTACTGCTTATGTTTTAACATTCTGTATTTTTTAAGATGACTTTCGACTCTTATTTCTTCAATTTCGTTTATTCACATAATTTACGTAGGTTTTGTTTTTTTTTTTGATCATTTTTGTGCATAACTTTCAATCGTTGCTGTTGTTGTTTCGTTTTGTGGTGGCCTTCAAAATAGATTTCTGCACTGGCTTCTTCGGATTCACTTGTTTACATATTTTTCACATTTTTTTGCTTAACTTTTAACTAAATTTTAGTTTGTTTTTCAAGTTCCTTTTAACGTATTTGTTATTGTATCGATCATTTGTAATTGTTTGGAGCATTTGTTATTAACCATCATGTTGTGCCTGGAGTTAAGGGAGTATTCCTGGTTGGCTGAAGGCTGTTTTTGGACCCTTTTTGAAAAACTTCTCATATGAAAACGCAAAGAGTTAATAAAATTCTGTTTTTTTTTATTGCATTAAGAACATATTGAATTAAATAAAAATTTGTTTTTCCTTTGTACGAGGGCTGTTCAAAAAGTTGTCGGCCTTCAAAGTTTGGCGTCGAAAAAAAGGCTTCCCGGATAACTCGACTTCGGATCATCAGAAATGGAAAAAGTAAACGGCGTTAGATTCAGTACAGATGTGATTCTGAGCCCTACCTCAATTATAATTTTGCGATTATTTTTTACAAAATGGCGGTTATTGAAAAACGAAAAACCGATTTTGGGTCTTTTTTTTTGTAGTTTAGTGTAAAAAAAATGGTAAAAAAATGTTTAAAATTGTGATTGACATAGGAGCTAGAATGGTGACAGTTTTGCGTCGATTGCACTTTGTTTCATCAATATCGGTTTAGAACTACGGGCACAATGTGGGCCGCAAGCTCGAAAAACGTGCTTTTGAGATAAACGCGTTTAAGTTTGAAGTTCTTTTTTTGCATCAAAAAAATTGAAATGAAAAATTTAAATTTCAATGAAATTTTAGACAATTCTGCGTCGATTGCACTTAGTATCATCAAAATCGGTTCTGTAGAAACGGAGAAAAGTGACTTCGAAGCTCAAAAACTTTTAGGCAATTTAGGAAAATTTTAGGCAATACAACAATTTTTTTTGTGAAATGAAGACTAAACGGCTCTTTGTGCTCTTCGGGCAGTTCTAACTTCTTTTGCTACGGCCAGAGCTCTGGCTTTGGACCTTTTCAAACGTTCTTCGTTCCGAGACATGGCGAAATCATATGTGACGTTGCCAATCGGGATGCCTATTAGGTTCATTATTTGAGGTATTGGCAAAAAACCTTCGTTAAATATGACAGTTGCAATATAATTGGCAAATCTCACAATAGTGACTGTCCCCATCTCTTTCGTGTTGGTTACCACGAAACTGGCGTTTCAAGGGACGAGTTTTTCGATTGCTACCAGTGCTTCTTTTATTTTTATTTCTATTACTTTTTCTATCCATTGTCTTTAGCACAAACAAAAATCTATTGTCTTTATCAAAACTGTACTTTTCAAAACTGTATGCGCGCGCACGTCCGGTTTATAACTCAATTCAAAGTGAACTAAACGCTGCAAATATTCAAATACCTAAGCTCTAAAATGTGTATTAATTTATTTTTAAAATGCATATACAAACAAGTTATTACCTACTAAGGAACGCGTTGAACGAAATTCGGTGGTTGCTTTAAGCCGTTGCATTCAAAAAATAGCCAATTTAAGCAAATCGCATTTTGGCGAAAACATTGCTGGACAAAAGAGGTCATATTTCCTAAAGTATTTCGAATTTCAAAATCAGGACGATATTCTCAAATATCCAGGCTATAAAAATATGAAAAAAAAATCGAACAAAAATTTTTGCCGACCAGGAATACTCCCTTAAGAGATAATAATATAAAATTCTATCGCTATTTGCTTCTTTCTTCTTTTCCTTCTCCACACTTCTAAACATTTTTATTAAATACGCAAAATTTAATATGCAAGCAATAAGAGTGCACTATGACCACAATAAGCTCAAAACAGCTGCTTTAGGCGAAAGCCCAAATAAGCTTCAGCATAAGCGTTCATTATAAGCCCGCCCAAATAAATTCAATACATGTCAAGCAAAATGAAAAGCATTTCTTCTTACGTTTTTTTTTTTCATAAAAAACTCTTTTAAGACTCATATAAATGTTCTAACTGAGCAAAAAAAGAGAAGAGTAGAGAGCAACATGGAGTATACTGAAATTGTCGTAACACCATCGCGTAAAAAGAAAATGATCAAGCATTGGGTGGCATCGAGGATGATTTAATAAAAAACTTTACACTTTAATAGGAAATAAGAAAATACCCCTTTACTGTGCTGTAGCACAAGTATGACATTTTAAAACATATTTCAGTATAATCGGCCCAGTACTTTTGGAGTTTACTTGGAATTAAAATAGTGTAGATATTAGGCCGGGTCGATTTGTGGGGAGACAAAAAAATCGCCTTTTGCTCTGTGAAAATCGTATTCTAGGAATCAAAATAAGAAACTTTGCCGAAGGAACCATACCTCTAAAACGAATTCCGCGAATTAAAAAAACATAGCCATTCCGCTGATTTTTTCATGTAAAGTGCCAAAACTGGTGATTTTTTGAAATGTTTGTATGGGGAACCCCACAGGGGCGTTCAAGGGGGTGTGCCACTGGCATGGGTGGGTCAAGCCTCCAAAGTTAGTGGGGGTCGGTCATACATTTGGACTCGATTGGAGCACTCTAAATGGGTCAAAGTGGGATTTTTCAAAATTTGCCCCTACCCAAAAGTTCGACCCAAATTGGGGGACATCAGAATTCGTTTTAGAGGTATGGTTCCTTCGGCAAAGTTTCTTATTTTGATCCCTAGAATACGATTTTCACAGAGCATTTAGCGATTTTTAAATCGACCCGCCCTAATAGATATAGATAGGTAAATTTAAAAATAAGCGGATCTTGTCTGTTTTTGGTTCTTTCAGCCATTTATAAAGTGTTTTTGTATAATCTGCCGAAAATATAAGACATAAATATAAAATGTCATATAATTTCGGCAGATTAATCAATTCAACTCTTATAATTTTTCAGGCTTCGGTTTTTTGAATAAATATTTAAGGTTAGGATTAATAGACCGCCAGAACTTTGAATCATATATCAAACAAAGTTCATATAATTTGGTATGTCAGAAAATTCAGTTTGAAGTTGTGAGAGCGATATTTTGTCGTTGGAGTATCGAGTTACCGAAGTGTGGCAAAAATGTTACTGTTTTAAATTCAATACTGTTGCAGTTGCTTTTTTACATAAAATTACGTAAAGTTTTATCTATGACCAGGAAAGAATAAAAACCTAAAATACTAAAATAGTGTTTTTAAAGAACATTTCTACACCACTTTTGTAGTCACTCCTATAAAAAAATAAACGAAATGGCCATTTCAGCCCTTGAAAGGACTTTGACCGAGCTTCTTATTATCAATTGTGTTGTACGTGTTGTTAAATGTTTGAACAAAAATGATCGAGAACTGGACCTAAATATATGCCGACTCCGAACGGTTTATATACTCAAGAAGTTTTTCATGGCAGTTTTTACTCTCTGAGGTTTGCCATTGTCTGCAGAGAGGTGACGGCCGAATAAAAAATTAATTCAATTGAAAAACTTTCTGTCAGGTGGGAATTGAACCAAGGGTCTCTGGCGTATGAGCCACGCACTCTAACTAATTCGCCACGGCTGCCAACTATTAAATCCATGCCTATGCCAAATATTAAATCCATGGTGCAGATATTCACTAAAATAAAGAATTAAAATTAAAGTTCCACGCCACCTGCTTAATTCCGCCCAATTTTCTAGACTACGTACTGCCCATTTTTCCAAACAATACATGTGAAAAATTAATTGAAGTCAGAAAAACGGTGTAGATGAAATCCAATTAAAATTAAAGTGCCATGCCCCCTATCTACTTCCGCCCAAATTTTCATACTTCTCATTTCATACTTCACATCATTCTTCTCATTCTCATTATTCCAAGAAATATATTTTAAAAATTTGGTTAAAGTTGGACAAACGCTGTAGAAGCTCGTTTTAAATTAAAAATTGATTAAAATCGGACATACGTTGTAAAGAGAGTTCGATAAGAATAAAATTGAAACACCCCTTGTCTAATCCCACCACGATTTATAGACTTAAAACTTGTCATTGTATTTACTAAAGAATAAATTTGCGAAATTTGGTTGAAATGCGGAGAAACTGTGTGGATGAAGCTAGTTTAAAATTAAAGTGCCACGCCCGTTGTCTAGTACCGCCAAGTTTTATAAACTGCTCAAAGACTGCTCAAATTACCAAAGATTATGTGTGCAAAATTTGGTTGAAGTCAGATACACAAAAGTGTAACAAAAGTTCGATTAAAAGTAAAATACCACACCCACTTTTCTAGTCTGAGAACTCCACATTATACTGAAGAATACATGTATGGGTTCGATAAACGATGTGGGTGAAATTTGGGTACATACAAACACGAAACGAAATTTGACGAAAGATTTACGAAAAATTTTATATTTTGATGACGTCACTTTATATGGGAGGTAGGTGTGGCTTAGATTCGATTTTGCCAAATATCATAGAGATGCTTCATGTTATATATTAAAGCTTATGTGCAAAATTTCAAGATATGTCTTTAATTTTTGTGGATTTTTAAGAGATTTTTACTTTAAAATAAAAGCATATAAAGATTTTATATGGGAAGTAGGCGTGGTTTTCATCCGAGTTTTCCAAATGTCATAGAAATGGTTTATGCTAAATATCGAAGTTTATGTGCAAAATTTGAAAACATTTCTCTAATTTTTGCAGAGCTTAAGAGATTTTACGTTTTAAATAAAGCCAATTTGTATGGGTGGTAGGCGTAGTTTTCATCCGATTTTGCTATTATATATTTTTGATATTATATATCAAAGCCAATGTGCAAACTTCCAAGACATTACTGTAATTTAAGCAGATTTTTAAGATATGTTACGGTAAATATAAAGTCACTTTGTATGGGAGGTATGCGTGGTTTTTTACCGATTGTTCCAAATTTCAAAGTTAGAATTTATATTGAAAATCAAAGCTTACGTGCAAAATTTGAAGGCATTTCTTTAATTTTTGTGGATTTTTAAGAAATTTCAGGGCTAAAATAAAGTCACTTTGTATGGGAACTAGGCATGGTTTTCATCAGATTTGGCTTGTTCTAGAGCTTGATCTTCATTTTTTAGAAAGCAGCTTATACTTTGAATTTCTTCGCGATAAATTCAAAATTACGGCTGTAATCGTGATTACAGATGGACAGACAGACGGACACACGGAAATCGACTCAGGTGGTGATGCTGATCAAAAATATATATAGTATTCTATACCTGCCACGCCTCCTTATTAGCGTTGCAAACAGAATGACAAAGTTAATATACCTTTTACGCAGCACCCAACGCGTGCTGACTAACAAGCGTCAGGTAGAATCCACTTCCAGCAACTTACTTTGCCGATTGGATGATGTACTTCTCCATAATTGTTTTTTTTTTTTTTTTTGTTTACTGAACTCTCAAACCAGGTGCTGACACTGACAATAATTGAGGGCAAATGATCCAAAAATAAATTTGTAAACAAAAGTGCTATCTGTGAATATGTATGTAAACATACGAGTACACACCTGTTGCTATTGAAGCGATTTTTGCTATCAATTTAATTAAGGGAGGTTTTAGGCGAAAGCGGTTAAAATTCATGCAATTTTTAGAAGATGTTTTCTAAAATCGTTTATTATATACAGGCATGTTCTAAAATCCTATTTATATCGGAATCGAAATTAATTTCAATAAAATGTTATTGGAAATAAATCCGATTTCGACGTGAATCGAATTTCAGAACATGCCTGCTATATACAAAAAATTCCGTTTGCATGTTAATTTAACTTCAGTAAAATTTTTTTTTATACTTTTTTATAAATAAATACGGCGCTGAAGTTGATGTCCTTCAAAAAAGGTGAAAATTAGGCCACAAAAATGCGTTCTAAAATAGGTCCCTGAATGCACGCCTTTTACCAAAATGAAATGAAATTTCCAAAATTTGGAAAATTATGATGCTTAGAAGAAAATCGAAAAATTTACGTTATTTTTGACATAGACAAACTTTTTTAAAGACGCTCATTTTCGTAAAAGGTGTGTAGAATTACATCGCAAACAGGTAAAAAAAAAAAATTAAATTAAAATTGGTCGATTAGTTTGTTTGCAATAGTGTGGCCCGTTTTGAAAAAGTATGTTTCTAGAAAAACGCATTTAAAGCATCTACTTACTGCGCAGCGGCCGCCACTATTCATTCAATTAATGCTTTCTTTAATTTTACATCTAATGCTTAAAAGGTAACGCTTCCACCGGCAGCCCCAACGAATGCACCCTGGTTGTTTTTACCTTTGAACATATCGTCAGATAAATAATGAATTTTTTTCGTACTTTTTACAGTTTGTTTATTAAGCGCCTTACGCTTAACATAGAACATGAGTTCAATTCCCAGCACCACCAGCATATTTTGTTGTTACTGCATTAAAGCTATATATATATTTTGATGCATATCTTCACATCAGCTTTAGATAGTTTTAAAAAAATCACGTTTAAGAAAACATTGCTATTAAAAGAGTCAAAAAAAAAAAAATTCTTTTGAATTTCTGTTTACTAACATATATAAAGACGCAGGCTAATTTAATTTTGGACAAGTCGAATAAAATGCTTTTCTACTTTTTATATCGTTTGCTTAAAAATAGTTTGTTACCAACTGCAATCTTGGCCATCATACCATTTCACACTAAATATCATACAAACTGTTATCTTTTGATAAAAATAATAAATATAATAAAAGAAAATCTAATCTTAATTGTTGTTATAATATTGATTTTTTTTTAACTCCTCAGCATTGCACAGAGAAAACAAAATCACACGTGTATCTTACCTATATAACGAAAGTAAGAATACATTTGTTTAAGTCGTCTTGTGGCAATTGAAGTGTGAACATTAATTTGTAGAATCGAGAAGTATGGAACGTTGGCAAAGTAAGGTGGCTGTTGTAACTGGCGCTAGTGCAGGTATTGGTGCGGCAATTGCAAAGGATTTCATTGCCGCTGGGCTGATCGTTGTAGGCTTGGCGCGGCGTCAGCACGCTATCGAGGAGTTCAGGAATCAATTTACTGCGGAGCAACAAAATAGATTGCATGCCATAAAGTGCGATGTTTCGCAGCTAGAGTCGGTCAATGAGGCCTTTGATTGGATTGAAAAGAATCTGGGTGGCATTGATATATTAGTAAATAGTGCCGGATTTTTTCAGCCTGGCCAACTTTGCACCATGGATGTTCAACTTATTCAAAATGTGTTGCAGACCCATGTTATGGGAGCGCTATACTGCACCCAGCGTGCCTTTAAATCAATGAAAGAGCGTCAGTTCGATGGTCATGTTATACTGATAAACAGCATTTATGGCACCAGAGTTGGTATGTATGTACCTCCAAATATGCCTAATCATAATATGAATACAGCTGCAAAGCATGCACTCACCGCTATTAATGAGATCCTTCGTCAGGAATTCCACGCGCTTGGTACGAAAGTTAAAGTGACCGTAGGTTATTTTTGTTACAGTTAATTTATTTTTAATTTTCATTTATATTTTTGTGCAGAGTATTAGTCCGGGAGCCGTTGATACAGATATACTTTCTGAAGTAGCGAGAAATATGTTAAAGGACTGCATGCTAAAAACTGAGGATATCTCACAGTGCGTATTGTTTGCCATTTCTACACCTCCTCATGTGCAAATACATGAGATGATAGTTAAGCCGATTGGTGAAATGCTCTAGTATGGAGATAAAATATGCAGATCGGTATTGGAAAAAATGACATCATTACGAAAATAATTGACAGATTACTGACAAATAATCAGTTTCTCGAATAACCTGAAGACGATAATTTTTTTCAAATATTTTAAATAAATAAAATAAAAAACTGGTTAAAACCGATTAACCGGTTTTCAATAATATTGGAAAAGAATAAAAATTTTATGTAAGATGAATAACAAAAAAAAAAAAACAAATTTTTTAAAAAACAAGTAAAAATGCTGTAACTTTTTAAATAATACATTCAAGTTGAATTAATATTGCATTTTAATCAAAAATTACAGGTGCGTTGTTAGACATTCGAGAGAGCGAAGCTTTTTTGCAGTTGCATAGATTTGAGAATTTGATGGAAAACTTTGTCTGCAAATATTTTTGCAAATAAATAGTCCTGAAGCTGCAAAGCAGCTGTCGAACAATGTCGCGTGTCCATGGAAGCTGCTGCCAAAAGTAGGAGTTGAAAGAATTTGGTAAAACTTTATTTCTGAAAGGATGTTGACACGCAGATTTAGGAATAATTCGGCTTTTGAACCGGTTACTGCTTTGTTTTTGCTTTGCAGTCGAGTTATATTTTTAAGTTAATATATTCGAGTTAATAATAAATTTTAATTAAACTTTCAAGCGATTCATTTTATTTTTAAGCCGGCTATCGAATTTTCCAAAACAGTGATTTTTCGAACGAAACTTAATTTTTTAAGGATAATGACAGGTTGAAAAACACTTAAAAAATTTATGTTTTCAGATAAACAGATTAATGGAAGCGTCGGGTGCGGTACTTATTTGCGTATCTTACATTCCTCCGAATTCCGCAGATAAACTTTATATGGCATATGTTGATAACATCGTTGGCTTATCATTAAATAATGAGGACTGCTACTTTTGTGTATTAGGGGATTTCAACTTAAACTCGAATTGGCCGTATATTGGTGATGAAATTATTCTTACTTCATCTAATGTAAATAGTTGTAATGAAATTTATCTTAATTATGATAAATAAAGCAGAGTATGAGTATGAGTATGAGTATGAGTATGAGTATGAGTATGAGTATGAGTATGAGTATGAGTATGAGTATGAGTATGAGTATGAGTATGAGTATGAGTATGACTATGAGTATGAGTATGAGTATGAGTATGAGTATGAGTATGAGTATGAGTATGAGTATGAGTATGAGTATGAGTATGAGTATGAGTATGAGTATGAGTATGAGTATGAGTATGAGTATGAGTATGAGTATGAGTATGAGTATGAGTATGAGTATGAGTATGAGTATGAGTATGAGTGTGAGTATGAGTATGAGTATGAGTATGAGTATGAGTTCATACTCATGTATGAGTATGAGTATGAGTATGAGTATGAGTATGAGTATGAGTATGAGTATGAGTATGAGTATGAGTATGAGTATGAGTATGAGTATGAGTATGAGTATGAGTATGAGTATGAGCATGAGTATGAGTATGAGTATGAGTATGAGTATGAGTATGAGTATGAGTATGAGTATGAGTATGAGTATGAGTATGAGTATGAGTATGAGTATGAGTATGAGTATGAGTATGAGTATGAGTATGAGTATGAGTATGAGTATGAGTATGAGTATGAGTATGAGTATGAGTATGAGTATGAGTATGAGTATGAGTATGAGTATGAGTATGAGTATGAGTATAAGTATGAGTATGAGTATGAGTATGAGTATGAGTATGAGTATGAGTATCAGTATGAGTATGAGTATGAGTAAGAGTATGAAATTATAAAATTTCTCCAAAATTAACCCTTATATGGGCCAAATGCATGATTTAAATTACAATTTGGTTTCTTCTTTGCATTAGCATTTTTATTTTTGACTAGCTGAATACCCGTCTTAACTCGTGAGTTGATATAAATAATTTTCGATTACATACGTCGATTTAAAAAAACTTTTCACAAACTTTAGAAGGAATTTTGTGTGCATTTTTCAAACCGGTAACTTTGGCGAAATGAGCAAAATGTAGCTTCAACATCTGAAAATTATGAGAAAAGCTTAGGGAAATCGTGATTTGTGAGTGCGTGCCGCCAATCGCTTCCAAAAATATCTTTTCAAGTTTTATATTGTATTCGATAGATTGCACATTTTTAAAAAACATCAGATCAAAAACGAATTTTTGCCAATTCGCAAGGAAACTGAACAAAAATTAAATAAGCATTGAAAATAGAGATTGCAGTGGCAACAACTCCAACTTATGACGCAACTGACTTGCGCATATTTTGATGCGTACTAAAATACCACAGAATTCGGCATCAGCTATCCTGATATGCGAAAAAATAAGTTTGGATATAAATACACATAAAGAAAAAAAGAAGATATATATCACTCATTGCGCTTTGCTGCGTCTTACCGTCTTTTGTAGTACAGCGCCCTCTGGTGTTCAAGATATAGCAAAATACATAGCACCAAAAGACTCACTGCACCCGAAAACCACTTATAAAAGTCATACATATCGGATGAGTTGTTTTGAGTTTCTTGCGGTATTTGTACAACAGCGCCCTTTGGTTTTCGAGATAGAATAAAAAAATAACGCCAAAGCCCTTTCCATACTCTATAATAAAATCCAATATATCCGATATACAAATTTTTATCTAAATCGGATGAGCGGTTTTTGAGTGTTTCAGGATTTCTTAAGTGATTTGTACTACACCACCATCTGGTGTTTAAGATAGCGCAGAAAAAAGTCCAAGATACCCACCGTATCCGAAAACTCCTATGTAAAAATTTTCACGCAAATCGGATGTACAGCTAGGAGTTTTTCGAGATTTTTAAAACATTTGTACTGCAGTGCCCTTTGATGTTCAATATAGAACAAAATAGATAAGTCGTAAAAACTACCGTACCCGAAAACCCCTAAAGACAAATTTTCATGTAAATCGGATGAATGGTTTCGGAGACAAACTATAAAAACAAAATTCGTGAAAACGAGTCGCAGCGCCACCTACCGGGTCCAATTGCAAATCTGAACCATCCAGGGATCCATTTAAACACACACAAAAAATTTCATCAAAATCGGTGCAGCCGTTCAGGAACAGTTTAATAACATGCACACGTACAAATTGTACAACAGCGCCCTCTAGTTTTCGAAACAGAGCAAAAGAGAGAACGCCAAAACAGTTGCCCTGCACGAAAATCCTTTAGTAATATTTTTCATCCAAATCGGATGAGCGGATTTCTACTTTTTCACGATTTCTTAAGCGATTTGTACTACAGCGCCCTCTGGTGTTCGATATAGTACAAAAAATATATACTATATCGAACACCAGAGGGTCCAAAAAGTCCAAACAGTCACCATATTAGAAACCCCTATTTAACAATTTTCATGAAAATCGGATAAACAGCTTAGAAATTTTTTAAAATATTTTCACACAGCGCCCTCTGGTGTTCAAGATAGAATAAAATAGATAAGTCATAAAAACTCACCATATCCGAAAACCTCTATACACAAATTTGCATGCAAATCGGTCGAACGGTTTCATAGATAAACTATAAAAACAAAATGCCTTAAACACGATCGCAGCGCCATCTACCGGGTCCAATTGTGAATCTGAACCATCCAGGGATTCACTCACACACAAAAAATTTCATCAAAATCAGTACAGCCGTTAAGGGACAGTTTAATAACATACACACGTACAAATTAGACAACAGCGCCCTCTAGTTTCGAGAAAGAGCAAAAAAGATAGTACCAGAACCCTTGCCGTACTCGAAAATCGCTATTTACAAATTTTTATCCAAATCGAATGAGCAGTTTTGGAGTTTTTCACGATTTTCACGATTTCCTAATATTTGTACTGAAGCGCCCTCTGGTTTTCAAGATAGCACAAAAAAAAAATATGTCCGAAACACTCACCGTATCAGAAAACCCCTATTTACCAATTTTCATGCAATTCGAATGCACGGCTTGGGAGTTTTTCAAGGTTTTTCAAAATATTTCTACTACAGCGGATTCGGATGTGTTCAAGATAGAACCAAGTAAAAAGTCGTAAAAACTCACCGTATCCGAAAACCTCTACATACAAATTTTCATGCAAATCGGATGAACGGTTTTTGACTTTTTCGACGGTTTTTAAAATATGTGTACTGCAGCGCCCTCTGGTGTTCAAGATAGAACAAAGTATATAAGCTATAAAAACTCACCGTTTCCGAAAACCTCTATATACCAATTTTCATGTAAATCGGATAAATGGCTTAGGAGTTTTCCGATTTTTTTAAAATATTTGTACTACAACGCCCTCTGGTGTTCAAGATAGCACAAAAAAGGTAATTTCAAAACACTCACCGTATCATAAAACCCCTATATTCCAAATTTCATCCAAATCGGATGCTCGGCTTACGAGTTTTTCGAGGTTTTTCAAAATATTTGTACTACAGCGCCCTCTGATGTTCAAGATGGAAGAGAGTAGATAAGTCAAAAAACTCAGCGTGTCCGAGAACTTCTCGATACAAATTTTCATGCAAATCGGATGAACGGTTTCGGAGATAAGCTGAAAAAACGGAAGACTGGATTTCGATCGCAGCGCCCCCTACCGAGTCCAACCTTTTTTACTAGATAAAAAGTAGCCTATGTTATGACCGGGGATGTAAGGAACTTAGATACCAAATTTAATTTAAATCCATCCAGTGGTTTTCTCGTGATGCTTTAACAGACAGACAGACAGACAGACAGACAGACAGACAGACAGACAGACAAACAAAAATTTTAAAAATGCGATTTTCGGACTCAGCGTCATTCAAAACGTCCATCACAAAAAGAATTTCAAAAAAATATTCAATGTACAGATTTTTTTTTTTTACAATTTTATATATATAAAGATTGAGTAAAGATATTTTCAATCAATTTTACTTTCCTCTTCAGCAGTCCAAAACTTATTAACTTTCTTTGCCAAAAATTTGCTTCCATAAGTCTTTGAATACTTTTGAAAGTATCAGTGACACTTTATTTCAACCTTTAATTGTTTTATTTTCGTTTTGTTAAAAAACTTATTACTACTACCCGTTTTACGCCACAACTTCTGAACCCTTCAAGAGCACAACTAAATTTTAAATCGTTCGCAAAGAATGGAATTTTTAAAAAATAAAATGAAAATAATGAAAATAAGAAAATATTATAGCCTCTGTGACTGACATGGTATTAAACTTAAAAAAATTAGAAATGGGCCAATTTAGTGCAATTTTTCGTAGTTTCCCTTAAAAAAGACAAAATAACATTTTTAATGATAACCTATTTACGAAAATCGCATTCAAATTGACTTAGCTACGTTGTCACAAAATAGACCATATTTTAACATTCGCATGACTGAAAATTTTTAAAACCTCAAACTCCGGATTTCATTTTTAAACACTTAATTAATCTGAAAACAAAATTTGAGTGAAATCGGAGATGGTCAGTGCAACTGATATTACACTTCAATATGAAATGGGCGCACAAATAAAAAATACTATATATACATGGATTTTGACGATTAAGTGGATTTTGTCGTTTAAGTAATGTACTTAACGAATAATTATGATAAGTACAAAAACAATTAATTTAACATTTTTCGGTTAGCTATTTTGGCTGTTTTTTTTGGCCAAGGTGATTTTTGGGAGCTCGTAATTCAAAGACAACCTGGATTAGGGACTCAAACCCAACATACTGTAGTTGAAATGTGCGACATAGGGTGTCCCAAAAGTCATTGACATTTGCATTTTTTGATAAAATGCAATGTTTTGTTAAAATGTCTGTGCGTTTTTATTGAAGTATAAAATAGAGATGTGGAGGTTATTGATTATATATAAAATTTTTCAAATGGCTTCACGTTTTTTGCACACACGAGAGCTTTTCGTGAAATTTTCCATGACATTCTGGTATAATTGATTTAATTGCTGCAGTGGCCAGTTAGATTTTCGATTTTGTCCGAGCGTGAGGAGCGTGGATGACCGCTCTTTTTTGCGTCCACAACAGAGCCACTGGACTCAAATTTGTTGATGAAGTTGAGCACAGTGTTGCGAGATGATGCATGGGTTATGATGACCGAGGAATGTGAGGGTTTTGCGAACCGTCTCTGTAAAGTTTTCACTATTTTTGTAGTGAATTTTAACAATTTGTAAGCGTTGCTCGACTGTGAATTTCTTCACGACTTATGCTTCATGCTTGCTGTTGATAGCTGTCATATATTGAGTAATCTATGCTTGTAACAAAAAAGTAGTGCACGAACCTTTGTGACTTTGGAAAATGTTAGTGACTTTTGGGACAACCTTTATTTGCCGTTCTTGAATTAGACCTCTAAGCAAATTAAACAAAAAAAAGAAAAATTTCACAGCTTAAATTAACTAAAAAAAATATCTTCAATTTAATTCGTAATGCCAATTCGCACAAGTGTGTCATTTAAGGGTTAAATTCATGGCATTTAATCATTATTCAACATTTATTCGTGCTATTTTATCAAATGCTGTTAATAATATGTACGAAAGTCTACAACAACAAAAGAGACATGAACAAAACTACTAAAGCCAGGCCACTGCATGACAAAGGTCCTCTTAAGGCATCATCAATAAAACAGCGCATTCCGCGTTGACAACATCAACTACTGACAGATATACAGATAGAAAGTTAATGAAACAACTCATCACCAAAGCGCGTCCTATAATGGTTTGAAATCTAAACAAATACACAAAAGTAGCAAATGTCAGAGGACGAGAGCCCTACAAAAACAACAAAATGATAACGACAATAATGTGTTTGAAAAAGATGAAGTTGGCACTATAATACGGAAACAGCCACACATAGGCATCACACATAAATACACTAAAATATACACGTACATAAATAGAATTCTCTTAAGGACACTTTTTGTATACACACATATACACACACACAAACACACACTTCTAAACATACACACTTAAACTCAATCCTCACCAATTTATTTCAATGAATTTGAATGGCATGCGTTGTGAATCGGAATTGGCAAAACTTGTCCAACTTGTTGTTGTTCTAATAGCGCTTGTTGGTAGCTGTCATTTATGGCTAATAAATATAGAAATTTTTCCGAGTCATAAACACTTTATCACATTGTTGTAAACCTTTTAAATGACAGAACAAGAAAATAGTGAAATAACGCTTCCATGGTCTGCAACAAATGTTTCAAATGGTGATCGGTGAGTGAGCCTAATAATAACAATAATAAATACAAAGATTTTATTTATATTAATACAGCATAATCTGGGGAGAAAGAAGGGGGGGGGGTGGGTTATAGTTCCAATGGTTATTTTTTGGCCATTATTTGGGTTAAAAAATTTTGAGAAAATTTAAAACAATTCTTTTTTTTCAAAATAGAGGCTATCTTCTTGCATTCGATTTTATTTAAACGTGCATATATATTTTAACTTTTTATATTAATATATTTGAACGGAACAAGTCTAGTTTAATGAATCTACTTAAATTTCAAAAAGTTGTTTAGTACAAGGCAGAATTAAAATTGTATTATGCGTACAAGGAGGAATTATTTTTAAGATTATAATCAGAGCCTTGCACGAATATAATATTTTCATTTTCGCAGAATTTTTTCTACGAACGAACAAACGAACAACATTTTAATTTCGGTTATCTACGAACGAACGAACGAACAACTATTTTCTATGAACGAACGAACAAACAACTATTTTCTACGAACGAACGAACCAACATCAATTTTCTACGAACGAATGAACGGACATCAATTTTCTACGAACGAACGTATATGATCCTGATCCTATTGTTTTTTGCCTCTTAACATTTTTCCCAATACTCCTACCCTCTAACTGCCACCCTTTTTTGGGTCCCCGTACAAAAAACACAAAAACTGTCAAAAACTGTTTATATAGGCCGTAGCTGGACTCCTAGAGGGGTCAAATATATAAGCTGGACCTACTATTTTTTAACCCTCAACATTTCTCCCGAACACATCCACCCCCTATCTACCATCCTTCTTTGGGTCCCCATACAAAACACATCTATTTTCTACGAACGAACGAACAAACATGCATTTTCTACGAACGAATGAACGAACATCAATTTTTTACGAACGAACGAACGAACGAATATAATAAAAAAACTGTCGAAAATAGTTTATATCGGCCTTAGCTAAATTCCTAGAGGAGTCAAATATATGAGATGGTCCTATTATTTTTTGCCCGTCAATATTCTTCTTCACTTATCCTTCTTTGGGTCCCCATATAAAAAACCATAAAAACTGTCGAAAATAGTTTATATCGGTCGTAGCTGAACTACTAGAGGAGTCAAATATATGAGCTGGTCCTATTATATTTTGCTCGTCAATATTTCTTCTTCTGTTATCCTTCTGTGGGTCCCCATACAAAAAACATAAAAACTGTCGAAAATAGTTTATATCGGTCGTAGCTGAACTACTAGATGGGTCAAATATATGAGCTGGTTCTATTATTTTTAGTCCTTCAATATTTCTTCCGAACACACCTACCCTCTATCTGCCACCCTTTTTTTGGTTCCCAATAAAAAAACTAAAACTGTTGAAAATAGCTTATATCGGCTGTAAATGAACTCCTAGAATGGTATGAGGTGGTGCTATTATTTTTAGCCTCTTTACATTTTTTCCTAACACACCTAAGCTCTATCAAAAATTGTTTATATCGGCCGTAGCTGGACTCCTAAAGGGGTCAAATATATGAGCTGGACCTACTATTTTTTACCCCTCAACATTTCTTCCGAACACACCTACCCCCTACCACCCTTCTTTGGGTCCCCATACAAAAAACATATATTTTCTACGAACGAACGAACAAACATGCATATTTTTCGAACGAACATCAATTTTCTACGAACGATCGAACGAACATCTATTTTCTGCGAATGAACGAACGAATATTAATTTCTACGAACGAACGAACATCAATTTTCTCCAAACAAATGAACGAACATCAATTTTGTACGAACGAACGAACGAACGTCGATTTTCTACGAACGAACGAACGAATATTATAAAAAAACTGTCGAAAATAGTTTATATCAAATATATCAAATATATGAGCTGGTCCTATTATTTTTTGCTTGTCGATATTTCTTCTTCTGTTACCCTTCCTTGGGTCCCCACACAAAAAACATAAAAACTGTCGAAAATAGTAATCGGTCGTAGCTGAACTCCTAGATGGGTCAAATATATGAGCTGGTCCTATTATTTTTGGCCTTCAATATTTCTTCCGAACACACCTACCCTCTATCTGCCACCCTTTTTTTGGTTCCCAATAAAAAAAACGAAAACTGTTGAAAATAGCTTACATCGGCCTTAGATGAACTCCTAGAGGGGTCAAATATATGAGCTGGACCTGTTATTTTTTACCCCTCAACATTTCTTCCGAACACATCTACCCCCTATCTACCACCCATCCTTGGGTCCCCATAGAAAACAGATCTATTTTCTACGAACGAACGAACGAAAATGCATTTTCTACGAACGAACATAAATTTTCTACGAACGAACGAACGAACGAACATCTATTTTCTACGAACGAACGAACGACCATTTTTTTTTAAACGCACGAACGAACAAACTTCTATTTTCCACGAACGAACGAACAAAATATTTATTTTATTTCTCTACGAACGAACGAACGAACAAAATATTTTTATTTTTTTCTACGAACGAACGAACGCACGTTCGAGCAAGGCTTTGATTATAATGGTATTGAAAAAAGGCCACTATCAGCCCTGTGGCCTAAGTAACCTCTTGAAATTCAGCGGGTTCACTGAAGTAGACTTACGTCAAAAAAACCAAACATTAACATCCCTGTAGGAAAATCAACGAATTTAAAAGTAGTTGATAAAGTAGTTTTTTGTCAACCACAACTAGTTGAAATTCTGACTTTTTTCCATAGAACGAACTAACATATTTTGTATGATGATGTCCGCTAAATAAGTCAATTGACTTTCGTCTGCATATATTTTCAACTACTTGTTAAATTAGTTACATTTAAATTATTTTTTTAATTGCTTTTAAATAACCAATTGAAAACTATTACTGGTGGCCTAAAGTTAATAAAAGTTGATAAAATAACATGGTTAAATATATATAAACTTGTAATCTAATAAAAATTTGCAATTAAAACATGTCAAAATCAGAGTAGTAGCCGCCTTAATATAATTCAAAGTAGTTCATATACTAGTTTATTTTAAATTAGTTGTTTTTAAAAACAAGTTAGTTTGTTCCTATAGGGATTACTATACTTATGCTTAAGTCTTACAGACGTATTCATTTTTATGTGTTAGTATATTTAATTTAATTTTAGAACAGAAATCTTGTACATTTAAAAGATTTTTGTATATAGAAATCTTGCGGACTATACTCGAAACCTTTGTATCGGTAGCTGCACATACTATCCACTCTTCTATTAAGGAATTTACTCGAATAACGTTTTTGATTTGACTTGATTTATTGATTTAAGTATAATGGGCACACTAAGAGCTAAGCTCTTTTATAGTACAGCATAAACATTGATCATTATAACAACTCAAATATAAAAGAATATATAATAAACTTATCTATAAGACAAAATCAGCTTAATCTGAATTTATAGAAAATCTATAAAAAGAGACATAATTTTAAAAAATTTAAATTAAACAGAAATGAAATATGTTAAAACTTATGGTAAAAAACGTAGAGAATAAAAGATTGAGGAAAAAACTATAGAGTATAGAAATAAGATAGAATAGATTGCCTAAATGGTCTTCTCCTTATGATTTCCCTAATCCTTCGTGGCAGAGCATTCCACAACATAATGGAATTGATATAAAACTAAATTTGACGTTAACGTTGAAACTGAATTACTATTTTCTTTTAATTTTCTTAAGTTAAACTTTATAAAAGCCTCAAGTGAAATCATAAATTGCTTCTATAGTCCTGCGGTCTAAAGAAACACATTATCAGTCAATAGTTTAGTGGTTCGACTCTGAGCTCAGACAAGTTTTTATTTTATTTTTATACCCCAACGCGTACTGTGTAAGGAGTATATTAACTTTGTCATTCCGTTTGTAACGCCAATAAGGAGGCTTGGCAGGTATAGAAAAGTATATATATTTTTGATCAACATCCTGAGTCGATTTCCGTCTGTCTGTCCGTCTGTCGACACGATTACAGCCGTAATTTTAAAGCTATCGCAAATAAATTCAAAAGATAAGCTAATATTTAAAAAAGGAAGATCAAGTTCGAGAATGAGCCAAATCGGATGAAAACCACGCCTACCTCCCATCCAAAGAGTCTTTATTTTAACCGTAAAATCTCTTCAAAATTCACAAATATTAATGAAATGCCTTGGAATTTGACACGTATGCTTTGATATTTAATATAAATTTTCACTTTTAAATTTGGAAAAATCGGATGAAAACCACGCCTACCTCCCATACAAAGTGACTTTATTTTAACAGTAAAATCTCTTCAAAATCCACAAAAATTTTTGAAATGCCTTGAAATTTTGCATGTAAAGTTTGATCTTCAATACAAATTATAGCAATGAAATTTGGAAAAATCGGATGAAAACCACGCCTACCTCTAATACAAAGTGACCTTATTTTAACCGTAACATCTCTTCAAAATCCACAAATATTAATGAAATGCCTTGAAATTTTGCATTTAAGCTTTGGTCTTCAATATAAATCCTGACAATGAAATTTGGAAAAATCGAATAGAAACCACGCCTACCTCCCATACAAAGAAGCTTCACATTAACCGTAAAATCCCTTAAAAATCTGCTCAAATTGCAGAAACATCTTGGAATTTTGCAGATAGGCTTTTATATATAATGTAGACTATCACTATAATATTTGTCAAAATCAGATGAAAACCACGCCTACCTCCCATACAAAGTGGCTTTATTGAAAACGTTAAATCGCTTAAAAATCTGCAAAAATTACAGAAATGTCTTGAAATTTTGCATACAAACTTTGATATTTAACATAAGCCACTCTTTGATATTTGGCAAAATCGGATGAAATCCACGCCTACCTTCAATACAAAATGACGTCATCAAAATTGAAAAACTTTCGTAAATATATAAAACTTAATTAAATCGCGTCTTTATGTACCCAAGTTCCGCCCACGTCGTTTATCCAACCCATACATATATTCTTCGGTAAAATGTGGAGTCTTTATACTAGAAAAGTGGGTGTGGCATTTTACTTTGTTTACAAATTACTCTATGTGGCAGCTAAGGGTAAAATTAAATCAAGCGTATGACACAAATATTTTTGCAGATTATACATAAAAATTTTATAGACGTCGAAAGACTTCGGAAATACTTCAGTACGGCTGCGGGGGGGTATTTTTGCTTCGGTACCCTGCCGAAGCTCCATTCCTTACTAGTTTTTTTGGTATTATTAAAATAAAAAAGTTGGGATAATAAGATTTTGTTTTATGATAGAGATTTACTTGAATAAAAGTTTTCTTGAATACTTCCTTAAATGTTTTATTGAATGAAGCTTTAAATTAAGAAATCAGGGTAAGAAATATAAAATTTTTAAATATCTGAAATTTGAAAATATTTTCCAAATTTGCAATAGTCTTTATTACAGCTTGTGACTCGCATATGTATCAACGGGTACTCATGTGTGTGTGTGTTTATGCTGTGAAAAGGAAAATTTGTGCAATTTTACAAGCCTGACTTTTGCCTAAATTTCAACATCATCATCATAAATAGCACTTTGAATGTAAGTTTCGGCTTTTCAATGCATGGATTATTTATTATTTGCACTGCATTTGTTCAAGAACTGAACTCAAGCTTTTCTCTCCATGCAAGACTGCCTGCTGCCAGTCGCAAGCCTGCTAGCACAACGATAAACAAGTGATTGAAACCTTTTACCACACACTAGATTATAAATATTTTAAGCTCTACACATGCAGCCGAGTTATTGCTGGAGAGCTTTGCAAATATTGGCATGAATTTGTTGTGTTATATAAATGTTTAACACATGAATTCTCCTATTAATATGAAAAAATTTTGTAACTTCTTGTTTATGGCTGGAATTAATATTTAAAGTTATCCCTCAGAAATAAGGTTTCATCGACTTTAATTTACTATGCTTAAATTAATCCAAGCCAGATCTATAAAGTGCTTGGAAAATATTTGCTGTAATTAGCTAAAATTGGCATTTACAAAATTTTAAATGATAAGCATTTAATCTATGTTTATTAAATTTAAACTTATTTTAAATTTTCTCAAGAATTTATTCCAAGATTTATTGTTTATTTATTTATATTGAATGTTAAAGAGCTTTATAAATTAAATGAACATTTTTCCATATTTTATGGCTGGAATTTTGCTGAAATTTGTTGAATTTCTCAAAGAAAATAATGAAATTTAAGAGCAAGAAATAAATTATCAGATTTTTTGCATTCTTCATCGTACGAGTATTCATCTGATAGTAGATAACGCATACGTTCAAATCAGAACAGAAGCAATTCTCATAGTTATGAAATGTTTAATCGCCATAAAAAAAAACCTATAAAATCACACACTTTAGATATAAACCAAAACTGCCACTTGCGAATATGAGAAACTCCACACACTTAACACTTAAGATATGAACGCCCTTAGCGAGATAAGTATCTTGTAGGTTTGCCATAAGCACAAAACTGTTGTTAACACAAAAAAGCAAATATTTCAGAATATTTATTATATTTCCAATAAAGATATAATCATCAACTTAGTTCATATAAAGAAGAATTACTTATCTGACATTAGTGTTGCCAGATTTGTTTTACAGCAAAACGGGACTTAGCATAATTTTTATGGAAAAACAGGATTTTGAATCCCTATTTTTTATGGAAATAATGGAAAACTGCATAACTTAAGCTAAATAATTTAATAAAAGTCCTTTAGTTTGAATTCATCAATATACCGTTTATTTAAAAATTAGTTCTTCTCTAATTTAAAAACGTTGCCGTTTGTGATTTAACTCAATTATGCAGTTTTTGTTATTTTTAATAAAAAAAAATTTTGAAATTAGTTTCGGAATCTTATTTCATGTTGTTGGCAGATTATTATTTGACTTATATTGATAACTTATACTAATAGCTCAAAGCAAAATACGTTTTTTAAGGAAGAAATTGCATCTTATTTTGCGATTTCTCAAAATTGTAGTTTTTGAGTTAAGCAATTTTTTTCATTTCCCACGAATTGTAAAAATATTTGGAAAACCTATGCTAACTTTCGTTAAAATTCTAATGTATATTATTTCTTAATATCAGTTAAATTTTTAAATCTCCAGTGACTCAAATGAGGTGTAATCCTAGGAGTCTCATGAAATCAAAGAAAAGTATAACAATATCACACTTTGAAGCTGAAGAAATTAAATAACATGAAGACGATCATCATATAAGATCAGTATTATAAGATCGTATATTTGAGAAACGTATATCTAGTTACAGTTCTTTTAAAAAGAATTTTCTAACTTTAATATTGAAATTTAATTTTAAATATTTTTGAATTTAGTGACTAATGAAAAAGAAAAAACTCAATAATATTTTATTTTTCATTTCCCCTATTTAGCTGGGTATGCTAATACAACAAGATTCTTAAATAAAAATCTTATAGTTAAAGTATAAGCTTCGTAAATATGTAAGCTCTGCTTTATAAATGAAAAATATAACTTTCATATTAAAGTAGCAAATATATTATAACATTGTTTTAAATTATTAACAAACATGAAATTACCGTTAATTAAATTATTAACACTGACATTTATTCAAGCCAGCAAGTAAAAATATTTTGTTCCACTTAGGCGTGAAAATCGAAAATTTACATAAATAAAGATAAAAAAAAAGGAAAAAATTTAAACTGAAAAATACGTATATTGAATTTACTTGCACAAATCTGTCTGACATAAATTATACGATCATTGCGGTAAGGAGAAAAAGATTAACTATTTGTTCTTAAATTGCACAATGTTGGAAACTTATCTTAGTTCAGTGGGTAAGGAGCTCAAAGACGTAAAGCGAATATATAAAATTGCCTTTCTGAAGTTAGTATTTACCCGATTCGAACCACAATCAATCACTTGGATTTGCGGGCTCACCAGAATAAATCACTTTGTGCAGCAATAGTAGAGTTCTAAACTTCAAAATATCTTCAGAAGTCATGTAACATGTAACCCTCTATGTAACCCTCTAGCATAACTTGAGACATGATCTCTACGATTCAAACCAAATACGTGTCTTGAATAACACATTCAGCTTAGTCTTGCATAATTCCAAAGAAGAAAGTGGAAAGAATAAATCCATAATTTCAGTTGTATTGTATAAATCTGAAAAATTATTCTTTGTCAAGTAAATTTTTGTCAATATGATTTTAACTTTTCACCTTAAATCAAATTGACAAAAGCTTTGGTTGGCTCTATATTGACAAATCTTTTGTCAATTATAACTCAACCTAAGAATTTGTCAATATGAACAAATATTTCTTTGAATGTATGAACCCATAATGGATGAAATATGAGTACATCATACATCATTTCTCCAGTTGAAAGCAGGTAGATGCTCTAATTTATTTAAAACTAGAACCTCCCGAGGCCGTATTGAAGTTAATTTGAAGTGTTTAGCCGTCTATAAAATTTTTTTGTATTATCTGCAAAAATATTTGTGTCATACGCTTAATACCATCGGTGTAAAATTATTTAGTTTAAAAATAAAGTGCCACACCCCGTTCAATTCCGCTCAATTTTCTATGTGTGGGAAATTTTTGAAGAAGTCAGACAAAGGCTATTAAAGAAGTTCGATTAAAATTAAAGCGGCACGCCCCTGTATAACTCCGCTCAATTTTTAAAGTTATCACGACTCATTATTCCAAAGGATATATTTGCACAATTCGGTTGAAATCAGAAAAACGGTGTAGAAGGAGTTCCATTAAAATAAAAGCTAACGCCCCCTGTATAATCCTATCCACTTTTATAAAGTACGGACTGCTCCTTATGGTAAAGAATATATTTGTGAAATTTGGCTAAAACTAGACAAATGGTATAGATGGAGTTCGATTAGCACTAAATTGGCACGCCTCTTTTTCAATCACACTCACTTTTGTAGGCCTTAAACTGCTCATTATACTGAAAAATATATGTGCGAAATTTGGTTTAAGTCGGAGAAACGCTGAAGATGCCAATAAATTGAAAATAAAGTGCCACGCCCCCTTTCTAGTACCGCTCTCTTTTATAAAAGATCGAATGATCCTTATGCCAAATAATTTGTGTGCAACATTTTTTTTATGTAGTTTTTTTATGTACTCACTTTTGTAGGCTTAAAACTTCTAAATATACTACAGAATATATGAAAGAAATTTGGTTGAAATCGAATAAACTGTGTAGATAGAGTTAGTTAAAAAATAAAGTGCCACCCCACCTGTCTACTACCACCCAATATTAAAAAACTTAAGATTGCCCAAATTACCAAGGATTATGTGTGCATGTGTTGGTTGAAGTCAGTCTGTGTTGTTTGTAGATGGTTTTTGCATTAATGTAAATAATTGTTATAATTTAGTAATTTAAGAATTTTATTGAGACATATATATAACATACTTAAAATTTTTGTTATACAATTCTCTATCATTTAAGAGGGCTAACTTTTTGTCACCGATATAATTATTTTGAGATATAGGGCTTCAAATTTGAAATATGTTTATGCAAAAACGAAGAAAGTTATTTTTTACCTATTGCCGATCATAATAACCATATTACTGATGCTATTGGCACGTATTATATCTTAAAATTTTTATCTGACTCCCCTTTACTTCATGAACTTCAAATTTAATTCGCTGAAAATTTAAGTTTTTACAAGCATTTATGTGAAGTATGTACTCTCAACAGTAGATTTTTTGATAATAGCTATTTACATAATAAATTGGGGCCAATAAAAAAAAAAAAAAACATTACAATATTCCGAATCTATGGAAAATTTCACTATAGAAAATGTTATCGCCATTCGTTTTGGAAAACCTTGTTGAATAGTGTTATCAGAATCGGATGAGAAACACGGGAGATATTGTTTCCCAACTGTTTCATTTCCGCCTATTAATGTATAGATGTATGGATACTTTTTTATCGAAAATCGTAGACAAATCAAATTTTTAAAAATACAGAATAGATCTTGACTCGGTGGGACATTTTAAATTTTGTATTAAATACGGGACACCCCGTTAAATACGAGATATCTGTCAACACTATCTGATATTGATTAACTTATGTTGCAACAAAGTGAAACAGTTTTATTTTATTGCAACATGCATTTTTTTTCACATAAAATATTCCTCATTACAAGCAAGTTAAAGGGCACAATGTCCAAAGCTTATCGAAATTTAGAGTTGATCAGCAATGTAGGTGGCTGTTTTTTATTTTAAGGCCTTAAGCCAATGTAGAAACCTCAAAATGAAAAAAACTTTTAACATTTTATTTTTGAATTAAAAAATAAATACAATTCATTTAGTACAATTATGCATCTTTCAATATGATAAATATTACACATATTTGTAACCTATGTAAATATAAGGATCATTTTGTAATAATTTAGAATAAGAAATATTTCTATCATAAAAAATTGTCTAACAGTTGGCTTATTTTGAGCCTTCTTGTACTGGCCTAAGGCTTTAATTAAAATAAAACAAACACATACTCGTATCCATCAATGACAATTTCAACAGTAAACATTAAGATTACCATGCAATATCCAAGGCACTCTATTACGTTCATTATGAATGCGAAATTTCAATAATGCTATGTTAACAAACAAACTCAATAGACGTGCACTAAAAAAAAATGATATATATTTTTCAAAGGTTTTCTTGTTTAAAATCATTTTTTGTCGTCTACAGTATAGTAGAGGCGTGCATTTCAAAAAGATTGATGTGAGATACTTATTACCGTGCAAACTTATTTTATTTTTAATTTTCGCAAAGAGGTTTTGCGATAATTTCTCATGCGATAATTTTTTTATGAAATCATTATCGGCCAAACTGCTTTGGCAAAATATGCTACACATCATAAACTATAGAAAAATGAAAAAAAAAGAATTGAGTTTTTTAACTCTCTGAGAAACAATTGAGTCAAAAGTAATGCAAGAGATATCCATTTATAATAGTTTTTTAACTATTTTTATTTTTACATCATTAAAATAATAACAATCAAATAAAGCATAAGGAACGGAATGAAGTATTTTTCCAACACATCCAAGTAAAACCTTTTACCTTTTACCATAGCATCGGTACCCAATAGAACCTCGCATTACCGAGATTATTTGTTTTTTAGTCGCACAGTACGATTGTGGAATAATCTCCCTGTGAGCGTGTTCCCCGGCAGTTTTGATCTGTGTAAGTTTAAAGCAAATCTTCACCGTCACTACTCCATCTATCCACTCTCCAACTAACTATCACCCGTCTTCCAAATTAACGCAATGCTTTCGAATCTAAAGGGGGCATCCCCTGAGCGTTGGTTAAGTTAAAAAAAAAAACCACTCATCTGTTAAACTTTACGGTTTGTCGGTAATGATTTAAAGTACCTTTAACTGTAAAAATAGTTGAAAGAAAATTTGCTTTAATTTGTAAAACTATTTTTCAGTGTATTGTGCTAGCCGATGTAATTTATGTTGAACTGGAAAATTTCTCGTATTTTGAACTTAAAGTGCATTTGGATTGTATTGTTGTTGACGTTGTTGCAAGTTTGGCATGAAAGTTCAATTTGTAAATATTTCAGAGATAGAATGTCAAAGTTTGTTGTTGCTTTTATGTTGTTGTTGTTGCTGTCATTGATGTCGATGCAAACACATCCTGCCGATGACATACATTTAAACAAATAAACAAACAAGTATTGAAATTTGACTACAGATATATTTGATTTCACAAAGGCTGTTATGCTAAGATGGACCCTGAGGTACCACTTAGAAGCGGAACTTTAAATTGCAAAGCGTTGTAGTGAAGCTGTTTTGGTCATTTTTGCTGAGGCCATATTTAATTTTTAGTAAAACTTATGGGCAAATGTGCTTTTAATGAATGTTTGTTCTTTAAAAATTTTTAATAATACAAATGTTCAAATAATTTTGTTAACATCAATATTCTTTGAAGGATTTGGCTAATATTTGCTGGTTTTTTTTTTGCTCTAGATTAAAGTTCTTTGACAAAAATACCAAACACAAAAAAATTTGCTTAATATCTTAACCTTATCCTTGTAAATTCCTGCTATATTATTTACGAGTTTTTTAAGCTTATCCCTAAATATTTATTAAAAAATTCTGCATACGGAAAATTTATAAATTAGTTTTTGACATTTTTCCCGGTTGTTTTATATATCAAAAAGGCAAATTTTGCAATGCTTGTGAGTGTGTGTACGTGTATTTGTTGCATTATATTGTACGTAATAGGGATGTAACGAACAGTTTTGCCATGTTATGATATAATTTGTAAACTGAACAATTTCTTGAAGCGTTAGCTTCTTTAGCGAATGTATTCACGGAAGTGAATTTAAAACTTTACAAATGCGTCAGTTGCGATTTTTTATTTAACTAACTTTGCATTTACGCTTAGAACAAAAACAAAACCATGCACAAACAGCAACAACACAAGCCGCTCTCGAAGGTCAGAACATTTTAAAACCCGATTCAACATCAACAAATGCATGCAAACGCAATAAAAAACAGCCTTGACTCGATGATGCTGATGTTGATACCGTCGCTACTGTGTGCGGTCGCTAAGAATTGTTTTTGCTTGTGTATTTTGTTGATGGACTAGAAATTTTGCGAAATTATTTATGTTTTATACTAGCTGAATACCCGGCTTTATTCGGGAGTTTATTTGAAAAAACTTTTCGCAAACTTTTTGTTTGCAGCTTTCAAACAGGTAACTTCGGCGAAATGAGCAAAAATTACCTTCAACATCTAAAAATTATGAGAAAAACTTAGAAAAATCGTGATGTGCGTGCCGATCGCTTGCAAAAATATATTTTCAAATTTTATTTTTTATTCGATAATATGGAAATTTTTGAAGATATCAGAGCAAAAACATTTTTTAATAACAAATTTGTTGACAATTAATTTTTTTTTCTTGTTAAACTGAAATAACTTTTGCCAATCAAGGTTATGTCATATGAAAAGGAGCCAAAAATGCAATTATAAATTTAAATTATTTATGCAACAAAAACTATTGCACCAATTTTTAAGAAAGCATTCAATATTGTGGATCTTTCTTGAAAAAAAATCAAAAAATAAAATCCTAACTAACTGTTATTATTATTTTAATAAAACACTTTTATTGACGTTTCAGACAAAAAAGAATTGAGTTAAAGTATTCAAAAACAGCAGAGCAACTTGCATTGAAAGTCAAAGCATTAAATTTCTAATTATTTTTTTCTTGCTTCAGGTAACATTGATATGTTCGAAAATTCATTTTACCATGAATTTCTATTGTTTTAAAATTAATGCTATGAGTGATTAGCGGTACATTTTTTTAAATTAATTAACCTTCAAAATTTTTGAAAAGTACATATTTACATATATTAAATAAAAAAATGTAAGTTGTAGGCCGTTCGATATAGATTGGCAATATTAGCTTCTTTCTTACGTTATTCTTTCATAAGCTATTTTTATGTATCTTCAATTTGTACCCCATTTTTGAACATTTTTTCTTCTCAATTTTTTCGCGAATAAGCCATTATTTTGGAAGTCTTTTTTTACTGGATAAAAATTATATAAGCACTGAAAAAGAAATTGAAATGTCAAAACAACGCCAACGTACGATGCAACGACTTGCGCATGTATTGACGCGTACTCAAATAACACAGAATCAGCTGTTCTGATATGCGAAAAAAAGAAAGTCGAATATAATTTTAATATAATACACATAAAGAAAAAAATAAGACATTTATCACCCTTCGCGCTTTGCTACGCCTTACTGTATTTTGTAGCACATCGCCTCCTGGTGTTCAAGGTGTAGCAACATACATAGCTCAAAAGACTCACCGAACCCGAAAGCCTCTTATAAAAATTATACATATCGGATGAGTGGTTTGGAGCTTTTTTGCTGTATTTGAACAATAGCGCCCTCTGGTTTTCGAAATAGCGCCAAAGCTCTTTCCATACTCGAAAATCGCTATATACAACTTTTCATCCAAATCAGATGAGCGGTTTTGAAGTTTTTCACAATTTCTTAAGAGATTTATACTACAGCGCCCTCTTGTGTTCAAGATAGCGCAAAAAGATGAATTCAAAACACTCACCATATCAGAAGCCCCCATATACCAATTTTTATGCAAAGCGGATAAGCGGCTTAGGAGTCTTTCGAGGTTTTTAAAATATTTGTACTACAGCGCCCTCTGGTGCTCAATATAAAACAGAATGGATACAAAAGTATCAGAAAACCCTTATTTACCAATTTTCCTGCAAATCTGATGAACTGCTTAGGAGTTTTTCGGCTTAGGAATTGAGCCAATATTGATTGTATATTATTCTATGTTGTGTGTGAAAATCTAATATGTATTTTAGGTGCTTACCCAGTAGTGTAACAGAAAACCGTATCAATTTAGGACAAATAATAATTTTTCCATGAATTTCCAATTTTTTGCATGTATCGAATTGCTGTGGCATTCGAACTTTCAAAAGAAATGTTCAATAACATACTAGTAGCGCCATCTCTGGGTACGATGGTGTATTATTTCGTTAGAGCGGTATGTAGCAGTCATTCAACAATGAGTTAAAACGGAATCAATGTGGTCCGTTTGAATTGAATAAATTTTTCTGTGCGGCCGTCACCTCTCTGCAAACAATGGCATACCTCAGAGAGTAAAGACTGCCATGAAAAACTTCTTGAGCATGGCAGAACTATAAGGTAGGGCCGACTCGGAGAATAATGGAGTAGACAGCAGAGAAAATCCAGATTGTTGTCAAAATCAGCTGTTTATTTTAAAATTTGTTGATTTTAGGTAAGAATTGCTACAAGTTTCTTGCATTTTTTTAAACTTTTTCCACATTTTATAGTTTTTATTACACTGTTTTGATAACTAGCCGGCATTTTCATTATTCACTATTCGTTGACGCGTGAGGGCACTAAGCGACTCGGCCCTACCTTATAATTCTGCCATGTTCTTGAGAACATAAGCCGTACGGAGTCGGCATAAATCATGTAGGTCCAGTTCTCGTTAATTTTGTGTTCAAACATATCACAACACATACAACACAATTGGTCATAAGAAGCTCGGTCAAAGTCCTTCCGAGGTCCATTTTTTTTGTTTTTTTTTTTTTTTTCAATGCTTTGTATGGAGAGTATTTTTAAGTTTGTTACAGAAATGTTACAATGCGCTGTATGGGGTTAAGCACCGTATTCTACAAAACTATTCAATCTTGACTGTTCCCAGGTGTTTTATTATATTTAATATTTATCACTTATTTTATCGCAACAAATTTGGTTTTTATCGAAGTTTTTATAGCTTTTATTAGCACGCAGTTTTTTAGTATTATAACTCACATATCGTGGTTGCGCGTGCAATGCCGTTATCGGCCACTGGCAATATCGCGTTTATTGGAAAAAGGCGAAAAATGGGATTTAGCTTTTCATTAAATAAGATCCAATTAATAAATGGGGGATGGGGGAGCACAAAGCAAATATATAATTTCAATAAAAATTCAATTAAGTTGAAAATCCATTCAATAGCTTAAAAGGTTAAGCTCAATCAACCAACCTCTGAACCCGATGACGCCGGCAGACTTTGGGCGCATATATCCCACTCCATGCGCGCTACCGCTGAAGAAGTCATTGATTTCCGGCGCCTGCACCTCGGAACCAATGATACGATCAAGAGTGTCGCATCGCAACATCAATAAAAAACCTCGCTTATAGAAAAATGCTGCAGTCAGCTGCAACGCGAGCCGTGCGAGAAAACTACCGCGAAAAGAGGAAGAAAGAGAAGCGCCTTTTCAGACGCAGGAAAAGCGTGAGCGTGAGGAACTAGAGGTATACCAGGGCAAGAAAGATGCACGAAAGGCATCTATCAACAGGTTAAGCGTCTAACCCAAGGTTTCAAATCCGGGGCATCCACTTGTAGAAATGAAAATGGAGATCTGAATACGAATATACAGTGTGTGCTGAAATTATGGAGACTGCATTTCTCCAATCTACTTACTGGCGACGATTCCACCAATACCGCCAATGGAGAGCACAGTTCAGTGCCACAAATCAACGATGACGGAGTGGAAGTACCACCACCTAGCCATGAAGAGGTTCGAGTTGCTATCCAACGACTCAAAAACAATAAAGCAGCGGGTGCTGGCGGCTTGTCAGCAAATATGGCTATCCCTACGATTGAAATCTCAGTGTACTTTGCCCTATACATAAGAAAGGAGACCTAACAATCTGCGCCAACAATCGGGGTATCAGTCCTGTTTCCATCGCATTTAAGGTTCTCTCAAGCGTACTGTGTGAAAGATTAAAGCCGATTACAAAAACACTGATTGGACCTTATCAGTGTGGCTTTCGACCTGGAAAGTCCACCATAGACCAGATTTTCACGCTACGACAAATCCTGGAAAAAACTCACGAAAATCAAATTGACACACACCATCTCTTTGTCGATTTTAAGGCTGCTTTCGATAGCCCGATTGCCTATATGCAACAATGTCTGAGTTCGGTATATCTGCAAAGTTGATTAGACTTTGCAGAATGACGTTGAGCAACACACGCAGCTCCGTCAAGGTAGGAAATGACCTCTCCGAAACCTTTAATACCGAAAGAGGTTTCAGGCAAGGCGATCCACTGTCTTGCGATCTCTTCAACATCATCATGGAGGGGATCGTACGAAAGGCCGATGTGCATCGTAATGGCACCATTTTCTACAAAGGTGTCCAGCTCCTTGCGTACACTTATGATATTGTCGGCAGAATCAAGAGAGATGTTACCGCTGCTTTTACCGCTATCGAAAAGGAATCAGCCAAAGTGGGTTTGACAAAACTAACACTCTAAAAGACGCTCGTTCAACCTGTGCTTCTTTATGGCGTCTGTAGTTTCGCAAACTGACGCAGCTGCTCTGGGGGTGTTCGAGAGAAAAGTTCTTCGCAAAATCTTCGGTCAGACATTGACGTAGTTCGACGTATTACTGTGCAGCGACTACGCTGGCTGGGTCATGTCCATCGTATGGACGACGAGGCTCCAGCGAAAAAGGTGCTCGAGGCGAGGGTCGCTGGTCAACAACGACGAGGGAGACCATGCCTCCGATGAATGGACCAGGCCGAGGAAGCCCTAACTGCACTTGGTGTATCCGATTGGAGAAGGCGCGCGCAAAGCAGAGACGCCTGGTGAGAGCTGATGAGGTTGGCCGAAACTCGAACACGGGTTGTTACGGCCACCTAAGTAGGTAAGTAAGACGTCGTGACACTCTTGGCCGTGCCACTGGTTTCGGCGGGGACGGTGGTAGCCAATAACCTCGTCAACAGCCAAACGCATAGAGTGAGAGTGAGTGAGAGCTTGTCGATGTCTAGCTTTCTCTGTGTAGGACTCTGTAAAGGACTCTGTTATGACTAATTTATAACAGTTTAATCTCTGATGGAAAATATTACTTCTAAAAAAAACACCCTTTACTTATGATTCACTTGAAAATTTGAATGTTAAAATGATGAAATTTAGGCTTAAAGAATTAAGTCCAAAAAATGCTTTGAGTTACCAAAAACCAATATGGCAACGAGGTACCCAAACAAACACTGCTTCTATGACAGTTCTATATTAACTTTAACGATGGAAAACCTTTTATTAAAATCTGTCATAATGCTAAATATACGAGTAGTACTATTTTTAGCTTCTTTAAGTGAATTCTAAGAAAGCAAATGCTCATAAGTAATTTTTTTTTGTCCTCGTAACAAATCCCCAGAAAGGGTATGTAAGTGACATTTATTTATAGTAAAAATAAGCATTTTTATTAATGCATAATCAAGAGGGAAGCCGAGTATATAAAATAATGAAGATTTTTTTAAAATAACAACATGCCAAGTTGTCACACTTTTATTTAATGCACAGATATAAACGTTTGATATAAGTTGTCACACTTTTAATAAATGCTTGATATAATAATGCACAGATATAAACATGTCACTAAAATCTTTTTTTATCATTTTTTCCCAACACTTCGAACAACAAAACTTCGCTGCATGAGACGATTTGAACATTGTTTTGTTTTGACACTAATAATTTTAAACTCACTCTTCATATAAAAATAATTTTTCCCCATCGTTGTCGTCCATTCTTATCGCATGACAATAGAATGAAATTCCTGTCTGGCAGCTACAGCTGACATTATGTTTTTTAGGTCATTCCAAGCTGTTTGACGTCGCATATAATTAATAGATTGATTAACGACCTTGCATTATTCTGGCTGCTTAGGACCCAGTTTTTGAAATTCTGATGCTGCTGTCTTTGCGTGTGAATGACGGGGGAAATGACGAAAGTTGCGCGAATTTGTGTCATTAGTTGGCTTATTTTTTTACTTCAGGACATGAATAGCTCAAAAGAATAAAAGCATTTTTGCCATTAATTCTGAGAGTTGTGCAGATTAAAATTTTTGAATAATTTATAAGGATGTTTCGTACTGATAATGATCAGATAGCTAAAACTGAAAAACGTATAGAAGACAAAAACAGACAAAAGCAAAAACAAAAAAAAAAAAAAGTCATTAAAAAATACAAATTTTGCGTGAATCTGCAGTCTTATTATAACAACTGCAAAAACACATAAATCTCTTCATTAACTTCTTCCATTTTGCTGCTACTTAATGCTTAAGTTTTGAAGAAAGTTTTTAGATATCTGCAATTAATATTTGGATCTTTTTTTTTTAACTATACAAAGCAGAATAAGAAAAGTCTAGATTTCTTCTTTTAAAAAGCAGTTATAATAAAAAAAAAAAAATCAACAAGGACTCAAGACCGTATCCTTCATCAACTAGATAACGAGAGCGTAACAAGTAATTTTTTTTTTAATTGTATTTGGACTGTTTTTAGCATCTTTCAAGCCATTCCCTGCTCTTATATTCTATCCCTCTTTTTGTTGTGTGTTTATCGCCAAAGTGTTTTTTTTTTATATTGCCTCGACTTAAATTCTTCGCTGTCAACACATTAAATAGAGCAAATGAAGTGGGCGTGTTTCCTGGCGCCAAAAAAATATAAGTAAACTTAAGGACGCTGTTGAAGACAACTGACAATTCTGCCAGACACTCTTGGCTCAGTTCAGATTTTTGCATGAGGGTTCAAAATAATTAAATTTAAGCAAGTTCTTTCTTTCTAGTTTTAATTAAATTTTCAGTTTCGGTAACGTGTTTTATTTTGTCATAGAAAACACTTGTTTGCCTAAGAAATGTTAATTTTGAGAAAGTTTGATTAAATCTAATAAAATTAGTTATTTTCAGACGTGAGAAAATTTTACTGTGTTTACTGTAAAAAAAACTTAAATTATTTGTATAAACAAATTAAAGTAAAAGCAGTTGATTAATATTTTTGTATTATTATGCTAACTTCTTACATTAAATTTCTTATGTACATTGTACATCTCATGTACATGTACACTGTACATGTGCCTTAAATTTATCATTCAGTTGACCCACCCTCAGTTGACCTTGTGAATGAAAGCATGATCGTAGCCGTAACAATAACCATTACTAAGGTGACCAGCTTTTCCTATCTTAAATTCCTTAAAACGCGTTACAAAATAAACTTATATTTACATAGAGAAATTTATGCCTTGAAGATATCAGTTTTTACGCCTACCAAAGGCAAAAATTAATGAGAAAATTCAAAATGAGTGAAAGATTTTGCATTGCTAGAGTCACATAATTGTATATTTTTGGTAAAAACATAGATAGTAGGTGTTATTGAAGTAGTAGACTATATTGGAGTAAGCAATTGATTGGCATCGTTGACATACAGAGTTTGCTACAAGGTGCCAAATTTTGTTTTATTGCTGAAGTGGAGACAGTTTATAGATAAATCATGAATAAAAACGTATATAATGTAATGGAATTTTGCACAAATATTACATAGCTAGTAGTGTATATGTACATAAAAGATTACTGGAATGGATGAAACATAGAGTGTGCTACAGGGTAAAGAAATTGATATTTTGGTTTAGAAAAGTTTAGAAGTCATATTTAATTCTATATCTTTAGTGAAATTTTATTAATAAATAAATCTTCTGGAAATATTCGTAAGGTGGTAGCCACATTTTTTATTATAAAAATAAATCAGTTAAATGCAATGTATGCTGAATGGTGATTTACAGAGTAAACCGTGCAATATTTTCAATGATAAAAGATATTGAATCCTATATCTTGAGTACAAATTAAGATAAAACGAAAACATTTTGCAGCAGTATTTTTCAGATGAAAATCCGTATGAATAAAAAAAAATTGTTGTAATTTGTAAAGTACAGGGTGTAGTACAGGGTTCAACAATCTTAAAGTTTTTATCTGTAGATCAATGCCATATTTCATGATATTCAATTAAAATATTTAAATTCATTGGAAACAAAAACAAAAAGCAATTTAATCAATTTTTGTTCAGCGTTGCGTTAACGCAACGGTATACTTTTCTTAACCTAAAGGTCATACAGTGAAAGATTTTCATGATCTCCAAAAAGAATATTAAGTTTTGAGAATTTATCTAATTGACCTGTTTCGCTCAAGGCTGAACAATTAAAGTAAAAAAATTAAGTCAGATATATTTCTTATACGGGCATCTTTCTTAGGCTTTAAATTTAACTTTTGTGAATTTTTATGAAGTTTGACTGACATACGGCTCCCGCGGGTTGTCACAACGCTGGTCTTTACCGAAATACGTTTTTGTATATTTTTTGTTGTTTTGTGGAAATTCTCGTGATTAATATTGGCGCGAAACGCTCGATTTTGCTTGAAGAATATCGTTCAATTTGAAAATGAAAAATCTCGAGGTGGCAACTCGATTTTTAAATTTTTTTTAAAAATTTTTTGGATTTTTTTCTAAGTTAGACCAAACTAAATATTTTTGAAAGTATAATGGATTAAACAAATACATATTTTTTTCATCCAGCAACGTGAAATAATTATTTATATATTTGTTTAATTACTTCTTTATTTATTCATGTATTAATTATTTTATTTTTTTATTAATTTAATAATTTTTTTTTTATTTATTTATTTGTATATATATTTATTTATTTATTTATTTATTTATTTATTTATTTACTTATATATTTATTTATTTATTTATTTATTTATTTATTTATTCATTTATTTATTTATTTATTTATTTATTTAATTATTTATTTATTTATTTATTAATTATTTATTTATTATTTATTTATTTATATATTAATTAATTTATTTATTTATTGATTTATTTGTTTATTTATTTATTTATTATGGCTTTGGAACCTAATTGTAAAAGCAAATACATAAATTTGATATAAAATTAATGTTTTGTAATATTTAAACTAATATTTAAACTACTCGTATTAAAAAGAGTTCATGAATATTTAGTCCCACATAAAATATTTTTAACTTTATACCTATAAAAACAAGTTTTTATTTAAAAACTAAACAAAATCAAAAAATCATTTAATCGGGAGCCGTTTCAGGTGTAAGTGTTTTCATACTTTCATTCGAATATTATGCTTTTTAAAAAACAGACCCCCTTTCAGGGGACAAACTAAAGAGCTTCTTCGCAATAGCAGTGGAATCTCGTTTTCCTGAAGAAGTCCTCTGCAATTCAGCATCCAGAAATATTCCTTCTTCTCCTACTTCCTTTCAAAGTTCATTTGCTTTCCTATTTTGTACGCTTTTCGAGCAGTCCCAGAAATTTGTTTTTGGCCTTGCAACATTTATCGGTAGTGCTTTATCACAAATAAATTAAGAAAAATTAATTTGACCCTTAAGCCAGTCACTTTTAGCAGCCATAAAGCGGCCTCTACTCTTACATTCTCTTATCTCAAATAATGCTTTAATTTATTGAAATTTATTTCACTGCGTGAGCCTAAACTTATATTACCATAAACCTAGTCCAAAGTACTCTCAAACTGATCATCTTTATCAAAACATGACCACATGTTGACAATTTGTTGTTTTGAAATTTTGGAAGCCATTGTTTGCTTTTAAAGTTTTGTGTATGGGTAATGCAGCTAGAAGCAACAAATTTTTTGCAAATATGTTAGACGATACATCACACAAGACGACATTTATAATGGTTCAATGGTATTTTGCGATATAAGAAGATTCTGCTTACCAAAAATTGCTAACAGTTTATAATACTTACAAAAAAGATTATTGTGAAAACAGCAAGAAAAAACAAGAAAGATATTTTACTCAATATGCTATGATCTTTCTTAAAAAAGAGAATACAAATAATTTCACTATTAAGCGCACAAATTTCGTTTCAAAATAGCCATTTACATTGTTTTGATTATTATTTGTATTCATTTTAGTATATTAACATGCTCAGTTCCGTTAGTTCTCTAGAATTGTCAGATATAGCAAAAACAAAAATATTTAAATCATATCTGACATATGCTCTTTAGTATTTCATTATAGTTTTATCGAAAATTATTGGGGAAAAAATCGAATTAAGTGACCCTAAGAAGGCAATATCTTACACGGTGAGACGTTTGCAGAAGGTTCAGGAAGGATGGTGTTCATTGCACACATTGCGTTCATATTTTTTATGATTCAGAACTATTGTTTTTTGTCATTAACACAATGTTAATTACCCAATTAATAACTATTTTCCCAACCTGAAAAATATTTCTATGGATTTAATACACTACGTTTTCATATATATCAGATTTAGTAATAAAAATAAATTCATTATTTTTGCATTAGAATGATCAGATTTAGTTCAGATTTACACCGTTTTATTCGATAACTTGTTGCTATTTTGAAATTAATTTAATTATGACTCTCTTAGAGAAAATTTGGTCCCCTTTGGCAAAAACTGGGTTAGTCGATTTTCACAAGCTTCTCTTGAAGCGAATGTTTTACCAGCAAAATCATTCGCGACAGACAGGAACATGTGGTAATCAGTTGGTGCCACGCCCGGACTATAAAATGGATGCATAAGAATCTCCTAACCAAGCTGCAAGAGCTTCTTGCTAGTCACTATCGATGTGTGTGTTTTGGCGTTGTTCTAATGGAACATAACTCGTCTCCTATTGCCCAAAACTGGCAGCTTCTGAGCTACTGCTTCTGTCAGTCGATCCAATTGTTGACAATACAAGTATGAATTAAGTGTTTGGCCGCAGTGGAGCTGCTCATAGAAGATGATTTCGTGGCGATCCCAACAAACATGGAGCACGACCATCCACTTGAAGTTGTCGTAAGTGACCTACTTTTCATCACCAGTATTTTTCTTCAGAAATGAGTCCATTTTGTTACAATTCAGCAGCGAATCGCAGATGCAAATTCAGTCTTTGAGGTTTTTTTGCGTAAACTTGTGTGACCAAACTTATTCAAGTGGTCCCAAACAGTTTTTTGTGCAATGATTATCTCCTGAGAAATAAAACCAGTGCTTACGTGACGGTCGTACTCGGCGATTTCCATAACTTTATCGATATTTTCGACAATCGGTCTTCCAAAGCTTTGTGTAAAGCTCAGAACTCCTCTTGTATAGACTATCAAACTACCTAGGTAATGTTCTAATACCAAGGCTTTCGAGCTACCCGGGCTTTTTTCGGGTATCGTGTACCCGAGAGCCTGGGTACCTCTGTATCCGAACAAAGTTCGAAAATATCGCGAGCTCTACTTTTAATTTCCAAATCAACAGTCAACGGTTCACGTTAAACGTGGAGGTCATCCTTTCTCCTTTATTAGAGGCCTTTACAAATACTTTTCGAAGAGTTGGAGAACTTTTTGTTAAGTGGTTAGAATGCAAATGAGATTATTCTGGATAATAAAAAATTAAAAAAAATAAAAATCCACAGAAAAAAATTTGTTTTTCTATATTTTGGTAAGCACTTACTGAACGACTATCGTAAATAGTTAATTATAGAAATGAACTGTCACACTAGAATTTTAAGCAGAAACAATTCTTTTAAATTAAAAACATAAGTGACTCAAACTTAACGACCTTTAAAAAAAGCAAGATGATTGGAATATTGATTATTATTTATAGTATCTTGCGCTATAAATTCAGCTCTGATACAATATTCTTACCTCTGTATCGAAAGTTATCAACAGAAAATTTTTACGTATAAAAGTTAATAAAGAATTTATTTATTGCGCATTGTTGCAAGGAAAAAAATACGAAAATCTAATAAATAATGTCAATAACATACAGGAGCGGACTGAGGGTCAAAGGACCCAGCGGTAATTTGAGAAAAAAGGTCACGAAATTACATCATTTGCTGTAGTGTCTGACCGAATAATTAGTTTTGGGCATTTTTCGTCTGTTTTATCCATTTCTATTTTTTTAGGTTATTTTCCATAGTTAAAAGTAATTTTTTAGGTAATTTTTATGGATTTGTACATGTAACTTTACATATGTAAAGGGGATCATGTAACTTTCTTAGATAATTTTTGGGTGTTTTTTTAGAGCATCAGAACTCGAGTCCTGGTAATAAGTAATGGAAAATTTATCGCTGCTTAATTCTTCAAAGTTACATAACATAACATAACATAACATAACATAACATAACATAACACAACATAACATAACATAACATAACATAACATAACATAACATAACATAACATAACATAACATAACATAACATAACATAGCATAACATAACATAACATAACATAACATAACATAACATAACATAACATAACATAACATAACATAACATAACATAACATAACATAACATAACATAACATAACATAACATAACATAACATAACATAACATAACATAACATAACATAACATAACATAACATAACATAACATAACATAACATAACATAACATAACATAACATAACATAACATAACATAACATAACATAACATAACATAACATAACATAACATAACATAACATAACATAACATAACATAACATAACATAACATAACATAACATAACATAACATAACATAACATAACATAACATAACATAACATAACATAACATAACATAACATAACATAACATAACATAACATAACATAACATAACATAACATAACATAACATAACATAACATAACATAACATAACATAACATAACATAACATAACATAACATAACATAACATAACATAACATAACATAACATAACATAACATAACATAACATAACATAACATAACATAAAAAAACATAACATAACATAACATAACATAACATAAAATAACGTAACATAACATAACATAACATAACATAAAACAACGTAACATAACATAACATAACGTAATATAACATAACATAACATAACATAACATAACATAACATAACATAACATAACATAACATAACATAACATAACATAACATAACATAACATAACATAACATAACATAACATAACATAACATAACATAACATAACATAACATAACATAACATAACATAACATAACATAACATAACATAACATAACATAACATAACATAACATAACATAACATAACATAACATAACATAACATAACATAACATAACATAACATAACATAACATAACATAACATAACATAACATAACATAACATAACATAACATAACATAACATAACATAACATAACATAACATAACATAACATAACATAACATAACATAACATAACATAACATAACATAACATAACATAACATAACATAACATAACATAACATAACATAACATAACATAACATAACATAACATAACATAACATAACATAACATAACATAACATAACATAACATAACATAACATAACATAACATAACATAACATAACATAACATAACATAACATAACATAACATAACATAACATAACATAACATAACATAACATAACATAACATAACATAACATAACATAACATAACATAACATAACATAACATAACATAACATAACATAACATAACATAACATAACATAACATAACATAACATAACATAACATAACATAACATAACATAACATAACACAACATAACACAACATAACATAACATAACATAACATAACATAACATAACATAACATAACATAACATAACATAACATAACATAACATAACATAACATAACATAACATAACATAACATAACATAACATAACATAACATAACATAACATAACATAACATAACATAACATAACATAACATAACATCACATAACATCACATAACAAAATACAACTCTAATCTATGCATTTATTCCTGAAATTGTCCTCTTATTCCAGCAATTCTACAAACGCTACGATAATATCAAGTTATATTTATTATCAACTTTCATTATTACAGTTTCATTCTTATACTCGTATTAATCAGGGGCCAAATTCTAAAACTCTAGAATACATTATATAAAAAAGTTCAATATTATAACCTTGTCTCGAAATTTTTTCAAAGATCTTCTCCAGATTTTTTGCTGAAATCATTTGACAGTAGTTGTGGTTCTCCAACAGCTCAATATTCGAAATCCATGGAATATGCACATTCTGGTCACGGTAATCTGGCTTGAATCTCGTATGAGTATTCGCAAACCACTTTATAATATTATTTTTACTTTTCTCGTGTTCACAAAAATATTTGCCCAGTCCACCCCTGTAATCATATATACATAAATAATTGCACACATTTTTTTATGAACTTCAATCTGTCGAATTACTTAATAATTCATATTTATTGCAAATACGTGTTGCATCGTGAAAACGCGTAACTGTGAGCTATTGATTTGCAACAAAAATAACTGGGTGGAACCCATTACAGTCCACATAACAATTTGCCATAATTAAAGGAAATGCAAATGAATTATTTCTAAAAATTTATCATTTGCAGTGGTTAAAAGCAGATCTATAATATTAGCATTCAGAACATTAATGCAAACTTCGCAGGGTTGATGCACGTTGCTAATATTTTAGATATATTGCAATCTAGTATCTGCAGGATTTAAACGCATTCACAGCATTTATGAAATCTTCCAGAATTGTTCTCTCAAACATTTGGCAATGACCATTTACTATAACGAACCAACACAAAACGAGGTCAGCAACGTAAACTTGTTTAGTCAGTTTTTCACCAACCAAATAGGGTGGCTCAACCACCTCATGCACCCTCCCACCTTTACTGCTGCAGCTGTTGTCGTTGACGTTGTGCTTATAACAAACTCTTTGAGGCTGCTGCGTCATGGTTGAAGGTATCCTTAGCTCATATATTTAGTGAATTTTTTGAAATTTTTTTTTTGTGTTGCTGTTATCCTTGGAGAAGAATAAGCAAAAGTTTTGGTTTTGTAATATTTGCAATTTTTAGTCGGTTTTTGTTTTTCATTTCAGTTTAAATTGATGGCAAAAGAAATATGCTTTTCCAACAGGGGTGAATACTCGGCAAGCGGGGAGTTAGAGCCAGGGAAGACAAGTTGGACAGCATACATATTTAAATAGTCTAAAACGCTTAAGCTGAAAACAGTGGAAGAGCTGAACACGTATAAACATGGATAAACGAGTGTCAGATATAGTCGAAGAAGATATTGCTAAAAGTGCATTGGGGCGAAAAGCTTAAAAGAGCTGCTAAAGAAGTGAAAGAAAAAAAAAAAAAAAAACGAAGAACATAACAAAACTAACACACATAAGGAATAATAAATAAATTGACGTGGCGTTGTATCGTGCAGAGGTTACAGTGAGCTCAGCTGACAAAGGATTTCAACAATTTGCTAAGCTGAATGATGAAGCACAATGCAAATAAATATTAATTAATTAAATGATTATTATGATTAAACACTTTAGCAAAACATAAATAAACAATAAAAGCTGAACGCTGTGTGAACTGTGCAGAGCATTTAAAAATATCATTTTATAAATTCTTGAAATTAGCTTAACGTCTGAATAGATCACACATACTATCGTATACAGCATCCACTCCGTAATAATCTACAAAAATTATCTTAATTTGGCACTCATCTCCAGAGTTGTCAGGTGGTCGGGATTCGTCGGGATTGTCCAGTTATTGAAGTGTTTGTCCCGTGTCCCGTTATAAGACATTTTGTCCCAAAATATTAAAGAACTGACATTGAAAAATATATTGTACAAAAGCAATTGTACGCAATTATAATTTGTCGAGTTTTTAGACTGATTAAATCTTAGATTTTAATTAAGCTGTATATAAAAGAATCTTGTCTAAATTTCAAGAACTTGTTAAATACACCAGATTATGAAAAATGCTTAAAACAATGCGTGTAAATCAAAAATATGTTAAACTAGCTGAACCCGGTGTGCTTCGCTACCCCTATAGTGATAAAATAAAAAGTATTTAGATATTAATAAAAATTTATTTATTTGATTATGAATTAATTATTGCAATGCTTTAGGATATACAATGTTTTTAGTCGGTATAGAGGTGTAGCTTCTAGAGCAAAGAAAAGGTCGTGGCCCGCCCACTATTTACATGGCTTATTATCCTTTTTAAGAAAACATGATATGTAGCAAATATCCTCATTCTATGCCAATTATTGACTGAGATATGAGGATTTTAAGTTTTCAGTTGTGTAGGCGTGGCACCACCCCTTCGTCTGATCAAAATATTATCTAGCCAAAGACTTATTATTTCGTAACAATGTCCTATTGTGAAAATTTCATGTCGACCGGTCCAGTAGTTTAGAAGATATTACAGTTTTTATTTTTTCCAAAAATGGGAGTGGTCCCGCCCACTTTTTTTGTGGTACGTATTTTTTTTCATGCCGATACTATACGTACCAAATATCATTTCCGTGGGCCCAAAAATGCCGAAGATATGACGATTTTAAGTTTTGGGTTATATGGGCGGGGCCACTATTCCTTCCAGAGTCATATTAAGACGCTGTGAAAATTTCAGCAAAATCGGTCCAGTGGTTTGGCCTCCTATAAAGCACAAACAGACATACAGACATACAGACATACATTCAATTTTATATATATAGATAAATATATTTTTTAACTAAGGGACAGCAGAACAAACTGGATAAATCCACTTAGAGCTTAAGTGACTTTTTTTGATCCGCCATTGATCAAAAATCACGGATTAATAATACTTAAACTCTTTTAAACATAATCTTAAAAACGTGTGTCGGAATAAAAACTAAGAAATAACATTTATATTTTGGCCTCTCCTGAAAAATTAAAAAAAAAAAAAAAATTAATTAACCTGGTTTTGTTCTGCAGCTCCCCAATATATACGTTATTTTAATTTTTTGAAACATTTTGTTTTAATGTTGTGAATTGTTTTGTTTTTATTATTGAGTTTTAATTTATGATCATATTGTTTATTATTTAGATTTAATTTATGTTCATATTGCTTTTGCTTTAGTTTTATGTTTGTATTTTTCATATACAAACACACACAAATGTGATTTTTTTGTCCCGACGACTTATAGGAAATCCTGGAATTTTCTTGACTTGTCCGGACAACAGCCTTTCAGTATCTGGCAACTCTACTCATATCTCTGCCTTCTTAAATTTCTCGTTTAAACTCTTTGCGAATACATTTATTTTATTTTTGCTTCCTTGCTACATCCTTCTCTAGGCAACGTTTTCACGTTCATCCGGTTTTTTTTTTGTGTGGTAGACATTTGGAAAAAGTCTAATTTATTTAACTAGATATAATAATTCATTTTCTAAGCATTGGAAGTTTTAAATTTAGCCAAAAATACGCTTTAATGCAAAATTGTGAAAACAAAAAATTTTAACCCTCTATTAAAAATCACCAAATTGCTAACTTTTGTTCTGTTAAATAAAAAAAAAAAAACAAAAAATGAAAAGGCGATAACTTATGTTGGACTATAATTTATACGCTTTAAAAATAAGTCAAATTTTCAGGGTCAAGGCTGATAGCAAAATAAGAGCTATAAATGAACTTAACAAAATAAATTTACTTTAAAAACTTTTAATATTTATATCAAATAAAGATTTGATTTTTATTTCGCATGTGCAAATATCAGAATTCTGAGGAGCATGATATTTCTATCGATTATGGCTATTTCATGAAAATGTTATATGATGATCTATATTCTGTGAAAATAATCCCTGTAAAATTTCAACATGAGTTGTTTTGGGGTCCCCAAGGGGTTAGCTTAAGGCGGGACATGACATTCGCGGCAGAGAAAACAGACCTTGTTTTAAAAATTCATAACTCAGTCAAAAACAAACATTTGCTCGTATCATACGATAGCGAATCAAGTATAAAAAATATAAAAAAAAAATTTCGTCAAAAAATGAACCCGCTAGTGCCGCAACCAGTACGAAAAACATGGTTTGGAGATAAACGCGTTCAATGTTTGTGAACAAAGAAAAAAAAGGTTACCTTCAATCTGCCATGCCTGCTTCGTACTGTATGCCTTCGTTATCTTGTGTTGTGCTGTTTCTTATAGTTTTTTTGCAATTGTTTAGCAATTCCCTTCACCCTTCAAGTAGGTACGAAATAACAACCACCAAAAGTCAGGTAGCAAGTAAAACAAGTATATACAAGCTGCCGTACGTAGGTAGCGCAAAAATTAAAAATGCGCTCTCACTAATCCGGCGGTAACTTTTGAACCCGTAGGAATTTTTCCATGAAATTAGAATCATAAAAAAAATATTTACTAAAATACAAAATTATTAAAACAAAGTAGATTTCAAAAAACTGCCAATGTCATGTTACCCCTTAATTCGAGTCCACTGATTCTATTGGAGCAAAACTTTTTTTGGGTTAATTATAGTTTTCGAGATATTCGAAAAGCAATTTTAGTCCTAAGGAAAGAGTAAAATTTTTTTTGACAATCGCATTAAAATCTATGGAAACTTATCGAATTAACATCGCATCGACAAATATACGTATACATCGAATAAAAATACTTTGAAAATTTTAAATCGATTTAGTCAATTTTTGTAATATTTCCTTAAAAATGTGTCACTATTCCATTTAATTGCTTTCATTTTCATTTTCGTTTTCTGATTCATCTGTACCGTCGTTATTCTCTTGTAGATTCCAACAAATATCGCCATAAAAGGATATAAAAAACATTTTGTCACTATACCTTGACAAAATACCTTTTGTTACTTGGTGAAAACGCTCGCCATGTTCATTGGATTCGGTTGGGGCTTACTTATCGAATTTGGTGCTTACTGCAAGGCAATGCAAAACTGGATTTTTAATGATATGTAAACTGTAATATTTTGAAAAGCAGTGAGACTGTCTTCAACCAGTATGCGCCAATTTTTAGGATCAATGAATTCCGAGTACGTTATCTATAACCGCTTTTGCACAAATCCATGCCACACATGCTCCCAAAAACTTTTTTTTGTTTTTTTTATTTTATTTATTTAAAATACTGCTTACATGTAACAAATTTTCAACAAGTTATTGAATAGACAACCGAAAAGAAAATTAATGCTAGCAATTGTAATATTTAAAAATAAATAAAGGGTGATTTTTAAGAGCTTGATAACTTTTTTTTTAAAAAAAACGCATAAAATTTGCAAAATCTCATCGGTTCTTTATTTGAAACGTTAGATTGGTCCATGACATTTACTTTTTGAAGATAATTTCATTTAAATGTTGACCGCGGCTGCGTCTAAGGTGGTCCATTCGGAAAGTCCAATTTTGGGCAACTTTTTCGAGCATTTCGGCCGGAATAGCCCGAATTTCTTCGGAAATGTTGTCTTCCAAAGCTGGAATAGTTGCTGGCTTATTTCTGTAGACTTTAGACTTGACGTAGCCCCACAAAAAATAGTCTAAGGGCGTCAAATCGCATGATCTTGGTGGCCAACTTACCGGTCCATTTCTTGAGATTAATTGTTCTCCGAAGTTTTCCCTCAAAATGGCCATAGAATCGCGAGCTGTGTGGCATGTAGCGCCATCTTGTTGAAACCACATGTCAACCAAGTTCAGTTCTTCCATTTTTGGCAACAAAAAGTTTGTTAGAAAAAGTTGCCCAAAATTGGACTTTCCGAATGGACCACCTAAGACGCAGCCGCGGTCAACATTTAAATGATATTATCTTCAAAAAGTAAATGTCATGGACCAATCTAACGTTTCAAATAAAGAACCGATGAGATTTTGCAAATTTTATGCGTTTTTTTTAAAAAAAAAGTTATCAAGCTCTTAAAAAATCACCCTTTATAATGAATTAGCAACTAATTATAACAATAAAAAACAAATAAATAACAAAACAGAGCTTAAAAATTAGTTGTATATGTGATGATAGAAAGACGTAGAGATAATATTAAGAAAAGTACAGAAAAATTTCATGCTTAAAGGTGTGTTTCTGAGGAATACTTTTAATTCTAACAGGCAGCGAATTCCACAATCTGATAGCGTTCACAAAAAAAAAAGTCTGTTTGAGTTAAAATAATTATAGACAGGAATATTGAGGTTCAAGTTTCTATTGGATCTACAAAATTGAACCTTCTCATACAGGTAATTGCGAGTTTTAGTGCGTATCAAATTGTGTAAGAATATGCAGTTCCTAGCATCCAGGTATTTAAAAATATTGCAACCAAGTATTTGATTGACGATGTGACTGATGTGGTCAAACTTCCGAAGGCCATAAACATACCTAACTGTGTTGTTAAAAGCATGTTGTAACTTTAGCTTAGACCTGGAATCAATACTACTATATACAATATCTGAGTAAGATATGATAGGCATAATGAGCTGCTGTATTAACTTTTTCCTAGTTGCAATCGGAACAAACGATTATAGTCCATCTCAAGTTCCTCAGGACAAAGTAGACCTTACTTAGAAAGTGAAAGGAAAGTGAGGAGTTAATGTGGTAACCAAGATTCTTCACTTTATCAATAAAGTTTAATTCAACACCATTAAGATAAATAACAGGCATTCTAGAGAAAGAGTGACTGGATTTAGAAATTGGCAAGACATATGACTTAAGAGGATTGAGCTTGAGCCTATTAGATTCAGCCCATACAGCTATTTTCATTAAATCTTCATTCATCTTACTACATAGATCAACAACAAGGTCAATAGGCCTGGACAAGTACAGTTGGAGATCATCAGCATATGCATGCGACATACCGACATTTGCTAAATATGTCGTTAATATATATTGTAAATAGAAGCAGACCAAGTACAGAGCCTTGAGGAACTACACAGGTTATATTACGGAAAGCAGACAGACTATTACCCACCCTTACTCTTTGAGACCTCCAACTAAGTAACTGTATAACAGACGGACAGCCATGCCAGAAAAATTGAAGTTATTTGCCAGTTTCTGACACAATAGAGAATGGTCAACAGAGTCAAATGTCTTGGAAAAATCCAACAGGCAGAGTAAATTTATGTGCTCTAAGTCATATGTCAACCTTATGTCATCATAAATCTTTAAGATCGCTGTAGCATTACTGTGGCCAGGTCGAAAGCCGGACTGAAATGGAGACATGAGATCATATTTTCTAATGTGTTCCGAGATTTGTACCGCCATGAGAGACTCAAGTACTTTAGATAACGATGATAGCAGGTTTACAGGCCGAAAGTCAGATGGATCACGGGCATTGGGTTTTTTAGTAATGGGAACAATTGTCGCTGATTTCCAGACCTCAGAAAAGCAAGTGCTTGTGAAACAGTGACTTAGAATGTGGGTTAATGTAGTCAAAATGTGTGGTAATATAATTTTAAAGAATTTAATAGATATACCATCTTCACCCACGACATTTGATTTATTTTAACACAACGAGCAACGTCACTCTCACTAACAGCAACAAACTCAAAATTAAACAAGCTTGCAGAAGGTAAAGTACAGGAAAAACTAGTCGAGAAATAATTAGAAGACCCTGAACTAACAATAAAATAGTCATTTAGAATGTCAGAATCAATGTCACAAATATCAGGTATAACACTGCATACCCCAGCCTGTCTTAAATTGTTCCAAAGCTTTTTGAAAGGCAATGTAGAATTTAATTTGTTCATAAAATATAGACGTTAAGATGATTTAACAGTTGAGTTAGCTTCGTTTTGTGCTCTTTTGTACTGCTCCCAATTAGATATTGTTGGATTTTCCCCCCAACGATTGTAAATTATTTTTGGAGTTTTAATGGCTAACATAACATTTCTGATAAACCACGGTCAACATCTATTAGATACTCGGCGAGTTATTAACGGAACATGCTCATTAAACAGTGCTAATATCTTATTTATGAAAAAATTTAGCTTTTCATTAACAGAACTTAGAACCCAACATTCGGCCCAATTTATAGTAGACAAGTCATAATACAGACTCGTAATCAATAGACTTATAGTTCTTATAGAAAAGTGATAGTTTTATCAATAACAACATATATACTGATTCAAGCATTTACTTTCCTTTATTTTCATTCCACCTAATCTTGGAAAAATACGACGCAATTTTTTAGTCTTTTTCTGTATTCAACGCTTTTATGAAATTTTTGACAATTTCTAGTCTGATGTGGAGCTGTGGTAGCATAACTTTTTCGACTGGCACAAGCAGAATGCAAATAATATTGTTTCGTCGACATGAAGGTCAATTCCGTTCGTTATTTTGGCTACCGGCAAAACGAGTATCCCATAAGAATATATTTTTGGTATAACCCGTTTGCACACCTTATAAATAGTCACCCCCTTCTAGTCACTTGGGACAATTTTGACATCGATAATACTGGCCTCGCCAGGTTGAGGCAGTCAGACACGTTGCCATGTGAAGGTTCGTCCCCTGATCCCCAAAGATATGAATTAAGCCATTCTTAATTCTGTCCTACAAAACGAATGTTTGTTCTTTTGCTTTCGTTCCATTGTTTCGTTTTGACATTATATGAAATCCAGGCTAGTCTTCACATTGGGCCAAAATCTTGTATACAAGCTAGGGACCAATAGAGGTCTTAAGTAGCCAAATTAAAACAAAATCTCAAGTAAACAATTTTTGGTTGTTCTCTTAGTTTAAAATTACCCTTACATGCATATTCTTGATTCATAACAGCAACCGCTGATCTAATTTAAAAAATTTTAATACTCATTGTTAATTTAAATTTTGGTTTAAATAACCCGCAAGAAATCGTTACAACTTTTTGAAGCAAAGCTTTTTACGCCTCGGTTTGTGATTTGCTAAAGTAAAATCTCAAAAGCGACACTTTTACCGATACCGTGTTTTTAGAATGATGTTTCTTTTTTGCTTGCGTTTATTACAACAAGAAAATGTAGTATTAAAAATATTTCTTGGCCCACTGTGGGAATCGAACTCGTACCCGTCGAATGAAAATTGTATGCACTACCTTCAAATTCAAAAACCTCTGTTACACAGAGTTGTTAATTCAGTATGAAGTAACTATAACTGAAGATGTGTAGCAACAGATCACAATAGTCTATTAGTAAAGAGAGGATTGTGTATTGACTTTCCTAAAAAACTAACAAAAATGTTGTGTCTACTTGTTACAAGATGGCATCAGCATCGGTTTTTTTTTTGATGTGAATGCGTTTGTGTTGTTGTTGGTTCATGCTGTTTTTTTAGGGTTTTGTATAGCGTGACGTAAAAATTAACAACTATCCACAAGTGCGTTGAAATAACAATGAATGCAACATGTAATTAATCATATAAAATAAAAATGAAATGTAATAAAATTATCTGGTGCAAATATTATAGTGTGTTTTTTAATTTACTTTAAGTGTTTTTTTCATTTTTGAATATTTCTCTCGTGTGTCCAACTACGCACCTGTGATTTTTTAAATCTTTTTCTGTTTGGCTTAACACTTTTAATATTTAATTAATTATAAATTTAATAATAAATATTTATAATTAAATAATTTTACTAAACTGAAATTATTAAATAAAATAAATAAATACCAGCAACAAATTGATCAATGTGTTATTTTTTCTGGTCAATGAGTTATGTCCTTGGTACTGATGCATTATAATGCAATAATATACAGGGTGTCCCAGACTTAGAGTACTATAATGTGGGGGCTGATTCCTCGTGATGAGACGAGCAAAAAATTGTATGGGTGGGGTGGTCGCAAATGCCCCCCTAGGGGGCTAGGAGGGAAAAACAAAAAATTAGGTGTCGTTACGTTTTAATCCATAGCTAGCATATCTCTGCAACGATTAAAAAAAACCATACTTTTTTGAAAAGAAAATTAAATTTGCTTTAAATTACTTTTGCAAAATTTTTCCATAAAGTCATAAACAAAAAATGTATAAGCACCTGAAGTCAAAAAATAGGTTTTTTTCTTTAAAAATTCAACTTTCAAGGCGATTTTCTCAGAAAAAAACCAAATGTTTTATTATTTTTTATGACGCAGTTTTTTTCCTTGGTCAATTCTCTAAAAATCCATCATACATTGTTTATACCTCAGAGATAATATTTTTCGTATAATACCGATTTTCCGATTCTACCACTTTTTCCTCCCACTGGGGTACTTAATGCAAGCAAGGCGACTTTGTTTTTTTGTTGCTTACAATAACTAGTAAAACAGTTAGATTTAACGTAATTAAGAAAAAAAAGCAATTTCTCATTATTAAGTGCATCACATGCCTGAATCGACACATTCTTTCAGCGATCGTAGAGTTATAATGTTTTCCAACTCAGAGTACGCAGACATTATTTTTTGTTACGGTTTTAGAAAATTTTTAGAGAATTGACCAAGAAAAAAAACTGCTTCATAAAAAATAATAAAACATTTGGTTTTTTTCTGAGAAAATTGCCTTGAAAGTTGAATTTTTAAAGAAAAAAACCAATTTTTTGACTTCAGGTGCTTATACATTTTTTGTTTATGACTTTATGGAAAAATTTTGCAAAAATAATTTAAAGCAAATTTAATTTTCTTTTCAAAAAGTTATGTTTTTTTTTAATCGTTGCAGAGATATGTTAGCTATGGATTAAAACGTTACGACACCTATTTTTTTGTTTTTCCCTCCTAGCCCCCTAGGGGGGCATTTGCGAACACCCCCACCTATACGATTTTTTGCTCGTCTCATCACGAGGAATCAGCCCCCACATTATAGTACTCTAAGTCTGGGACACCCTGTATATATAAATATTTTTCATATCTTTTATATTTTTATATTACGAAACATTATTATACGTATTTCAAAATTAAAATTATTTCTCTGCATCTACCCTGATCAGCTAAAAATATACAAAAGTTTTGCCCAAAATTCATTTCGCCAACCATTATCTGACCACCTAGCAACTTAACAACATACTGAAAAGCTTCCGGACTTGGCTCATCTCTAGTTCGTACACAAAATCCATTTCATCATCCACTGCACATTAATGCCAAAAGTAAAACTTGCCGAAATCACTCTGAAAATGCTTGACTTAGCAGCGACCTAATCAACTTAACCTAACTTAAATCAAGTTAAGCAGGAACTCAACGTAACTGCTTCTTATATCATAGGGAGGAAAAATAATACGAGGCCGCACATGTGAATAAGTTCGAAACATTTGACCGAACTTTAGTTCTGCTGCCACCACGATGTGCTGCATTAAAAAAAAACAACGTTAAAAAAAACAAGTAGGTAACCGAAATGGTAAATAGCAGTCTATGGAGTGGAAGGACGCAAGGACGGCATAGACGGTTGTATGAATGACATAAAAGAAAATGGCGCACCATAATCGCCGAAGGGTAAAATTGACTTTGCTGCCGCAAACACGTAAATTTTTGGAATTTTAATCCAACCTTTTTGATTCTTTTTTGTGTTTTATTATTTTTGTTTCTTTTCGCTTTCTCAATGCGTTGAAGAGACTTTTTCCGGTGAACCCTTTATAAGCAGTTTTCGGGTGCCTAACAATTTTTTATTTTTTTTTTTTTGTTAACTTGGCTTGCACGACAAGGAATTGATTAACATTTCTTATGGCTTCAAATTGAAGATGGAGGCGATAAAAATAAGTGCCTTATTGACGTTTGTATGTGCTTCAGTGTTTACGAGTGTGCGTATGTGTGTGTGTGTGTGTGCAACGTGAGTGTTTTTATTTTTATTTGTGAGGTTCAAGGGTAATGTTTTTGTGTTTTAGCATATTCAATTGGGTGTTGAGTTAGATCATTAAGTATGTAAAAGCTGCTCAAGTGGCGGTGTGTGTGTATTTGTACGGTGTGTGTGTGTGTGTGTGTTTGTCTGGCTTAAGAGTTATCCTTTTTTAAATGCGGCAATTGCCTCAGGAACTTTGCCACGCGCTAGAATAAAGGAACAAGTCAAAATTGATGACTGTATTAAAATAGACTTAATTTATATAAATATTTGAACTGGAACCCGTTGATTGAATTAAAAAGCACATAAATAGGTACAATTAAAATAACATTTCAGTATTCATGTTTATTTGCACTGAATGCTTAATATATATACGCTTTTTTTTCTAACACGTACTCTTTTTTTAAGCACATTTATCGATTCAAGAATTATGAATTACACAATAATCTGTGAATACAGCGCGTTAGAGGGAATGTTTCTCATTACAAAGCGCAAAGTCTGGATGCTAGGTTGCGTTTAAATGTTGAGAAAATCGATTTAAAAATTTTGCATTTTTTGATTATTCTATAAATGTATGCGGACTCTAAAAATCGTTGGATTTTGGCCGCATTTCGACTTGTGTTAGTTTTTGGAAGTGTCAATTCCATATTCGGTGTTTTTTATAAACATCTTAAAAATAACGAAAAATCTTTGGTTTGTCAAATTTCTTTAATTTTTGAGGCCTAACCTAAGCTTATTTTCACTTTTATAATCATTAGTGTATAATTTTTGTTCTGAAAATGTTAATTTTTTAGAAAAGTATGCGTCAGAAAAAAGATCAAGCATTAATAATCCGTTCACAGATTTAAAAAAAAAGTAATTTTTTTTTTAAACAGAAAAAGTCAATAAATTTTTGCATTTTAAAACTGTCCAATTTTAATGTTAAATCGAATTCAGTATAAATATTATATTTATACTTTTTCTCATTTGATTTTATTTTAATTAAAATAAACATATATTTGTTATTAATTCAGCAGAAAAACATTTATAAAAATACGAATGGTTTTTTAAATATAATTGGTATGCTTAAGGAAAATAAAATGCAACTTGCGTGGAGTATCTCTTTATTATCGCACTTTGCCGCAACAGGTTTATTGGTGTCTATTGAAAGATTAGAATGTCTTCTTTTATATATGGAAAAAAAACAATAGCCAATTTTTGCCTACTAGTGAATTATATTAATTTTTCCTTTTCTACCCACAAAAATGAAGCATTTCAAGCATTTATGAATAGATTGTTGACATAGCATTGCATACTTATAGGCATATGTTTACTATTATTCAGATGAAAAAGTGACAGAGAGAACGTTTATTTACCTTTATTGTGGGTCTTTGTAAAGAAACCCAACCTGGATCTTCAAAGCCGGTTATTATTGAAAGACCAGAGAAGGATTTTGAAGTATGTTCTGATCGCACTAAGAGATACAAGGCTGATGTTTTGAAGCAATACTATCCACAAGAATAACTAAAAATGGCTTGTAATATAACATCTCCAGAAAAGAACTGCAAGCAGTATATGGCATGCAACAAAGCGCTAGCCTATTCAAATTTTAGGTTTAATGTTTTGCCACCATATTATAAAATTATAGAAGAATAAAAATGTTGCTATCCACAAAGTTTTACGGTTGCAGAAAATAAAGCCTCAATAGATTTACAACATTTACTGGACCATAGAGTAACAAAGCTTTAAGAGAGTAATTCTGAATTGGAAATTAAAAGTAGTTCTGAGGGCAATTTCCCTTTAGTAAGTAAATGGGGTTGTGATGGCTTATCGGGGCAAGCTGATTATTAACAACGGGTTTCTTCAGGAAATGATTTTTCAGGCAAAAACATTTATATTGTCTGCATGGTTCCATTAAAATTGAGGTTTGATGCAAAATTTTGAATATTAGAAGAATAATACTCCTTCAACACTCCGATACTGTCGACCAATTTCCTTGGAGTTTGCAAAGGAAACTAAAGAAATAATTTTGCCCGTAGTAGATGATATGAAGAAAAATATTTCTAAGTTGTGTGATACTGTAATGGCCAATTTTGGTAGGAATTTTAAAGTCAAACATGACTTAATACTTACAAGGAAAGGTCCCGAGGTGTCACTCACCGATTTGAATAATTTTTGGATATGTGATAGAGGACAAAAAAATTAAGGTCGACGTAATTTTTTATACGAGCTCAATTGATAGTTTACGGTTTTCAAATGACGTTTTAAAATCAGCGAAAATTTCGTTTTTTTGCCAAAATTTCACTATTTTCCATAAAAATATATACAAATTTGGTATCAAACGAAAGGTATTTTAAAGCCACACATGATGGCATCCATTTTGGAGAAATAAATTTTATTGCAATTTTGTTCTTGTAATTTTTAACAGTATTTAGTCGATATCATAAGGAGCGCATTTTCGAAATTGTTTCATTTTCATATATATTTGATTTAAAAGAATTTTTTGTGTTTTTTAAAATTTTTAAGTTTTTATATTAGAATTTTCTTTATTAAAATATGCATTTATATTTTAAAAAAAAATTTTTTTTTAGAGATGAAGACCACAATATGGGTATCAAAAATTTTGGTTTTTCTCCAAATTTCCGTATGTGTAAATATTTGATCGGAAAATTTTATATTTAACAGGGCTTCTATACAACTTTGTGCTTTTAACTTGTTTGCCCGAAGGAATGACAAAAAAACCATCGGAAATTTAAAAATATGACTTTCTTTATAATTAACTCCGTTAGTTTTCAACATATTTCACAAAATTTTTTTTTGTTATAAAGCTTAATAAAAGAACTTGCCAAAAACTATTTTGACAATATTAATTACTGTACTATTAATACTGTACTTTGTATTATTAATATTTTTTTCAAAAAAAGCCCAAAATATTCAATGTTTCCTCAAAACATTACGTAAAACTTATTTTTTTGTAAAAATAATTTAAATTAAAAACTGCATTTCAAACTCCTTTTCACATGGCATGACATTTGTTAGCAAAAATTGATTCAGTTTTAAGCAAAAATTTATTAACTATTTCTATCATAAAAAAACCTTTCGATTTTTTTGATGAAATAAATTTTTTTAAAAATGTTATTTTTATAATTTTTATAAAAGAGTATAGCTTCAAAAATAATGTATTTGAAAAAAATATCCCAATATTCTTTTCCAATCAAAAGTTGTTACTAAAAACCTATTTTCATACCATGTGGATCTGCATTAACAAAACTCCTTTTCTGTTAATTTTTTTGGAATTTTTTTATACTTTTAACTATATTGATTTTAGCAAGAACTTGCCAAATATATCTTTGTTAATGTTTCGTATGTGAATTATACTAAGCCTATTGCGATTTTGAAAGATATTCAGTACAAAACTAAAAAAACTTAAATTTCGTCAAATGTTCATGGCAACATATAAAGAGCATAAAATCCACAAACGAAAAGATATCAAAAAGTTCTTTATGATTCATATAGTTAAGACTCTAAACTATAAATTTGCATACTTACTTCTACAAAGTTGCAACATTTTATCCATACCGAATTTTGTCCCACTCGTTGCACTGTGTGGCGTCAGCAATCAGACTCGAAAATTTTTCGAGGAGATAAGACGCCGATGGTTTTAAGACAGTAGCCTTTTGCTACAAGGTTAAAAACGGAAATCTAGTGACAGATATCCAGATTAAACTAAGGTTATGGAGAGAACACTTATCTAGGCTTCTGAATGGGCCAGCTGACAACAATCCCGCCAACAGAGATTATATCCCGGAAACCACAATAACGGATGACAGCATTGAGGTTCCGCTGTCCGACTATAATGAAGTCTTGACATCCACAGCTTGGCTTAAAAAAACAAAGCCGCGGGAGCCGATGGTCTACCCGCGGAACTGTTCAAGAACGGAGATGAAGCTCTGTTTAAATCAAGCTTGGGCATTCTAACACAGTCAGATTTCATTTTGTCTTGTCAGTATTGGTGTGCTCTCAAGTCGCGCACACTGAGCTCATGCAATTTGCATTACCGTCACCGAACGACTGAATTATATTCTCTTGTGTTGTGAGCACACAAGTGCATGTGAAAATTTACGCTCAGAGAGTGCTCAGTGAGCTATGCATCATCCATCCCTGGTTTAAATGCATTCACGAGCTTTTATGCAGAATATGGTCGGAAGAGTGCATACCAAATGTATGGAACCTTAGTGCGCTCTGCTTAATCCACAAGAAAGGCGATTCCACAACTTGTGCCAACTACCGTGGGTTAAGCCCTCTTAGTACCATCGTAAACCAACTGATTGGACCTGATTTTAGTGGCTCAGACCTGGAAAATCTACCACCGAGCAGATCTTTACGATACGACAAATCTTAGAAAAGACCTTCGAAAAACAAATCCTTCTTTCAAGTCAAATACAGAACCACTTTTACTCCACCATGTCTGAACTTGGTATGCCTGCAAAATTAATTCGCCTAAGTATTCAAGATGACATTGAGCACACCAGTAGCACAATTCAAATTAGGAAAGACCTTTTCCTTCCATTTTTTACCAAACGAGGTATCAGGAAAGATGATGCTTTATCGTGCAAATTTTTCAACCTAATGATTTAGGAGGTTATCCGAGCTGCTTGAGATTGTGTTGCTGCTAGCATATGCTGATGATATCAATATTAGTATCAGGAAGTCAATGCAGCATTCACCACATTAGAAAAAGAGTCGAGTCGCATGGATGCAGTGCGCGCAGAGAAGTTGAAGTTCCTGGTGTTAATAAACAAACAGTACCATCGTCTTGGAACCCGCGGTATTCCTGACAACACCTCCTTCGAGATGGATAAAGTGCTTACGCTGGGATCCGGCATAAGCTTCACCAACGATATCAGCATAACTCTTGCCAACTGATGTTACTTGGGCTCAGTAGGCAATTGAGAAGTAGATCTCTCTCAACGAAAAAAAGTCACACTTTATAAGTCGCTAATCATGCCCGTCCTGTTATATGCAGCACCAGCCTGGAGGCTAAGCAGTTCCGATTAAAAGAATTTGAGAGCCTTTCACAAAAAGATACTTCGTAAGATTTACTGTTCAATCTGCATTAATGGCAAGTACCAAAAACGATGGAGTCACAAGCTATATGAGCTGTACGCCGACATCGACATAGTCAAGCGTATTAAATTCGAGTTGGTTCGCTGGTTAGGTCATGCCGAACGGATGAAAGACGCTGCTCTCGCGAAGTAATTATTTGGATTTAAATAAGTCTTGAGTGAAGCTTAAATTGAAATTGAAATTGAAATTGTAATGTTTTGAAGGTTTTAATTCAAGGTCCATTCAGGAACTCGGAAACTGTGAAAAAATTAGATTTTAGTTTATTTCTGCAAGTACATTTCACTTCATTTTTTTAAAACAGAAATTTTGTACATTTTAAAAATGTTTGTATATTTACCATGGTCACCCGGCGTTAATTCTTATTAGAACTAGCATTTCGACTTGAATAAAGTACTACCTAAGTTGTGTTTTGTATTTGCCAATGTGTTTGCTCGTCATTTTAACATTTTGCATCTCAGTGTACTGTCATATATTTTTTTTTGTGAATGAGCATTATATAGGCGGCTTATTTTTCGGTGATAGTTTCCTGATCTTTTAACTTTTTTCCCTTTTTAAACACATCCATACTTATATATATAACACTAGCGGGCCGCAGTGGTCCGCGGCCTTGCCACCGACGTTTTCATTTTATCAAAAAATAGCGCTTACACGTTTTTGTTACTCTTTGAATGAGTATGAAGATGTCTATCAAATCAAGCATAAGTTTCATACACATGTCAATCAAAATAAAAAACATTTCTCCTTTTGTTTTGTTTGGTTTCGCATCAATGCATGTATATGTATCTCACTTCTCGCCTTGCTCGATGCAAATCGGCTTTTTTGTTGTTCTGTGCTATTGGAGCACAAAGCGAGAAGAGTAAACAAAAAAAGCATATGTATAAATTATTTAAATAATCAAACAATGCGTGGCATCGGGGATGATTTCTTTAAAAATCTGACACTTTAATTAAATATATTCAATATAAAAATGTCAAAAGCAAATACATTTATACTGTGCTGTGGCATAAATATGCATAAAATTTCATTTCATAAAAATCGGCTCAGGGTTTTTGGAATTTACTTAATAACGAATGTTTGCGCTTCGATTTTATATAATAGTATAGAGTATAGATAAAATCTTAACTGAAAAAAGACTCACACACAATCATGATGAATACAATGCGCTGTCAAAATATCAATGATGAAGACAGTATATTCACCATAAATCATAGTGAAATTTAACAAGGTGAACGTGACGTTTACAAATTTTGCTACGCTTGTCAAAAAAAAAATGTTATACATTAAACATTCTCTACAAACTATAGAAAAGTGCATGGTGACAAGAGTAGCGAACATTTTTTTGTGAGAGATGAAAAATTCGCATTCACCTTATTTAATTTCACCATGCCATAAATATGTCCTTGAGAAAAGTTTTTATATTGGAATAATTCCAGCTTAAAAAATTAGTAATTGAATAAAGTCATTAATAAGGAGTTAAAAGAAAAGAATTGGCAGAATTGAAAGAATTTCAGCCCTTTGAAGGACTTTGACCGATCTCTTATGATCGTTTGTGAGTGTTTTGAAATTTTTGAAGACAAATGATCGAGAACTGGACCCACAAAACTTTAGGCTGATTCCTAACGGGTTATGTTGCATGGCCGTTTTTTTGTGCTCTGAGGTTCGCCATTGTGTGCAGAGAGCTGATGGAGGACAGAAAAATTAAGTCAATTGAAAAAACATTCTGTGTCAGATAGGATTCGAACCTGGGATTTTTCGCAAATCAGCCGAGCACTTCCACCAGTATGCTTTGGCCGACACAAGGAATCATATTTGAGTAAAAATCTTCTTGAATAATTGTTGTTCTTGAAAATGTACTATTTAATAACGCTTTACTAAAGAAATTATGGTATATAAGATATAGAATATTAAAGTCTTTTACAAGGCTCTTCCTAGTAAAGCTCGAGTAATTTGCTTCTATTTTATGCCTTTTCAAGAAGAGTAAGAGTAATACGAATATTTAGATGAAATTGTTTACTGGTCATACTATTACTTAAAGTATTCTCTAGCTAGCTATCTTTTTCATAGCAAACGAAATCGTGTCACACAGTGTAATATATGCAAAAAACTTGTGAAAGAAAAATTAGCGAAGAGCAATAAAAATAAATTTGAAACTGCTGTTAATATAATTTGCTTTGAGAGTTGCTGTCAATTAAGTGGTGCAGAGAGAAGAAGAGAAAAAGAGAGTAGGAGAAGCTAAAAGTATTCACAATAATGAAGCTAATTTGCATGAAAAACACGTTACCATATGGTGCAGCAACAAATGCTTGGTATGATACAATACAATACAAAAAAGTTTGATTTTTTGCTCTCAATTTTAATTTTTTATTGCTTATATTAAGGAGAGAGAGAAAGCTTTTGTTTTAAAGATTATTAAATTACTGCTTTTATAAACTTACAGATTTAAATTTGCATTTTTTTAAAGCATTGCGTTGTCGGTGTTTTTATGATATAAGAACGTTTTTTAAATAAAACTTATTAATATTTCGCACAACAACTCTCAATCACTCTCCCTCATTTAAATAATTTAAATAATTTTGATCCACATTTCAGAATATTTCAATATTATGTACATTTATCTTCATTAGCCTTGCTACAATGGTATAGTTCACATGAATTCATTGTTGGCCATTCGAGCTTTCGTCAAGTTTCTCTAGTGGGCCCAGCAAGTAAAATAAAATCTATTAATATGCACGCCGCATCATCTGCTCATGCCCATCATCCTTCACACACACAAACACACTCAGAGCTTCTCTGATTAATGCTGTCTGCTGACTCGTCACTATAATTTTACATCCTTCATTGCCTTGCTTTTGCCTTCAACCACTCTGTCAACCACTCGACGTGTTGCTTGTCCAATTTTCGTTTTCCGGTTTTTCGGGCCACTATCTGGCCATCACCATATTGTTCCATCTGTTGCAAATAATTATTAATTAGCTCCGTTCTTTTTGGCTACATCTTTCAACCAGTCTGAAAATTTCAATTAACAGCACACAATCGTCCTTTAAGTTCAACACCAGCAGCACCATCAAATTCGTTTTAAGGGAGGTTTTAGGCAAAAGCGGTTCAAATGAAGGCAAAAGATGAAAGTCGCTCATTTTGTTAAAATTTGTGTAGAATTACAATTAAAAAAAAAAAAAAAAAAAAAAATTTAAATCGGTCGATTAGTTTGTTTTGAAAAAGTATGTTTCGAGAATAACGCATTTAAATCTTCAAAATGTAAAAACATCAAAGCGGTCGAACTCCAAGATAAATCTGAAAAATTAAATATTTTTTTCTCTACAAGGTATAGTTTATATGGTATAAATACAGAGGAACATTCCATACACTAAAATTTTAAAACTAGTGTATACATTTTATAATACATTAAAATTTGTTTACATATTCTTGAATAGGTGTACAACAAAAATCAATTAAAAAAAAAAAATTTGATTTTCAAACAATTGTTTGCCTAAGACCACCCTTAATATCCTTGATATATGTATGTGTGTGTATGTGCTCATGTTTTGCTTCGCAAAGTGCCGGCATTCAATCTCTTTCAAACACGCAACGCAGAGTTTATGTGAGCTAGAATATTTGGGAAATTTAAAAGATATTCAGTCATATATGAGGAAATTTGACGGGGGAGCTTTTTTCTAATCTCGATGTAAGCTTCAGAGAGTTTGAGGTAGTGTGTATTGGACAGAGTGCGAGTCTTTAAAGAGAATCATGATGTCAGAGCGTATAGAATAGCTTTGAAAGCACTGTTGCCATTTGTTGATATTTTGGAGTTTTGATGTAATATTTTTATTTTTAAGTGCTAAAAATATTTAATTTTAAAAATGTGATAGTTCATTTAATTTTAACCTTTTGACTTAATTGCCATCTCAATGTTCAAACTCGAAGACTGAGTCTATTTTATAATTAACTGCCTTCCGTATTACTTAAAATACTAAAAATTGAAATAAGTGCGAAATCTCAAAATCTTTTGGCGTGCGTTTGTCCAAAAGCTTAGAGAAGTTTGGAGAACCAAAATTAAAAAAATGGATAGTCAAGGAATGAAGATTCAAGGGCTTTTTGCATATATCGCACAAAATAAAAAAGGGTTTTATTTGCACTTATATCATTTAATTGGTTGCGCTTACTTTTGAGCAGGGAAGACAACTTAAATATCTAGTTACTTTTGACGCTGACAGTATGTCTTTGAAAAGAAAATTAATAAAAATCATTCTAATTTTCCCGATACGGCTTAAGAAGACGCAAAAGTACTGTCAAGCCTACAATATATAACGATCATGTCTAAAGTTAGTTACGTCTAAAGCAATCTATCCCGACAAAAACACTGATAAATTATCGGTCAACTGTGTCAACTACTTAAAAAAAAAAAATAGAATTTCAAAAATATAACTTTTTTTTTGGGTTTTGGTTTTTTTTTATTTTCCTTTTTTTTTGAAGCCTCGTTCTGTAATTTGCTTGACAGAAATCGGCAACTGCAAACATTTTTCTTTTATCAACACCGTTTTTTTCTTAGAAATTAATGACTTCTCGGCTTTTCTTGCTGCTTGACGTCTATTATAACAAGAACATTAAATTAAATGAAATTAAATATCAAATAAAAAATTTTACATACCTTCGCATACCGTTGAGATTCGAACCCACAACCAACCGATAACACTGTGTATGAAGTCACTACACTAGGCATTGAGCCAAACTCCTTCGTTACGTGGAGTGAGTTATTCAATATAAATTACAACTGAAGCTATGCTGCAGCATAACACAATAATCTATTAAAAGATTATAAGTATAAGTATAAGTATAAGTATAAGTATAAGTATAAGTATAAGTATAAGTATAAGTATAAGTATAAGTATAAGTATAAGTATAAGTATAAGTATAAGTATAAGTATAAGTATAAGTATAAGTATAAGTATAAGTATAAGTATAAGTATAAGTATAAGTATAAGTATAAGTATAAGTATAAGTATAAGTATAAGTATAAGTATAAGTATAAGTATAAGTATAAGTATAAGTATAAGTATAAGTATAAGTATAAGTATAAGTATAAGTATAAGTATAAGTATAAGTATAAGTATAAGTATAAGTATAAGTATAAGTATAAGTAAAAGTATAAGTATAAGTATAAGTATAAGTATAAGTATAAGTATAAGTATAAGTATAAGTATAAGTATAAGTATAAGTATAAGTATAAGTATAAGTATAAGTATAAGTATAAGTATAAGTATAAGTATAAGTATAAGTATAAGTATAAGTATAAGTATAAGTATAAGTATAAGTATAAGTATAAGTATAAGTATAAGTTTAAGTATAAGTATAAGTATAAGTATAAGTATAAGTATAAGTATAAGTATAAGTATAAGTATAAGTATAAGTATAAGTATAAGTATAAGTATAAGTATAAGTATAAGTATAAGTATAAGTATAAGTATAAGTATAAGTATAAGTATAAGTATAAGTCTAGTTCTCGATTATTTTTGTTCAAACACTTCACACAACGCACAACACAATTCATCATAAGAAGCTCGGTCAAAGTCCTTTCAAGGACTGAAATGGCCATTTCGGATTTTTTTCCCCCATTTATATTAATAGCAGTTTATAGAACCTTCAATTACATAAAAAAAGTTTCCTTGCCGGACCAAGATCGAAAGTGATTTAATGACTCACTAAAGTTCTTTAAGGCGAAAAAACCGCTGCTTTAGAATTTTGACGTAGAATTACGTCTTACAGCGCAGCTTGTATGGTGGTCTTTTTCGCAATTTTTTTCATGCACATATAATGATTTTGTTCACTTTTTGGGGTATATCCACAGCCTTTAATATCCCTCATAAGAATATGAAATAGATGCAAAAATATCAGTTACATGGCGGAAGAATCGAATCCAAATTTTAAAAGTTTACCGAAATTTGAAAATTTGTTACAAAAAAAGGGTTTTAAGCATAAAATTATTGTTATATTTTTAACGAAGAAATAATTAGGGGATTCAAGTCACTGCATATGGGCTGCGTAACCGCGTATCTCGTAAGTTTTTACGCAATGTCAATTTTTTTTATATGAACTTTACAAAACGATTTGCGTAAAACTTTACGCACCGGATTTGATGCGTATTGCGTATAATAAGACTGCACAAAAAGCAACCTTCTTTTCTTTTCAAAAAGTTTCTTGAAATAACATTTCTTTCAACTTTAATTTTTCATTGTTAATTGGCATTTATTAATTGACAAATGAAATTTATTTTAAGACTGAGAACAATGAATTAAATAAAAGTGACACCTATTATGTTCAAGAATTTTTAAGTTACGTAGGTAATTTTACGCAAAATTTGATGGCGTGTTCATGTCAATTCAATATACGCAATACTCTATACGCAAACCTACGCAGTGACTTGAATCCCTTAAATATTAAAATTAAATGATAGCAACTCATATTAAACACATAATTTTATAATAAAAAACGTATGAAAAAACCTTAAAAGTTTTGTTTACAAGCTAGTTTTAAGGGGAAGAAAATTGTTAATTGTTAAACATAAAAAAAAAAGTTTGAAATTTTGAGGCATTTATTATCTAAAGTATTAAAAATAGGCAAAAACAAAAATTAGTTTTATGAAATTTTGAGAATTTTTAAACAAGAATATGGCAAACATTTTCAAATTGCTATATAAAATCATTTACTTTTGAGCAAACTTCAGACCAAAATAGTTTGTAGTAAACTGTATATAAGAAACGGTATCTTAAAAAGTTTAAGAAATCGAAATAAATGTATATGTTACTATAGTGTACAGACTTATAAATTTTAATAGGGTGTTTTTGTTCGTTGTAAAAACATTAGTACTTTAAAATTGTGTCAATATAGAAATTTTTACAAAATTTGTTCCCAATCATTTTGTCCGTAAGAATTTTCGTCCCTCGTCATCACAAAAGGCATTTTAAAAAAATTAAAAAACCAGAAATATGAAGCGAAGTTTAAAGTTTCGGACGAGGATTTTGACTGAACACTGAAAAAAAATAAAAATTTGAGAAAAAAAAATAAATTTTACTTGGAATAGTTGTTATTATGTGTTTTCAAATTTGATGAAAAAAAAAATTCTATTCTAAATAAATAAATTAATTTTTTTGTTCTTTTTATTTTAGGGGTTTCTTTAATTTTTTTTTTTTCAATGTACACAGTCAATATCCTTGTTTGGAGTTTTATACTTCGCTTCATTTACTGATTTGTTGACTCGCTTATGATTTCATAAAAGGCAGCAGAAACATTAACAATAACAAAATCAACAGCAACAACAACAACAAACTGTCTACATTCAAGCTGTGGACATGATTACAAAATCCCAGCCTGGTCATTAAGATGTCTCTACAGTCAAGCTGTTTTTTTGTGCTTTCAATCGGGTTGTCATTTTAATGACATTTAAGACATTTTAATGGACAGCAGATCATGCACAAAAAACAACAACAACAACAACAACAACACTAGCAATAGCAACAGCAATAACAATAACAATATCAGCAATAATACAATTGCACGGATTACTGTGATTAACAACACAGCTTTAGTTTGCATGTGTATAGTTGTGTATACGTGTATACGTGTCAATGTGTTAATGTGTTAGTGACAATTCGTTGCTTTATTTCAACAGTTCAAAGTGTCTACAGCTTTTATGAAGCATCCAACTGGCAATGAGAAAGACAGACAGATATACAAAAGAACAGATCGTCCTTGAAAGGACATTTTAGTGAGTTGGATTAAAGTGTCACAAAGTCGTAGTCAAAAACACGCACACATAAAAATATAAACTAAATTGAAGCCATTGCAGATGATACTCGTATATAACAAAATTTATTACAAACATTGACAAGTGACCAAAAATAAAGACGCAATGAGTGGCTATGTTTTAAATGACCGTAATAATTTATATTATAATTTATGTTTCTTTGTGCTCCTCACATGAATTACCTCACTGTGGGTGTATTAGTAAGTGTTGCTGTGTTGAGGTGGTTTTGTGTGTGTTTTTTTTATCATAGACAGTTTTTTGATTTATTAGCTAAGTAAAAAAAGTTTCCTTGTTGAAAATAAACAAATGTGTCGAGTTGTGTTTTATGCTCAATTATTGGCTACAGCATTAAAAAATATTACGTTTAACAAGCAGTTGAAAATATTTTTAATTTATGTTGTTATTGCTTGTCACCGGAATATGAATCGAAGTCGGAACGGAACTTGTTATTTTGTATTATTAATGGTCAGCGGCTTGGATAAATTAAAAAAAATATTACAATTTAAGACAGAAGAAAGAACCAAAGTTTATGTTAAAATTTTAGTTTCCTTCTAGATTAAATTAAGCATTTTGTTATTTTATAAACTTAACATTTTGTTGAAAAACTAAGAATTTAGTGTCTGTTGAGCAAAACTTTGGCTTAATAATGTCCTGAAGCTCAAGTGGAAATTCGTTTTGAAAAAAACACAGGTGCGTCGTTGGACACACGAGAGAAGCGAAGCTTTTTCGCAGTTACATAGATTTGATAGCTTAATAATTTTTTTCTTTTTAATAAATTAACTTTTAAATTCAAAAATTTAAAATAACATAAAATTTATTACATATATACAGAAAACATATTTACTGCTAATTTTTTATTGTTGAATGCCAAATTTCCACGCCAATTACATATACGGGCAAATAATGCCAGCGACTCTCCATTTTAACTCTTCACACATGGTTGTGAACTTGGCTGCACTGAACAAATTTTTTCCTTCAACAGCTTACTGCGTATCGAAAAATCTGTCGAAAATTTTTCAGATTTCACTCCAAGCAAATCACAGAACAAGGATTAAAAAACTTCGCTTCAAAAATATATATTAAAGAACGCACACGAAACAAAATTTAACAAACATTTTAGATACCTTTCCGATTTCATGCATGCGTTTGTCAATTCCATATTTATTGATATCATCTATTTTTTTTTGACGCTTAAAACGTAGAGTGTAATTTATTATCTAGAGATTGCATCAACTCTGCTAACAGTGTTAACGAGTTATTTCACTTAAAAATATGAAGAAAAAAACTCTGTTAACCTCTGTTAACACATGCCAGAGATTTAGCAGAGTTGATGCAATCTCTACATAATAATTTATACTCTATGCCAACACCACCACAAACGCATTCACAATACAAACACACCGATGCTGGAGACACCTTGTGGCAAATAAAAGCAAATTTTTGTAGCATGGCAAATACACAATCGTCTATCTATTGATAGATGGTAACGATCTACTGCAGCATAGCTTCTGTTATAACTAAGATTAAATTAACAACCCTTTCTTACAAGTCTTTGTGGCCTAGTGGGTAGTGTGCTGGGTTATCGTTTAAAGGGCACGGGTTCGATCCCCACGGGAACCAAAACATTTTTTAGTGTTTAATATTAAAGTATTAAATTTTCTTGTTGCAATAAGCGGTAGCAACAAAGAAACTATCAAAATTCCAAGAAAAAATCTGTCGAAAATTTTTCTGATTTCACTATAAGCAGTTCACAGAACGAGGAGTAAAAAGCTTCGCTTCAAAAACTTTAAATTCTACACGTTGAAAAATAATAGGCCTTTCCAAACATAATTTGCAGGAAGTATAATATGTTTCTGCATATTTCTTGGAAACAAGTAATCATAATTGGTTCCACATATAATATGATTAATAAATGCAATTTTTCTTTATGTATATATTTGCATCTTAACATTATTTAATTTTACCTTAGCACTTGTTGTTTGAATTTAAAAACAATATAATTTGTTTTAAAGACAATATGTTTTCATATAAATATATTGTCATTATAAATGGACTGAGAACACTTTTAGTCTATTACTATTTGATTGCTTGGAAATAAAATTTAGTCAAGAATAACATTAAATATTTACGGACAAATATATATAAATACAAAATTTAAGAATACATAATTTAATTGCAGCCAAGCAATTATTTTCAAAACGATAATTAAGAACAACATAATACATTTAGCGACGATTACACTATATTAACTTGGAAACATATTTTAGCAAAAGAAATGCCAAAAGTTTTTCACTGTGATTACAAAATATTTGCTTAGAAGTAATTGTTGGTTTGAAGCAAATAAAATATGTTTAGAAAACTGTAAATAAGTTTTTCTCGGATTTAATTATGTTGAGAAGTAACCATATTATGTTTATCCGACATTACAATCATTTTTATAAGCACACATTTTGCCAGCGAGGCACCCGCTTTATCAGCAAAGGTGCTTCAAAACTCACCTATTTTTACTGCTGCACCGCCTTATTTTTCGTTTATTTTTTTTTTTTATTTTATTAATTTGAAAACACAAACACTTTTAATTTACACAAACATTTTCAGAAACACTTTTCACAAGAGCTAAACTTTTCAACACGCTTGGCGCGGCTGCTTGAAACTTAAAATGACGCCAAGACTTGGCAACTGTTAAAAGCAAGCGCATAAAGCAACACGGTTTCCGCTATTTTTCGTGCAAGTGCAAAAGAAACAGATATATGTATGTCTAGGCGAAACACATAAAAGAAAGAAGTTCTGATTGTTTTAATTTTGCAGAGTTCTGTTCTTTTTGAGTTTAACAGTGATGCAAATATATTTTTATTGGGTAGAAACACACAATTCTATTTTATTACAAGCATATTAATGTAGGTGTTAGTTTTTTAGCTAAGGCAATTATATTAATGTTGGATACAACTAATATCTTCTTATATCGAAAAATAATGCTATTGAAGGAAAGTTCTTAATCATTAGGTGGTTCCCTCTGAATATTTTGTTTTTGAAACCAAACATATATAAACATATTTCTTCTCTGCGTATATTGTTCGGGTTTAAGTATAACAGCAAATTTGGAAAAATCGGATGAAAACCACGCCTACCTGCCATACAAAGTGGCTCTTTATTAAGCGTAATACTCTTAAAAATCTGCTCAAATTAAAGAAAAGTCTTAAAATTTTGCACATAAGCTTTAATATTTGATTTAAACCACCTCTATAATATTTGGAAAAATCGAATGAAAATCACGTCTACTTCCCATACAAAGTGGCTTTATTTTAAACTAAAATCTCTTAGAAATCCACAAAAACAAAGATGAGGTTTGATATACAATAAAAACCATATCTACGATGAAATCGGATGAAAACCACGCCTACATTTCATATAAAGTAATGTCATCAAAGTAGGAAAACTTTTGTATATATATAAAACTGAAACTAATAAAACTAATAAATATATAAAAGAAATTTTTCGGTTACCGCAACTGGAAAATTCACCAACTACACTTTTACCTGTAGTTACCGCAAGCGAATATTCAGTTGTCTCTTACGAAGAAAAAAAGATGTGTGTGGCCGTCACGCACGGTAGAAGTGAAACTTTTACGCTAAAATGGAATTTCTGGGAAGATTGCTAATTTATTTTATTAACATTCCCTCCTTCAATGCAACCAAATGGTTAACAAGCAGTCTGCCTTTATACCAGTATTAGTTCAAGAACTGTCTTTTTTTCATAAAGCCAACTAGTATTTTCAACATGTCGTTATCATGGGAAATATCAATTGTCCCTTTTGTTTATTGAGAGTTACTGAAAACTTCAATATTCACGTACAGAATTCGTTCGCAGTTTTTTTTTACTTTCATGACACAGTAGGTTATCAAGAGCATTTATTATTTTAATTTGATGACTTAAGTAGTACCCAGGCTCGATCCTCATAGCACATGCGACAGATCTTGCTGTTTTATTTTTTTGTTAATTATATTTTTATTTATAAATATTTAAAAGAAAAAAAATTGTTGAAAAACCTGTGGCTGGAAAAATGCATTTTTTCCTTTCCGTAGCGTGCTACCATCGCATCATTGCCTCCCTTGTACAAACGAACCCGAAAGCAAGCATAGCCTACATCTTTCAATTTATTTCATAGGATTGATGACAAAAAATTTTAGTGTTTATCCAAAATAATCATTAATCTATTACAACTTGGGCTTTATTTATATAATTTATTTCCAATTTTTCTTAGAAAAAAACAAAAACTGCCAGTATAGTCGTTAATATTTTTAACTAAAAAAAAAAAAAATACAAAATTTCAACTGCAGAAAAGACCACTAAACATTTGCTTTGTGTATAGAAGCACTGACCTTATGTTACTGCACATACTTGTTTAGGTTTATTTTACCTCGCCTACACAGTTAAAAAAGTTGATGCGTTTTTCGGTACAAGACTTGCATCGTATTTTATGTTGCATTTGCGATGATATTTCCTAGTAGTCCAAGTCTTAAAGAATTGATAAACGGAATCATTAACGATTTTTCTTCATCTTTGGCGAAACATTTCATTGACAAAAATCCCATATAAAATTCCCACGAACGCAATACAGAAATGTTGAGATTTTTCGTGCATGAATTTATTACTGAATCGTTGCGGAAGTTTCGTCAACAAACAAGACAGAAATATGAAACAAACTGTTTTCCATTTTTATATATTCTTTGTTTTTATTTAACATGTTTTTTGGATCAGATAATTTCTGAATTATAATCTTTGATATATCAGTCATGCAGTCCATTAATACACCGCGTTTTTTAAATGATATATATGTTATTGTAACTTTTAACGAAAAAACTACACCGAAGTATAAGCCTTTGTAGGAAAAAGATGAACGCACACAAATCAGAAAGGTTGAAGAATTTTTGACGAGTTTTTTAATGAATGGACACAAGCCGTACGCGTTAAAGAATATTCGACGAGAAATGCAACAGATAAGAGTTGCGGTTATCGCGTGTTCTACTGTTTTCGTTGTTTCCTTGTTTTGTTTGTTTTTTTCTAATGTTGACGAAATCAATTCAGATGAGTTAAAGAATATTCTGCAAGTCTGTTATTGACGAATACAAGTTAGACGCGTTAAAGAATATTCTACAAGTCTGGCTTATGCAGCAAGTTTGTTTAATTTATTTAAACCATTTGTAACCGTGTGTTCAAATACCACAGCAAGCGATTTTTTTTAATATCGATATAAATGTGTGTTAAAAACTGAATTTGAATTATATGAAAGATATGTTATTTATATGAAAATTCACAGATCTAAGAATAAAACAAATTTTAGATTCAAAGTTGCATTCTTTAATATTGGTGCACGTGCTGTTTCCAAATCAATCAATGCAAGGCCTACTTCGCAAATTGCTTTCTGAATTTATCAAAACTCAATTTCAGAAATGCCTAAAAGTATGCCAATATTCTGAAAAAAGCTAAGTTCAGATTGAAATTTTTAGACCGTAATGTACAATTAGAGTATTGAACGAAAGACTCAATTCAATGATAAAAGAATGAAAAGAACTACTGATTGTAAACTTTAAGATAAATATGAGCTACTCAATTAAATATGTCTCCGTGGCCCTGTTGGAAGAACAGCCGACTATGGTTACACAAACGTAGTGTATTCAAATCCTCGGTAAAAGCAAAAATATGAATAATTATTATTATTAAAATAGCCATTTTATCGTTTTTATACAACCAGTGCGGCGTATTGCTGTGTTGTTGTTTTCATAAGAACTATTTTACATTGGTTTTATCCCCCATCTAGCTCGCCGTAGTGTTGTATACGCGGGCTATAAAAGTTTCACTTCAAAAGTATGTGGTTGAGATTGGATTCATTGATCGTTGTGCATTCCCTGTAGGAAAATCAACTAATTTAAAAGTAGTTGATAAAGTAGTTTTTTGTCAACCACAACTAGTTGAAATTCTGACTTTTTTCCATAGAACGAACTAACATATTTTGTATGGTGATGTCCGCTAAATAAGTCAATTGACTTTCGTCTGCATATATTTTCAACTACTTGTTAAATTAGTTATATTTAAATTATTTTTTTAACTACTTTAAAATAACCAATTGAAAACTATTACTGATGGCCAAAAGTTAGTTAATAATATTTGATGAAATAACATATATATAAACTTGTAATCTAATAAAAATTTGCAATTAAAACATGTCAAAATCAGAGTAGTTGCCGCCTTAATATAATTCAAAGTAGTTTATCAATCTCTTGTTTTTAAGTATTATTTCAATTACTTCATATATCGCTACCTTAATATAGAAAGGCCCTATCTCAAAAGGCCCTAAGTCAATAGGAGAAGGAGAAAACTTAATAAAAAATGAAGTTCTGTAGTTTCGAATTGTTTGTAAACAAATTTTTTTATTAAAAACTATAAGTGATGTAGCGATGTTACAATTCTTTTTACTGTAGAAATTGCAGAACTTTGTTTTTTATGAAGATTTTTTCTTCTCCTATAATGTAAAAAAAATTGAGTTAGGGCCTTTCTATATTAAGGTAACGATATAATGCAAAAAAGATTTATTTAGAATTGAAGTGGATGCCGCCTTAATATAATTCAAAGTAGTTCATATACTGGTTTATTTTAAACTAGTTTTTTAATTAGTTGTTTTTAAAAACAAGTTAGTTTGTTCATATAGGGTTGTGAGTTGTATTACGTTACATTCATTACACACACAATGGATGCTACAACACCCCTTGGCATCGCGGGTTATTCCTGCTACTAATATATATAAATAAATTATCAAATTTGACCCAGAAATTAATTTTTTACTTTGCAGTAATTTTGAAGTAATTTTTTTATTATTGTTAAAAAGTTTTTATCAAGCAGAATCATGAATGCATTAAATATGGATATAATTTATGTTCATAAGTTTTAAATAACTTCTCATTTTCTTCACCGATTTGGTAAATGAATACTTAAAACTTTTGTAAAATAACGAGCATCGTCTTAAATCTTAAAAATGTACAAAAAAAATTTTCTTATTTCCAAAAAAATTCAGTGGGTTTTAAAAAAGGTCGAAAAATTACTCAATGCCTTTTATCGCATGTAGTTTTCTCAAATCAAATCGATTCAATCCTACAAAATATTGTTGAAAAGAAAATAAAATTATCCTTCAAATTATTTACAATTTCTGCAGGTCGGATGAAAATTGAAATGAGCGAATAACTAATAAAGAGGAGTATAAGCGAGGTTTTAAGAATATCTTTATAACAATGCTGTGGCGGCCGAGGCATAGTGGGTAGAGTGTGTGGCTCATACGCCAGAGAATCCAGGTTCGAATCCCCTATCTGACACAGAAAGTTTCTTTAATTGAATTAAAACAAACCTCAGAGAGTAAAAACTGCCACGAAAAGCTTCTGGAGAACATAAGCCGTTCAGAGTCGGAATAAAACATATAGGTCCAGTTCTCGATCATTTGTGTTGAAACATATCACAACACACACAAACACAATTGTTTTTTTTTCTTATATTCGGCTAGTGCTGCTTATTTTTTCTGACAAAAAACAAAAATTTTTTTTAATTTTAAATTTTCGTTTATGAGAATTACAACAAATCAATTTTTTATTTACCGGAATTGAAAAATCTCACGCGTTTATGACCAACAAAAATTTCGTCGAACGAATTTTCTACAACTAAATACCCCGTTTCCCGCAACTGTTTCCGTTTCTCGTAACTGTTGAAACTATTGCAAAAAACGTTTTCAAGTACGATAAACGAAGTTCGTTTGCGGCAAACGTTTTTTGTTCTTGCGTGTGAATGCCATCGTATCTGTCGTGGCCAAAGACTTCGAATATACTTCAATACGAACGCGGGGTGTATTTTAGCTTCGGTACCCTGCCGTAGCTCCATTCCTTACTATTTTTAACTTATTTATGACCATTTTCGGATAGTAAAGTTTGGAATATTCAAATGAATCATTTTGACATCATGCACTAGACTTAAATGGCTCTCTAAAACGAACAATTTTTACACCCCTTCGCGTACTGTGTGAGGGTCTTTAGTAACAACATTTATGGTCTTTACTTACATAATAAAATGAAATTCTTGCTACAATTAAAAAAAAAAAAAATTGCAGTCCTTCACAGTTTTGTTTCTGTACATGTTTTTAACAAATAGCTGTTGTTACACAAGGTGTTACTTGTGTTAGTTAAAAAAACGCGAAAAGTACGAAATTTATTATTCTGGTATAAGTGAAAATAAAATAATTAGTAAGCCATTTTCTGTAAAAGAATCGATCGATAAAGATAAGTAGGTAGTAAAGTGATGTGTATGTGAAAATAGTAGTCAAGATAATAGTTCCGTAGGTAAGTGACTACATAAAGCATACTCTTACAAATATTCATCATATCCATAAATACTTAGCTCATTTTCGTAGAATTGAATATAAATCATACGCATACTCTTGCAAAAGAGAGTGTTAGGTGTATGAGTATCATAAATACTTTGGATGCAAATGATCTTTGAGTGACTCTTCGCTGCTGCGGCACAATGCTGGCATGACGCACAAGGTTGTTTGAGGGAGTACCCAGCCGGAAATTTAATATAATATAAATGTCGCCAATAGTTCTATAAAGAGTATATAGAGGGCTCTCGATTTTTTCCGAGCTTTGTTCGAGCGAACACTAGGTTAAAATGGGCCGCTGAATCCAAATCCGAACACAAATAGAGGGGTCTGTCTGCCCCTATTTGCCATATTTTTAAGGGGGGAACGAAACACGTGTTTGACTTACAATTTCACTTACAGTGGACGTGTTTCGACGATTCCGCCCCCTAAAAATGTGGAAAATGGGGAATGATTGACCATCTATTTGTGCATCTCAGAAGCGCTTACCCCTTATAAGCCCCCCAAAATATGGTTAATTTTAATTTAATTTTGCTTCCCCTTTAAGATCTGGCACTTTTTCTATTTATTCGAAGATTTTTCGAGGATTTTTTGAGGGAAGAGGGAAAAAAGATAAAAATTGTGGACAGTTTCAGAGGACATAGTTTGTCACAAAAGATATCGCAACATTGGTTTTCTTAAGGGAACTTGTATCAATTTTTGAGAAAAATTAGGGTGCGTTTTATGAGAGGATTACGAAATAATGTTTAAACAAATTGGTTTTAAAATTTCTATATATTTTTATACCCCAACGCGTACTGCGTAAGGGGTATATACTTTGTCAATCCGTTTGTAACGCAAATAAGGAGGCGTGGCAGGTATAGAAAAGTATATATATTTTTGATCAGCATCATCTCCTGAGTTGATTTCCGTGTGTCCGTCTGACTGTCCGTCTGTCGACACTATTACAGTCGTAATTTTAAAACTATCGCAATGAAATTCAAAATGCAAGCTTCTTTTTAAAAAAGAAAGATCAAGTTCGAGAATGAGCCAAATCGGATGAAAACCACGCCTACCTCCCATACAAAGTGACATTATTTTTACCGTAAAATCTCTTCAGAATCCACAAACATTAATGGAATACCTTGAACATGTATGCTTTGGTATTCAATATAAATCCTCACTATGAAATTTGGAAAAATCGGATGTAAACAACGCCAACCTCCCATACAAGACTTACAATTTCACTTACAGTGGACAGAAACGTGTTTCGACGTTTCCCCCCCTAAAAATGTGGAAAATGGGGAATGATAGACCCTCTATTTGTGCATCTCAGAAGCGCTTACCCCCTTATAAGCCCCCAAAATATGGCTAATTTTAATTTAATTTTGCTTCCTTTTTGAGATATGGCACTTTTTCTATTTGTTCGTAGATTTCGTAGAGGAAGCATTTTAAGACACACAAATAGGAGGACCTATCACACAAAGGCCGAAAAACTACTTTATGCGTTTTATCGCATGTAGGTTTCTCAATCAAAATCGATAAAATCTACAGTATATTGTTGAAAATTATCCTTCAAATTATATACAATTTTTGCAGGTCGGATGAAAATTGAAATGAGCGAATAACTAAATAAGAGGAGTTAAAACGTGATTTTAAGGATATCTCTAAAACAATTATTTAAAAAAAATTTGTGATCATTTTTGAAATCTGTGACCCAAAGTACAAAGAAAAAGGTTATAAGAACCCAGTTTATTTTTGGTGCTACTGGAAAAATTCAAGTAATGTTCATTTTATTATATTTTTTTTTTATTCGTGTTATATGAAATTTTATGTTTTCTGCTTCATTTTAATAGAAAACAAAAATATTTAAAACAAATTTTAATTTTCATATATATTCTCAGTTTCAGTTTCATCCGAATATTACAAAAAATGGACTAATTCCAGAATCGGCAAAAATTTCAGTTCCGGTCAGACACTAATTTCAATAACTTTTGTCCTGTGGTTTAATGCTTTAAGATAATGCCATAATTTTAAATATACAGCCTCAATACTCTGTCCAAACATTGTCCAAATATGGTTTAATGCTTCAAAAATTATTCACGCTCAAAAACAAAAAAATAAAAAAATCCCACTGATTTATTTAGAGAATTATGACTGTCAACAAACCGTGCTTAATTTCTTTAAAAACAATATTTCTGCAACTTTGCATTCACGTCTTTATGAACAACTCAAAATGTTCAAAAGCGATCAAATAAAAGTTTTTGCAATTGTACAATAAGCACTTTTTTCCTCTTCTTTACCGTTTGAATAATGCGTCGATTATCACCAAGTGCAACATAAATAACGAACTCAGCTCCATGCTCACATTTAAGCCGACTGACAACATGGACTGACTTCGACCGCAGCTGCATTCGATGAAACATTAAATTTTCATTAAAATTCTCCCCCCACTCGGAATGCGCAGAGTGCATTCCAAAGATAAATAATCCGATTGCAGAAGGTGCAAAAAAACGAAAAAAAAACGAATTTTATGAGCGGCAACAATGGGAAAAGCACAACCGAAAAGAAAAACAAAAAAATCATTGCCACAAAAGATGTAGTGAAAATGTGCAAAGCGTTAAACCATTAAGGTGGCCAAGAATTTAGGTGCAAAGAAGAGCAGCCCGTAAAATAGTGTGAAACAATGAAAACATTTCCCTTTTGGGGACTTTATGCTGCCCATTTGTCAGGGCAGAGCATGGCAGCGAAAGTGTGATGAAAGGAAAAAAAAAAAAAAAAAAAAAAATCTAAAACTAAGTAAAAAAGTGAAACGGATGGAAAAAGTGCATTCGCTTGATTTGGCTAGCTTCCAAAGTCAATACGTAGTTCCAGTTACAAGCAGTGGCAGTCAAGAGTTATTCAAAAGGAAACAAAGCCCGGATTGGCGTTGGTGTGAAGCGTTGAAAGGATGTTCATTTCTAGTTCTAATGTATGTATGGGCAAATGTGTTTCTCACATACGTTTTTTAGATCTGTGGCAGCATAATGTTTAGGAACTAGGGTAAAAATATGTAAAAGATAACAACTGACAGTCCAATCGTCGACTTTATAAAAGGTAGATAAAACCATTAGATAGCAAAATAAATAGACTTTTAATTATATCTATGTATGTGTCCTCAAACTCAGCTTGTTCCATAGCAAAAGTCTTTTCAAAGAGAACAAATAGCTTTTGGATGGAGTCAACAACACAAAATAGAGTATTTAATTGAAGTGAGAAAACGATTAGGGAAAAATTTACTCCAAGCTTTTCAACAGTAATTGAGTTAGTGTAATAATGTATAATAATATATAATTTCCGTTGAGAAATCATACTATGATAGTTAATATACCCAGTATTACTTGGAAGTTTGTGTAGGCAGTTTTATTATTATTATGTTTTCAATTTATTCACTTAATTGAAATAAGAAATTAATAAATCTATTGAAATTGTAGTATGTTAGATACTGCTTGATTCACAATCCAAAATTTTAATTTCGAATCAAATGTTTGTTACAATATACATATATAATTATTTCTTGAAAAAATCTGGTTTTAAAAAAATTTATTATTCTTGAAACAAGAACATTTTAAAAATGTTCTATTTGGGCATGCGGCCAGGATTTTCCCATAGCGAAAAGAAAGTAAGGGCTGCTTTCACGACCATTAGTTAACACATTGGTTAACTGAACTATCTGTTACAATAATGTGAAAGTATTACAATTAATTTCATCAAAAAAATCAAAGGGAGTGTTTTTAATGACAGAAACAGCTAATTAATTTTTGTGTACAACTGACACAATTTTTGCTAATAAATATTATGCCACGTCAAAGAGAATTTAAAATGCAATTTTTGATTTGAATGTCTTTTACAACAAAAACAACTATTTGAGAAAAATTAATTTTTTTGGATCATTTTTGAAAAAAAAAAGATTAAAAATCTAAATGCACAGCAAATGGTACTCTTGTCAAATTTTTTATAAAGTAATTTTATTAAACTTTTTGACAAAAAAAAACCAGCGGAGATATTTGCATCGAATCTAATCTTATTTAATAATCATCTAATTTTATTAAACTTTTTGACAAAAAAAAAAAACCAGCGGAGATATTTGCATCGAAAGCCATGTCTTTAAATTTCGGATGATTTTTTCTCATTCTTCGAGCAAACAAGTAAGAAGCACACAGTTTGTATGAAAGTACTGCAAAATATCAAGTATTTACATATACGGAAAGTTCGAGAAAAAACAAAATTTTTGATACCCATAATGTTGTTGTTATTTATAACGAAATATTTTATATTTAAGAAAATTAGTGCATTTTCTAATAAGGAACATTTTAATATAAACAAGTAAAAGTTAAAAAAAACGAAAAAGGTATCTTTTAAAATTAGCTGAAATTAAACATATGTGAAAATAAACAATTTCGAGTACGGTCTCTTCATGATATCGACTAAATACTGTTCAAAATATCAACAACAAAATAACAATAAAATTTGTTTCTAAAAATTAGATGTCATCATGTGCGCCTTTTTAATACCTTTCGTTTGATACCAAATATGTGTATGTTTCTATGGAAAATAGTTATATTATGGCGAAACAACGAAATTTAAGCTGATTTTAAAACGCCATTTTGAAACCCTAAAATATCGATTGAGCACGTATAAAAAAATATGTCAACCTTAGATTTTTGTCCTCTATCACATATGCGAAAATCATTCAAATCGGCGAGTGACACGTAGTGACCTTTCCTTGTAAGAGTTGACATCGAGTTTTTTCAAAATTTTTGATTTATAAAAAAAATGGTGGCTCGCGGTAGTGAAAATTTAGCAGAATGCTTAAAATTCGTGAGAAAAAGTAGATGCATAAGATATTGTAGATTTAAAAAAAAACTCAATGTCAATCCCTGAAAATAAGTCGCTTGGGCCTACAAAAAGTTTTAATTCAATCGGCCGATTAGTCTTTGAGGAATCTTGCCCGCCGAACTTTTTCATGCTGCCTCAGGACTTTTATTATTACAAAGAAATGATGCTACAAAAAATATGGGTTCGTTCAAAAATTAAATACTTCTTTTAAAATATACAAACATTTCTAAATCAATATCAATATCAATTTTTTCAATATGTTCTTATAAAGCACACCTAATTTTTTTTTTAAAAAAAAAAAAGAAAAAATTGATATAGGTCCCCTTAAGGCAGATTTGATTTTTGCTGTTTTTTTTTTGTCTTTTTAACTTTAGTCTTTTTTATATTTAATTGGCTTTGAACACAATACAAAATTAAGACTTTATTCCAAATTAAAAAATGTTGAGAATTTTTATAGTAGTACGTTAAACTGTTTTGTACTTCATATGATAATTTAAATAATAATAAATGTATTTAATAACAATATATTATGTTTATGCTTCCTTTATAAATGAATTGATCTACATTTTTTAATTTCAATTAATAGATAAGAGGCTGTTGACAAATTTCCCCCTATGTAACACTTCGTTACAAAGTACCTTTTCTCGGTTTAAAAATAGTTTTAGCTGTCTTTTTCAGTTCATGATCCGTTCGTTTTATTATGTCATACTTCCCCCCGAACCACCCTTAAAAGTGTTACGTAATTTATAAACAACCCCCAATAAGAAATTTTATTAAAAATAGTTCATATTGTTTAATTCTTTTGATTTTTCGATCCCGAAATTATCCCGCGACTATGATTTTCAAACCCGATAATCCCGGGACTAATTTTAAAAGCAAACGGTATGTATTTAATTTTTTGATCATTAGTTTGAGTAGTTTACATTTTTTATTGACAATCTTTCTGAGTTGGCTTTATTTTGTTCTGTAACTCAAGTCGTTCTAATATTTACGATCTCATTATTTCCACTTTTATATTTATTGTCTTTTCACGCCATTGAAATCGTATTATGAACCAACAAATGCATCCGTTGTCAGATTTAACCGCTGGCATAACCGCAACACAAGAGCACGCTGCTTGTCTGCGTTTATCTCGCTACAAGCGTCATTATGTTGAACAGCATAATTATTATGGTAACTGCTTTTGTTGTAGTTGTAAAACTACTCGCAAAAGTGCAATCAAGCTGAAATAATGTTTCTCACTCTAGCCAATAAAAACGAAAATAAGAAGTAAATGGAAAATAAACAAAAATTAAAAAATATTATACCAATAACGAAGTCAAATGAAGTGATAGTTAAGATTTATAGTTAAAGTAGTAATATTTATTATTGATCGTTACTTACATTCGAGAAAACATAGTTCTAAGTGCTTTCGAAATTTTTCTAACTTTAAGCTTAGAGTTAAGCATTAAGAGAGGAATAAGCAAGCACTTATAAGTTTTCGAGGCTTAGGAGTGGCTTTCATAAGATTTTGCCAAGTCTTAATGAGGACTTATATTATATATCAAAGCTTATGGGCAAAAATTCAAGATATTTTTTTTAACTTTTGTGGACTTGTAAGAGATTTTGGGCTTAACATAAGGCCAATTTGTATGGGAGGTAGGCGTGATTTTCATCCGATTTTTCCAAATTTTATAGACAGGATTTATTTTAAAGATCAAAGATTACTTGCAAAATTTCAAGACATATCTTTAATTTTTGTGGATTTTTAAGACATTTTACGGGTAAAGTAAAGCCACTCTGTATGGGAGGTAGGCGTAGTTTTCATCCAATTTGGCTCATTTGCGAACTTAATCTTAATTTTTTAGAAAGATTTCATCTTGATAGGTTTAAAATTACTGTTGTAAACGCGTCCACAGTCGGACAGATATATGTACATGACTAAATTGACTCAGGTGAGGATGCTGATTAAAAATATATGTACTTTTCTATACCTGTAACTCCTCTTTATGTGAGTAACAAACGTTGTTCTAATAGCTTGGCAATTGAGTTGAATATAATTAGATTTTGAAATCAGGTTCATGGACATAGTTGAAAAGAAAGAAATGTGCGTGTCAGCTCCTAAGCGCGACTGGAGTTAGTCCTCTAGGTAAGGGATGGGCAGCAACGGTGCACTTTCGCAGCTGCACGTGCAAAGCTATTTTAGGTACCCCTTGCCTACAAACGAAGAGGTAAGGACGGCTGACTTTGCGTTGAGTAGTTGTTAAACACTTAACATGCAAAACATTTAATCAATTACTGCAATATTTTGAAGCCTATAATGAGCAATTATATTTATATTACTATAATTACTGGTGTCACGTGTGCAGTGCATAGCATATTATGCATGTAATCAAAATGTTTTTAAAATTATTTATCAACACCTTTACTACACTAAACATAATTTAATGTTATACTATTGAAACTATTTGAGAAACCGTGAGCTTACTTTTATCTTTATTAGAAGCTTAGTGTAAGGAACCAAATTTTTGGGAAAATTTGATCCCACATATTAAAGTATAGTTATTTTCTTTTAGCTCGCACGGCTGGGCCGTGAAATTGAAGCACGCGAGATGCACCACCACCCGATCTCTGGCCACCGAATCAGGAGGGAAGGCCTGCCGTCCTCAGGCATTCCCACCCTACAAGCTAGCGGAAAGAGACAGACCAAAGGCCACAAGAGCCTGAGGTCGTAAATTTGGTCGTTAATATTTTTGTTTACTATTTTATTTTGTTTTTACGTGTTCGGCATGGCGCATGTCAGCCATGGCCTTACCTTATGTTTATATTTTTTCTGGATAAGCATAGTTTAACTTGTATATTTTTCTTTTTTTTATTTAGATTATAAGCTCTGTAAATATTTTAATAATTTTCCTAAAAGCTTAACGCATATATGGCAAAGCCCATAAAGAGTTAAGAGAAATGGTTAGATTGATTTTCTGGTGAAAGATAGGTTCAAGAAGGTCGTTTGTTCCTTAGTAGGAAGCTGGGGTAAGTGGGAGTTAAAATCCCCGGTAGGAACCCGGGGAAATGTCGGTCATGTTAGACGTTGTGTTCGGGCAACATGACCAACATTTCTCCGTGGCTGTTCTAGTTGCTCGAACCTTAGGATAATGACAGGCATACGAGAGGAAAAATAATACTGGCTGGGTTAACACAAAGTGGCTAACATTTTGTGGTGGTACTAAAGGTTGCATACAACATTTAATATTTTCTCTATTCTATTTTCATACTCCTGAATAACGGACAATGCGGCAAAACTACCACCACCAGCATAGAAGAATGGAATCCACAAGTATGATTCGAGAAGGTTCGACAGCCAGAGAGGGAGATCATATAAAAGGACAAACAACTGAAGAATCTGGGTTCTTTTGTCGAAAATAATTAAAGTGAGCGGACGTATCGAGTGCGGATGTTATCGAGTGTGTACCAGCATAGAAGTAACAGCGCGACAGCAGCGGTGAGCAGGAGCAGGCGAGTGTAAAGCCGCTTCACGAGACACCTCGGTCGGATTCCAAGGAGACGGCAGAATAGCTGGAGCATCCGATCGTCCACAAGTATTATATTATTTTAAGTTATATTAAGTTATATTATAAGTTATATTATATTTTAAAACCCTTCTAATCTTGTGTTAAATTTATTATTTAGAAGTCGTGGTTGCGTGGCAGTGACAGCGGTCAGTGAAGGGCAATATAAGGTGACACGGTCATTTCTACCCACATGATGTTGGGTCACTAAGAGGAAACATCAGTGGTGGAGTGCGGGTAGCGGCGGTCAGGAGAATAGGTCGACTGGAGGGGTGCGCGGAATAAGTCTCATCTGTGAAGTGAACAGATAATGAACAGGGTCGTCGGGGCTGGAAGAAGTGGTCTCTACCACGTTCAGCTTCGACACCCTTCGTGTGTCGCGTGTGTACGATCGGGCGAAGCAAATGAACACTAACTCAGAGTCGTCGGAGCAGGAAGATGTGGTTCTACCACGTTCTGCCTCGACACTCGGCCGCGAATTCCGCTAAAATTGTATAGGGAAAACGTTAGAATCGCGTGTGACAAGTAATATAAGATGTGCAAATACGTGTGAAGTAGATTGTCGGGGCCGGAAGATGTGGTACTACCACGTCCGGGTCTGACATCCACTAGACACGTCTTTTACGTGCTATCGCCACATTGGGCCCTCTAGCGGATCGTCGCGGCTGGAAGAAGTGGTGTGTACCACGTTCAGCCCCGACATCCGAACGTACGCGAAACACACACGAGATCAGGGCCTAGTTCGTATGTCGGATCTAGATGAGTAGGCAGCCTGTCAGGCTGTAGAGTAGGAGTAGTACAGTTCGCTATGACCGCCACCGCCCGCACGAAATCCACTGACAAATCCCCATTTATATAAACTACGTGTAGAAAGCTAAACCCAGGTGACCCTGTCAATGCAACGCCACCAAACGGGCAAGTAATCATTACAAATATTTAAAGTTAAATATTTATGTTCTCAGTCGAGCCAGACATAAACTGGGGTCGTATATTCCCAGGTATTGTTGTATCTTACGTTTAGAAATTAAGTTACCCTGTATAGGTTAAGGTTTGCAAGAAAAAAAGAAATAAAATAAAGACCAATACTGAAGCATAGATCTGAGTTTGACTTGAGGTCAGGAGAAGAAAGATAAATTATTGTTTCGGACCCTGGATACGGCGAGCGTATCCTTGGCAGCAAGAAAGGTCCTCACATTAGTATTAATTATCACTCTCCGGTCTTCAAGAGAGGAACAAGCTGGTATATTCAATAGCCTTACATTATCTAGAAGTACTCACATTATAGCTACATTGAATACTGGTTTAGTGCTGTAAGTCAATATAAAAATGCATTTTTTCATAAAGTATTTTAAAACAAGCTTTTATAAAAAGACCATTTTTTATCAGAATAAATTTCTAAAACACTGCGAAAACCTTACTACCTTTGTAGTTGACAATAAGGAAATTGATTTGGTTAATTATTCTTAAAAATAGCCGTCAACATTTCTCTAAGTGCAACAAAAATAGAAAAAATTTGTAAATATATTGCGTTATTGCTAGGGCCGAGCGATGAATTGAGTAATTAATTTTTTGATAAATTAGATTCCAAATTAACTGATTAATCGTTTAACCAGTTTTTCTTAATTAATCAAATCTCTGATTAGTCGATTAATAGGAATTATGATCAATTATTTGAGTGATTATTAGTTTAATCAGGAATATGATTAATCAAACATGTTAAATGTAAAAAATTTATTATTGTTCTTGAAATTTGCTATTTACTTGTTTTAAATACATAAAATCTGAAATTTTATTAATCAAAAAACGAACTATTCGATTATTCGCACGGTCTTTACTCTGTAATTCTGCAATTACTCGCACATTTCCATCAGGTCATATGAGAGAGTTGCTTCTGCGCTCAATTTTTCTCTCTTTTACACGTGCTATAGCAAGCCCCCTCATCATACACGCTTGGCACGCTCCCATTTTTTTTCTTTTTTACCCGTGCAATGGCAATCCCCCTCATGTAGCACGCTTAGCACGCAGTCAGCTCGCTCAGTCGCACGGTGCCAAAGTGCTGATTTTGCCCAACTCTAGTCTAGATCGATTACCTTGGAAGTTGAGATGTATATAAAAGGCAAAAAGGGGTGAATAAAGGCATCTCTTATATTACTGAAAGGATTGAATACTATATATAACTTACAAAATATTACATAAATTCATTATGAGGTAAACTGATAAATTTCAATAATAGTAAAACTTCATTACGAAATACTGTAAAAATAGTTTTATGGTAGCTTATACATGATACGTAAACATCGGAAGTCACATTATTTACGAATTGTGCAAACATCCCATCAATGTTTGTACCATTTTTAGTTCTTCCAAGTGTTCTTCCAGAAACTAAATCTAAATTAACTTCTTCTTTCAAAAATTGCATTTAAGCACAATCCTTCATTTGTATGATGAAACAATTAAAAATTTCCTCAAATTTATCATATTTTTTCTCTTTGATATTAATTTGTGGACATGTTTTTTATTAAATGTCTTATTATGTCATAGCAATAAGAAATTTAGCTGATTCTTAATTCAGCAAGTTTTATTTATTTGAAATTGGTTAAAAATTCGTGGAGTTATTCGATGTGAAGTATTTTATTTCATAACAAAATCACTAAAATAACTATGTTTTGCTTGTTCTTACTTGCGAAAAATTCAGTTCATGTAAAATAGCAAGAAAAACAACGATTTTGCGCTGTTTTTAACAGAAATGTTGATGCTTAAAATTGAAAATTAAATAACTCGACAAATTTTCAAGTGATTTCAATGTAATAAAACTTGTTGGATTTATAATTAACCAAGCTTTTATTTCATTATCAGTTAAAGTAAAAGGTTTACTTTAACACAAACAATGAGCAATGGCTACCATGCAAATGCGCACATATTCAAGCACACGAAAGCAACAAAATTTTTTTGTAGTGCTGTGCTAGCTGAGCATAGAAAGAGAAGAGTAGAGAGCAACATGGAGTTTATTGAAACTCTCGCAACACAAACGCGTGTAAAGAAAACGATCAAGCAATGCTTGATGAATGAGAGATGGCTTCTGAAAAAACTTTACACTTTAATTAAATATTCTTAATATTAAAATTTCGAAAGCAAAATACGTCTTTACTGTGCTGTAGTATAAATATGATATTTTAAAACGTATTTCATTAAAATCTGCCCAGTATTTTTGGAGTTTTATAAAAATCTTCACTTCAATTTTATATAATAGCATAGAATGCTGCTGTGTGAATTTTGGGGCTACTTCTTCGTTGTTGGTATTTTGCTGTAAAAATGATTTACGGCTGAGAGCCGAGCACCATAACTGTCAAAACAAAATTTCTATCATTGAGCGGAGAGTCAACAGACAAGTGACAGAAAATGTAACGCTTGATTTCACTTGCTATATAATTTTCATACCGCGGGCTATATAGAAACTCGATTCTAAAGGAGTAAGCTCAAAAAAAAAAAAAACAAAATGCAATGGCCTTTTTAGCCCTTGAAAAGACTTTGACCGAGCTTTTTATGATCAATTGTGTTGTGCGTGTTGTGAAATGTTTGAACACAAATGATCGAGAACTGAACCTACAAGCTTTATGCCGACTCCAAACGGCTTATGTACTCAAGCAGCTTTCATGGAAGTTTTTACTCTCTGAGGCTTGCCATTGTTTGCAGAGAGGTGACGGCCGAACTAAAAAAATTAATGATATGATGAATGATGAATAATATTGATACAGATTGGACTTGAAATAATAAAAAAAAAAAAATAAAAAAAACGATAACATAAAACTAGAGAAAAGTACAAAAAATTAAAATTTATGACAAGATAAGAGAAAAAAAAAGTAAAAAAGGAATAAAACTTTAGCTCAATACTATAAAAACGATTTTATTAGCACGGAGTTATTTAATGATGATAATAATTTCTTTCTAAAATTTATTGCGTTGCTGATTGGTTGTGTATTATAATCGAACGAATTCGAGAGACGCGGACCATATATGTAAAATTGCCTTTCGGAAAAGAGGCTATAGTGTCTAGCTAAGATGCTATTGGTAAATATATGGTAACGCGAAGCCTCTCAAGACTAGTAAGCATGGAGCTTCGGCAGGGTACTGAAGCTAAAATAACCCCCGCGGCCATACTGAAGTATATTCGAAGTCTTTAGCCACGACATACACGATGACATTCAGCTCTATATATTATCAAAAGTTTTCCTATTTTGATGACGTCACTTTGTATGGGTGGTACGAGTGGTTTTGATCCGATTTTGCCAAATATCATAGAGATGGTTCATATTATATATCAAAGCTTATGTGCAAAATTTCAAGACATTTCTTTAATTTTTTTTTGGATTTTTAAAAAATTTTACGTCTAAAATAAAGCCACTTTGTATGGGAGGTAGGCGTGGTTTTCATGCGATGTGGCCCATTTTTGAACTTGATCTTCCTTTTTTAAGAATAAACTTGTATTTTGATAAAACGGCTGTAATCGTGTCGACAGATGGACAGACGGGCAGAGCAGCCCATGTTTCGTTTTATAGAGCACCCCTGCCATTACAGCTTAATTCCTCTGGGTTCTAAACTTTGGAGTTATAGTTCATGAATGATCAGTATTAAAAAATACACATCCAAAAAGGATGTGCACCTGAAATACTCTTCACAGACCTGTAATTTACAAGTGACACTAGAAAAGCAACCACGTACTGTTTTCACATTCACAAACACAATAGCATTACTCTGTGCCCTATTCTGTAAAAGCAGTATGCAATAATAATTCCATACTGCCCTTAATAGTACCAGTTTAGCTACCGGTAGATGGCGTACCTTCATTACCATCTACTGGTTGAGACAACGAGACCTATCCAATCTCTTGCATACTAAGCAGGTATTCCAACCCGGTCGTACAACTGCGCGACCCCGCCGGTCAATTTAGTTCTGTGCAAGCGATGTGCACAAACCACAGCCAGCACGAGTCTCCCCGAAGGGCCAACCCATGATAGTCCCCTGGGCAACTCTGTCCCGTCGAAAATGGGGGTCTACAACATCCCAGCAATGAGACAAAAAATTCTTATATACATATACAAGAATTTTTGTTTTTGACTGTACACATAGCACTGTTTCGCATATGACTGGCACTTCCATTCAAGGCATGGTTTATCACCATACCCTAAATGAAGTGCCTACGATTTAATTTAACCTGTACCCAGCGTCAGAGGTCGCCTTTGTGCCCACATACGTGACACTCCTTGTTCCCTAAGACAGCATTTTTTGTCTTTTTGTTGACCATATAGGCCATGTCTCCATGCCGTGGATAGATAAGGGTGCTAACAAGTTTTATGGACCATTGCTATTCCATCGCAGGCTTTTTTCAATATGATATACATATTGACCTGCTACCAAGATGGGCGCCACCCCGAGCTCTTGGTTGGCTCTAACTTTTTACGGCATGGGACGTATCCCATAACCAACCCTCCTCCTTTATCCTGGCTTGGAACAGGCAGGCCGAAACCTGGCGGAGTTGGACAGACGGACAGACGAACAGACAGATGGACAGACGAAAATCGACTCAGAAGGTAATGCAGATCAAAAATATGTATATATGTTTCCATACCTGCAACGCCACCTTCTTCGCGTTACAAACGGAATGACAAAGTTAATATACCCCTTACGCAGTACGCGTTGGGGTATAAAAATAGATGGGTTCAGTGGAAAATATTAAATTGTGAATATACTGAAGGACTTTTATTTTTACTAGGTTTTCAAAAGTGGTGTTATTTATTTGGTATGCATATTCCGAAACATGATCGTACCTACTCAGATTGTATACATATTGAGCGATATTATTGTACGTAACTTTTAATTTTTGCTTATGAACGCAATCAGCGTTTGCAAATAATTTACAGCCGTAAAATAGAATAGGTGCTAAATATGCTTTTGCTATAAGCAGTCTGATTTTTAAAGGCGTAAAGTATTTGGTAAGCCATAAACAGTGAAAGTAAACCATTCAGTGAAGTAAACCATTTACTTTACCTGAAGCACAAGTTGTGTGATCGTTCTATGATAATGTATTATTAAAAATAAAACTTAAGTTCTTAACCTTGCACACTTATTCAATATTCAAATTGTTAATACTATAGCAGGAAGCACTTAGTTTTTCGTGGATATACTTCAAGCTCATTTTCTGTGGTTCCAATTTGCTGGAGCTTTTGATTTAAGATATTCACACCACTACAAAGGTCAGTTTTATCCAATGATACATAAAGCTGAATATCATCAGTGTACATTGTAAGGACAAAAATTCCCAGGGAATTTTGCCATTACATGTTTTAATGTTTTTCGTTCTTTTCCAGATTTCCGACAGGGTCACCATGCGGCGAAGATGCGCTCCGCACTCCCACGACACGCCGCAACCACCCATCGAGAAACGACCGCTGTAGGCTCTAGATGAACGAGGTAGTATTTACCCAACGCAGTCGCTTTGGATAAAGCCAAACGAATTTATTTTGTATTTAAAAATAAGTTAGGATTAAGTATAGATTAAGAAGCTGTAAATATAGTTCGGTACTTAGCATAAGTTAGACATTGAAGAAAAAGTAAAGAATAATAATAAAACCCAAATGAATTTAAATATATCAGGATTCACTCAGTTTTATTATTGAGTAGGGAAAATAGTGGTTAGGCAAGGGCTCTGTTGATTCCTAAAGGAATTTATGCAATTCATAAGACCTTACCCCAGAAGCCGCGCTTCATGCCTTAGTGCATAATGTTCGCGCTGGGTAGGTCACTATTGCGTCAGCTTCCAATTAATTGTTTTTCTTCTCTATTTGCATGTACAACGGATTCCACTCATTGAGAGCCACATGAGTAATAACGGAATAATCGGATGATGCTGATGTGCACACATAAATATGCACCAGGTACAGACATCACGCCACCAGCCAAGTGCGTGCTAAAAGTCACGTAGGCCAGTACAGCAACATCACATAAGTGAGAGGGAGAAGTAAACACTATGCACGCTTGTAGGAAGAACAAGCAGCCGACAGCTATAAAAGGGCCAACATCAGAGAGAACTTGGTCAGTCGGTTAATTATCATCGTGAGTAAAGTGTGGTCAGTCAGTAAGAGTCAGTCAGTCAGTCAGAGTCAGTGGACAGCATAGTGACTTGAGAATAATTTCAATCATCGTGCCAAGCAGCTGCCAAATCGTGCATATAGTCGGGAACATTAACCGCGTACGCGTGCAGTCAAGTCGGACTGCGGATCGCCTCGTCGCCTCAGTTGACGCCTAGAATGCGCCTGAGCCTTCGACGTCGATAAGAACGTCACGCAAGCCGCGCAGCCAGCATCTACAGAGACGCCAAGTGGACTGCGCCGCCAGCGCCGGCAGAAGCGCCGCCGAATCCCCGCAGCACGCAGCGCTGCCTCCATGACTCCTGTCGCGCTATTTGATTGCGGCATGGACACAGGCGTCGGCCAACACCACCAACCATAAGAACAAACCCAGGAAAAGAGTATCAACTGCACATTATACATTTTTTTATCTTATCTAGTTATATAGTATTTTTTAGATTTGAGTTAAGCCTCCGCACCTATCCTTTCTATGATCAAGCTGGGGTTGTAGTCGAAATATCTCTTCAGTCTGGTCATAGAAACTTTCCCCTTTCCCACCATAAATTAACCTGTCAGCCGACACTGGGGTTGTAGTCGAAATATCTCCCCAGTTAGGCCAACTGCATCCTAATCCAAATAGTCCTGAATCTAAATTAAACTTACTTTTGCACTCAATCATATAAAACTACAGTATCACTTTATTATTAATTTCATTTTGTTATCAACATTTACGAATTAACATTTATATTTTCTTCGGCCATCGTCTGGGGTTGTAGTCGAAATATCTCCTCAGTCGATTCGCCAGCTTTGCCATAGATCCGTATTTAACATTTCTTCGGCCATCGTCTGGGGTTGCAGTCGAAATATCTCCTCAGTCGATTCGCCAGTTCCCTTCAGTGAATCACAATTCATAATTCTTCGGCCATCGTCTGGGGTTGTAGTCGAAATATCTCCTCGGTCGATGTGCTGTCTTGCAGGGCACCCCTTATCTTTTTTTTCCCTTTTTTATGATTATCATTATTTAACTATTTCTTAAGATAAATTTTCCGTAAAGCATTTGATTAGACCTAGGGTAGTTTCTAAGCTTAGTTATAAGCCATAGTATTAAATAAAGATTGTTATCTTGAAGAAAAGAAAACTGAATAGTGTTTTGATTTAGTGTCCGATATCTAGAAATATTTGTCACGAACTTTGGAATCCGGCGAGCCACACCTCGGCCTGGAAAAGCATCGTCACAACATATGCGTGGAACATTGATTTAGGATAGACGGAAAATCATTTACATAAATAGAAAACAAAGAGGGTCCAACAACCGACCTCTGGGGGACACCTTTATTAACTCGAACAAAGTGAGAGAATGAATCACCAGAACGAACCCACTGAAAACGATCGCACAGATAAGACCAATTTTATTTTATCGCTGGTCGAAAAAATGCATGCCTATTTTTGAGTTTATGACAGAATATTATATGTTCTATAGAATCGAAAGCTTTTGAGCAATCTAAGAGAACCAGGAAAGTAGATTTTTTCGCTTCAATATTTTGGTGAATAGTTTCAGAAATATCTGTAACTGCAGCTGCACAGCTACGTTTTGGTTTGAATCCAGACTGTTTGCCTGTAAGCAGCCGATTAATAGTAAAATATAAGCTCATTTGCTTATAAACAAGGTTTTCAAGTGCTTTTGAAAGAAAGGGTAATATAGCTATAGGGCAAAATTCATCGCCCTATTAAGGGATTGAAATTATTTTGGCAAATTTCAATTTTTTGGGAAACATGGATTTAGTTAATATTGTATTTAAGATATGTGTACGAGTTTAGGTAAAAAAAGTGTAAGAATAAAATATATAGATCAGACTAGAGAATACTTCTTTTTCAGAAGACACATAGAACTAAAACTAGATGTAGATATTGCACTTCGGAAGGGATTATCACAGAAAGAATTCATCTCAGACTCGATTATATCACAGATGGTTTCCTTGTTAGCTTTACATTATCACAGTTTTGGTTTCCTACACAACTATTATTGAGGATATTGAGATCAACATTTACTTTGTCAGTACAAGTCTTATTTAGGCCAATTTCTCTAATAGTTCGCCAAGTGGCCTCACTGTTAGCAATGTTTGAAAATTTTTCGGAAAAATGCTGTGATTTTGCTCATCTTATAGCTCTAACAGCTTGCTTGCGCGAATTAAAAAAGGCTTCAAAGTGCGCTGACGTTTTACATCTTTTCCATTTAAAATAGGCTTGATTACGCTCTTGAATGAGGAAACCAACATAGTGATTAAACCAAAGCCGACTTAAATTCTTTGTAAGCTTAGTTTTGAAAGGCACATGCATTTCAAAAAGATTTAAAAGATTGTTGTTTAAAAAATCCACTTCGTTAGTCACACATTATTTTCTTCATCAAACACTATAGTATAACAAAAATCACATTATATAACACGATAAACACAATTACTATATATTTTATACGTACTTTCTTCTACATGCCTTTTTTAACTCAATTTTTTGTATTCACTTTATGATGCACTAACTCTTTCAAACAAACATGCATTGATCTCCAAACAAAATTATGTAGAAGTAGAAATAATTCCGTGTTTGAAATTGGCTTCAAAATAACAGTATCTGCATTGGTTTACATGTGATAATCGTATAAAAGCTTATCTGTCTTCCCTTTTATGTGTCTCATATTGCAACCACAGGGTGATTCGGTGTAATGAATTTAGTTTAATATAATAATTTTGATTTCTGACTTATCGGACTTGGATAGCTTGAATTAAGTTAACGTCACAAAAATTGCCAGACTAAATTACCATCAAATGGCAGTGGTGGTCGTGGCCGAATGTGCTTGGATCGTTCCTAACAAATTTTACGAATCGTGAGATTCCAGGTTTAAGTCTCAAAAGCTTCACAAAATATGAACATCGGGCGTTTGGAATCGACATTACAATTATACGGACCACTACTGACATTTTGGTAAAAATTTTACATTTGTTTATAAGAAATCAAAGTTCATTCAAGGTTTTTATGGCAGTGTGATATCACACGTATATATATTTTATTTATATAGGAGAAACAAACATTTTCTAAAGAACAAACTTTTCCAAGTTCGATTTGACTTAAACACAATCTAATATGGTGAACATGACATAAAATTAGCATAAAAACACAAACAGACACGAGCAACGCATATGCTGCGCTCAAGTACAAGACAAACACATCAATATTCCGTCATTGCCAAGCAAACAAACTAAACACAAACACATAAAATACACACACACACACACACACACACAGACATCGACACATATGTGCACTTTAAAGTAAACTTGCACATATGGCAAAAGTCGAAAGGGTAAGAAAAAAAAAATTGCATTTCAAGTAAAACTTCAACTATTTTTGAAGCTGTAGCTGATGCTGCACTGCCGAAGGAAGACAGCTACAGAAAAACATAGTCGATATACTTCCGCGTCATCCAAACAACTCAAACAGCCTGACGACAATGACGTCTGATGTTCCAGTTAATATGCAGATTAAGACATTCTGTCATAAGTGGGTGGATGACTCGAGTGGGTTACTTTATTATAGTGCATGTCTAGTTAAAGAGATGCGACGGACTGTGGCAGTGGGTGGCGATTCTAATCATCATCCACAGCCAGCAGGCTTGCATTTATTGTTGTTTTTACTTGATGACTTGACATGACTTTGTTGAGTCTTCTACTTATTCGAAAAGCCTCAGCTGGCAATCGTGTTGAATGTGATTGAAGCATCGTTAAGTTTTTTTTATCGGTGTATGTTTTGTTTAAGCTTATGCATAAAACTATGTTACGGGCTATATGTAAATCTTGACAATGCAATTTTAGAGTGTGTCTATGGCTTAGTGTGTGTAACATAGAATTTATACTTAAGCATATGCATATCATTTCTTTCTTTGTTTATGATTCGAAAATAAACTAAAAAGGATTCTTTAAAATTTTTAAGCCACAATTTCAATACCATTTTATACTTGTAGTTAAAAAATTCATTGAAATTTTAAAATTTTTTCCCAATAATTAACTCTTTTGCTTTTTTTTCTTCTCGTGGTGTTAAAGTTACGAGTTGGTGCGGAATGAATTGCTTCAAAAAAATACAAAAAAAAAGAAAAAAAATGAAAAAGCAGTAAAGTGAGTTCTATGAAAAGTGGTATGAATTCCAGTGAATTGATGCCATAAAAGCGAAGAACTGGCAATTTTATGACACCAACTAGCAAGCAATATGAAAAGTTGAGTTTGGATGAGTTTGCACAAAGAGTCGGTTGTATAAGGTTTGGCGGTGTATACCGAATATAGGTGGACAAAAAAACTGATGTGATATTTATACGTAAAAGAAGCACAAAAGTCTATTGTTTTCAAGGTCAATGAATAGAGTTTGAACGGTATTTTTGCTTTTTGGGTTAAAAAAGGGGGCAGGATATTAAAAATGGGTCCGATTTCTAAGTTCTGCTTCAAAGCAGTAGCGCAACCAAAGGGGGATTTTGGGGTGTAAATCGCTCCAAAAATTAGCGTAGCATAAAGAGAAATAGGATACATTTAAAGTGACTCACACGAAAAGTAATCACCAGTTTTTATCAAAAGAATGAAAACCCATAAATTTCAAGTCTGTTTTTGTTGAACCGTAATCTTTTAAACTTTCAATGTTTTATTTGTTCAGAATACATGTGTTTAATTTTTTTTAGCTGTAGTTCTGACCACTTAGGGTATTGTTGAAAATTTTTCTATTTGAGCATTCTATTTGGTAGTGTATCTCTCTCACCAAAAATGTCCCTGGATCTGTAAAAAGCAGATGATGGTTAATTTTAAGCAAACCCCATTAGTAAAGCGAAGTTTGTGAAAACTGTGTTTTTTATTGATTTTTAATAATATACGAGTATTTAATGTAAAAGTGCATAATCTATGGAAAACAACACTGCAATGGCGCTACCCATGGCGCCAACTACAGGCATAATTATTTTGACCAACAGAAAATGCAAATATTTTGAGTTTTTGCAATAGTTTGAGAACACCTGAATTAATATATTTTTATTTGCTTAAAATGATACCAAAAATGTGTAAATTTTTTTAAAAATAACTTATATGGATAAGGCATAATTATTTTGACAGTTTACTTTTATGCAAAACTAAACTTAAAGATTAGAAAAATGTATACAAAAACATAACAACTTAAAAAAAAAATATATCCGCAATTAGCTTCTATTACTTTTTGAAGGTGTTTAGGTGCCGATTTCACAAGATTTTTAAAAATATCTGACGGAATTTGCTCCCAAATAATTTTTATTTCAGAAATAGTCTCATTCCTAGTCCGAGTCAAACAGACGCTTCGCTTTCCTTAAATATAGCCACACACATTTTCTAAAACGCTTATATCAGGACTTTGCGATGGCCAGTTTTAAACACCTACGCTAGTTTGATTCAAAAACTGAATTATTCTGAATTTACTCTTGTAACATGGTGTATTATCTTGTTGCAAAATAAATGACTCACCAATAACAGTACGCTCAAAAAGTCCATAGGATGACACATAGATGGCGTTACAAGATTTTTTCCATATGATTTTTATTTCGTACCAACCTTCAAACCATACGTATAAAAATTTGACAACAATCTGACAATTGATTCGTGAGTTATAGCATTTTGTGCGCAACTATTGTTATTGAAAAAAAAAAAAAAAAAATGGAAAAAAGTGAATTTCGAGTTTTAATAAAGCTTTGTTTTTTGATGATAAAAAATACAGTGGAAACCAAACAATGGCTTGATAAACATTATCCGGACTCGCTCCATCGAGACAAATGGTAGAAAAGTGGATTGCTGAATTTAAACGTGGTCGTACCAGCACAAATGATGCAGAGCGCAGTGGACACCCAAATCAGACTGTTATTAGACAAAACATCAAAAAAACCCACAAATTGGTTATGAACGATCGCAAATTCAAGGTGCACGAGCTAGCTGACATTGTAAAGATATCAGATGGTAGTGTTTTTACTATTTTATACGAACATTTGGGTATGCGAAACTCTGTGCAAAGTGGGTGCCGCGTTGGCTCATAGTCGACCAAAAACAACAATAAATTGATGCTTCAGAGGAGTGTTTGGCGCTGTTAAACCGCAATAAAATCGGATTCTTTCGTCGATATGTGACAATGGATGAAACATAGCTTTACTATTACACACCAGAATCTAAAAGACAGTCAGCTGAGTGATCAGCAGTCTGTATTTTGGGATGCGAAAGGAATAATATTCATCGACTATCTCCAAAAAGGAGAATTGGGCTTCAAATTGCTTACCCACCCACCGTATTCTCTAGATTTAGCCCCCAGGGACTTTTTTCTGTTTTTAGATCTCAAGAGAATGCTTACTGGAAAGAAATTCAAGTCCAATGATAAAGTAATCGCTGAAGCTCAGGCCTATCTTGACGAAAAAGAGAAATCGTACTATAAAAGTGGTATCGAAAAGTTGGAAAATTAACTATGTTGAATAATATAATCGAGTTTTATCAAACTTTTGTTGTTTTCCTACTTATCCTACGGACATATTGAATGACCTGTTAAGTTTGTCACCAGATGGACATGCAGGAGTGTTTAAGACATCAAAACCTTTGTGTTGGTTCATCAATTGGAACCAAATCAGCAGGACCACAAGAGGAAATGCATTTCAGAACATTACCGATCCGCCGCCATGACAATTTGCTTGTAAGACTGGAGCTACTTCTTTTCGTGTTTTATTTGAAATTCGGTCGAATCTCTTTTTAGGTCAGCCGTGATATTCAAACGTGCTTTCATCAGTGCACAAAACTCGGTTTGATTTTATTTGCCAGTGCTATATACGGTATTTTTCTAACGGAATGTGTACCGAATTGGAATTCTTTAAAACGTCTGAGAATAATGCGTTCGCTAACTGGATTCTGAGAAAAATTTTTCATCTGAAATTCATGGCTTTTTGGAGTTAAGAAAGAGTTCTTTGCGAACTACCGTACAATAAGCTGGTTTTCTTTACGTATTGTTTTACGTTTTCTGCCAGAACGTGGTAAATTTTTTTAATGAATTTGTTTCTTTGTGCTTGTTTATTTGATAGTGAACGGTTTGCTTTGACAAATGTAGCTCGGAGCATATTTCTTTGACAGAAATACCACAATTATGCTTCTCTACGATTGCACATCTCATTTCAATACTTAGTTCCGACTTTTTTCCATTTTTTTTTTTATAAAGAAATAAGTAGCACAAATAAATACATTTGAATAAAATTGAATAATTATTCAATACTTTGATAATAATAACCAAATCGCAATTTGCCTGAACGTCAAAATACTTTTGCCACCGAAATTCTTTCTTTTTGTAATGAACGACTTACTACCTCAAAAAACGTGACTTAAATGCTTTTTGCGTAATCCTGGTTCAGATTTAAATTTCTCACACTATGTTTTTACAATAATTTATCACAATAAGCGAAAATCGTTTACCGTTAGATTTTATTCAGACAGCACGTGTGATGCCAACTGTAGTCAAAATATTTATGCCGACCACAGTACGGTGAAAGGGCGTTTAGTTCCCTAGATCGAGATTTTCAATAAGTTCACCATAGCACGCCGCTGTGATTGAAGTACTATTACTTTATTATTAAATTATCACACATTCAATTTACTTCACAATATTATATTTTTCTTCGCAATATAATATTGTATAGAATTTATTTATTATACTCTAAGTAAAAAGAATATACTCTAAGTATAAAAGTTGGCCCTTTCTCTGTCAGAATTTTTGGACAAGCTTTTGATTTTTTTCAAGCCTAAGAGTTAGATTTTTAAAACATGGAGACATACTTATTGAGTTTCAAACACTGTTTCCTGACGCTACAAAATCGCTGGATATAGCGCTATAGAAGCTTTTGAAACTAATTGGATTATATCAAGTTGATTTGGAAGGAGATTTTGATGATTTAAGAATGGAACTGAATGTTTGGTATAAAGTTAGTAAAAAAAACTAACGATGAAAAAAGACTGTGTTGGAAGGCTTAGAACAGTGCAATAAAGAAATATTCTCTTATATATTTAATTTATCAATCGTCATTGTAACTCTTCCAGTCAATTCGTGTGAAAATAAAAGAACATTTTCAGTACTTCGCCGACTCAAAACTTATTTACTTGCACGATGTTGCAAGATATATTAAACAGTCTCACATTATTTCTGTACAGAGATATGACGCCATTAGTCGATTTTATTTAAGATAAACTCGCTAAAAGTAAGCGTAAACTAAATTTGAAATATAGTTTTGGTTTATTTTGTTAATCTTTATCACAATAATCCTGTAACTAACGTTTTTTTCTGTAAAAAGACTGTAAAAACAATTGATCGTAATTTTTTAAATTTTTAATTATTTTTTAATACAAATAAAACACTTCTTATAAAAACTTATTTTAAGTTATCATTAGCTGCATTCCCGTGGTCGTTGATCTAGAGCGTGGCTCTATTTTATTCGCAATGCAAAAACAAAAACTATAACCAGCTCTTTAACTGACTCTGTTTCTGATCTTAAAATGGTGCGAAGTTTAAAGCATTTTTTTTCAAATCGAACATAGTTAACAAATCTGAAGTACTCTTTGACGAGTTTTAGTCTTACTGCTCGCACTCGTATTTGGACTCGTATGCATCGCAAGTGGTGCCAAATTGTAATAAAATTGAACTAAAACTGTTCCACTAAGATTTCATCTGATCCAGTGCCACGGGACTGTAGCTGTTATGTATGTTATCATTGTGGTGTAATTCTTTGTTTGTTTGTTAACTTAACCATACTTTCATATGCAAATACTACTCACAAAAGTTACAATTTACTACTGTGAGGTAAAGAAGTTGAGTGGTAAGATGCTTGCCCTGGCTTGCCCTGGCTGAGGTTTTTACCAGGAAATATTAGTGCAAGAATCGGACTCACCAACGAGTGCACAATAGCTGCTACAGTTACAGTTGTAAGTCTGACATATTATAAAATCTCCCCAAAAAAATTCTGGTCGCGTGCCTGCTTCAAACATATAATTTTCTATATTTTTGAGGTATCTAAATACAGTTTTGCTAGTATTTTTGCTGTTGAGTGGGAACCAAGGTGTGAGGGATTGAATAAAGGGAGGGGTGATAGAATTGGATAGGACTGGACTTAGGAGTTTTGCTCCCAATATATTATACCATATGTTTTCTATGTCGCTCATTCTATTTATAAAATATCTCTTATTAGAATCTAAAATAAATAACACTGGTTTACAAATAACGCAAAGTTGTTTGAAAACATCTCTAGAAAAAAAATTTATGACTGCAATTTACTGCTTTCTTGAAAAAAGAATTCCTGAAGTTGCAAGATATTACGTTTTTAACATCAAAATGTAATATTTTTTTAATATAAAGAAACTATTTCATAGGGCCATCTGAAAAAAAGGTTTGTGGTTGATTTTAAAAACCTTACGCTTGGAATCGCCTTGGCCCGATTTTAATTTTTCATTCACAAGGAAAAAAATCAATGATTTTGACCATAAAATGTCATCAATTTTCGGGCTCTCAACTTTGAGCTCAAAAATTTTATTTTTTAAAATCAAAAATTTAAAAATTGGGCCACGGCACTCCCAAGAGTTAGGTCCTTTAATTAATCACAAACCTTTTTTGTCAGATGACCCATTATAGATTTACTTGTCCCACTGGAAAAGTTGTTTAAAATAAATAAATTTTAGAAAAAAAGTATTTTTGTATTTTTGAATACTCGATTAAAATAGTAAAAAAAAATAGTTTTATAAATATCTGCAGTAGTTTTCTTTTAATCAGCCGTTAAAAATCGCCTTTAAAAACACGCCTCAGACCGGAAAAGCCCACTTAATGAAATATTTTTCGAATATTTTTAACACTGCATAACCAAGGTTAGTCGTTGCTTACAAAAACTTATAAAAAGCTAATTATTATAAGTCAAAATAACATAAAAGTCGACCACAAATTTTTGTTTTTTTTATTTCAATCAAAATTAATCATAGTTTTTCCATTTTCAACGGTTTTTAATGTATTTTATGTACTACTAGCTCCTCAGGGCGAGTTTTTAAGCGTCTTAGTCGAATCGACTAACTTTGTTTTAAACGTATTAAAAATATTATTTGCTATCAGGGTTAAAGACGTTAGCTGAAAGTGGAATTTATTTCCTTTGATTCTTAATAAGACAATAAGAATACACAAGTGATGTATGCTATACCACTTGCGAACGCTTTATCAAACAAAATAAATTTTGTCCGTTCGTAGAAAATACATGTTCGTTCGTTCGTTTGTAAGAGATAGTTGTTCGTTTATAGAAAATAATTGTTTCGTCCGTAGAAAATAGTTGTTCGTTCGTAGAAAATAGAAATTAAAGTTTTGTTAGTTCGTAGAAAAAATTCTGGGGAAATTATAGAAATTCTAAAAAAAACAAATGAAAATATGATGTTCGTGCAATGCTCTGCAGCCGAGTATTGCAAGTTTTTTGTTTGTTGTTATTGAAATCTTCGTTTAATTTGGTTTACTTCCATCCAAGGTTGATTTATAAGGTTGTCGCAGGGCTGATCGCACTCTCTTCTCAGTATCCATAATTGTCAAAACCAGCCAATTTTGCGAATGACTACGAAAGATAAACGGATGATAATAAAGAGCACTTGCAGTTCTTTTATGAGCAGTCAACTTCGATTTGACAAGTATGGGTACTCGTTTACTCCCTTGAGACAACCTTATAAATCAACCTTGCTCCCATCTAATTCGCTGTTTCTTTATACGTGGCTAAAAAAGTTTCACTTGAAAAAAAAAACGAAGCTAAAATTTTTAGATATTAAAAAAAAAGTTTCTAAAAAGTTAAATCGATAAAAAAACATTCGGTGACGAACTACTCCAAGTGGCATATATAAACATTTTATAGAAGGATAAAATCTTTGTATATACTTAAATACGGAAGTTTGACCCAATCTAAAATAATTCTTTACTACTTGTTATAAAATTTCCAAATGACTTTTCGAATCCAAAAACGTTGTTTTGTATGGTTTTGAGGTCACTGAATAGTTATTTTCGCTACTATTTGTGCTATTTTATATCTTATAGTGACAATGATGGGGATGGGGGTGAATAGGGATGAAGGCCAAACACGTTTTTCTTATGCCAACTAGGTAGTTGGAAACGCAATTTGATGCGGAATGCCAATGGATGCGGAATTTGATGTGGAATGTGCATCAATATTGCAAATGTCGATTTTGCAATATATACATTTTTCACCTACCAGATGCACGTATCGAGATTTGTTTGTCGCCGCTTTGATTTTTTGACTTTTGCCTACTTAAATTTACGATCTTTACCACTGTGAGGCTTATAGTGGTCATAAATTTATTTATGATGGCGTATACATTTTATATATTTACTATTACATTGAAATATGTATATATCTTGAAATGAACAAAATTTGCATTGCACCTGATGAAGTTATTTAAATTTCTCAACTCCACTTCTGTTGGTGAATTGAGTTGAACTACTTTTTAATTCCTTTTTTTTTTGTTAACGCATAACTTTTTGCCAAGCTTTGTTTTTATCCTTGTTATGTCCCATTTGAGTTTGTTTGTGTTTTCTCGCAAAACTCAAAAAAAAAAAAAATCTGGCTTTTGAAATTTGTTATTGTTTGTCAAATGAAAATCTTTATTATGTCTTATTTGCACATAATGTGCATGTCTTATCTGGCAAATATGCACACATATTCATGCGTGCATACATCTACATTATGTATGTATTTTATGTTGTTATATAAACGAGCTGTATACACTTTTAACATTAACATAAGTTCGAGTATTTATAACTTTTGTCTGGGTCAAATTGCATGAAGATAGAAATGCGGGACTCTGTGCAGATGTTAGTTTTTTATGACTGCGTTGTTTTGCAATTCAAAACTAGACTTGCTTGCTATGTTTTAATGCCAGTTGAAGATATTTCGTAACATACTCAACGGGCATTTTGAGCAAAAAATGTGTACAACTTTGGTATATTTGAATATTTTGGTGTACTGGAAATTTTAAATCAGGCTTAGTTGATTTTTTTTTTTTATTATTTTTCTGTGCAAAAAAGTGTAAAAAAAGACACAGTTTCGATAAAAAAGTTTTGTTTGATATATTTGGTGATGACCTTGTTGTTCTTGTTCATTTTTATGTTGGGAATGAAAATAACATATTTGAAAAGATACGAATTTATTATTTTTTCTGCAGTAAATAGCTTTTATACATTTTTATATATAATTAAAAATTTAAATCCTAAGTCCTCGGTCCTGTTTGTCACGCCGAGCAAACCAACGGTATTTGTTATGATAACATTTGATTCAAAAAAAGTGAATATACTCTGCTCAATTATTGGAGCGTTTTTTCACTTACAAATTTATACGTGAAAATTGTATTTTGAATGGTATGTGAGGTTAATGAGACATAAAAAAACCCAATTAATACATATTTAATTCAACAAAACAAATTGAGTATAATTGATCAATATATTGAAGAGTTCCTTTAGTTACTAAAAAAAAGACACAGTTTCGATTGTGAACGAAGAATTTTTTGTTTGATATGTTTGTTGATTAATTTTTTCTTCTTATTCATTTTTATGTTGGCTTAAACATAAATAGAATTCAAGCTTTTGTTTAGCAAATTGAAATAAATATTTCGGAATAATATGAATTTATTATTTTTCCTGCAGTAAAGAACTTATATTTATTTTAAATTTAATTGAAAATTTAAATTTGAACAAAATATATTTTTAATATAATATAAAATAGTTTAATAAATAATTCGAATTTATTATGATATTTTAAAAACAAATCAAGTGTATAATAGTATAACTACCATGCCAGTCTCCAATTTCCGTCAACAACACTCGACCACTGCTTCAGAACAGTGGTGCTCATTCTACAACATTGTCATTTTTGCGTCTGTGTTAGAGAGCTTTAAGTTTCTTAACTAGTTTTTACTAGTAAAGTGTAGCAAAGTAAACATTGCGCTTCATTAAAAGCATTCATTATAAATAAATATTTTATCTGATCTCTACCAGAAATCATGTTGAACAATATTAAATACACGAAAAATATATATTATTTTTGTGTGCATTAATAAAACTTAACAACGCAGTCTTCACCGCCTGAAGTGTCAAAACGAACTGAGGTGATTTTTTATATGCGTGAGCTTTATATACGTGTGATAGCACAAAAGCTTTTGTGCACATTTGTGCGCCTTTGAGCCATGGCAGAATTATAAGGTAAGCTCATCACGGAGAGGAATGGAGTAGAAAGCAGAATAAAGCTAGATTGATGTCAAAATCAGCTGTTCATCGCAAATTTCTTTGTACTCACGTTCGCAGTTTGTAGGTTAGAATTTGTTACAGATTTGTTTGCAATTTTAAGAGTTTCACATTTTATAGTTTTGATTACACTGTTATAATATTTTCACTCAAATTATCAGAAATTTAACACACGCGACCGCACTTTATGGATGTTTATGTTTGCAACTTTATGGAAGGAAATTAAATTGGTGCTACATCGCATGGCCAAGCCATCAACTGACAAGCATCTTCCTTCTCATTATCCGCTCTTCGTTGACGCGTGAGAGCATTTAGTATCATGGGCCTACCTTATCATTGTATCATGCCTTTGAGCAACAATGCTTTAGAACATTGGTGATCAACGCACGGTTCAAACAACAACAACAAAGAGAGCTTTCCGAGTGCACAGCTTTACACTGAAACAATAAGTTGTTAAAAGCTCTCACAACATTTGGTGCAATGAAATATCCTCGAGTGTTGTATTTTCAATATAAAGTTTTATTTTTTTGTTTGCTTTTTTAACACAGAAAAGATCAAAAAAAGGTACAAGTGATGAATAGTATGTATTAATTTTTTTTTTCAACCGACTTCAAAAAGGAGTAGGTTCTAAAGTTAATTGGTTTGTGATTCACAGTAAAAATTTTCCGAAAATAAAAATTGTACACCCATCTTTACTTAAACATTGCAAATATTTAATTTATATATAAAACAGCCACTTACACCCTTACCGCATGAACGCTCAAAGCATACTAACTTCAAATTTAAAGCACATCAGAAAAAACAAACTTTTACGCAGTGTACGAATACAGCAAGCCGTACTTGTGCTACTTCGTGCACAAAAGCACAAAAACACACTACGCCCACGTGTTATGGGAAAACATGTTGTGATCAAGTCTTAAAAATACCATCAATTTGGTTACAGAGCAACTAGAGACTTCTTTATGCTCTTAAATTGGAGGTCTTGAATAGTACTATTAGATCTTATATACTAAACACATCACTTATTTGGTGCAATCTTTACAAAAGTGCGATATTCTCACGAATTAAAACATTTTTTTGTTATGGTGCTGAAAAATGGAAGTAAATATTTATCCATAATTTTTGCATTTTTTTTACACAATCTATATATTGCAGTAAAAAAATATAGTTAGACGGATATTTAGCGTATACACTTTTATAGAGGTCAATATTTATCAAATAACTACGAAAAAGTCGCCTTTTCGCAATATGCGCACTTTCTAGGGCATGGCTACCCATGAATTAGAGCATCAGAAAAATGCTATTAGAAGTGAATAAGAAAAAAAAAGCTATGCACTCTATTACACATAGTTATCTTAAAGTCTCAAAGATATTACTATACCACCTTTTTCAAATTATTCAATTTATTGAAAAAATTAAAGTACAAGTTTATTCATACAAATCAATATTGTTGCCTTCAAAGAAGTCCCCGTCGGTTGCAACGCATTTATGCCAGCGCTTGATCCAGTCAAGGAAACCTTTTTGGAACACGGTTTTTGATATGGGCTTCAGAGCGTTCACCGATTTTTCCATGACCTCTTTTTTGCTGGCGAAACGCGTTCCTTGAAGCGGTTTTTTGACTCGATCGAACACGAAAAAATTACATGAAGCCAGGTCAGGTGAATTTGCCGGCTGCTGGATGGTTATTGTTTTTGGCCAAAAAGTCACGAATAAGATGAGCATTGTGCGATGGTCCATTATCGTGGTGCAAAATCCATGATTTGTTTTGCCACCACTGCGGTCTTTTTTGGCAAATTGCTTCACGTAAACATCTTATAACGCCCAAATAATACTGTTTATTGACCGTTTGACCATCTGGTAAAAATTCATGGTGAACTTCACCATTGTAGTCCATGAAAACAGTGAGCATCGCCTTCTTTTTTGACTAAAAACGACGTGGTTTCTTCGGTCTCGGTTCGTCTGACGACCGCCATTCACTCGCTTGAGGCCTGGTTTGCGTGTCATACTCATAAAGCCATGTCTCATCACCAGTAATGATGGATTCGATGAGTGATTTGTCATTTTCGACCATTTCCAGCATGTCTTTCGCGATAGCAACTCGGTCTCTTTTTTGCATGAAATTGAGTTCTTTCGGTATCAACTTCGCAGCGACACGTCTCAAGTCCAATTCATTCTTCAAAATGTTCTGAACGAATCCAATTGAAATGTCGACGTCTTCTGCTATCTCCCTAATCGTCAATTTGCGATTTTTGACCAACATTTATTTGATTTTTTCAACGTTTTCTTCGGTATTCGAACACGATGGCAGCCCGGTACGAGGGTCGTCTTCTACTGTTTGCCTTCTGATACGATAAAGCAGAGTCACCGTAACATTTCACCAATATTTTTAGCGTATCGGCGCAGTTAAAACCATTTTTCACACAAAATTTAATACAAACTCGTTGCTCAATTTTTTCATCCATCGTAAAAATCTAAGACACGAAAAAAGTTGTTGTAAACAAAACACTGTCACTTTACCAAATGATAACGAGAGACGCTGATATTTGGCAACCTTGTCATAGACACAGGTGGAAACCTACTAAAAAAAAATTTCGAATCGGACAATTAAGTCCGGTTCACAGTGTGAATGAACCTTTCTTTTTGAACACGGTGGTATATGTATATAGCAGTTAGAGACGTAAATAGGCGTGGCGTTCTCTTTAATTATTTGCAAGAGCAAAGCATTTTTAGAATTTGTGTATTTTCTTTGAAGCATTAGAAAATTTTTGTTTAACTACAAATTATTTTTTTTAATAAACCAAGAAAATTTTAAAAACATAAATTCTTTTATAGGCTCAAAAAAAAAAACAAAAATTTTAAAAGAAACTGAATATTTGAAAACAAATTAAGTGCATGAAATAGGCAAAACAAAATTATCGATTAATAAAGGCACGTTTAGACTAAGTTTTTGAATAAAAATATTGGTTTCAAAGATCTTTAACAGCTGAAAAAGGTCCTTGAGTGGATTTAATGAAAAAAATACAGGATATATTAGATAAATTTACTACTGAACAGAAAAAATTACACTGCTTTTGTGGCAAAACTTCGTACTGTAAATTCACTTGATTTGACGGACAATTTAGAATCATTTCCAAACGTTTATTTTTTCTACTTTAACTTCCCAATTAATTTTACCACTTTTCCTTGAGTATATCCTGCATTTTTTTTTTTATTGTATCTGTGGTGTCTTCATATCACCTACAAGCAATTTGATTGTAAATTGACTGGTGAAAAGGCTCCACGAAAGCAATTGGCAACAATGTCTGCTAGTAAAAGTCCACCAGACACGGATGTGTTAAAAAAACTTATCGTTATCGTCCAGGCACAATTGCTTTTCGAGAAATTTGTCGCTACCAAAAGAGCAGTTAATTTGAAAGTAATCGTTATATCAAAAAGATTTGTATAAATATATTCAAAAAATTATATATTCTTAAAATAATATACAATAAAAACAACTTAAAAAGAAACTATATCAAAATCAGGGTGCGAAGAAGGTTTAAAATATGATTATTCTCAATTATCGTTCTCCTTGCATAAAATTATGATTGAATATTTTTACGAACGAATGGCGTACGCTCTGCTGGCTTAAATTTTGTCTAACAATTCCACGTACAAACGAACGTTCCTGAATTTTTTCTTCAAACGCACATTTTTAATGAACGATAACAAACGAACGTTTGTTGCTTTTTGTTGTTGTGTGAAAAATTCGTTTGGAAAAATACGAAGCTGACAAATTTATCGGTGATAAAAAAACGACGCAAGCAGAGCGTTCCTCATTCGATTGCGAACGTTCGCTTGCTTGTGGTTTTGAAATTCACACACACAACAAAAAATTAACGGAAAGAACGTATTTTAATCAATTGCGAACGAATTTTTCCGCACTCTGAAAAAATAAATTGATAATAATAAATAAGTGGTTATAAGAGACAACTTTAAATCTTCTCGAAGAGCATCGAACACCTTTAATCTTAAGGCGGAGTGTTATATTCTTCTGATGTTGTCAAAGTTTAACAACTTGGTGAAGATTATTTTCGTTCAATATCTTCTAATCTTACAACAGGTCCACACCCAGCGTGTAGCGTATGAGTGTTGCTAATTATAAGTCTATCACCAAAAATGTCATTAATTTCGTTGTGAATCTAGTTCTTTTGTTTTTGTTTTTTTATGCTTTATATGCGTTCAAAAGAATGTGCATCTTGCTCTCCAGACAAAAAGTTGTGCTTTTTTTGAATTTTAAAATTGCAAAAGGATATTATGGTTCATTTTAAAACGGAGAAAAATCTGCACCTTACCGTCAGGCAAAACCTGAAAAAGCTAGTCAAACATGAAATAAAGCAATTGCCACTTTACTATGAATCCTTTTGCAAGCATATCTCAAAAATATTGGAAAATCTTTTCATTCTGGGGTGTTCAAACTGAGCTCAGCCTTTATAAGCTTATCCTCTATCCCCTCATACGTATGAAAGTCCTTGCATTTAATTTTTTGCTTTTTTCTCGTATTAATTTAAGTCAATCAGTATTAAATTGTTCAATAGCTGGAAGTGTTTTTTAACGATATGTTTTCCGGTGATTGGAAAACTAATATCAGAAAGCCATTATCGTTATTTTTACTCTGAATACAGTGTACACGCACACACACAAGTGAGTACTCATTTACAAACACAAAATACATCCGTCTATAGCTGAACACAAACAAAAAAAAAAAAAAACGTAACCACATAACTCCAATTTAATTGTTTTTCTTCCAAGTCAATGGCTGCTGCAGGTTAATTGGAAAAATATCGGCTGATGAAATATCGGACGCCAGTTATTTTATTTTTTTTTTCTTTTTCCTTCTACAAATACACTAAACACACACACACGCACACACTACACAAATATATCTACACATATGTGACTGCTAAGTCGACAGAAGAGAATTTATGACAAATCGTTTTGTATAGAATTACGTTACGTAGCTGTTAGGTATAGAAACATGTAAGTTATGCAAACTAACGAGTTCGTGACAGGATTACGTAAGGTTGTGAGAAAAGGATGAAATATGAATAATGCACTTGAGCTAGTTAATAATTTTCAGAAATCAGCTGTAATTTATGTAAAGGTTCCAATTAGTTGAGAGAAAAATATGAAAGCAAATCATGCAAGCAAATTGAATTTAAATATTCGCTAAATTTATCAAAAAAATAACGGTGATTTAAAAATCTGTGATGTGCTCCTTAAAACGCAGTAAAAATACTGTTTATCGACTGGCAGCCCAGAAAAATGTAATTTCATATCGAAGTAATCGATCTTCAATGCTGATGGCCTCCATGCATAAAAGATTATTGAGTGTAAATAACGCTGTTTGTAGGCAAGGCTGACAGGAGCAAAAACCCATACGCAACAACAGAAAAGAAAGAAAAAACAACATAAATTTAAATAACTGAATGCCAACAAAAGCTGTCAAAATGTAGAACCTGCAGCAAACCAAGCGACCAACCGTCAAACCAGGCCAATTCAATAACGGTTTAATATGAGTACAACAGCGAAATAAAAAAAGGAAACCTGGCAAAAACAAGATTTATCTATTTCAATGCGCTGCATGCAGTAGCAGAACTATTTAAAAAGGATATAAATAAGAATTGCAACATGCTAGTGTGTTTGTCGACATCACGTTTAATAGAGGCCCCCGCCGCGCCATGCCAGTACAAAGCGGTTTAAAATGTAATAAAATAAAAAAATTTTCATTTTCTTTCTAGAAATGCGCCACGCTATGCCACATTGGCAAAACTCTAGAAGTGGCGCTTCCGTTTCACACGTTCATATGTTCTATCAAGCGTGCTGTTGTGATTGATTGATGTTGCTGCTGGTGTTGTAGTTGTTGTTATTGTTTCGGCATTTGCATGTTTTGGATGTATACAAAATTAATTCAAAATCAACATCTATGTTTGTAATAATGTAGGTGTGTATTTGACTTAAAGAGGTGTGACGTTATCTTGACATCGTGTGTTTTGTTTAAGAGTTGAGCAGGCACATCTATGACGTTTCCGATTGAATAACGTATTGTATTTGGAAAATGTTAAGCGTGATATATGTCAGCGAAAAGACTATTATAAATGTTGCCAATTTTTTTTTTGCTAACGTGGCTTGAAACGCCTCGAAATAGATGGTTGTAGCGAATTCTTTGGCAACCACTATTAATTGTTTCTATTTGACATAAAATAGAATACTGTTGAATACTACTGATGTCTATATATTCAAAGTTGGACTATTATAACTACATACTGAATAGTTTTGTGCTTAATTAAATTATTAATCAAAACCATTGTATTGCTGGCGCTTGCATTTAAAGCAATCGTATGATGTTATAAGACCAGGTAAATTATAAAATCCATTAATGAAAGGTAAATTATGAAATCAATTGCGATAAATGCACTTAAAAGCTCATATATTTAACCGCATTTTTTTATCACTTATTTAATTATTTTAAATTATCAAAATAACTGTAGTAAAGGTGTTCACATTCAAAATAGCTCTGTTACAAAAATTGTCAAAAAAACAATTTAAATATTAAACTTGCCTTGTCATACATATACATATACTCTACATATACTTTGATTCTAAACAAAACAATTGGAATATACAAGTCAAATATGCCAAAAGATTTGCGAATGCTTTATCAATGTGCCAAAAAGTATGCTCTTAAATTTCATACTGCCTTATTTTAAATTGAAAACTTTCGTTACATAGGTTTTACTCCCCTTCTAATTTGCTGTTTTGTTTATACATGACTAAAGAAGAAATCATGGGCACATATAATATGCACTTATAATAAATCAATTTGAGCCACTTTAATTTAAAATTTTACAAAGCAGATACATTTCTGAACTATCATAAAAAAAAGTTAGACAAGATATCAAAAACTTCATCGTCACGCCATCTTGTGTAGAAACCCAATTCATAGAAATAAGACTATTTCTTAAAATATTTAACTTTGAGTTTAAAAAAAATAAGTACATTTGCCTGAAATCAAAATAGCTGAAAATAAGTGCAAATAAGTAGAATTCGTAAGTAGAATCAAACTACAAAATATTTTTTCGTAGAATTTCCAAGGAAGATTTAAGTGTATTTAATGGTAACTTTAATTATTATACCAGAAACTGGAGAAAACAGTGTAAGTCCAACACGCATTTAACTTTCAATTTGAGGAACTTTTGACCGAGTAGATTTATCAAAAAAATTATTAGATATATTTTTCTAGAGCGTTTGATTCCTATAAGATACGTTTCAGTCATTTACATCCGTTTATTGGTTTTTAAGATATAAATATCAAAGTTAAAAGTCAAAGTTAAAATAATTTTTCCCATGTTATTTATAAAAAAAAAAAACCAAATGGCAATTTCAGCAATTGAAGGGACTTTGACCGATCTTCTTATGATCAATTGTGTTGTGAAATGTTTGATCAGAAATGATTGAGAGCTGGACCTACAAGTTTTATGCCGACTCCGAACGGCTTATGTTCTCAAGAAGCTGTTCTCAAGAAGATATTAAAAACTTTCAGTTTCAGGTGGGACTCGACCAGGGTTCCTGCGTATGGGTCACACACACTACCCACTGCGCGACGGCCGCCACGAAAAGCAAATTAAACTATATTATAGTCAGATAAGCAGATAAGAAAAAAATCTGAAGAAATTTTTTTTAAAAAGTAAACGAGTGTTTTTGTAAAAGCACGTAATTTGTGTAATATTTTTTATAGTAGCTACATAATAAAAATATACAAATTTTGGTGATTTTATTAATAAAAATCTTAAATTTAACAACGTGTTTTACAACATATTTTGAAAAAAATATATATTATATTTTATATCTATATCGCTTATATAAGAAAATATATTAGTTTTTGTTTTTATTAAGAATCAATTAACGCATTAAAAATGGAACAAAATCAGTATATAATAGAAGTTTTCCTTGTTTACGATTTTTACCGATTCGGGTTAGATAGTTCCAATATCATTGTACATTTGTCCACTGTCAATCTCTACAAAGTGTAACTGCTTAAGGCGGTCTTCTCATTCAAAACCCGTTTTTTGGACCCTTTTTAAAAAAATTCTTATTTGAAAACGCAAAGAATAACTGAAAACTTTTTTTATTTATTGTATTACAAAAGGTTCAAAGTAAATAAAAAAATTTTTTTGCCTCGATACGTAGGCTGTTCAAAAAGTAATGAGACTTCAAAGTTGGTGGTAAAAAAAAAGGTGTCGTCACGGCGGCCACGATTCTGGGACTCCGGAGCGTCTGAAATGAAAAAAAAAACGGGGTTATAATCAGTATAGATGTAATTCTCGGGTGAACCTCAAGCTTAATTTTGTGATTTTTTTTGACAAAATGGCGGCCATTCAAAAAAAAAATTTCAATTTCGGGTTTTTTTTTGTAGTTTAGTGTAAAAAAAAAATAGTAAACAATTTTTTAAAACTATGGTCGAGGTTCACCCGAGAATGGTGACAATTTTGCGTCGACTCCACTTTGTTTCATGAAAATCGGTTCAGTTGAACTGGAGATATCATGGCCGCCAGTTCGAAAAACGTGGGTTCGAGATAAACGCGTTTAAAGTTTGAAGAAATTTTTTTGGGAAAAAAAAAAAATCAAAAATGTTTAAATGCAGTTTTAAAGAGCTGACAATTTTTACTTACAAATATTAGTCGGCGATGCCAGCTCCATACAGGCCACCTTCCTCTTTTTCGTGGAAACTGCTTTCTGCTGCCCTCTCTGCTCTGCGAGCCGTTCTGCCAGCTTTTGATGATGCCGCAGCTCGAGTCTCTGATCGGTTCAATCTGTCTTCATTGCGAGATAGTGCGTATTCGTATGCGTTTTTGCCAATCGCAATACCCATCAAACCCATAATTTTAAGTATGGGTATAAAACCGTCGTTGAAGAGGCACGTTGCAATGAAATTGGCCACTTCGATGGTGCGTGCGCCTGAGTTGATGTGTTTGGGCGAAAGTGACCAAAGAACAGAATTGTAGGACTCATTGGAATTCTGAGTTTCAGATCCAAGGCATCTTTCAAGCAAATTATCTGCCGACAGCGCTTCGTAAGCTGGTTTTATTACCTCCATCACCTTCTTGTCCATCAGACCTTGCTTCACAAAAAAGGCTGTATCTTCTAAAGTATTTCGAATTTCTAAAAATCCTTTTAGGGGCATATTCACAACTACCCAAGCTATAAATAAATGCAAAAAAAAAGGTTGAAAAAAAAGTTGCTCAATGAGAAGACCCCCTTAAAACTGTTGCTCCGATAACACTATGCGCCAAAATTAGAAAAAACTAGTAAGGATGGAGCTTCGGCAGGGTATCGAAGCTATAATACCCCCCGCGGACATATTGAATTAGACATTCAGACATCCAGTCTTATGTATTAATGAAAGATTTCCTATTTTGATGACGTCACTCTGTATGGAAAGTCGACGTGGTTTTTATCTGATTTTGCCATATATCATAGAGATGGTTTATATTAATTATCAAAGCTTATGTGCAAAATTTTAAAACATTTCTTTAATTTTTGCAGATTTTTAAGGGATTGTTCGCTTAAAATAAACAAAATTTCTATGGGAGGTAGGCGTGGTTTTCATCCGATTTTTCCGAATTTCATAGCCAGGTTTTAAATTGAAGATCAAAACTTGCGTGTCGAATTTCAAGGCATTTTTTTAATTTTTGTGGATTTTAGAAACAGTTTACACTTAAAATAAAGTCACTTTGTTGGGAAGGTAGGTGTGGTTTTCATCCGACTTGGCCCATTTTCGAACTTGATCTTCCTTTTTGAAAAATAAAATATTTTGCATTTCATCGCGATTGCTTTAAAATTATGGCTGTAATCGTGTCGAAAGACGGACAGACAGACGGACACACGAAAATCGACTCAGGAGGCTATGCTGATCAAAAATATATATATTTTTCTATACCTGCCACGCCTCTTTCTTAGCGTTACAAACTAAATATTCCACTTACGCAGTATGCGTTGGGGTATAAAAATTCTGTACACGGCATCCCACAATATTTATACAATATAGTCTATTGAAATTTATAGAATTATAATATAGAACATTTTTAAGAATTATATTAAGTTGGTATCGACGTTAATCTTTATAGTGCATTTCTTGTGCCTCTTCAATTAATATTCCAATTAGCAAAACAGCTGCTGAAATTATTTTACCGCCGTGTAGGAAAATTTTATGAATACTATTAGATATGTAATACCATTTGTCATGAAAACATGAGGCTCTTATGTGGAAAAACAAAAAGGAGTTATGACCTTCCTTTAGACATAACGCACTTCACAAATGTAATACAATTTAATAATTTTTTGACATAAAATAAACGGCAGTCGTTAATAAGTCCAACTGCATCTTGCTGTATAACAAAACAAAGACTTACAACGAACGAAGAAACGAGCGACATTATAATTTGGTATGAAAAAATTATAAATTATAATGACGGCCGCGGCGTAGTTGGTAGAATACGTGGCTCATACGCCTGAGAACCCTGGTTCAATTCCCATGTGTCACAAAAAGTTTTTTCAATTGAATTAATTTTTCTGTTTGGTCGTCACCTCTCTGCAGACAATGGCAAGGCGCAGAGTAAAAACTGCCATGAAAAGCTTCTTGAGAACATAAGCTGTTCGGAGTCGGCATAGGCCCAGTTCTCGATCATTTGTGTTTAAACATTTCACAACAGTTACAACACAAATGATCATAAGAAGCTCGGTCAAAGTCTTTTTAAGGGCTGAAATGGCCATTTCATTTTCTTTTTTTTAAATAGAGGTGATTCAAACTTATGTATTATGACTCCTTCTATTTTTTTCAAACTTTGTATGGAACTTAACCCCTTTGAGTCGTCGTTTACTAAATATTATCCAAATACCACTTAAAATATTCTCAACGTGAGTAATTGTCAGAAAAATATTATCAGATTAGAGAAATTAAACTTTTTCCGTAAATTTCATAAAATTCTAAACAATTGTATTGTTATCTTGAGCATTTTTTATGGGTAGGTACTGCTTTTAACATCAGCTGGCTAGGAAGACTCGCTTGTTGCTCACTAGGAATACTAATTCTCTGCTGCTTAGTAAGAGTCATATTTTGCCACTAGAATCTTTTTCCCATACAGGACAGCAGAAATTTTTCACAGCTGTTAAAAAATTGTTCTTCAGTTAGATTTATTTTCTGCTCTTTTTGCGATACAAAATGATGGCTGGTCATAAAATTTACAGGCTAAATACAAGCTAAAAAACTTATTTCCAACTATAAAATCGAATAAAACCCGCCACATAGTCAATCATGCCAAAATAAATAAACTAACATATTAGCAAGTGCTTATTGCAGCCCTGCAGCCATACACAACTCTTTATTTACACTCTTTTTCACACTTACAAAACATAGACACAAACGCAAAACTACAGTTAAATGCAACGTTTAAAAATAGTCGCCTATATTTGTAAGCAATGCATTAATTAAAATTTGTAAAATGCATGAGTTGTTGTGCACAGTGCAAAAACATACATTGCTTCACACACACATACACACACATAACTATGTATGTGTTTGTTGATATAATTTTCACGTTTCGTTATCGCTTTTGTGTAAATTGCACACGCTGGCTGCTGTGCTCAATGCTGCGGGTGTGAATTTATTATTTACACACAGTGTTGAGTTTTTTGTTAAAGTGTACATGAAATAACTGCGAAAAAAACAACAAATTTTCATACAACACACGCAGTGCAAGCAAGCATCATGGAAATGGTAGTGTAATCGTTGTCATAAGCTTTCACTTCAGTGATTAATTAATTGTCGCTCATACGCCATGTAGCACCGCTTCAGTATATGTGCACATTATAAAATTTGCAGTGCCAAAAGGTAATTATTTATGCGCATTGTTCGAGAAAATATGCTGCCATGCAGTGTCTCATAATGCAGATCATATTAAAATTTATTTAAGTTCCGTAATGATCAATGCTTTCAGCAGTTAAAGGACTGACATATAACAGAACGTCTAATTTCTGTGGCAATAAAAAAAAAGTTTTAAAATAAATTAATAATTCATGACTGTAGATCAGAGTGTTGTTCATAATTAAAATGTTTTTCTTACTTTTCAATATTAAATTGCCTTTTGAAGCAATGAGTATTGAGTATAATTTGGCTATTTTCTTAACAGTTTACATAAATAACCTGAAAAGGCAATTAATAGGTATTCTTACTGATCATTAACTTTTGTTAACCCTTAAATGCCTGGTGGTTCCGCGAGGAACCAACTTTTACTATTTTTTCGCATATTTTCCATTTAATTTTAATTAATATTGTTGTATGTTATTGTTTTATGACCTAAGCGCCACTATTTTGGTTTTGAAGACAGGTGCTTTTAACTCGTTTGACAAGTGTTTTTGTTGCTCAAGATATATGTAACACTTCAAAAAGATGACATTTTGGTGAACTATAAATTATCTGTATGTTGTTTCTTTTTTAAAATTTGGCGTTATCGTGATCGAAAAATTTTAACGTAATAAGCAACGTAAGTATTGAGTATATAAATTGAATAGATTTTCTGCAAGAAATTATTAAAAAAAAAAGGTTTATAAAAAATGTCTATGCCCAGGTAATTTGTATGTACAGGGAGTAAGACGTACCTACAAAAAAGTCGTAGAACAAAAGTTGTTCAGAATTCAAAGTTTCATAACATATATTTATTTCCTGCCAATCAAAATAATTGGGCATTTAAAGGTTAATTTTTATGGTTCTAATAAGAAGTTGAAACTTTTAACAAACTTCTTGTTATTAAATTTGTTGCCATCATATGGTCAAACCGCATGCACACAATATTTGAAAATTTTATAAAAGAAATTGCTGCTGGTCCCATAACATTTGCCTTAAAGTAGAATGCATAAATTTTTCATTTACTGAGACGAGTTGGTATACAAACAGTTCTACAGCAACAACCATCACACCCAACAGCCAACAATATGACCGCAATTTTGGCCTTTTGCATTTTGCTAATGATTGCTGTTCAATATAACAGCACAGAAAACAACGAGAACGACAACGAATATATGAAACATCATAACAACAACTACAACAGCTGCTTCTTACTCCAATGTCTACTGTCTGTTCAATGTTAAGCAATGATTTTGAAAAAGTTCGCTGTTGTGGTTACTGTTGTCGTTAGTTTTTTCATGTTGCTGCCTGTTGTTGTGTGGCTTAATGCATTGACGACATCAGCATCAGCAACAGCAACAGCAACAGCAGGAGCTATTGTTCAAGGACACTGAAAACATGTTTTTGCATTTAAAACACTTTTGCATAAATTAATTCATTGAACAATGCGGGGAATCGATAGTAAAAAAATGTTGACCAATAAAAATCAGCTGGCAGCTTAATTCTTTCAGGGGCATGACTTGAAAAAAAAAAAATAAAAACTAACAGTTTTTCAGTTTTTTAGAGAAAATTGAGAGTGAAATATTAAGGATGCATTATATTCAGTCATATCTCCTTATATAAGAGAGAAGAAAAATATAAAGTAGAGAGAATGCGGAAAAGAGTTATAAATTTTATATCTGATCACATTTTCTTTTGCTTTACTTCATATTTTCGTTTCTTTTGCTTTACTTCATATTTTCGCAAACGTAAATCAAAAGCAGCAGCATTTGAAAAATTTCTATCGTTGCGTAGTGCTAAGAAAGCATTAAGGTTACCTTTATGTAATATTCCGCGATTCTGAAGGCATTTGCTTGAGAGAATACTACAAAATAATCAATGTTTTTTATTGATTTCAGCAATTATTAGAGTACATAAAAAGTGTTTTTTTGTGACGTCATTTGTAAGCTCAGATTGTTCAAGTGGGATTCTTGCAATTTTATGTGTTATATTAATTCTTAAACAGTACACATTAATATTCTACACATTTGCTTTGTACTACTGTACATAAAATAATAATAATAATAATTACATAATGTAATACGTTATTTAAAGCTTTAATATTTTACCAAAAAAGAGAAAAATATTGAAAAGGAAGCCTTTAAGCCAATCTGGTGTCCATAAAGACATAGCGTGCTAAATGAAAATCAAATTACGGTTTCGTGTTCTGAAAAATCATGACTGCCTTCAAGAGAAAGTAAGAAAGAAAAATAATAAATATATTTCTTAGCAAAACCTGTAGCTTGCAGCCGATTGATTCCGATTTATCAATTAAGAATGAAACTAGCTAAAAGGTTATTGCCTCAGTATGTATTTTATATTAAAATGTTGTTCTCAGAATACTTAGTTGATAACGTAATAGAGCATTTAGATTCCACACATTAGTCCCGATTATTAATAACAATGCAAAGGGTTAATATGTGAGTGAGTTCTCAATGTTTTACGATATAAATGACAAAACTGTTCACAACTAGTAAAATTGTTCAAATTAGATTTGAACTTTTTCGTTAAAATTTGGCACATATTTTACTTTTGAACTCAAAAGAGAAGATGCATACTAAAGGGCCTCCGTGAGTTTTTCGAAAAAAAATACCCTGTTTTAAAAATATTTTTTTTAAAGTTGCATATTATTTTAGACCGAAATTTTTTTACATTATTGAAGCTTTTACTTTCAAGACTTGTCTCCGAAATTTTGGTCCGAAAATATTTGCCGATTAGGTAGAAATGAGCAATGCCTTGAAAGACTTTAAATTTTGTGGTGAGCAAGATATCTGGAGGCTCGTTCATCTGAAATTTTTTTTTTCGGTTCAGTAAAGATTTCTTGGGCTTTTAATCATTCGATTTTTTTTGGAAACAACCTTAAAAATAATACAAAATTAATATTTTTCAAGAATCAATGATTAAACGCCCAAGAACTCTTTAGTAAACCGAAAAATTTTTTTTTAACAACGAGTCTCCAGATATGTTGCTTACCGCAAAATTGAAGGTCTTTCGCTGCATTGCTCTTTTCAACCCAAATTTCAGGGGTAAATCTTGAATAGTTATACTTTAATAATGCAAAAAAATTTCGGTCTAAAATAAAATACAGCATCAAAAAAAAAAAAATAAATTTTTAAAACAGGGGTCTTTTTTTCTTCGAAAAACTACCGGAAGCTCTAAAATTTGGCCACACCTCTTCCGCCTAGTTTGAATAAAAACAAATGCGAATAAAATTCAGGGAATTATTTTTTTTTTTTTTAAAAGTAGTTTAACCATATGAGAGACAAAGAAGCAATTTTGAGACCTATTCTTGAAATCTACAGTTGTAAACCAGTATTTGAGAAATAGTAAATTTTAAAATACAATCATTATTTTAAAATCAAAAACACTGTCATTTGCTCAAAAATATAGAAGTTCTTAGTACAACGATTTTTCAATGCAAAATCTTTCCTTTTGAGAAAAAGATCTTCCAAACTAACATTATAATTTTTTTTTGTCTAAATGGTTTTTAATTATTCAAACCATAATGCACGAATAAACAATTTCTAGAAGCAATTTAACTGCTTACGCACATTTAAGTTTCAGAAAAACAGAAATTAACAGAAATAATATGTAAGTAGAAATTTTGAAGATTTCCAAACACATAAAGTCTCTTCAAGAAAATATTTTGTATTATTAAGAAAGGTAAGTAGTCATTTTGTATTCATGCTAAGGTTTTGTTGTCATTTTACTCGTATTAAAATTTAATTTAAATTCATACATATTTTGAACATAAAATAAATTTTAATTTGGAATATTAATCTACTATGCTAATTATAATTGAAGAAAAAAACAAAAAAAAAAAAATAATACACATCTCACTTGATTAAACTATAGTTTTAAACACTTAATAAAAAAATTGATAATACTTCAACCATCGCTCTTTCAGAATCATTAAAATCCGCGTATTATAATGCGTCTTTAGAAGCATAAACACAGGTAGTATTTAAGTTTCCAATGGAATCAAAATCTAGTAAAAATTGTGAACTTTTGACTTAGAATCACGTCTTACAGCGTGGTTTAGGCCATGCTAACAAAGTACAAAGATAAAGTTTATGCAAAAATATCAGTTATTTTGTGCATAAAGGAATATCTAACTTTAGATTTTGTCACTTCTTTAATAAAGCCACACGATAGCAAAAGAAAAAGAAGAAAAATGCACATTTTTGTATGAGAAAAATGCAGTGATGATTCAGTTGCTGCTGACGTTTGTATCCTTGTTGCTTTAGTTCGTGCCGAAATCTAGAACGCCACATCTTGTTGTTTGTTGAATAGAATCGTTTTATGAATTTCTCAGAACTTTATAAGCAATGCATACGTATATAAATGCTTGTGCCGATAAGAAGCTCTCAGTCTGCTGGCAGACTCCAATCAGTTAGGGTAGCGTCGCTTTGTCCGCCTGATGTCTAAGAAAGTTAGACGTTGCAATGTGAAGAAGCGATGCATAGTTCATTATATTAGTTTATATTTGGTATTTAAAAAAAGCAGCGCTACTACATATGAGTTCTTTAGTTCCGAAATGAGACTCAAGCGATTTTTTACGAAACTGAGTTAAACACCATTTCTTATAGGAAATCTTCTCAGAAATCGATTTGTGTACTTTGTTTTATTTCAAACCCAGTCTAAATGCCTTAAAAAGTGATTTGAAAAACAGCCTTATTTCCAAAACGCGACCTGAACAGAGATTTTTTCTTTCAAAATTCTTTGAAAAAAGTTTCAAAAAACATTTTAGTCTCATTTTGGAACTAAAGAACTCATATAAACCCTTATATAAATCAAGAATCGTTTTACGAATATTGTTCATTAACTGCTTGCATGTTGAAATTTATTTGTAGGTATGAAATATTTGCATTAATTTATTTCTCTCGTTTTTGTAGTTTGTTACTGTTTTTGTTAATCTTCAGCAAGATTCATACAAAAAACAATACATAAATAATACAAAAAAACTATATTACTACTATGCACGCTTACATATACGGAGACTGGAGGCTGGCACGGTAGTTATGCTATTAAAAACTTTATTTATTTTTAAAATATCATAATAAATTCGAATTATTTATTGAACTAATTTTATATATAGTACATACTAAAAAAAATATTTTGTTTGTTAAAATTTAAATTTTCAACTAAATTTAAAATATATATAAGTTCTTTACTGCAGGAAAAATAATATACTCATATTATTCCGAAATATTTATTCCACTTTTTAAACAAAAGATTGAATTATATTTATTTTTAACCAATATAAAAATTAACAAAAACAGCAAATTCATCAACAAATATATCAAACAAAAATTATACTTCCACACTTACGATTTAATCTAAACTGTGTCTTTTTCGTTGATATTAATCTCTGGCGAAATTTTTACTGATTTAGCCAAGCCAAGGGTCTTTCAACAAGAAGTGTCATTTTAAATTAGAAAACGCAATATTTTTGTGAAAAGAGCCGATCCATTTTATTTTAATTTCGAGCACAATCTCCGTGCTCAGTAATGGAACACAATATCTGCCAAGTGTCCACCGCGGCTGTTCTTTCATATAGCCATTCTTTTGATGAAATATTTCATCACATTTTCGCATACACATTCTGACAAATAACAGCTCTAATATTGTCTTTGAGTGTTGAATATTTACTGGAACATTGTATCTAATGATCTAATCCTTAGACTAATGGTAAGTCTAATGGTGTTAAGGGCTTTCGGGAGTTTAGAAAGAGACTCTCTTTATATTTTTTTTAAAAGCAGTATTTTATTTTAGACCAATTTTTTTTTAATATTATTAAAGTATAACTATTTCAAATTTATCCCCAAAATTTTGGTCCAAAAATATTCGTCGATAAAGTAGAAAAGTGCAATGCCGCGAAAGACCTTAAATTGTAGATGAACAAGATATCTGGAGACTGGTTCCTTAGAAAAAATTTTTTGTTTGGTTTGGTAAAGAGTTCTTAGACGTTTAATCGTTAATTTTTGAAAAATATCAATTTTTGACAAAATTGCGAGTGAAGAAAGAAATTCTAATATTTTGTTCACAAAATTGAGGTCGTAAATCAGAAAATATGTACAGAAAAAAAATCAAACTTGGCTCAGGGAGTCATATATTTATATTTAGAATTTTTTTTCCACTTCATTGATAATTGATTTATAGCCTAAACACGTTGACATCTATCAAATTTTTTTTGCATGTTTTTCTTATGAAGGTTTACGAGTTTGTTGTGAAAATGTTGCAACGAGAATGCTCGACCACAATTCGGTAACGACAATGTTGCAGCCGTTGGTTTGGTCTACAGTGAATCAAAAAAGTTTAGGCACAGTCAATTTTTCTGAGAAGAACTTTGCTTTAATATTTAAAAGCAACTAATTTAGCCAATTTTTTGATGCATTTAGTATCATTAGATGAATTTTAATTGAAATACACAAAAAAAATCTTTTACTTTATACACTACTCGAAATATAAGCGGAAGAAGAAAAAATGAATATGAAAAAAGCTTAGGCACAGTCTGCATGTGTACCTGTCATTCGCGTTTTTGCAAATATAACGGTAATCTATAAGTTCTCTTTGATCTATTCCGATTTCTGCACTTAGTTATTGCGCAGCCATCCAATTGTCAATTGATTTAAGTTAGTTAAAATGAGCAGTCGTACAGAAAATTCGGTAGATGTTCGAAAAGTTATTATAAACCTTTATGTGCAGCAAAAATCTTATCGGAAAATTGGTGATATAGTGCAGAGGCTCTATACAAGTGTGCGAATCTTTACAACATTAAATAAAAACGGAAAAATTAGAGCGTGAAAGCCAATCTGGACGCCTAAAAATATTAACACCGCGCCAGGAGCGCACTGTATTAGCTACTAGTATTCGTGGCCCAAAACCCTAAGATTTCGGCTGTAAAATTATGCAATGAAATGCAGCAAAGTTTCAATAAAAACTTCGATCCCCAAACAATACGCAATGCTCTACATAGAGCTGGTTTTCATGGAAGAGTTTCTCAGCGCAAACCATTTATTTCGGCTATTAATAAGAAAACGAGGCTGGATTTTGCAAACTCCAACTTCATGTACATCAATCGGAATCATCAGATGGTGCACAAAAAGTTTGGCGGAAACCAAACAATGAGCTTCAAGAAAAATACGTAATTAAAACAGTCAAACACGGTGGTGGCAATGTCATGGTGTGGGGGTGTATGGCGGCTTTTGAGTGGGAAATCTAATATTTATAGATGAAAAAAATGAATAAATGCTCTTTGAATATTATTTGAATATTTTGAAAGACAATTTGTTTCCTAGTGTGGAAAAGTTGGGCATGAATGGGAAGCCATTTTTGTTCCAGCAAGATAACGACCCGAAACATGCATCGTACCCTCTACAGGAATAACTTATTTACTATTGCCAACAGCTCAAAACACCTGAACAGTCGCCAGATATGAATGCTATTGAACATATTTGACAATTATTGGAGAAAAAAATTCGGAGCCATCGCATATCATCAAAAGATTTGCTAAAGGAGGCCCTTCGCCCAGAATGGGAAAATATAACACGCGAACAGACATCAAACCTAGTTGGGAGTACGCAAAGGCGCTTACAGGCAGTTATTCAAGCCAAAGGAGGCCTGACAAAATATTAAATGTATGAAAATCAAAAATAAATTAAAATTTTTTACACATGTGCCTTAACTTTTTTTATGTAAGATTGTGAATTTTTTGTTTTTTAATAACATAATACATAAAACAAAAATGAAAAATGAAATATTTTTGCAGTGAATAATAAAAAAAACTTTCAGTTTTCAAATGATGCCATGATATTTTTTTTTCGTTAGGTGGAAAAAGTTATTTAGATACATAATTTGAGAATAGCTCTGTGCCTAAACTTTTTTGATTAACTGCATTAACTGATCAACTGTGTTTTTAGTTCATTTTCAGTTGCTCTCAATTTTTATAATTTTACTTACGACAAATACTTTTCTTAGTATTTATGTGAAATTATTGCAGTGTTGCCATGAACAAATTTTTTATATCGTAATTTTTTCACTCAGCTCTTTAGGTTCTTGTCTAATTTGTGAAATTCTAGAAAACAACAGCAACTTAGAAATGTTTGGTCACATTTTATACAAAATAATCATAATAAAATGCAATGTTGGTATTTGATGAACTTAAATAAAATTGCATTTCGTTTCAATACACAATTCATTTAGAGAATTTTTTTTTTATTGATTTGTGGTAGCATAAAACGTAAAAGAAGTAAATATAGTTCGGTAACTGGGTTACATAAATTCTTATAAATAGTTGGAGAATCATAAATGCAATCTTTATTTCATTCAAATACAAAGTACGTTTTTAATGATTCATACAAGTCCAATAAACGATCAAGAACGCATTCCAAAAATAAGCAATATGTTTGCACAGATTTTATTTTAATTTTACTTGTGTTCATTGTTTTGAATTTTACTTCCCCTAGCTTTGTTATTTTTTGGATTTTGGACTGTTGGAGATGTAATTGTAGACATCTCTGATTATTGATACGATCTACATATTGCAAGCGAACGACAAATAATTTGAAGTCAATTAAAGTTGTTCAGCCCTGTGATAGCAACGTTGTTATTAAATTTATTTTATCCATAAAATTAGAAGCCCAGTCTGCTGAGGGACCAATTAGATTTTTTTTTTTTTTAATTAATGTTTCCTCTTATAAAAACTTAAATAATTTTGATATATTAAAACCTGGCATCTGTGGCTTGAACTTTGAGCAAGGCCAATAAAAAAATAAAAAGTGTCGTAGTTTTTTGCAAATAGCACTACTTGCTATATTAAGTTTTTGTAGTGGAAACACCAGTGAACTCCTCTGCACAATATCAGGCCAGTAATAATTTCAACTCTTGCATCCAAATTCGGCTCTAATTCAAATACATAGAACAATAGTAATATCATGGCAGCAAAAGTTATCGTCATTCTTGATAAATTTCTTTTCAAATACATAAATATATATGAAATCGGATGTCAGATTATTTCTTTCTGAAATCATAATATATTAAAGAATTCTGGTCACATATCTCAATTTTATATTGAGGTCTAAAAATCGTAACATTCCCTCGAACTATTTGGCAATACTAGTTGCAATAAAAATTTTGTTTAAGTAATATTTTTTTTGCCCAAAACAGCTGATGCAGCGCGTTTAAAGCAGAAAACGAAAATAAACGAAACGATATCCAAACCAGAGATCTGCAGCAAGTAGTTATAAACAGAGTAGACTCATGTATATACGCAACATTTTGTATAGTACTACTTATTCATACTCTTCAAAAATGTTGCTATACTTCTAACACACAACTTGATTTAAATTTTTTAAGTATGCTTCATATTGTGACTTGCCGTCGTACGTAGTCGAGATGATCTTAACGTGCTACCAACAAGTTGCGTACAAAAGATTTTGAACATGTTCGAGAGTGAATGAGCAGCAATTTTTTCAGTATTGCCACTTTGGCATAAGTAAAAAATTGTTGTTTGATTTATGTTATTATTGAATTATTTGTAGGTTATTAAATATGTGGTAATACTATACAATACGTTACGAAATGAAGGTCATCACTTTTGTTTCATATAATTTTTTGAAGCAAACAAGCGACATATAATTCATATATTTTTTCATAATTTCCCAGTGAAGTTGACTTTATATACAAGTTGTGTTATTTGTATATATGCGCTTGGATAAAGCGCACCGCAGAGTTCCAAAAAACAAATTCTTTCCGCATCTCAAGTAAAAAAAGTAAATTTTTTTTATTTCATTAAAAATAATTTGGTGGTAACCCTTCTTCTCTTCTAGCAGCGACAAGAACAGAACGTAAGTTCAGAAACAACCACCGCGTTGCCATAGCAAAAATACGCAAGTAGTCGCGATGAGCTATGGGACTTTTGTTTGAGCTATGAGTATGATTTCCAACAACTAGTTTGATGTTGAAGAGCACTTGGTCGTACTTTGATGTTCGATGAGCTGAATTCCTTATGCTCAGGATCATCAAACATTGAATTTTGTGTTACTCTCTGTGGCAAGAGTGCTTTAAGTATTAGTAGCAGGGTTGATAAATGACTTTTTGAATTTGGTATACAAATTTAGAGAAAATTGTACTAAATGAAAAAAATATGTATCGAATAAATTTTTACTATTTATATTAAAGTTAATTAATAAAAAATTTAGTTCATAAACAAATAATTCAAAGGATTTCATTTATTTTTAATTATCCAAAAAGTTCGAATCCAAAAATTCGAATTCCTGTCTGAAGCTTTGAAATTAAATGTTACTTACTTTTTTATAAATTTGTCCATTTTGCGTCCAGCGCATTTCCTTTGAAGAATTTTCAGTTAATAATCTGAATGAAATTGATAATTTAAGGAGCCTTTGATATTAAAGAAATTGAAGAAATCTTTGCATTGAATGGCTGCTTTTCATCGGGCTCCAGATAATGATTATTTAAAAAAATTTTGATAGTCTCTACAAGTTGTCTCTGCAAATTGTCGCTGAAAATTAGCGCTTTGGCGGGCAAGTTTAATGTTTTGGCGCTGAAGCGCTTTAAAAAATTTCAGGTTTTACTGCGCTGACGTATAACTTTAAAATTGCTAATAGTACAAACGGATTGTCAGTATTTGCACTAAAAATATAAAGAATTACGTTTATATACAAAATAAATTTGTTTTAAGCAATACTTGAAACTTTAATCAAATTGGTTTTTGTTACAAATTTTCTGCCTTTGGAAGTTTCCAATTGCAGTAAAAACTTTTCACAAATTGCTTGAAAAACACTTGCAATTGATAGTAAATATATAATGTTCACTTAGAATGAGTTTTTCAATAATTTGCGCTTATTGCTTATATATTTATAATATTTAAAACAATTAATTAAAATTCAGTGATGAAAATCAACCGAACACGTTTGCTTTTTTAACTTTTCACAATTCTCTCGAAATGAAATACGAATAAGAATGGATAACAAAACAGGAATAGCATTGGTTGTTAGAAAGAGATGCATATATTTGACGATCTAATGTCGAAAGTAAATCATCAGGGGTGCAAGAATATGTAAAAATGATACATTTTCAAAGTGTTGCATATTGTTTATGTTTGAAACTGGCAATGTGCCAATTAAAAACTTTAAAATTTCATTGAGTGAAATAAAATGTACCGAAAACGTTTTGGTAGTAGGAAAGTAGATGAAATGTTAAATTGTACCAAAAAAGTACAATTGTACTGAAAAAAATGTCTTCCCTGATTAGTAGTGCTTGTTGTTTGATGTGTACGCACTACTACTTGGTTTTGCAAGAGTAAGTGCAAGTGGCAAAAGCTTGACTCGATGCAGATCTCTGATCCGAACCGATCTTTCAGCAAGTGATATAAAGTCGATATTTTTCATTCGAGTCATTAATGAGGGCAAACGAAACACGAAACCTTTCAGTGGAACAGAGAGTTTTTACAATTTTTGCTAATGTTTCAGTATAAAAAAACGAAACCAAAGCAAACGTCTCATTAATGATCACTATTATGCATAAAGGCCCTTATAGACGAGCAACTAATCGCAAAACTGAATGAAAAACAGGTCGATGGTTTTATCTATAGACGCATTGACCAATTTTTCAATTCCAGTACAAAAAGTTTTTCTCCTTGAAAACATCGCGCATATTATATTGAAAATGAATGCAAATAATTTTTTTTTATTATGAATCTGACGATTAGTTGTTGATTTTGCTACAAGCACATCACCAGTTGAAAAACTGGTTGATGTGAAATCGCAAAAATCAAAATTTTTTAATTTTTGCCAACTGATTGATAAACTGGTTGAAAAACTGAAAATAACACCTCAACTCATCTACACACGATTTGCTTTCAACAACCAGCAACCAGTTTATTAACCAGTTTTGCGATTAGTTGCTCGTCTATAGGGCCCTTAAGACATTGAACGATAACACAAAACTTGTTTGCACACAGAGTGGTTTTTGTTGTTTCACAACAAACTATGATATTAAAAAACAAAGGAAGAAGAGAGAATTTTGCTGAGAATTTGCTAAAGAAACGAAGTAAAAACACAAAGAGCGCAAAGAATGCGAAGTAGAATATTGATTTTGTTGTTATCCGACGATCGTTTAACGAATCGTTGTCTCGGTTTCATTTGTGTCTCTTGGTTACAGAATGTTTTTGTTTTGTTTATAGTTTTGCTAGTAACAGCAAAAGAAAAACAAAACAGACGCTCAATCGTTCTTTCATTATTTCAAACGATTTTGTATCGTGAGCTTGAAAGATCGAAACGTAACGAAAAGGAACGCTTAGCTATTGTTTAATTTCGATCTCTGGTTCAAAATAATCAAGTTGCAGACGATATAACAACATTTTTATATTCACCTCATATTGCAATGCCGCTGCCGTCGTCGATGTGTTCATGCTATTAGGCATAAAACGAAATTTTTGCCGGAAATTTTTATTTTGAGATAAATTAAGTTTGACTTACTCAAAAATTCTTCCCTAATCAAACCGATTAAAAATGACTTTTTATATAGATATTTTGAAATACATTTTGCACATCTATAGTATTATCCTCAGTTTATCATACCTTGATTGTCAAAATAAGTTTATTATTTTGTTTATATGTAGTAACTTTAGCTACATTGGAAAATCAACAACTGTCTGCCTAAGACAAATATTGTAAGAATTTTTCTGTGCCTTGCTGCAAGTCGCGATTTTATGAATCAAATAAATCAGTAAGGGAAAATAGAAAAAAAAAAATCAACTTCTTATCAGAAGTTCAGGTAAATGGATGAGAGAGCACAAAAAAGTTGAGATTTCATAACCATCACAGGCTGAAAATTTTTAGTGTAATTTATTTTTATAATAGCAGTGACACAAAAATCTGACATTAAGTTGTCACTTGGTTGCTTGCTGATAACACTGTAGTGGGATGTCTTACAATGTTGCATGACATAATATGACAGCTCGGCATAATTTATGACAGCTATTTAATTTGACAGTTATGTGCTTACGAGCTAGAGTCAGCTTAAATTAAACTGATAATAAGTTAATTTCACTTGTAATTACATAAAATTGTACTTGTAATAAAAGAGGACTCTTAACGAGTCTAAAATATCATTACCATATATGAAGAAAAATTGTTTTTTGTTTTGTAGGAAAATTGAAGCAAAGTGAAGCTAAAAATTTCTCATTGACTTAATTCGCAACTTTGCTCAGACATACACAGTGGTCTTGAAGCACCTGCAGGTAAACTCAAAAGCAATACTCAACTAAACATTACATAGAATTGTTTAAATATGTTTTGTTAAATTATACATTTTGAAATCCTGAAATCATCTGATCCCGTCTAATCTTACCTGCCTCTACTTCAAGTCTACTGTGCTTAATTACAAGCAAAATTAAATTAAAATATGTACTACTAGCTTATACCCGGTGTGCGTTGCTACACCTGGCAAATATATTGCAACATAATAAAAGTACCTTAAACTTTTATTTGACCCTTTGTTTGACATCACGCTCATTGTCTTATGCCCGTTCCTGTTTCCTGTTAGCAGGACATCACCAAATAGTAACTCCATTCTGAGTTTCAATGTTCTGTGACTTTTACTTCCCTCTCGGAGCCACACACTCTCTTGTGTCCAAGGGTGCCCGTCCAAGTTTTCCATTAAAAGGGCATCTCCAAGTGGTAACTCAATCTCGATTTTAATGTTCTGTGACTTTTACTGCCATAAAAAAAATTCTGTACCGAAAATGTGACTTGTATGGATGAAGCCACGCTCGTTTTGCATAGGAGGGTGGAAAATACTTCTCATACGACCTATTCTCATACTTACCTAATATAAAAAAAAACTAGTACGAATGGAGCTTCGGCAGGGTACCGAAACTAAAATACCCCCCCCCCCCCCACCCGCGCCCCCCCAGCCATATTGAAGTATATTCGAAGTCTTTAGACACGACATACACGATAACATACAGTTTTCTATACTAACGAAGGTTTTCCTATTTTGATGACACACTTTGTATGGGAGGTACGCGTGGTTTACTATCTTCAAACTTGTTCTTCCTTTTTTAAAAATAAACTTATATTTTGAATTTCATCGCGATAGTTTTAAAATTACGGCTGTAATCGTGTCGACAGACGGACAAACGGTCAGACAGACGGACACACGGACATACGGAAATCGACTCGATATATATTTTTCTGTACCTGCCATGCCTCCTTCTTGGCGTTACAAACGGAAAGACAAAGTTAACATACCCCTTACGCAGTACGCGTTGGGGTATAAAAATCAATAAAATCGGTTGAGTCGTTTTGGAGGAGTTCGGCCACAAATACCGTAGCCCGAGATTTTAATATATTCGGTAGGGAAGAAGATTTAATATTATATATAGAGTGCCCTGCAACTCAGTGCAATTATTTATGCAGGTGAAAGGTGATGCTGAGTTGAGCAAGAAATCGTATGAGCTGGAGGATCTGTTTTCATACTGTTAGGAGCTACAGAATTAATTTATATTTTACGATTTTGATTCACATTTTTGTTTCTAGCATAAAACTAATTCACAAAAAACTTTTTTGATAGCTCATTGCAAAGGCAATGAAATCGCAATATATCAACAAACCTCACCGACTTAATCGTTTCCGAGCTGTGCTGGTGTGAATATGAAATCATTCGGTTGAAACTACTAAATTTAAACTCCGATTGCAACTTTCTCAGAATATCGTGTAATAATCTAAATTTTTTTTATGATCAATTTTGTAATATGTTCAATTCTATTTTCAATAACACCAAAAACATATCTCTAAAAATAATTTCATGGCCTTTGCAATAAGTGCTCCAAATAAGTTTTCTGTAAGTTAGTTTTTCTGCTAGAAACAATAAAAAAATCAGAATCGTGAAATACTAATTAATTCATAGCTCCAAGAGTGTAGAAATGGTCCCCCCTCCCCCCATCCACACAATTTTTTGCTCAACTCGACACCACTTTTAATCTCCATAAATAGTTGCACTCAGTTGCGTGATGCCCTGTATAGAAATATATGTAAATATTTCTTAAACAAGATCAGATACGTTTTTAGGGTTTAAAAATTTAAGATACTGAAAAAAATCTACTGAACATTAAGTTGGGCTCGTTTTGATTTTATTTGCCGTTACTTTAAGATCACTGTGCATTTTTATATACAGCTGTGTATTCTTGTATGTTTATATGTGCCTATAACTGATTTCACTTCGACATTAAGATATAAATTTAACACGTACATATATATTTAATTCAACGGAAAATCTGAAAATCTCAACAAAGTGTTTTTTTTTTTTGAAAAAGATTTATCGGTGGTGATTAATCAATGACCTTGGATAACGGTTGGACTGAGCCGAAGTATAAGTAAATTGAAGTGTAACGAAAAAGCTTGTAAGAAGTTAAAGTGAGCAGATACACAAGAGCTATCGTGGTAAAGAATGACTATCAATAAAATTCAGCCGCAACGTAAATTTTCGGCGCTTTTTAATGAAATACCTACTATTAACATGAACGTTTCAGAATTTATAGGCTGTATATATTTAAGCTAATATATAATTATATTTATTATAAGCATTTAATTGAAATTGAATAGCTTGTGCATGTGTGTATGTGTAATTTTTTTTATACATTTGCATCTATAGAGCCCATTTTTCCACATATTCTCCGCAAACGGATATGCGCCATTATTGTTAACGTGTGAGTTAAGTTTTTGTTCTTAATATACTTGTGCTTCTTTAGGAGTATATGTTTGCGCAGAGCTTCAACTCACTCGTTATTCTCCTCTCCTTTGCATTGTCTGTGCTGGTTAGGATAAAGTTTTTGCTAAGCTCATTAATTTGTTGTTTTCATTTTCTTCCTTCTCGTCTTCTTCTTGAGCGCTGTTTGATACAGAGCCACACAACTGCCAATACTTTGCGAACTATACGTTCGTTCGTTCAGCTTGGCAGCATCTCGCGCATACTATGAATACTTTCGCTGCAGTAAGTTTTTTGCTGTATTCTGATGTTGCTGCCACGGGCAATTAACATAACATCCTTGCAACACTTGCTACTGCTATGTTCTTGCTGTACTTTTTTGCCATAAGGATTACCTGAATTTCTTAGAAAAGAAGGTCTATGCAGCATTCATGCTTGGAGTTTTCAAGGCAACCATCAACATAGTGTTCCGCTTAGCTAAGTGCGGCTTATATTATCGTAATAAGATGATTGCTATTGTTTTGAAAGTTATTTTTTTTTTTTTCAATGTAAAACAAGCTTAGAAAGTATGAAATAAGAAAGTAAAATTTTTACAAAATAAGCTTTATTATGAAAATATGATTTGAGTTCTATATAAGAAAAGTATTTAAATGGGTATTTTTTTTATATTCAGATATGTTTAAGAATTCAAAATAAACACAAAAATATCCACGCCATGTATTGATACTTTTTAAAACACATCCGCAAAAAAAAAGAGCATTTTTTGTCGTCTCTGGGGGTCAGACCCTGATATCTGTTTTCCGGGTCGCTGAATCCATTAAATTAAGACTAAATTATTGTGATTTTTTAAATAATGGCAAAGCCCTTACGTGCTGGGCTAACCCGTTCTGGGATTCTTATTCTGCGACCTCAAAAACATATAGAAAACATGGTCTGATCTGCAAATAAACACTTTTTTTTTGTGCGCTGTGAAACAGTTTTTTTCTGTGTGGCAAATTTTTTGTTTCGGGTTCAGGAATCAGAACATGTTTTCTACTTCAGAGTCGTTGAGTTTTAGGTCCGTTTAACTCCATCATTATGATAATTATAATTTTTATGGCAACTAGAGGAACCGGTAACGGATAGTAAACATAGTATGAAATATTTTTTTTTGTGTGGTTGTGTTATTAGGTCGAATAGAATACGTCATTCGCTGTGGTGTGCCTGAGAATGAATATCGAATTTAAAATAAAAATTTTGCTGTGAAGGAGCACTTTATTGTTTTTATTGACTGAAGTTTTTTGTGCATAGATTGTCTCAAATCATTTAGGAAGTGATCAACATGCACAGAGAGCAATTGTGTATGAAAAAAAGTATCCTTGTATCGATCTGCCTCAAAGGGGGATCGAATGATATGATACCAAACATTAATGCACCAAAATTTCGAGTGGACAGGACTTCATTTTCCTTCTCCAGTTTTAAGCCAGAGAGTGGATATTTTTTAAACCACTTTAAAAAAAAATCTAATTAGTGGAATGGAAAAATATCCGTGAGATGATGTATAATAAAAATTTTCATCACGATATGTTTCCATTATCCAGCTGCAGATGCTTCCTTAAAATAATATATATTATTTTTTTAAAGTAATTTTATCGCAGTAATCATGAGTATAATCAATAAATATAACATCGAAAATCATCTATACAAAGTTTGATCTCGATATAACAACATCTTCCTGTTTCAAAATGTCCTTTAACATCATGGTGTTTAATAATATTTAATTATTTTCAATATTGTTGTCAATTTCAATAGATTTATTGAATTTCGCTGATTCGATGGTGAGATCAATCCGAGACTTTAGTCATATTTGAATAATTGTTAAAAAATATTTTGCAATGGTAAATCCTTATTTAAGATCTTTAAGATAGAGTGAATTCTAATCTATACGTTCACATTATTTTATTTGTATGTTTGTATGTAATTCCAATTCCAGTATGTAATTTGAGAAGCCAATTTAAGAACTCATTAAAATTTACAATTTGTATGAGGCAGATACAAACTATGGAACATATCGCACACTATCTACAAAAGAGACACAACTCAAAATCTTAAAATTTTCAGGAGAAGCAAAAAAACTAGTTTTTTTTTCAACGGACTCGGACAACTGAGAAAAAAGCTTATGTTAAACAAAAAAAACCTAGTATAATTTATAAGATGGCTTTGGCAGTTTACAGCCTACCAAGTACTTCATCAAAATGCCTAAGTTTTGCATGTTGACTGGCCAATTTTTATTTGAGTGATAAATTAATCAAGTATTCAAAATATACCTTTTTTCGGATTTTGGTTTTTTTTTATTTTACTTTTTTTGAAGCTGCCGCCACTCGTTCTGTGATTTGCTTGACTGAAATCGGTAACAACACAAATTTTACTTATATCAACACCATTTTTTTCTTAGAAATTTATGACTTCTCAGCTTTTCTTGCTGCTTGACGCCTATTATAACAAGAACATTCAATTAAAATAAATATCAAATACACAAATTTTACCATCGCATGTTTTTAAGATTTGAACCCACACCAACCGATACCACTGTGTATGAAGTCACTACACTACGCATTGAGCCAAACTCCTTGATTACGCGGAGTGATTTACTCAATATTAATTACAACTGAAGCTATGCTGCAACATAACATAATAAACAATTAAAAGATTTTTGTTGTATGTCTAACAGAATACTGCGACATACTGCATCTGTTAACATAGCTGCAGTTATGTCAGCAAGTAGTAGCAAGGCTGCTTGGATCAGTGGGTAGAGCGATGGACTGGCACCAAAAGTTCCAGGTTCGATTCCGCACGGCGGGCAAAGACATTTTTTTTTCTTTTCTTTTTGTTGATGAAATGTAATAACATTTACTGATGTGAATATTAACGTGTGGTTTTTAATTTACTTTATGTTTTTTTTTTTAATTTAAAAGTGGTTTTATTACAAAGAAAAAAAAAACCATTAAATTATCAAATCTATCCTTCTCTCGTGTGTCTAATGACGCAGCTGTATTTTTTTTTTGCATAAAATAGCTCAAAGCTATGCTTAAGCCATCCATGCTAGTTGTTTTTTAATTTTGTATTTTTGGATTTTGGGCTTAGGTGAATTAAATATTTTTTTTTTTTTGGAAAGGTATCGATGTATGTGCTTTCAAAGCAATATATTAAACAATAAATTCTTTGTAGGAAATTCAACTAATTTAAAAGTAGTTGATAAAGTAGTTTTTTGTCAACCACAACTAGTTGAAATTCTGACTTTTTTCCATAGAACGAACTAACATATTTTGTGTGGTGATGCCCGCTAAATAAGTCAATTGACTTTCGTCTGCATATATTTTCAACTACTTGTTAAATTAGTTATATTAAAATTATTTTTTTAATTACTTTAAAATAACCAATTAAACTATTACTGATGGCCTAAAGTTAATATTATTTGATGAAATAACATGGTTAAATATATATAAACTTGTAATCTAATAAAAATTTGCAATTAAAACATGTCAAAATCAGAGTAGTTGCCGCCTTAATATAATTCAAAGTAGTTCATATACTGGTTTATTTTAAACTAGTTTTTTAACTAGTTGTTTTTAAAAACAAGTTAGTTTGTTCCTATAGGGTTGCTTAGCTGAATAAGCATAAGTTCATAATTCCCTTACAATTCTTAGGAATTGTTCCCTTACTTAGGAGATTTACCTATTGCTTTTTTCTCGGTGCATACAAAAGAACGAGACAGAATGATTTTTTTTTTTAATTAAAGAGTAAGAAGAGGAGTAAACAATTTTGATAATTGATGGAGGTAATCACTACGATTAGTTTAACATTAAAAATGAAAATTTGTAAATTTTGAGTTGTGCCTCTTTTGTAGATGAAGTGCGATATGTTTGATAAATTTGTAAATTTTGAGTTGTGCCTCTTTTGTAGATGGAGTGCGATATGTTATTTATTCACAACTATTAAACTGTAAACGCTTTGGTTGAATTTGAGCATAATTAGCAGGACATTCGCGTTGTGTTGATCAAATGATGCTGCGTGGAGTACGATGATTAGTAAAACATGCGCGTTGTGTTGACGTGTGAAATATTTAAAGGCATGAATTATAGCTGATTTTTGTTTTGAATCTCGTAATTTTGCCGTAGATTCAATTCTTGCTCTTATAAAATCATCCTTTACCAAACTTTACCACAAACTGCTGATGATGCTTCGAATGTAGAAAAAATCGGTTAGCATATTCGGAATTAGCGATCATATCTATATTAAGATCGACTTCAATTTAAAAAAAAATCTTCTTAAACATCATGAGGCAAAAGGACATTTGGAATAGAAAGCAGTTATTATATTGAGTCCAAATTTTGAATAGATGCTGCCACACAAAGAATTTAAAAAAATTCGTTATTTTCAAGGTTAGTTACTCTGAAGTAGACAATTGAGTTATGATCAAAGTTAAATTTTCTATTAATTAAGACAATCCTATTATTAACTGATTTGACCTATATCTAAAACAATATTTATGAGTTATAATGCCATTTTAATTGATATTTATTAACGATGACGTCAGAACTCAAATAAATTTCATATAATAAATATTCGGCGAAGTATATGCCACATCAGCTAATAATCATTGCAAAATAATTCTTTTGTGTAGCTTATGTCATCTTTGAGGACATTTTAGAGCAGAAAGATGTGCCCAGAAAAGGACGAAATTTTGTGTTTCTCCATTTCATCTTTGCACTAACAGAACCAGCCTTTGAGATTTTTCATAAATTTAGGTTTTTAAAAATGTCCTGTTTTTAAGAAAAACTGTGTAAGTAAGATGCAATCAGATCAAAACAAATATTTGTACTTTATGTGTATGTTACAATATCTTTTGAATTAGTGATGAGCCAATTCGTTACTATGCAATTTTAAAAATTCGCTCCAGATAAAGGAAATTATTTCCAGATATAAGTTAACTAATTACTAAACTTTTCAAAAACCGTTTCCTATTTTCAAAAATGGTTCCTATCTTTAATACTTTGCTAGTGATAGCGTTACAACTGATGACATTTATAAATATAATTTTTTTGCTATACTTTCGCTTATAACTTGAAAAAAGGGGGAGATGGACCTCCTCCCATACAATTTTTTTGTTTTCTTAGCCCAAAGGATCAATCGATGCCAGATAGAAGCGTTGATGTGGGCCACTCTTGGTTTTCCTTAGTTCAAATAAGTTCACACATATGAATTACTACACTACGGGGTAAATTTATTCATAACATATGTATTCAAACACACCATTAAGAAATATGAATGAGATAAAAATATTTATTCATTTATACGCTACAGCGAATTTTTAATGAAATGCATGATATTGAAAAAGAAACTTTTTCATTAGCATTCAACATTTTCAACATACTTTTTTTTTCTTTTATTTTTGATTAAAAAGCGTAAATTTATCATCCCGGCATACTATCAATCATATGTGTGATTTTACTTGGCATGATTTTTAAATATTTATGCACTCAACTTCTAACACACATACACACGGATACAAACTCACACATAAGTCCAAACTCCTTGCAACATTGCTCTTTACCTAACTGGGTGTGTGTGTGTGTGTCATGTAGAGAATCTCATAATGATTATGGCAGAATTTATTAGATAATCACTGACCCCCGCACAAATAAAATATTCATTGGCATGTGGCTTGAGTTAGCAGCTAATATCATCAAAATTTAGCGCGAAATATGCAGAATTTCAGCTGCTTAACAACAAAAATAGCAACAATACTAACAACAACAATAACGAGAACAACACAACACAACACAACAGCTAAGCTCTAAGCTTGGCATGTGGTAAGCTTTATATCCAGGTTTCTTGCCAATAACGCAATTTGATGGATGTTGTGGGACCACTTTGATGGTGTTGTGATGCTAATCGATTGGATTTTAATGCCACAAAGTGGCAAATAGTTTTATCCATCATCCACCATCACATCAAAAAAAAACCATTTATTATTGAAATGCTTCGATTTTCCATATAATTTTATCACTAAGATTTAAAAAATTGCAGCAATTACTAGTATGGAAAAAAATACTCAAAATAAAAAGAAAATATTAGTCTGGTTTTTGTAAAGTGATTTAAAATATTTTTGGATAATCTTGAGAGCTAAGCTGAGTACTTTATTTAATTTTTTTTTTGTTTTGTTTTTCAAGCACGACTTTTATCACGAAAATAATTTTAAGCGGCTTAAAACCTGACGTAATTCAAATATCTTTAAGCTTGCAATACGATTATTTTGGTTTCTTAATTATCATCATCATTATGATTTACACACACACACACAAACACACATGTAAGCTCTCAATTAATTTAATGACAACAATTTCTTTGTCCTTGCCTTTTGTAAAATAAATAAACGTCTTTATTCTATGGCAAAAGCGCCACTGATGTGATGCCAACACATTTAAGTCGCATTAAAAGTATTTTTAAAGTTCTTCTAACAATGTGCTTTGTAATCAATTTTAAGCTGCTCCTATGCTCTGCGCTTAGCAACTTGTAGTAGTTTTTGTTATTGTTGTTGATGTTGTTGATGTTGTTGTTGTATAATTGAAAAATTATAAATTTCCATTGTAAATGAAGTAGATAGCAAACTAGTTAAGTGGCGTTGGTTGAAAACAAGGCTAAGTGGCGCTAGAATCAGTTAACGTATATCTTGAAGAACTTTTCGATTTTGTTGTAGGAGTGAGTGAGTTGATGTGTGTACTAAAAAGATAGAAACTTAATACTGCAATTTTGTTTAGAGGGTGCTGACAGCCTGTGGTATTTTAAAAGTAGCCAAGGGTATGTACAGATAAAATAAAAAGGATTTTAATTATGGGTTATAAATTATAGGCCGTAAGTTGTATCTAATAAGATATTTTAATGCCACTAAAGAAGAAATTTTGCTTCTTCAATATTTTGCCATAGAACAATACTGCCTCTTAGTTTATTTTTTCTTTCTATTTTAGCAGTGTTATCTATCTGAGCAAAAGAATAAAAGAAAAAAAAAAAAACAAAATTCATAAATAAAATCAAGTGTCTTAAGACCGTTAAAAAATTTAAAACAGTCACATAATGCCTGAACAAACTTTTAATGCAATTTTCGAATACAAAATTTTATTGAATAGGGATAAGTTACAGGCCATGTAAGGATACGTTATGTGTAAAAACAAAAGGGAGCGTGTGCTCAGTACGCGCGTTAGAAGTTATTCGGTTTTGCGTGATTTTGAAAACTAATACATATACGAGTATACTAAAATACTTGTTGGAATTGTAATCCAATACAGTAATACAATGTGTAGAGAGATGATAAATATAATTGATAAGCCTTCGACTTAGTAAAATCAGTCATATTTGGGCGTATTATCCTAATTGTCATTTTCCTCATATTTATCCTAAATGTTTGGGCGCGTTTATAGTGTCGGTTGGTTGCTGTGCCGAGCCGATACGAGAAGGAAAGCTGAAAAACACTGTACATACGAACATTTGAAATAAGCTCCAAGTGTTTATAGTGCCAGCAGAGCAGGCAGCTTAAAGCGACTCATATGATTGTATGTGCATCGTCTTTCAGCTTTTTTTCTCAGTTCGGCTCTGCACAGCAACCAGCCAGCACTGTAAACGCGGCAAGCAAATGTCAAAAATAGAAATTAAAACATGAACGAATTGGAGGATATTTTATTTTTAAACTAATATTAAGTGACCACCGCAGTTAAAACTATTCTTAAACTATAATATCAAAATATCAACAAAATTCTTAACTCCATATTATAAATTTAAGAAATGTGCTAAAAATTATTATTTTAAGAATTGTCATTTCAAAATTTTTTGCTTTCTGCAACCAACTTAAATTTGTCAAAATAAATTGCATTTTCCCACCGCTCAGCGTTGCCGCCGCGTTATTATGGCGTGCTACATATAAATCTTATGGGCATGAGAAATTTTTGACAGATAAAAAACGCTTCTGTGCTGATTTAGGTTTGACTGTAAAACGAAATAGGAAATACATATCTTTGAGCTGACTCCTTTTAAATATTCCGTAAGCACAGAATCAGTGGTAGTACCATACAATCAGAAAATTCATTTATAGGCATAAGGTTGCGGGAAATGAATATTATTTGCGGTAATCGGAAGAAAGTTGCTACAACTGATATTTAGTTAATGTAACTGGAATGAAATAAGCATGATTGATTGTTAGTTGGCGCGAATGATCGTTCCTTTGCAGCCCGCTCATTTCCAAATGTTTGTTCAGTTGAAATGAAAATACGACATGTTAGTTGCTTGAAATGCGTAATTGTATTTATTTCAACTCTCCTTGCCATTACAAGGAACGTAATATGTCTGAAATAACTAACTGAAGCTAGCAACAATGCTAGTCATTGTAACAACCACATTGTAAGTTATGTCAATAGCATTGTTTTTACGCTGCAATCGAGTTTTAAATTATTATTAGATAAACATTTATGCGAAGCATCAGTGACTTTCTATTAATTGGTGTTCTATTAAAGCATACAAATTTTAAATTTCTATACACCAAAGAGATCATTTATTTGACTGTTTTGAAAAATACTTGCCAAAAAATCATGCCTGGCCGACACAAATTAATTCTAAAATATCAAATCTGAAAGCAAAATGTAAATAAAGTTAAAAGTGATCAGAGTTTTTTAATGGCAAATTGTGAAATATCATTTTTTGTGGTGTTTTAATTGATTTTAAAATAATTCAAAAGTGATTCATGCCAAGCTTCATTCTATATACTAGTTATTTACTAGTTATTATACATATACTAGTTTATTTTAAATTAGTTTTTTAATTAGTTGTTTTTAAAAACAAGTTAGTTTGTTCCTATAGAGAATGTTCTCCAAGCGAACAGTCACTACAACCTTGATAACTGTATCATGAGCTATAGGTTCAATAAAAGCACAAACAACATTCATTACGTACGAATTTCTAGTCTATGGCTGCACACACTGCACACAGTAGTGATGCTATCAACATCTGCATCGTCGAGTGGGGGTTGTTTTTTATTTCATTTGCATGCATTTGTTGTTGTTTAAGCGGGTTTAAAAATGTGCTGACCATCGAGAGCGGCTTATGTTGTTCCTGTGTGTACATGTTTTTGTTTGTGCGCTAAGCGTAAATGCAAATTTCATAAAAAAAAAATCGCAACTGACGCTTGTTTTCATTTCATTCCCGTAAATAACTTTGCTAAAGAAGCAAATACTTTAATAACAAGTTTTTTTTTCTTTTAGAATTAATATTTTTGTTTTGCAAAATACTTATATCATATATTTTGCAGTTATTGTGTTGGGACTTTTTTAATAGGAAATTATTTATTTCGGACTTTATAATTTTTGTTTTGGTACTTTTCTCATGTCAGTTGAGAGTAATTGCCGTTTTTTGTTTGGAACTTATTTCATATTTTCTTAAGAGCTTTGTCGCTGGCAGTGACTGAATTAGGTGTTATTTTCGTCTGCATTAAGTGTGGTTGAAAGTACAATAGTTGTACTATTCAACATTTTGTTACGTATTTTATAAGTTTTTAAAACGTTTTTTCAATATAAATGAAATAAAATATTCATTACTTATTTTCACTTCCTGAGTGTACAAATTAATGCGGAAATACAAATCAGTAGAGCATTTAATGTACAGTTGAATACACTTAAAATCGTTGATTGACAAAAGTTAAAAGCGTATCACTTAAAGCTAAAAAAGGCATACAAATTCCAGAACTCATACTTTTAGTAGGATTAAGTTTTTTATGTAGAACTTTGCACTTGTTATGGAATACCGTTTTTTATAAGCCTCTTATACATATGTATATAAATATTGAATATTTTATCACGCATAACCGTCATTTGCCTTATCAATTCCAGCAGATACTTCCGGCAATTTACAAATTAAAGTTTTTCCATCAAAATATGTAGCTATAGAAAAAACAGCAACTATTTATAACAGCAAACTTTGTGATTGTACTTTTTTTTGTTTTTTTTTTTTCCTAGAATAGACAGATAGAATGAGCTATGATAAATTGGCAACATGATAGCTGTCGGCTGGCAATAACAACAAAAACAAAATCTGCACAGACAAAGTTAAAATGTCGATGGTTGGCTATAAAATAGTAGTTGAATATCAGAAAATAAAACAAAAACTTTTGCACAAATAAGCTGGCAACAACTATGATCATTCATCATCAGAAGTGAAATTTTTCAACATTACTTTTTTATCGGTTTATCCTATCCTTTACTGACTTGTGAAGCCGTTGCTTTCCTGATCCATGTCCCACTGCTATTAATAAAATACAGAAGTTGAAAAGCTGAAACATGACTTAAGCTGCATTTGAATTCGAAATGAGAGCTCAACGACAAAGACAAGGATGTGCTCACCAGCTGCACATACAGGCACACAGTCATATATATACAATATTAAAAATGAGTAACATGACACCTACAATCAAAATGAATGAAATTCAGCATTTGTCAGATTTGAAATGAGCAATTCAAAACAAGATTCAGAGCAAGCATGGAAAATATCATACCCAGAAAATTATTCCGTTTGCATTTAGTTAACGGTTTTCTAATGATTTTGGAAAAGATTTTTGGTGTTCATATAAATAACATAATATTAAATGTCTTATTCGGGTTTTATCCGGATTTTCAATCTGATATTGGAATTTTTAAAATTAGGGACTAAATATTAAAATAAACAAAACGAGTATAAAAATATGGAATTTTTGTATTAAAGCTATGATATAAACAAAATCGAACTATAAAAACTTTTCTTGTTTTTGAATGGTTTAATTATACTGGTTTACAAACTAAAAAAAAAAAAAAAAATACAGGTGTATTTTTGGAAGCTGTTTTCTCAGTTCCATTGATTTGATTATTTATTGATTTTTAAAATAACATATTGTAAACTAAAAAAACACACGTTCATATTCACAACAGTAAATTTTATTACATGTTATTATTATTTTATTTATATTATTACAGTTACATTCACTGTTATTTCAACGCACTTGTGGGATATGGGTAATTTTTCCTTCGCGCTGTGCAAAAATAAAAAAAAACGTATCAACAACAGCAAAAACGCATTCACATTAACAAAAAAAAAAAACAGACATCAATGATGAACTCTTGTAGCAAGTAGAAGTAACATTTTGGTTAGTTTTTGCTGTTTAGATAGCTGCTAAATATGTTGAATATGGCTTTTTAATAGACAAATTTTTGTGACCTGTTTCAACATAGCAGCTTCAGTTATATTTAATATTGAATTAACAACTCTGCGAAATAAATACCCACGGTCGATACCCACAGCGGACCAAGGAAATATTTTTAGTATATTATTATTACATAATCTTATTGCTTGTATCTAGCAAAACAGAAACATCAATTTCTAAGAAAACGGTGTAGGAAAATAGGTCGTTTTTGAGATTTCACTCAAGCAAATCACAAAACGAGGCGTAAGAAGCTTTACTTAAAAAAAAAAAAATTAATGAACAGTCAATGGCACTGCATTTTTCATATGTTTATCAGAAGGCTTTACTCGAAAATCACATTTTTTTAACTAAATTCCTTATATGTAGGTTTTCGAGATACGTATATGAGTTTTTGATTTTGCATATAGCTTCACTTTTTTGAGTTAGAAATGTCCAATTGCGTTGCACAAGATATACAATTAAAGTTGACCGGATCTGAACAATCATGTTAAACATTATTTTTTCCATCGGCTTAGTAGTTGTAGTGCTATGGTACAAAATAAATAAATTGTTCTAATTTTCGTTTTTTTAAACGTATATTTTCTTTCACTTTCAACACCACCAATTCGCCGCGGATTGCCAAGAAACTCTGAAAATTTAATTAATTTTGAACACTGTGAAACGGGTTCTATTTTTATGTTCGCCTTGTTTCAGAGTGGATCATCATTTTAATTAAAACTTTCTCTACAATAAACCAGTTAATTATGCATAAGCACAGATATAATCTACTTACTTACTTACTTAGGTGGCCGTAACAACCCGTGTTCGGGTTTGGGCCGACCTCATCAGCTCTCGCCAGGTGCCTCTGCTTTACGCGCGCCTTCTCCAATCGGACACACCAAGTGCGGCTAGGGCTTCCTCGACCTGGTCTATCCATCGGAGGCATGGTCTCCCTCGTCGTCGTTGACCAGCGACCCTTGCGTCGAGCACCTTTTTTGCTGAAGCTTCGTCGTCCATACGATGGGCATGACCCAGCCAGAGTAGTCGCTGCACAGTTGTACGCCAAACTACGTCAATGTCTTCGTACAGCTCATACAGCTCGTGGTTCATTCGGATGCGATAGTCATAGCCGGCTCGAAAATGACCAAAGATTTTGCGAAGAACTTTTCTCTCGAACACCCCCAGAGCGGCTGCGTCAGTTTGCGAAACTACCCATGCCTCAGCGCCATAAAGCAGCACAGGTAGAACGAGCGTCTTGTAGAGTGTTAGTTTTGTCGATCGAGTCTGGAACTTAGTTGCTTACTGAGCCCGTAGTAGCACCTATTAGCAATTATTGTTCTTCGCTTTATCTCCAGGCTGACTTCGTTGCTGTTATTAATGGCGGTGCCAAGGTATACAAACTCCTTGACTACTTCAAAGTTATAGTTGCCGGATGAAACGTGGTAGTCTAAACGCCGCGCTCCCTTGTTTGTAGACAGCATATACTTTGTTTCACCCTAATTTATCGTCAAACCCACTTTGGCTAATTCTTTTTCGATAGCGGCGAGAGCAGCGGTAACATCTCTATTGATTCTGCCGACAATATCAATATCATCAGCGTACGCAAGGAGCTGGACACCTTTATAAAAAATTGTGCCATTACGATGCACACCGGCCTTTCGTACGATCCCCTCGATGATGATGTTGAAGAGATCGCAAGACAGTTGATCGCCTTGCCTGAAACCTCTTTCGGTATTGAAGGTTTCGGAGAGGTCATTTCCTACCTTGACGGAGCTGCGTGTGTTGCTCAACGTCATTCTGCAAAGTCTAATCAACTTTGGAGATATACCGAACTCAGACATTGTTGCGTATAGGCAATCCCTTCTCGGGCTATCGAACGCAGCTTTAAAATCGACAAAGAGATGGTGTGTGTCAATTTGATTTTTGTGGGTTTTCTCCAGGATTTGTCGTAGCGTGAAAATCTGGTCTATGGTGGACTTTCCAGGTCGAAAGCCACACTGATAAGGTCCAATCAGTGTTTTTGTAATCGGCTTTAATCTTTCACACAGTACGCTTGAGAGAACCTTATATGCGATGGAAATAAGACTGATACCTCGATAGTAGCCGCAGATTGTTGGGTCTTCTTTGTTATGTATAGGGCAAAGTACGCTGAGATTCCAGACGTCGGGCATGCTTTCCGCTAGCCATATTTTGCTGATGAGCTGAAGCATACGCCTTATCAATTCATCGCCGCCAGTTTTAAACAATTCAGCTGACAGGCCGTCCGCACCAGCTGCTTTATTGTTTTTGAGTCGTTGGATAGCAAGTCGAACCTCTTACTTAGTTTACTTACTGGAATCGTCGCCAGTAAGTAAATTGGAGAAGTGCTGTCTTCACAAACTCAGCACACACTGTGTATCCGTATTCAGATCTCCATTTTCGTCTCTACAAGTGGACATATATATGTTAATCTACTCTGGCTCTTATATGAAATGTACCTTCTCGTAGTACTCTATTAAATGATAACTTTTTTTAACGACTTACCATAAGTATCTCTATTTTTGGCGGTAAAAGGTTGACTTCTACCATGCGTGGCGGCCACACACACTCTTTTTTTTGCGTGTTTCAGATAAAATCAATAGAAAAATTAAAATACAAATTTGCCTAACAACATACTAATTTTAAGAGGTCATTTAATACAAATGCGAGCTTATATTACAAAACCTCGCGGGGATTTCATCAGTTTATTGGTCTTCTTTCATTAAGTGTTAGAGCCAGCGTTAGAGCCGCACGGTCATATTTTGCTTGTTGCAGAGTTTTATTTTTTTAATTTTATTTTATCCAGATTTACGTTAATTGAAAAAGGCCAGAAGAGGCGTGATCAAAACAAACTATGCTACAACTCCTTTAAGGATATAACTAAAATATGTGCCAAATTTGATTGAAATCCGTCCAGCCGCTTAGATCAAACATACAAACCAACAAGTAAACAAAAAATAAATTTTATTTAAATAGATTATCTTTATTAAGGTATATAAAAGTCTAACTTCCGGCAAGACTTCCGTATTAGGCATCGAGCAATTGCTTGAAAACTGTCGGAAATAATCAATTTGTCACAGTTAAATCTATGTAAATATAAAGTTTTTGTCAACCACAGTAATTTGTTTTTCTTTACAAACACATCCTATTATATCCTGTTTAACAAGTTCATTTGCACACATATAAATAAATAAGCGTATTTGTGACATTTCTTAATTTACCGCTTGAGTGAGTTTGTTGTATATTTTTGTTGTTGAAAAGCAGTGTTATTCACTCCAACACTGTTTAACTCGATTCCACCTTAAAATATTCATTAATTTTGCAAGAGCTTTGAATGGCTCGTAACCAAAAGGGCTTCCGGGGTTCAACTCCCCCAGCCTACCATTAGAGTCCAAAAAGTAAAAAAATGCATAAGAGACTGTTTCAAGCCAAAGTTTTTCTTTTCTTAAAAACAAAAAAAACGGACAAATTTTTAAGAAATCACTTCTAAGTGTATTCCAATTTTACAGAATTTATTTGAGAATTTAGAATATATAGGATGAGGTGGGTAATGTGTACCATGGCGTGATGTGTAACACGGTGGTTTTGCGTACAAAATGTTAACATAAGAGTGAATGAACAACTGCGATATGTTTCTTTTGACTCATCTGGTTTTTTCATAAGGGTTGGAAGTAGGCAGATATACATTTTATTAGAGTTCTTAAATAGCGTGAAAAAGTATTTGTTAAATTATTTTGTTTTTTATTAACAAAAAATAGCGTTTCGGATAAAATTTTCTTCATTTTTAAAAAGTGAGTACATGTTAATTGTAGTATTATTTAATATCTTTAAATATAACAAAAAATTTTGCATTTATTCACGTTGTGGTAAAATTCCATCAATGAGAAGAAACTAACTTGCATTGGAGTGATGTGTAACACTCACGGTGGGGTGATGTGTAACACACCATACACATTATAATTACCATTAAAGAGGCAAAAACGTCAAACTCTGAAATGCAATCACATAAAAAACATTAAAAGAGATCGGCCCAGTTCATACTACTCAGTCCAGACCATAATACAATCGTGGTAGGTAGTCAATGAAAATATGTATTCTAACAACTACACAGAAGCGTTTACAGTTGGAGGAGGTGGCAAAAAAAAAAATAAAAATATGGAAAGAAAACTAAACAAACGACAAAAAAGCTGCTCGGCCGCAAAACCGGCGCTCTTCGTCGTCATTTGAAAAATATTGAGATTTTTGCATGATTTGTTAGAATTTTTTGCCAAAACATTTAAATCAGAAAAAATTATGCCATCCTCTTTTTTATTGCGGCAATTTAATTTTGACAATTGAATTGTTAATTGTGACTTAACCTAATCATTTCACTTAATACATTTGAAATGTATTTTTGTTTTTGCAATAAATACAGCCATTCATATATTCTATTAAAGCCCAGTATGCCAAACGAATTAGCTTCAAATTCGAGGTGAAAGCGATATTTCGGATATTCATTTTGAAAACAAAGTTAGTTCTCGATTTGGTATTGAATCCGAGAGCGGGAAAAACGCACACTTCACTTCAAATATTTAAAAATTAGCAAATCATTTTCGAATAATTTTAGCAATCCGTTTTCGAAACAAATTTTTTTTGAAAATTTTTATTACTTACCCAAAACGATTATTATGAAGGTTTTTGACCTACAACATGCATTGCTTGCAACATTTGGCAGACGATGCTCAAAATATTGGATCATTAAATAAATTCAGTGCATTTAAATATGAAAATTTCTTACATGAAATTAAGCGTTAGGCAAAGAAATAAAATACAATTTCGTACTCAAATTTATAATACGTAAGTAGAGCAAAGCATATGTGGAACACTGAAAAAAAATTATGAAAAAATTAATATTGGCGGCTTTTTTCTTTTAAGCATCCCCATTGGAAAGTGGTTTTAATTTTTATTCTTGGAAATGTGGAGTTTTATAATAAAATGTATTCGCTATTTTAAAAATGTTCGGATTCATCCCGGATTCGAATCGAATAAGAGATATCTGACCCGAGTTCTCGATTTCGTTACTTATTTGCAACTAACCCGAGTTCGTTTTGGGGTTTATTGGAAGTTAACGATCAGTTTTTTTAATTTCAACGTATGTGTGTGTGTGTGTGCATTGAGAATCAGACAGGTTTACGAGTCGTTTTTATTATTTCATGAAGTGCTTATCATAATACTTTTACTTAACATAAAAGTAATAAAAAAACATAAATAATTAAAGTTCCTGGTCTTTGAATCAACATTTGTTGGTGTTACACATCACCCCACCGATTTGAAAAAGATCAAAAAACGCCATGTTTGAAATTTTTGATCTTTTCATCCATTTCGCAAAATATTCAACACTCACTTCGAATTGGCTCTTCTGCAAGGGATAGGTATTTAAACCATTCAAAAATCCAATTTCTTAACACTTCTATTGGAGCAAATAAAAACGTGTTATACATCACCCTACTTTTGCCTACAATATTTATTCACTTTTAATTAAAAAATGGAGAAACTTCTGACCAAGACAATTTCGTAGCGGTTATTAAAAAGCAAGCCAATTGAATTTATGCATGCACTAAATCTTTATAACAGCTGATCATTTACTTACTTATTTAGGTGGTGCTTACAACCATAATCCGGTTTTGGCAACCTTCGTCAGGTTGTCCTCCACTTGGTCCTTTCAACGGAGATGCGGACGTCCTCTACTGCGTTGATCACCGCTGGGTACCGAATCGAATATTTTCTTCGCTGGATCGTTGCCTTCCATCCGCTCAACATGACCCAGCTAGCGAAGCCGCTTAATTTGTATGCGCTTTACTATGTCGATGTCACGGTATAGCTTATACAGCTCATCGTTCCATCATATTTGGTACTCGCTAGTGACGCAGATTCGTCCGTAGATCTTACGAAGGTTTTTCTTTCGAAAGCTCCCAAAGTGTTTTCAGCAGAGCTGCTCAACGTCCAGGTTTGTGCTGCATATGGCAGGATGGGTGATAGTGATTCATAGAGCGTGACTTTTGTTCGTCGCGACAGGGCTTTGCTCCTCCATTACCTACTGATCCCAAAATAACACCTGTTGGCAAGAGTTATCCTTTGTTTTATCTTTCAAGTAGACAAAGTACTTCACAACCTCGGGGAGTTGTTGCTAACAGTGACGTGGGTACAAAGACGCAGTTTGTTTGATGACACCAGATATTTCGTCTATTATAACTGATTAATTTATTTTTATTTTTAATTTTGTTGGTTGCTTATCTGAAAAAATTAAAAAAAAATCCTTGAAGACTTTTGCAACATGTGGTAGAGCATTGTTGTGTGTAAAGATCACTTTGTCATGTCTTTTGTTATATTGGGGGCGTTTGAGCTTCAAAACAATTGCATCAATTGTTGTTTTTAACGTCTTCCAGTGATTGTTTGTTTATGTTGGCGTGGTTCATCGTAGAACATTCCGAGCTGATTTCACTAAATGCTATGCTTCTATTGCTTCTTGCTATTAATAATCGGCTTGGCCGTTGAAGTTGATGTATGACTGGGCTTGCCTGACGATTTTCTGCACTTTGGGTTATCGTGGTGACTTTTTATCGTCACTTTTCGTCCCACGTCACGATTCAATGAGAAAAATCCTTCCAACTTTGCCTTAGGGGCAGTTTTTCGCACGCGAAAAAACCTGACCGCAAATTGTGTTTTCTTTTTTGCACAAAGTCTTACATGGTTACTGGTATATAGTTTGTTTGTTTTGCAAATAAAATATGTTAATTGCACTTCAGAAAAATGTTACATATTGATTTTTAGAGGTAAATGATGACACCTTAACATTTGAAAAGGTGTCTTTTGACTATCTTTTGTAAGTCTCTCGAAACCAATTTGTACACCATATCTCAGATACATCTTTAAAAAGGATTTTTTTTTGTCATATTCCTTCAAATTATTGCCAATGTTTTATATTCTTTTTCACATATTAAATTTAAAGATAAATTGTGTTATATTTGAGATAATTTCATCAGGAGTTTTTGTTTTAAATAATAATTTATTCAGTTAGAAGCTTCTATATTTTAATTAAAATAATTTTCAGGCTCTATGAAATAAGGCCCCAAACTAGAAATGAAGTACAAAATATAAAATAACAACACGAATAATTGGGGTACTATTTCCAATTTCTAGGCTTTAATGCATTTCTTAAAAATTATTATTATTGAACATTTTATTTATAAAATAATAGCTTGAATATTTTTGGAACTATTTCGTTTCTGGGGACTTATTTTAATTTCTAAATTTGTGCATTATTCCATGTGGAGATTGAAACACGGACTCGATTGTTTTAAAATAATGTTAATTTTATTACAATTTTTAATTCACTTTTCAAATACTTAGTTCATGTTTTAAATATAATAAATCAGCTTATTAAAGATAATTATAATGTTTAATAATTTACTGTCCGAGCAACGCGTCTTCTTCCGTCCGCTTATAGGTTTCAACTCAACGTCTTGTAGTTTTGTTGCGCGAAGCTTTTGTCGTCTAGTCCGTTTTAATAGTTTCGTCCAGTCCGTGTTGCCTTTGCACTATCTTGCCCTTCTACTTTTCCCGATCCTACATTCGGCCCTCCTGACTCGTCTTTCGACCCGAATGACGAACCCCACTTCTTCATATGGTCCGCGACCGTGTAGCACTTTCCGGGTCCCTCGTCATCACCTACCTTTTCTACAAAGTAGCGATCATGGTTCAGGATCTTAACGATTTTATACGGCCCTAAATATTTTGGCTTCAATTTTAGGCCTGGTCCACCTTGGGTACGCTTTATTGCCACGAGTTCATTTACATTATACTTTACAGCAGGTTTTCTTACTTTATTAAAGGTATGACGGTTTTCTTTCTGCACTAGCTGAATGTTTTTGTGAGCTTCTTCTCTAATAATATCGCGTCCAGTATCAAGCTCTTCAATCGCCGATTGATTTAAAAGTTCTTCGATACTGTCATCGGCTGAAACCCGCATATTTAAGCCAGTTAGAATCTTAAAGGGTGCTACGTGAGTGCTACGCGGGGGCGAATTATTAATAGCTTGCTGAACCCTATCAACATGTTTGTACCAGCAGTTCGGACTTCTTTGCTTTGTTAACATCGGTACAACAACCTTGTTCATACGCTCGACTTGGCCGTTTCCCCTTGGCACCCCAGTTGCAATTAAAAGATGCTGAATCTTCTCCTGTTCACAATAGTCTTCAAATAATTTAGATGTAAAGGCGGAGCCTCTATCCGATACTATTCTTCGAGGATTGCCGAAAACTGCAGCTTGTTTCTGCAGCCTACCCAAAACTTCCTCTGCACCAGTGCTCTTAGTGGGATACAGCCAAGTGAACTTTGAAAAGGCGTCCACTACCACCAGTATATGATTGTATCGTTTTTGCGTCAAATCCATAGGGCCAACGTGGTCAATATGGTAAGTATCAAGAGGTTTATCAGACTTATCTATGGGGCTAAGGAGACCCTCTCCTTTTCCTGCCTTCGCTTCCGAAATTAAACACTGAATGCAACTTTTCACCACTTTTGTAACTTTGTCATTTATGTTGTGAATAAAATATGATTTTTCTACTAAGTCTTTAGTTTTTTTCACGCCGAAGTGATTTTGGCGATGAGCGATTTCGATAATTTCGTTTTCCATGGAAAATGGGACTACAATCAAATCTCTTGATGGATCTTTATGAAGGATACCATATTTCATGAAATAATTATCAAAGCGATCGTTCTCTAAAATTTTTGTTATTGCTCTTAACCTTTCGTCATTCATTTGGGCGTCTTTCAAGCGGTGTCGCAGAGAATCTTCCATCAAAAAGCAGTAAACCCTACTCAGCGCGTCAACGTGACGCATTTTCGTGCCTGAACAGTGTTCGATAACGTAATCGAAGTCTTGAAGGAAAAGAGCCCATCTAACAACTTTTAATGGCACATCTTTTTTACGCATTGTGCACGCGAAAGCATTGCAGTCCGTTATAATCTTAATGTATTGAATGGGGTGAAGCAACTGGTCATCCGTATTTTTCTGCAGAAGTACCGCCCCATAGCCATTCATACACGCGTCGGTGTGAATCTCTGTCTTAGCTTTCGGATTAAACAACGTTAATACGGGTGAGTTCTCTAAAGCAGCTTTAAGCTGTTGAAATGTAATGGTCTGTTCCTCTTCGATTTTAAATTTGGCCTCCTTCTTTAAAAGGTCTGTTAAAGGTTTTGCGATGAGCGCGTAAAGCGTAAAGCGCCTGAAGTAAGAAGTGAGGCCTAAAAATCGTTGAAGCGATTGCTTTTCACAAGGCAGCGGGAAGTTTCTTACAGCTTGCGTCTTTTCCGAAGACGTCTTAATTGTTGAATTTTCAACAATATAACCTAAAAATGAAACCTTTCTTTGCAGGAGTTGGCACTTCTGCCACTTAATCTTAAGGCCATGAGACTCTGCCACAGACAAAACTAAATCAGACTTACGCATCCCTTCCTCTTCGTCTTTCGACGGTATGATAATATCGTCCATATATATTATAATGGTTCCATCCTGCACTAATTCACGGAAAATCGAGAAAATAAATCTGCAAAAAACGGCTGGTGAATTTGAAATTCCAAATCGCACAAATAGAAATTCAAATTGTCCATTGTGAGTTACAAAACTGGTATATTTGCGCGAATTTGGATGTAGAGGTACATGGAAGAAACCGTTATTAAGATCAAGTGTCGTATACACTTTAGCTTCTTGTAATCTAAGCAATACATCATCTATAATAATCATAGGAAAATTATCGCGCACTATCTTTGCGTTAAGTTTCCTATAATCGCAACATAAGCGCTTAGAGCCGTCTTTCTTGCTTACGAGGACAATGGGAGAAGCATACTCGGACAAACTTGGCTGAATCACACCCTCTTTCAACCATTCTTGAACCTGATTCTGAACGACGCACTGGTCTGCATATGACATGCGACGTGGCCCTTCATAGACTGGTATGTCATCGGTCATGATTAACTTCATGTCTATTGGGGACGTGATACGTTTTCGCGGCGTGTATGCATTAACCATTCGTAACAAATCTTCTTGATATTGTTTACATAGATGCTGCAAATCAAAACCTAATTTAGAGCCTTCATTCTCTTCCACTAAACAACACATCTGTCGAAATTCCCTTTGCAAGGAATTTTCTTCTTCTACATCGTTTTCAGCAACCTCAACTTTTCTAACATTTGTGTACACACTTAACTCGTTCTTTCTGTTAACCACTTTATCGTTTTTGAATTCTGCTTTATCTTCCCTTAATCTTCCTTCTTTGGCATCTTTAACTTCTTTTGGATCTTTAACTTCTTGAACTTCTTTCACTTCTTTAATGACTTCAAAATCATTTGCTTCAATAACTTCTTTATCATCTTTACCTTCTCTTTGATCTTCGACCTTTTTACCTTCATTAACATCTTCATATTCATTTAAACATTTAACTCCTTCTGCATCTTTGACTTTCAACTTTGCGCTCCCTTTTGTTACTAGCATATCTACCCATTCTAGCATGCTATTTCCTAATACTGCTTCAAAACACAAATCGTCTTTGGCCACTATATAAAAAGTTAGTGCTAAGTATATGCCGTCTACAATGATTCCTGTTTCGAAGCTTCCCAAAGTAAAAATTTCTGAACCTCCTATACCTGCGAGACGTCTTTGTTCCAGACTTATATTTATATCATGCAACAATGAAAATTTATCCTGCCTAATAAGGCACAGGTCACACCCAGTATCCAACAAAGCACAACATGAAACGTTTTTCAAAACAAAGTCCTTAAAAATTAGTCCACCCATAGCCTCCATAATTTTAGCATGATTCTTTTCTACCTTGACTATATTATTTTCACCAGGTTTCCCCTCCTTGCATTCAAACGACCTATGACCGATTCTGTTGCACCTGAAACATTTGAAAGCTGTTGATGGACAGTTCCTCGCAATATGAGATTTGTCACCGCATCTAAAACAATTACGTTCATTACTCAAAGAGGGTTGAAAGTTTTGAAAAGGTTTCGCTACCTTTAGATGGCGGTCTTTTGGGTTTGAGGACTCCTGACCTCTCACCTTTTCATAAACCTTCAATTTCTCTTTGAGCTCTGAAATCGTCCGCGCTTGATACAAAACTGTTTTATTAAATTTTGAATCCTGAATGCCATCTATAAAATATTCAATTACACTTTCTTCGTCAATTGGTATGGGCTTGCCAATTTCAAGTAATGAATATAAATACTCGCGATAAGTTTCACCCACCCTTTTACGTCGGCTTCTTAATGCACGGTGGACTTCAACCGATGACAGCCTCGAACCAAACTCTTCAACCAGTGCATTTTTTAAACAACTCCAATTTTTAATGCTTGATTGACTGCGTACAAATATTTTTGCAGCGCCTTTTAGTAGCTGTTTACCGTAAATGAACTTTTGTAAATCGTTCCAATGAACCGTGATCGCATTTTCTTCAAACTCTTGAACCCACGATATTACGTCTGGATATCCGTCACCTGAAAATGACGTCAACGAGTCTTCAATGTCCCTGAGCGAAAATGTGGCACGATCCATTGTTCTCTCTACATTAAGTGAACCTACAGCACTGAGGACTTCGTCGTCACTTGAGTTTTCCCGGTCTCTAGCTACACCGAAATGATCTAACAGTCGGTCCTGTAAATCTTGTTTTCGCCCTTGACTGGAAAGTCCAACGTCAGTCAACTTTTCTTTGAGTGCTGTCACGTTTAATCTCAAAATACTGTCAGCGTCCATAACAAATTTTGTTTTTATATAAAAATAATTCAAAAAATCAATTTAAGCAATAACAAATAAATTGTTTCAAAACAATTTGTGAATTTAAATATATATATTAAGAAAGCTAAACATCAATTATTTATAATAACAAATTTCTTCAAAAATTCAGTGCACAAATATCAATTTCTTACTACATTCTGCTTTGTTTACATACTGAAAGTTTGTTTTTTTTTTCGCTTGTCTTCTTCTGACATTTGTGCTTTTCCTCATCAAAGTTGTTGTTCTGCTGTCTCTTTTACGTTGATAGATCTGCTTCCTTCGTATTCTTCGTTAAATTTTTGTCAGTACTTTGCTTCATCGTTTTATGCCGGTATCCACTGACTTTTCGTTGTTGGAATGTTCTTGTTTAATGTTTATGTTGCATAGTTGAATTGCAGCTTGTTAAAATTTGTGTTACTTTGTTGTTAGATTTAATTTGTTCGTTGCTCAATTTTTGTCACTGCGTTTTTCTCTCTGCTGCGTTGTGTGCGCTTGACTTACACGCTCAGGCGCTCGCTGTTCGGTTAACTTCGTAAATTTCTTTGCGAAACTATTTTCTTGCTTAACGTTGTGATGCAATTGCGCTTGTACGAACTGCGCTGAGCTTTTCACTGATTTTATTTATTTGTTCTATGTTTGTTACATTGCTTTTAAAACTTTCGTTCACTTTTATTTTAGCTTTCGATGTGAAGTCGTAAAGCTTTAATTTCTTTTCTGTTAAACATTTGTTGTCTCTTTTTCACCAAAGTTGTTGAAAATATTTGCTCGTTTGATTACAAGTCAAATACTGATAGCCGTGACTGGTGATTTTAAAATAGAAGCTTTAAAGCTCTAAAGCTTTTTTTTTACTACACAACGGTTTTGTTGGTGAAGCGTTTGCAAATCTAACAATGCTCACATATTTAAGTCAATCACCTCTACTTTGTAATTTTGAACTAATTTTACTTAAGCACGCGTTGCTCACTTTAATGATTCTTTAGAGTATATGTTAACAATTTTAACTTTTAAGACATGTTTCTAAGATATGTTTTCCGCACTTTCACTTCCCGGACGAGCCCCCATTTGTGGAGATTGAAACACGGACTCGATTGTTTTAAAATAATGTTAATTTTATTACAATGTTTAAATTCACATTTCAAATACTTAGTTCATGTTTTAAATATAATAAATCAGCTTATTAAAGATAATTATAATGTTTAATAATTTACTGTCCGAGCAACGCGTCTTCTTCCGTCCGCTTATAGGTTTCAACTCAACGTCTTGTAGTTTTGTTGCGCGAAGCTTTTGTCGTCTAGTCCGTTTTAATAGTTTCGTCCAGTCCGTGTTGCCTTTGCACTATCTTGCCCTTCTACTTTTCCCGATCCTACATCCATTGCAAAATAACGCCTGAAAAATTTTAAAACTCGTTGAGTGTCTTTCGTTATACAATTGTTATAACAACATTCGAATTTTTGTTATTTTATGAAATAAATTTTATCTCAAGAAATTCATGGATATCATTTCATAAAACAGTTTTCAGTAAAGAAATTAACGAATAAAAAAATATGTTTATGAAACAACTATACGTATTCAGTTTGTGCCAGTTTAGAAGAAACAGTAGAGAAAATAAAAATTTTTTTTCAAAATTTGATAACTCGAAGATGACTTGGAAATAAAAACTTAGAAGGCATTTCAAGCTTAAAAATACTCTATTTTTTGGGGTATTTTCAATACTTTATATACTGCTTTTTGGAGTAAAAAATACCACTCCTATTGCAGCATAAAATACACATGAAAAATATTTGTTGGTACCTTTCTAGTGTATGATAATCACAATATTTTTTTCTCTAAAAATTAATAGGGTCTTTAAAAAAGGAAAAAATACACTAGGATTATTTGATACATATATTAAAAAAAATTTAAATAACTAAATGAAAAGTTCATTGAGTTTTTACAGTGTTTTCCGTCTCTCAAAATAACAACTGAAGACCACTTTTATTGTATTTCAGAAATGCTTTATTGAAATCCAATTTTGAATGAGCGGAATTTTGCGTAAAAACTATCCCATAAAGATGTTTCACATTTTATAATAAAACCTATATATTTTTAATGATCAAAACCCCTTCCAAAAAAATACCTGGCTACGGCGCTGGCTTTGAATGTAATTCATTATCACACAAATTCAATTGAGTAGTTAAGAAATAAGAAATAAAAGAGTCTTACACTTATTTTCTGTTTCTTATTATGACTTAGCAAGGTTGGCAGATTGTAATCATGATTTATTGCATTAATTTGCGGACTATTTATGTGCGCTTAGTTTGATGAACACTTTAAAGTATTAAGAAGAAAATATCTCAACTTTGTAAATTCCGTTCAACTTTTGGAACCGAGCTGATGAGAATTAATTTGATGCGTTGAATTCGAATCTTCAACCCATTTGTCAAGATTGGTTCTAGTTTTTGGGATCTCTCATGTTGGCGGCATTGCACCGTCATAACGAGTGTTAGATGTTGGGTTCCCTTGAAAATTCATTTCAATCGTTTTTTGGGAAATTGTTATTTAATTCATATTATAGATGAATACGACAAAATTAACGAGAAAAAACCAGACGTAGCAGCGCCCATACAATTTCAACGGTTAAATAATAATATTATGATAAATATTGAAGTTAAATTATTCAAAATAGATATATAGGAAGATGTCAGAATTCATTATTAAAACATATATATTATATAGATTGGAAAAAACATTGGTAGCTCCCATGCTACTTCTATATTAATCATGTGGTATCTTAACATTTCACTTTACACTAGTCTATGTATGTGTAATCAGATCAAATAACAAAAACAAATATGGGTAGGAGAGGACATTCGACCGTACGACAGCCATACATAGCCAGAGGCGGCGTCAGGTGTGGTCGACATGGGCCACCGCCTACGGCCTCGCAGCCTAAGGGGCCTAGCACATCAAAGGCTTATGCTTTAGGCACCTAAAAGCCGTGACTGCACGAAGAAAATTTAACTCGTTATTAAGCGATAGATATAATGAGCAATTCTGTGAAATGTCTAATTAGTATATGAAAACAATCAATTGTTACTTACAATTCCATTAGTTTTCTTTTTATAATTATACGATATTTTTGTATAAGTGTTAAACAAACCTGTAATTTTTGTTTCATTTTTGCTTAGAATTTATTATATCAATGCATGTATGGTATGAGATACTATTGCTAGTTAATATTATAAGCAAATTATGGCAATCGGTACATGTCCATTTAAGCATTGCTCTTGAACATTTGCGTACATTTTGTGACTGGGTCAAAGAATACCGACAAACCGAATTCGTTAAAATAAAAAAATCTAGGTGGCAACCCTAATTTTTTTAGCCTATAGCCTTCGCATCATAATTATCTTCATTAAAAAAAAATTAAACTAAATTTTGACAATTACGGACAGCAGAGGTAAGCAAACGCTTTTTTCTCCACTTTGTTTTATATATAAAAGTAGATTAAAGGCCAAAGTGTTCAGTTCATCATTCTATGAATAATAAGAGCTGAGAAATATAAGTTGACACAAATGCATATATCGCTATAAGTAACCATTTTGAAAGACGAAGAAGAACAATTTTTTGAAATCACTTCTGAGACTCAAATATACTGGGCAACTGTTAATTAAATTATTAACTTTTTTAAAAATGGTCGGGCAACCAGTGTGGGATCAGTAAATTTGGACTGACTCTAAATAAACTATCACACAATTTGCGTGCTTTTGTTCAATCCAACACAATTTTTCCATTTATCAATAGATTTTCTTCAGCAATAGCTTATTTTTTTGAAAAAATGCAGATTTTAGCGAAAAATATCAAATTTTAATAAATATTTTGGTATCTTAACAAAATTGGCACTAATTTTTTTTTGTTTGTAAATTTTTCAGAAGAAGGAGAATCAACAAAAATTGACTTTATTCCGCCAAAACTAACAAGTGAATCAAAAAATAAAGTAGGCAGAAAACTTTATCAGCTTTAATTTAATAAATCGCTTGTCTTACTACTATTGTTAGTTCTGGAGATATCGCACTCCATCTACAAAACAGGCACAACTCAAAATTTACAAATTTTTCCTTTTTAATGTTAAACTAATCGTAGTGATTACCTCCATCAACTATCAAAATTGTTCACTCTTCTTCTTACACTTTAAATAAAAAAAAATGTCATTTTGTCTCTTTGTTTTGTATGAAGTCCGTTGGAAAAAAAAAATAGTTTTTTGCTTCTCATAAAAATTTTAAAATTTTGAGTTGTGGCTCTTTTGTAAATAGTGTGCGATATATGCAATGAAATAGAACCAACTTTTTGTTTTGGTAGAAAAAACTACGGTGGGCAATATCTCGAAAACGGACTGACAGAAAAAAAAGAAATATGTTTTTGGAATTAGTGACCGATTTTATATGAGAAATTAATAGTGGTATTCATTGTACAAGCAAGTTTGCTTAATTTGTAAAACAGTGTTATTTAAGGAGTACAAAAAGACTTTCAGAACTGGCAGTTTTATATATAAAAGCAGATATAACATCTAATCTGCATTACTAAACTATTATTAGGGGAACAGGGGGCGAACCTTCACATGGCAACGTGTCTGACTGCCTCAACCTGGCGAGGCCAGCATTATCCATGTCGAAATCGTCTCAAGTCGACTCAAACCTCCACGTGGTGTTCCCTGGGCAACGGCAAACTGGCATCCGTCAGTTTGACGGCTAATTTGAGCGGCGGGTCACTCCATAGACCTTAAACATGGAATGTGCGCAGGGTTTGGGTCCCGCCACATTACTTCTGCCCAATGAAAACTAAACCAGCCTCGGATAAGAACCCCAATTACGTTGACGACCACCGCAAACGAAAAACGGACAATGATTTACGGATATGCACCTGGAATGTCCAAACCCTTTATAGGGAAGGTGCCATTATCCAACTGGCGGAAGCCCTCAAAACGATAAAGGCTGACATCACCGCCATCCAGGAAATGCGATGGAAAGTGCAAGGCTGCTCTAAACAAGCACACTGTGATATCTACTACAGCTGCCATGCGGAGAGGCGCGAATTTGGATGTGGATTCGTTGTTAGCCGGAAACTACGTCACCTTGTTTCCCGGTTCACACCTGTCAACGAAAGATTGGCCACGATCCGCATCAAGGCAAAATTTTTCTCCATCAGCCTTATTTGCGCGCACGCCCCGACGGAGGAAAAGGACGAAGCCGTCAAAGACGCTTTCTACGCTAGCCTTGAGGACGTATACGACCACCTTTTGGTCCGGGCAAAACAAAATATATGCTGTCTACAAACAAGGGAGCTCGGCGTTTAGACTCCCACGTTTCATCCGGCAGCTATAACTTTGAAGTAGTCAAGGAGTTCGTTTACCTTGGCACCGCCATTAATACCAAAAACGAAATCAGCCTGGAGATAAAGCGAAGAACAATAATTGCTAATAGGTGCTACTACGGGCTCAGTAAGCAACTAAGTTCCAGAGCCCTCTCTCGATCGACAAAACTAACACTCTACAAGACGCTCGTTCTATCTGTGCTGCTTTATGGCGCTGAGGCATGGGTAGTTTCGCAAACTGACGCAGCCGCTCTGGGGGTGTTCGAGAGAAAAGTTCTTCGCAAAATCTTCGGTCCTGTTCGAGTCGGCGATGACTATCGCATACGATGACATTGACGTAGTTCGGCGTATAACTGTGCAGCGACTACGCTGGCTGGGTCATGTCCATCGTATGAACGACGAAGCTCCAGCGAAAAAGGTGCTCGAGGCGAGGGTCGCTGGTCAACGACGACGAGGGAGACCATGCCTCCGATGGATGGACCAGGCTGAGGAAGCCCTAACCGCACTTGGTGTATCCGATTGGAGAAGGCGCGCGCAAAGCAGAGGCGCCTGGCGAGAGCTGATGAGGTCGGTTGAAACCCGGACACGGGTTGTTACGACCAACTAAGTAAGTAAGTAAGTAAACTATTATTAAGGAATCCAGTAAGGCTAAAAGTATTAAATTTCTCCTACCATCCAAAAATGCAGCACAGGATTCTGCACAGGTGTCGGGTGTAGTTCAGAAACTCAATTAAGAACGTAATGAGAGTGTTAATATTGCATGGCCTGCAAAAAAAAAAAATAGTAAATACTAATAAAGCGTAATCACCTGGAAAAAAATTTAGGGCGAACTTAATATAGAAATTTAAACGAAAATCAGTTTTAAAATGTTATATAGCTGGCATTAAATTTCAATACGAATTTTTATTAAAAATTTAAATGAAGAGCAAGCGTGTAAATCAATTTAACTCACAAAATCAAAATTTGGAGCAAATGGCCAAAAAGTGCTAGGATGTTATATTTCCAACTGGTTACGCTCAGTTTTTGTAGATACATCAATGTAATCGTAGGAATTTGTACGTATTTAAACAAAAAAAGCTATAATTTTCAAAACTATTGCAGTTATTGAGCATTTAAAATTGGATATAACTCTTTTTGCATCAATTGTGCATATAACTTGCTTTGCTCACAACACAGCAAGTTGAATATACCGTACTTTGGATAATATAAAAAGTAAAATATGTAGAGCGAGCGTGCAAATAAAGTTAAATCACATTTTGAGTTTGCAATGCCAATGTATAGATAAGGACCTTACACACTTCCTACAGTTAAGTTTGTTGTGAAATTTCAAACAGCAATTTTCAAACGACTGTGAAATTTATTTGACACAACACTACACTATATACTGAACTATTGAAGCTAAGGAAAATACATTTCTTTAATATTCAATAAACCTTTGAAGAACCTGCTTAACTGGTGATTGTGATTGCCTACGATCATGGTAGAATAGTCTAGGTAGGATCAATAAGGAGAGTCGCTGACCGCTAATTAAATCAAATCAAATTAAACGTAAGTGCATGGTTCACAAAATACGATAAACACCAAAACTTTATATGAATGCTTTGAACTTTGACAGTCACGGTATTATAAAACGATAAATAAAGCGCCTTATAAAAATAAAATTGAGTTATATCATGGTTAAATTATCAAGTTTTCGCAAGGGTGAGAGCAAGTACTCATAATTGTCAAATCGAAGTTGACAGCTCATACAAAATCTAAGAGCGATGAGAAAGCTGTGATTGGCGAAATCACAGGAGTGGGAGTAGATTTAGAAAAAAAAAAAAATGAGGTTATATTAAATTGCAAAATCAATCAGTAATTCCTAAAAAGACACAGTGTTTTAATTTTTTTATATGTTTAAAATGCTAAAACATTTAATTAAAAATATTTTTCTCTAATATGATGTCGAAATTTATTGAACAGTTTTTAATTGTATTTGTGTTTTAACTAACATTCTGATACAGAACTAATTAAATGGTCATTCATTGCCAATAATTAACCGGACTTGCCTTTTAATAATGTATTAAAAAAATAATTAAGTTTTTCCTATAATCCATCACTATTAAATGAAACAACAATGAAAATGCAATGGTATCTTAAGCAAAATGCTCCCACACTGTAGGCTTGTTTTGAAGCAAATTACGGTAAGAATATAACTTTATTTGCACAAAACACATTTTTTCTTTGAATTTGGAAAAAAAAATCCTTACCATATTTCACAACAAACATAATTGTAGGAGGTGTGTAAGGGCCTTATCTATATATAAACATTGCTAACTCAAAATTTCCGATATGTGATTTAACTTGATTTGCACGCTTGCTATTTTTATGTAAGTCCATTTGCACTTAAATTTATTCCAAATCGTGAATCGAGGAAACATTATTTTTTCTTACCGTGTAGGTTGATCAAGCAGTGAATCGAGGAAACACTTTTTTTTTGCAATATTCGTTTTATTTTTCCATATACATTTCTTTTTAGTCGATCCACCACCTAGTGGTAATGCAAATTTAATTTGTAATGTAACAGTAATGGGAAAAAAATGAGCACTAATAATTCAATGCGTTATGCCCATCTATGTTTTTTATCCTGTCCGCAAAGTAGTTCCGCGGAAGTTCCTCATTTGAGTATAATCGGTGAACCAGAGAACTGCAACGAGTCTATGATTCGAACGAATGACTATAAATCATCCATCAAAAATCGAATGCGAGTGCGTGCGCTTGCGTACAACAACCACCACTTTCACGCGAGGAATCCTCATAACAGCGGCGAATGCCGCCGCTTTAATGATTCTAATTATTCTAGAGTCATTCCTTATGATTCTAGAGTTATTAAGGGAAATTGCGTGCAGTGTTACCGCTGACATATTTTATTATACATATAATACTAGCGGACTCGGCAAATGTATGAAAAGAAGAAATCTTAAAATGGTATTAAAAAAATATTTAATTGAATATACAATAACAAAAAACTTTTAAATATTATTGAAAAAAATTTATTAAAAATTTTTGGAAAAATTTTTTAAGACTTATTAAAATAAAAAATGAAATTGTTTCAAATAAATGAAAAACAATAAAAATCATTTTAAATATTATTTAAAAAAAAAAATAACAATTAAAAAATTCATTCAAGTTCTTAAAATATAAATACATACATAAAAAGCTGCGTTCGATAGCCCGAGAAGGGATTGCCTGTACGCAACAATGCCTGAGTTCGGTATATCTGCAAAGTTGATCAGACTTTGCAGAATGACGTTGAGCAACACACGCAGCTCCGTCAAGGTAGGAAATGACCTCTCCGAAACCTTCAATACCGATGATATTGATATTGTCGGCAGAACCAAGAGAGATGTTACCGCTGCTCTCGCTGCTATCGAAAAGGAATTAGCCAAAGTGGATTTGACGATTAATGAGGGTGAAACAAAGTATATGCTGTCTACAAACAAGCGAGCGCGGCGTTTAGACTCCCACGTTTCATCCGGCAACTATAACTTTGAAGTAGTCAAGGAGTTCGTTTACCTTGGCACCGCCATTAATACCAAAAACGAAATCAGCCTGGAGATAAAGCGAAGAACAATAATTGCTAATAGGTGCTACTACGGGCTCAGTAAGCAACTAAGTTCCAGAGCCTTCTCTCGATCGACAAAACTAACACTCTACAAGACGCTCGTTCTACTTGTGCTGCTTTATGGCGCTGAGGAATGGGTAGTTTCGCAAACTGACGCAGTCGCCCTGGGGGTGCTCGAGAGAAAAGTTCTTCGCAAAATCTTCGGTTCTGTTCGAGTCGGCGATGACTATCGCATCCGAATGAACCACGAGCTGTATGAGCTCTACGAAGACATTGACGTAGTTCGGCGTGTAACTGTGCAGCGACTACGCTGGGTCATGTCCATCGTATGGACGACGAAGCTCCAGCGAAAAAGGTGCTCGAGGCGAGGGTCGCTGGTCAACTACGACGAGGGAGACCATTCCTCCGATGGATGGACCAGGATGAGGAAGCCCTAACCGCACTTGGTGTATCCGATTGGAGAAGGTGCGCGCAAAGCAGAGGCGCCTGGCGAGAGCTGATGAGGTCGGCTGATACCCGGACACGGGTTGTTACGACCACGTAAGTAAGTAAGTAACATAAAAAATTATTTATTTACATATTAACATATTTTCAACAAAAACAACTTGCTTTAAAGGGCAGATTTAATTAACATTTATATGACATTTATAATTAGCATTCTATTAAAATAAATGGAAGTATTGGGGGTTGGAATTAGTTTTAAAGGTTTTCTAAGAGATGGCGTAACTATCAATAGATCGCATCGGGCACACCTGTGACTATATTTATTTCAAAGCACATTGTCTAAGCTTCATTTTTCAGTATGTGTCATTCCACTGAAGTGTAAACAACATATATTTTTTTCTCTGTGAACATGTCGACTTTCGTTCCAACAAAACGCAATTTGCGGGAAGGTTTACTTTTGTGCTTCCATTTGAAGAAAAAAGCGGTTGAAGCACAACGCTCGCTTACTGAGGCTTACGGGGACTATGCTCCATCAATTTCTACTTGTGAGTACTGGTTCCGTCGGTTTAAAAGTGGTGATTTTGATACGGAAGACAAAGAGCGTCCGGGCCAGCCGAAAAAGTTTGAAGATGAGGAATTGGAGGCTTTGATCAATGAAGACCCGTGTCAAACCCTTCAAGAATTGTCAGAATCATTGGCAGTCGACTTATCAACTGTCGGCAAACGCCTGAAGGCCATGAGAATGATTCAAAAGCAAGGAAATCATACGGGTGCCGTACGAGTTGAAGCCGAGAGACGTTGATCGGCGTTTTTGCATGTGCGAACAACTGCTTCAACGGCATAAAAGGAAGAGTTTTTTGCATCGTATTGTCACTGGCGATGAAAAGTGGATCCATTACGATAATCCTAAGCGAAAAAAATCGTGGGGACCACCCGGCCATGCATCAACATCGACGGCCAAGCCGAATATTCATGGCGCCAAGCTTATGCTGTGTATTTGGTGGGATCAGAAGGGTGTCGTGTACTATGAGCTGCTAAAACCTAACGAAACCATCACTGGGGAACGCTACCAACAACAATTGATGCAAGTGAGCCGAGCATTAAAGGTTAAACGGCCGGAATATGGCAAAAGACACGACAAAGTGGTTTTTCAACATAACAACGCACGGCCACATGTTGCAAGAACCGTCAAGGAAACGTTGGAGGCGCTGAATTGGGATGTGCTACCCCACCCGCCTTATAGCCCAGACATAGCCCCTTCCGACTACCACCTATTCAGATCGATGACGCATGGCTTGGCTGAGCAGTGCTTCACTTCTTACGAGGATACCAAAAAATGGGTCGATTCGTGGATTGCCTCAAAAGACGAGTCGTTCTTCCGGCGCGGAATCCATATGCTGCCAGAAAGATGGGAAAATGTTGTAGCTAACGATGGACAATACTTTGAATAATATACATTGTACCGTTGTTTCTAAATAAATGCTCAAAAACCGAAAAAAACCTTTAAAATTAATTCCAACCCCCAATAATATACACTATTATAGCTTTTAAAAGCGGCAATCCTGTTTATTTTGGATAAATGCTTTCCTTATGGAATCCCTAAGTTCTCAGCAATTCATCATGGCAACTGTGAAAGTGATTTAAAAAAATTGAATAAAAACAATACAATAACAACAATAAACAAATAATAGACAACATACAAGACAAGTATAAAATAAGTTTGCTACAATTTAATTCTTTGAACTAGCGATCCCCAACTTAGAAGCTGGCTATTTATCTTTATCAACACGTAAAACACAAAACAAAAGTAAAACAAGGAAAACGCACGCCAATACTGAAGTGCACGCAAATCATTCAATGAGGTCATTGAGGGTGCTTAGAATTATGTGCTTAGGATTCAGCAGTCTTTCTAATGAGAAATGAGTGAAAACAGCGGCACTCGTCGCTCATCGCTGTTATGAGAATGCTTCGCGTGGAAGTGGTTGTTGTTGTGCGCAACCGCACGCACTCGGACTCGGTTTTTGACGAGTGATTTAGAATCGTAAAAAACGAATCGCTGCAGGTCTCTGTTGTGAACCATTTCTTCAGGTTTGGGAACTAGTATAAGTTGCCGAGACCAGATGTGGCGAATGCAGTGGCGTATGAAGTACAGAATTTTTTTCTTTTGTTAAAAAAAGTAGTAGTATATATCAAAATATTTGAAAAAAATTTATCAAATCTTAGACAAAATATTTTTGCCAAACTGTAGAGTAGAGCAGCATTCATCAGTTCTAAACAAAATTATAAATAAAAAACTTTTTTAAATGATATCAGTGTTGGTACATGCAGGAAAAAATCCCTATTTGCAGAGATTTTTGTTGCAAAATATAGGCGTAGGGTATAGAAGGACATATTTTTAAAATTCTCTGAAATTATGGAATTTTCAGCGAGGAAATTAATGTCGACATTTATGTAATAACATGCATTTTATGTTATTTTTGGTTGTAAAGTATTTTAATAATAAGTGTGTGTAAAGAAACAAAATTAATAATCAAATATTTTTTTTTTTTTTTTTTTTTTTATATAACAGGCTTATACCTGACGCACTTCGCCTCGCTCCGCGCATATCTTCTATAAAATTAGCGTAAATAGAGTGTTTTCTGTAGTAGAAAAGCTTCTTGAGAACATAAGCCGTTCGGAGTCGGCATAAAGGCCCAAACATAATTGGCTAGAGCTGGCTCCATTAAGAGTCAAAATTTATACGATTACACAGACATAATGCGTGTAAACCATAATTACTCAAGTTAGCTTTTTCGTCAAGTTTCATTAAATTAAGCTGGCTGGAGCCAAAGCTATTCAAATCGAATGCTCCGTACGTATTTGTCAAACAAATAAAATGTAAATAAATTTTAATTATATTTCTTTTTGTGAATTATGAATTGTTATGTTTGAGAAAAATTATCTTAAAAATATAAAAAATACGATTGCTTATCATATTTTTTAAATATTTTTTCAAATAAATTAAGTATTTGACAAAAATTGAGCTGACTGTTCGTTAAATTTTGATAGTAGCTGCAGCCAGCTTGATTCTATTATGTTTTGGCCTTAGAAGCAGAATCAAGTTATGCGTATGCAAACAAAAGCAAGAGAGCAAAAGTACATACTTGTACGGCATTGTATGGAGGCTTCCAAGTTTTGCGTAAGCATTTGTTTCGTTAAGTTTCTCAATTTTCATTTACTTTTGAAAACTTGAGAGAGAGCGCTCGATTTCGTAGTTTACTAAGAAGAATATGGTTGCAAACTGTAATATAAATATTTTTAATTTTGATTTGGCTATTCCTTACATGGATTTATAAATTTAAATTATTCTAATTTTTTACAAATTTTTAATTTAGGCAATTTTAGCCAAACTGCGTAAATTTATCAGTGGAATTCGGCGTTCTTATAACTTGGTAAAGTTATACACCGAGGCTGGTTTAGTTTGCATTGGGCAGCAGTAATGCGGCGGGACCCAAACCTTGCGCACATTCCATGTTTAAGGTCTATGGAGCGACCCACCGCTCAAATTAGCCGTCAAACTGACGGATGCCAGTTTGCCGTTGCCCAGGGAACACCACGTGGAGGTTTGAGTCGACTTGATACGACTTCGACATGGATAATGCTGTCCTCGCCCGGTTGAGGCGGTCAGACACGTTGCCATGTGAAGGTTCGCCCCCTGTTCCAGGACTCCTGAAACCCGGACACGGGTTGTTACGGCCACCTAAGTAAGTAAGTAAAGTTATATACACTTACAACGTAATTTTTATAAAAAGTGTTGGCAACCCTTTTTTTTTTTTTTTTTTTTTTTTTTCTAAGGATTTTAGTTATTATTATTATTATTATTATTTATTATTTGATATACCAGTGCTACAAGGTGAAAACCTTATGATTAATGCACTGGCATCATTGATTTGTTTTTTTTTTTTTTAATATGACAATAAATTTGATGTTTACAATAAAAATTTATTACTAAGAGTAATACAAATTTGAATGCAATTAAATATAAGTAATATTAAATAGTGAATATAATATAAAAAAAAGGAAAAATAAAATAAAAATAAAAAATAAAAATAATTCCTCTTCCAGCGAGGTAATGACAAAACAGGAAATTTAATTTAACTTTAATTTGTAACATTTTTAAAACTTTTATGTTTATTAATTTTTTAGAAGAAAGAGAAGATGAATTTAGCGAAAGAGAAAAAAAAAAAAAAAAAAAAATAAAAACTGATTAAAAAGATTATTGCAACGATGAAAGATGATTAAATAAAATTTTTTTGAATTGCACGGCGTTTTGTATTGGTCTAATAAAAGTAGGTAAGGAGTTCCAAAGACGAATTGCGTATATATAAAATTGCCTTTCAGATGTTAGATAGAAGTGACGCAATTGTATTAACGTATAGGACCGATTGGAACGTGAAGCAGTGATACGATTGTGCAAGTAAGCTGGTTCACCAGAGTATAGCACTTTATGCAGCAGGAGTAACGTTCGGAATTTAAGAATGTTCTCAAGGGTCATGTTGCAGATTTTTATTACGTAATGGGATACATGATCTGTACGTTTTAATCCAAAAACATATCTAGCTATGTTGTTAAATACAACATTTAGTTTTTGCTTACTAACTGAGTCACAATTGGCAAAAATTTCGCAAGCATAAAGAAGCGTAGGGAGGATGTATGCTTTAGCGATAAGAAGTCTTATTTTGGGTGGTGTAAAATGTTGTGAAACCCTCAGTACCCTTAGCATTCCGTAGACCTTGCCTATTGTAGTGCCAATGTGTGTATTCCAAGTCAATGTCCTATTAAAGATTACTCCAAGGTTTTTAGTTGACTCAACGAAGTTAATTGAGGCGTTGTCCAAAATGATTTTAGAAAATTCCGACACATCGACTGGTTTTCTAGAGATAACTATACATTTCGACTTTTTTGGGATAAGACACAAGCCATTTTGACCTGCCCAAGTTTTTATGCGTGCTAGATCGTTGTTGATGGTAGATATACAATCAGAAATACAGTCCGGCTTACAGCTTAAATACAATTGGACGTCGTCAGCGTACATATGGACTTTGCAATTTTTAAGAACCGTGGGTAAGTCGTTAGCATAGATGGAAAACAGGACAGGCCCAAGAACTGAGCCCTGAGGTACTCCCCTGTTGACCGTTAAGAATTCTGATGTTTTGTTCTTGACAGATACAGCTTGGGATCGATTAGAGAGATATGACCTGAACAGGTTTACTGCTGTATGAGAAAAGTTAAACATGTTACTTAATTTGGTACAAAGGATGCCATGATCGACTGTATCGAAGGCCTTAGAGTGATCAAGAAGAATTAAAAAGCTAATTTTTTTATCATCTAATCCTGCTCTAATCTCTTCAGATACATCTATTAGCGCTGTAACGCAACTCCTCTTTGCCCTAAATCCAGACTGCCTTTCGCTTAGTAACTTTTTATCGGAGATAAATTCGCTAACTTGCCGATTTAAAATCACTTCAATTGCCTTAGCCAAGAAAGGCAATATGGCAACGGGTCGATATTCATTGCATGTTTTAGGTATTGGAATGATTTTAGCTTGTTTCCAACATTTCGGAAAGATAGAAGTAGTGAGAATAGTATTAAAGGCGTAAGTTATGTATGGTAACAAGATTGGTAATAGAATTTTCAGAAAGAGTGGGTGAACTTCATCGAAACCAACGGCGTTTGATTTTATTGACAGAAGACTAGACAGTACTTCACTCTGGTCAACACAACGAAACGAAAAAGCAGTATCTGAACCTAAGACAACGGACGAATAATCATTTCTACTAGCGTAAGCATTCTCATCAACTGTAGGCATGGGCAAGTTTACAAAATTTTTATTTAGGTCATCCACATCGATATTCACATCGACAGCAGACTGATTTTTACCTACTCCAATGTCACGGATTTCTTTCCAAATTTTTTTTGATGCAACTGCATTTTTATATTTTTCACTATAAAATCTTCTCTTTGATGCTGCTATGTCATTATTTACCTTTTTCCTAATTTTTTTAAATTCAGTGTATAACTCAGGTATTTTGAATTGCTTCCAACGATTGTAAGCCGCGTTTCGTTTTGCTATTAGCTTTTTAATATCGCTATTAAACCACGGCTTTTGTTGAGTTTTAACGCTTTTAGTCTTAATTGGTACAAATTGATTAAATAGCTGAATAATGTTTCGCTGCAAATAGCTAATCTGATCTTCACTTGATGGCATGCAATAAATGACTTGCCAATTTGTCCTTCTGGCTTCTTGATCGAGCTGGTAATGATCAATATGCTTAAAATCGCGAAAACTGAAAGAACATGGCTTTTTTACCATTTGGAAGTCAAAAGCTAGGAAGATAAGGTCATGTTTCGAGAAATTTGGAACTGATAGCTGATCATAGAGAAGTATTTTTGATAGATCACTTACAAAGATTAGGTCCAGTAGAGTATTAATAGAATTTGAGAAATGAGTTGGGGTCGAAGTGTTCACTGAAAAGAGTCCTAAGTCACGCATATCATTAGTTAAATTATTTTCTATAATAATATTGCTGTTAAAGTCTCCTGCAATGAGAACGTGGGGAAATGATATAGAAAAATGTTCAATCATGCTTATGAGTGGTGAAGTATCCACCATACGATTTGAACGGTAGACAGTGCCAATAAGCATTTTGTTGGAACCATTCGATACCGATAAGAATACAGATTCAATTGCACTGTCAGGAGCAGATTTATGTATAAGCTTACAAGGGATGTTATTTCGCACATAGATCGCGGCGCCTCCAGCATGTCTCTCTCTGTCTGCTCGAAAAATTTTAAAACCTTTTAACATGAACAGCGCATTTGGCATTTCGGCATTGAACCATGTCTCAGAAACACAAATGAGATCCACATCTGAGCCCTCAAAAACATATCTCAACTCATCCATTTTGTTGACCAAGCTTTGTGCATTGATATGGCATACCTTGAGACCACTTCTTTGCTTGCATAATATACGTATCATATTAAATGTTTTGTCTTTGGAACTATTTTGATTATTTGTAAAAAATATTGTTTAAATTGTGTATGTAAACGCGTGCATTGTTTGTAAAAAATCGTTGCAAAAATCTCGATCCGCAGGTAAATATAAGCAGAAAATTAAATTTACGAAAGATAAAACAAGAATACAACTGAAAGTATGAATATGAACTTAAATAAATCATAAAAGGTAGCAGCATACAAAAAGTAAACAAAACAGTTTTAGTTTTAGATTTAGTTATGTTTCTCACGAAAAAGCTGATCATCGCCGGTGCAATTGCTGTTGTTATTGTTGTTGTTGTGATGTTTTGTGAAATCATATGGAGTAAAGGCTTCCAATTTCTCTATTTGAGAAATCTCTATTCTCTATTCTCTTTTTGATAAAAAAAAATAATTTGTACTTGTCTATTTATTTGAGTTGATGTTGAAATTTTTCTTAGTGTTTACTTTGTTATTGTTGAATATATGGCAGTGTTTGTTTTTAACTGCATCAAACTTATCGTTAACTTCTCTCTGATGCTTTTGTTTGCTTACGCGTAACTTGGTTGAGCCTTAAAGCTTGTAGGTTCAGTTTTCGATCATTTGTGTTCGAACATTTCACAACACGCACAACACAATTGGTGAAGCTCGGTCACAATCCTTTCAAGGACTGAAATTTCGTTCGTTATTATCTAGTGTTTCTTGCATTCAGCTCTGTAGTTAATTTGAAGCAGCGCTATTGGCAACATAGATTAGAAACCTTATTTTTCGTATGGACCGCTGATTACTGACAATCAAATAAATTCGTATACAAATATATTTTTCCCCTCAATACCTACTTTATTTTTCATAACTTAAAGCAGTCGAATGCAGCAGAAAATTATTTGTATTGATTTTCCAAGTAATTATGGACGTTGTAGCCCATAATCTGAAATTAACAAATTGACATGTAATTTTTTTTTTCATTATACTGTTTTCTTAAAACCATAAAAATGAAGAGTGAGTGACAAAAATTATTTATACTAACTTCCGATTAATACAGGTTATTTCAGCTAGTATATAATAATTAACCATTCATGAGATAGGTAACAACAAGAGCAAAAGTTATAAAACTTATTTAAAGCCTAGAGAAAAGTAGAGCATAAACATCAATAACAGCAAAACAAAACAACAACAACAACAACCACTCGCATAATAAATAAATAACAATTCAGAACTAGTTCGAAATTGACCGACTTTTGCAATCAATAACCAACAATTTGATTTATAGACATTCAATAAACCGCAAAGCGGGCTGAAATCGAAATAAAAATGATTCGCATGCGTTGAACTTATCATATGGTTGAATGATCATCAAACCAACAATCCGCTTCAAATTTACTCCCGGACATTGGCCATTTTAACGAAGGGTAGTTTTTCAATTTTTCTCTTTTTTTTTTCTTTCTGCTATACTGCTTGTTGTATTTTTTATATCATGCTACTTTATTTAACCATGTTTATCATTTTGCTCAATATTAGGTATGTATAAAATTTATTTTTTTTAAATATTTCATTGTTGTCGGGAGCATTTACATTTTTTTTTACGATTATTATTATTGTTATTTTTATAACTTTTTCTTTGTGTTCTCTACATCATGAGCTATTTTTCCTAACGTCGTGTTAGGTGCATCCTTCGTAATTGTGGCATATTGTGTATGATGCGTGCAGGCCTCGGGACTGTCATTGATCATGGGAGCGTGTGTACATGTCTTGTCCTTTCTTCCGCACGTTCTAATGATTCAATTTTTAAGCTGACATTGGTTGTTTTTTCATTTCAACTACAGCCAGCATATTATGGAATTTCTACCGTTTTGCCATCATCATGTTTTTGATGTCATGCCAGCATCTGCTGTAATACACGCATAATATTTTTTTTTTTATTAGGTTTTATGTTTGTTTTACACAACGGTTGTAATATTGGTAATGCTTACGATGATTTTGCAAAATCGTTATTAAATTTTACGAGTTCATCACGTTAAGGCTGTTGCCATTAGAATTGAAAGCTGATGTGAATGAGCGGAGTTTTGTTGTGCATATATTGAATGTTTTAAAATAAGAAATATCCTGTTGTTTGAGATGGGGTACAAATTAAAGACATTTCACACATTTTTTTTTTTTTTTGTTTTGATTCCTTTTTTTCCTCATTTCGGTGAAATCAATTTGTAGACTCAATTTAAGCTTTTCCACTTCATATATTTAAGCCTTGAATTTTCTGCACCAACTGAGTTCTTGTGACCCTATGATTTTTGAGTTGATGTATTGATGAATAAATAACTGACCTATGGTAGATAACGTTTGATTATCAATTTTGTCGTCTGGGGCGTTTTTTGTTGTGTGCTTGTGTATTTATAATACAGACATATTTAGCGAGTGACTAAAAAAAAAGAAATGGGCACTTCAGCCCTTGAAAGGACTTTACCAAGCTTCTTATGATCTATTGTGTTGTGAGTGTTGTGGAATGTTTGGACAGAAATGATCGAGAACTGGACCTTCAAGTTTTATGCCGACTTCGATCGGCTTATGTTCTCAAGAAGCTTTTCATGTCAGTTTTTACTCTCTGAGGTTTGCCATTGTCTGCATAGAGGTGACGGCCGAAGAGACAAATTAATTCAATTTGAAAAAACTGTGTCAGGTGGTATTTGAACCAGGGTTCTCTGATGTATGGGCCACACACTCTACCCACTCGCAGAAACTATATCAAGTTCTCATGCAAAAGGCAAGTATATATTTTATTGTTTAGTTGCAAAAAAAAAAAATTGCTATAAATTTACCAGTCTACCTCCCATACAAAGTGGCGTCATTTTTGTGGTAAAAGCTTCATAAATGCCATAGATTTTGAGATATTGCCTTGAAACTTGACACACACCCTTTCCTTTACAAAATCGGGAATATTTTTAAAAATGATTCAAATCGGATATGAACCACGCCTACAATACGTTGCACGGCATAACATATATAAACATTTTCAAAAAACCAACTTCCCACCCAAAAACAATTATAGCAAACGAAATTTCAGGAACTATTTTGATATCTCATATTAAAGGACTAAGTTTTTTCTTTCATATGCCAAGAACTACTTAAAAAAATGTTCAATCGCTTAGAAGTTATACATTTTTGACCACTAAATGCCAAAAAATTCACTTTTTGCACCTTTGTGCAACGTATGGCTTACTAATAGGATTTCAATTTTAATGGGAATGATCTTAGACGAGTATTAGAGAAATATAATATAATTTGTAAGAAATTGTTAAAATGTTCAAGTTAACCGTTTTCAAATCAACTTGTCTTTTCTGATATTTAGATGAGCTTAAATCTTAAAGCCATTAAGAGTCCATCCAGCAAAGCCTCAAATAGTTCTTTAAACTTTAAATCCCAACAACAAACCACAGCAACAACAAAACCAATTTGGGCTACAAAGTATCTTATCGAAAACTACCAATGGTTGGGGAGTGAAACTGCTTAATAACAAATGTTGCTACCTTTTTTAAACAAAGTAAAAAGTGTTGCACTAGAATTGCTACCGTGACAAATGTTCGCATAAAGACGTTATATCGTCTGTGGATATTGTGTGTATGTGTGTGTGTGTGTGTGCTTTACAGAGAACCCAGTAAAAAATGGCAGTTGTATGAAGCGCTACTAACAGCAGGCTTTCATATGAATTTCGGAATCCTTCTGCGATCATTTACTAGTATACATTCTTCTTTATATGAAACCTGTAAGCCGGTATGGCGTTAAAACTTCAAATTAAAAAAAAAAAAAAAAAAAAATAGTAAGGATGGAGCTTCGGCAGGGTACCTTAATCGATTGTTGATAACTTTTTAAAAGTTATAAGTTAAAAGTTGTAAGCACTGCGCTCACGGTTTTCCGAACAAACCCTTTTATCCTTTCAACTTCCATTCAGTTAAATTAACAATTGTGTGAACGGAGAAGTAAGTCATTTTAACCTACATTCGATTCTATGAATGGACCTGTTATCCGTTTTAACTCCCACTCGGTTGTATGAACCGACCTGTCAATTATTTTGACTAAAATTTGGTTATTTTGACTAACCCATTGATCGTTTCGACCTCCACACCAAGATTGCCAGTCAAAATTCGGAAAAATTCCCACGGAAATTACCTTTTTCCCACAGTACCATAAATTAACTACCACCAAAATTACCACGGTCAAAATAAACAAAAAAATTCCCACCGTAATTAAAAAATACCACGAAAAATTACACGATCATTAAAAATTACCACAAAAATACGGCGCTTTTAAAAATACCATCAAAAATCCCATATGCATAAAAACAATCCCAAAAAAAAAAATCCCATGCGCATTAAAAAATATCACAATAAATCAAAATTTTCGGAAAATCTGGAGATGTTCAGAAAGCATTTTGTAATAAGAAATAGAAAACGTACGAACAAGGTCGTAACACTTCGTTTACTCTAACCCTTTACAACTAAAAAACCACAGATAATGGTGGTATTCAATGAACTCCGTATTTATGATGTTCATAGCATAAAGGAAATATATTTACAGAAGCGTATTTTGCAACAACAAAAATTGAAGGAATTTTACAAAGGTAACTTACGACATAAGATCGTGGTGTAAACAGAGCGTTTAATGCGCATAATGGCAATGATTTCATATGAAGTGAAAAAAATCATTTGAATAAAAACATTCCCAAACTCCCACGGCAATTAAAAAATACCACACTGAATTCTCGCGCTAATTAAAAAATACCACGCTGAATTAAAAAAATACCAAGGGAATTCCCAAACAAAAAAAAAAAATTCCCAAGGGAAATAAAAATTACCACGAATGGGGTTTTTTCCCACATAACTGACAACCTTGCTCCACACGGTTATTGACTGTTAGTCATTTTGTAGGTTAAACAATCTACAATATGTTCACAAAAAATGTTTTTCTAAAAATAAAGATGCACAAGAAGAAGAACTGACATTTTTTTATTTTATAAAAAATAATATATAATCAAAAACATTACAGTACATGAATTGAACATTACAAATATAAAATAATATAAAAAAAATAGAACATTCCATTATATTGGCTGACTTCATAAACACATTTATCATTGCATCAGTGTTTTTTTTTTTTAAATTGGTCCGAACGTTATAAATAAACTAAGACTGCACAACTTTGGTGATATTTTTTCCATCCATCTCCGCCATCTCAAGTAGTTTAAAAGTTATAGACGTCAAAAGTTAGGAAAATGGGCCTAAAAACTTGTGATTTTTTTTTTGTAAGTTTCACTACAAAAATAAGCATTTTGATACCCAAAATAAATATAACCTATTCAACGAGGTATTAACCATAAAATCCCTGCATTACTTTTGAAGATATAACTGCTTTTTCACTCACAACGCGCAATTTTTTATTAAAATTTTTCATGTTTCAGTTATTTCGTAAAAGGGTGAACCATCAAGTATACATTATACGTAAAAAGCATAATGTGCAAAATAATAAAAACTTTAAAAAAAAAATCCGACTACAAAATCACTACAAAGTAATAAATAATACTAAAATTTTCCTTTTAATTTCTTGGTCATATTTGACAATTTATTTAAGCATATTATTACATTGGAATACTTATTTGGATTTTTTCTAATTTGTTTTACTATCATAAAATATTCATTTCTTTATTGCTAGCTTCAGTTAGTTATTTCAGACACATAACGTTCCTTGTAATGGCAAGGAGAGTTGAAATAAATACAATTACGCGGTTGAAGCAACTAACATGTCATATTTTCATTGCAACTGAACAAATATTTGGAAATGAGCGGGCTGCGAAGGAACGATCATTCGCGCCAACTAGCAATCAGTTGTGCTTATTTCATTCCAGTTACATTAACCAAATCTCAGTTGTAGCAATTTTCTTCCGATTACCGCAAATAATATTCATTTGCCGCAATCTTATGCCTATAAATGCATTTTTTGAGTGTAAGTAGCCCCCGAGGCCATATTGAAGTATATTCTAGTCTTTAGACATGACATTTAGTTTTATATATTAACGAAAGTTTTCCTATTTCGGTGGTTTTGATCCGAATTTGCCAAATATCATAGAGATGGTTCATATTATATATCAAATTAATGTGCAGAATTTCAAGACATTTCTTTATTTTTTGTGGATTTTTGAGAGATTTTACGTTTAAAATAAAGCCAATTTGTATGGGAGGTAGGTGTGGTTTTCATCCAATTTTTCCGTATATCATAGAGATGGTTTATATTAAATATCAGAGCCTATGTGCAAAATTTCAAGTCATTTCCTTAATTTGAGCAGATTTTTAAGAAATTTTACTTTGTATGGGATGGTATGTATGGCGTGGTCTTCATCCGATTTGTCCCATTTTCGAACTTGATCTTCCTTTCCATGCGATATCTTTAAAATTACCGCTGTAATCGTGTCCACAGACGGACAGACAGACGGACACACGGATATCGACTCAGGAGGGATGCTGATCAAAAAAATATGTATTTTCTATACCTGCCACGCCTTCTTCTTGGCATTACAAACCGAACGACAAAGATAATATACCCCTTACGCAGTACGCGTTGGGGTATAAAAAAAAAAGAAAATATGTTATGTAAGATTATTTATTTTTTTATTATAAAAAGTGTTATTACTTTTATGTGAACATATTTTTGTACAAACTTTATTGGAAGTAGTGAAACCTTAGTTGCTTGATGGGTAGCACTGCATAAAATAGTGTTTGATGTTTGAAATTAGCTTAGCCACATACGATTTCCACAAATATTAAAATTTGTTTCAGCTTTTTTACAAAAAACACATTGTTAAAAAAATCAGACGTTATTTCACATCGTTTTATCAGGTGTAAGGCAAAGTATTTTTATAGTTAGATCATTTATGAAAATCGAATCCACCGTATAGATTTGATGGTCATCACAAAAAATGTGCTAGCTCTATGATATTGAGGTATGTTTCATAAATATAACGCCACTGCGAAATTAGAAATATTTTTGTAACGGCCAGTTTAAACAATAGATAATTTTTTGCGAATTTGGTCATCTATGCAGAACAACAATAGTGAGCAAAAGTGAACACTTTTCTAATAACGGTACATTGTTTTTTGCTTAATATCACTTTTGGTGCTGTCTCATATTTATAACGCCCCATTTCAAAATTTTTAACAAAAACGATTTTTATGAGATATAATAATAATCTGATTATTATTATTATTATTAATTAATTTAATTCGTACAATAAGACTTAGTCTTTTATAGTACATCAGTAGATATATGATTTCAAAATAAAAACAAAATTAGATAACTTAAATTAACAGTTAATCCTATACAGATTACAATTATAAAAAAATTATTAAAAATTATCTTATACAGATTACAATTATAAAAAATTATAAAAAATAAACATGAAAGCTGCATTGAAGTAAAAGTAAGTAACATATAAAAAATTAAATTAAAAATAAATTAAAATAATTGAATTTATTTAAGATGTAGGAAAAGAGGTGCAAGTAACAAATATAGAGGGCAGAAAGTAGTAAGAAAAAGATAGCTAAGAGACATTAGTTCGAATGTTCAAAATATTTAAAGATTTCGTTTTTAAAATTGTTTTTCCTAGTTATTTGTTTGATATTATTTGGTAAGGAGTTCCAAATTCTAATGGTGCTAGTAAAAAAGTACCTGCTAGTGTTCAGATAGTTACACCTAGGGACAATAAAGTTCATACATCTCGTGGACTGAAAAAAATCAAGTTTATTATAAAGATATTCTGGACATTTACTGTATATAAGCCCATGCAAGAAAATTATGTTACGAATTTTAAGATAGTCTACTAAGTCACATCCTAAGATATCTATACTCTTGGCAGAAATGTGGTCATATTGATGAACACCATAAACATATCTAGCTGCACTGTTAAACGCTACTATAAGTTTATGTAATGACTGTGAATCAAGTTGACAATAAACAGTTTCAGCGTAAGATATAAGTGGCATTATAAGTTGCAAAACAAGCCTACGACGAGTTTCAACTGGGGTATAAGCAAAGGAGAGTCGCAAGGTTCTTAGGGTTCCATATATTTTCCCGATGGTATTGTTTATATGATCGGTACAAGTTAGTTTCGAGTTCATTACAAAGCCCAGATTTTTAATCTTTTCAACGATTTCTAATCTTTCGCATCCAATAAATAATGGCGGAATGTCTACAAATCTAGTGGAATTCCTAGCAATTGCCATAACTTTAGATTTTAGAGGGTTTATAACTAGTGAGTTTGCAACAGCCCAATTATTAATAGACAATAAGTCAGAGTTAAGTCTAAAGCTTAAGTCTTCAAGCAGCCCAACGGATCGAGACAGGTAGAGCTGAATGTCATCAGCATATGCATGAATAGAAGCATTTCTACACACTTTAAAAATATCATTTAAAAAAATTACAAACAAAAGGGGACCTAATATAGATCCTTGTGGAACACCACTTTTTATGGTTTTAAAAGATGAAAAATTATTATTGCCTATCTTAACTCTCTGCATTCTTTCCTGTAAATAATGTCTTATTAAACATATTGCATTTTGACTAAAATTAAAATATTTTTCAAGTTTATCGCAGAGCAAATTATGATTTATAGTATCGAATGCTTTCGAGAAATCAATGAGACACAGCAATGTTACAAAGTTTTGGTCATACATTAATCTAATTGAATTTATTGAATTTATAAAAAAAAAATATATTAAATTACTGTTCCATTGGCTTCAATAATATTGTAAATGCGATTTGGCATACTTGTTATTCATTTTTTTAATTTGTTTGAATCAATTTTACTCCATTCTTCGAAAATAACTGATTTCCGTTCTTTCACGTTGCCAAATTGTCTGTTATTTTTATACACCTGGCGTACAGGAACTCCCCATAAATTCTCGATGGGATTACAATCTGAAGAGTACGCCGGCTACTCCAATAAATCAATGTTATTGGCCTGAAACCATCTCGATTTATGTAGATTGCCGCATTATCTTGCTGGAAAACTAGTTGTGTGTGTCCGTTTTTTTCCAAAAGTGGACTCAAACTGCTCTCCAGCACACGAGTGTAGTCAGCGCTCTTCATGCTTGAACTTTCAATTTCAGAAAAACCACCCCACTCCATCACTTTCTCTCCACCAAAACTGCTTTTAAAAAACGGAAGTGGGTCGCGGCGTATGTCGTATTAATAATGTCAAAATCCATCCTGGCCATTAAGATTCCATTTTTTCTCATCGAAAAAAATGACATGTCAAAATTAAACTTCAACGTGGTTTACCCTTTTTTAAAACATTATTGAAAGCTGACTGGTAGTCAATTTGTTCCTATGTTCCTTCTTGCAAATTCCAAGCTCGTTCTCTTATGCTTTTACCCTAGTACAAGTACCCTACGGATATGCTTACACTGATGTAGCACTCTCCATGCCGGTGTTCGGCAAACTTTTTCAGCGACAAAAGACCGCAACTCTTTTAAACTGTGTGTATTGTTGCTCGCAGCTCGGATTATTTTCCGTTGATCGCGGTAAGAGGATTTTTTTTTGCCCGACCATTTTGATTTGCCGTAATTTTGAGGTTTGTTAAAAAAATGTTGAATCACTCTATGGCTGCGATTAATTCTATGCCCGATTTCCTGAATTCCATAGCCTTCTTCTTTAAGAATTTTTATTTTTTCCATTTTTTCGCAATTATTTTGGGTTGCACGAGGTATTCCGGTCAAAATTTTTTTCTATTGGTAAGGTCTCGAAAACTAACTACACAATTTTATTTATCTCTACGCTTCAAACGCAGCTGAAGGAATAATTGCAAGTGGCGTTATAAATATGAAACGGCATTAAAAGTAATATTTAGCAATAAACAATGTACCGTTATTAGAATAGACTTTGGTCTTGCTCACTATGGTTGTTGTGCATAGATGACCAAATTCGCAAAACACTCTCTTTTGTTTAAGCTGGCCGTTACAAAAATATTTAAAATTTCGAAGTGGCGTTATATATATGAAACTATAGTTTATAGTACTATACATATGAATATTTTTACAGGCTTTCCTCTCTAGCTTCTCTAAAGCGGCCTGTTGGATCATTTTTTTGTTTATTTTATTTAACGTGTTCTTGTTATATGCATTCTTTTAATTATTAAATCTTTGATAAAGCAGTCACGAAGGCCATTATTATACCACCTTTTTAAATGCTATACATTTTAACTTCCATAGATGAAAAATACCCCCAAATACAAATAAAACCACTCTTTACAGAGGAAACATTTATGTTGTATTGCTATGGATGGCAAAAAACAAAAGCGTAAGTCATAGGTCTTGCCCTTAAAAGTAGCATTGAATACATGCCTTCCTTCGAAGAGGCCTAACCTAATTTCCTATTGGGATCTATGCATTTGATTGAGTATTTGTGAGTTTGTGCAAGTGTGTGTTTTGTAAACTTCTTGTGTTTTTTAACTTTTAAATTCTATAAATGTGCAAGAATTCTTTCGATGAAGTTTTTGCTGACTGCTAGTTATAAAAGTGAAAGAACGAAGGAGTGGAACGAATGCACGCAGGAGTCAGGAAATGACTTGCTGGTTGGTTTCTTTGCTTCGACAACTATTTCCGCTGCTCTTTGTTCGGAATCATTAAGCTGGATTTTTATTTATTTCTCTGTTTGTCATCAATTTCGTTGTTTTTTTGTTAAAAGTCTTTTATTTTTATGGGTTTTTTTGCTTCTGTCTAGCTATAATTTAAGCTAACGTTGTGACCGGCCGGTACCTAGTAGTGTAAAGAATGTAGCAAAGTAGTTGATTGCATGTGGCAAATAAGCAGGTTTATGTTGTTGAACACGTGTATGTGCGGATATTTTGTGCTTAACTTTTGATGTTTCGGTGGAGGGGAAATCCTTTAAATTTGTCGCAATAAAAACGTAAAATTTGTTTGATTCACTTTTTGTGTCATACCTTAAGTGAGCGCATGTGTGCTTGATCATGTGCGCTTACTTATTTAAAAACAGTTTGTTGTCCATTCTTGCCGATTAGCTTGACATCGTATTGACAAAAATAATTGAAGTTTAAAGTAGTAATGAGGAACTTCTGAGCAGATTTTATAGAAGTTTCACTTCAAGTATTCTTAAAGTCAGACTTTCTTTCAGAGTTTGATAAAGCCTTCACATGTCGTGACTTGTACTATATTAAAAATGTGTTGTTCAAAGTATTAATCAAAAGAAATGTATTTCACTTTATGCTATTGAAGATATTCTACACTTATTTCATGACAAGGGAAGTAAAATATTTTGAATGCATTTTATTGCAAGTTATGAATTATCTAAATTACCTTATCGTTTGAAAGACTTTTTTGGAAATTTTGCCAAAAAAGCAATTTTGGAATAGAGTTCTTTTGAATGTAAGCACCTGGAATACACTAGTTATATTTTTTGCGAATTTTTTCGGGTTTTTTTAACCTAATATTATTTTTTTAGATAAAGTGAGTGATTAGTCGAGAAAAAAAAAATAATATTGGGACCAAAAAATTAGGAAAATTTTTCCAAAAAATAAAAATCGAGCTCATACATACAACTACAGGACTGGATAAGAAACACCAAAGATATAAGAAGAACAAAAAAGTAGCACCATAGAGATCCTTTAAAAAAAAAAAATTTTTTTTTGAAAATATCTTTCAAATGTGAAACGATTGAGGTGGTCCTTTACTTTTCCTATTACAAAAAAAAATTGATTTACTTTCTTTCATACAAGATGATACAATCTAGTGAACACAGCAAATCGCCTTTTTTAACATCGTAAAAAGTGTTTTTTTTTTCACTGAAACTCTTCCTCCTCTTAAATAGGTAGATTTATTTTTAAATTAAATTTCCGATCTCAAATTCCTGAAGTCTAAAAGATGACAAAATCAAAGTATTATCATATTGAAGAAATTGTTTAAGGATTAGAGAGTACTGTTCAACATCCGAGTGTTTTCACTTACGAGAGTGCTCTCTCCAGCAGTGCAGAGAAAAACATTTATTTATTGAAATTTTACTGAAAGCAAATAAATGTGAACTGAAAAATGAAATAAAATTGTTAATAAATTTCAGCAGTTTAGGATTAAATTTATTTTTATTTATTTAACCATTCTTTCCCATCGAAAAATAAAATTCTTAACGAGAGCTGAAATACTTCACGAAACATAAGAAAATTAATTTTCAAGAAATGTCATTTCAGCATGTTCTATGTTTCTCAAAACAGGGACTCGTCAGAACATTGATTATTCAGAGAGTTATTTAAAAATATGAAAAAATAACCAACAAAAAATAAAATATATATGTATTTGTCTTTAATACAGTGACGGACTGAGACCTAAAAATTGATCTGGAAAATAATGACTTGACCGGCCCTCTCATCTTCAAGGAAATGTTCTGAATTTTATAGGCAAAAATTAATGATTTTTGGAATATTATTTACAGGATTTATTATGTTTACATTAAAAACGTTTTGCATTGTTTAAGGATACTTTTAAAGTTTAGAAAAATATAAAAATCCCATCATAACTAAAAGTACATGTTCTGAAGGAGGCACCTCTAAAATAAAAAAAAAAATGGTTTCTACTGCGATAGCTCCGGCACATTCTATTAAAACACAAAAATGGCCTGTGTCAATAATAGTCAAAATTTCATAACTTAAAATTTTACGCGTTTTTTAGTAAAAGAACACGATAGATGCTATTTTTCCGGCCAAAATCGGGTATTAAAGTAGAGATAATATATAAAAACATGCTTTTATAAAAAAAATTACTTAGGCCATTATCAATCAACTCATCTTGTAATGTATAAGCTGTCCCATGCTCGTTTCGCCGTCTGAAGCTAAGTCCTCTTTTGCCTATTATTTATATGATGTGAATAGTTCTTTTAAGAATATCACACCTATTTCTTGATGTCTCTTAAATAATAGAAATAACCCAGCAGAGAATGTCATGCCTGATCAGGCAAGAGTTCCGGCCTCACAGGTATGACCGAGGCCTGAGCTTTGCTTGAAAACAGCCCTGATTTTTTCATACAAGTGCCCGTCTATTCAGACCTGAAATTTGGCAGTAATTTTTTTCTGGTCTGAATATAATTTTTTACTTCAAGTTAAGATATTAAATCTGGCCTAAGTTTAAAAAAGAGTGATTTAATGTTTAATTTCAAGTTACAATACAGGTCTGTAGAAAGGAATTCTGAATTATATTTTTATTTCAGCCTTGAAACCGGAACTGAATATGCAGGCATGATTATATTTTAATGCCAAGAAATTTTTCATCTCTTACATAGATTTTTGCATATAGCTTCTACTATTTTAACTTTAGAATATAAATTAAGATTTTTAGCCATTTTATCAATTTGAACTTCTTAGGGCCACTTTCTCAATGTCTGGTTAGTGTAGCTCTTAAGGGAGTATTCCTGAGTGGCAAACATTTTTTTTCGATTTTTTTTTTTGCATATTTTTATAGCTTTGATATTTGAGAATATCGTTCTAAATGGGCTTTTTGAAATTAGAAATACTTTAAAAGATATGGCCTTTTTTGTACAGCAATGTTTTCGCCTAAATACGATTTGCTTAATTTGGCTACTTTTGGAATGCAATGGTTTGAAGCAACCACCGAATTTCGTTCAACGCATTCTTTAGTAGGTAATAACTTGTTTGTATACGCATTTTAAAAATAAATTAATACTCATTTTAGAGTTTAGGTATTCAAATGTTGGCAGCGTTTAGTTCACTTTGAATTGAGTTATAAACCGGACGCGCGCGCGCATACAGTTTTGAAAAGTGCAGTTTTGATAAAAATGTTTGCTTGTGCTAAAGGCACTGGATAGAAAAAGTAATAGAAATAAAAATAAAAGAAACACTGGTAGCAATTGAAAAACTCGTCCCTTCAAACGCCAGTTTCGTGGTAACTAACACGAAAGAGATGAGGACACGCACTATTGAGATTGCCAATTATATTGCAACTGTCATATGAAGGTTTTTTGCCAATACTTCAAATAATGAACCTAATGGGCATCCCGATTGGCAACGTCACATATGATTTCGACATGTCTCGGAACGAAGAACGTTTGAAAAGGTCCGAGGGCAGAGCTCTGGCCGCATCAAAAGAAGTTAGAACTGCCCAAAGAGCACAAAGAGCCGCTTGAGTCCTCATTTTTTGAAGAAAAGGAAGGAGTTCTTTATCGGGCTGGCATTGCAGATTGATATATGTAAGTGTTTCACAAAAAAAAAAAAAAAAATGTTTTAATGCCTAAAATTTCCTTTGAGTTTTTTCAAAATCACGTTTTTGAACTTCGAAGTCACTTTTCTCCAGTTCTACTTAACCGATTTTGAATAAACCAAGTGCATGCTTAAATTTTTCATTTTAATTTTTTTTTCATGCAAATAAATAACTTCAAACTTAAACGCGTTTATCTCGAAATCACGTTTTTCGAGCTTGCGGCCCAGATTGCGCCCGTAGTTCTGAACCGATTTTTCTGAAACAACCAATTTTGATGAAACAAAGTGCAATCGACGCTGAATTGTCACCATTCTGGTCTCTACTTCAATCACAATTTAACAATTTTTTACAATTTTTTTTACACTAAACTACAAAAAAAAGACCCAAAATCGGTTTTTCAATTTTCAATGACCGCCATTTTGTAAAATATAATCGCAAACTTATGATTGAGATAGGGACCATAACTACATCTGTACTGAATCTAAAGCCGATTACTTTTTATAAGCTTTTATTTAACTTGCTTCGTTCGTATGTATGTAAGTATGTCCGCAAATCTTGCAAACAATTTCTCGACAGCTTGTGGGTCTCCGATTATGCTGAAATTTAGCATACATTTGTAAGCCCGGTGACAATGCAATATTCCACACCCCTTTTACCGCCCACAAATCAATAAGAATGCTATATCATAATAAAGTATATAATGCAATAAATAATGTAAATGGTATAAATAATGTTAATATGTACTTAACGTTAATGGTCTAAAGAATTAAAATGCTATATGTAAGGCTTTCAAAATAAAAGATGTTCATAATAAACCTTTAAGACTAAAAAGTAAAAAATAAAAAATATTTAAAAAAAAATTTATAAAAAATAAGCTTTTATTTTAAGCCAAAACGTGAACTAAAAAGAAAAAATAAATTTTAGTGACATTTGTCATATATGTATTGTATATAGTAGGTCCTCTCTCTTGGTTACCCATCATCATAATAAAAGCGTACGTAAATAGGTAAGTTCTAGGGACGTATATTAATTTAGAAATTTTCAAAATGTAAAATACATTTAAATTTTAAAAGCTTAAGGCACTGATATTGTGAAGTAAGAATGATGATGGGTAAGCAAGGGAGAGTATCTTCTGAATCTAGAATATGCCTACTATATACATATATGACAAATGTCAATGAAATTTTTTTTCTTTTTAGTTCACTTTTTGGTTTTTAATAAAAGCTTATTTTTAAAAAATTTTTTTTTTATATATTTTTTTTTTTCATTTCAGATGATCCCAAGTCGAGTTATCCGGTCCGCAAGCGGCATACCTTTTTTTTCGACGCCCAACTTTGAAGGCCGACAACTTTTTGATCAGCCCTCGTACAAAGGAAAAGAAATTTTTATTTAACTAATCTTATTAATTTAATTTTTTTATTTAATCTTAATACAACAAAAAAAAAAAAACAGAATTTAAATAACTCTTTGCGTTTTAAAATGAGAAGTTTTTCAAAAAGGGTCCCAAAACAGCCTTCCAACCAGGAATACTCCCTTAACCAGGAGATAGTTAACCATACGATAGCTAACAAAACAATTTTGCTTTCGCCAAGTGCTGGTTAAGCAACCGTCGGTTACATATACTATTTGTGAATTTTTCAATTGTGAATACGCAAAAACTGCGTATGAGCTGTCATTTGGTAACTTTTTTTTTGTGAAATTTTTTGTTGATTTGATTGTTAGTTATTAGTTAAAAAAAAAAACGCATCAGACTACCTAATTTGTGTTGAAATGAAGAAAGTATTTGTCTTTCTTTGACATAAGAGCACACAGAGGAGTTTTTCTGATAAGCAGGTAACAGAAACCACAACTTGCCGTTAACTTAATTAGAACTTAACCGCTGGTTAAAGTTCTGATTAGTGCCTAGCCGGACATTGAGAAAGTGGCCCTTAAATTGCTGTTTGGCTGTTTCTTTTGCATTTCTAAGCCGTATTTTCTCGGAACTTCCATAAATTTTCTTTGCGAAGACATTTCTTTAAAATCTTTTTTAAGAGCTCTATGGCCCACCCATCCACAAAGTAGTATCAATAATACTTACTAACAAATTCTATATAATTGCGTTTTTATAAAAGTACATACTTATATTATAAGTTTGTTTAAAAAATTATTGTAAAATTAAATTATATAAAATATCAAATCATATTAATAAATGTGCTTTAAGATATTATTATCTATTTGAATGCTATGTAGCAAAGGCAAATGTGGAACAAGAGTCTATTTTGATAACTTATACAGTTAAGAGTTAATTTGTTTAATGTTTGTTTATAAGGCCATCAGTCAAATTGCACCGGCCCTTCTGAAATTCTCCAGATCCTCCAGTATGGCCAGTCCACCAGTGCTCCAATATAAGAACTAAAGCATAAGCTAAGTTATTAACATATCAAATCGCAAAAACTGAATACAAATAATATAAAATCCAGGGTAACCGTTCACCTGGTTGCTAACACTCAAAAATCAATATGAAGTAAATAACTTCAGTTTAACTGTCATTTGGAAAATATATAGTGAAGGAATTTTTTTTTCTATTAAAAACGTTAAAAATAGCTACAAAACCTTAATATTGAAAATAAAACAAAGCATGGACAACAAAGAGAACAAAGAGAACAAAGAAAACAAAGAGAATAAAGAAGTAGCGGAGAACAAGGAAAAACGTGCACCTAAACAGCGCGTGTCACGTCATGCAGCCGAACAATCTTGTGGCAGCTGTCCGGAGCATTTTTTGAGTCGAAAAAAATCCATAATCACGCAGGACTCCGACTCCACTGAGGTGGAATCTTCAACAGATGAGGAAGATCGTTGGAAGGATGTTGCAAGAGGTGCAGAAATACCAGCGGACTACTATAATATACAGAAACTCGTTAAGTTTATCAAGGCGGGCAATCAAACTGCAACCATCGTTTCACTGTGTTGCCTCAAGGATTACGATCTGACGACTCAGATCAATCAGTTTGCTATTCAGGATATCGGTGGCTTAGAGGTGCTCGTAAACATACTCGAGTGCAATGATTCAAAGTGTCGTCTGGGCGCCTTGTCAGTGTTGTCGCAGATAACGCTAAACATTGATATACGCAAGACCATCGTGGATCTGGGTGGTATACCGCTGATTATTGACATTTTGAATTCTTCACAAAAAGATTTGAAAACAATGGCCGGTGAGACGTTGGCCAATGTGGCGAAGGTACGTTTGGCTAGAAAATTTGTACGCAGCTGTGGTGGAATACCTAAGTTGGTGGATTTGCTAGACATTAAGTTGCAGTAAGTACAGATAATGACGTGGCTGGGCGATGCGCGTGGTTTAATATGGAACATTTTTTTAGAATTCTTCAGACTCCTCGTGAGGACTTGAATGTCGACGACTTGGAGTCGCTAAATATGGCAAGGGCTGGAGCACGCGCCCTCTGGTCTCTGTCAGACTCACGTCACAACAAGGAGTTGATGCGCAAGAGCGGCATCGTACCGCTGATGGCACGCTTGCTGAAGTCCTGCCACATTGATGTTGTTATTCCTATTATGGGCACCATTCAGAAGTGCGCCTCCGAGGTGAGTGTAGTTTTCGTACTTGAATTTGTGCTTATCTCTTCACATTTCTCTCCAGCCCAAATTCCAACTGGCCATCACCACCGAAGGCATGATTGCTGATATAGTGACTCATCTCAATTCAACGAATCTTAATCTGAAGACGGAGGGTAGTCATGCGATCTTCAAGTGTGCCTTCGATCAGACCACACGCGATTTGGTGCGTCAGGCCGGCGGCCTTGAGCCTTTGGTATCCATCATCAAAGATAAGAGTGTGCGTGACGACAAGACGCTATTGGCTGGTGCAAGTGGCGCCATTTGGATGTGCGCAGCTTCTGAGGCAAATGTGCGCAAGTTAGACACTATGCGTACTGTGAGTCATCTAGTGCTGCTTCTGAATGATGAATCCGATGATGTGTTGACAAACGTGGTGGGCGCCATTTCGGAATGTGTACGTTTTCAGAATAACCGCGAAGCTCTGCGTATGGCCAACGGGCTTCCGGCACTTGTTTGCCTACTTAATTCTTCTCATGCACCGTTGCTTGAAAATCTGTCCAAGGCATTCAAGGAGTGTGCTGAAGACATTGAAAGCATGCGTATACTGGAAGATTTGGATGCTGTGCGTCTTATTTGGTCTCTGCTTAAGAATACCAATACTCGAGTTCAGGCGCATGCTGCTTACGCCATCTGTCCCTGTGTTAGGAATGCACGTGACTCTGGCGAATTGGTACGCAGCCTAGTGGGTGCCATGGAGCTTGTTGTCGGTCTGCTCAAGTCATCTGAAGTTCTTGTTCTATCCGCTGTTTGTGCTGCAATTGCAACGATTGCTTTGGACGAGACGAACCTGGCCATTCTCACCGACTTGAAGGTGATCTATAAGCTCGCTGGTCTGGGTATGTTTTCGATGCTTTGTCGCAGCATGGCAACACAATCTAAATTATCATTCCAACAGTGCATACAGAAAATGACATGTTGCGCAGAAGTTTGGCTGCCGCCATTGCAAGTTGTGCCTCTTACGGCCAGAATACTCAGGAATTGGGCCGACTGCGTACTGTCACGCCTATTGTCAGCTATATGGCTAGCGATGATCCGCTTGTGCATCAAACCACAGCTATGGCGCTAGAGAAATTGTCAATGGATCCTCAAAACTGCATTACTATGCATCAGGTTCTGAAATTTGCCTTACCTACCGAATTTTTTTCTCATTATCCCCCACTTCTTTTTAGAGCGGTGTTGTTCCCTTTCTGCTGGAGTGCGTTGGCTCCACTGACAAGAAATTACAGTTGGCTGCCGCCGGCTGTCTTCGTAACATCCGTGAACTGGCTCTGCGCGCTGAAGAGTATTTGTTGAAAATCGACGAAGATTAATGAAATCCTGCTTGTGTAGTTTTTAACCCCTTATATATTTTTGAATGATTGTTTTATTCCTTTCACTACGATCACATATTTTTGCTGTCCACTTTGAAGCTTTTTTCAATCTTATATTTCTTATCTCTATGTTTATATATTTTTTTATTCAATTGGTTTTTATTTTAATGTAATCAGGTGATGAGCTGCATTATTGTTTAAGGTTTTTTTTTTACAAAAAAAACTAGGAGAATCCAAATAAATCTTTTATAAGAACTAGGTACCTTTAACGGAATTTTTGTTTGAATTATTCGTGTTCTTTTCTTATTGTATATATAAATTTAATCGAAAAACTGAGTTAGTTTTTGATGATTAAATATTAAATAAAATTTTTGAAATATTAAATAAAATTTCAAAGAGATTAAATGAAATTCCGAACCTATTAATTCAAATTCATAAATTCCATATGAAATTTTCTAAATTCAGAAAATTCCGAAAATATCAATTGAAATTCAGAAATATCAATTAAAATTAAAAAATATCAAACATTCAAAAAAAAAAAGCATCAGCAAAATTCATAACATATAAATTTATATTCAAAAGTTCAAATTGGTCTTATGAATTATTGCGTTCTTATAACCTGCATTCTGATTGTTTAACATTTTTATCATAGGCCGATTAGATCAGTGCCGTAGATATGGGGATCCGAGGGTCCAGGAGAGATGTAAACATTACCAAATATTTCAAACTGTTTCAAACCAATTGATATCATTATTGGGTTGGCAACTAAGTAATTGCGGATTTCACTCATAGATGGCTTTAGTTGAGTTTTTAGGTTTGGTGACGTAAGCGAAATGTCAAACACATTTTGTTATTTGATAGTTGGTACTTCAACTGTCAATCAGTTAAACAATTTTTTTGATCGGTTGTGTAGTTTTTGTTTGGCGTCTGTTGGAAATGGAAAATCAAAACGAACATTTTCGTCATATTTTGCCTTTTTATTTTCGGAAAGCAAAAAACGCATCGCACGCTCACAAAAAGTTATGTGCTGTTTATGGTGACGAAGCTTTAAAAGAACGGCAGTGTCAAAATTGGTTTGCCAAATTTCGTTCAGGTGATTTTTCACTCAAAGATGAAAAACGCTCTGGTCGTCCAGTTGAAGTTGATGACGACCAAATCAAAGCAATAATCGATACGGATCGTCGCAGTACAACATGTGAGATTGCAGAGAAGCTTCATGTATCACATACATGCATTGAAAATCGCTTAAAACAACTTTGCTATGTACGAAAACTCGATATATGGGTTCCTCATGAACAGAAAGAAAATCATTTAACACAACGCATTAACATCTGAGATTTTTTAAAGAAACGTAATGAAAATGATCCATTTTTAAAACGATTGATAACTGGTGATGAAAAATGGGTCGTTTACAACAATGTCAATTGGAAAAGATCGTGGAGCAAGCCAGGTGAACCAGCTCAAACAACATCAAAAGCTGATATTTATCAAAAGAAAGTTATGTAATCAGTTTGTTGGGATTACAAAGGAATTGTCTACTTTGAACTTTTACCACCCAACCGAACGATCGATTCAGATGTCTACATTGATCAACTAACACAATTGAACAATGCAGTTGAAGAAAAGCGGCCCGAATTGACGAATCGAAAAGGTGTTGTATTCCACCATGACAATGCAAGGCCACACACATCTTTGGTCACTCGGCAAAAATTATTGGAGCATGGTTGGGATGTTTTGCCACATCGACCATATAGTCCTGACCTTGTACCATCTGATTACTTTTTATTTCGATCTTTGCAAAACTCCTTGAATGGTAAAAATTTCAACAATAATGATGATGTCAAATCGTACCTGGTTCAGTTTTTGGCTGATAAAATCGAGAAGTTTTATGAATGTGGAATTATGATGCTGCCTGAAAGATGGCAAAAAGTCATTGCTCAAAATGGGGAATACATTACAGAATAAAGTTGTTTCGTGCCATGAAAAAATTATCTTTTTTTTTTCTGAAAAAAATCCGCAATTACTTAGTTGCTAACCTGATAAGTTAAGCACGAATCTAAATGTGTTTGTTTTACAAAAACTACTTTTTTTCTCAAGAAAATTCTCAAAATTTCATTAAGTTTAGTGTTTATTTTTTTTTTTTAAATTCGTCAAAATTACTAGAGTATTTTTGATCCATGCAAGCTGTAGAAATTATGAAAGGTGGTGGTAAGAGAATGAAGAATCACAAAATCACAAATTTCAGTTTAATATCTCAAAAACTTAGACAGCTGAAACATATCAGTTAGTTCTTGATAAAAACTTTTATATAGTCGAAAAATTAATTTATCAAATAAACAAAATAAAATTTTGTCAATATGATTGCAATTTTTCCCCTTATTTCAAATTGACAAAAGCTTTTGTTGACACTATACTGACAAAACCTTTATCAACTCAACCTAAGAATTTTACGATATGAACAAATATTTTTTTCAGCATAACGTACCTCATTGAGGTGTTTTATGTTCTTGTGTTTTTATTTTGAAAGTTTAGATATTTTTCCGGCATACTGTGTTAAAAGTCAATTCCTACTTATCTGAAAACATTAACCAAGCTCAGGATAAAATACACCACTCATCTGCTTAAGACTAGATAAATTTTCTTAACAAGAGGTCAGAAGTACTTAAAAAGGCATTTATTGGAAACATTTTTCCTACCCAGAATTTTTTATTAAAGAAACTTTTCTACTTCTTACACTTAAGTAGGCTACCTTGAAAGTTAAAATTGCCTTACACATGCTTTATTGTTGTGGCTAACAAGCAAAATTCTTGGCAAAGCTTTCAATTGATAAAATTTTAGGTATTTTTAAAAAAAAAAATGCATTAAGTATTTGAAAAAAATATTCAAATTATTTGCTTGGTTGCTCTATTAGTCAAATTGACTTTCTTATTGTGCTTTTTTCATTTTGGTTTCTATTGAAAAAGTTTTTTCTATTGCTGCCTGTGTGTGCTTCTTGAACTTTTGTGCCATTGAAATGCATACCTCTTTAATAGTACCGTTATGAATTTCCTCTTCAATTCATACAGCTTTGCCTGTTAGTTTTTGCATATAAGTTTTTGCTTCTTTTAAGTTAAACCTTCCATAAGTTTTCCCCTGACCATACTTAACAACGTTTGCCGATTTTGTAACTTTAACACCCACAGGACTTAAGCTGGAGTGGTAAAATGTTCAGAACTCGAGTACTTTTGCTGCTGAATTTGTGTCAAACTCTCCCACGCTGAAGTGCAAAATTCAATTGAATTTCTACTGTTGGAAAACTTTAACTTTTGAAAGCAGCACGCTTGTAACCAGCATTCTTATGGGAAATAGTATAATAAAAAAAAAAAAAAATAATAAAAAAAAAAAATATATATATAAGATAGAAAGATACAAAGTGCTGCAAAATAATTTAAGCAATTTATATGAACTGTATTGACTGAAGGGGTTGGCTGACTCCTAAGCGTGTGCAGCACAAAATACAGCAACAAAACCGACCAGCATATCTGTTAAATATCCGAACAATATGCTTTTTTCTTCCACCAAAGTGTATAGCCTGAAGTTAATTACGGTTACCAGCCAATCGAATCAATAATGGATAGGATATGATTTAAGTTCGTAGAAGAAAAGTTATTTCGGGGTTTCAAAAAAAATGACATGGAAATAAAACTTCATATCTCAGATCTTTTAGGTTCAAATCTTCGACCACTTTTCAGAACGGTTTGTGGAAAATATTCTATTGAGGTTATTTTACATTTTATTTCGTATTTAAATACCTAACATGCTTGAATCAGGCTATACAAGGTGTATCGGACAGAGAGTCTGGGCATTAAATTCAAAATTAGCTATCTCAAAGAAACCTTTACATAAAGTTTAATACAGATATGAGACATTTTGAAATTTTGGCAGCCATATTGGATTGTTCATTTTTAATTTTGCAACACAATATTTAAAATCAGCGACCCCAAGGACCCCCTTCTACTAATTTTCATAATATAATGATAAGGTTTTGAAATTTTTACAGCCATATTGAATTCGCCATTTTGAATTTTATAATTTTGATTTCAAATCCAAAATATGCGACCATAAATTTCAGAATTTTGACAAGAAAATTATCCATTAAGACTTATAATACGTGCGCACTGAGAGCGAAATGCAATATATATATATTTGTTCCTTTTCTTACTACAAGTAGCATGCGACCACGCATTCTACATTGCAAATTCGCATTTCGTTAAATGCGCCTTGAACTCTCAGCGTGAGAGTATTATTTTGATGCAATGTGAGCTTTTGTGTTTTGAGCATATTTTAAATTTCCCAAATCATATATCTGGTGATCTGAGGTAAAAAACTTTGTATCGCGCAGTTTTTGAGAACTCTTTTAGAGAATTTTAGAGAATGCATAAAACAGCGTAATAAAAAGTAACAATTTATACCTCAACGCGTACTGCGTTAGGGGTATATTAACTTTGTCATTCCGTTTGTAAGGCCAATAAGAAGGCGTGTGATGTATTGAAACGTACATATATTTTTGATCAGCATCACCTCCTGAGTCAAATTTCGTCTGTCTGTCTGTCTGTGCGTCTGTCTGTCGACACGATTACAGCCGTAATTTTAAGGCTTTCGCTTTGAAATTCAAAATATAAGCTTCTCTTTAAAAGATCAAACTGCTCTCAAGATCAAGTTCAAAAATGAGCCAAATCGTATGAAAACTACGCCTTCTTCCCGTACGGAGTGACTTAATTTTTACAGTGAAATCTCTTAAAAATCCACAAAAATTAAAGATATGGCTTCAAGTTTTTCACGTAAGCTTTGATCTTCAATATAAATCCTGATTACGAAATTTGGAAAAATCAGATGAAAACCACGCCTACCTCCCACACAAAGTGACTTTATATTAACCGTAGAATTTCTTAAAAAGCTGCTCAAATTAAAGAAAAGTCTTGAATTTTTCCACATAGGCTTTGATATTTAATGAAGACCATTACTAGGATATTTGACAAAATCGGATAAAAACCACGCCCACCTCCGATACAAATTGGCTTTATTTAAAATGTAAAATCGCTTAAAAATCCACTAAAATTAAAGAAATGTATGAGTATATAGTATGAACCATCTCTATCATGATGATGAGGATGAAAGCCACGCCTGCCTCCCATACAAAGTGACGTCATCAAAATAGAAAAACTTTCGTTTTCCAAACTCCACCCACATCGTTTATCCAACACATACCAAATTTTGCACATATATTCTATATACACATATGGTGTAATGTGAAGTTTTCAGACTTGGAAAGTGGGCGTGGCATCTTACAATTAAACGAAATTCTTCAACAACGAAGACATCAACAAAATTTTGCATATATTATTCTTGGTAATTTGAGTAATCTTACGAGTAAGTTTATAAAACTGGGCGATACTAGACAGGGGCGTGACACTTTATTTTTCAACTGGCTCTATCTACTCCGTTTGTCCGATTTCAAACAAATTTCTTACATATATTCATGGGCATAATGAGAAGTTTTAAGCCTACAAAAGTGGGTGGAATTGGACAAGGGGCGTGTCAATTCAACTCTAATCGAAAACCCTCTACACCGTTTTGTCCGACTTAAAAAAAATGTTGCACTCATAATATTTAGCATAAGGATCAGTTTTTAGTTTATAAAAGTGGGCAGTGCCTATACAGGAGTTGTGGCACTTTATTTTTCATGTATTTCTATCCACACCGTTTCTCCGATTTCAACCAAATTTTGAAATTTTCAAAAAAATAATAAGCTTACAAATGTGGGTGGGATTGGGCAATGGGCGTGTCAGTTTTAATTCTAATCGAAATCCTTCTACACCGTTTTTTTGATTTCAAACAAATTTTGAAATATGTTCTTTGGAATAATGAGCAGTGAGAAGTCTAAAAATTGGGTGGAATTAGACAGGGGCGTGCCACTTATATATAAATCAAACTCCTTCTATAGCCTTTGTCCAACATTTTTCAAATTTTCCATATTCTTTGGAATAACAAGCAGTCAGTAGTCTACAAAATTGGCTTGAATTGAACGGGTCGTGCCACTTTAATTGTAAACGAAATTGTTTTAAGCCGTTGGTATGAATATCCACATACCAATCAAATTTAGCACATATGTTCTTTAGCATAATAAGCAGTCTACAAATAACACTAAGTGGCAGCTATGGGTAAAATAAAATTAAGCGTATAACACAAATATTTTTGCAGATAATATATATATAATCATTTTATAGACGGCTAAAGACTTAGCCGTCGGCTAAAGGGTGGGGGGTATTTTAGCTTCGGTACCCTGCCGAAGATCCATTTCTTACTAGTTTTTAGATACATTTTTAACAAAATCGTAAGTCTCGTAACAAAATCGTAAAAGTTCGTAACTAATAGTTTTTTTTTTGTACAAACAAAAATGTTTAAAGTTTGAAAAGCTCTTAGTTTTGTATGTGCAAGAAAAAAAATCAAAAAAATGAGATTAATTATGTTTTTAAAACTGTTCTTAAATCTCATGTAGCTATCGCACTTTCAATATTGAGTGAAAAAAATGCTACTTTAAAATTTGAGATACTGTTGAGATACTTTTTGAGGAGATGTGTGAGGATGGAGTCCGTATCCCATACAATTTCGTTTTGTCTTTATTCAAGGAATTACCAGCTAACGGTATCCAACACACCCTCTTTAAATAATGTGAAAGAAAAAAAAAGGAACGAAAAAAGCAAAATTTCCACAAAATTCAATACCTGTCAATTTAAACATCAAATCATACTTGGAACATTATTAGAGAAAAATGGCATATTTGAAAAATAAATCAGTTTTATATACAATTTTTTTTTTAAAATTTCTGTTAAGAACTAAATATTTTGAAAAGTCACTTAATTATAATGATTCATGCAATGCACAATAAAATAAAATGGCTACACAATTGTGAATTCAATTAAATGGAATACGATAAAAACTAATTAATTGCATGACATTGAAATATATCACCTGAATAAGCAACAATAAAAATTTGCAATTCAATCATAACGACATTGCCACATTTTTGCACTCACACACACGCAAACAAATGTATTAAATACAACTGCCAACTTCACACAATGTCAAATGATAGTATTTTTTTGAAAATATTCGTTTTATTTTATGCAAATTTAATAAAATCTGTATGAGACAGAAAAAAGTTGGCAGCTGCAAAAGATACATCCAAATGGTGTGCTAGTCGGTATGTGTTTGTGTGTGTGTGTGTGTGTGCGTGTACATTCAAAATTGACAGCTGTCAAGTTAGACTTCAATGATAACTACAAAAACAACAGTCTGATTGTTAAACCTGATGAGAGTCCATTAAATTCCATTAAAGCAAAATAAAATTTCCCATAGGACGAAAACCTGATGTGTGCAACAGCAGTAGGAGCATGGGCGTTGCCAAGCGGGGTAGGAAAGGCAGCTTCCTGCCCCTTTCTATAGACTTAAAAATGCAAAGCAACCATAGTCTTACGTCCACTGACTTGTCTTACTTGACCGATAACTTCTGCACGTCGCAAGTTAACAGAATTCACTTATTCCATTTCAAGTATTCCATCTGCACTGCTATACTCTATTGTTTAAGAGGGGCGAGAGACAGCGGGGAGTCAACATGCACCAAGCGGCCGCCACTGTTCTGTCATTCATTTCTACTAGAAATGTGCAAGATGTGTTACAAAATTGACAAGAGTGGTACGCATCCTTAGCTCTCCGAGATATGCATCACTTTTTTAGCTCACTAGCTCTTTTAACTCAGTATAACTCAGTAGCTCCATTGTTAATGGAGCAAAAGCACTAAGAATTTTAAAATATAGCATTCGCACATTTATTTAACCCAATCGCAAATCAGTTTAACCCAAACGCAAATTAAATTAACCCAAGCGCAAATCGTTTTAAACTAAGTGGAAATCAAATAAAACGAAACGCAAATCAATTTGACCCAGTCGCAAATTAAACTACTCCAAGTGTAAATCAGTTTAACCCAAAAAGCAAAGCAGTTTAACCAGAGTGCAAATAAAATTAGCAAAAACGAAAATCAAATTTCACCAAAAAAAAATTGAACTTAATACATTGGGATTTATATTTATATCTAATTGAATTAAATAATATTCAGCCTTAAAGATACTTTTATTTAGTATTAAGTTAATATTTGTAAGGGGGCAGCTTTTGGAATCAATAAAATAATGTCAGTAATGTAGTTGATAGAATCAGTGGCTGTCAAGACGTATACTATTTCAATAACGGCTTGCAGATTTTGATCCTGGTTCACTTCGACTGTCGAGTATGTATTTTAATCCTTGAAAGCATTTTTCTGTAGGGCTCTGTACTGGCTAGTAAGGAGGTAGATATTTTAGATGTAGCGCGGTATTTCATATAGTAGCATGAGCTCTTTCCGTTTTGTGGATCTTTGCCTTGTTCAAAATCAAAAACCCTTCTCAATATGGTAATTCTGGGAGCTCTTCAACAAATTCTTGGAAAAATAAACAGAATTTGTCAGAGTTACACGAAGAATTTGAAATTATCTTATGATGAACTATGTCATTACTATTGATTGTTGCTATGAAAGTTATATTTTTATCCCTCATTGAGGGTGCACATTTAAACCAACTCTTCAATTAATATAAGTTTATCTCTACTTTGAACCATTTTGTTGCAAAGAATCGATAATTGTACTCGTTCAAACTTCAAGTAAGATATCAAGGTATTGATAGTTTTTGGTTAAATGTGATTTGCGATTGGGTTAAACTGATTTGCTTTTGGTTTAATTTAATGTGCATTAGGGTTAACTTAATTTGCATTTCACTTAACTTGATTTGCACTTAGGTTAAACTGATTTTCGTTTGGGTTAAACTGAATTGCTCTTGGGTTAAATAAATGTGCGAATGCTTTATATTGTATTTTGAAATGAAATTTATTTAAGATATTTTATAAAAGTAAAGTAACAAGACGTTACAAGCATCCTATTATGTATATTTCTATGGTTACTTCAAATTTACTTGAAACCAATTTTACTTGAGTATAAAATACTGGCTTAAATTTTAAAGTAGCTTTAATTGTTTTTTTTTTAAATTCGATTTGAAATGATTGAAAAAATACCCGTTAAAAACATTTAAGTTACTTCAAAATTAACGCCAGTATCTTATGCTAGTGTAAAATTTGATAAATGTGAAATTGAAGCCAACAACACTTCCCAAAACATAAATTTAGTACTTATTGTTACCATTTTTGAAATTCATTCGTTCCCACCATGCTGTAGGATTGGAGGTAATTTCATGAAGTTTAAAAAAACAAAATATTTAAAGCGGAATATATTTGGACAAAAAATCATATTTTCTGTGACGTTGGATATTTGTTTTTTTTTGGTTTCTTCATAATTGCAATGAAGTGTTTTTTTGTTGCTCTGTAAGCAGTTTTTGAGGTGGGTCTACGACTTGCAGAACCATCTGCTTTTCGCTTTCTTTGGTGGTGACTTTGTCATTGAATATTGTGATCAAATTTTTTGTCTTTTCTGTGAGATCGCTTACGACTATGATGCTTCCCACAATTTCCTCGGCGGGCAAGTAATTTTTATTGGTAATCCAGTGGCTTATAGTTTCAAACAAACTTATACCTAAAATATTCACAAAAAATTAATAATACATAAAAAGAAGTTTATTACAAACCAGGGGCCGAATCGCCGCTTCCGTGAACGTACAACTCGTCACGTAAAACTGTGTTAATTGAATGCAACTCAATGACGAGTTGAAGACGATTCTTCCGAGACAAGTTGTACGTTCACGGAAGCGGCGATTCGGCATCAGATCTTTTTTTCGAGTACGTCCCGGCTTACACTCGTCAAGAAATGACGATCAAATCTAGCATTTGTGGATGAAAGACGCGGACATCAACGTGAGAGAGGATTCATTTGAAAGGGAAAAGCAAAGAATTTAAGTCAATTTTTGATCATTGTATGCCAAGTATAAGCTAGAATATTAAAAAAATAATCTTTATAAATAAGTATTGTGTCTAGCGGAATTCGATAGTTTCTGATATTTGTATGATCGGTTTATGACCCACTTGTAACGCTTTCGCGACACACTGGATTATTTTTTTTAGTACAGCCAAGTTTTTTATTTTTTACGATATGTTTATGTTTTTGGTGTCATTGAAAAGCAAATTGAATAAATTACAAAATTGATCCTATAAAAAAATTCATTTACAACATGAAATTCTGAGAAATTTGCACTCAAAATTGAAATTTGGTAGTTTCAATCGATTGATTTCATCTTCACACGAGCCCAGCTCGGTAACGGTTAAGTTGGTGAGGTTTGTTGATATGCCGTTAGAGGGGTGATTTTATTGCCTTTATATTAAACTATCAAAATAAGTTTTATGTAAGTTAGTTTTCCTGTTAGAAATATTAAACCAAAGTCGTGAAATATTGTTTAGCCCTGTAGCTCCTAAGAATGTGGAAATAGACCCCCCTCTCTCACGCGATTTTTTTCTCAGTTCGACATAACCTTTCACCTCCGTTAATAGTTGCACTCAATCGCGGGACACCCTGTATAAGTTCTTTGATGCTGGAAGAATTATAAATACATTTTTTTCTGAAATATTTGTATCCACTTTTTCCACATAACATTGCATTTTTATTTTTGACCAGCACAAAAATTAATAAGAACAACAAATTCACCACCCAATATATCAAACAAATAATTCTACGTCTACACTTATGATACTAATAATTATTCACTTTTCTTACAAGTTATATTTATTGTACAGTCAGGAGCTCGTGGAGATTTATACATTCATCGCTGTTTCGTTCTTATCACAATCGCCGTAGATAGAGGTATTAAGACTCACACTACAAACAAGTGTAATGTTTCAAGTGGTCTTGACTGTAACTTGCGTGCATTCAGCTACAACTCACTTTTCCCAACCCCCATATATCAATTTCTCGCCGCCCATCGGATCGTGGACCATCGTCTGGCGACGCCCTTCAGCAGGAGCTAAGCAGTGCTAGTGTGTGAGTGTGTGTTGTTTTGCTCACTTAAATTGGGTTACCGTTAGATTAACATTTACATATGCATAACTTTGAAATTCACGTACGCACATCAATAACATCTGCACACATCACTAATAAACAAGTATACATTTATGTATGCATGTATATCGTAATGTGACAAGAGTCCGCTGAGTACAGCCAGAGTAATGGGCATGCGGAGGTAAATATTGACAAACAATAGCGATTATACATAAATTAAGTTTGATTAAATTTTAAGTTAACAGAGATTGCATCTTACATGATCAACAAAATCACCAACGCGAGGATAAATTTAAAGCAAGTTTTATTAAAATAAAAAAGTAAAAAAAAATTTTTAAAAAACAAGCTTTGATTAAACAAAAAAAAAAAACAATAACTAAAAAGAAGGAAATAAATTTAAGTGACATTTGTCACATACATAGGTATTTAGAACGTTTCATTTTTCTAATTCTACTCTTAAAAACATGAATTTTGGTATATATATTTGTCGCGCAAAACGTTTAAAGTGTTTTTGGCTAAAAATAAATTTTATCCAAAATAATTTATTAATTTATTAATTTTATTAATTTGTTTATTTATTTTTATGAACAAGAAATTTGTTCTTCAGTATTTTGCATACAACTAAGAAATTACTAGTACGATTTTTACCAATAAGTTAAATTTAGTTTAAAAGTTAATTTGCCATCTTTTACTATAAGAAAAATTGCATTTTGTTTGGTACTTTTTTTAAAATTCTCTGAAATAAAATTTTTAACAAAATTATTACGAAAATTTGATAACTTCAACTCACATTACCTCGTGTTAAAAGAGCACGAGGAAGACTTTTATAATTGTATGAATTTTGTATTTTGAGAAATTTAAACCATAAATTTTATGTTGAATTCGAAGATTTGTGTTATTGTATTTTTTTTTATCAAAAAGCTACACAACTCCACACTGAAGGATTCTGAAAAATATTCAATTTTATTTTGATTAAACGTATAGTTTTAAGTAAGTCGTGGCGACCGTGGCGTAGTGGGTAGAGTGTGTGGCTCATACGCCAAAGAACCCAGGTTCGAATTCCCATCTGACACAGAAAGTTTTTTTAATTGAATTAATTTTTCTGTTCGGCCGTCACCTCTCTGCAAACAATGGCAAATTTTAAAGAGTAAAAACTGCCATGAAAAGCTTCTTGAGAACATAAGCCGTTCGGAGTCGGCATAAAACATGTAGGTCCAGTTTTCAATCATTTTCGTTCAAACATTTCACAACACACACAACACAATTGATCATAAGAAGCTCGGTCAAAGTCCTTTTAAGAGTTGAAATGGCCATTTCGTTTTTTCTTGTTGTTTTTTTTTTTTTAATTTAAGTAAACGTCTAAGTTTAAGTATTCGTAGCTAAAACGTAGGTATATTCAAGATTCAGAAGAAGCACTCTCTCGGTTACTCATCATCATAATAGAAGCGCACGTAAATGGGTAAGTTCTAGGGACGAATATAATATTAGAAATTTTCAAAATGTAAAATACATTTAAATTTAAATAGCAAAAGTTATGGAATCTTCTTCTTAACCACAATCCATTATACAGGTATTTTAGACAATATTAGTGCTTTCAGCTTTTAAGCCCATTAAGATCTACGGGTGCGAAAAAGCACCACGAAAAGACATTTTTTTAAAAAGGTCATAGCTTAGATTCAGTAAAAGATATCGGACTTCTTATTTTAGCCTTGAGGAGCAGAGAGACGAAATTGTTTTTAGACTTTTGACATGTTTTGTCATAAGATGTCGTCTTTCCCGAAGTCAAAAAGTGTGAATTTCCAATTTACAAAATTTTTTTTTTAAATATTTCATATAAATAAAAAAAAAAAAAAGAATAGGGATGAGGATCCATACTAATATTAGTAGTCCTCTTCATTCTATAAAAATTCCCGTATGATACCATAGCTTACCAGACCACAAGACATTGTGGTGTTTTTTCGCACTTTTAAGCTTATGTGAGTTCCCAATTAGTATTGTTTGTAACATTATTTTCTTATTTATTTCCCAGAATGTTTTATTCTTTTCAACACAACTTTTCCAGTAGTAATTTATAACACATTGCGGCCATAAGGATCCAAAAAGGCATCTTCGCTTGTCCAATAATAAAGACGTTGTGGGCGTGGCAGTGAGTGACCGCACTATGATTGACTCAAGTACTCTACACAAAAAGTTTTAACCTCCTGCGCCAGCGGACTTAAGAGCCAGGCTTAATGGGTTCAATTTAAACATTTTGAAAATTTATAAAATTATATACGTCCCTAGAACTTATCTATTTACGTAAGCTTATATTATGATGATAAGTAACAAAGAGAGGGGTTCCTTTGAATCTAAAATATACTTGCTATATACATTAAGGTGGCCCCAGTTTGTATGAAAAAAAAGTTAGCTCGAATTGTTGACGGCATAGGCTTAAAATATTCGATTTGGTATAAAATTAAAATGTTTAAAGTTTCGTGCCGATTGATGATCTATTAAAAATTGCTCAAGAGCCCGAAAGTTGGAGAATCGTTTTATATGAGTTTATCTTGGTATCTAATTAAATAAGCAATAAAACCATACTTGAAGTATAGTTTTTTAAAAAACCTGGTATGGTTCTTTAAAATGAGGGATCAAATTAAAAAATCGGATAAAACTACTAGAGTTGTGATATTTTACTTTTCGAAAAAAGTTCAATTTTCTTTCTTGTTGGAATAATGAAAAAATCCTAAAAAACCCTATTTTAAAAAATTGCAATGAAATGTTGTTGAACTATTTTCTGAACCAACACTTAATATAGATACAAAAAGTATGTGATTACTTTGAATAACTTGGTAGTTATGGAATTTTTTTTTAGAAGTGTATCTTTTTGAAAATGTCGAGTTTGAGTATTTTTACAAAAAAATTTTCAAAAAACCAAAAATGCGAAATGTTAACCAACAACCAACAATGATGTTTTTGGCATAGTTGTAAGCTATTTCGTGCACAAAATTAAAAAAAACAAAATTCTAAAAAAAAGTTACAGCTGGTGAACCTTCACTTTGTTTTCAAAAATCCGCAAAGTGCCGAAACTTTATAGATTTTAGTTTTGTACCAAATCGAAAATTTTTAGCCTATGCCGCACAGTGTTCGAAAATGCTAATTTACGAGCTAATTCAATTGTTATTACTATAACTACTGTAATATTATAGAGAGAGTCTTGAAATTTATTGAGCTGGTAAACAGGGACTGCTTAAATTACAATTTTAAGAGTGGGCGGTATTGAATTAAAGGGCGTGGTACCGCAACAAATACACTTTAACTTGGTAAATATTGATACTAGGGTGTTGAAATTTTGCACATAAGCTTGCGTGGTCTTTTGTAAACAGTTTGCGAAAAGTAGGCGTGATTTGAAAAAAAGAGTGGTTCTTAAAAAAAAAAATAAAAAAATATATATTGAAAGAATCAAAAATAAACACTCAATAACATTTTTTTTAAACTTTTTTTTTCATGACTAATCTTCTGAAGTCTTTTGACGCTCTTAAACGCGGTTTTTTACCACATGGTTTGAATATTTGGCTTTTTTCGGCCACAAGATTTGCAACGAAAAATCAGGTGGCCCTTGAACATTATAATTATTTCCTTATTCTGACCTCCCTGCCCAAACGAACTCGAATATTTTTTTTTTTAGTTTTTGATGTGTTGACCTTTGATAAATTGACATTATCATTAAACAAAAATTCGCATATTTGCAGTCGAGTTAGATCTGAAAAAAAGCAAAACAAAATTTTTTAAATTATTTTCGGCTAGGGTGATGTTAAAATAAAAGTGTTGGTGCACGGATCCGAGGGAAACAAACATTTATAAAAAATTTTTTTAAGCATCTCAGCTTTTTCTCTTATATTAGGCATTGGTTTGTCCACAGACAGACAGAATAACAAATGGACAGACAGACAGACGACATTGCTAAGCTGTATGAGGAGTCGATGTTAATAAAGAAAATGTATAGCTTTTTCTACCGGCCACGCCTCTTTTTGTTACCTACAAATATTTACGCAAAGATAATATGCCCTTCTAGCCTTAGACTATTGAAATAGTTCTGCGACTCTGTGCACTTATGCGCAACTTTGAGCCACAAAAAAGTATTACCAGTTCTTAGTTAAATATATGTACAAAAATACAAAAAACAAATTTTTATAGTTCAAGCTGGTTCATGTTACTTCTACTACAACAAATTCTTAGAAATATTACTAAGAAATGCTTTTTATAGTTAAAAGTTAACTTAGTTTATTAAAATATCCAGCTACATCAATAAGAAAAACAATTATTTTTACTTTGTTGAAAGATCAGTTGCCATGATGAAAAAAAAAAATGTTGGCGTTTCAGACACTTTCACTATTTTAACAATAAATATTAGAACAATACATTTTTACGCAGTCCAAAGCTCACATGCCCTTGTGTATGATAACTGCACTTTGAATAGACACTGAGACGCAAACCAAGCAAGCATTAAAGCATTGAAGCTCTGAATTTGGTAATTTGAATATCTGAGAATATTGGCATTGCGTTTTACCGTTAATCTCTGGATTTTTTTTTTTACGCAAAGTTGCTCGTAAATTTGTAATTTCAAACACTGTGTGCTGTCAAAACAAATAAAACTTTTAGAAATGGGGCCACCTTAACATACATATGGGCAAATCCCAGCGTGTCGGACGTTCCATTCGGACGCTTCTTTTGAAAATTTTTCATACGATCCAGAGATATGCTTAGGATTGGTGTTTATTATCAAAAAGCTATCTATTGGTATAATAAAAAAATATAACAATTTTTATTCAAATTAATTTTATAGCAAAATTTTTATTTTAAACATGCGTTCGGACGTTTCATGAAATGGAAGTCATTTTGAGACTAAGTTCATAAAATGCCTAGATCGGCGAATTTATCAGACGTATAAAAACAAGTTATAAAAAAGCTTTTAGAAAACTATACGCCGTCTTTAGTAAGGGCATAGTGAGGTCACATTAAATTATTTCATTTGTTCGGACGTTTCAGATTTTTCCATTTGGATGTATTGGGTAATTAAGTTACTAAGTATTTCAATAATTTAGTAACTAAGTAATTAAGTAATTAAGTAATTAAGTAATTAAGTAATTAAGTAATTAAGTAATTAAGTAATTAAGTAATTAAGTAATTAAGTAATTAAGTAATTATAAAATATAATATGTTGTTTTTTCCTTGCTTCAATCATTTCATTATTATCTTTAGCGAAAACCTTGCATTTTTAATAAAACAAAAACATTTAGGAAACACTTACTAAGCATTTACTAAAAATAAAAACTATATTTGTGAAATACTGCGAGGATTTGATCACAAAAGTTAATGAATCAATGTAAAAATTGCTGAAATAAATAAAATGTAAATTTTTCTCCAAAATGATATCCTAAAATTATAAGTTTTTAATAACTTTTTATTTTACACTGACCTTAGTAAGGCATTTGATAAACTACCACACAATCTATTCTTATTTAATCTCGAGTTAAAGATGCGATCTTTTCAAATAAGTTTCCGAGACGTATTGCCTTTGAACTTATTGCTGAATGTTACTCACATCATCGAACTCTCTCAGTTGCTTGTTAATGCCATTAATATGAAAATATTCAATACGGTTAATTCTAAAGATAGTTCAGATCTTCTCCAGTCCGATCTGAAATCCTTTGAAATTTGCAGTTCTAAAAATAATATGTTTCTAATGACCTTTTTGTGATAAAGGAATAATTTTATTTTTGGATTATAAAATAAAAGATACTCGTACTACTTTGAGTCGTGCAGATATAGTCAAAAACCTAGGTATATGCATGAATTATAAGCTATCGTTAAACATTTATATTGATTATATTTGTAAAAGAGTATCTTCAATGCTTGGATTTAAAAAATGCTGGGCCAAAGAATTTAATAGCATGATTACAACAACAACGTTGTATTATGCAATCGTGCGTTCTCACTTGGAGAATACCAGTCAAGTATTAAATTTGGGGACCAAAAGTTACAATGTGCATGTTCATCGAATAGAGAGAATCCAAAAACGTTTTGTTTGGTTTGCTCTAATAGCTTTGACACATTGGCATAGGTAATCTTGATTATCTTTTCTAGTTTAATATATAAACATTGATAAACAACATCATACTCATTATTTTTCTTAACTAGTTTAAGAAAATAACGAAAAATATAAATGCAATGGGTGAGTGAACAACACTGTAATCGTAAAATTTCAGCACGTGTGCTCGAGTGAGAGCGCAGTAATGTAAAAACAATGGAATGTAAAAACCATCTGTTAAACTCGTTTAGCTGGGATAAACGACTTTCGGAAACTAGTTTTGACTAAACGAGTTGTAAAGATAGTTTAGAAGAAAATTAAACTAGAAAAGCGATTTAAACAAGTTTAAGGGGCAGATACTATGGAATTTTGTGGAATTGACTAATTAGACCTTCTCAGGATCGTTTGAAACTGTTAAAATTTCAGTCCTTAAGGGAGCGAAGGAAATTAACAGATATCGTATAATTACACCAACTCTTAGCAAATGTATTTGATTCTCCAGAACTTCTTTCTCTTTTAAATTTTAATTCTTACCGTAGAAGCTGTAGAAACGCTAACAATTTAATTTATTTACCACTTAGTAGAACAAACCAGGCCCGTAGACAAGGGGGATATTTTAGGTGTTCAAAAAGGGTCCATAAAGTATAAAGAATTAATACAAATGAGACTATTTAATTCAAAATGTAATGTTTTTTTAGATAGACTGTAATAATGATGTTGATATTCTTGAAAACTTCACTTAATTATCGAAAAATTTTTTTTGGCCAAGTGAAAGATTCATTTTGCTTTTAAGAGTTATAATCATTATATTGGAAGTCATCTCCAAGGAGTCGGTATATTAAAAATCACTTTCAATGCTCAAAAAGCCCCTGATATCCAGTAAAATATATATATGAAAGTTATACCTAGAACGAATATAATTTTTTAAATTGAAGAAAATGAGCTTGACATTTTTTATGCCATATCTGCCTAGTAAACCATAGTTGACGACAATGTCGGAATTCCGACTAATTCGTCACTATTTTGAGCTGTCTTAAAGAAATCATTATAATTTCGTTACGCAAATATCGGAACAGTATCACTTTTTATACGAATTTACATAAAATTTTGTTATGCGACAGCTTGTACGACATATTAAAATGTTTACTGAGCAAAATTTCGATTCTTTCGAACTGTCTGAACGAAATCGTAACTTTTTCGTAACATTTTCGTTAGGACTCGTTACGAAACCATTACAATACTTCGTTACGAAGTCGTGTCAAACCCTTCATACGATTTTCCTTACGATTTCGCAACGAAATCGGAAATCGGTAAAGAATATCGTATGAAGCGGTTGACACGACGTCGTAACGATTTCGTAACGAGTCTTAACGAAAATATTACGAAAAGTTACGATTTCGTTCAGACAGTTCGAAAGAAAGAAAAGTTTACTCTGTTTGCATTTCAATATATTTTACAAACAGTCGCATAACGAAACTCTTTATAAATTCGTATAAAAAGTGAAACTGTTCCGATATTTCCGTAACGAAATTGTAACGATTTCTTTAAGACAGCTCGAAATAGTTATGAATTCGTCGGAATGTCGACAAAGTCATCAACTATGGTTTGTTGGGTAAGCTTATTAGACCCAGAACTTTTGAAAAAGCATTCATTTGAATGGGTTTTTTTTCCATTTTTAAAAGTGTAAAAAATATATAAACCACGAAATTCAATGCATTATGGGGTATTCCACGTAAAGCGAACGAGTAAAAATTTGTTGACATCTAAAATTTCCAACTTGGCACAAAAATTTAGACCTTTGCGAAGCCTTTTCCAAATAACAGGTTTCGGAAAATCACCTTAAATCTAAATATGAAAAAATGTTTGTAAAACATTTTATACAGTCCAATTTTATAGTGATTTGATGATTTTTTAATCATGTTACCAAATTTTTATAAAAAAAATTAACAATTACAGTTTTTGAAGCTTCAGCATTTTAAAAAGGTTTATTTTTATTATATTAAAAAATTAAAAAACAATTGAGAAGTTCAAAAAAATTTTGTTTTTAGTGTTTTTAATATGCAAATAATTTAAATATAAGTCCATAACCGATTAAATTCTTAAATATTCAAAAAAAGTTACTGTTTATTTTTATAAAAATTTATCTAGCAGAGTAATTATTTTAATATTAACATGAACTTATTTTCATGTGATATCTTATATAATAAATTGGGTACTGATACTGGTGCTGTGCAAAAAGCAGTATTCGAATTACGGTTTTTGAAAAAAATTTGAAATTTAAATGTGACTTTATCGGAGTCGATTCCTCTAATCAAAAATTTTAATAAAAAATATATATATATAGTAACTGTTATTGGAATTGAATCATAAGAAAATTAAACTGTAAAATTTTTAAAGATCTTCAAATATTTTCTTTTGAATTTATTTAAATTGTCTAAATCATTTTCGAGAACAGTAATATTTTCACACAGGTTCAAATAGTTGTACACAAGCTGGGGATCAACAAAAGCGTAAGATAGCCAAAAAGAAACCAAATCTAAAGACTAAAACTTTAAAATTTTTTCTCCCGTTTATATGAAATGTGCAGTAAAGTTGTGAATACAGCTTCACCAGCTGAACTTTTTAAAAAATGTTTGCATTTTTCATAGCTGATTTTAATTTTGATTTTAATAAACTGCAAGGAATCTAACCTATTTTTACCGTTCACATTAGTATTGTTGAATTAGTAAAATTTTGTCACAGACATTTTTACTATTTGTGCTAATTTTCTAATTTAATTTAATTTTCAACAAACTATAGGCAAAAATCAAAACACTTAGTACTCAGAATTGATTTGTAAAAAAAAAAAATTAAATAAACTCTTCTCATCTATCTTATGGTCATTTAAAAACAGGCATATTCACAAATAGTCTTAAAGGAAAACGGATTTGCTTAAATATTTGATATCCGATAAATAATACGGATTTGCTTTCTTTCAGTTATTACTAGTAATTTCTTATAGATTTTTTATCAAAACAAAGGTGAATCCTGGCTACGGGCCTGGAACAAATTATATGGCTTCTGCTACTTTAAACCGTAGATTACCTTTGTTAACATTTGTAACGTTTTTTGTGTTTATTTTTCAAAAGGTCAACTCAAAAAAAGATTTAAAACAATTGTCTAATTAGATCCTTGTATGCGTGGTTAGTTGTTACGTCTTGTGTTGTCTCTGAGCCCAACCCATTTATTGGTGGGTAAATTTTTTCCACATTAGCTTGTTTGGAGTCACTGCTATCCATACCATATGCATACCATTAACATTTCTCAACGATTACTGGGTTTTGTGGCTTCTGATGAGTTATTGATGAGAAAGTGCGAAAAAACTATATAAGCTGAACTCTATTGTTATTGCAAGTATCAATACAAAATATAGCTCTTTTCAATGAAGGCAAAAACTCTTGAACCAATAAAACTAGGCCACAAAAAAGCAATTTTTTGTTGTCATGTACCATTCTTTTGAAGCAGTTACCAACCCGACTCTAATAATTGTGACGTAAGGTCTCACATAACACTTTCAAGTATATGCTTTTATTAATTCTCTATTATAACCAGAAACACATTCGCTGTTCGGACTCATTTCTGCTTTCACAACTTCGTCAACAAATGTTATTGCAAACGTATATTACAAACTCGCTCAATTAATTTTAGTTACTGCAATAACAACAAAGTAAAGCAACATTTGTTTTTGACACTTTGCTCATAGCCGTAAATATTTGTAGTTGTTTTCGATGTAGTTCTTGGCTATCGAGGTCTATCAAAGAGGACTGTCGATATGCTATTTGAAAGGATAACAAAAACTTATTTAATTCATTTTGACATTTTTTCGAAAATTTAGTAAATAAAGTTGTTGTAACTGTTCTTGTTGTTTCCAGATGAGGGCGGCAGCAAAAATCAGCAACATTTTGGACCAAGTGTAAATAAAGGATGAGAAGGTATTGTGGCACGTCATGTGCATGAAAAAATTCAACTGCCAATATAACTCTAGACAACTATGGCAAGTTTCGATGAACCGAGACATACAAAGCAAAATAGAATTCTTATTGCTTTTTCATTATTGCAATAAACTGTCCCAATTATATTTACGATACGATGCACACTTTATTGGCTGACAGTAACTGCTAAGCCAGCATATTGTCTCGATGGTATGTCCTTTAGTGTTGTTGTTGTACTTGAAGTGCATTTCATTAGTTTTCCATAAAAATGTCGTAAGTGAAATTCAAATGTTTTCCCTTGGCTTGCTTACAGTGCAGAAAATGACAGTGAAAGCCGCACTGATATATGCAGCACTTTAAAGGACATCTGAGAAAGGAATATTCATTGAAATAATACGAATTTCACACTTCAACTTGTTCTTTGATCTGCACCCTACTGTTAAGTAAAGCAAAAAAAAAATTTGAAAGGAAAAAAAACACAACAATTTATGACCATATACTGCATATATATGCAAGAAAGGACTCACAAAATATTTCACTGAAAAGGAAGAAGAAATAGCCGAGTGGCTTACAAGGACGATGACGTTGACGACATACAGAATGCTGCGGACAGCGCATGAAAAGCGGCAAATTCACACATTTAAGTCACTTAAGACTGGTGAATTGGGGCAATGGGAGTGTCCTGTAAAACTTTGTGTGTGTCAGAATGTTAAGTTGGCATTTATGTTCATGACGTTGCCTTACTGGACGTTGCTGTGCTGAAATTTAATCCTTACACAATCTGTAGTTGCTCTCTCAATATTACAATTTTTTTTTTATTTAATTATTGCAACAAGCTTTTTTCAGTTAAAAAAAGAGAAATAAAGGGTTTTGTGGTAAGTCGAGGATGACGGGGGATTCATATCATTATTTTGATTTTCACTTTTTTAAATTACGTGTATATATATATATAAATGACTCTTAAAGCATTGACTTTTAGTTTGTAAGTTGTTGGTTTTAAGTTTTAATATTAAAGTTAGTTTTAAGTTCTAAGTTTTAAGTTTAAAATTTGAAGGTATAAATTTTAAGTCTTAAGTTTTAAATCATAATTTTTAAGTCTTATGTTTTAAGTGTTATGCTGTAAGTTGTCAGTTTTAGTTTTAAATTTTTTTGGTTTTGGTTTTTATAACTTTTAATTTAACTTTTAATTTTAATTTTTAATAGTTGTTTTTTAGGCCCAACTATTTGAAGGCATGGTCTCCCTCGTCGTCGTTGACCAGCGACTCTCGCCTCGAGCACCCTTTTTTTTCTGGAGCTTCGTCGTCCATACGATAGACATGACCAGCCAGCGTAGGGTAAATTTAATTTAAATTTTTAATTTTATATGTTAATTTTTTATTTTTACTTTTAAATTTTATATTTATTTAAATTTTAAATTTAAAATATTAATTTTTTATTTTTTATTTTTAAATTTTAAGCTTATGAACTTAATTTAATTTTTAATTTAATGTTAACTTTTAACTTTTAGTTGTAATTTTTTCTGTTTTGATTTTTTCTTGTATCCTAACTTTTAATTTTTTATTTTCGTGTCATTTTTTATTTTCAATTTCTTATTTTGCTTTTTCCGTTTATAATTTCTTGTTATTCTTTTATCAAATTGTTTGATTTATTATCACTATCAATTTTATTCCCAATTTTAATTTAATTTTATTGTCCACGTCGGTTTTAGCATCATTAAAATTTTATTGTCTTAATTTTTCAATCAACAATGTTTACTATTTTTTTTTTGTGCTGTGGAAAAGAGAACTTTAATCACCTTGTTTCTTAAAATATAACTTAATTAATATAAAAGTTCTCTCCGACTTACATATATGCTGAAGCTGCACGTCGCTAAACGACCGTCCATAAAAAGCGTCTAAGAGTCGATTTAAATTCTACAAAGAGCGACGATTTTTAGACGTTCCCGATTTGACTCTCCCACTAGGAATTTATTTTTTTCCTATTTTGAACACCAACAAAACCATGACACTCAGTGGCAGTGGTGTGCATCATTTGTGCCGCTGCTGCCGCTTTTCACTCTAAGTTATTTTTTAATATTTGTATTTTTCATAAATTTGTGTTTGTTTTTTTTAATTAAAAAATTATACAATATAAGAAGCGCAAAGCAAATGAATAGAAAGAAAGCATTGCAGCGTTTGTTTCGGAGGGTAGATATTTTTTTTTTCCTCATCGTTCTGATATTGAGTGTATATATTTTAAATTTTTCTTGTTTTTGAGAATTTGAAAGTCCAAAATAAAGAAGAATAATTGAATAGCTTGGCTGAAAAAAAGAATTATTGGAGAAATTATTGCGGTATTTATCGTATATTTTTTCCAAATTTTGTTCTTCTTGAAATTTTGTACGTTTCGTTCGTTCGATTTGAGTTGAGTTCATTTAGTTTAGTTTTTACTGAAAAATCGTTAACTTGTTGCTTGTGTTGCGGTCGCGAACACACTCGATCGGTTGCCAGTGATCCATAGTGAATTTGGACATATGAATAGTTCGCTGAACTGTGAATTATTTTGTATTTTTGAAAGTGGAAACATTTTAGCTTATTACAATTATGTTGTGCACTTATATAATATAATTATATTTTTGATTTGAATATCAAAACAATATAATAAAAAAATTATAAAAGAATATATGTTATGTGATTATAAATGTTTGATGAAAGCTGCAGAAAGATACAAACAAAATCTACTGCACTTATATTAGGTGGGTAAAAGTTTTTCTAAAACTTATTAAAAGAATTAAGTTGTAATAAAGAATTTTCATTTGTTTGTTCTTTGAGGAATTAATTTGCATACTTTGAAAAAAATTGGAATGATTTTTCAGATGCAAAAAAAAAAAAAAAATTTACTTTTTATTGACTTTTGGGGAAATCAGGGATGATAAGTCTGAAGTAACTCTTTGAAGTAACTGTAACTCTTATTAAAGTATTTGAATAAACCTTTTAAAATTTTATGTTGTTATAATAATATGATTTTTTTTTTTTTATATTTGAACCCCCGTAACTTGAATAATAAACGAGAAGGGAACTAAAAACTATCAGTTCTTATATATATATGGACAAATGTAAATTTTAAGCAAATTTTTTAGTATTTTAAAATGTAGAACCGCGTGCTACTTTGTTTAATTTTTACCATATAAACATTTTACACTTTACGTTTTTCTTTTTTACATTAAAGTCATTTAAACTTGTGTAGTAACTTTTCATAATGCTTTTTTTTAACAATAAATATTCATGATTCTTGCCAGTGTTTGTGAAACTTGTCGAGGCTAATATTTGCATATGGGTAAATCCTGCAGCCTGTAAATCCTTCGTATGCATATTTTTTGCTTTTGTTAGCGTTTTGAATGAGATATTTTTATATACCCCCTTCATTGAAAACATTTCTTTGGGAGAATCTTCAAATGACCTTTAATTATTAACTCTACTGTTTTTGGGGAATAAAATATTCGTAACGAAAGTGCCGTTCAGACGTCATCAAAAACGGAAGTCTTTTTTGAGGTCAACGTGCACTTGCATCATTGCTAGGGATATTTTCATAGTTATCAAAAATATTCAATGACATAAAAGAAAGAGGAATATTTGAGGATATTAGAATAATTCTAAGGAGATGTACATAAATTACATAACATGTGTTTGGCCAGTTTTTGAATCTCCGCTCCTCCGATGTAACGTCATAGTTTTACATTTTTAAATTTTTTTCATTTTTTTTTTTCATAAATTAGCATTTTGTTGTGAAAAAAATCCTAGAACACGTTATATTTCTTATAAGCTTTATTATTATGGAAATTTTATGAAAACTTTACGTTGTTCTGCTGTGTTTGATCAACAATTTTATGAAAAATTTGACCATGTGAACAGAGCTAAGCACAAGCGAAAGCTTTACTAACGTTAACAAGAATACCAACAATTGGCGATACGTTATAACTTGGATATTCGACAACACTGTGGAACAAATTCAGGTTTGCAAAATTTAGGTCGATTCTGAGAGTGAGGGGTGAAAATAGAGGCTAAATTAGAAGACCCGTATCGCGGCGTTTGTATATGTTAGTTGGAATTTTTTTTTTTTAATCGACCTTCGAACTTTGCAGTCAAATGCCGATTTTCAGCATATTGTTTATATGGTTTTTTGGCTATAACTCGTCGACTAATTGATATTTTTTCAATCTGTAAAAGCCAAATTATTGCTAGAGACATGTGCAACAATTAAAATTTTGTAAAAAATTGATTTAGAAAATTTTTGTGGTGCTTATGAAGCAAAATGTTGGAAAAATTATTTTGTTTTCATGCTTTTTGAAAATATTTTCCACAAAACTAAGTCTTTTTTGCTTTCTGTTTGATCTATAATATGCTTCTCAGTTTCTTCAATAAATTTCATTTGAAAAGAAAACAATCATAATACAAAACTTGCGTTTTCCAGCTTAATAATAATTTACTTCTCATTTTTTATGTACCAATTTTGTTCAGTGTTGGTTTTGAAGAAACATTGAAAAAGAAATTATGAAAAAAATATGGGAAAAAATATAATTTTGAAATGTTAGTTATGAAAAGTTTTAAGTGAAAAAATTAAATAAATTAAATTAATGATTTGGCCAGTTGTCGTTTAGCAGGCGGCTGTGGATCCACATCACTGCTCTCTCTAATATCTTGGGCATCGTCATCATCATCAGAAAGGTGGATAATTTCGTCCAACAGATATTCTGGAATTTCATCTTTGTCTTCCACTTCTTCCTCTTTCTCCTCGTCTTCCTCTTCTTCAAAGGTGTTTTTATACCATCAACAAATTTCACCGAGTATTGCATCTGGAGATTTCTTTCCTCTGTACCTGAAACGAAAATAGTTTTCAATCGTTAACATGTTTAAATTGTGCACTCTGACAAAGATATTAGAAAAATCTAGGAATTCAAAATATGCACACACTATAGTTACCTTATTTCAAATGGAAGCGCAGTTTGGTGATAACGTTCGCCTTGCTCATCAGATTTAGTTGGCAACTGTTGAGTGAGTTGATCAAGATGCTGATGCAAGAGATGAATTTTGTACGACATATTAACCCCAATTTCACCCAAAGCTGCCAACACGTTTGCAACAGATTGCCTGTAGTTGTCTTTGCGTTGTGTCTTTAGTTCGCTTGTACGAAATAAAAAAAAAGTCGCTACCTGTGCGGTGGTTGAAAACAAAAAAAGTTGTTTTACTAATTCCTAATTTTTGGAACTACCCTTTTTAATTACTTCTACCTAAATCGCTATTTATTTAATGGTTTTGGGAATTTTAACGCAAATTATCGACTAAGAGCATTTTCTTTTCAAATGATATTTATTGAAGAAACTGAGAAGCATATTATAAATCAAACAGAAAGTAAAAAAGACTTAGTTTTGTGGAAAATATTTCAAAAAGCATAAAAAAAAAAATAATTTTGCAACGTTTTGCTTCATAAGCACCACAAAAATTTTCTAAATCAATTTTTTACAAAATTTTAATTGTTGCACATGTCTCTAGCAATAATTTGGCTTTTACAGATTGAAAAAATATCAATAAGTCGATGAGTTATAGCCAAAAAACCATATAAACAATATGCTGAAAATCCGAATTTGACTGCAAAGTTCGAAGGTCGATTATAAAAAAAATTCGAACTAGCATAAACAAACGCCGCGATACGGGTCTTCTAATTTAGCCTCTATTTTCACCCCTCACTCTCAGAATCGACCTAACTTTTGCTAACCTCAATTTGTTCCACAGTGCAATTGTAAAAAGTGTTGTTTGTTTCACACTTCAGTTCGAAAAAAAAAAAAGTTTTTTAACCCTTTAAGCGCCGGTGTTGCTAACTTTAAAAAAATCTCAAAAATCAACGCATTGGGCATTGCCTTGAAATTTTGGGGAGGCAAAGTTTTACACACTTTTGGAGTCTATGAGTGTGAGTATAAGAAAAAATCAAATGTTTTTGACATTTTTTGCTTACAGTGCAGTAAATTTAAACAAAGATGCTCCATTTCAATTAAAAATATAACACATTAATGCCCAACGTTGCTTTAAAGCAACACCCATTTTCCGAGAAATCAGAATTTTGGTTTTTTTGAAACTCAAGAATTGTAATTTGGGGATCATAACAAGCAATTCCTGAAAAAATCATCGAAGTCGGCTGACAGAATCACACCGCGGCGGTTAAAGGGTTGAGCTGCTACACTTGTTGAAGATGTTTCAAATGACTTTTATTCCTTTGCTCGACATAAACATAGCTTTAGTTGTCTTTTCGGGTTTGTGATCCGTTCGTTTTATTAGGTGTGTGATTTTTATTGATAAAAAATGGAAGCAATATTTACAATAACATTAAATTTTAAATAAGTAAAAATTTGGAAAAAGTTAAAACATTTTTTTGTGACGTAATGCACGACCTTCCCCCCCCCTCCCCTTCCCCTTCCCCCATAGAACACTTAATCCGTCATAATATTGTAATGAACACTCTACAAACTCGCCGTATGCAAACCACTGATCGAGAAAGGAACGCGACTAAATTGACAAATAAAAGTCAACCTTTAAATCTCCATCATTCGAAAAATTTTCAAAATAAGTGTTTTCTCAAAATTTCATTTTAACTGCAATTAATACTTTTTAGTTAAATTGGGAGTGTTTTACTCGTTGTATCCAAACCACTGCTTGGATAAGTACCATAAAAGTACCAAATTAAAGTTCAAGAGTCAGCCTTCAAATCCTTAGTAAAAATTAGGGTTATTACAGAAATGTGTGTTTTTCTTCCCCATTTCGGGTTTGGTAATCGTAATGAAAATCTTGGCAAATTCTAAGATAGAATGATTGCAATTAACATAAAATGTTGGGGCAATTCTAATTTTGAGAATTTTTTGCAAAGGGTTTTGTTTTAAAGGTTGGACCTGGACCTTTCATTTGATACTTAGAGCGATAGTATTGTGGGATTGGAAGGATCCTACGAGTTAATCTTACAAATTAGAACCAAACATCCTGTAGTCTACTGTGTTCCACTACATAAATTGAACACTGCCATCCGACAGATACTTTCTCAGTGGTTTGTTAAAAGGGGGTGGTATTATATACGAGTTTGATGACTCGTCAAGATCTGTTGCTTGAGTTCAGATGTGATGTTTTGCTCCATTCACTCTATAGTCTAGATCTTGCGTCTTCGGATTGCCATATGTTTTGCTCCCTGCAAAATTCACTGAATGGTAAAAATTTTGATAATGAGCTTCTTTGCTGAAAAATGTGGAAACTTCAACCTGAGCAGAATAATAAAGCTACTACAGAGATGGGAAAAGGTGATCGAACAAAACGGCGAACTTATTACTTATAATATTTTATTTGTTAAGAAATCCTTATATACAAAAACGCCGCTTGTTATCAATGTCAACAGTCTTGCCTTGCTTCAATTGCATTCATAAATGCACACTTTTATAACACGATGATGTAAATGATCATAAAGCAAGGCAATGACAGAGACAAATAAACTTGAACTTGAGCAGCTCACAAGGAAACGACATCGAATTTATTTTAAAATCTATGATTTTTGTATTTTTTCGTCGCGTCCATCGCTTGTAGCGTGAGTTGTTTTCCCTCCGAAATAAAACAAAATAAGTTAATGATGATGATGATGGGCTCCAAGTGAAAATTCAAATAAACAGGGTACTACGTTTTGTTGGCTAGTATCCAAGTAAATTTAGAACAGAAACGTGAACTACAACTAAAAATTAAATTCTAAATACTGATTCTTCATAATTATATGGAAAATTTGTTTTTATTGCTCTGAAATTCTTGAACCGAAATGTTTGTGCTCAAATTTGAAAAAAAAAGAGCTATTGCGAAGCTCCATGTCAACACATTCGCTTATATTGCTTACAACGTAATAAATCATTTCAATTAATTTTCTAGATCATGAATGTCTCCAGAGTTCAGAAAGAAACAACAATTTGGAAATCGTATCTCACATTATAAACTATTAATTCTCATTACTTAGTCTCGTGTTTTGAGTCAAAAGTAGTCTGCATAACAGATTTTGATTGAATAAAAATACGGTTTCTTGCCGCAAACTTTTATAATGAATATCATCTGAAACCCACACAAACAAACACCCCCTGCCACTTTTCCCACTGTGCTACATAAAAAGAAGCACATGTTTTTGATCATAAATTCTGCTAGTTATTGCATTTGATGTTGTTGTGGTTGTTGTTGTTATGCTTGAAGTTTTTTGACCTGCTTCGTTGCAGTCTATATTCAATCGTTGCATTCTTAATTTTAGCTCTTAGCGGGAAAATAAAATTTTATAGTTCTCGTTAAATTTTGGTTCTTGTATGTTTTGTAGATGTTTGTAATATAAACAAAACTATCTGTGAAAATAACTCAACTAATTCAGCGCTTCAATTCACAACACATAAATAAACATATTTTATAGGTATTTCCTCGGCTTTTCCATCGATATCGACATCGCGGCGTATTTGCTGTTTTAGGCTTATTTCTCAGATAACAGCGAACTGTTGGCTATTATCAAAGATTCTGTTATGATTGGGAAATTGAGGCAGTGGCGTGAAAAGGAATGAAAAAAGAAACTAAGAAAATAAAATATATTTGGCTTTTTTTCAACACATTAAAATATTTGAAAAAATGATGCAAATTTTTTTGTCTTTTAATTATAGAAAGTTTTTTATACCAGGGTATGCAAATTTTTTTATTTCTTGTGGTCAAAGCTGGGTTGTAATGATTCCTTTTGAAATGAATTCCGTCTTAATTCCAATTTCTTCTAATTAGGAATTGGTAATTTGTCATCTCAATTCCTCCGGAATGGAATAGGAAAAAGTCGTCAAATCGATTACAGGAATTGTAATTGGTAATTGAACATCTCAATTGCTCAGGAATGGAATTAGAAAAAATTCAAATTACAGGAATCAATTCCATTATAGGAATTATAATAGGAGGTTGGAACTTCACTAACTTTTTCATTAACTCAAAACACCAATTACAATTCCTGTAATGGATGGATTCCATTCCTAAGAAATTGAGATGTTCAATTACCAATTAAAATTGACGTAATGGAATTGAAGATTTTATTAAAAATCCATTCCTGAGGAATTAAAACGTTAAATTACCAATTACAATTCCTGTAATGGAATTGACAATTTTTTCCAATTCCATTTCTGAGGAATTGAAAAATTCAATTACCAATTACAATTCATGTAATGGAATTGGCAATTTTTTCCAATTCCATTCCTGAGGAATTGAGATGACTAATTACCAATTTCTCATACCAAGGCATTGGAATTGAATGGTAATGGAAATGGTAATTCAACATATTTATTGAATTTTGAATGTTGAGTAATCAGATATAAAAAAAGCCAGAGGTAATAGAAAGACGTAATTCTACATATTAAATTTTTCATTAGTTTTTACGAAGTTCGGTAAAGTCTAAAACAGCATATTGTGACTTTTCATGACTAATTTAATTTTTTTAAAATGAAAAAACTTGAATACTGTAAGAGTCAATAGTAACATTCAATCCGAGACTCATTATTAATAAGAAATGAGGTGCGTTTTCTTAGTCGCTTGTTATATTAAAAAAAAAAAATGAAAATTTAAATGTGGTACAGTGTGTGAAATTTGGTGTAGTGTGTTTTCATATATTTTCTTTGTTGGTGCTTTCTAAAAGTTGATAAAAAGTACCACCACCATAGAAAAAGAAGTTAGACCAGTAAAAAGCGGAGAAATAAATATATTGGTCTCAGCCAGGGCATATACTCCGGTAAAATAATTATATGTTCAACATTTGCTTACTGTTTATCATCTTTTAGAATACCGGACAATTGTTTTGTCCGAAAAAATATTGTTGGTATTTTTTTACTTTCAATTTTCAATATCCTAACCCTATAACTATCTACAAACCGAGGCAAATATCTACCCCAGGCAAACTTTGAACTACGTTTCTTAGATAGTTAATGACATTATCAACTGACGACCTAAGCCATCATTTAGTTCAAGGTTCAAACAATAGTGCGAGGTCGCGAAACCCCTCCGTTTCCAGTTTACTGAGACGAAGTAAAGACCTGAAGCACGTGTGGGGTTGATATCTACCCCGATCTGTAGTTTCCTTTCGTGTTTTGTGTAGGTAAGTTATTTTTCTCTTTCTTGATAAAATAAATTTAATTCACGTATTATAACCTTATCTATACTATTAATAAATCTGTAGCCACTTTTTATGTTCACTCATCACGTTTAAACGACAACTCAGATTTTTATAAAATTTTGTACACATATTTATAGGTCAGCAGAGAGTGCAATAGGATACTTTATTTTAACCCATTAACAACCAATGTTACTATATGGAAACATATGCGTCTCGAATTTTCATTAAATACTGCATAATATTTCAAAAGTTTTAGTGCCAGTTTTTTAAAAAAAGTAAAATTAGCATGCAATAATAACTTATTTCTGCTCAATGGCATACATAGTTTTCACCAAAATGTTGCTTCAAGTCTAAAAATGTCTGTTTTTTATGGTTTTCTTTCGGTCCTAATGGATTAAATTGCACTTCGGTTAAACGAGAACAAAATCAATAAACGCTTTTAAATTTCCTTCAATTTGATACCAAAATCATGTATGTAGTTTGAAAACTGTGAACAATTTTAGTACCAGATCTTTTTAGTATTAATTATAAGCTGAGAATGAGAGAAAAACGACTTGAAATTCACACTTTTAGCTTTGAAGGCAAATATTTCAGTCAGTTTGCAATGGATTTCAATAATTTTTTTTGAAAAATGTTGTTTGTTAAAATATCCTTCAAACATAAGTTGAAATTTTTACTAAACCAAAGTATTAATATTTTTAAAAAATTTTTTGCTTAAGCCAAAAAATTGGATAAAAGTTGTTTTTGTTGTAGAAAAAATTAAATCCAAAATTTAGGTTTTCGATTTCCTATCAGATGATATAACAATCTTAAGGTTAATAATTTGTAGTATTAGTTAAACAATAAAAAATCGTTTTGGTAGCGAAAAATCAAGCCTACCACTATCAATTTTTGAATGAAAGCTTTTTGAAAACCCGGCGAAGCGGCGGGTTTAAGCTAGTTTTACAATAAAACATTAGATATATAATTTTCGGTGATTAATTGCATAGTTTAAGTACCCATTCTGAAAATGCAAGCAAACAACCTGCGAGAATCATAGAATAATCGTCTGCAGTGATTGTGTCGCCTTTGGATAAGCTAACTTCTAACCTTATGAATATTTTTTATATACAGTGCCAGCTTGCTTGTCCGAACGGTGTATAATCCGAATTATCAAGTAATCCGAATTAAATATAGACGCGTTGCATATTCTAAAGACCACATTGTTTGCAGCTCCATAAACCGAATTTTTATTTTTTTGTTTGTTTTTTCTTGCTGTGTCTACAAAACTACATCATCAATTACATAATAATTTTAAAGTCCTTAAAATGTATTTTTGTTTTCTTGATTGAAATAAAATTTGTTTTGAAATTCTATCTCGTGTTTTATTTTCAAATATAATATTATATTATACATAATAACAGCCTATCCACTAATCCGAAAATTTTGTTAATCCGAATCAGTCATTAATTCGAATTAGCGAGCTGGCACTGTATATGAAATTAATCTATTTTTTTACATTTTGCATAACAGATACCGAAATATGTTATTGAAAACCAATATTTCATGAGGTTTTATTTGACTTTTCCATATATTAGATTTCAAATTTTTTTTTATTTTCAGAGTCTAAAATAAATCCACTTATTTGACAAAACATCATGATGGTACTTTTTCTCAAAGTCTTATATATCCTCTTTAAGTCCCGTTTGAAATTCCAAAATAGATTGTTTAGAAAAACAATTATTAATTGTTGCGTGTTAAATAAGGGTTTAACCGTTTGTCAGCACTTTTTGCTATTTAAATCGATTTTTCACCAACTAAACCTTGATAAAATTAAATTTACTCTTAACCATTATATTTATTTATTTATTTATTTATTCGCCAAACAAGGCATTTACTTATTCTAGGTGTTTTTTTTTCCTTCTCCTTCTCCTTTTTTTTGGTGAAAAATCGTGTCATTCAAGGTGGGCGTAATCCGCCCACCTGATTGACATGATCTAATATTACACGTCAAAATAGGAGAAAAAAAAGAGAAAGTAAAAATAAAAATATACTTATATCTTAACATTCTAAAAATATTTAATTAAAAAAAGAGTGGGGTGGTGAGTTAAGGGGTAGTAGGGGTGAGAAATAGGAATTCAGAATGGTAACGGTTGAATTTCCCAAGTGAGTTTAAAAGAAAGACGGGGAAAAAGGTATTAGGATGGGAAAAGATACTTTGAGAGGTTTCGTTTAAATGTGTGCTTGGACATGGGTGGCAAATAAGGCGCAGTGAAATAACTCCCAAATGAAATAAGTCCCAATGAAATAAGTCCCAATGAAATAAATCCCAAAAAAAATGAAGTAACTCCTAAATCACAAAATGAAATAAGTCCCAAAATTAATGAAATAACTCCCAACCGGAAAATGAAATAAGTCCCAATTATTAAATAAAATAGCACCTAAATGAAATAACCCAAAATAAAATAAGACCCAAATGAAATAATTTTCTGAAAGATAAACATTTTGTAAATTTTGTCATTATTTTTTCCATGCAGTTGCGCCTTTGACAAACTTCATTCTGTAGAAGGCGCATATAAAACAATCGCACCTCTTCAATAGCCAAAATTGAAGAAAATGATATAACCCCATCCCATCCCATTATCGTTGGGAGTTATTTCATTTCCGAATTTTGGGAATTATTTCATAATGAAATAACTCCCAAAACAAAAAAAGAAACAATTCCCAAAATAAATGAAATAACTTCCAAAAATTGGGAGTTATTTCATAATGAAATAACTCCCAAAAATGTATGGAAATTTTTTGGGAGTTATTTCATTTTTTTTTTGGGACTTATTTCATTTGGGAGTTATTTCACTGCGCCGGCAAATAACACTCGCTAATATTATTGAATTCTCTACAGCATCTATTGATGGGCTCATTACCTGCGTAGACGGTATGATGCTGATATTCAGTTAACAGTCGTGTATGCCTCGTTCGCCTTATTGGATCAGTAAATTTTATCTTGCTTTATATAAATTCGCTGTCAGTAATTCCACTAAAAACATCGAAAGTGAAACATGAACTAAGTAATGTTCTTCTCGATGATAAGGGCATTAAATTAAGGAGGCTAAGTCTTTGTTCATAGGGTGGCAGGTTACTGTAATCACGGGGATTGTAGGTGTCTCTCAATGCAAAAAGCAAGAATTGTTTTTGAATGGATTCTAGTCTTTCCTTGTGTGATTCATTTGGCATGAAAAAAAAATGAATGTACTTGATCTTACGTGTGATCTTACGTTCAGAACGATTTGACGAACAAGAAACCTGTGGCGTAAATATTAGCTCCGGTTTGAAGTTTATAAGTAAAAAAAATTGGTTTGTTTTTCTAGAGTTAAGTTCTTTCATGCATCTTATTTGAAGCATTGCGTTTAGAGTTCAATGGAAAATTTATGCAAATTGAGTCATTTGCTGTTCAACGAAGTCAATATCTAATTTTGTTCAATTATAAAATGTATATAAACAACAGTGAATAAGTGGGAAAGTAAGCATTCAAAATAATAAACTTATAGGTTGTTTTATTTAATTAATTTTTTTTTTTTTTGCCCAAAATGTCACAGGGGACCAAACTTTCAGACAAAGGATATGGTCAAAGGTTATGCTGGCATGAAAATTGGTCAAATAGCTTCAGCTATGAATAGGCACAGCAATAAATTTGCAAATATTACAAGTATAAACAATTTCGAAAACCATAAACTATAAATTATTAACAAGCGCAGTGGTCAAACACCAACTAATGATGACCACACCAAACGTCACATTTAGCTGTTAGTAATTAACGGCAAGAAAAATTAACTGAGTTGCAGAAAAATTAAGGTGGAATTGCGTCTTAGTGCCAATAGACAGCGTGTACAACAAAAAATTAGACAGGACTTAGGGCTTCATTATGAGGCGAAAATATCCAAAGCACTAAAACTAACATAAAAGCATAAAAATCCTCGCCTCGAATTTACGAAAAGCACAAATTTTGAGATTTGACAAAATTTGAGTAAAATGAATGGGCAGATGTGTATAAATTTGCTAGAGAGTGAGCTGATGATCGAATTTGCTGTAGAATTGCATGAGGATAGTTGAATATTTCAGCAGGATAACGTGCCAATTCACATTGTTCGGGCCATATTAGAGCTTTCTGAAGCACAATGGAAAGAAGACTTAAATGCAAAAAAATCAATAATTGCCGTCTTTATAGACCTAAAAAGAGCCTTCGAAACGATAGACCGTGAAATATTACTGCAAAAACTAAAACAAATTGGAATCAATGGAATCGAGCTGAAATGGTTTAATAGCTTTCTAACAAATCGCAAACAGCATACAGTAATAGATCAAGCAAAGTCGAGAGAAGTACCAGTAGAAATTGGCCTGCCCCAGGGATCGGTCTTAGCCCCGATTTTATTTAATATATATATTAATGATATTTTAGATTGTCTTAAACATTGTAAAATTAAACTTTTTGCTGATGATGCCTTAATAACCATAAGTGATACTGATATAAGCACTGCAATGATAAAAGTACAAGAAGATTTAGATATACTTTATATATGGCTGTGTACAAATAGACTTAAATTAAATATAGCGAAAACACAATTTATGACAATTACTCGATGTAATGTTAGGTTAAGTGATCAGATACTAAAAATTAACAATGAAAAGATTAATGAGGTAGAAAAAATTAAATATTTAGGTATTCAGATAGACAATAAACTCAAATTTAATGATCACATAGATTATACAGTAAATAAAATTGCAAAGAAAATAGGATTTATGCAAAGAACATGTCGATTCGTCAGAAAAGAATACAAAATTATGGTTTGTAGATCTATTATAGAACCCCATTTTATATATTGTCCATCAATATTATATATTTTACCTGACTCACAAGCTGACAGGCTACAAAAGATGCAAAATAAAGCTATGCGCCAATTATTAAAAGCACAATATGATACACCAACAATAACTATGTTGAATGCACTAAATTGGTTGAGCATTAAACAACAATTACTCTTCCATACAATGAAATTTATATTTAATATTAAACATGGATTAGTACCAGAGTACCTTAGTAATAATTTAACATATGTTAACGAAATACATTCCTATATAACAAGAGACAGAAATAATTTTAGATTGCCTTTATATAGAACAGAAGCTGAAAAACAAAATTTGTATTACAAAGGACTTAAATGCTTTAATGCCTTACCAAGCGAAATCAAAAATTGTGATAACAAAAACCGTTTTAAAAATTTATTATACATATACTGCAAAACAACACCTGTGAGATAACTTTAAATTATGTTAGGAAATTAAGTTAAAATTCGTTAAAAATTGTAGAAAATAAGGTTTTGTAAGAAATTATTAATATATAAATAGGCTTATTAAAGCTGTAATAAATAAATAAATAAAAAATAAAACAGAAAATCCTGTGACTACAGTTGCCAGCTTTCAATACTGATCTTAGTTCCATAGAGGATCTCTTGTGCATACTCAATACCAACCTATACACATAGTACAAACAATATGACAACGTTAAGGTCCTGAAAAATGCTAAAGGTGAAATTGGAGAAAATTGATTTTAAAAAAAAGTAGGCAGTGGGGGGACTGCCGACCGAAGTAAAAACTTAAAGCTATGATATACGAGTAACATAGCTGATATGAATATCCGAAGTAGCTATTGTTGGCAAATCATACGCGTATTGAATGTATAAACTGCTTTTTTTTAATGTTTTATATTTTTAGCACAATTACTTTGTTCGGGTAATCGATAATTGGCTCGGTAATCGGTTGGTAATCGCTTCGGTAATAGCTTCGGTAATCGGTTGGTAATCGCTTTGGTAATTGGTTGGTAATTGCTTCGGTAATTAGTAATGGGATGGTAATCGCTTCGGTAATTGGTAATTGCTTAGGTTATCGGTAATGGGTTGATAATTGCTTCGGTAATCGGTTGGTAATTGCTTCAGTAATCGGTTGGTAATTGCTTGGGTAATCGGCTGGTAATCGCTTCGGTAATCGGTTGATAATCGGTTCAGTAGTCTGTAATTTGTTCGGTAATCGGTTGGTAATCGCTTTGGTAAGCGGTGATTGGTTCGGTAATCGGTTGGTTATCGCTTCGGTAATCGGTAATTGGTTCGGTATAGGGTTGGTAATCGCTTCGGTAATCTGTTATTCGTTCGGTAATTGGCTGGTAATCGCCTAAGTAATTGGTTCGGTAATCTGTTTGCAATCGCTTCGGTAATCAACCTAGCAATCGGTAATCGGTTCGTTAATCGCTTCGGTCTTCAGCTTGGTCGATGCTAGGTAATCCCTAAAAACGAATGGTGTACAGCAAGCATTTCTGTTACGCTAACAGCGTGATGATATCGCGAATCTATAGTTTTGCTCTCTACCAAAAAGTGCTCAACGCGTCTAAAGAAGTTTTCACCTAGTGAAAGTCTATAAGAGTTACACGGTCCTGTAATAATAAAATATTTTTTAGACTTGCTTAAGTAAGTAAGAACAGTGCATTTTATTAGTTTTTAGATAGCTTTCTTAAATATAGATTCTTATTATTAAATGAATTTATATAAAATATAATTTTGTTTAAATTTTACATGAAATATTGTAATATTAGTTTTCTAGGTAAAAAAGTTTTGCAAATGACACACAACTTAAAATGTTATTGTCAGTAACTTCAGTTTTTTTTCTTTTTTTTTTTTTGTGAATTTTTATAATATTTTGAATTAATGGATGTAAAAACCACTCGCTTTATGAGTTTTTAAATAGCTCTCTCAAATAAAGATACATAGTTTTAAATGAATTTATATAAAATATTACTTGGTAAATTTTCCATTCAATTATATTAGTTTTCTAGGTAGTAAAATTTTGCAAACGACACACAACTTAAAATGTTATTGTCAATAAATTAAGATTTTAATTGTGAATTTTTTGTAATATTTTGAATTTTTGTAATAAAATCTTATCTAATTTAATATAATCTTAACAAAAAATTCATTATCTTAAATATATTTGTTTTCATTTAAATAGTTTTAATAATATCTATGTTTTGCACATATATCTATTCCATGAAGTTTTAAAAAATTAATTCATTTTTGTTTGAAAAACAAAAGTTAGAGTTTTGTTTTTTTTTTTTCTAAAGATTCAGTGCCATGTCCCCTGTCCCAATACCACCCACTTTTCTGGGATTAAAACTGCTCTTTGCACCAAAGATTATATTTGGCAAAGTTGTTTAAAATCGGAAAAACTGTTTAGAAAGAGTTTGAATAAAACTAAAGTGCCACGCTCCTTGCATATTCCCGCCAACTTATAAACTACAAATTGCTCATTATACCAAAGAATATATGTGCGGAATTTGGTTGAAGTCGGTCAAATATTGTAGAAGGAGTTCGATTAGAATTAAATTGCCAAGCCTAAATTTTAAATCACTCACGTTATTGTAGGCTAAAACTGCTCACTAAACTAAAGAATAAACACTGTCTCAAACAATTGTCCGTACACAAGAAGTCTGAACAGTAATTTGAATGTATGAACAAAAATATTGAAGCATATAAAACAAAACCGTTTCTTTATAAAAGATTCTTTATAAAAGAAAAAATTAAAAAAAAAAAAATATTTTGTTTCATGTGTTCAAAAAATCTGTGGACTTTTGACAAAACTTTGTTATAAAGACAATTTTTGATAACGATTATTTCTGTCTTATCCGGGTTCTTTTAGCATTTATAGATCAAAAATTACTGAATGCGTCAAATCAACATATCACAAATTTTTTATTAATCGCATGGGACAAAGGAACTTAATTCATGCATTTAAATTAAAATGCATTTAACAAAACAACTTATTTCGAATTAAGATCTTTTGTCAAGTCCAAAATTTGAAAAAGATGTATCCTAATTCGACATAAGGTGCGATAATTCCAATATTCCAATATTCTTTTCTTTTTTTAATTCTGTGTGAATAAACAACATATTTCCCTTTTCTTTATTTTTCCTTAAGACTTTTATAGTAATATTATTGAAAATTAAAATCAGCCATAAAATAAGGCTTAAATATCACTTCATAGTGTTAGTTCTTAATATTTTCCAAAACATTTACACAAATAGTTTTAATTAGGTTTCAATGTGTTTTTCCCTCTCCTGTAAAATAGCTTTTTTGGAGAAAAGTCAAAAGTCCACAGAAATTTTTCTTCATACATCCAAATTATTGTTCAGACTTATTGTGTACGGACAATTGTTTGAGACAGTGTATGTGAGAAATTTGGTTAAAATCAAACAAAACGGTGTAAAAGGAGTTCGACTAAAATTAAAAATGACACGCCTCTTGTCTTATCCCTCCCACATTTTTATACAAAAGTCTGCAAAATTTGGTTTAAGTCGAATAAACGGTGTTGGAGCAGTTTGGGAACATGCAGACACGATGATATTCAGCTTTATATTTTACAGGGTGGTCCAAAAGTTTCTGTACACCACGCTATCTTCCTTAAAACTGAGATTAATGAACATTTTAGAATTTTTTTTCTGTGCTTCATTTATTAATGTTTCAAAACGAAAATACAATGCTTTAATAATTTGTATGAAGTCCATCATTTAAATGGCAATCGCTAATTCTAGACCAAAAACTTTCACACAAAACGCGCACTTCTTCGTCTGTAATTGACTGCCATTCCTGTTTTACTCTGGTAATAAATTCGCTTCTATTTTTTGGTTTTGGACTTTTATATACTGAATCCTTCAGTTTAGCCCAAAGATTTTCAATGGGGTTCAAATCTTGCGAATTTCCAGGCCAATCAGTCCATACCTCTTTGAATAAGCTTTTTGCCACAGTTATGCTCGCTTTTGCGGTATGACATCTTGCCCCATCTGGCATTAAAATTGGAGCTAATCGGCCTGGAAACTGCTCTTCATTTTTGCTACACTGTCCATAAACTTGTAAAATGCGTTCTCTGTAGTAGTTGCCATTTACAGTGTGATTTTCATCGATAATTACAAGATCCGATTTGCGAAACATGCTTATGCCTCTAGCAATCATTATTTTTAAGCCTTGGTTTGGTCTTTGAACAGGTATGATCTTCTACGGATCACTTGTTCTGATTCGCATGTTTTGCCGATTAGGCTTCGGAAACGGATCGAAATGCGATTCGTCAGCAAAAAGTATGCGGCAACGTTGTCTACGACTAAAGTCACTATCAGCAATAAAACCCTCTTTTGTAAGTCGGGCACAAAAATTTTTGCGGTCAGCAATGTTTTTTTCGCTTAAAGGAGGTTTGATGGGTCTCACGTACGAGTGTTGACCCCAAGGACGGCTTTTGATGTATCTTAAGACAGTCGACCGGCTTATTTCGGATATGTTTAAGCGCTTAGCTATTGTCCTTGTTCCTACACCTGCAGTATCTTTAGCCATTTTCCGTATTTTTCTATTCAATTTCGTAGTTAATATAGTGGGTCTACCACTTCTTGGTTCATCTGCTACGCCTCATTCATTATTTGCAGCCCACTTAATTACTGTTGTTCTTGACACCTTCAGCCTTCTACTGATCTCGACGTTAGACATACCAATTTTACTTAAAGCTTGAATATTCCTGCTATTTTGTACTCTATTCATTCCGTAACTGTAAACAAAAAAATTGAGGGCACAGAAAAATGTTTTTTTGAAAGCAAATCCAAAATGTACGGAAAGTTCCGATTATAAACTTTATTTTTATATCAGAAACGTTTTTACTATGAGAGCTCCCAAACCCGCTTCTTAACTCTCAAAAGCAAATTTTTAAAATCGTTTACCTTTAAATAACATCACTTTTTATAATAAAGCCATGCACAAACTTACTTCACTTAACTTGTAAAATATAAAAGCACTCGCCACTTAAACTGTCGCCACCAAATGATAGCTGTGCAGCAAAGTTATTGAAATATATTCAAGGTAAAGTTTATGCAATAATAATTACCAAAATCGGGGAATCCCCTTACTATGTACAATAGAACACAAAGTGATTGCCTTCAAGTTTGCTTTACAAAAGTTTGAAGATGTACAGAGACTTTTGGACCACCCTGTAGATGGACAATAAAAGTAGGCGTGGCAGGATTAACATATAAAGTGACCGTCACTTGGACTCATAGCACCTACACACCATAGCACTCAAGAATTATGATTTCTGAAAAGTGGGTGTAGTGCCGACAGTAACCATACGATCTAAATTAGAAATTTTTAGTTTTATATAACCAAAAGTGTGTGAAATTTAGCATTTTCATTGATTTGTGAACGGTAAAAGGGGGTGTGGCAATTTTATTATATTTTTGAATACAGATATTAACATGTATACATAACAGATGTTGTAAGTTTGGTGGTCTAACCGTTCCTGAGTTCTTAAGAGACACCAGCTATTTTATATATAAAGATATTTATATAAATTTGAAAATACTAAATCTAATAAGTTGTTTTTCGTTCAATGAGATTTTAATGATAAATATAATTTAAAAATCCTAACACGTTTTTTTTTTGAAACCACAAAACTAAAGAGTCAATAACTCATATCTTAAGAGAAAGCAAATTTAAAAGCTCATTTTTGAGATCAAAAATCTCTTGTTGGAATTTCTTCAAGAATGTAAACAATTCTAAAATCGAAACAACAAAATATTCTCCGGCAATGAAACAAATCGAGAGATTTTGAAAACAAACATTCCGTTCAAATCGTTTCGATGGAACAGACGCGAACACGCGTCTATTTAAAAATTTTCCAATTAATTTTGGGTTCTTACAATTGTACGAACAAGCGCGTATTTCTAAAACTCAAGGCATAAGAAAGAACAAAAAAAAAAAAATATGAAAAATCAAGTGAAAGTGAAATGAATGCAGCAGATGTGTTAAAAATGCAAAATAGTTATTTATAATATTGTCAAATCTAAAAAGTTTCAATAACGTGTGGGATATGTTCGATTCAAATTGTAGTGTTTTGAAAGTTAGCTAATGATTTTTTAAGACAGCTTAAAATAAAAAATAAAAAAAAAAAAATAAATTAACAAATAAGTTGCCATAGAATTTACCATGTAAATAAATTAATTGTTTGGTTTGCCTTTGCAGAGCAAAGCCATTAAAATCATCGGTGTTTGTTTGTGGGTTTTATTGTTTAGCGATTGTTTTCTTTTCTATTTGTTATTGTTGTTGCTTTTTTTCATTATGTGAGAAACAGAATTCAACAGAAGTTTTAAAAGTTGTGAATTTACAAGAAACAACAAACAAACGGAAACAAATTTTTAAACAATAAATTAGACAGTAAAAATGAAAGAAACAATTTGAATGCGTTGTTTCAGAAATTCCTTCGATATTATACGAAATGATATTGAAAAAGAGGATCAAGAAAACAAAATTTTTGCTTCATAATATGGCATTTTAAAAATTTTGTAGATTTTTAATTAATATTGTCAACAACCAAACATTTCTGTGAGTTCAATTTGCAGAAACACGTTAAAAAAAGAAACCATAAAATCTGGAAATGGAAACTATACAAGAACTGAATGAGTATTTTAGTAAGTATTTTACATTAATTTAATATTAAAAAAAAAAAATTAAGCCTTTAAGAAAAAACAAAGATTCTTGAAAGACAAATGAACACCTTCGTGTTCACATTTCTTGAATGAATAAAAACAATGCTAAGCTATACAAAACAATATTGTATTTAAAAAAATAAAAAAAAAAAATTACAATTGCTATCAAGTCAAAATTCAATATAAACACTGTAATAGTATTAAATACACATTTCTAATTTTTCTCCATTTTTAGCACAAATTTAACATTGATGTAAATTTGATGTAAATTTTGCTTGCTGCCAGACAGACATTCAACTAAACATCCGTTGAACTGTTTTTGTCTGACTTTCATCATTAATGCATTGAAAACTGACGGTTTGGCTGTAAACAAAAAATTATTCAGTTACGGTTTTTGTGTTTTGTGCCGACAACTGAATATTTGTGCCAAAATATTTCTACTTCTATCCAGTGAAGTTTATAAAGAATTTCATTTGCCTTCATTCTTCACAAGCAGTTCATTAGTGAAGTGTACTTTTTAGTGTAAATAAAATCAGTTCATAAAACAATCTACACACAAACAAATTGCACTTTGAAATCACAATTCTAAGAATTATTAGTTTATTTTATGTGTTTATTCAACGTGTTGTGCTAAATGTTTTGCTTGAAAACAGCGAAATATGAAATTTTTAACGGTCATGTTAATAACCAGTCTTAATTATGCGAAAAATTACACAAAGATAATATTATGAACTTAAAAATAATTTTGAGTTTTTATATTTGTTTCGATCTGACACTAAAAAAAGATCACAATTGCTTAAGTGAAAAATTTGATGGACTATATTTAATATATCAAGGGGGACTCAAAAGAAATTTTGTTAAGTCAAAATCGAAATTTTCTACAATTTTTAGCAAAATATAACACTTAATGATTCCAGAATGTGAGTCAGCCTAGTGAAGTAATTGTTTTTCTTGGATTCGCACTGGAGGTAAGAAATATTCTAAAGATACATATAGTCCGTGCTAACTGCATGCACGATTCACATTCTAGATTCCGCCTGGATCAGCCGGGACAGACAGAATGTGCCTACGTACTAAAACATGCCTCCCGTAGGCGATTATAGGTTTCCGCTAAGCACGTTATTGGCTTTTCAGCGGAATTAACACGGAAATTAAAATTGACGCGAATTTTTCAATTTTATTATTATTAAAGTTAACCCAAAAACCGAACGACCGGAATGTTTAAAATAATGATGAAAAATAATGAAATATAATCAATAAGTGTCCAAAATTACACCCTTACTTCAAAACAAAGAATGACAAAAAAAAAAAAACTATACTTTATTGCCATGAGTTGGTTTCCGCCTACAGTCCCACCCAAGAATCTACGTGGATTGAGCTCTTATTCACCAAACCAAATCTAAACATAATGCAGATATATAAGTATGAAAATGCACTAGCATAAAAATATAACATACTATATATTCGGGTCGCTAAGCAATTAAGAAGCACCGTGCTAATGTAATTATTTGGACAAAAATTTGGGCCAACGCAGGCAAGAAACTTGTGTGGAAAAGAGATCTACTCTGGCACACAAACCAAGTGACAAAAAAAATATTTGGTCTAATTATGAACACTCAAAACCCAACTCATTATAAAAAATAACCTGATAAATCTGAATTTCTTAAAGCCAACAGTTGACTGATATCACGTTATAATTAACCAAGTTAATGTATTTAAGATAGAAATTAAATGAAATTAAGTATGTAAATGTAAGATTAATTGACGTTTTAATACATCCACCGAGTCACAAAAATGAATCAAATTATAGTTACCATTGAAATCACTACACATACAACGTAAAGGGTCGTGAAGAGCGTAATTTGAGTGCACTGAATTAACTTAAAGAACAGAAAATGTCTAGATCCTCTCCTCGGAACGTTAAAGTTTAGAGATGAGAAGAGATACCGGGATTCGATTTCATCACCAAGTAATTTATATATGTATAAAGGTGACATTAAGCATAATTCTTCTGCTTCTTAGGGAAGGCAGTAAAATTAGCCCAAGTTGGGTCTCATACGAAGGAGGTACAATGTTTGGGTTCCAACGTTGATGACGTAAAGCAAAAAGTAAGAACTGTTTTTGAACCGATTCTATTGCGTCGATGTGGACATTATATTGTGGAGTCCATATAACACACGCATATTCGAGAATTGGCCTAACGAGAGATGTATGGAGTAATTTAATAGTAAAGGGATCATTGAATTACCCCATCTTTTAATGAATCCAAGGACACCTCTAGACTTATTTACCACCATATTAATGAGCAGATTGAAGTTTAGTTTTGAATCCATAATTACACCAAAATCGACAAAAGTATAAACAATTTCTAAGCTAATGTGATTAAAAGAGTAATATATGCTATGAGGAGTTCTGCGTGAGAGTGTCATTTGTTTACATTTTTTTAAGTTTAGGCTTAAAATGTTACAGTTACACCAGTCCACTAGACTATTTAGTTCAGATTTTAAACGATGATGTTCATTAGGTGATTTGTAAGTAAGAAAATGTTTCACGTCGTCAGCATACATTAAGATGCCACTGTGTATAATTACCGAAGGAAGGTCATGGATGCGGAACACCTCAGTTGACCAAAATATGTTTTGAAAGAGAGTTTTTATATTAGGCCCTTTGGGCACGTTGCGAAAAATATGATTTAATCCAATTTAACAATATGTCAGGAAACCCAATAAGATGAAGCTTTTTCAATAGAAGATTATGATTGACACTGTCATATCAGGTGAATACGGTGGTTGTTCGATGATATTTGTCCGTCATTCATTCGTGCTAGAGATACGCAAAATATGTCATTAAATTGAAATTAGAGATAAAGCCCCGAAAATCGGGTGTACTTAGGTAATTTGCTTCGGAGATCACACATTTTCATTTACCTTAGAGCGAGTTCGTGTCTTAAGTCTTTTTGCCATTTTTCCAACTTTAAACGCTCATATCTGCTCAACGCTACCACTTATCAAAAATCTAATAATTTCCTGCATACCTACAGGTCATGACCTTTCTAAAAGACGATTGATATAAATCTTTAACACTTCGAGATATATGAGCTGCTCAGAGCACAAGTGGCGTAAGTCAATTTTTTAAGGAAATTGAGTTATGTACATAGAAGTGAAGAGGAATATGTAATCTATTTATGACTCCAGGTTAGAAACTCCTCTCATATATCACTCTTTTAGCTCGCCAGCTCTTTTAGTTCAGTATTGCGGTAGCTCCATTGTATGTCAATGGTTCATTTGATTTGTTTCATTTCCTTCACTCGCTCACTCAGTCGCTGACATATACGTAATATGAAGAATCAAAATTTGCTGTTTGAAGTTTCGCCTATTTATTGCTTTGTTTTAAAATATTTCATAATTACTTAAGTTACTTTCGTACAAGCATTCAAATAAAACAATATTGTTAGTATAGTAAATGCAGTGACAAGGAAGAAGAGAGCGCGTCGCTTCGTTTCAATCAATCTTGCTTTGCTAGAGTGAGTGCGCTAACTGACACATTTGAGTCTGAACTGAGCTAGTGATCCGGAGAGCTAAACCAAATTATATTGCTCTTTCCTATCACTCACTCGCGAGCTAGACAAGTCTTATTCGTGCGCCCTTTGCATATTTATAAAAAACTAGTATCGCCTGTGGCCGAAATTCGGCCATATAAAAATTGGTTTTTCTTTTGTTTTTTGCTGAATGCACCAACCCATAGCCTGAATAGAAGTATTGAACAAAATAAACAATTATAAATGTCTTTGTATGTTTTATATGAAGCAAGCAGCAGTTTAACAGTTTTTTTGCCGTAATATGATGCTCAGCTCTTTTGAAGTGTCTGCGACTCTATCGCATTCTACTCTTGCCCGTGTATGCTACGATGTTTAATATAGCAATGTATTTTATTGTTGTTTTCTCATTGTCCCATTAGGAAAAAAGAGTTTTAACATTTGCTTAATTTTACCTATCTTAATGACAATTTATTCGAATAAAAATTAAATTGTGCAAATCTACTTGAAAATACCATTCCATCGATATAAGTTTTATGTGAATATGTTTAATATATTTAACACAGATAAAAAGGGATCACAAACTTTTTTGTTTGAGTATTAATATAAAGATGCTACAGTTGTTACGAAAAAAGTCGGAATGGCAGAGGACATCACATGAATGCCGCGCATTGTTTGGCAACAACTTCATCGAAGCAACCACCTCGCAGAAAACGCTTCAGAGTTCTAGGAGGCGTCATTAATAATACCATAATTTGACTCCATTATTACATATTTTAAAGAACGTTTTACTGAAAAAAACACTCAATCATTCGGTGCAAGAGCAAACGATGCTAGTAAGAAGTCTCGCAGAAACTTGCACACTATCTCCCATTTTTATGATTTACCGAACCTAATAAATGAAATCGAACGTTGGCAGCAATTGTAGTATAATAAGCTCAGCCCAACAATCTAACCATTGTTGATGTCTTAAAAGACGCAAAAACCTTCTTTCCCGAGGCGGGAAGATCATTGCAAGTTTTCATCCCTCTACCGTGCATAACGTGAACAACGTGTACGGTAGAGCGATTGTTTAGCAGCCTCAGAAGACTAAAAACCTTTTTAAGAACCACTAATGGGGGGGAAATCACCTCATTGGTCTGGATATGATGACTGTGCACAGAAAACAATTTTATGATAATTTAAAAGATTTTCATAATAAAGTGGTTGAGATGTTTGCAAGGAACACCCGAAAATTATGTTTAAGTAAACATCAGATTCGAAATCAGCAGCCACTTAAACTGTTTAATACATTTTAAAAATACTCTTAAAAATACATTTTATTAAGTCGCAATCCTAGTGTAAAAAAATTTCATTATTTTGAAATTCTGACAACGGATTCGGATTCAGCAACCCATTTCTAACTGAAAATAAAAAAATTGATGTGGCAGTTCTATCCATTGGACCATCTTATAATTGGTGGCATTCCTTTGGTTAAAATTTAGGCGGCAACTCTATCCGCCATCATGAATTTTAAAATTCTGATATCAGAGTCGAAATCAGCGGCTCCCTAAAACTCTTAGAAAATATTTAAGACTCGTAAAAAATATATTATTGGGTGGCTACCCTACCCACCATCTTGAATTTTAAAACTGTGATATCTGATTCGAAATCAAATTCGAAATCAAAATACAATAAATCGATGTGGCAACCCTATCCGCTATCTTGAATTTTAAAACCCTGACATAAGATTCGAAACCAGCGATCCCCTAAAACTGCCGACCACGGTGTCTCTTTTAGGCAGCGTTTATAAACTAACATGTTTACATGTTTATAATCATATAACAAAAAAGTGAAACATTTTAGTTTAAAAACATGTAACAAAAAAAAGTTAAATATTTTGTAACACGAAAGTGAACATGCACAAAAAAGTAAAACGTTGTTGTTTATAAACAAGTATACGAATTTTTTGAAATTTTTTTCTCAATAAAAATCGTCACACCGCCGCACAATGCAAGATTTTAGCGTTGAGCGCTCAAAACTATCAAATATTTTTTTACGATTCTAAATGAAAATTGTACAAGCTTTTCAATTGCAGTAACAGTTTTTCTATATACATTTCATACATTCTGAGATATAAGGGCCGGATGTTTGAACTTTTTAATCTCTGCGCAAATGTTTAAAATTTAACATTGTTTTTTAACTTTGAAACTGTCCTGTCAGCAAACTTCAAGAGATTTTAAGATGTGGTTTTCTTTTTTAGCACAATTAAGGTATTTTTCAGCAACGAATTTCATCCAAATTTAAAATTCGTTTGTCTGTCCAACACAATAACTGGAATCCGGAAATCCTATTCTAAACAAATTTTGCATCTTTCGGTAAACTTTAAAAATTCCGCCTTTACTCAAGCAATGAACTAACTATGAAATAATAATATTTGCTTAATCCTCTTTCCAACCATATTGAAATCGGTACCACCTTGGGCCGCCTGTTGATCAAACTTTTTGATTAAAGGAAAAATTACGATATTTCTTTTGCTTTTTTGTGTGTTCCAATGATAGGTTAATAAAAAAATTTGGCTTAAAAATTGTTAAAACAAGTAAGGAAACTTCTTAATATGTAACAAGAGAGCAAACAATTAAATATTATATTGATAATATGAGTTTATAGTTAAAATCTACAACAGATCGCGTTTTAATGATCTTATATAAATGGGTGTTCTTTTTTTTTAAGAATTTAATAAATATGCTATTGCATACTTTTCGGATGCGTATCAAAATTAGTCGTACCATGGGGTATACTTTGTAAAAATTTGTAAAAATTTCGATGTGATGTCTTAAAAGTCATATAAATTCAAAAATTCTATGTATTTTTAAGTTTTGTGTTATCACATCGTTGTTATTATAACGCAAGATTGAAATAATTATTAATTAGATATTGATCAATATAATTTATAACTTATATTTGCATTTATGTGTTATTTATGTAACTTTATAACTTTTGTTTACAAAAAAGTTGTCAAAATAAATTGCAAATAAGTTAATAATTATAAAAATTAGCATGTTTAAGATATCAATTGAAGATCTTTGCTTTATTTGTATAGAAGTTAAAAAAGAATTAAACAAAAAAAAAAATAACTTGTGCCTGAAAATGTTTTAATTGATGTTGTGCGTGTAAAAATTTTTAGAAACCTAAATATTGATCGTTTTCACGTGGAATTTGATAACTCAAAGCTTTACGGGTTTTATAAATCGTTTATGAAGAAGTTGAAAAATTGTGATTCCTCGAAGGAAAAATGTTTAATTAAATATGTAAACACCAATTGGTATCACGCCATTTTAAACCTTCGTAAGAAAGAAAACCAAGAATCAGATAATGAAGTGATACATAAAGTTGGATGGCCAAAGAAATCTTATGAAGAATCTGCACAATCAAGTAAGCGCAGAAAAATACAGAAACTGTCAGATGAAATAAATTTATCCGAAGCATTTCATATTTTACAATACTATTTACGGAATCAAAAACAATATGATGCGATATTGATTCCGAAAGCCTTGGAAAAGAATAATCCAGAAGAAATACAAAAATTAAAACAAGTGCTTAATATGTCAATAGCGAAGCCTGCTGAATACACCACACCAGAAGCGCTTGGTTTATATATTGATCTTAAAATGTCACTTCAGAGATATAATTTATTAAGATCATCTTTTGAAAAAATAAAATTATACAGGACTGCCTACATACGAGAAATTAAAAAAAAAAAAAAAAACGAAATCTCAGCCCTTGAAAGGACTTTGACAGAGCTTCTTATGATCAATTGTGTTGTGTGTGATGTGAAATGTTTGCACACAAATGATCGAGAACTGGACCTACATGTTTTACGCCGACTCCAAACGGCTTATGTTCTCAAGAAGCTTTTCATAGCAGTTTTTACTCTCTGAGGTTTGCCATTGTCTGCAGAGAGGTGACGGCCGAACAATTCGATTCGAATCTGGGTTCTCTGGCGTACGAGTCACACACTCTACCCACTATGCCACGACTGTCACGTACGAGAAATTAAAAAACGAAAAAACACTCTGTGAGTGTGGTATCTGCAAAATTTCTATTGCAATCTATTTTGGACCATACCACACGTAGAATATTGGATTCAATTAATTACGAAATTGATGGAGAACAAGACTCATCAAGTTTGTTTCTATATTCAAAATGGGGCTGTGACGGGTCTTCTATATAGTCAGTATAAACAAAAATTAGGTACATTGAACTTTAGTTCACTTTAATATTTTAATGGTCACTATGAAAAATATTTAAGCTTAATGCAATACTTTTCATTGTGTATTAAATAAAAATTCTAATATATAAAAAAATATTAACCCAAGTCCTTGTTTTGTTCACAGATAACGAATACAATGACTCTAATATGTTTATGGTGTCAATGGTACCACTTCGAGTAGTAAAAGATTCTACATCTGTAGAATTCCTGTACCGTGTGTCATGAAACACAAAAGCAATTTAACCAGAAAGATAGAACTGCAGATTATGATGACATTGAGGCTATGTACGAATTTGGTCTATCACCCCTTCATGCTAGAATAAGGTTTATGAAACATTGCTTAAAAATTGCATATGACGTTAAATTTCAAGAGTTCAAAAACTCTACGTCTGACTTCTACATATGAAGTACAAGGGCTCAAACCAGGATCAAAAATGAGTTTAGGGCAGAAAAAAAAGAATTCAAGAGGAGTTTAGGGATTCCACAGGTCTACGTATTGATTTTCCAAAGCAAGGTTTTGGAAATAGTAATGATGGCAATACAGCTGGGCGCTTTTTTAAAAATATTGAAACTACAGCTTCAATTACAAAGCTTAATGCGGACCTGCTTAGACGTTCGCAAAAGATTTTGAATGCAATAAACTAACGACGGCTTATCGATGCGAAAAAATTTGAAAGTATTCACTCGAAACACTTAATTTTTATAATAGCATATATGGAGATTGGAAATAAAGTATTATGTCATGGAGACTATATTATAAAACACCATTTTTTCTTAATTGGTGAGCTGTCCGAAGAAGTGCAGGAAGCGAAAAACAAAGAGTACAAGAATTTTAGGCTTACAAATACCAGAAAAACTAGCAGGAAAAATCAAAACATGGATCTTATGACAATGCATATGATTTCGTCAGATCCTGTAATCACTTATATTGGAAGTGCTGAAAAACAGTAACATGCTAATCAGAAATATATGCTGCTTCAAATAGAAGAGCTGTTAAAAGAATAAACCTTACTATATTATTTTTTAGTAATTATTTTGAATATTTTTAAGTAGAACGATGTGAGTAGATTCCAATATGCTTATAGAGCAGGCATGTCTACGGAGAGTGCTCTTCACAAATTAGTTAGAGTGGCTGAAAAAGAGTTATTTTTGCAGAACGGTAGAGTCAAGACTAGAGGTAGAGTAAGTAGAGGATGTCCTCAAGGAGGGGTGTTATCGCCAACCCTGTGGAACATCACTGTGGACTCACTTTTGACTAGACTAGACGAATCGGGCATACACACGATAGGGTATGCAGATGACATTGCGTTGGTGGTCTGTGGTAAGTTCATTGACACCATTTCTGACATCATGAAGGGAGCACTCCGAATGGTGGAGGAGTGGTGTCGAGAACAAGGCTTCACCGTGAACGCAGGAAAATCAGACAATATTCTCTTTACTAGAAAGAGGGTAGGCCTGAGGAGAGAACCACTTACACTTTTTGGAGCTGAAATCTACATGTCCACGAAAGTTAAATATCTAGGGGTAACTCTAGATAGTAAACTGAACTGGAACGAACATGTAGGAGACAGGATTCAAAAGGCCAAGAGGGTTCTGTTTCAGTGTAGACGCGTTTGTGGTCTAAAATGGGGGCTAAGCCCAGAGGCTATGAAATGGATCTACACTATGATGGTTAGACCTGTCATCACGTATGCTTCGGTGATCTGGTGGACAAAAGTCAGTCAGAAAACCATTAAGAAGCGACTAGACAGAGTCCAACGGCTGGCGTGTGTTGGAATAACAGGGGCAATACGCACCACTCCCACAAGCGCAATGGAGGTTTTGTTAGGTATGCTACCGTTGGATTTAGAAATAAAGAAAACGGCAGCGCTAACAGCCCTCAGGATGTTGCGAAATGCTACGTGGCATGGAGCAACAGCCCTCCATGGTCATATGCGCATCCTGGACATGACACAGCGAAATGTCAGGGAGACGTGTATGCCTATGGACGGAAGGCAGAGAGTGAGAATAACAGAAAAATGTTATAAAACTCTAATAACAGATAGATCCGTTTGTGAAGAAACCGCTGGTAGTGACATCAGCATATTCACAGACGGCTCTCTGATGAATGGCAGAGCTGGGTCTGGCGTCTACTCAGAATAGTTGAACCTATCCTGTGCACTAAGGCTGGGGAGGTTCGTGTCTGTATACCAGGCGGAAATGCTTGGTGTAGTGCATGCGCTGGACCACTTGATAGATGGACGGGTAAATGGCAAGAAAATTGTCATTGCCCTTGACAATCAGTCGGTGATTAGGTGCATGCAACGGACAGATATTACTTCTAGGTTGGACATAGAATGTCTAACCAAACTCAATAGGTGCGCTCAGACAAATGAGCTCACACTTATGTGGGTACGAGGACATTCTGGCATAGAACAGAATGAAAAGGCTGATTCTTTAGCAAGAGAAGGATCAGCAGAAGAATTCGGTGGACCAGAACCACGTATCGCCATAGGCGACAACATGGTGGCAGGCCTTATTAAGCAATGGACGGACTCGGAACACCGTACAAGGTGGGAAGAAGCTGGTAATTAATAATAAAAAAGCAGGCAATCAAAGGCGGCCGTGAAATGGTCAATTAGTGAGGCAGCAAAAGTCACCCGATACAATCGGAAGACTTTAAGCTGGCTTACTGCACTGGTCACAGGACACGGCCCCTACATGTACCATCTCAGGAAGATGACTCTGACCGAGGACGATGCGTGTAGGTTATGCCTAGAAGAGCCGGAAACAGCAGCACACATTTTGTGCCAGTGTCCGGCGTTGGCAAGCATAAGATTGACCATTCTGGGACGTCCATTTATTGACAAAGCCGAGATTGGTCAACTGACCTACAAGGACATGCTTGAGGTGACAAAGGGTGCCTATATAAGGAGCATGCTCACTTATGAGTGCTCCGAGCAGTAGCATCCTGCGTCAAATAGGGGACGAAAAGGGACCCACTGTGGTCTGATTCGGCCAATCCCCGACTTAATATGTAAGTAGAACGATGAAAATTAATGTACGCACTGTATATATCGTTAAGTTTTTATTTACATATTTTGTTTTTGTAACATTGAAATAAAATAAATATTTATTAGCATAATCTTGCACTGTGCGTTAATAATAATAATAATCTTTAACTGTTAACTGACTCACTAGTGAAAATTCTTATCGACAAAATTTTAAACTCTCAAGCAAAGTGATGTACAAAAAATTCTTTTGTATGGAAGGTAGACGTGCTGCCGGTCCAATCACGCCAATTTTAAACACATCATACAACCACTATAAACAAAAAATGCAACAAAAACTTAAAAAAAAATCGCTTTACTAATAAGGGAGAAAATGAGAAAAAACTTCATATCGTGTTTATTGCCCAAATATATAACAATATATTTGATTTTTATTTGTTTATTTGGGGGTGGGGGTCTAGTCCTCAAACCCCTGTGTGCGCCCCTGTTATGTAATGTCCTCCAATTAATGATTTGCAACATAATTAGAAACAAATTTCGCGTGTTTATACATTTAATGACCGAACATCTAAACCACGTCGTTAAAATTCTAATGAAAATACTACGCATTAAAAACAAAAAAAAAAAAGAAAAAGAATCATAAATTATTGAAGCTCATAAAACGGCTTCTCGCATTGCCAATCAATACGGCAGTCAGTCATGCTGGCAACTCGTAACTGCTTGTTCAGAACGTTCATTCATGAACAAACAGCAGGTTTGCATCGTGTCTGCCTTCATGGTGGGATGTCCTATTAAAGGTGGTAATTAGCGCCGTTCTACCACTGCTGCCTTTGAAAACTAAACCAAAGCAAATCATTACGTAGTGCTGTATTTATATATATTTTTTTTTGAGTTTTGTTATTTTATGTTTGTTTTTATTTGTTTTTAGTTTCCTCGCTGTTTTATTTTAAAACATTATTTGATCAACGCGTAAACTTAAAGATTGTCGGATGAAAGATATGTTCGCACTTTGTTGTTTTGAAAAAGTTTTATATTCTAAACATTTCTTGTTGTTCTTCAAACGTGCTTCGTTTTGAGATTAATAAAAAACTTTAATTCCGGCCATATTTGGGCAATTATGAGATGTTAACAATATCATTAAAAAATAATTTAGAATATGGAAGTTAAAACAAAAAAAATTAGATTTTGCAATTAATGTAAGGGGGAGGAAATAATTCCAAATATAGAGATTTGAATTTAAGAAAAATGAATAGAAGGTATTGAAAATTAGTATATAAAAATTGAAACGTTAAATGTAATTATTTCAATTTTTATTAAAAATTAAAAACGTACACTTAAACTTAAAAATTTTAATTATTGTAAAAAAATTATAATTTTACAAAAAATGTGTATCAATTAAATTTTTAAGAGTATTAAACTTAAATGCTTGCAAATGTTTAACATAACAAGCTTCGCAAACTGTCAGCGTCGTGTCTTTAATGTCAATCATTATATTGTTAATCACGCCCACCCATCGAAAACATGACAAAATAAACAATGAGTTATTAATATATTTACAAAAATGTTTTTAAACATTTTTATGAGCAAACTCAAATCTTGCTAGTTTTGTTCCGTACACAAAAAATAAATTGTTAGTAAAACTCATTTATTATTATTTGCTCTGTTTGTTTGACTTTAATTGGCCTGCTGCCAGACTTTATCAAAAAATTGAGCGCATTCAAACCGACAATCAGACTGACCGAGTCATGGTCTCGGCTGATGTCCATTCCAAGCAGCATAAAATTACATGGAGGAAAACGGCGATAGGCAATAAAATCGAAATGTTGTTTAGACAATGAAACCGAAATTGATTTATTTTGCGTTTTTAAACATGAACTTTTTGAAATTTCTAAGAAATAACCAAATCAAATGCAAAACAATAGCAAACATTAAGCATGAAAAAACTGTTACATCAATCAAGCTGTGAAATATGAACACGAGCAGGAGCAGTTTAGCTAATTTTTCTATGGGTGTACTTTTGAGATGGATGACTCATTTATTTTGCCAATCGGTATGATTTAGATGCGAAAACTTTTAAATTAAGCGTCAAACTCTTGCAATAGACCGAAACTATTTTTGATAGAAATTTAGAAAATATTATTGAATACTGAATAAATTTAAAGGCGCCTACAAATACGAGTATTTCAAAAATATTAATATCAAAATGTTACTTCAATTCAAGCAAAGGCAGATTATTAAAATTTGTAAAGATAATCAAAAATATTTTGATGTTAATTGAAAATTTTGAATAAATTACATTTTTTTTTCTATTTTGTTACAGCTCAACCTGCCACACCTTTTATTGTGCCCACCATAAAAATTACGCGTTGTTCCATACCCAATACCGCAACAAGCAGTGAAACTAATTTTATAACTGCTCCGCTGCAGCAAAAAAGTGGAACTATTCACCATAATAACTCGCAGGCGCGGAATCTCACACAAATCTCAACAACAGGTTCCTGTTTTGTGCGTTTTCGTGAAGGTTTTGCTAAATGTAAGTGTGACGCTTTGTATGTGTTTATTGGTAAGATATTTATTTTTATTTTTTTTTTTTTATTCTAGTTATAGGCAAAATCATGGGCAGCACCACACCAAGTGAAGCAGATAGATATGAGGCCTACGACTGTAAGTAATAAATTTTTAAAATTTATATTAAATAGAAAACTTTCTAGCTAAATGTTACAGAACTATCTTCATTGATTAAAGTAAACATTACAATATGTATTAAATTTTATAAAATAAGCAAAATGTTCACTTTTATTGAAGTTAAATTATTAATCGTGGCATCATAATTAAAAAAGTTAATTTTATAAACCCTGCAAAACGATTTTTAAATTTCTGACCTAGCGAACTTGCTGAAAAGTAATTTTTTGGATTGAAATAACATCGAGTATGCAAGACTTCAGCCACAATAAATTTTTTGATCAAATATTCGCGATCGATTGCATTGACGTTAATCGGATTTCAATTATTAATTAAATGAAACACTTTTTGAGTGCAAATGAATTCAATTACCTTTATTTACACGTAATGGGAACAAGTTGAGGGATTAACATGTCAGGTCAATTCAATGCTTTGTGGTTAGTCTTTCCAGAATTCTTTCCAATAAATCGGAACAAAAGCAAAATTTTTTTGGAAAAAATGGAATTTTTAAAAATTTGACGGGACAAATGATATAGGAAAATGTTATTAACCCATTTTCTACCGCTGGTCGTTTATCCAAACAGTGAAATGACTCATTATACTTACTTTCATGTCTTAGTTTTTAACATGGAATGTGATTACTTTTTTTAACATAAAGTTTGAATGTAGTACTTTCTAAATATTCTATTAAAAAATTGTTAAAAATTTTTCAACTAACAAGGAATCGTCCCCAGGTGTCATTCGCCGATCTGAATGATTTTCGGATATGTAATAGAGGCCAAAAATCTAAGGTTGACGTATTTTTTTATACCTGCTCAATCGATGGTTTAGGGTTTCAAAATGGCGTTTGAAAAGACCCCAAAGACCCACAATGAAAACCACTTGTTTTAACCACCGGACTGAACAGAGTAGCTGTTCGAATAAATCCCGACTTCAACACCCCTAAAAAAGGAAAGTATTCCAATATGCAAGACCACATCATCATCAAAATGATATCTTTGATTAAATTTTAGGTTAGTATAGTTGAAAGCAAAACTTATTGAAGGAAATTTTTTTTTTACCACATGTGATCACCTTTTACGCTGCTGGCCGGAATAACGATAACTACATTTTTTCTCGTAAAGCAAAAAGTTTCGACTTAAAAAGCTATCTGTGCATTTGTAACTTATTTTTAGATCTCGATTGATGATATTTAGAAGTTTGACACATTTTCCGAAAAAAATAGGGGGCGCGGTAGAAAATGGTTTAAAAACAAATTTCATTATTCAATAAAAATTATTTGACAAGGATGAACGAGTCTTAAATTCAAGTCAACTATTTGATTTCATCACCTTAATATTAAAAAAACACTTTTTCATGATGTAAAACTAGTAAGGAATGGAGCTGCGATAGGGTACCGAAGCTAAAATACCCCCGCGTGCATATTTAAGTATATTCGAAGTCTCTAGTCACGACAGACACGATGACATTTAGTTTTATATATTTACGAAAGTTCTGCTACTTTGATGACATCACTTTGTATGGGAGGTAGGCGTGGTTTTCATCCAATTTTGTCAAATATCATAGAGATGGTTCATGTTATACAGGGTGTCCCGCAATTGAGGGCAACTATTTACGGAGCTGAAAGGTTATGTCGAGCTGAGAAAAAATCGTATGGAAGGGGGGGAGGGGGGAGTCTATTTTCATATTCTTAGGAGCTACAGGGTTAATTAATTTTTCACGACTTTGATTCACGTTATTGTTTCTAGCAGAAAAACTAACTTACATAAAACACATTTAAATAAAATAAAATCACCTTTCTAACAGCATACTCGTATCAAGAAACCTCACCAACTTAACCCATACCGAGCTGTGCTCGTGTGAAGATGAAATCAACCGATTGAAATCACCAAATTTCAATTTTGAGTGCAAATTTCTCAGATTTTCGCGTAATATATGAAATTTGTTTTTAGGATCAATTTTGTAATTTATTCAATTTTCTTTTCAATGACATCAAAAAATAAACATATCTTAAAAAATAAAAAGGTTGGCTGTACTAAAATAATTATATTAATTAGAAAACAATGATATTATCTACTGCATAACTAATTGTAATGACATTATTTATCATTATTTTCTAATAAGTATAGTTTTTTTAGTACAGCCAACTTTTTTATTTTTGAAGATATGCTTATGTTTTTGGTGTCATTGAAAAGAAAATTGGATAAGTTACAAAACTGATCTAAAAAAAAATTTCATTTATTACGCAAAATTCTGAAATATTTGCACTCAAAGTTGAAATTTGGTTGTTTCAACCAATTGATTTCATCTTCACACGATCACAGATCGGTAACGGTTAAGATGGTGGGGTTTGTTGATATACCGTTGGAAAGGTCATTGCCCTTATAATGAGCTAAATAAGTTTTATGTAAGTTAGCTTTTCTGCTAGAAACAATAACGTGAATCAAAGTCGTGAAATATTAATTAACCCTGTAGCTCCTAAGAATGTGAAAATATACCCCCCTTCCCATTCGATTTTTTGCTCAGCTCGACATAACCTTTCAGATTTTACGTTAAAAAAAGCCAATTTGCATGAGGTAGGCGTGGTTTTCCTCCGATTTTGTCAAATATCATAGTAATGGTATACATTAAATATTAAAGCGTATGTGGAGAATTTCCTGACCTTTCTATTATTTGAGGAGATTTTTAAGAGATTTTACCCTTAATATAAATCTACTTTGTATCAAATTTCATAGTCATGATTTATAATGTAGATCAAAGCTCATTTGCAAAATTTGAAGGCATTTCTCTAATGTTTGTGGATTTATAAAAGATTTAACTGTAAAAATAGTCACTTTGTATGGAAAGTAGGCGTGGTTTCCATCGGATTCGGCTCATTATTGAACTTGATCTTCAGTTTTTAAAAGGAAGATTATATTTTGAATGTCATTGCGATATCTTTAAAATTACGGCTGCAATCGTGTCGACAGACATACAGACAGACAGACGGACAGTCAGACGGACACACGGAAATCGACCCCTTAAGCCTGGTTTTCACTATGTCAGTCGTATGAGGACATAAAACTTAATCAATTAAAATATCCGAAGCCTAAGTAAAATTATTCTATGTTTATACCCCAACGCGTACTGCGTAAGGTGTATATTAACTCCGTTTGCTACGCCAATAAGGAGGCGTGGCAGTTATGGAAAAGTATATATATTTTTGATCAGCATCATCACCTGAGTCGATTTCCATGTGTCCGTCTGTCTGTCTGTTTGTCCGTCTGTCCGCCTGTGATCACGATAACAGCCGTAATTTGAAAGCTTTCGCCATGAAATTCAAAATATCAGCTTCTCTCTAAAAAATGGAGAGCAAGTTCGAGAATGAGCCAAATCGGATGAAAACCACGCCTACCTCCCATACAAGGTGAGTCATTAAAATAGAAAAACTTTCTAAAATATATAAAACTGAATGACATCGTGTCTGTTTGCATCCAAATTCCGCCCACATCGTTTATCCAATCCATACATATATTCTTCGGTAATATGTGGAGTCTTTAGACTAGAAAATTGGGTGTGACATTTGACTTTTAATTGGACTTCTGTTACACCGTGTGTCTGACTTCAACCAAATTTTACACACATAATCCTTGGCAATTTAAGCAATCTTTTATTTATAAAATTGGGCGGTACTACACAGGGGATATTGCAGTTCATTTCTAAACTAGCTCCATCTACACCGTTTGTCCGATTTCAACCAAATTTTTTACATATCTCACACTGTCTACACAAGAGACACAACTCAAAATTTTAAAATTTTCAGGAGAAGAGAAAAATTGTTTTGTTTTCAGGAAAAAACCTGTTTGCCTGTTTTGTAGATGGAGTGCGATATATTCTTTAGTATAATGGGAAGTTTTAAGCCTGCAAAAGTGGGCGGGCTTGGAACCACCAATTTAATTCTTATCGAACTCCTTCAGCACTGTTTGTCCGACTTAAACCAAAATTTGCATACATATTATTTGGCATAAGGATCAGTGTCTGTACCTAGTTTAGAAAAGTGGGTGGTAGTAGACAGGAGGTGTGGCACTTTTTTTTTATTTTATTTCCACCTACTCCGTTTCTCCGATTTTAAACAAACATCGCACATATATCTATATATACAATATATAAAATTCTAAAAAAAAAAATCTGTACATGAAATATTTTTTTTGAAATTCCTTTTGCGATGGACGTTTTGAATGACGCTGAGTCCGAAAATCGCATTTTTAAAATTTTTGTCTGTCTGTCTGTCTGTTAAAGCATCACGCGAAAACCACTGGATGGATTTAAATGAAACTTGGAATCTAAGTTCCTTATATACCCGGTCATAACATAGGCTACCAGACTATCTGATTTGATAGGCTTTTATCCAGTAAAAAATGTTAGACCCGGTAGGGGGCGCTGCGATCGACATCCAGGCATTCGTTTTTTCAGCTTATCTCCGAAACCGTTCATCTGACTTGCATGAAAATTTGCATCGAGAAGTTCTCGGACATGCTGCGTTTTTTGACTTATCTATACCGTTCTATCTCGAACACCAGAGGGCGCTGTAGTACAAATATTTTGAAAAACCTCGAAAAATTCCTAAACCGTGCATCCGAATTACATGAAAATTGGTATATAGAGGTTTTCGGATACGTTGAATTTTCATGACTTATCTACTCTGTTCTATCTTGAACACTAGAGGGCGCTGTAGTACAAATATTTTAAAAAACGTCGAAAAACTCCTAAGTCGCTTATACCATTTGCATGAAAGTTGGTATACAGAGGTTTTCGGAAACGGTGAGTTTTTATGACTTATAAACTAGGTTCTATCTTGAACACCAGAGGGCGCAGTAGTACAAATATTTTAAAAAAGTCGAAAAAGTCCAAAACCGTTCATCCGATTTGCATGAAATTTTGTATGTTGAAGTTCTCGGACACGCTGAGTTTTTTTGACTTATCTACTCTTTCCTCTCTCGAACACCAGAGGGCGCTGTAGCACAAATATTTTGAAAAACCTCGAAAAACTCCTAAGCCGTGCATTCGATTTGCATGCAAATTTAAATATAGGGATTTTCTGATATGGTGAGTGTTTCGGACTTATCTTCTTTATGTTATCTTGAACACCAGAGGGCGCTTTAGTACAAATCTGCGAAAATCGTGAAAAACTCCAAAACTGCATATCCGATTTGAATGAAAATTTGTAAATAGCGATTTCCGAGTACGGCAAGGGTTCTGGTGCTATCTTTTTGCTCTTCTCGAAACAAGAGGGCGCTGTTGTCCAATTTGTACGTGTGTATGTTATTAAACTGTTTCTTAACGGCTGCACTGATTTTGGCAAAATTTTTTGTGTGCGTTTGAGTGGATCCCTGGATGGTTCAGATTCACAATTGGACCCGGTAGGTGGCACTGCGATCGTGTTTAATTCATTTTGTTTTTATAGTTTATCTCCGAAACCGTTCATCCCATTTGCATGAAAATTTGTGTATAGAGGTTTTCGGATATGGTCAGTTTTTATGATTTATCTACTCTGTTCTATCTTGAACACCAGAGGGCGCTGTGTACAAATATTTTAAAAAACTTCTAAGCTGTTTTCATGAAAATTGGTATATAGGGGTTTTCTAATATGGTGCTGTTTTGGACTTATATTTTTTGACCTATATCGAACACCAGAAGGCGCTGTAGTACAAATTTCTTAAGAAATCGTGAAAAAGTAGAAAGCCGCTCATCCGATTTGGATGAAAAATTTTACTAAAGGATTTTCGTGTACGGCAACTGTTTTGGCGTTATCTCTTTTGCTCTGTCTCGAAAAGTAGTGAGAGCAGTTGTACAATTTGTACGTGTGTGTGTTATTAAACTGTCGTGAAACACTCACAAGCCGCTCATCCGATTTAGATGAAAATTTGTATATCGGATATATATGATTTGATTATCGAGTATGGAAAGGGCCTTGGCGTTATTTTTTATTCTATCTCGAAAACCGGAGGGCCCTGTTATACAAATACCGCAAAAAACTCAAAACAACTCATCCGATAAGTATGCTTTTTATAAGTGGTTTTCGTGTGCGGTGAGTCTTTTGGCGCTATATATTTTGCTATATCTTGAACCCCAGAGTGCGCTGTACTACAAAATACAGTAAGGCAAGTCGCGAAGGGTGATAAATATCTTCCTTTCTTCTTTATGTGCATTTATATTCCACTTCCTTTCTTCGCAAATCAGGACAGCTGATGCCGAACTCTGTGGTATTTGAGGCAATTTCCTCGCGAGTTGCCAAGAATTCGTTGTTGCTCTGATTTTTTTTCAAAAATGTGCAATCTATCGAATACAATATAAGACTTGAAAATATATTTTTGTAAGCGATCGGCGGCACGCACAGCCAATTCACGATTTTCCTAACTTTTTCTCATAATTTTCAGATGTTGAAGCTACATTTTGTTCATTTTGCCGAAGTTACCGGTTTGAAAGATGCACACAAAATTCCTCCTAAAGTTTATAAGAAGTTTTTTTAAACCGACGAATGAAATCGAAAATTATTTATATCAACTCCCGAGCTAAGCCGGGTATTCAGCTAGTTCTTAATACAATGAGAAGTTTTAATTTCAAATTCCTTCTACACCGTTTTTCTGACTTTAACTAAATTTTGCAAATATATTCTTTGGAATAATGAGCAGTGATAGGTCTAAAAATTGGGCAAAATAAGACAGGGGCGTGCCACTTTAATTTAAATCGAGTTCTTCCAATACCGTTTGTCCGACTTCTTCCAAATTTTCCATATTCTTCGGAATAATTAGCATTCAGTAATCTAGAAAATTGGGCGGAATTGATCGGGGGGCGCGGCAATTTAATTTTAAACGAAATTATTTTACATCGTTAGCATGAACTTGCACATACCAATCAAATGTTGCAGATATATTCTTTAGCATAATCGGCAGTATACAAATTACTATATGTGGCAGTTAAGGGATTAATAAAACTAAGCTTATGAGACGAATATTTTTGCAGATTCTACATAAACATTTTATAGTTTGTCAGTAATTGACCATTGAAATTGATATAGGAAAACCAAACACTACGCAGTACGCATCGGGGTATGAAAATTGAAACAATAAAACCGATTATTTTTCGAAGTTGGAGAGATAATAAAATCTTTCTAATGATACGAGCTTTTTCCTTCATTTCAAAAAAGATCTTTTATTACAACATATTTACTCAAATTAGTTTGCTTATTTGGAAAGGACATTCAATTCAAAAAGTAGTCAACCTGTATGACTGATATATTTAATATGGAATGGCTGTCTTCAAGCATGCCAAATTAGGTCTGAAATGAAAACCTTAGACTTGCCACTTGGTACGTAATATCATAAAACATAATGTCATAAGCATGATTAACACTAGGTGGAATCATATCACTACCTGTAACCTAATGGGGTAGCTGTGGCCTTATTTTTAAGAAAAAATTGCAAAGAAGCTTAAGTATATGGAAAGAAACTTATATTCTATTCGTAACTTATATAAATTTTTAACAAATTGATGATAAAAACTATGCTAATAAATATTGAAATAACTTAATTTTTAATAGCAATTTTGAATTTTTTGCATAACGATGGATGTATTAAATTATTATTTTTGATTTATTAATTGAGTTCCATAACGCAGAATTCTTTAGAATTTTTCTGGACAAGCAGATAAAGTACAGAAGCCAACTTGAAAAAAAAAAATTACCAACAAAGACGTACACACACGCGCACATATACTACAAATATTGGCATAATTTTAGTTCTGTTTTATGGTTCCACATTAGCCATCACAACAAATCAACATTATTTTTGCATTAACTTTATTCATGCATTAACAAAAAAAAAGAAACTGCTTATCAAAAATCAATACACGCTAAGCATACAAATGCAATATGCGCAGATACACAGATACTGCATACGCACCAATATCACATAACAGTTGTATTAGTACATTCTTTTGGTCCTCAGACATGAAGAACGTGGCACTCTTTTGGCTGTCCTTATTTCCGTTTTCACTTGAATGATTTTCAACGAGAGCAGCTGTTTTAATAGATGGAAGACAAGTATCTACACGGAAGAAATAAAAAGTGTTCGAGTGTTGTTTAAGAATGCTCTGCTTAAATGTTGTTCACGCTTCTGTAGTTGTTATTTTTTGTATAAAAGTTGGAGTTTATTTTTGTAAGTTTTTTTACGCCAAAAGGCTACAAACAGTAACAGAAAAAACTGAAAAAAATATCAGGGTTCAGTAAACTTTATTTAAAATACATACAAAGGGTGACTACATATCTGGTGTTAAAAGTAACAAAACCAGAGAAATATGGTGACAAGAAAAACACGTCACCAACGCAAGATAAAACTTTTTTGAAAACATTAATACAAACCGCAAAATTAAGCAATTTTGAAGTTGCAAGCAAAAAAAAAAGATAAATATTTTTTTGTTAATGTAATACGAATCAAAGAATTAGTTTTTGCTAAAATGTTTTAAGCTTGATGAAATGGTAGAAAGGGAGCATGACAACAACAAAGGATAAAAGGATTGTTGTCATTAAATGTAAGTTTTTTTCTTACAAATTACCGTTAATTATTTAACAAAGTGTACGTTATTGGTATGTGTATTTAGTAAGACACAAATATCTTTGACACACATACACACACATGCATAGAGCTGTATGTGAACACATTCTTGCATAGAGCTTTACCAGCGGTCGCGCGGCCTGCTTAAATGATGTTGCGGCGCCAAGCTAAGCGCTGCTGTTACGATTTGCCAAGAGTTGCTAAGCAACAGGTAGGCATCGCAGCGTTTTTTCATCCCATGCCACCCACCGCCAACACCACTCCTTAGCACTACCGCAAAACACAACTTTTCTATAGCTTCTTTTTGCTGCTGTTGTTGCTTTTTTAATTTTCACTCATTTTTCTTTATCCAGGCGCAAAGCTTATTATTGGGAAATTAAATAAGTTCTGGGAAGAATTGTGCGTGAGCAAAAAATCATTCTGTTGCGAGATTAAAGAAAAAGAGCGTTAAAGAATTCAATTTGCTTTGAGAATGCGTTTTTCAAATGTTGTAGTGAGATTTTTAGCATGCGTGCATTTCAAAATTTATTTGGGAAATTTTTGTGCTCTCGTCTGGCACTTGAAAGAAAACTGCAGTCATTATTATTGGGAAAATGTTGTACTCATAATTGCATTTCAAGAGAGAGCAAGCGCTCTGTCACTCATTTGCTAAGCATTTTTTTTCTTTACGCTCTGTTATGCTGCGTATGGAGAAAAGCTTTTTCACATAACTTATTTTTAGACTTTCGCTCAGAACTTTTAATTTTGCTTGCTTTAAGGCAGCTAGCAGGTTGTTGTTGACGTTTGGTGAAGTTATATTTCACTTGCATGCTATAAATTTGTAAGTATATACATATTTTAATATTATTAATTTAATAAAGTGGTACTCAATTTCTGTATTCTTATATGGAAGGGGCTAAGTAAGCTTTCTGTGATATCAACTACAGTGGGTATGTAGAGAAACATGAGTTTTTATAGAGATTCGTAGCTGGCATGACTTCTTCGAGCGTATTGAAGACGTCACGACATTAAATCTTATGCTTGATGATTTTAACGCAAGATGGGCAAGGAAAATATTTTTGATACAATAGTCGAAAAGTTCAACCTCCATCACATCATCGACAACAAAATGAGACTGATTGATTTAATGTTTACAAGACCACCTGAGTATCCCCTGATCAACGACCTAAGCTGATCACGCTTTCATTGACGGAAGGCACTTTTGTTGCAGCCAAGATCCGTACGCGTCTGTGGGCAGCAAAAAATCCTTCACAGAGGGGTAAAAACTTGACAAATGAACCAATTTGTTTCAGCTCAACATATTGCATTGAGTTTCAGGTGAAGTATGGCTTAAGTGAAATAACAAAGCCGAGTTGTGGACATTGAAATCGCCGGCAACAACGCTTTCGCTGCCAGGGAGCAACCCTTAAATGTGCGTAATCGAATCAGAGAGAGAGAGAGAGAGAGAGTACAATTTATTAAAAGTGGATTTCATCCCTAAGTTTGGACTTCTATACACGAAAAAAAAATTTTGCAAGTGCAAACGAACTCTGAACCTCACCCACATGGAGCTGAATTCCGGATCGGTGATGATCAGACCCCTTTCGAACTGATATGCCACATTTGTTCTTATAAAAAGAGCGATGCCCCTATGCGAAGAAAACAATGGCAGTAAGTGATACCCAGGAATATGAAAATCCAGTGGATCTGAGTCCTCCGCCACCTGGATCTCACTTAGTGCTATTATTTGAGGTATATAAGGAGCACAATATGCATAGACCGAGAAGAAATTTGCTCTCAGTCGACGAACATTGCAAATTCTATGCAAAAATGTCCCGACACTTAGGCGCAATGCAAGTCTTGAACAAATAAGGGAAATAAGGTAATTAGTTACTTCCGCAAAAAAGCCTTGACACAGCGGACATAGGCAAAATGTACAGAAGCAAGTGTTATGTCTTTGCCTCAGAACAATTTAACCCACTGTGCAACCCCCAATCGCAGACGTAACTAATTGGAGAGGATGGTGGAGTTGACGGACACGAAAAAACGATTACTTACGCGGCGAGGAGCATAGAAAAGCCCCTCACGTGGTTAGTAAAAATGCGAAGCTTTGAAGCCAGCAATGTGATGTTGTTATATAATGATGAGTTGACCCCAAAAATAATTTTTTTTTTTTTAATTATTTCTGTAATTCTATATAAATATATGGTAATTCTTAACAAATATTTAAAGTTTATAACCTAATAAAAAATATAGTACAATTTTGAAATGGTTTATTGTAGTTTATTAAAATCAGAAATAAAATTAACAAGTAAAATTAAAAAGATTTTTCGAAACAGCTTACCGGTTAAAGTTATAAATCGAGAATATACATACATATTATACAATCGAGAATCTCATAGAGAGCAAAAAAAAAAAATCGTATCCCTTAGTTTTTTTTTTAATTTTGGCTATCTTACACCTCTATTTATGCTTTGCTTCTGTGCAATGTCTTGGCCCCGTGCGAAGCCTAGCTCAGGTTTGAAATTTTTAAAAAGTCAAAATATGATTTTAGTTAAAAATGATTTTGTGGATCTAAAATGTATTAATAAAAAATTTATATTAATTAAAATTTTCGACATAATAAAAATAATATTTAAAAATGTCGAAGTTAAAGAAAATCTACGCCATAAGAATTACTACATAACATTTTGTGTTTTTTAAATTATTTATTATTTTATTTGTTATTTAATTATTTAAATAATTTAATTATTTGTTATTTAAATTTTAAGTGCATTTATAAAGCCTGTATTTCGAAACCAGGCAATGCATGGAACTAATATCTAATACACAATCTAAGAAAATAAAGACGTAGATCTTAAATTTATTTTCAAAAGATAAATTAATTTGCATATTTTAGTTTTTTTATATAATAAAAAAAATTGTTTTAAAAATAACAGAGTTGACAAAAATTATTTGTTAATTTTTCTTAGAAAATTTTGATATCATAACTAAAAAGAAAGCACCCAATTATCCAAAGAAGTGACTGATATAATGTGTTTTAAGATTTTTATCGATATTTGACGATTTAGTCAGTGTTCATAGTGTTCATAGTGCACAGTGTTCATAAACTACACTGTAAATAGCACAAAATTTCTAACACATGTGGTAAGTTAAGAGGTCTAACATACCAAAAAAGAATGTTCCAATGGGTTACATTTTGCGGCTTAGTTGTTCGATTAACGTAAAATATAATATTTTTACGACCCACCGCGTTTTTTTAATGTCGCGAATATGTATTTTGTGGATTATACAACTTTTCAAAATAAAAATAAAAAAATAAACCATTAAAATTAATATTTTCTCAGAGCAATGGGGATTCTATTGCTTGCAAATTGCATAAAAAAATGTCAATATAATGACATACACATTAAAAGTCCCATTTTCATATTTTCTGGACATTATTAGAGTGGGCTTTGAACACTAAACCCTTTCCCACTGGCCATGGCTACTGGCTTCTGAGGCAGTTACTTATATGGAAATGAAATAAGGTTCTTTTTTCTAAAAATATCACTAAAGTAAGGCAAATATTTCTGAAAAATCATTAATTTTAAATTAATAATAATTTTACTATAAAATCATTCAAGATGTCTATAAAATCTATTACTATTTATGCCAAAAATTTCAATATATGAAACTCATAAAAGCTTTACTTTAAATACTAGTATCGCCTATGACCAGAATTCGAACTTATCAAAATCAGTTTTTCTTTTACTGAACGCCTCAACTTATAGCCTAAACGAAATGAACAGCTTTTTCACTGTTGAAAAGTATTGAACAAAATAAACAACAATTACTCAGTGGCGAACGAATGCATCCGTCTTCAAATACGTCTTTCAAGACATTATTCTGACTTCGAGGACAGACCGCTCCACGCTATAGCTGTGCTCGAAGACTATTTCGAACAAATTAGCCAAACGACTTGCAAGATAAGTGTATGCCACCTGTTCGAAGACGGCTCCAATACAAGTCTTGCTGAGTGTCCACATTTGTTCCAAGTTGCTGCTCTTGTTGCACTATTTTTCTGTTTCGTGTTCTCTCGCATTCCTCTCTAGCTCTCGAAATGGATTGCAAGACAATTTTATGGTACATATTTGAAGACGGCTCCAAGGTTGATTTATAAGGTTAACGCATTGCTGATCGCACTCTCTTCTCAGTACCCATAATTGTCAAAACCCGCCCAATGTTCATTAATATAGGTTAAGTCACTTGAGAGAAAAGCACTCTTTTTCTGCCTTTGCTCGAACTGTCAAAGTAGCTGTTAGCTTAAAATTGTACATATTCGTGTTTTTTTTTCTTGATTTCCTTTCATTCATTCTGACAGTTCGACCGAGCTTCTCTCAAGTGACTTAACCTGTATTAATGAACCTTGAACCCGCCAATTTTGCGAATGAGTACGAAAGAAAAACGGATGATAATAGAGAGCACTTGCAGATTTTCTATGAGCTGTCAACTTCGATTTGACAATTATGGGTACTCGCTCTCTCCCTTGCGACAACCTTATAAATCAACCTTGGACGGCTCCGATACAAAGAAAAGGCAACAGTAACACAGCCACACAGCTCTGTTGAAGTGCTTGAGTTACTCTCGCTCTCTGCTCTTCCTCGTGTATGTTTGCATGACAGAATAAAACCAGGTAGATGGCGGGCTGTTTATGCTCTCTTTTTGTCAACCATAAGTGTCATCGTGTGATTTTTTAAAATCGTTCAATTTTTTTTAACTTTGTTTTCATTTTGTTTTCTTATTTTCTATGAGCTTTGACAGTTTTGAGTAAACGCACTCTCCATTGCCTCTACTTGGCTTTATTCTGGCAAAAAATTGTTATTACATGATTTGTTTTATCATTCTAAATGAAGGATGCCCCAATAAGAGTGCATGGTTGAAATTTTGTAGCATTTTTCAAAAATTATCTGAAATTTTGAAACTTTTAAGTTTCATCAGTACTTAAACGCAACATATCTACTTTGCAATGTCTACTTAAAATGCATATTTTTATTGAGACAGTCTTTGTTTTGTTTTTTTCTCAGCAACCCTGATGCAGTGTGTCCGATCAAGATAGAAAAGCAACAACAACCACGCAACTCTGTGGAAGCTTTTGTTGTTTTTTTACTCTCATATTCTACTCTCTCACATCTATGCTGCTCAACAGAGCTGTGTGGCTTTGTATTTTGTTGTAGTTTCTTTGATATGGGTAAAAAGGTGTTTTTTTTTATTTTTACCTTTTCTTAATTGGAAAGCATTTGAATAAAAAATTATATTGTGCGTTTGGTATAAACCAGAGCTATCAAATGATTTAAGTTTCATTCGAATTTGTGGTCTTTAAATTGGGTAGAAAAGGAGTAAAATTTTTGTGTCCACGTATTAATACACAAAACTCAACAAATTTTATCGCATGCGATAATCTTAACACAGAACATTAAAGGCGCTCTCATCTCCATTCAAGCTCTCAAAGAGCTAAAAGAAGTGATACAAAAATAAATACCAAAACTTACACTTTCATTCGTGCAGTGGGTAAGAACAACAACAACATTAACAAAAACAATAGAAATTACAATAACAACACCTTCAATAACAACCACGACAATAATGAGAGCGCAACCAAAACATTGCGAAAAATTTTAGAAAAAGCTCGGAAAAGCAACGCAAACAAAATTTCCCAGCAGTTTTCGTGTAGCTTTTCCGACGAGATGACGTGTGGCGCAAAAAACAAACCAAAAGAAAACTCAAACTCAAATTTGGGCTTCATATTAATAAATCATAAATACTTGTTAATAAAAAATTAAAAAAAAAGAATAAATCAAAAAAAAAAAAAACAAGTGAAAGTGACAAAGTATCTCAACTTACTCAAAGAAAAAATGTGAGCTGGCTATAAAAGTGCACAAAAAAAAACTCTAACTTAAATAAGAGTCAACATATTGTAAATATAATTAATAGCTAAGCTTAATGTAGCACATTAATTAAGCTCCTTTAGTTTTTATAGCAAAATCTTGTTTAACTATAATACTACCTACCACCTGTAAGCCAACCAGAAAAGTTGGCTAGCATTAAATTTATTTTAGCCCTACTCAGTTTTAGCTGAGCAAACCTCATCATTGGCTTCCATTTTTATATTTTTTTTTTTTTACTAATTTGGCCCGAGTTAAACAAGCGCCCGCTTTTGTGACAACACAAATTCACACCCGAAAAAAGAGGACTATAAAATGCCTTGAGCCTTAAATTTCTTTTCGGTTTTTTGGTTTTTGTGGCTTAGTTTCCATCGTCGGTCGGTCGTATTTTCATGGCTATTCGTTCTTCTTATTTGGCAGCTAAAATGTCGTAAATATTTAATTGTGCTCTGGGAAAAAATACACTTTATTTTGTTGTGTACATATAATTGTGTGTGCGTGAGTTTGATTTGCTACATTCATGTCAGTTTTGGGCCCCAGAGTATCTGTGTGACAATACCATATGAAAAAAAAAATTTCGACACAAAAAAAAAAAAAAAAATAAAAAAAAAAAACGATACAGAATTCGAAATTAAACAATTATTTCAATTCATCACACAAAAATTTATAATGTGGCTGTAACAAATAACAACAAATTGCGTTTTAATCAAAAAATATACCAACTAGACAAAAGAGAAAAGTTTTCATTGTTGTTTTAATGATTCATTGCTGAAGAATGGGTATTTTTTTAAAAATCCTTAAACTATATAAATTTCTTGTTGTTCTAATACATCAATGTTAAAAAATTTGTATGTTCTTTTAAATTCCTTAAACTAACAATTGATCCTTGTAAGCAGGTGGCAACAACTAAAATTCTATTATGATGCTATCATTATTCATAATTCTATTATGATTTGGTTGTACAAAAGATCACATTAGTATAAAAAATAATTTTGGTGCTTAGACTGCGAAAATAATTAAGTGTAGCTCAGGTCGAAGTATAACTCTATGATTTTTTATAATTTAAGCATAATGTTCTAATTTATTGAAAATTTGTAAACCTCTCGTATGATTTTTACTTTTGAATAATTTTACGCAAATTTAAAAAAAAAACAGTTTTAATTAATCTTTATGTACCCCAAGGCGAACACATTCGTTCTTGAAATAAACCAGTATCATTATATTTTGGTATGAAATAATTTACATGAAACCAAAAACGTGTATAAAATCAAAAAAAAAGTTCGTTGTTTAAATGAGTTGGTTCCATTTATGAGTTCAGCGGTACAATGAATATCTATTCTTTAATTTTATATACTTTTTCTTAAAACCAAAGAAACAATTTTTAAGAAAGAACATATTAATTAAACCAGTATTGAAATATTGAAATCAATGAACCCGTATATTCATTTAAAGAATGCGTTCTTTGGGAAAGTTAATTAAATCAAAGAACATTTTTCTTTGAACCAACGAACAAAGGATTCATTGAATCAATGAATCATACATTGAATCAATTTTTTGATTTGTTGGCTCAGTGTATTGATATCGTGCTTCGCAAGAACGAAAAAGTTAGAGTCAAGTCAACAATAAAGATGCGAGTAAAAACGAAAATTAGTGAATTAATAGTTCTTATTATACATCTACGAAAAATTCCATAATGCACAGTGTAACGAAGTGTAAGATATAAAGGACAAAAATAGAAGGAATTCTCGTAAAAACATGAAATTTGTCATGTTTGACAAAAAACAAAAAGCTTCACAAAATTTTATCAAGATTGGCCAAGTACTTCGCGCATCTTCCTTACAACATGAGTAATATTCAATGCATTTTATTAAGGTGACCATTACTTTAAAAATCGTAGCAAATGAAGGTTTTTAAATTTAATATTGTAAAAAAAAGTATTACGCTTATTCGAAAAAACTTTCCTGTACATTTATAAGTAAGTATCAAATATTAAAACAAAATAAAGTTTGGCCACCTTTGGTTCCACCAGGCGTCAGGCGAGAGCGTCTTCTAAAAGTTGATTTTTATGTCATCCATGTTTTTTCGGAAAAACTGAAAATGATAAAGCAAAATTTCAAAATTTTGAGACCGAACCTCAAAACATGCCCTTAGAGTATTTTTTTTTTGCACACACGCAACTTTGCCAAAAGAGAGAGAAAAAGAAACGAACATTTTTGAAGATATTAAAACAAAAAAAAAAACATTAAAATAATCAAAAAAAATTCAAATTTTTTAGGTTCAGTCGGTGCCCAGGACTCTACTGAAGTGAACCCATTTTCAAATTTTGCTTTGTCATTTGCAGTTTTCCCGAAAATCATGGATGACTTAAAAATCAACTTTTAGAAGACGCCCTCTTGTGACACCAGGAGGAATATAAACTGGCCAAACTTTATTTTGTTTTAATATTTGATACTGACTTGAAAATGTACATAAAAGCTTTTTTGACTAAACATACTACTTTTTCACAATATTAAATTTAAAAACCTCAATCTTTTGATTAAGAAAGTAAGGATTACCTTAATTAAAACAATACTTTTTATTTTTAAAACATAGATTTGTTTAAATTTAAAATAAAACTTAAGAATACGACAACATTTTAGAGACAAATTTTGACAGTCATCATAAATAGTAGTCTGCAGAGTCATTCGACACAAGGTCAGAGAAATAGAGATCAGAAATTAAATCACTTGCCTCATATTTCGCATAGCGATCTTCATTTGAAATAAATTATTTTTATGTTATGTTTATAACTCTAATAATTTTTCAATTATTAATTAAGAGTTATTTATGTTTACGAGCTCAAGGTCTGTGTTGTTTTCTGAAGAAACCAACCAACAACAACAACTATACCCTTTATATAGAATAGCAATCATACAGCAGAGAATAAGTCTCTTTCAATATTTTTTGATCTTCTTTGTTATCCTGTGCATTTTTTTGTTTTCGCTCATACTTTAAAGCATTTTTTAACCAACATAAAGCAAATATTCAAAAGATTATATAACAACATCCAGTACCAAAAAATCATATTTTAAATTTTCATTTATCACATGTTACTGCAATGCATGGAAGGTTTATGTTGAGGAACAATTATCACTGCTTCATCAATCATTGTAGGATGTATATTAAACTTAATTTATGCTTTTAAATTTTGAGAAGGTGCCTCATAGGATACCAATTTATCACTTTTTGTCGTCATGCCTATCTAGTTTTGTGATTAGATTTTCTTTTGCAAAAATAAATTCTATTGGCATACAGTATAATGAAGGAGTAAATTATTTCACTTAATTTATTAAGCGGATTTAGTTTACTGAAATTTGTTTTCTTACATTTTTTAAATATCTCAAACAAAATGTTGAAAATTATGGAAGATCTTAATTCAAAAATTCTCACGGCTATGCAAAACTGAATATCTTTAAGCCCTTTTAGTCTAAACATAATTGGAAAATATCCTGATATGTTTTGTTTTTCTCAAATAAACAATTTGAAATTTTGTTTCTGATAGCTTTTCGTTTTCTTTTTCTATATTGTATAACTGCGGGTAAAAGTGGGGACAAATGCATTTCTATGAATTAGGTAAGAGAGGGAAGAAAATAGTCGCTTGTTAATATTAAACTATGAAATTTTCTTTAAGTCCAAATGCCTTATTTCTTATATGGTGGTTTTCATTTAAAACAGTATTTTTCTTTAGTTTATTTTTGTGCTTATTTGTTAAGAGAAAGGACTGGGGAAAAGCAGGGATCGAAAAATCAGTTAATTTTGAAATTCCCCTATATAGTAAAAAAATAAATTAGAATTTATTTGTAAGATAATTACGACCTTCTTTTATAAGTTTTAAGTTATGTGTTTATATAACTCCCATTATATTTTAAATTATAGATAAATAGAAGAGCAGCAACAACAAGCACAACAAAATCTTTGAGTAGTTAGAAAGCTTTGATCTATCTTCGAATAAAAGAGCTTACTTTCACTGAAAGTATGCTTCAAAAATTAGAAGAACTTTAATCTGCTTTCATATCACTTGTATTCGTACATGCAATTCAAGGTAATTTACTAATTGGATTCGTGAAACAAGTAGAAAATTAAGAGCTTAATGGATCACAGCAAGGATCACGAAAAAATGCTACTGATGAGCTGGTGTAGCGGCCAACGAAACAGCTGTCTAGTCTGCTATGTGATTGAAACTCTTTATAGGGTATTGTTGTTGTTAGTTGTTTTTCCTTCAGTTGTTTTCTTCGGAAAGCAGCATTGACCTTGAGCTCGGAAAAATATAACCTTTAATAATTGAAAAATTATTGGAGTTATATAAACACATAACTAAAAAATGAAATTAGAATAAATAAAAATAAGAAATGAAAGTTAGTATCTTTTAGAGCAGTTTGTAAAAATATTTGTTTTGAAAAAAAATCAAAAAATTGGATTTTGTGAGTCATATTAATGCAATATATAAATAGTAGGGATGTGACGGAGCTCCGCATTCGCATCCGCGGAGCATCCGCAAAAAATCTACATTCGCATCCGCATTTGCACCCTCCTTTTTCACTTTTTGATATCTGCATCCACATCCGCATCTGCAACAAAAATCCGCATTCATAAAAAGTTTTTTTATCGACACAAAAACGTAATTTAAAAAAAAACACAGGTGCGTCGTTGGACACACGAGAGAAGCGAAGCTTTTTCGCAGTTACATAGATTTGATAGCTTAATAATTTTTTTCTTTTTAATAATTAAATTTTAAATTCAAAACTTTAAAATAACATAAAATTTATTACATATATACAGAAAACATATTTACTGCTTACTCTTTATTGTTGAATGTCAAATTTCCACGCCAATTACATATACGGGCATATAATGCCAGCGACTCTCCATTTTAACTCTCCACACATGGTTGTGAGCTTGGCTGCACTGAAGAAATTTTTTCCTTCAACAGCGTACTGCGTAGCAAAAAATCTGTCGAAAATTGTTCAGATTTCACTCCAAGCAAATCACAGAACGAGGAGTAAAAAAACTTCGCTTCAAAAATATATATTAGAGAACGCACACGAAACAAAATTTAACAAACATTTTAGATACCTTGCCGATTTCATGCATGAGTTTGTTAATTCCATATTTATTGATATCGTCTATTTTTTTGACGCTTAAAACATAGAGTGTAAATTATTATCTAGTGATTGCATCAACTCTGCTAACAGTGTTAACAGAGTTATTTCACTTAAAAACATGAAGAAAAAAAACTCTGTTAACACATGCCAGAGATTTAGCAGAGTTGATGCAATCTCTAGATAATAATTTATACTCTATACCAACAACACCACAAACGCATTCATAATAGAAACACACCGATGCTGGAGACACCTTGCGGCAAATAAAAGCAAATTTTTGTAGCATAGCAAATACACAATCCTCTATCTATTGATAGATGGTGACGATCTACTGCAGCATAGCTTCTGTTATAACTAATATTAAATTAACAACTTGTTCTCACAAGTCTTTGTGGACTAGTGGGTAGTGTGCGGGCTATCGTTTAAGAGGGCACAAGTCCGATTCCCACGGGAAGCACAAGATATTTTTAGTATTTAATATTAAATATTAAATTTTTTTGTTGTAATAAGCGCTAGCAACAAAGAAACCATCAAAATTCCAAGAAAAAATCTGTCGAAAATTTTTCAGACTTCACTCTAAGCAAATCACAGAACGAGGATAAAAAAGCTTCGCTTAAAAAAAAAACATTTTCATAATGTTCAAATATCAGCTTCGAAATCAGTTAAAAAGCAATAAGTATCAACATTATTGTTTATAAAATACAATTTACCGTTGATTGATTTTGACTATTAAAAAAGTTTTCAATATGATTTTGATCATTTAAGTCCTAACTGTAGTTTGTCTATCAAGCTGATCTCTTTAAGAATTATCCATTAAACTATATTATTTATGTTATTTTTTTCATTGAAATGGTATTTGCCTTATTTTTTCTAATCACTTCGTTTTCTTTGTTAAGATACCTGAAAATTTTTAAGATTTTTTTGTTTACTTTTATATAAAAATAAGTTTTATTTACTTAAATGTTATTATACAGGTCAGAAAATTCTACATTTCGGTGGACTTTTGACAAAACAACTTATCTTGAGATAGGAAAATTTCCAGGATTTTTGTTATAAAGATAACTTTTGATAACGGTTATTTCTGTCTTATCCGGGTTCTTTTAGGATTTAGAGATTAATAGTTGCTGAATGCGTCAAATCAACATATCTCAAATTTTTATTCATCATGTGTGACAAAGGAACTTAATTCCACATTAGTTGATAGATTCCAAAGAAAAATATGTAACGTAATTTTGACAAAAGAATTTATTTCAATTCATGCATACATTTTTTTCTCAAAAATGTATTTTACAAAACAACTTATTTCGAAGTAAGTTCTTTTGCCAAATTCGAAATTTGAAAAAGAGGTAACTTAATGCGATATGAGGTTCAATATTCCGGCGAAAAATACATTTGACAAAAGAACTTAAACGAGATATGTTTATTATTTTTTAACAAATTCCGTTTGACAAAACAACATAATTCCTTTATTTGAATTTTTCTATAAAATTATTATGGTAATTTTAATAAAATCAGTACTAAAATATCACTTCATAATGTTAGTCCTTAATATATTCCAAAACATATACACGAATAGTTTTAAATAAGTTTCAATGTGTTTTTTCCCTCTCCTGGAAAATTGCTTTTTTTGAGATAAGTTCTTTTGTCAAAAGTCCACAAGTTTGTTTAACTTTTGCGGTCAACATTTTTAAGAAAAAAAAACGATTTATATTCAGGTCAACATTTTTTTTTAGAAAAGAACAGAAAAAATGCAGGATTCTTGAATAAGGCAAAAAAAAAATAAAATGCAAAATTTTTTCTCATTCCAAATCTCATTCCAAACATCGGATATTAATTAAATTTATCCGCATCAGCGTTCGCATCCGCATCCGATTTCAACCAAATTTTGCACTTATGTTTTTTAGAATAATGAGCAGTTTTAAGCCTACAAAAGTGGGTGGGATTGGACAAGGGGGCGTGCCAGATTTATTCTGATCGAACTCCCTCTACACCGTAGTTCTGACCTAAACCAAATTTTATACATGTATTCTTTGGCATAGAAAGCAATCCGTAGTTTGTAAGAGTGGGCGAAACTGGACAGGGGATGTGACACTTTAAGTTTAATGAAACTTATTCTACACCGTTTTTCTGACTTCAACCAAATTTTGCATGTATATTTTTTTGGTATAATGAGTCTGTATTCTAGAAAATTGGGTGGAACTAGACTAGATTTTAAGCGAACTTCTTTAGGGCTTGTCCGATTTCAAACAAGTTTTCCCCAATAGTTTTTGGAACAATTTGCAGTTCATAGTCCAGAAAAGTAGGCGAGATAGACATATGACTACATTTTTCCGACTTCAACCAAGCTTACACCGTTTTTTCAACTTCCACCAAACTTGGAACGTACATATATTCTTTAGAACTATAAGTAGTTCGTAGTCTAGACAAAGGAAGCGGGACTAGACATGGGTCGTGTAATTTCAATTTGAATACTTTATCTCAGTAAATATCTGCACCATGGTGTTAATATTTGGCATAGGAATTGGTGGAAACTGTTCCAAGCAACATGAAAAACGTGCGCATAGCCAGAAAAGGCGAGTAGAAATCTAGTTCTTTAAAAACTATACCCAAGGTTTAAAATTCATAATTTCACTATGCCCTTAAAGCTGAAAAGTTTCAGGTGATAAAACGATTTCGTAAACTTTCTGGTCATAGATAAAACTATACGTAATTGTATGTTAAAAAACAACTGCAACAGTATTGAAATGTAAGCAACAAGAAAACAACCGTAACATTAATGTCACACTGGGTTTACTTACCAAACATTGTTCTCTCAACTTGAGATTGAGTTTTCTGACTTAGCAAAATATATGAACTTTGTTTGATATATGCCTTAAAGTTCTGATGGCCCATTAATCCTAACTTCAAATATTTAAAAAAAAAACGAATCCTAAAAAATTAAAAATATTGAATTGACAAAAAAGCCTGGGGTAACAAGCTATTCTATATGGCAGCTAAGGATAAAATGAAACCAAGCGTATTGTACAAATATTTTTGCAGATTATACATAAATATTTTATATACGGCTAAAGACTTCGAATATACTTCAATATGACCGCGGGGGTATTTTCGCTTCGGTACCCTTCCTAAGCTCCGTTCTTTACTAGTTTTTACTTATGTTTACTATTTTGGAGTGATTTCCCTGCACTAAATTAGGGCGTTTTATTAGGGCGTACTGATGCATCTGTTATTTCGTGTGTGTTTTATGGCAAATGCCAAGAGGAATGTCTCTGGTGGCTCTTAATATTATTAGTATTTTTTTTTTGTTGTTGTTTATCTTTGAATATAATAACTGCAACATTTGTAGGACTTACCCCTTTCGAAAAAGACGGCTTTTTTTTAGATTTAATTCATGAATGCATTAAAAATCATAAAAAAATTGTCAACGATATTTTAAATAAAAAGTAAAAAGACGATATTGTGCTTGTTATAACCGGATACTCTGGAGTCTAAACATATTCTACTCAACAATATTTTCTGCATAATGTGCACTTTTGAAATGCTTCAAAGCAACTAAAACATACACACACATTTACATCCCCTACCTACTAAAAATGCATAAATTTGTACTCCCCTGCAAATATTTTAAAAATTTTATATTTTTTTAATTATAACAATGAAAAGCTTATTATAGGTAATGAAAGTTTACTTTTCAGTGATTTAAGAATAAATTGTAAAAGAAATTTAAAAAAAAAAAAAATTTTTTCTCAGAACTCACATGCGTTACACACACCAAAGCAATTTGTTAAACAATATCATCCGTATACAATTTATTAATATGTTTATGATTTTTCGTGGTTAATGAATTTGTGGCTTGTGCACCTGCTTAAAATTCCAACAAAATTTATTGTCGTCTATTTAAAGTAAAATATTGCGTAGTTGTTGCAAAAAACAAACAACTTCAGTGTAAATAATGAAATTTAATTAAGAAGAAACACATGTATTCTGCTGAATATTTATCAAAACTTAAGAAAAAAGAGAAATAAAAAAAATATTTAAGTCCAATGAATAAAATTGAAAACGTAACTTTAAGTCTAGAAGCAGTTAATAAAGTTTAAGCTTAAAAAAAATAGTGAAAAGTTCTTAATCAACTCAAATATATAAAAATAAAATAGAAGTTACAAGGTTTGACAAATAAAAATTCATTATTAAAAAGGCATATTTTTAGCATTATACTAAAATTTTGCCAGGATATAATTAATCAACACACATTGGCACCAGCGGAAGCAGGCAGATTCAACAAACAAACAAGGTAAATTTAATTAAAATTATATACGTTGTTATTTTAGTTTATGCTTAATTTGACAAAATATCCTGTATTGATAAATTGCATACTTGTATGGATGTCTGTTGAGAATGTACTGAAATTATAGTAATTAAACACTTTTTTTTTGTATATACATATTAAGGAAAATAATTATGGAACATATATTTTCTGTGAACATTTTAAAATCAATAAATGTGTATGTAGTAGGCAACATTTTAATTAACTTAAGAAATATAACCATATCAATTTACTGATTTTTGGTCACGCCAAAGTGTGAATAAGTTTGGTAAAGTTATAAGAAAAAATCAACAACCACATTTCTTTCTTTAGATGACCTTTATTCTTAAAGAAATTATTTTTACAGCAAAAAAAGAAAAACAAGTACAAATCTGGTGAAACATTATAGTAAGTTTGGGTACTGTAATTACATGTTACTTTTTTTACTGTAACTGTAAAACTACAGTATTACTTGCCATATTCTGTCTGCATTTTTTCATTTGGGTAGTTAGTAGATAAACAAATTGAAATTACGTGTACATAATTAAAAAAATTAATTTTGTAAACAGTTTTTTGTATACATACATACCGACATACCGAAAAAAAACAATAGGTAAATCACCTAAGTTGGCTTGGGTAAAGAGAATTGTATGGGAATTATAAACTTATGTTGATTCACCTAAGCAATTTATTGTTTAATACATTGCTTTGAAAGCACATACTTCGATACCTTGCCAAAAAAAAATATTTGATTCACCTAAGCCCAAAACCCAAAAATACAAAATTGAAAAACAACTAGCATGGATGGCTTAAGCGTAGTTTTGAGCTATTTTCTGAAAAAAAATCACAGCTGCTTCATTAGACACACGAGAGAAGGATAGATTTGATAATTTAATGTTTTTTTTTTTTTTTTTTTGTAATAAAACCACTTTTAAATTCAAAAATAACATAAAGTAAATTAAAAAACATACGTTAATATTCACACCAGTAAATTTTACTACATTTCACCAACAAAAAGAAAAGAAAAAAAGAAAAAAAAAAATTCCTTGCCCGCCGCGAAATCGAACCTGGAACCTTTGGTGCCAGTCCATCGCTCTTCCTACTGATCCAGGCAGCCTTGCTACTACTTGCTGACATAACTGCAGCTATGTTAACAGATGCTGTATTAACAGATGCAGTATGTCGCAGTATTCTGTTGATTCTGTTGAGCCTTACAACAAATATCTTTTAATAGATTATTGTGTATGCTGCAGCATAGCTTCAGTTGTAATTAATATTGAATAAATCACTCCGCGTAACGAAAAAGTTTGGCTCAATGCGTAGTGTAGTGACTTTATACACAGTGGCATCGGTTGTTTGTGGGTTCGAATCTCAACGGCATGCGAAGGTAAAATTTTTGTATTTGATATTTAATTTAATTCAATTCAATGTTCTTGTTCATCATCAAGCAGCAAGAAAAGCCGAGAAGTCATTAATTTCTAAGAAAAAAACGGTGTTGATAAAAGAAAAGTTTTTGTTGCTGCCAATCTCTGTCAAGCAAATCACAGAACGAGAGGCGGCAGCTTCAAAAAAAAAAAAGGGAAAATAAAAAAACCAACACCCGAAAAGAAGTTAGTAATATTTTTGAAATTCATTTTTTTTTTTTAAGGTAGTGTATAAAAAATTACCAAATACTTGGTTAATTTATTACCCAAATAAAAACTGGCAAGTCAACATGTAAAACAATGGCGTTTTGATAAAGTACTTGGGAGGCTGAAAACTGCCAAAGCCATTTTATAAATTATATTAGGTTTTTTTCAATTTAACATAAGCTTTTTGCATAAGCTCAATTTAACCATGAAAGTTTTACTTCAATTCCAGTGGATAGCTTTCAAGAAGCTATTCATTCAAATTTTATGGTTAATTTAAGAGGTTTCTGACTTGGTTTATTTAAAAAAAGGCTGATATCTATTTCTCACTCCCTTCTATAACCTGTAACGCCGTATAATGCGCTATTCATTTGCTGTGATCCAATTTCTAAATATATATATATACACTATTACATCTTTTACTGGTTTGCTATTTTTCTCTATGATATAAGAAACTTTCAAAATCATTTTTAAACCATCTTGAAAGAAGAGCACAATTTTCATACGATGTTTGGGACCTATTTTCTGTCAATCAAAATTTGAATAAAAAATTAAAAACTTATCTATTATTTGAGGTCGTTCTTTTAATTAGTGCAGTCAGATTCACATAATAATCACTTTAAAAATCAATTTGGCGCCTAACAAAAGTAAAAGTAACAACTTTTTTGTTTTTTTTTTTTTTTTGTGAATCTTTTTCGCTTCAGTAAAGTTACTGAATCGATGCCAAACCACAAAAATGTATATTTAAATTTTTTATGGCAGAACATAAGTCTCAAACATAGTATGAAAATTGTGCTCTTCCCGGACTTAATGGGTTAGGACACGACTTCCCTCATTAAATAATTTATTTCGAAAGCAACATTTACTTTGATGATTTACATATTTAGGCTAATAATAAATCCCATAATAATCTTTGTTTGGTAAGAGTTCATCAAAGAGTTATCAATGATTATTTTAAGTCTTGGGGTATCACTAACCTCTCATCTAAATTTTTACAAAAAGTAGGATTTTCTTTAAAATTTTGCCAAAAAAGAGTTTTTTTTTATTTTATTTCAGAAGGAAGATAGAATGAGGACCAATATTTAATGATTAAAAACATTTTTAAATGTACCATAACAGCCTGAACACATTGAGCGCAACAAGAAACAAACAACATGACTCTAGTCTGTCTACAAAGAGAAATGTTTTGCAACATGGTTATAAAGGACGCAGAAAAGACAGCAGAAAACTTCAGCAGGAAGTGTTTTCAACATTAACAGAGAATCATTTTTGCTGTCATCTCTGATGACAAATGCAGAAAATGGAAGAAATTTTCATTTGTTACCTGTCAAATTAGGATTAAACTGAAGCTGAAGACAATAACGCGCAACAATGCGTCCCATAAGAATTAATTCCCATAAGTAAATTAAAAGCGACAATTGGTGCACGTCACATGTTGCGCTCAATGTGTTCGGACTATTATCGTTGAAAAATTTGTATTATAATTTGGATATGAAGGAAAGATGATTGGAGAATTCAAGGCGAAAAAGACGGTTCGGAGGCTTTCGAAATTTCAGGTTTAAAAAGGTAGATGAATCTTTCAAAAGGAGGATCGATGGGATGTTTAGCTATCAATCATAACGCCTAAAAATAACAAGTCATAGCTTTCACTCAGCGCAAAATGGCCAATTTTGTGGTGATATTAACTGACCTGATCTACTCCTGTGACAAGTTTTATCATTGTAGCATTAATGTGTACTAAAATGTAATTATATCATTTAACGTACTTTTTAAAATTTTCCAGCCAAATGGCTGGGTCTTGGTGCAAAGTATAGATACCGGTAAATTATATTTAAAAAATTTTTTGTTGCTGTGACTTTTCCTACAAACCTAAATATGTCCAAATCGATGCAGAGTATCATATGGAAATTTGTGTTTCTATTCTTGCAAATATCTTCCCCTTTACCGATGTTAAGGACGTAAGCTACTTCCGAGTACGCCCACTTCATACAAAATGATTGGAACTGACTTTATATACCACTGTAACAAATTTCATCATTATTGCATGAATGTGTATAGAAATGTGGTCCTTTCCATAAAAGGAATTTTGTAAATATTGCTCCCACAAAAGGGCAGTGCGAATTGTTTATATATATAATGGTTAATTTTATTTTAAAAGATTCCTATTCAGATAGTATTTATAGCAAGTCAAAATTTGCTAAAACCAGTCAATTTCATCCTTTAAAGATTTATGTTTGAAATGTGTACAGTTTTTATGACGTTTACATTTAAATTTTTGCAAAAATGCCCCCTATAACGATTTTAACTTTAATGTGCTAGGTAGTCTATCTACATTTGTAGCATGTTTGCTGAAAAAGTTGAGAAGAAGCAAAAAAATAATACAACAAAAGGGTCCAGGGGTTTCAGTAGCTTTCTAAAAATAAATTCTAACCAGTTTGGGTCTCTGTCGGCATAAAAAAAAAACACAGGTGCGTCGTTGGACACACGAGAGAAGCAAAGCTTTTTCGCAGTTACATAGATTTAATAGCTTAGTAATTTTTTCTTTTTAATAAATTAACTTTTAAATTCAAAAATTTAAAATAAGATAAAATAAATTACACATATACAGAAAACATATTTATTGCTTATTTTTTATTGTTGAATGTCAAATTTCCACGCCAATTACATATACGGGCATATAATGCCAGCGACTCTCCATTTTAACTCTCCACACATGGTTGTGAACTTGGCTGCACTGAACAAATTTTTTCCTTCAACAGCGTATTGCGTAGCGAAAAAATCTGTCGAAAATTTTCAAAATCTGTCAAATCACAGAACGAGGAGTAAAAAACTTCGCTTCAAAAATATATATTAAAGAACGCACATGAAACAAAATTTTACAAACATTTTAGATACCATGCCGATTTCATGCATGCTTTTGTTAATTTGATATTTATTGATATCATCTATTTTTTTTGACACTTAAAAACGCACTTGTTAACGCACTTGTGGGCATTGCTAATTTTTTTTGTACCAACAACACCACAAACGCATTCACAATACAAGCACACCGATGCTGGAGATACCTTGTGGCAAATAAAAGCAAATTTTTGTAGCATAGCAAATACACAATCCTCTATATATCGATAGATGGTGACGATCTACTGCAGCATAGCTTCTGTAATAACTAACATTAAATTAACAACTGTTTCTCACAAGTCTTTGTGGCCTGGTGGATAGTGTGCTGGACTATCATTTAAGTGGACACGGGTTCGATCCACACGGGAGCATAGAGCGTAAATTATGATCTAGAGATTGCATTAATTCTGCTAAATCTCTGGCATGTGTTAACAGAGTTACTTTACTTAAAAGCATGAAGGAAAAAACTCTGTTAACCTCTGTTAACACATGCCAGAGATTTAGCAGAGTTGATGCAATCTCTAGATAATAATTTACACTCTATGACGGGAGGGCCAATAACACTTTTAGTACTTAATATTAAAACATTAAATTTTCTTGTTGTAATAAGCGCTAGCAACAAAGAACCCATCAAAATTCCAAGAAAAAATCTGTCGAAAATTTTTCAGATTTCACTCTAAGCAAATCACAGAACGAGGAGTAAAAAGCTTCGCTTCAAAAAAAAAATTGTCACCCCTAGAACCTACTTTTAAAAATGTCACTTTATTGAGAAAAACATTTGGTGATAGAATCATCTGAAGAAATGGCCCAGTGAATGGGCTGCCTAGGTCAATTTATTGGACTCCATGGGACTACCTTTTCTGGGAATACGTCAAGTCACTGAGTGACTATGCTAATAAATCAGTTATAGTTCATGACTTAGAAGACAACTTTTTATGATTTCTACAAATGTAGACAGCCAACCTTCTACGTAACCTTACAATCCTGAGCACATGAATGTTAAAGAAAAACACATGTCACAAAAAAAAATTTATCAAACCTTTTATTAATACTCGGCCGTTTAGCACTTTTGACTAGCAAAGCAAATAAGTTGAGTTCAGTTGAGTTATGTGTTGAACAATTTCCCAATGTGCACAAAAGCGGATGCGGATCCATTACGAACCAGTTACGAGTCCGCCAGTACGCACTTCACTTTCTTTTGTTTCAGCGGATGTGCTTCGACCCGTTACGAGTCCGTAAAAAAATGGAGACAGCGTTAACTTAAAAAACAGTCTTAAATTTGTTATCAAATCTTTTATTTTATTTTTAATGGATAAGGGATACGAAATACAATTGTGTACTTATTTTTATTTTAAACAAGTTTTTTTATATCATTAGTCACGTTCTCTTCAAGCTCTCTTTACAATCGAATAAAACTATTTGTCCGAGTTTTTAAATAATCATCATAAGTGAACAAGTTACATGTGACTATACGATAGCAGTACACAAGATATTTTCCGGAAACTTTTTTATTTGCGTTAATTTTGTACGCTTTGTCATTATAACTGGAAAACATTTAAATAAAAAAATAAAATTTAGCTTAAATCCGTTTTGAATTCGTGATATTTAAAAAAGTTCCCATCGCAAATTCGCATTATTTAAGAAAAAAACGAGTCCGTCTCAAATGAGCGTTAGTTTGAAAAAAGGAATCCGTCTTGAATTCGTATATGAAGTCCGTTTTGAGTTTGAGACGGACCCGAAGAAATGAAAAATACGAAACTAAAACGAGTAAAATGGGTAAAACAAGTTTTTCATACGAAAATGGGCTTCGGATAAAATGTACAAAGAAGTGAGTCCGTCTTGAATTCGAAACGGATCAGTTTGGCACATTGGGTTAACATAAATTGTTGAATAGTTTTTAGTCTACTAAAATTGTTGTTCGTAGCATCATTTGATATAAGATATCGAATTTAAAATAAACCAAATAAAACTAATATCGATTATAGACTTTTTTTGCCCGTTGAGTGAAAAATTTTCACATTTTGTAGCGGAAACGAGACACCAGAAGTAAGCGAAGTTGGATAGCTGGGTTTAGGGTTTACGTTTACGTTTTTGAAGAAAAAAATGTTTCTTATAAAAATTCGTTTTAACAAGAGACCTTAAGAAAATAAATAAAAATTAAAAAATAGGTATTTTTTGAAAAATTTATTACTTAATGTTGTTTATAAATAAAGCAATAAGGCAAAGATTTTATCAATAAAATTGTGTACTTTCAGGAAAAATTAAAAACAAAAACTACGAAAAATGAATTTAATCATTTTCGGTCAGCCATTTTAACAATTCTTTGCTTGAACTGATTTTCGGCAGCTCGTAGTTTAGAGTCACCATAGGTTCGAGACGTAATTTCAACGGCATTCGATCAGAACTTTAAAAAATGCATTAATTTAGATTTTATTTACAAAAAAGTGAATAACGAAATAAGAGTCGATTCAATGAATGCAAAATTTATTCATTAATACAATTTTTAAGTCACACTTAATTTTATAAAATTAATTAATTATTAATTTCAATTATCCATTGTCATTATTCAGAATAATGTATCAATTTCTTTCTACACTACACTTTCTACACTAACCGTAGAAGCAGTAGAAACGCTAACAACTAAATTTATTTGCCATTTAGTAGAACAAATTATATGGCTACTGCTCCTTTAAGTCGCATGAGTTCCTTTGTTAACAATTGTAGCGTTTTTGATGTTAATTTATCAAAAGGTCAACTCAAAAGTAGATTAAAATTAGTTGTGTAATTAGATCTATATATACGCATGGTTAGTTGTTACGTCTTGTGTTGTCCCTGAGCCCAACCCATTATTGGTGGGTAAATTTTTCCCACATTAACTTGTTTGTGGTCACGGGTATCCATAACATTGATATTTTCAATGATTACTGGGTAGTGGCTTTAGATGGGTTAATGCTGAGGAAGTGCGATATAGCTGTAGTAGCTGAACTCTATTGTTATTGCATTCATACGAATGCTATCACGAAAAATGCAACTCACAAAGAATTTCAAAAATTTCAATTATTCTTAAACTGATTTTGATCACTGATAATTTTTCAATTATCATTTTTAATTATTTTCAATTAAGTTAGAGTTATATTTTCGAGCTCAAGGTCTGCGTTGTGTTCTGAAGAAAACAACCAACAACAACAACAATACCCTTGTATAGAGTAGTAATCACAGAGCACACCAGACATACTGTTTTGTTGGCCGCTACCAGAGATGCCAACTCATTTTTTATGTTTCCCTGATTTTCTTAAAAAAATTCCACGATTTTTCCTTAATTCCCCAAAAATAAAAGTAAAAGTTTACTATTTTTGAATACATTATTTATTATTATACATTTTAAAAGAAAAATTTGTACTGAGTTTTTAAAATAAATAACAATTAACTTGGATTAAAACAAAAAAAAAAAAAAAAAAAATTAGATAACAAGTTGAACAAAAAATAAAAAGATAACAAGACAAAAAATTAATATTTGTATCACATTGTTAAATGATTTATATATTGCATTGCATAATTGCATTAAATTATGTTGTAAGACTAATTAAAAAAATCATTTTATGATTAAAAATAATTCTTTCTTGTAAGAAAAAGTTAAAAATTTCACTTTTTGTCATATATAGATGATTCCATATCGAAACGCATCTTACATCATTATTTTTGAAAATTTTGAAACTCTCTGGGTTGATAGTTCTTCTAAAGCGTATTATATCTGCATACTTTTTTTTTATTTTTATTTCTTTTTAAAAGATATACTCTGTAAAAGATTGGAAAATATCTCCAAAAATACAATTAATGCATGTATTCAAACGGCTGTAACTTCGAAACCGTAAGTCGTACACAAAAAAGAATTGCATATATTTTAGAGACCTTGAATTTTAGAGTCTTTCTTGTGGTGTCCTTTTTTTGAATGTTTTTATGAAATTTTTTAAATCTTTTTAGTCTGAAGTTATTTTGTCACGTTTTTTGTAATCTTCGCAGTCAATTTTTCACCTTCACCTATTAATCCTTACAACACATCGCTCACACGATGGTTGGATTAATTTAACCCCTGATGGCACCCAAAATTATATGCCCGTTTAGGACTGTGAGAAAAATAATTGTGCTTATTGTAAGCAGTGTTGCCAACCAAAAATTTTTGTGTTCATTTTTCAGGGGTGAAAACACAAATCATTTTTAGAAAAAGTGCAAGTGCATATAAAATTTTATATTAAAAAAATTGGAAAAGTATTATGATTCCCCGCGTATAAGAGCTCATTCCCCGATTCCACGACAAGTTGTAAGTTTCCCGCGAGTTGGCATCGCTGGCCGCTACACCAACTTATCAGTTTTTCTTGTTATTCAGTTTTCATCAGTTATTCTTGTTTTATCCAATATTCATTTGTTATTATTTATTTGTTATTCATTATTCATTTTTTATTCATTGTTAATTTTTTATTTATTATCGATTTGTTTTTCTGCATTTGACAATTATGGGCACTGAGAAGAGAGTACGATCAGCTCTGCGACAACCTTGTAATTCAACCATGTTTGAAATAAAGTGAATAAAAGCATATAGACAAAAATGTTCTCTTCTTCAATATAAGAAAATCAAAGAATAAAAAACTGCTGACAAAGCAATTGCGCATACTTAGAGATTATTTTTATAATACTAAATATCAAATAACTTTATTCCGATACATAAACAGTAAACAATGAAACAGAAACTTCTTTGCAAAAAATTTAAAGAATCATATAAAAAGTTATCGCAATGCATAAAGCTTGATATATCAATAAAAGCCTATGATTGCAACTTAAATCAATTTTGTTCAAAAAAGGAAACTTACGAGAAATATCAATAAAAGTTATCAAACCAAATCTCACAATAATATCGAACATAATAAAACAGCATGTTTCTGTGTACAGCAATTTCAGAGAAATCAAGAGCTAGAATATATAATATCCTAAGTGATACAGAGAGATACACAAAGGAAACATGATAGTAACAACAGAAACGACAATAACAACAAAAGCCAACAAAAGCAAAACTTACCGAAATAGAGTTTATAAATAAATAAGGAAAATATAGCATCCCAACAATATAAGATAATGTTTTCTCTGTAACTGAGTGTGTGTGTGTGTGCATTTATTCCTGTGTAAAAGAAGTAGAAAAAAAAAAAAATTGTTAACGAATTTTGCTAGAAAAGTATGAAGAAATGTGGAGAAAGTAAATAAACTGGGATGATATAGCACAAAATCCACATCAGATGCCAGAACGTGAAAAAGGTTGGCAAATAGTAATGACTGTATAAAATTGCGTGCTAGATATGCTGGTTAAGGCATATCAACTTAAGAACGGGGTATCATATCAAGATGTAAAAATCTATTTTGCGGTGTTATTTGCTTTAGCTTAACTTTACTTAAGCAGAGCTAAGTAAAAATTGATTTTGTTTTGTTTTTTTGTTTTTTGCACCACTATTAAACATAAAATAAGGCAAAAAGGACAAATGTTTGCTACTGATATATAACGCACAGATAGATGCCTAAGTCTCTATCCTCTTCAAGGGCTGTGCGATAAAAATAATCTCAGTGCTACCTGCCTATTTAATTTAAACATGAGGTGGCAAATGTCAAAATTACATTTGCATATCTTACGCACGTACTCAAGTAACTGACAATATATTTGTGTGAGTGTGTGTGTGTGTCTGTGTGTATGTTATGATTTCATAATATCTGCCAAATAAAACTCAGATACTTTAATTTTTACTACAAGATATACCGTTTTTATTGTGCTTATTTTCACTTTTGACATTCAACAGGCTTTAAATATTCGCAACAATTTTTAAGCTGTCTCCAAATTGTCACGCACATACATATACAACGCTTTTGCATATATGGGTTTGTGTGTATATGTTTGGACTACTTTACAAATTTTTGTCTGCGTGTGCATTTTTTTATTTTGTTTTTTACGTTTTGTTGTTGTTTTCTTGCTTTTTGTTGATGTAATAAATATGATTTACAATATTGCTACATTCACATTTTTGTCTTCCGTTCATACACAGCGTCAAAGTGTGTAAGCTTGTATATCTTCTGTTGGTGTGTCCTCAATATGTCTTCATTGTCGTAAATTCCTGTAAGAGTGTATATTTGCCTATTCCGCATACACATGCATCAATGTGTTCTTTGAATATGTTTTAAATTTTTATTATTTATTTTATTTGCTTTTTACTATTACTCAACCACTGTTGCTGTGTGTGTATAAGTGTGTGTGTGTTTGTGTTTGTGACATTTAAAGTCAAGGTTATTCAGTACATTTAATTTTTTGTAGAAGTTTAAAATTTTAATACTCTTTGCGTACTTTATCATTCTTTTATACGAGTAAAGATAAAATCTTTGACTCTTAGGTTTAGAAGGAGAAGATCGCTTAGCAAAGCTTGGTAAGCGTCATACAGTGCAATTTTTTGGCACCGAAATTGATCGATATATTTTTGAACCTAGTTTTCTATATTTTGCAAACAATTTACTGCGTAATATCAGTGGCGTAGGTACAGAGGAATAATGGTATTATTTCCCCTTAATTGGCCATTGATAGATTTCAAAATGGCATTTTTTCTAGTGTTGAAAAAAAAGAGAATTTAAACATGTGAATTGCAAAGCATCAAAATGTATATTATGCTTTGACCCCTTTTACACTGGTCAAAAATTGACGATCAAGTCTTGTATTTGTAGATGAAAGACGCGGACATCAACGTGAGAGAGGGTAAATTTAAAAGAATTGACGTCAATTCTTGAAGAGTGTAAAAGGGGACTTTGGAAGAAATGCAGGGTACTGAGCCAAATGCCAAAATATTGAAAAAGATTGAAGGTTTTGGTTTAAATTTTTAAAAATTCATTACCGTTGAATCTTAATTTCCAAACACTAAATGTTGACCTGGTTGTGGCAATCGATTTGTCACACGAAGTTTAGCAAGAAACTGATAAAAGTAGCTTGAATAGAAAATAGTTTTAACAAAATATTTGAAGAAATAAAGTCGCTGGCAAAGAGTATTGATGTAAGCGTTATACTAACGAGAACTCGGGAAGAATGTCAGCCTGTCAATGGAAATACATTTTCGTAAAATTATTTAATGGATATATCGATTTTTACAAAAGTGAGTTGAAGCAAAGGTTCACAAACCATGAAAATTGCTGATTGAATTTTAGGTACTTTTTTAAGGATAAAACTTCGGAAAATAATCTCAAAACCAGCGATTATTTTCTCCTCTTTTATGAGGAATTTCTGGTCTGCCCTCCATTTACAGCAGTTGTTGCGCTGAAACTGTGGATGCAATATCTAAGCCGCAAAGGCACACTGACAGGAATTCTATTGTTTCGATTGACTTGTGTCCCAAGAATATTTTTCCAAATAAATTCATACTAAAAATAATGCAATACTTGAGAAATTAAACTGGAGATGCATGGATAGCTTTTTAAAACAAATTTTGAAGGGCTTATTGCAGAAACATGATAAGCCACAAAATAAAAATTTTGAAATAATTGCAGTTGAAACTTTAAAAAATGTATAAAATAGGCATTCCATGTAATCGTACTTTTAATAATTGCAGTTATTGGTTATAGAAGCCTTCTGAAACATGGCCAAAAATTAACGAAGAAAGATTAACCAATCGTTTAAAAAAAAGCTGTGGCTTATCATGTTTTTGCATAAAATTAATTAAAAAAATTTTTTGTTAACGAAAACGCAACAATATCAACTCATTCAACAATTTCTGAGATTTCCTCCTCGTTTTCTATGTCAGTTGGTCTTACACAATAAGACCTGTTTCTTTTTAAATAAGTTAAGCAATCAAAAATACCTGGCTAGTTCCTGGTTTCACTTCAGAATCTTCGTTATGCAATTCATTGCTGCACTCTCCTAAACCAATTTCCTATAATTCAAATGCATAAAGTAAACAAATTTCAATTTGACTACCTTTTTTTATGCAATAATGTTATAAACCACTAATATGAAAATAAATATACCTCACAGCTTCTAAAATTCTTTCATTATCCGATGGTATGAAATCTTTGTCTAATATACTATCATTGAGGTTTTCAAACCAGTCTTCACTATTGGTGGTAATTATTTTTGAGTTCATATTTTTGCTTAATATGAAAGCTTAGGTTGGTATGTGGCTTTCATAGAAAAAAAAAAATAAATGTAAATATTGACTTTAACGCCCAAAATAAAAATGAAAAAACCGCTAAAGTGTTTTTATTAATTGATACAATAGTATTTAGTTATAGAAAGGACACAAATATCGTTGTTTTAGGCATAACCTGATATGCAACAAAATTTAATCATCAAAATAATCATCTAAATTAGAATAATTCGCGAAGGTTTTGTTTTAGATGACACCACAGAATTCTACTGAATTGCAAAGTCATGATAGGCTACTACTAATTTAAAAGAAAAAATTATCTCTGGTTGCAAGCTTCCAAACCGTTGCCTAAATGGAAAAACAATATAAGCCACGAAAGTCAAAAGTACTTGCGTAAGAACATGATAAGCCACATAAATTAAAATAAATATTGCTCAATGTTTTTGAAATATTTCCATCAGTGGTTAATAAGAAATCTTCGTCCGTCATACCATCACCGCTTTAACCAACAAAATCTTGAATTTTGATATAACTCGCATTTAAAATCACCGTTTCTCTATGCAAAGTAGCTTTTGTGTTTGGCTTATCGAGTTTTTAAGTAGAACATTTACTAAAATATTTCATTGTATAAAGATACTTCTATAATTATAAGTTCGCAATTTATTGAAAATAAGCCCTAATCTTTTCAGCAGGTGTTACTGTGGTACAATGTTCTAGAAATAACACAAAATACCAGCTTTTGATATTGTGTGGCTTATCATGTTTCTGCAATAAGCCCTTCAAATATATTTTATAAATGGTTGTAGGAAATTAAATCTGAAATATTTGACAAAATAATTTCACACGAGATAAGAAAACTTCTCATGACTTTTCTCCATATACTAGCTTTTACCCGCGGCTTAATCCGCAATTCGTTCAAGTGATAATAGCGTTTGTTTTTTTTATAGCAACTGAAATCATAAAATCGAATAAATCTCAAATGGCTTAAAAAATTTGTAGTATACCCTTGAGCTATTGAAAGATATTAAAATATGAATAAATAAGGCAGCATTCAAATTGTCTCTACATTACTTGTGAGACCGAGGCAGTACACGTGAAAGCGGATTCTCGTTAAGGTGCTTGGAAAATGCATAAGCGAAGCAACTTTTGGATGTTTAGTAAGCTTTCAAGCAGTTTCTATATTGCTTGTGAAAGTTAGGCTGTTCAAATGTGAGACCAAATTATCGTAAAGAGTTGTTATGAAATACCGTCCAAAACTTTTTCATATTTTTATTTATATGTATCCATCATTTATATGTTTATGTAAAAAAATGTTGGCGATATTTGCGACCTTTTGTTTATTTATTTTTTATATAATTTATTTATTTATTTAGATAAATTTTAGTCGCTTACTATGATAGAAATAATTAATTAAATGAACATCGTAGTCGTAAAATATTAAAAATTCAAAAATTGAAATTTAATTACACTAGTCTACAAATTCAGGAAAAGTTTTTTATCAACAGACCTCAAATACTGAAGAGCTTTTTACGCTGATTCTACGTGTATACTCAGTTTTCCTTTAAAAGGTCGAATTTTTGAGATACAGGGTGATTTGCATTTTTTAGACTTTGATCCAGTTTTTCCATTTTAGAAACTAAACTGTTTAATATAAAGCAATCAGTTGTATGTCATCTGATAAATAATTAAATAAGCTATTCAATACTAAAGTTCAAATTTTGAGTTCGAATAGTGATGCTGACCTTGAAAAATGCGAATGAAACTTTTAGTGGCCAAAAAATTTCCGATTTTTCATGGAAGTGTTGGTAAAAAATTACACCACAAAGAAGATCAATTCAAGGTCTCTAAAATATGTGGTAAGCAATTTTTTCGATTTTTCTTTCGAAAATCGAATACCGAAGCATCTTACAGATGTTTAGTTAGCTTCTAAGTAGCTCCAATTTTACTTATGAGAGAAGCAGTTTCAAGACTGTTTCATACAAGAATGATCCTCTTAAAGTGCTCCAAATAATCTTCGAAGAAGCTTAACACCAGGTGCTTACGGGGGGGGGGGGGGATGGAGGGGGGAAGTTCTTAGCAATAGCTTTTTGGAAGTTATATCGTGTTATTTGAACACTGAAAAATATTTACAAAACTAATAATATACAACTTGTATAACAGTGGAATAGTTGTGTCCAAAATACCTTCAGTTCAGTGGGAATTGGTTAAAAATATGGAATTTAAAAGTATTATATTGAGTTTTTCTTTTCACTTCACTAACCGGCTGTCACCAGAAAAACTTCACAAACATTTAAAATAAATAACTATTTGAAAGTTAAGTAAGTGTTGGTTTGAACTTCTGTCACCGTAAGTTCACATGCCCCCGAAGAGCTACAAGCAGCGTATGGCATAAAAAAGTTCCTTGCTTTTCCTTTCACCATTTTATTCTTTCTTTAGCGATTGTTTCTCGATTATTTGTCATGTACATGTATACAAATTTATATAAACTTTATGTGTACACATACATATTCACATCCTTCTGTGTTGCTGTCTTAACTATTGTCAAACTAAAAATGTCGCTATTACTTTTTTTTTGTCTCACTTGTTTTTTTGTTGAGAAAGCATTAAAACTGATTTATAGCTGCAGATAACGTGGATTTATAAACCCATCATATAAGTGCTTCTTTCAGACTAACTATACTCGTATACATGTAAGTGAGGGTGGGTGAGTGCGCTGGAGCGTGCGTGTATGTGTTTGGCTGTTATGTGTGCATGGCCGTGGGGGTGGTGGTAAATGTGAAAGTGTGCTGTATATGTATGCTGCTGCTGTCGTTTCGCCTGCTGCAAAAGAATATAAAACAAAACTGCTGAAGGCTAAAGTTAAGATGTCATGGAGTGCAGCCACTAATTACAAGCGGGAATATCTTTTGACCTTTAATTAAGTTTTGATGAGGGTGCACAATGGAGAAGAAGAAAAAAAAAAGAATACAACAACAATGGAACAAATTTATTTCACATAAATTCAAAATGCTTTCAAATCAGTACCGGTGAACATTTGAGTTCGGTCCAGTCTAATGAAAGGTGCTGCATATAAATATTTTAATTTCACGCTAGCCTTGCTTTATTTAGCATTCATGCGTCGCTAAGAGCTTAAGCATAATTAGCCTCTCTGTACTAAATCCACACAAACTCTTAAAGGCATAGGAGTGTCATTTTAATATAGAATCTTCATCTATATATGTAAATACCAGTAGATGTACTAGGAGGTGCGCGGAGTCAACTTTTAATTATAATAAATTTATAACAAATAAAATTTGGGTTTTGCTTTAGAAGAAGGAAGTAAATGACGATCTATGAAATGATTAATTATTTATATCATGATGTCAGTAAGTTGTTTGAAGACAGTTCAAAAGTGTTCTTTTTGGCTTTATTACGCTCAATTCTATTTGTTTAGTCCAAGTGCATTTGCAATGGGTGTTGCCTAAATAGAATGTTCAATTTATTAAGGGGGATGGCCAAATTCACATTAAAAAAAAAATATCATTATTCTCGATTAAAATTTATATATTTGTGAATAGCACGTTTTTAAACTTGAGACATCTTTAGGAAAATAGTTTAAGGGGTTACCCCTACTTGTAACTTCAATAAATTTTTTCCATATTTTTGAAGTATTTTAATCTGCAAATATGTCTTTAAAATTTTAACTAAATCCGAACTAAATGCACTGAGATATGAGCGTTGAAATAGAAGAATCCGTTGCTTTCGTAGACGACTCGTCGACGACTGAAGTTTAAAATGTATCAGCTTTTTTTCGAAATGGCATTTTTGAAATTAGTGACAAAAATTACTCGAAAACTATTTTACCCATATTTTTAAAACTTTTCAGGCTAATCTAATACATTAATGTGTAGTGTTTAATTGTATAATTTTTTTTGGTTTTTGAAAAATGTACAAAAAATTACTGTTTTTTATGAAAATTGAACCATTAACTTTGACTGTCCGCCAGTTTGTCAAAAATGCATATTTTCTAAAATCCACCCATCAAACACTCATTTTTATTTTTATTGGACTAAAGCCATTGATATTTTAATTTCAAATTATCCGGTTTGCCACAATGTTCGTCATCGCAAAACGCAAAAATCAAAACACAATTTTTTACGGCCATTTGTATACGTAATAAAACTATACAATAGTTTTCAATTCAATAATTACAGAAAAGTGTTCAATGTACGTAATTTAAGATGACATACTTACATACTTACTTAGGTGGCCGTAACAACCCGTGTCCGGGTTTCGGCCGAGCTCATCAGCTCTCGCCAGGCGCCTCTGCTTTGCGCGTGCCTTCTCCAATCGGATACACCAAGTGCGGTTAGGGCTTCCTCAACCTGGTCCATCCATCGGAGGTATGGTCTCCCTCGTTGTCGTTATCCAGCGACCCTCGCCTCGAGCACCCTTTTTCGCAGGAGCTTCATCGTCCATACGATGGGCATGACCCAGCCAGCGTAGTCGCTGCACAGTTATACGCGGAACTACGTCAATGTCACCGTAGAGCTCATACAGCTCGTGGTTCATTCGGATGCGATAGTCATCGCCGACTCGAACAGGACCGAAGATTTTGCGAAGAACTTTCACTCGAACATCCCCAGAGCGGCTGCGTCAGTTTGCGAAACTACCCATGCCTCAGCGCCATAAAGCAGCACAGGTAGAACGAGCGTCTTGTAGAGTGTTAGTTTTGTTGATCGAGAGAGGGCTCTGGAACAGGCTGATTTCATTGTTGGTATTAATGGCGGTGCCAAGGCATACAAACTCCTTGACTACTTCAAAGTTATAGCTGCCGGATGAAACGTTGGAGTCTAAACGCCGCGCTCCCTTGTTTGTAGACAGCATATACTTTGTTTTACCCTCATTTATTTGGCTCAACCCACTTTAGCTAATTCCTTTTCGATAGCGGCGAGAGCAGCGGTAACATCTCTCTTGGTTCTGCCAACAATATCAAAATCATCAGCATACGCAAGGAGCTGGACACCTTTATAGATGATGTTCTCTCCATGATGATGATGTTAAAGAGATCGCAAGACAGTGGATTGCCTTGCCTGTAACCTCTTTCGGTATTGAAGGTTTCGGAGAGGTCATTTCCTACCTTGACGGAGCTGCGTGTGTTGCTCAACGTCATTCTGCAAAGTCTAATCAACTTTGCAGGTATACCGAACTCAGACATTGTTGCCCCTTCTCGGGCTATCGAACGCAGCTTTTAAATCGACAAGAGATGGTGTGTGTCAATTTGATTTTCGTGGGTTTTCTCCAGGATTTGTCGTAGCGTGAAAATCTGGTCTATGGTAGACTTACCAGGTCGAAAGCCACACTGATAAGGTCTAAACAGTGTTTTTGTAATCGGCTTTAATCTTTCACACAGTACGCTTGAGAGAACCTTATATGCAATGTAAATAAGACTGATACCACAATAGTTGGAGCATATTCTCCTCCTCCTCCTTTCTTATGTATAGGACAAAGTACGCTGAGATTTCAATCGTCGGGCATGCTTTCCGCTAGCGATATTTTGCTGATGAGCTGACGCATGCGCCTTATCAATTCATCGCCGCCGGTTTTAAACAATTCAGCTGACAGACCGTCAGCACCCGCTGCTTTATTGCTTTTGAGTCGTTGGATAGCAACTCGAACCTCTTCATGGCTAGGTGGTGATACTTCCACTCCGACATCGTCGATTGGTGGCACTGAACTGCGCTCTCCATGGGCGGCATTGTTGGAATTGTCGCCAGTAAGTAAATTGGAGAAGTGCCGTCTCCACAATCTAAGCACACACTGTGTATCCGTATTCAGAAAATTCATGAAAATTACCTATTTTTTTTTGCACTGCAAGTGGGGGGAACCTTTATAACATATTTTCTTTTCAAATAAAATTGAAATTAACTTGATAAAAAAATTATTAATTGGACACATTTTCTTCAAAATATTTTGAAGTAATAAATGATAGATTTATTGACATTTCTATTACGCCACTGGATCACGGTTATTTAATGCTTTTGCTTGGCCGAAATTTCATTAGAAATATCAATGAGAGAAAGAGAGTTTGTTTTACTTTATATGAAAAAGGAATTGCCACAGGCAAAAATCCCAAAGGAGTTGATCGCTTGCGTTTTAAAAAATATGACGATTAATGTATTTTGACGTTTTTTTAAAATTTAATATATTTGCAATTTGATTTTAACTTCAATTTATCTATTTATCTTTTCTTGTCTACAAAAATTATGATATGTTTTTTCCCCATTGATAAATAATAAATACACTACTTGACCATTTTTTTTTTTAAATCACTCGTTGCATTCATCACATGTATTTAAGCAACATAATATAACTTACTATTTCAATTTAAAGTAACTATGTACATATTTAAAGGTACAGTTTTTAGCATTTGGTTTTATTTGAAATAGATCAAACATTATATAGAATTTAAATAAATTAAATATAAATAAAAAGAATTAAATTTAATATAACAAATTAAAAATAATAAATAAAAAAGACTTATTATTATATTACTTTTTTGCTAATGATAAAAAGAATTGAAAAACAGATAAAGCGAAAGTTCCTCGTTTTTATATATATTTTTATAAATTATATAAAATTATTACATATCTTCTTCTGATATATTAAAATCTCGTGTCACAATGTTTGTGGCCGAACTCCTCCGGAAGGGCTCGACCGATTTGAATGAATTTATTGTTTTGATGTATATTTGGGGGCACCCATTAATTACCTAAGGTGATTTTTGGGATTTTTTGATAATGCCTTCCCCCATAGTGAGATATCGTGATATTTTGGCTAGACCCCCTCCCCCTTAATCCTCTAATATCACGTGGGATTGTTCAAAATGCGTGTTTTCAGTGTAAATATGTTAATCTATGCTTCATTGTATTTTTATGTTATTAAGGACTAGTTGAGACTAGTTTTTTAGACTACTGAGATCGTAGTCTCTAATCACAATGATAAAAATCGAACAATAAAATACTTGAATCAGAACTTCTAAAATTGGTGAAAGAATATTCATTCTAATTCAGTCCATGCGGACTCATGTGAGGTCTGACTGAGTGACTACTGGAACCAGGGTGTCCATGTGATTTTCAGTAATATCATCTGCTTCTGCAACCTCGCTCTGATTAAGCCGCTCTAAAACGTTATCGCTTGCACACAGAAGCTTAGTAGCTCGACGTGTGATAATCCGTGCAGGTCACACTTTGCGCGATGGTGCACGGTGGACTGCGCATCGGTGCTGTGCAACTCTTGTGATGGATGAAAAGTGAATACCGAATGCATCTTTTTCTAGATTACCACGTACACTGGGACAATAGAGGTAATAGGGCAAGTCCTTGAAGGCATGTAAAGGTAAAATTGGCAAGCAGTGGCGAATCAAGAATCATGCTCTCCAGGATCTGGGATCGTCAGATGCCCATCAATCTGAGTGATAGGGTATGGAGGTGACAGAAAACGGTCATGAAGCATCAAATGCAGAGCACTCCGGCGTGGGCTGCAGCATGCCCAATTGTCGCATTTTGCGTCATATTTTAGTAGAAAACACGTTTTACTCAATTTAACCCAGCTATCTCATAATTCTACACTGTTTATTTTGGATACAAAATTAAGTAATCTTTGCGAGAACCACTTCTCCCCCACTTGAGAGTGAGTGAGATTTGTCTTAACCCCCCAGCCCCCCTAAATGCCTCACGTAATTAATGGACGCACTCTTTGATAGGTATGAAAATAGGTTGTAAAGAACTTTTCAGCCTCCTTTGCAAAACGGGCGTGGCTTCGCCCATACAAGTCACATTATCGATACAGAATAATCCTAGATATAGCAGTAAAGGTCACAGAACATTGAAATTCAGAATGGAGCTACCACTTGGTGATGTCCTTTTAATGAAAAACTTGAACGGGCATTGTACAAGGGAGTGTGACTCCGCCCATACCAGCCAAATTATTGATATCGAATAGCTTTGGAAGTAAAAATCACAGAAGATTGGGACTCAGAATGGAGTTACGACTTGATGATGTCTTTCTAATACAAAACTTGGACGGGGATTGTACAAGGGGGTGAGGATCAGCCCATACCAGCCAAATTTTTGGTATTGAATAGCTAAGGAAGTAAAATTCATACAACATTGAAACTCAGAATGCAGTTACCATTTGTTGATGTCTTCCTTATAGAAGACTTAGACGGGCATCAGATAAGGGGGGTGTGACTCCACCTATATAAGACAAATTCTTGATATCGAATAGCTTTAGAAGTAAAAACCACAGAACATTGAAACTCAGAATAGAGGTACCACTTGGTCACGTCTTTTCAATAGAAAACTTAGATTGGCATTTCACAAAGAGTGTGGCTACAGCGTCTATAATTGCACATACCCAGTTCGTTATAAATCTTTAAAATTTTACATTTTTTGATAGTACAATACCACGTTTGGTATATAGGGTATATTGATCCAAGCGGTAGTCACTGTAAATACAAATGTGGACACTTATTAAATTACCATCAAACAAACACACACAACAATAGTTGGAAAAAATTGGATAAGGGCGTGGCCTCACTATACGCTCACTTTTCAGGGTATTAATGCGGAGCGCAGCAAAGCGCGCAGGGGATAAGCTAGTAGTTATATAAAATTATTTATTAATTAACTTGCAGGACCCAGTTGTCCGCGGCAGTTGTTCCACGGACGTTCCAACAACCATTCTTTTTTATTTGTGGGCGGTAAAAGTGGGTGTGGCAAACAATTTTTCCCGTAAACCATATTGTGTTCGAACACAATCTGCTGCCCAAATTTCACCGCAATCGGCCCAGAAGTTCTGGAGTCTTAATGATTTTTTAACAGTTGGCGTAATTATAGTGCCACCACGCCCATTTTTAGTACAGTTGCCGACGGTATGCATACAAACTTAATTACCAAATTTCAGTCTTATAAAACGAAAACCGTCTGAAATATAGCATTTTCATTGATTTATAGGCGGTAAAAGTGGGTGTTTAAGCCCAGTTTTGGTACAGTTGCGGAACGTACCCATATAAACTAAATAACCAAATTTTAGTCTCAAACAATCGAAACATTCTGAAATATTGAATTTTTTATAATTTGTGGGTGGTAAGAGGGGGCATGTTAAAAACTAAGTCAAGTCAAGTCAACTTGACAAGTCAAGTCAAGTCAAGTCAAGTCAAGTCAAGTCAAGTCAAGTCAAGTCAAGTCAAGTCAAGTCAAGTCAAGTCAAGTCAAGTCAAGTCAAGTCAAGTCAAGTCAAGTCAAGTCAAGTCAAGTCAAGTCAAGTCAAGTCAAGTCAAGTCAAGTCAAGTCAAGTCAAGTCAAGTCAAGTCAAGTCAAGTCAAGTCAAGTCAAGTCAAGTCAAGTCAAGTCAAGTCAAGTCAAGTCAAGTCAAGTCAAGTCAAGTCAAGTCAAGTCAAGTCAAGTCAAGTCAAGTCAAGTCAAGTCAAGTCAAGTCAAGTCAAGTCAAGTCAAGTCAAGTCAAGTCAAGTCAAGTCAAGTCAAGTCAAGTCAAGTCAAGTCAAGTCAAGTCAAGTCAAGTCAAGTCAAGTCAAGTCAAGTCAAGTCAAGTCAAGTCAAGTCAAGTCAAGTCAAGTCAAGTCAAGTCAAGTCAAGTCAAGTCAAGTCAAGTCAAGTCAAGTCAAGTCAAGTCAAGTCAAGTCAAGTCAAGTCAAGTCAAGTCAAGTCAAGTCAAGTCAAGTCAAGTCAAGTCAAGTCAAGTCAAGTCAAGTCAAGTCAAGTCAAGTCAAGTCAAGTCAAGTCAAGTCAAGTCAAGTCAAGTCAAGTCAAGTCAAGTCAAGTCAAGTCAAGTCAAGTCAAGTCAAGTCAAGTCAAGTCAAGTCAAGTCAAGTCAAGTCAAGTCAAGTCAAGTCAAGTCAAGTCAAGTCAAGTCAAGTCAAGTCAAGTCAAGTCAAGTCAAGTCAAGTCAAGTCAAGTCAAGTCAAGTCAAGTCAAGTCAAGTCAAGTCAAGTCAAGTCAAGTCAAGTCAAGTCAAGTCAAGTCAAGTCAAGTCAAGTCAAGTCAAGTCAAGTCAAGTCAAGTCAAGTCAAGTCAAGTCAAGTCAAGTCAAGTCAAGTCAAGTCAAGTCAAGTCAAGTCAAGTCAAGTCAAGTCAAGTCAAGTCAAGTCAAGTCAAGTCAAGTCAAGTCAAGTCAAGTCAAGTCAAGTCAAGTCAAGTCAAGTCAAGTCAAGTCAAGTCAAGTCAAGTCAAGTCAAGTCAAGTCAAGTCAAGTCAAGTCAAGTCAAGTCAAGTCAAGTCAAGTCAAGTCAAGTCAAGTCAAGTCAAGTCAAGTCAAGTCAAGTCAAGTCAAGTCAAGTCAAGTCAAGTCAAGTCAAGTCAAGTCAAGTCAAGTCAAGTCAAGTCAAGTCAAGTCAAGTCAAGTCAAGTCAAGTCAAGTCAAGTCAAGTCAAGTCAAGTCAAGTCAAGTCAAGTCAAGTCAAGTCAAGTCAAGTCAAGTCAAGTCAAGTCAAGTCAAGTCAAGTCAAGTCAAGTCAAGTCAAGTCAAGTCAAGTCAAGTCAAGTCAAGTCAAGTCAAGTCAAGTCAAGTCAAGTCATCAAAATCATTCATAAAAAAATACGTAAATTTCATATGCTTCTCAAACGTGTTTAGTGAGTTACATAATGACGTAAAGTTCACACTCCTCTACAAATACATTCTCAAATATTTTGTGAAAATGAATAAGAGAAATATGCGGGTGCCTTATCTACTATTTTCAATTGTCAATTATCTCTGGGAATATTTTAAAAAACTTTTTACACCACTTTATCTTCATGAAATATAAATAGATACATAAGTATGTTACACACATATGTATAAACATAAAAATACTCACGAGTGTATTTTTGCCGTACATATAGAAAATGCACACGAATGTTTTTGTGTTGGTTTCTGGCAGTGCTGCAAGATTGACGCAAATGGATTAGTGTGTTGTGGAGTGGTTATATATTTATGTTTTTTTTTACTTCGTCTGCTAAAAAAATAATCAATGCCTTACGTTTCAGCTATATGAGCTACTAACTAATGTCCTTGACCTTTTTCTTGTGCTGGGGTCGCAAGTTCTGTGAAAGTTCCTTGAACTGGTTTTGATGAAAAAAAATATATTAAATTATTTCATTTGAAAATTTTGAATACAGCCTATGGTTAAGGTTGATAATTTGTCTTTTATTTAACTACTTTTTAACTCTTGGGCTTAATTAACTTTTATTCTTTGCATAGAACTTTTTTACTAAAACAAAACAGTTTGTGTTATCGCCTAAAAAAATATCATAAAATTAAGAAAATTTTCAATTTAAACTCTCTTTTATTATATTTTTTAAATACTGACCAGATGTTTGGTAATAATATGCACAATTTTTTGTATTAAATATATAAACTGTAACAACCAACTTTAGCTTATACGAAAATTATGGAACTTACACAATAAAAAAAGTTTGAAAAATTCTTATTCTCTTCTTAGAAATAATGATCAAAATTGTTTATTTGTTATAATAAGAGTCTGTCACTTATACTTCCACAGATGTTGGAATACGCTATGGCCATATCATGAGCTAAACAACAACAATAACAACAAAAACACAGCCATACAACTTCAATGTTCTAACTTTAGGCAAAGTTTTGGTGCTCACACCGTATTTATTCTTTTGTTTAAAAAAAGCAAAAATTTCTTTTCAAGCTTCTTAAGTTACATAACTTTAGTATGGCCTAAATTGAGAGATTTATTTACATTAAGGTTTATTTGCATTAAAATTCAGCACTTTTGACGACGGTTATGGAAAGTCTCTAACATTTCTCTTGTACTGATATTTTTTTTCTATTTATTTTCTTCCCATAATTAAGTTACAGCGTGTCATGCGTTTAACTGTAGCTAGCTAACGTTGTTAAATTTATGCCAACTTTTATTATAATTTTCTTGCGCTCAGTGTGTTAAATTTCATCAAAATATTTACTTACTTACTAAAAATAACACGTAAAAGAAAACTTTCAATATAACGCGTAGTTAGAAAACTTGCGATTGAAGACATTTTGTAATTTAATACGTAAGCAAAAGCATAACGAATTAGTGTCATAAGTAAAGCGCTGTGACAGAATTTAATAAAATGTTCCTAAGTAAAAATGTTTGAATAATTTTTTTTCTTACTTTTATTTTTGCTATCCAACAGTAAAATTATAGACATTCATTCAAACCAACTTAATGTAAAGTAATTAAAACATTAAAATTATTAAAGCAGTTATTTCACTCATGGCGCAAGCAGGAAAAAAGTGAATGCTCATAAAAAAACTGATTTTGTGCTGTTAACAAGTTAAAATAAGTTAAAAATTTTCTGTTGAAGAAAAAAAAACAAGTTCCGTAGCATGGCTTTATTCATATGAGTAGAAATGTGTGTGTGTGTGTGTGTGTGTGCCAGCATACATATTATTTCAATACATGTGTTAAGAAAAATGAAAAACTTTATAAATATTACAGTACTGAGCTTACGGCTAACAACAGTTGTGCAGAGCTGGCAGCGTCTTAAGTATTCTCAACTGCTGAGTGTGGGAAACCAGAATGCAGTACATAAAAAAAAAGCATTCATGCTATGTTGTTTGCAAGAGATGTAGTTGCTATTATAAATATAAAAAAACAGCCAAAAGATTTTGGTGGTTATTTTTATGATATAGAGTGGAATATATCAATTCAGCATTAAAAATATTAGTATATGCAGAAAAGTATATGAAACAATATGTTAAGTAGGGTAATTTGTTCAATGTCATTTAATATGCATTGAAAATATAAATATATATATCGGAGTTTATTTTTTTCTAAGCTATTTTACGAGCAATATCTATATATTTGCTTATTTGTTAATGCATTTTAGGAAACGGCTTTAACAATTTCGATTAAACTTACAATATAGTGTTTTACGGTGACAAAAAATCGATCTTGCTGCACTTAAAAAAAAAAATATTTTTCACAAAACGTATTTTGTGTTTAAAAAAAAACTTACCATAGATTTAACTAAAGTAAGAGCAAATGTATCTAAAATATATTTGATCACAGATTCCGTCAAAGTATGTGAAAATGCGAAATGCGAAAATGTGTTTCGAACACTGTTATCGCAGATTTCGTGAAAGTAAAATCAAATATGTTTAAAACATTTTTCACTACAGATTTCGTCAAAGAAAGAGCAAAGGTGTTTAAAATATTTTTCACTATAAACTTTAATTAGTTTGACGTATTCTGTTTTAAAACTCATATCTAAAGCTATGTTGTTTTTTTCTCATTAATTGAAACGTTAAAAACGCAACAAAGCTCAGGTAAAACTAGTAAGACATGGAGCTTCGGCAGTATACCGAAGCTAAAATACGCCTTCGCGACCGTATTAACGTATATTCGAAGTCTTAAGCCACGACAAACACGATGAAATTCAGATTTATATATTTACAAAGGTTTTCCTATTTTTATGACGTCACTTTGTAAGGGAAGTAGGCGTGGTTTTCATCCGATTTTGCCAAATATCATAGAGATGGTTCATATTATATATCAAAGATCATGTACACAATTTCAAAACATTTCTTAAATTTTTGTAGATTTTTAAGAGATTTTAGTGTAAAATAAAGCCACTTTGTATGGGAAGTGGGCGTGGTTTTCATTTGATTTCACAAAATATCATAGTGATGGTTAAGATTAAATATCAAAGCCTATGTGCAAATTTCAAGACATTTCTGGAATTTAGTGAATTTTTAAAAGATTTTACTTTTAAAAAAAGCGAATTTGTAACGGAGGTAGGTATGGTTTTAATCCAATTTTTCCAAATTTCATAGTCAGAATTTACAGTGAAGATCAAAGTATTACTTATGGTTTGGAAGTTGCAGCTGCTTGAATACATGCACTAATTATATTTTATAAGATATTTTGAAATTTTTGACTGTGTATAACTTGAAAAAAAAATAGTTTTTGCAAAAACAAAAGAAGCAGTTTAAGCTATTTTTACAAGCACTTCAAAATTTAAAAAAAAAATCGCAATCACAAAAGTCAGATTTTGCTCAAAAACAGTCGAATTTATATGGAATTATTGATACGAGGGGTGCCTTTTATATTTCGGGATTAGAGAACAAAAACAAATATTAATCATCGAAAATCACTTTATTGTTTTTCAAAATATTCTCCATTAAGATCTATACACTTTTGCATGCGTTTGAACCAATTGTCGAAGCACTTTTGCCACTCTGATTGAGGTATCTCCAAAACATGCATTCTGAATGCCGCAACCGCTTCTTCGAGCGTCGAAAATCGTTGTCCACGCAGTTTATTCTTCACGGTTGGGAATAAAAAGAAGTCATTCGGTGCCAAGTCAGGACTATACGGCGGATGACCCATCAAATCGATGTTTTGGGTGCTCAAAAATGCAGTTGTTTGAGCCGATGTGTGAGAGCTCGCATTGTCGTGGTGAAGAGTGATCCGTCTTCGGCGGTTGGTTTTCCTGATTTCTTGGAAGACAACTGGCAAACAAATGGTTGTGTACCACTCAGAGTTGACTGTTCTGCGTTGTTCTAGTGGTACGGTTGCGACATGTCCATATTTTCCGAAAAAACAGGTGACCATGTGCTTGGAAGTGCTTCGTGCGCGAACAACTTTTGTTGGATTTGGCTTATCTTGAAACACCCATACAGTCGACTGCTGTTTACTTTCGGGCTCATACGCGTAAATCCACGATTCATCACCTGTCACGATGTCATAGACGTGTTTCGAAGCACCGCGATCGTATTTTTTGAGCATTTCCTTCGACCAATCGACACGAGCCTTTTTTTTGAGCGATTGACAAATTGTGTGGGATCCAACGCGAACAAATTTTTTTGACAGTCAAATGTTTATGCAATATTGAATGTATGCTGGTCCCACTTATGCCTAAGGTTGCCTCAATCTCACGATAGGTAACATGACGATCTTGCAATATCAGTTCGCGCACAGCATCAATGGTTTTCGGAACAACAGCTGATTTCGGACGACCTTCACGAAATTCGTCTTGGAGTGAACTACGACCACGATTGAATTCACCATACCATCGATAAACACTGGTCCTTGATGGAGCTTCATCGCCAAAAATTGAATTAAGTTCATCCATGCACTGTTGCTGTGTTAATTCACGTCGAAAGTTGTAAAAAATAATCGCACGAAAATGTTCACGATTTAATTCCATTTTTAGACCGAGATGAATCTTTTAAGTTACTATAAACAACACAAATAGCGCTCGTATGTCAAAACGTTCTGAGTACGTATAAGCCAACAAATGTTAAACTTTGCGATAGAGCTTTCAGTTGACAGATTGCAACACCAGGGTTGCCAAATCCGGAAATATAAAAGGCACCCTACGTATACCCCAGTGTGCGTTGGGGTATAATACGGAGTACGCGTTGGGGTATAAAAATATAATTGTTTTGAGAAAAACAATTTTAGCCCAAGATGTTCTATAATGTTTACACAATTTTAATAATGTTTAATTAACACTGCTGTTATCACTCAAAATAAATAAAAAACATCGAATAATTGCTATTAATGTTCATCATACGCCCTGGTGCCCTCATAATTCTAATTTAATTCAGAAGTAAAATATGTTAGATTGAAAGCGTCAGTCCGTTTTTCAATTCATTGAAAAATTAGCTGCTTTATGAAGCTATTATTGGAAAATTAATTTTCATTGATTTGATATATCCTTTGTGCGACAAAATCGGGCATTTATAACTCGAGATATGGACTAACATGTAAGGCGATACTTAACAATATATATCAAATATAAATATATATCAAAATCTCATAACAAATTTTCTCAAAATAAGAAACAAAAGAATAGAGGCATTGAATGCAATCTTGGCAGTAAGTCAGTTTTATCAAAGTGTTATTTAAAATACTTTTGTTGTTTTAAGCCTCACTACTACAAAGTCCCACCTGACACAAAAAGTTTTTAAATTTAATTATTTTTTCTGTTCGGCCGTCACCTCTCTGCAGACAATGGCAAGCCTCAGAGAGGCAAACTGCCATGAAAAGCTTCTTGAGAACATTAGCCGTTCAGAGTCGACATAAAACTTGCAGGCCCAGTTTTCGGTTATTTGTATTCAAATATTTCACAACACGCATACACAATTGATCATAAGAAGCTCGGTCAAAGTCCTTTCAACGGCTGAAATGGCCATTTCGTTTTTTTTTTTTTTTTTGAAGCGATGCGTTTTTTTCTGTAATTTGCTTGGAGTGAAATCTGAAAAATTTCGAAAGAGTTTTTTTTAGAATTTTGTAAGGTTTCTTTGTTTCTGCGTTTTTTACAAGACGATTTATTATATCAAATATAAAAAAAGCATTTCTTCGCCTGCCGTGGGGATTTTAACCCATCTACCTCTGATTGGAGTTCTATACTCTATCCATTGAGCCAAACACCTTCTTTACGCAGAAGCATTGATTCAGTATTAAGAGCAATTGAAGCTATGTTGCAGCACATCCAATAATCTGTTAATGTATTTGTGTGGCTTGGGTAGCTGCTAAGCCACTTGCTACAAGAGTTGATTAAATGATTTTTATGGTTTGGGTAGCTGCTAAATCACTTGCTACAAGATTCATCAGTATTGCCACTTTTCCACAATTGTGATAAGTCTAGCACTTTTTTGGTTTCTCCCACTATTTGAATTTTTTAAAATCTATCACTTTGTAATATATTTATATAAAAATGACAGCATTATAATTAAAATTTTTGAATTTTTATCACATATAATATTTAATTTATTATTGCATATGATATTTTATTTTAGTACTGTTTTAAGAACATTATATGACAATTATTTGCAATAAAACTAATTCAGCGTGAAAAAACTTGCTTTATGGTATACTTCTTATGATTTGTTTTGCTGAAGGACTTCAGACGAATTTTTCCTGAAGAAGAAAAATATATTCCAACGTTTTTTAAAATTCACCACTCATTTTAGACTCAACCTGCCATTATTTAAAATTTGCAAGTGTTAACACTGGTCATCATCCTCAATTTGATGAAGCCATCTGTTAAAAACTGTTAACATAGCTGCAGTTATATATTTTATATTAAATCAACATCAAAATTTAACAGATTTGTTTGGCTCGGTGGAAAGAGTGTAGGTTTATCACTCAATGGGTCATGGGATCGATCCTCACGATGGTTGAAGTAATATTTTTTTTTCTTATGTGAATGTGCTTGTGCTGTGGTACATGCTTTTGTTTTAAAAATGACTGTAACATGTAATAAAATAAATAAAATCATAATGAAATATAATAAAACTTACTGGTGTGAATATTAACGTGTGTTTATTTAATGTTGCTTTAAATTTTTGAATTTAAGTTATTTAAAAAAAAAAAACATTAAATTATTAAATCTACATACAGAAAATTACCTACGGCGTTTTGCCTAAAGTGACTTGGCTAACCATTTTTGTATGAAGCCTAAGAGTTTTGTGTTAATTTCATAAGTTTTTTGTCAACTTGGTCATGCGCGGTCATTATTTGTTTCCTTTTGTTATCATTTCTACTAACGTGCATGTATTTCGCACCAATTTATTCGTTACACTGTCGAAACAAGTAAAACATAAAACTGCTTAGTGTTCCACAGCGGGAACCACGCAAGACTAATGATGAGTTGATATTAAATAAAAATTGAGCTGATTAAAAACAAAAAAATAAAAAAGGTAAAAAGGTGTTAAACAAAGCTGAAAAGATGAAAAAAAAAACAAACAAATCCTAAGAGAACAACGCAAGCGCTTGTTGCAAAGGCCTTAGGAAATCTTCACTAGTATAAGAATAACTTTCCTAAAGTTATGATACCCAAGTTCCTTTTTAAATATTGCCTTAAATCTACGGCAACCCATTTTAGCAGAAGGCCTTCAACAGAACACACAAGTTATAGCATAAATTGCGTAATGGCAAAATAATACGATTTCCTAAATTCCCTTTGTTGTATTAAAAAAATACATAGACAACCCATTCTGGCCGAAGGTCTTTGGCAAATTATACCCAAAAATTTTATAATTTTACACCATGTGCCCTCGTGTGTCCAACGACGCACCTGTGTTTTTTTTTTATACAAAGTTAATGTTTGAAACGCTTGTTATTATTTTTATTGAATGTACGCCTAAAAAGAAAATACAATGAATTATAATTAATAATGTTTAAAGTTTTATAAAAACATATTTTTAAGCTTATGCTTAAGCTTATTTTTGCATACAGAATATGTTCTTACATTGTTTTTTTTTTTAAATATTGTTTAAAGAATCTTACTACTACCCGCGACTATTCGCCATAAGCCTCGTGCAATTCGTATTTGGAAGCACGCCTGTTTTCACTGTTTTCCGCAAGCCAATTATTTACTCTCCGTTGTAGATATGCATTAGAAACTCTGTACAAATAATAAAATTCTATGTTATTAGTTCTTCAGATATCATAAAAGTAGCTTATTAGAAATTGTTTCTCTAGTAGGAATAGCTCAGAAATTTGAGCGTGTATGATTAAAACCTCAGCATTTGTTAAATCTACGTTATTTAACATATATTATATATTATCAAATATAAATTCAAATAAAGCATCGACGAGTTTCTAGCGTTATTGTGTAATTTAAAATTTTTTTTGTAAAGTTCTGAAATTGTCCGGCCACTTCAATTTAATTCAATATCTCTTTAAGGCCCTACAATGAACAAATATGAGAAGCATAAAAAAGTACAAAATCACGGTATTACTACCCATTTAAACTCATTTATAGGTGACGGCTTTTCATTTACACTTTCTCCAATGGAGTTCTGCTTCTGCCACTTAAAAATCTTCTCCCTAAACTCCACACGATTTCCAATATGTTTTAAATATTCGCTATGTCATCTTCATTTAAAAAATAAAAACAGTTTCTGTCTATAACTCAAGCATCTTAATATATGTTGTACGAAAGAAAATACAAAAGTTAGAGTTTCCAAACTTCACTCAAATACAAAATTAAAACGCAATGGGCTCGTACATCCATACTTATGCACAATGTACATTGTACATATGGGCAAATCCCAAAAATGGTCAACCATAGGTGAAATATGAAAAGTTATTAAAATCTTATAACTTTCGGATAATATTTTGTAGAACCATTTAAATTTTATTTATTACAGCAATTTATACATTAATTCATTTAATATGATGATCAAATCGTTCTTAGTATTTTACAAGCGTAGTTTTTCTTTTTAGTAAATGTTTAGTAAGTGTTTCGTAAATATTTTTGTTGTATTAAAAATGAATGCTATTGGCTAAAGATAATAATGAAATAATTGAGCCAAGGAAAATTCAGCATATAAGATTTGTTTCTTAATTACTTTACCTATTTGAATAATTTTTGGATATGTGATAGAGGACAAAAATCTAAGGTCAACGTATTATTTTATACGTGCTCAATCGATAGTTTACGGTTTCAAAATGACGTTTTAATATCAGCGAAAATTTCGTTTTTTTGCCACAATTCCACTATTTCCATAAAAATATATACAAATTTGGTATCAAATTTGGAGAAATAAATTTCATTGTAATTTTGTTGTAATTTTTAACAGTATTTAGTCGATATCATAAGGAATGCGCTCGAAATTGTATCATTTTGATTTAAATTTGATTTTAGAGTATTCTTAAAGTTACCTTTTTTTGTGTTTTTTTAAATGTTTAACTTTTTATATTAAAAGTTTCTTTATTAGGAAATGCATTTTTCTTAACAAAATTTTTTTTTTTAGAGATGAAGACCACAATATGGGTATCAAAAATGTTGTTTTTTCTCCAAATTTCCGTTTGTGTAAATATTTGATCGGAAAAGTTTATATTTAACAAGGCTTCTATACAACTTTGTGGCTGTAACTTGTTTATCCGAAGAAATGAGAAAATACCATCGGAAATCTAAAAATATGATTTCTATATAAATAACTCCATTAGTTTTTAACATATTTCACAAAATTTTTTTTTGTTATAAAGTGTAATAAAAATACTTGCCAAAAAATATTTTAACAATACCAATTACTGTGCATTTGTATTTTTAATATTTTTTTCAAAAAAAGCCCAAAATATTCAATGTTTCCTCAAAAAATTACGTAAAGTGTGTTTTTGTTGTAAAAATAATTTAAACTTAAAATTGCATTTTAAACTTCCTTTCACATGGCATGACATTTATTACCAAAAATTGATTCAGTTTTAAACAAAAATTTATTTACTATTTCTATCATAAAAAACCCTTTCGATTTTTATGATGAAATTAATTTTTTTAAAAATGTCCTTTTTATAATTTTTATAAAAGAGTATAGCTGCAAAAATAATTTATTTGGAAAAAATATCCCAATATTCTTTTCCAATCAAAAGTTATTACTAAAAACCTATTTTCATACCATGTGTATCTGTATTAACCGACCTCCTTTTCTGTTAATTATTAAGTTTCTATATCCTTCCCATGCTCATTTAAGAATAAGCACGCTCATTTTGAAAATTTTAAAAGAATCAAATATTTTTGGTTAGTTGGGGTTACTATATGAGTTACCATAGGGTGGAAGCTATATTACTGGAGCGAGGTGTGGCAGCCAAGGGTTAATAACTGAAAAGTTTAAACTTTTAAAATTTTCAAAATGAGCATGATTATTCGTAAAATGAGCATAAGAAGCATATAGAAACTTAATAATTAACAGAAAAAGAATTTTCTTAATACAGATCCACATGGTATGAAAATATGTTTTTAGTAATAACTTTTGATTGGAAAAGAATATTGGGATATTTTTTTCAAAAAATAATTTTTTTTACTAATATATAGCTTTTTGGTAATATACGCTTATCCCAAATATATCTCTGGATCGTATGAAAATTTTTTAAAAGAAGCTAACGAATTAAACTATCGACACGCTGGGATTTGCCTATATGTGTGTTAGAGTCGTTAAGTGTGGGGAAAAAAATTTGAAAAAACCCCCTTATTTCGAGGTGGATAACGAGAGGATAGATACCAAAAAATAAAAAAAGTTTTTGTTAGTCTTAAACTCCGGAAAAACTGCCGAAATGCTATTTTTTCAGAAATAAAGTATTATATATCTGATCTTAAAAAATAATGTTCCATAATTGTGTAAAATGCTTGGGTAGCTATATCTTCCCTGTTTTTTGCCGCGATTGAAAGGTGCTATTTTTAATTAATATTATTGCAAGCAATGACCCAAAGCGATCTGACTTGTCAGCCCGATCAAAAGCCAAAGAATAATTTTTAAGTGAAATGCCAGATACTTTTAGTTTCTCCCTGATTACATTCGAAATTTTCATAGCACTGAACTAGCTAGCAATCATCTCGCAATCATCGCAACATTTTCAACATTTGGTGGACAAAAGTCAGCCAGAAAACTATTAAGAAGAGACTGGACAGAGTCCAACGGCTGGCGTGTGTTGGAATAACAGGTGCAATACGCACCACTCCAACAAGTGCAATGGAGGTTCTGTTAGGTATGCAGCCTTTGGATTTAGAAATAAAGAAAACGGCGGCGCTAGCAGCCCTCAGGATGTTGCGAAATGCTACGTGGCATGGATCAACGGCCTTACATGGTCATATACGCATCCTTGATATTGTACATAGAGATTTCAGGGAGGCGAGTATGCCTATGGACGGAAGGCAGAGAGTAAGGATAACAGAAAAATGTTATAAAACTCTAATAACAGATGGAGACGTCTGTGAAGAAATCGCTGGTAAAGATGTCAGTATACTCACAGACGGCTCTCTGATAAATGGCAGAGCCGGGGCAGGCGTTTACTCAGAAGACTTGAGCCTATCCTATGTACTGAGGTTAGGGAGATTTGTGTCTGTGTACCAGGCGGAAATGCTTGGTGCACTGGACCACCTGATAGATGACCGGGTCAATGGCAAAAAAATTGTCATTGCCCCTGACAATCAGTAGGTGATTAGGTGCGTGCAGCGTACAGACGTCACTTCCAGGCTGACCATAGAGTGTCTTACCAAACTCAATAGGTGCGCTCAGACAACTGAGCTCACACTTATGTGGGTGAGAGGACATTCTGGCATAGAGTAGAATAAAAATGCTGATTCTTAAGCGAGAGAAGGATCAGCAGAAGAGTTCTGTGAACCAGAGCCACGTATCGCCATAGGCGACAATATGGTGGCAGGCCTTATTAAGCAATGGACGGACTCGAAACACAGTACAAGGTGGGAAGAAGCTGTTAATTGTAGGTAGTCGAAGGCGGCCGTGAAGTGGTCTCGTAGTGAGGCTGCAAAAGTTATTCGTTACAATGGAAGGACTTTAAGCTGGCTTACTGCACTGGTCACAGGACAAGGCCCCTATATATACCATCTCAGGAAGATGACTCTGACCGAGGACGATGCGTGTAGGTGATGCCTAGAGGAGCCGGAAACGGCAGCATACATTTTGTGCCAGTGCCCAGCGTTGGCAAGCATAAGATTGACCATTCTGGGACATCTATTTATTGGCGAAGCCGAGATTGGTCAACTGACCTTCAAGGATATGCTTGAGGTGACAAGGGATGCTTATGTAAGGAGCATGCTCACGTAGGAGTGCTCCGAGCGGTAGCATCCTTGTCCTATGGGGACCAAAAGGGACCCACTGTAGTTCGCTTCGGCTAGTCCCGGATTTATTATTATTATATTATTATTATTGTACATTGTCAATATACAACAATTTTGATCCCAATTTTGATAAAAATTTTGTACGATTTTAAGAATCTTATTTAGATTGGAGCAGTTACATTACAAATTTGTTTCAATGCCATATTTGCACTGAGATATTAGAAAAATCTTCTTCCATTCCACTATATCGTTTTTAATGAATGTTTTACACCCCTATCAATAAAATTTGTAAAGAATTTTATCGAGCCAAAGCTTTATTAGTATTCTGCAACAAACTTGATAAATGAAAAGTTTTCGAAATTCACCACATGAGGTGAACTTCTATTGACAGCTGATTTTATAAAATATGTCATAAAATTTTACGAATATGGATGCACCTATTAAGTAAGAATTTTTGTTTATTTGATTTTATTAAATATTTGTGTAAAATAACTCAAACTTATAGGAAACCGAAATATGATTGTGCCACATCGGAGCAGCTGCAATTTAATGATAATTTGTGCCGCGAGCAACCACAATTGCAAGCTGGAAAAAATTGCCCGAAGTCGCCGCGGCAAGTGCAGGAGCTCTGGAACGAGCTGGAGGGTGGATTAAGCCTTAGGAGACCCAACTCGGACAGCAGCGAAGTGGAAAGACGTAAGCTTACCGACAGGGTAAAAGGATCACTAGCATCCCGCAATCTGCGTAATTCACATCTACGCCTTCTTTTTTCTTCATTTTCTTCATCCTCTAATAGCAGCAATAACAAGAGGTCTTCTTCTTCCATTTTCCTAAATTCCCAAAAAAGTTAATAAATGTGTATCAAATTAATAATTATAACGTTAATATTTACCTCAAGCGCCCACAACTGTGTAAATTTGAAGCAACAATAAAGTAAAGCTATTTGTCAATAGCAAATGAGATATTGACAAATTTGTCAATGAAGTAGCGTTTTTTTTTTTGGTGACAGAATATGAAATCTTGATAAATATTCAATTATTGATAAATATTCAATTATTGATAAATATTCAATATGGTGAATTTATCAAGTGCACAGAATCGGGCTGTTAGTATATACAATTATTTTATTCACGGTTTTTGGCCACACTTCAAAGACCATTATGCTTAAAAAATAACAAATATTCAATTACCTTTGCGTTTTATTTTTGAGAAAAGCCTATTTAAGGCGCATTCAAGAACTTGTTCGTCTATTGAAATTGAGTTATGCTTTTTATTGACAACGTATGCCCTGGTATCATTACAGTGCCAATCATTTGCGATTTTTGAAAATATCTTGGGGCTGAAAGTTGTATTTTATTTTATAATATTTTAAGAACGAATGCAAAACAAAATTGCTTTTTCTACGACTACGAAATTTCGAAAATAATGTCAATATTAGACAATATTTGCATAAATGAAGAAAAATTATGTTGCTTTTTTTAAATATTTTGCATGTTTTGTAACACATAAAACATACACCATGACATCTAGAAAGTTCTTATGGTGGGTGTGGCTACCGCCCCTCCTTCATCGAAATTTCAATCGCAGCCATTTCCCACTTTTTCATGAATTTTGTTCAATTTAGGTATAAAAATCAATCAGCTTATACACTGGACGCATCGCTTCATTGCGCACTTATCTGAAATATAGAATTTTATTTGAATTTTGGACGGTAAGACGAGGTACGTCAATTTTTACGTTGCCTCTTACCTTCGTGCCGTAATCGTCTACATGTAAAAAATGAACAATTAAATTGGTTAAAAACTACGGGAAGCAGAAGGAAACAGACGCTTTTTTGCCTCTATAGAAGGTTTACAACGCAGGAATTGTAATGATTTATGAAAAATGGGTATAGATATAATTTGACCACTTCCATTTTTAGTACATTTTCTCACAGCAATCATACGTACTAAATTACAAAATCTTAGTCTAATACAACCGGAACCGTTCGAATTATGCCATTTCTATTGATTTGAGTAACGTTAAAGTGTGACCGTGTTTGGCGTTTCGCCTTTGGAAATAGATTTCCCGAGCCCGAGTATGATGGCGTCTATTCTTTGATGAATATGAAACGAATATGTGAGTATGGGATCTATGACATAAAGAGGAATGCAGCGCTGTGGACGATAACTTATACTTCGTTGTGATACATAACAAGCGCTGAATGAAATGCCGAAGTATCGCGACACTTCATATAAATGAACTCGCTATAAGAGTCAGTTTGAGAAAAATTTTATTGTACTTGAAAATTTGATGATTTATTCAAAACAAGGTTCTTAAGTAATCACTAAAAGGATTTACTTAAATAAAAATCAAATACAATTTCAAAAAGTTATAAATTGTTTTCGATTTATTCGTAGGTTGAGGGTAATTTTGGCAGGTTTTTGAAACAATTTGGTAAGATAAAATGTTTCTAAGTGGCAATACGGTATCCAGCTAAACTTATCATAGCATCATAATTAAGAATATAAAATATTTTAAGGCACTACAAAATTCATAGAAAATTGCATTAGTTTGTTGTAAGAAATACACATTATTTAAGTTTTATATCTACGGTAAAGATTTTATAATCATCACAAAAATTGGTTGCGTCATAGAAATATAGAAGATATATATAAGCAATATAAAGACTAATAATTTAAATTTCATTCAAGTTTTTTGCTTGCTTCCTTGTTTTCTTGCTTGCCTCTCATTCAACTGAAGTGTAATAATTTCTACATGACTGGGTTTTAATCAATTAAGGTTATTATGCAGAATTATTGCTGCTTGTTCTTTTAGTGCTAGGCAGCATAAACAGACTCAGACAAACACACGCACTCAACCATGTTATTAACCGGTATCCAAGGTTTTAGCTTAGAACAGTTTTTACCAAATAAACTCATTCATGCTGCCTACCAGTACTTCGAGCAAGATTCTAACATCTAGTTGATCAACGATTGATTTTTGAGTTTTTCTCTGTTTATTAGTGTATGTAAGTTGTTTACATGCTTGTATGTGTGTGTGTGTGTTCAAAACTGAGCGCTTGTACATTTATATGGCAGTAGTGCATGAGCTGCTCTCTTAATATTCTATAGTTGGAAGCTTTCCACAGGTGTTTTGACCATTCCTCTACCCCCTGAGTGTTCTGTAAACTAAGGTAATTTTATACCTATGATAAGTAGTAAATAACCGGCTGCATCCCCAAGTTGATATTTTTTTTTTGTTTTTTGAGATATTTTTTTGCCAGCAAGTTTTGCTTCATTAATATTTCAACGCATTGCGGTTGTGCAGAGTTCTTGAATTATTGATTTGGTGTTTTAATAAATTTATTTCAAATTAAATTGTGGTGCAGGTGATGCTGTCATTATTGTTTGTATCGTTTTTTCTCCTTTTTATTTATTTATAAAAACCAATTTCATTCTGAGCTAAAAGCTTTTATAACTTTATTTAATTAAGCTTTTTACGGTGGCAGCACATACAATGCTTGCCTTCTTTGCCGAAGGCTAAACGGTGATTTTCACTTATTTTATGGTTATGGTTTTTTATGATAACTGCTTTTATATAAAGTAGTTAGTTTTAATTTTCCCCACTGCTTTCGATTATTTTTTATTATTTATGTTTTTATATATATATACATAATCTGCATTCCTTAGCCTTTATTTTAAATGAATTTCTAAGAGGAAAATATAGAAAGTATTTATAAGATGGGAACAAAACTGAAAATAAAATTGTAAAGTTTGTCTAACTAGTTCAAGCTTCGGTATTGAAGGTCAATGTAAGGCCTTGATGCGGCTATGGATGACCGTATGAATGCAAATATAACCTTGCGTTTTTTTACTGCTTGCTTTAAAATCTTTAAAAATTAAAAAAAAAAAAATCAAGATAACCATGACTGCTCTTGTTTTTTTTATAACTCTCTTAGACCAGTTGAAAAAATTTAAGATTTGCTAATTATGCTTTATTGATAACAGAATGTCAATTATAAGATATGTGGAATAAAAGTTATGAAAATTCTGAAAGAACCTAAATACTTTAGAAAACATTTTATGGGTATGCGTGCTTAGTTCAAAAAAAGATTAAAAGAAAGAAAAAACAAAACCACAAAAAATAAAGATTCGTATGTTATTTAACAATTTCTTAGCAAATTTTTTTTTTTTTTTTGATTATTTCAATTTCAACACGAGTAATTCAGCAATTGAAATAAGTTTTTTTATTGTATTTAAAAAAACAATTATTTTGAGTTAAGTTATTAAATTTTTTCGAATTTTTCGTGTGTTTTTTTTAATTTTTGCTCTTTAATTTATAAATGTTTTTCTTAGAAAATAAATAATATAATGCTAAGTCTCCAAGAGCAATGTTTCGGGCAATATTGCGAACAAGAAAATATTGTTTGATCTAACATTATTTCGATGGTTGGCAAATATTGCCGTAATGTGTCATATTTGAAATGGCGTTGAACAAGAGACAGATAGCTACGTCCTATTAGAGCATTGAAAGATTAAGAGAACTTAAACATTTGTGAAAAATGCAAAATTGTACAACTTGCTATTATTTATCCACGAATATTCATGGTTTCTGTACAGTTATCAATCGTTTGGAAATATTGCCAGACATATTTCCTTGGTGGCAATTTAGCATCTTCATGGGCTATATGTAGAGCAATTTAATTTTAGCAATATTACATAGCCTGAAATATTGCTCGTGGAGACTCGATGTAATATAATGCCTTCGTTAAGAAAGTGTGGAATTTTTTAAAAATTTTATTTAGTAAATACAGCCGAAATGAAAGACGTTTATGAATTTGAATTTGTGTAATTCTATTGGTCCGAATATTTCTATACACTTTACTATAAAAAAAATAAATTACATAAAAGTATTTCTTTATTTTCCTTTTAACGCAGACAATAACGTTCTGCGACATTATGCATTTTAATACCCCAACGCGTACTTGTAACACCAATAAGGATTCGTGGCGGGTATAGAAAGTATATATATTTTTGATCAGCATCACCACCTGAGTCGATTTCCGTGTGTCCGTCTGTCTGTTCATCTGTGTGTCTGTTTGTCTGTTTGTGATCACGATTACGGCTGTAAGTAATTTTAAAGTTATCGCGATGAAATTAAATATTGAGGCTTTTTTCTAATAATTGGTGATCAAGTTCGAGAATGAGCCAAATTGGGTGAATACCACGGTTACCTTCCATGCAAAGTGATTTCATTTAAACCGTAAAATCTTTTACAAAATTCACAAAAATTACGAAAATATCTTAAAATTTTGCACGTAAGCTTTTATTTTCAATATAAATCCTGACTATGAATTTTGGAAAAATCGGATGAAAACCACGCCTACTCCCATACAAAATGGCTTTATTTTAAACGTAAAATTTGTTAAGAAACTGCAAAAGTTAAAGAAATGTCTTAAAATTTTGCACATAAGCTTTGATATTTAATATAAACAATATCTTTGATATTTGGCGAAATCGAATGAAAACCACGCCCATTTCCCATAGAAAGTGGCTGTATTTTTAATCGACTTCAAAAAGGTGGAGGTTCTCAAGTTCGTCGGTTTCTCTGTTTTTTTTTTTTTTTGTAAATGTATGTACAACGATAACTTCTAAACCATATGTCTGATTGCCATAATTTTTGGGGAGCAGATAGATATCATAAACTGGAGAACTGGGCGTGGCTATACTAGATCTCGCAATACTAGATTCTATTGTATCTCGAATAATATTAACACTAGGGTAGAGCAATTTAGTGCAGGGGTAGGCACAATTATAACAAATTACCGGCAACAAAATAGGCGTTATTCGACAAATGGGAGTGGCAACATTACAAAAACAGTGTATCTCGAATAATATAAACACTAGTGTACTGCAATTTAGTGTAGGGGTAGACACAGTTAATAGAAATTACGGTGAAGAAAATGAGCGTTATTTGACAAATGGGCGTGGCAATATTAGAAAAACATTATATCTCGCATAATATTGATACTATGGTACTGCAATTTGGTATAGGGGTTGGCATTATTAGTAGAAATTACGATCAATAAAGTGGGTGGTATTCGACTACTGGGCGTGGCAATATAAGAAAAACAGTGTATCTCGGATAATATTGACACTAGGACACTGAAATTTATTGTAATACAGGGGTAGGCAGAATTATTAAAAATTACGGTCAATAAAGTAAGCGTTATTTAGTAAATGGGCGTGGCAATACTAGATAAACACCATCTCATTTAATATTGACGCTGAGGTACTGAAGTAATGTACACGGGAAGGCACAATTATTGGAAATAATGCTCAAGAAAGTTGGCGCTTATTTAACAAAGGGGCACGGTAATATAAGAAAAACACGAATAATATTGTTATAATTATATCTCGAATAATATTGACACTAGGATAATAAAACTCGTTACAAGAATGGGTATAATAATTTCAAAACACGTGACATCTAATTTAAATTTAAGAGACAGATATTTGAAATAACAAACAAACTTTAAGAATTTAATGGAACAAATTTTTTCAGAACAATTGTATTTATGTTGTGTATACACTTTTTTCGAAAATTTATCATATTTCCTAAAAAGGATGAAATAAAAACTTTAAAAAAAAACAACAACAAACAAAAATCACTACAAAGTAAAAAATAATCTTAAAAATACTTTTCCTTTTAATTTTTTGGTCATATTTCTTAATTTATTTAAACATATTATTATATATGAACTCTTATTATTTGAATTTTTTGTTATTTGTTTTATTATCATAAATATATTAATTTCTTGATGAATACCAAATTTCTTGGTATTCTTTAGTATAATGAAAAGTTTTAAGCCTACAAAAGTGGGTGAAATTGGACAAGGGGCCTGACAATTTAATTCTTATCGAACTCCTCTACACCGTTTGTCTAACTTAAACCAAATTTAGCACACATATTATTTGGCATTGGGATCAGTCTGTAGTTTATAAAGTTGGGCGGTACTAGACACGAGGCGTGGCATTTTATTTTTATTCTAATTCCATCAACACGGTTTCTCTGATTTCAACCAAATTTCGCTCATGTATTCTTTAGTATAATGAGAGGATGTAAGCCAATTAAAATTGGTGGGATTGGACAAGGGGCGTGTCAATTTAATTCAAACTATACTCCTTCTATACCATTTGTCCAATTTTAGCCAAATTTTGCAAATATTACCATAAGCAGCAGTGCTCATTTGATAAAAGTGGGCGCAACTAAACAGGGGGCGTGATACTTTTATTTGAATGGAACACCTTCTACACCGTTTTTCTAACATCAACCAAATTTTGCAAATATATTCTTTGGAATAATGAGTTGTGATTAGTCCAAAAAATTGCGCGGAATTCGAATCGAACTCTTTTAACAGCCTTTGTCCGACTTTTGCCTAATTTTCCACACATATCCTTTGGAAAAATGAGCAGTCAGTAGTCTAGAAAATTGAGCGGACTTGAACGGAGGTGTGACAATTTAATTTTAAAATAAATTATTTTACACCGATGGTATTAAGCGTACAACACACATATTTTTGCAGTTTATACATACAAATTTTATAGACGGCTAAAGATATCGAATAAACTTCATTATGGTCGCGGGGGGTGGGGGGGGGGCTATTCTCGCTTTTGTACCCTGCCGAAGCTCCATTTCTTACTAGTTTTATTGTGTTTTTGAGAATGCATGTTACAAGGAAAGATGAGATGTGAATGCAAGTTTGTTGAATTAGTCTTTATAGGATTTACTACTTGGGCTGAAAAGTCCAGGTATTTTACAAAATATGGCTTATTTTATATTTATCTATAAGGCCTTTATATAGACATCACTCACATTTCATCGTTTAAGATACCCTCTAAAAATACGATATAAGAGAAAGTGTTTGAATTTTATACAAAAATACTGAAGAAAAGTGTACATTTTTTCACTGCGTAGACGTAACTCCCTTCTTATGAACTTTCACTCAAAAAGTAAAATCACAACTTAACATTATCACCAAACGAGGAAAAATCAACACAATTATGCCCTTTAAATTTTTAAATTTTACATTTTCTAAATGAAACTACTTCTAGCTTTTTTGTTGGGTAACTTTATATGTGAACTTTTTTAAAAGTTAACACAAGACTTTACAATTTGCTTTAGAAACAATTTATTAATCATTTACTAATGCAACTTTCTAACTACCGTAAATTTCAAAACTAATACAGATTGCTAATTAAAAAGTTATGGATATGTATCAGCACAAAGTTAAAAAACAAAGTTAAAAAAAAGTTGATTTAAAGTTTCTAAACGTATCTTAGAGCTTACATTTAAAGCTAACTTTGTTATACTCTCTAGGGATTACATTTATTCGGCTAGTTTGTTTTATCTTATGTCAAATATTTATTATGCTGATTTGGTTTCTGTGGCATCAATAAACCGTAAGTTGTTTGGTATTTAAGAGCTTATGTAATTATCTAAAACCAACACAAAGTAAGAACAGATAAAAATATAAATAACAAACATAAATTGCTGCTGTAATCGGCAGAATAGTAAACAACAAAGCAAAAAAAGTTGTGCTTAATTATTTAGAAGCTTGCTGTGAATTAATTAGTGTTAAGTGTTGTGCTTTAATACAGTTTAAAATTTGCATGTAGTTTCAAAGGCCCTTCGCTCTAAGGCATAACAGAAGACTGCTTTGAAATTTACTAATAAGTCTATCAAAGCAAAATATTTAAACTAAGCATTTTATTTTTGACTTGGCTGAAGCTTGGACTCATATAACGAGCTGAAATTGACACTTGAGCTGAAATTATCAGACTTATTTTTTTTTAATTTCCTCTTTCATAGGAAACGTACGTATTGCAAAAACTTTTGCAATTTAGTACAAAATTATTCTCATCATATGTTGTTGAAAGTTAGTGATTTTGCACTTTTAATTAAAATTAAATATATACGCAGCAATGCAAAAATAATGCACTGAAACCTCATTTTTAATTTTATATTATGTGGATTGGAAATTTTTATGATTATTTATAAAAAACAAAATGTCAATTAAAATCGAAACATTTTTATATATGATGTCAACTTATGACATGCTCTGGAACTAATCCCTTATAGAACAAAGTATGCAGTAACATCCTGCATCGCTATAGACCTAGTACAATTTTTTATGTATTCTTTTATTTATAGCTTTTTCCAATTTGTGCAGCTTTGGTAATAAACGTCGCATGTTGTTGGCTATAAAGAGCAGCAGCACTGGCAGCACTTGCATTTTTAATTGCTTGTGATAAAAATATTAACTGCAAATTGAGCTCAGCACAAACACAAAAACTGTGCAGCTTCAATGCGTGTCCAATGGATATTTATATTTTATGCAAAGACATAAAAAACTCATGCGTCCTGCTGTTGATAATGTTTTGTTTATAGCCATTATTTAATATTATTGTGCACAAGAGTGTGTTATCGGCTTAGTGTTGACATTTATTCATTGTATATTCAAAGATTTTCATTGAGATAAACATGAACATGAAACTTTACTATTTTCACTATATCTCTTAATTTTGTAATATTAAACTCACCAAACATTTAATTTAATTAGCATTTTAATTAAGAAAACTATCTTTATTGAAGTTATTTATATCAAAATGTAATTTTTTGTTCAATAAACTCAAACCATTCATATTATTTGAATTATATTGATAATCAAAAACAAAGCAAACCAAACGGAAATTTGCCTGAGGATAGAGTCAGAAAATGATCAGAAAATTCTTATTTTTATAAGAAACTAATTTCAAACGTGACGCATTTTTTGATATTCATCCTGATCAGGTCACCTGAATCAGGTAATACCCGGATCAGAATTTGATAAGGGTTCCTAGAGTCAGAATATCTTAAAGAAAACTTGCTGTGTAACTGAGCAGATCTTGATAACAATTCCTTAATAGAGCAATCTTTAAAATATTTAGATCATTTCCATACTTAAATAAGCTTTTTTGAACGAATTTTCATTTGGATAACCTTTAAATATTATAAACTTATATGCATAACAAAAACTGTCATCATGTCAGTCACATCCACCGCACGTTTGCTTTTAATGCATTAAATGCAAACTAACAGTGCATGTCACACTTTGTTCTTTGATTGGCACAGCTGGAGCTTGTTTCGCTAACAAAATGGTTAAAAAAAGAACAATTAAAAACAGACAAATTCTTGCACTGACAGCCTGAAGCGGTTAAGTGAAGGCTAAAAGTGCTGCATAAGGCAACAAAGAACAAGTCAAACAATCAGCAGAAGATGGGAAGTGTGCGGTTAGTTTGCATTTATTTTGTGAAACTTTGCGTTGCCTTAATGTAGATCCTGATTAGACACTCATAACTCAAGAAGCCTTTTCTAAATTGCTATTTATGCTTTTAATGTGCTTCAATTTAGTATATATTAATATTAAATAATATATATAATATATAATATTAAAGGAGTAATTAAAAGGACATTTCTAATTTTACTTGAGTAAAGTACACTAGGAGCTCAAATGAACTCGTATTGCAATTTTCTAATAATGTATTTTTTTGAGCGTGGATGGGTTATATGTTAAATGTAAGAATAAAAGGTCCATTTTTAAAATGAAATTTCATTAGCCACATATTTAGTTAAATTGGAAGTAAAGCTGTTGAAGTGGTTTAGATTTTAATAACAACAAACAACAAAAAATCGGCAGTATAACATTGTAGAGCATACTTTTTGGCAGTTTCATTAAACGTTCACAATTCGAGCATGACAATACTCGTAAATAGCATCGTTCTTTTATGAGTATTTCGATTCAGCCCCATTAACTCTCAATCTTCTACTCTCTGAGCAACGAACTTATTTCAATGAGAGTTACTGATCAACTATTAGTTCCTCTTGTCTTTCTTATCTGATGCACAAGCCACAAACTTTTCTTGAAATTCCCAAAAATGTACTAAAACATATTTTCATTGAATTATTATAATAAATTAGCACTATGCTGTTTTATTAGTTTGGCAATCGATTTGCATATAATCAATATTTACAACCAGGTTAATGGGCATATTTAAAAATAGTCCCAAACGATCCTAAAATTTATCAAGATTAGTGGCACTGCAACATGAAATTCCCGAAAATGTACTAAAAAATAATTTGACCAATTATTTAATGCTTAGTTTTCTGGTCTTCTTTTTGGGCTGTTTTGGTCAAATTGTTTTGTAAAAAAATCGTACTAAAATTTAATCTAATACTTCTTGCTAACGTTAGAAAAATATACGTTAGGCACAGGGTGGATACATCTTTAAGATTTTTTATGAATATGACAAAAACCATTCCCTGCAATCGAAAGGCGAAATGATTCTTCTTATGTTGATTGAATTGTTTTTTTAATATGTCGTTTGTTTCCAAAGTTTTCAAGTTAATAACATTTCTGTTTAATATACAGGGTGTACCGCAATTAAGTGCAACTATTTACGGAGCTGAAAGGTTATGTCGAGCTGAGAAAAAACCGTGTGGGAGGGGGGGAGGGTCTATTTTCACATTCTTAGGAGCTACAGGGTTAATAAATATTTCACGACTTTGGCTTACGTTATTGTTTCAAGCAGAAAAAGTAACTTACATAAAATTTTGATAGCTCATTATAAAGCCGATAAAAACACCTTTCTAACAGCATATCAACAAACCCCACCAACTTAACCGTTACCGAGTTGTGCTCGTGTGAACATGAAATCAATCGATTAAAACTATCAAATTTCAAATTTGTGTGCAAATTTCTCGAAATTTTGCGTAATAAATGAATTTTCTTTTCGTAATCAATTTTGTACTTTATTCTATTTTGTTTTCAATAACACCAAAACCATAAACATATCTCAAAAAAAAAAAAAAGTTGGCTGTCCTAAAAAATTATGCTTATTAGAAAACAATGATATTTTCTACTGCATAACTTATTGTAATGTCATTATTTATAATTATTTTCTAATAAGTATAATTTAGTACCGCCAACTTTATAAGTTTTTAAGATAAGTTTATGTTTTTGGTGTCATTGAAAAGAAAATTAAATAAATTACAAAATTGATGGTAGAAAAAATTTATTTATTTCGCAAAGTTCTGAGAAATTTGCACTCAAAGTAAAAATTTGGTAATTTCAACCAATTGATTTCATCTTTACACGATCACAGCTCAGTAACGGTTAAGTTGGTGGGATTTGTTGATTAACCGTTGGAAAGGTGATTTTATTGCCTTTATAATGAGCTATCAAAATAAGTTTTATGTAAGTTAGTTTTTCTGCTAGAAACAATAACGTGAATCAAAGAATCAACTTCAAACCACATTTCTGAAGTTTCAGCAACCTCAAATTTTTTGTTGTTTGAACATACTTTTACATTGCTGTGAAAGAATTTGAAGGTGTTAGAACTAACTACTGGTAATCGTAACCAAATCGTATACAAAATATCATCTAACAAAATACCGTATAACCGAACATTCGCTTAGCATGATAGATAACTGATTGCCATAAAAGACATTTACATTTTACTTACATTTAATTTTGATTTTTTTTTCTTTTTTCAACTTAAATGAGATCAACAGATTTAAGAATTAATTTTGTTTTTATTTCGAATCAAATTCTATTTATGAATATTTTTATATTTATAAATAAATTTATTTTTATAAATTTAATTTTGGCTAAAGCTGGCATCGCTTTCACGTGCTTTCTGAATAAAATCTAATGGTAAGCTATTCCCTCTTATTGTGATAAATTATTTATAAAACTTGGTGTGAGGAATTTAAGGCCGGCGATACATTTGCAGGGGAGAATAAAAAGGAGTGATATTGAGGTGATGGTTTTTATAAGAAGAAATTTGTTTAGAGTTCAAATTTGGTAAAATATACATTTATGTTTAAGAAAAAAATATTTTTTTTTTTTTTCAAAAACACAGATGGCGCTGGCTACAACGATTACTGTAAAAGACCTCTTTTCGCACTGCGGGAACTTTGCTGGCTCCTGGGTTGACCCGATAAAAAAGTTTTTTTTTATTTTAAAACGTAATGAAATATATCCTAACTGAATGAAACTGATTTGTAAAATAGCCTTTTGAAATCTTTTTATTTAAAATTTAAAACAAAGAATAAGTAAAAAATACAATTTTCTTTTCCAAGTACGTATAAATTTTTAAAAAAGAAATTTTTTTTAAAACTCTGTCTTATTCAGATAGAAGATATTATCATTACGTTTTAAAATTAAAAAAAAAATTTTCTTCGGGTCAACCTAGGAGTTAGCAGAATGCATGCAGTGCGAAAAGAGTTCTTTTGCAGCAATCGTTGTAGCTAGCGCCATCTTTGTTTTTGAAAAATAACGAATTATTTTTTTTAAACATAAATGTATATTTTACCAAATTTGATAATTTTAAAACTCTACACAAATTTCTTCTAATAAAAACCATCAACTCAATATCACTCTTTTTTACTCTCCTCTATATGTATCGCCGGCCTTAAATCTGAATAAATAAAGTCATTTAAGCCACGCTTTTCAAGGTAGTAAGTCGTTCATTCCAAAAAGAAAGAATTTGTTGGCGACAAAAGTATTTTAACGTTTATACAAGTTACGATTTGGTAATTAATAGCGAAGTATTTAATAATAATTAAACTTTATATATATGTATTTGTTTGTTTAATTTATTTTTTATAAAAAAATTAAAAAAAGCCGCAACTAAGTATTGAAATGAGATATGCAATCGTAGAGAAGCATAATTGTGGTATTTCTGTCAAAGAAATATGCTCCGAGTCACATTTGTCAAAACAAACCATTCACTAACAAATAAATAAGCACAAAGAAACAAATTCAGTGAAAGCTTTGCCACGTTCTGGCAGAAAACGTAAAACAACACGTTTCTTCTATAAAACAATAAAAATTCACCTATCTGCTTTATAGCAGTTATAACGATTTCTTAGAGCAAACAAAAATGCTTGCAATAACTTAATAAAAGCTTGCAGCAAGCCTTGTAGAAACTTGTATGTCCTGTGGGAAGCATTTTTTAATAATTTTGTAACCAAATTATATAAGTTACCCACCAATATTAAATAGATGTCCATAATGGCTTCTTTAAAACAATTAAAACGTCACCTTTTGACTTTTATAGAAATCGTAACAAGAACTCAAGATGCTGATTAGCTTCTAAAACGATGTCAGGTTTCAATATTTTTTATATTTGCTCAGCTTTAATTTAAACATTAAACATTTTTTGCATAGATTTTGTTATTTCAAAAATGATATAATACATGATAATATATAACATATTTGACATTAAGGCCAAGAAGACAGGTCTGTGAGTTCTGATCTTTTTTGACAAAAACGAGCTATATCATATTGAATGAAAATGTATAATATAAACTATCCATTAATTCCTAACGCCTAGAGTGTTCAAGATATTTATTTTAAATTTTAAAACAAATCATACAAAAGTTTAAATCATTGAACCTTACTTTTAATTTTATATGTATTGACTTTAAAAAAGCCTCCAACGAAAAAGCAAACTTTTTACGTCAACGAAAAAATTTCAAAACAGCCTTAATAAAAACAGTGTCAAAATTATCCCTTAATAGCACACTTATGCATTTTCACACTGCAAAAAATTTAAAATTGCAAAAAAAAGGTATATCAACTATTGAATTCTGTTGAATTCGAGTCTCTAACGCATGTTATTTTTGAACTTCGAGCTCCCAAAAATTAGCATAAAAATATATAAAAAAAAAATCCAAAATAGCTTAAAAAAATTACGAAATTAACGACTTCATTTAATCTTAATTATCTTAAATCTTTAATCTTAATTTTTTTATTAATTTTTCGTTTTTTTATGTTCAATGTTAAATAATAAAAAAATTTTGCCCAAGCAAACGACACATTTTTTTTTTTTTAAAATTTTTTTAAATGTCTTTTGGCTTAAGCAAATTTTCAAAATGAAAATTATTTTCCCTTCAAATAAAAATGTACTATTGGATACCTAATATAATTTCCGATTACATACCAAAGCAAAAAGGTGAACTTTCCCTTTATTATTGTTGAGTTATAAGTTATCAAAACCTGTTGGTGCGAATAGCACTAGTTTCTCGTTTGACGTAGCTTAGGTGTAGTTTGCCATCTAAGGGTTAAGTGCTTGCATCTGACTTAATTTAGATTTATATTAAGTCTAATTTTCGAGACAAATCTGAAAAAATATATAAATGGATTTATCATGTAAACAAAAGTTTGCACTCACCCACACTGTGCCAACACACACACACATACGTACGCCCACACGCACTCACTTAACATCATTGTAAATTGAACCATTACCAAGAAGACGGCTGACCTCGTTTCCAAGAAGATCAGGGAGCTAGTAGGCAGTGACTTTATCCCATGACCATCAATATAGACTCTCAAACAGTATATAAAAGTTAAACAAAGAAAAAAAAACAAAATCAAAAACAGAAAATAAAAAGAAAATAAAGTAATAAAAACAGAGACTATTGTTAACAAGGCGTCAAGCAATGTGGTAGAATCAGCGAAGCGAACGAGCTCGCAACCAAAACGTTGTTATTAGCCTGAAAGAGCAACTAAAACAAAAGAAGCATAAAGAGCATAAAAGCAAAAACCACACAATACAAAGGGAAAGAATTTAAAAAATATTTACAAATATGCTGCGTTAAAACATTTTTGGTTTTTCTAACAACCATGCAAAGAAGGCTTAAATCTTTTTGGCTTGCTAAGAGCAGCTGTTCGTTGAATGCATGCCTTAAAGTGTGCTCATCGTTTTCTACGAATGTTATTATCAGTAGTAGTAGTTTACTTTTTGCTTTTGTTGGCTATTGTTTTAGTACTCCTTGTTAAGTTGTTCGAGGAGTAAAAACTCCCTTAGGGGGCTCTGTTACAATTTCACTTTTTATTGCCACAATTGCTCTTGGTGAGGTTTTTTGTCATAACGCGTTTTTCTCTTTATTGTTGCTTTTTAACTCACAACAAAACAAAACAAAACAAACCAAACTATGTTGTAACTTGGCTAGAATGCGAACGCCCTCAAGGCTCTCTTAAAATATTAACATTTCAATTTTGTTTTCTTTTTTCGCATATGTTGGCTCGAAAAACCAAGTGATGAGAGTTTGTCCGAGCTTTGTTGAGCTCAAAAGGTCAAAATAATGAAATTAGTTCTAGGAATAAATATACAAATTTTGGGGTCACCAATACTTAGCGTATCTCAAATGAATGGTGCCTTGAATATTTTCTTGCCCTATTTGCCTCGGGCAGGCAATAAAGTTAAACTAAAATACTGACTAAGAAAACTTAAATACTCAATAAAAGTCATCGTATCCAAATTTATTATTCACCGCTTATATCAGAGGTCAGAGTCGCACTTTCAACAGGTGTAGTAGCCACGGGTGCCCATGTCGACGCATTTAAAGTGATATGGCCGGTCGAATTTGTTGCAATGAATTGAAAAATGTCAAAAAACCAATAAAAACGCATTAAACACACACAAAACTACTACATACGCATTAAAATGGAGTTTGCGGGGTTAAATGGCCATTTTGAAAACACGGCTTGCAGCACACAACGACTCGATAGATATTTCATATTTTTTAATGACAACACTAAGCCCAAACGACTGATATATTTACCCTGAATTTGTGTTTGGCAGTTGGTATAAAGCACGATAAATTCACTCGATAAAAACTTTTAAAAGTGTAAAAGCGTTTGCGAAACGCTTCACCCACGGAAACGCTTCAACCACGGAAACGCTTAACCCCACCGCACCCTAAAGATCACATCAGCCAAGTCCATCATCAAATTCAAATTTATATTATATCCATATCCATATCCATATCCATATCCATATCCATATCCATATCCATATCCATATCCATATCCATATCCATATCCATATCCATATCCATATCCATATCCATATCCATATCCATATCCATATCCATATCCATATCCATATCCATATCCATATCCATATCCATATCCATATCCATATCCATATCCATATCCATATCCATATCCATATCCATATCCATATCCATATCCATATCCATATCCATATCCATATCCATATCCATATCCATATCCATATCCATATCCATATCCATATCCATATCCATATTCATATCCATATCCATATCCACAACATAAACATATCCACAATCATATCAATATCCATCTCCATCATCATCTCTACCTGTACTTTTATCGGCTTCGCCGTCTTCATCTTCATTATAACGTATCTCCTTCTTCCAATATCGTCATCTACCATATATCCTCCATTCTATCTTGCCTTCTATCTCCCTCATCATCTACATCTCCATATTTGTCCTCATATTATAATCACATCCCGATCCATAAAGTCAACAAACAATAAATATCACATGTTCCCTGTAACATATTTTCAATTATGAAGTTTTATCTCTTATTTCAGTTTATGAAAAATTCTAAAGAAATCTAGTTAGAAACATATAAAAACTTTGTTTTAACAATACCAGCTAACTAACAATATGCTGCAATTCAGCCTACTTAAAGTTGGCAGCAAAAAAACAAAAGCAAATAAATTCGCGCACGACGCCAGATGGCGTTCTTTTGATAATTTAGTCATTTTGTTAAACTTTTACTATCTGCGGCTTTTGATCTTTAGTTTATTGTTGTCGCATTCGCTGCAGGAGTGGCAACTTTTTATAGCCTGCCTGACTCGATGTCCTCCTCATTGTGGTGTGACGTGTTTATTTTGCACCCTCGTGTGCCTGTCCTTTGTCCGTTTATATCACTGCCTACCACAATGTTAAAAAGCTTACAAATAATAAAAAGTCCCTTCATTTGCTTTAAAGTCATGCGATAAACGGTAAACTTTAATAAATTGTTGCGCAGGATATTAAAAAAAAAAAAAAAAATAAAAAAAATAGCAGTGTGGACTTTGTTATAGTAGTGAATATTTGTGTCGTCGTTGTTGTTGTAATTGGTTCAGCTGTTGTCTTTGTCGTTATTGTTCTTTTTTGTTTCGTGTTTGGTCTTTTACTTCGTGGTATTTTATGCGTTTTATTTACTTTTTTGTTTGTTTTTTTTTCGTTTAACTCTGAACAAAAGGTCTTTTTATAGCTGCCTAAAGCGCTGTTATGGCGGTTACTTGGCCCTAATTGAGCTATTTTCTTTATACTCATAAATGCGGTTAAGTGTGTTAATGCTGCCTTGCTGTAGCAGTGTTTTTAAGGGTCCTTTGATAATTCCATTTTAAATATTGACTTTTTAATTGTCAGTTAATAGCTTTTAAATATGTTGAATAATTTTATTGTCACTTTTTCACAAATAATTCTCTAAGTCAATATTCTGGACTATAATTTAGCTACAAGGTTTTTGTTTGTTTACCTAGAAAAAAAACATTATAGTCGATAAGATTGCAATTTACTTTTTGAAAGGAAATTTACTTCTCGACATTAAAAACATTTTAGGGAAAATCAAATAGCAAGTTTTTGAAGTTAAAATTAATACTATGAGCTAACATTTGGCTGGTTATTGTTCTTGAAATTGTACTTGATATTCTTAAAAAAGCAATAAACGAGAGTTTTTCTGCACAAATAATAGTACCTCAAATAATAGTAAATAAAAATATCCAAAAAGTTTCGCTATGACTACGAGTATTAATTTTCTCTTTAAAATTTTAAATTAATTTTGTTGAATATAAATCTAGCAGAACGTTTGTTCGAAGAATCGTTTTCTTTTCACGCGTTTGTGTTGCGAGAGTTTCAATAAACTCCATGTTGCTCTCTACTCTTCTCTTTCTATGATCAGTTGTCACAGCACAACAAAAAAAATTTTGTTGTTTTTGTGTGTGAAGCCCTTGTTCATAGCTTCTATTAAGGAACCCTTTTATTATAACTGATAATAATATAAAAGCTTGTTTTTTCTTAAGTTTTATTTCATGAAAATCAGTTGAAAATTCTGCGAGTTATTTAGTTTTAAATTTCAAGCATTAATACTTTTGTTAAAGACAACACAAAATCGTTGTTTTCCATGCTGTTTTGCCATAACAGAGTTTTTTTTACATAACAGAGTGTTTTTTAACAAATTTTGAAACGATTTTAAATTAATAAAACTTGATTAATTTGGTGTTAGCTGGATTTTTTTATTGCTATAATAGAACGGGACATTTAACACAAAATACGTCCACAAATTGACATCAAAGAGAAAAACTTTGAACAAATTTATGAAAATTTTAAATGCTTTATCACACTGATGAATGATTGCGCTTACTACAATGCTTGAAAGAAGAAGTTAATTTAGTTTTAGTTTTTGGTAGAAAACTGGGAAGAACTAGATATGGTACATACATTGATGCGACGTTTTCACGATTTGTAAATCATGTAAGTTCCGATATTCACGTATCCTATTTAACTCTGCGCTGTCTTCGACATTTTGACTGCATTCGGTCATTTTCTTTGGACAAAATCGTCTTTGGCTATTTTTTACCCCTTTCAAAGTATTCGACCGTTTAAAATCTTTTTGGGAACTTAGTGAAGCTATTCAACAAAGTATTTCTGAAGGTTTATTGCTAGTAGCAATTTTAGAAAACCGAAAAATGATCATTTTAGGACTAGAACTTCAAAAATTCATATCTCGAGCCTTAATAAATATCAGGAAGAAGTCTTTTAGGGACTTACTCTTCATTTATATGACTTTTGAAAAACTTTACCCAGATTTGGCTGCGTACCAAAGTGAAAAATTATTTTGCAATCTGAAAATTTGGTAAAATTTAAAAATAAAAAGTTGTATAAAATCACCTATTTTATGCCAAGAAATATTTTTATTCAAAAACTATATATACATTTTACAGAATGAAACTTTTTTTAATTATGAATTATAATATTTTATAAAATTTTAAAAGTTAATTTTGTTCTACAAGCAAAACATACGTGTTCACGATGATCGTCACACGTTGCACGCTCATAGTAGGAGCAACGATAAACAGTTTAAATATCCTCTCTGCTGGATTCAATTCAAAATTTTTCTTGTCAAATGAATAAAAATTTTATAATTTTTTTTTTTAGAAATTTGTAATGAAAGCAACAAGAAACAAAATTCTAAACAAAGGACTTTTTTACTATAGAAAAACTTAGATTTTGACGGTAAAACTTAATCTATCGATAAAAAATTTGCATACAGCATTTTAACAATTTTTTGTACTTTAAAAAATGAAAAAAATTACACCGACGTCGTTGTTGAACGATTTCATCCACGGGCCAACTTTGATAACACCTTACTGACAGACAACGTAACGTCTACTGACGGCCTTTGGGGAAACTTCCTTATGCGTGTTTAATTTTTTTTAGTAGGAGTACCTACTCGCTTTCCCCTCCCCTTTTCGAGAAACAAAGTCCAACAAAGACGATGCTGGGTTTAATTACCACAAACCTATTAGTCCAGCCATCTTAGTCAAAATTAGGTTAGAATCTTAGAATTTGAGATACCCAGCTATAAACTCATATAAACTTGTAGTTTGACATCCTAAAAGTTGTTTCAAAATCTATATACGTTAAGGTATACGCGACTATTAAAATCTGAGTTCAAAGGGCACAAAAGTCGTGGAAATGCAATACTCTACAATAATAATAATAAAAACAAATAACGAAAAACCCATAGGAAACGAGATATTTGCAAAACCTGTTAAAAAAAAAAATCAATTTTTGTGACCTTTGACCTCAGATTTTATTAGTCGCGTACACCCTACCTAATGTAGGTTTTGAGACAACTTTTAGGATGTCAAAATACAAGCTTATACAAGTTACAAGCTGGGTGTCTCAAATTCCGAGGTGAACATACTAAAATGACTGGACTATATTGTCACAGTATTTAATAATGATGTTACTATTAATGGAATTCATCAATTCTAATTATATCTTCTTAATATTATATAAAAATAAAATTTGAAAAATTGGCTTTTTTGTTTTGCTGCAAGTAATCTCAAGAACTGCTGCACCGATTTTAGTGAAATTTTTACTATTCTTACAATAATTTTTTTATAGAGTGTCCATGTAAGCTCAGAATTTTTATATTTTAAATAGCTGAGAAGTTTTTGGCCAATAATCTGGAGTATGTCTGGAGATCTTCGCAGTTCTAACAAAAAAGTCATAGGTGTCATATATCTAAGATCAATAATTTTTTCGCAAAAGTTATAAATTTCATTAATTTCTTGTAAGCAGCCATTTGTTGATTGGCTTCGACGCAGTCTTTGTTTGCAGCTAGCAGAAGGTTGCTTCCGCCCCTATAAGCGCTCTCTGAGCGTAACTTTTCACATGTACACAAAGCTCAGGGTGTTGCTGTGGGGATCTATGTCGCTTTGCGCTGCAAATTATAAGAGCTTAGTATGCGCGATTTGAGTGCGTACCAATACTAACAAGACAAATTAAAATGCAACTGTGTTCGAATGCCCAGCTCAGTATTGCCACTTTTTAAAGCCCAAATTCCCAAAAACTATTTTTAACGATATTTTAATTAAATAAAAATGATTTTTCGGCTCAAAAAGCAAGACTTGAAATTTTAATTTTTTCCATGGTGACCCTAGAAAAATTTAAAAATGGAGACATATTTCTCATGAGATAAACATTTTTTTATGGTGTCGACTAAGCAGAATAAAATTTTTGATTACGTAAATTATGTAAGAAAAATAGTAATGTAAATTTTTTAGCTTTCTGGTAATTATTTGTTTAATATTTCATTCAGGCTCGCAATGGGAAAAATTAGAAATTGTAAGTACTTTTCTTCTGAGCCACCATTCTGAGAGAAAAAAAATCGTAGTCAAAATTTAACCAAATTTGGTAAATTAACAAATCCCCACCTCAATTGTGCTTCCGACACTAAAAAAAAAATTTTAAAACTTTTCCATGCCACCAAAAAAACTGAAATTTTTTTATATGTAAATTTTCGTGCTTATCGTTATTTTCCCGCTCAAAGTTTCAAGCAAAAAGTGTCATTCAGGGTATTAACGTCCATGGAAAATGTTGAACTTACGGTCTGAGGCGTGGTTTTCGAGCTATTTTTAAAGGCTGATTAAGAAAAAACTACTGCAGATAGGTATATATAAAAACTTTTTATAAAATTCATGTACATGTAAGCCCACAGGTGGCGCTGCCAATGGACGACCAAGAAAAAATTACTTTTCCGGTGGGATAAATAAATCCATACTGGGTTATCTGAAAAAAGGTTTGCGGTTAATTTAAAATCCTAACCCGTGGGATCGCCGTGGATTTTTTCATTCACAAGAAAAAAAATCAATGATTTTGATCATAAAATGTCATCAATTTTCAGGCTTTCAACTTTGAGCTTACAGAAATTTTTTTTAAAATCAAAACTTTAAAAATCGGGCCACTGCGATCGCAAGAGTTTTGGTTTGCTTTAAATTAACCGCAAACATTTCTTTTTTCAGAGGACCCAGTATGGATTTATTTGTCCCACCGGAAATGTAATTTTTTTTTACGTCATTTTGCAACGCCAACTGTGGGCTTACATGTACATGCTTTGTTTTGTTTTTTTCCAGTTTTTTATACTTGATTAAAATAAAAAAGAGTTTTTATAAATATCTGCAGTTGTTTTTTTAATCAGCCTCTAAAAATTGCTCGAAAAACATGCCTCTGAACGGAACAGTCGCCTTAAACTGGAAAATAGAAGTACATCAAATTTATAGTAACAATAAAGCTTAAAGTGAAACGCCGTGCGCTGCAAATTACATCGCGTTGAAGCTGCGCATTAGTATGGGTTGGATGCAAAGCAGAAGGATTTTTTTTAGCATGTTTTTACGGCCTGCATTGCTTAAGTGTATAAATTCATTTACTGACATATGACTTTTTTACTTGATTGGCTTTTATTTATGAAGTGTTTTATTTATAAAGCGCTAAAAAATATTATTAAATTCATTCAAAAAAACACAAATTTTTATTTAAAAAGGTATGAACTTTTAATAAAATAATAAATTTCATAAGTTTTTATATCTTCCACAAAACAGTTCATGCTATCGAATAAAGTTTTATATAATTGAGTTACAAATTGTGTTAATTAGCCGAAATGCATTACATTCAATTTATTTTATGCCATTTAAAAATGGTTTAAGAAGTACTCGAAAAAATTTGACCACACAAAAGTTGAAGCTCGTTAATGTCTAAGTCATAAAATACAGTGCTGCTGTATATTAACCCTTTCTCATTACACGGGGTGGAACCAACCCTAACACCTTTTTAACGCAATAGTTTATGAAAAATTAAACAAAAACAAAAAAATATGAAAAAAAAATTCTATAATGTTATTTGTACCTTATATTTCAAGAACATTTTATTTTTTGATAATAAATTGAACTTTAAATAGCCAAAAAAAAAAAAAAAAAATTATGCAAAAAACCGAAACGGCTAAAACGACTTCTTACAAAAACTACTGTAACTTAAAAAAATTTTCAAGATCTATATTATTATAAAAATTCTTTTCTGTTTATTTGTTTGTTTGTTTGTTTGACTTTTATTCAAATCTAAACGGCTGAACGGATTTCGCTCCAACTTAAAACGTGTATTACTTGCGTCCTAGATTAGATTATTGCGTGCTTAGTCTTAACCATCCCCCTTTTACCGCCTACAAAACAATAAAAATGCAATATTTCTAACTGTTTCGATTGTTACTTTGGACAATTGTACCAAAAATGGGTTTCCACGCCCCCTTTTAACGCCCATAAATCAATGAAAATGCTATAATTCAGACGGTTTTGGTCATATAAGACCGAAATTTGGCAGCGTCGGCAACTGTCCTAAAAGTGGGCATGGTGACACCATAATTACGCCAAATTTTTAGAAATCATTAAGACTCCAAAACGTTTGGTCCGATTGCGCTGAAATGGTTTACGAGAAAAGATATTTGTCACACCCCCTTTCACCACCCACAAAAAAAGGATGCTTGCTGGAACGTCCGTCGCAAAGCCGCGGACAACTGGGTCCTACTAGTGTAAGTGTACGATCCATTTAGTACTATAAGAGATGCCTTTATTCGCCCTTTTGCCTTTTATATACACCTCAAACTCCAAGGTAATCGATCTAGAGGAGAAAACTCCAGGCGTGCTTTGGAGCTGATATGCACACTTCTTTTTTTTAATAAATATAGAAAACTTAAAGAAATGCATAATATTTTGGCTTCATTAGTTTGCAAATTTTATGGCATTGAGTGTTTGAGCACAATTTCGGGCATACGATCACTGCGGCTGCGCCTTATGAAGACCATTCTGTTGGTCCAATTTTGCACCACTTTTTTCTTAAAACCGGCCTTATCCCGCCAATAATTTGTCCAACTCGTTAGTCGTGATTTGACGTATTTCCACAAAAAAAAAAGACTTCCACACAAGAAGTCAAATCACACGACCTTGGTCGCCAATTGGTAGGCTCATTTCTTGATATGATTCGTTCACCAAAAGTTCGTCCTATTCAAGCTATAGTTTCATGCTCTAAATGTCTTGTTGTACCGTTTTACTAAAACCATGTAGCACATATACAATTGATATTGACATGGAAAATTAACAAGCCGCGAATCGTTTGCCTGTAGCCCTCATCACTGATGGTAACGTTGGTTCCATCTTCAGTTTTGAAAAAGTTAACCCAATGATGCTTTCGCCATACAAACCACACCAGACACTAGATGTCAGGGAGCCTGTAGAGTCTATTCCGGATTGTTCTGACTTCAAATGCAGCAATTTTGCTTATTTATGTAACCGTTAAGCCAGAAATGTGCCACGTCATGAATCATGCCTCACATGAATTATACTATATATGGTTTTATTCATTCAGAAAGAAACAAAATTTCATTCAACCCTGAGCACTCCTATTTTTGTCCATCGTTTGTATGGAGTCACCACACTGTGCGGTGGGAGATATAAATTTCAATACAAAGTACGGGACATTTGGCAGCACTAACTAGGAACAAACGTTTAAGGAACTAGATAACACTATCTAATCACTAATAACAATCCCAGCAGATTTTAAAAAACTAAACTTTTTTGAAATTTCTCTATTTTATTTAATTAAAATCTGATGTAGGTATATGATAAAAATTAGATTTTCCAAAAATACTTATACTTTTATTATATAAGACTTTAAGTTACAAAAAAAAAAAAAAAAAAACAGTAAATTACCATCTTTTCAACCTTTTTTACTTTTAGTAAAATGCATAAAATTATAAATGTTGATTACGTTTTTGTTTGGTGTGAGTTGGTGTGAGTTTATGTTATGCTTAACATCTCTTTCCATATTAAGAATGTAAAAGATAACTCACAGTGTGCTATATAACGCACAAGAAAATTAGAACTTATTCCACTAAGAAAACAAAAAAAAAATTTATATAAGAAAAAAACATCAAATTAAAGCACATTTCACACCTTGGTGAAAAAGGTAAAAATTAACATTTTTTGACATGCGACACGTGCCAACAGTTTTAATTAAGAGAAAAATAAAACAGGCTCAAATGTTGCCTATGTGCAGCAATTTCACAGCAATTAAAGCAGCAAAGCGACGACATGTCAACCTTTCCATTTGTTGTTTTTAAGAAAACGCAGTGAGAAAACTAGCAGTAATATTAAGAGAAAAAAAAAATGTTCGGAAGGTTTAATTTGTAAATTCTTAGCATATTTTTAGACACACAGTGAAAAATAAGCGCTTTTATATAAAAAATGAGTTGGAGAATTCAACACCTGTGTATTTGTTGTGTGTGTGTGTGTGTGTGTGTGTACAGTGATGATGATGCGTAGCTACACCGCTGCACACACATATGCGTGTGGTTTCGGTATATGTGTTAAACATCCACTTAACTTGCCTTGCATGTGTGTCAACGACTTTGTCAACATTAAAGGATTTCAACTCGACTTGCTTGCGTGCTGAACTGACGTGCCAAGCAGCGGGTACTAAAGTCAACATCAGTGGCAGGATTTTCATTCCGTCTTCTTCTTCTATTTTTTATTTTTCTTCTATTATCATCATCTGCTTCGTGTTGCTCTTGTCGTCTTAAGCTTGTTATTTTAGCTTGGCATGCGTTGCATTGCTTGAGTTTAGGTTAAGTTCTGCTCGAACTTTTGAGCAACGGCAACAACAAAACTTATTTAAGCCTTACAACCTGGTTTCACTGCAAATGTTTATACGGCATTTAATTCACCTCACAGTATTGTGGGTGGAGGATGTTGTACCGGACTCAAATGACCTTGGGTGAACTTACAACTGCATAGCGTGATGATTCAAGTGACAAGTTTTTGTAACAACAAAACAGCAGTTACTCTATTTTCTGTCTAATTAAAGTTCTCTGGTCTGATAAAGTTTATTCAAACCTCATTGGTAAAGTTTTTGTCCGTTTTTGTCCCTTGAGTAGCACGTTACTCTTTTCAACTGCAAAACTTTATTGTCAAGAAGCATGAACAAAAAAAAAACACGCAAACTTATATCTGCGTTCAGAACCCAACAATTTTTTTGTATACCTATTTTTATTTTTTTTTTATAGATGCCAACGAAAAATATTCGCCGCCACTACAATTCGTGTGGGTGCTGCTTAAAATACACACTCACACAAACTCATACTGACTGTTTTATTATAAATAATAATAATGCCCCAGTTTACCAACACTTTCGTGATGACTCACTTATACAAGCAAGCACACACAAACTCATACAAACATTCACCAACGCACTCACATAAAGCGCTGCACTGCAAATACTTCCAGTACTGAGGTCCTCGCATATAAGCTCACTGTTTATAACTGCTGCGTTTACTTTGTGTGTGTGTGTGTGTGTGTTTGTGTATTTCGTATTTAATTTGACATGCACTTGTATTGCTGTAAGGTGTGTTTGTGTGCTGCTGTTGCTATTTAGAAAAGGCATCATTTTTAGAAAAGAAAAAAAAAAAAACAAAATTATGTGAATTACTCTAAAATTGCTGGCTCCGTTGGCTGACAGAACCAAATGTTTTGGGCTGGATGGTCATGATGTTGATGCTAGCGAGTATGCTGCCGCTGAATGTGTCATGCTACTAAAGTAGGGTATTCTTTTTGTAACTGTCTTTGTAAATATAATGAAAATGAATTATTTCATGTAATTAGATGCAAATGCTTGGATTTTGTCAGGTAAAATTCAAAAAATGTTAATAAATAAAATTAAATTACGCAGAAACACGGTAGATACTATCAACATTTTGGAATCAGTAGAAAGATAATGAATAATGAATGACATTTGTTTTAACTCAATTGTAAAGTCAGTTATTTGAACAAAAAATTACGTTTTATAAAATTATTTTTCCTTAGATGGGTAAGCCATTGAATTTCAAGCACAGGTTTCACGAAAAGTGCGGAAAAGGGGAGGAGGGGGGAGTTTTGTAAATTTACTTGGGTTGTTTTTATTCTCCACGCGTTTTGCTAATGTGGTATAATGGGGGGACAAGAAAGGTATAAACAATAACATTTTCATCATCTCTACCTAATCCGTTTAAAAACTATATTCATATGTCTCTGTTTGGACACGATTACATCTGCCGTTCGGAGTTATCGCTACTAAATACAATTTAACAAAAAAATAGTATTAAAATCACTCCTACCACACATAAGAAAAGGCTTTATGCACAAATTAAAAAAAAAATCATCTTATGACTATACTCGTATACACGTATGTATTTTGTACATAAAATTTAACCCTCTTACACTGTGGTGCCCAACCGAATTTGTACTAAGGGCTACTTTGAAACCATGAACATGCTTTGCGGTCACCGGTCCTTATAAAAATATGTAGAATGAGGTGGGATAATGTGTACCGTGGAGTGATGTGTAACACGGCGATTTTTCGTACGAAATGTTGACATATGAGTGAGTGAACAGCTGTGATATTTATATTGACAGCATCAAGTTTTTTGTAAGTGTTGGAAGTATGCAGACATATATTTGATTAGAATTCTTAAAGAGCGTGAAAAATATTTTTCAAAAAGTTTACTTTTTACAAAAAATAGCGTTTGTACAAAATTTTCACCAGATTTTAAAAGTGAGTAAATGTAAAATGTTCTAATGTTTAATATCTTTAAATATAAAAAAAGATCTTGCAATTTTTCACATTGTGGTAAAATACCATCAAAAATAAAAATGGCTTACATTGGGGTGATGTGTAACACACACGGTGGGGTGATGTGTAACATATCTCACACATTATAAATGCCACTGCAGAGGCAACAGCGTGAAACTCTGAAATGCATCAACGGCTTCTGTTCATGGAAAATAAAACGAAATCGGTCCGGTTCCTACTATTCACCCCAGACCAAAATCCCATCGTGGTGGGAAGTCAATGAAACAGAAAACCAAACAAACAGCAAAGAATGATACAGGTGCTCGGTTGCAAATCCGGCGCTTCCCGTCGTCATCCGAAGAAGATCGAGATTTTTGAGCTTGAATGCAACAAATGCAAGCGTCTATTTAATTTCAGCTGTTTGAAGCACCGAACCAGCCATTTTATTTGTGCGAATTGTCACTCCGCTATGGATGTTTCCCATAATTATTCATTTTGCATATGATATTAAATTTGTTTTTATAATTATTAATACTCATATATTCTATTAAAGTTAACGATCAGTTTTTTTTTTAATTTAAAGTACATATGTGTGTGTGCATTAAGATTCAGAGTGACGTACGAGATATTGCCATTATTGTATTAAATTTTTATCATAATACTTTTACTAAATGAACAAAATCAAAATAAACATAAGAAATTAAAGTTCCTAGTCTTTAAACCAAAATTTTGTTGGTGTTACACATCACTCCACCTATTTAAAAAATGCCAAAAAAGCCATATTTTAACTTTATGCTCTACTTCATCCATTTCCCAAAATATTCAGCAGCCATGAAAACTTTCGAATTGGTTCATTTTCGAAACACTTTTATTGCAGCAAATAAAATCGTGTTAAACATCACCCCACTTCAGCCAATTTGTTATAATATTTATACAGATATATAAAGTAAACTACATACAGACACATATAAAGAATGTTCGTTTAATTGTGAGATAAAAAAATTTAATGTGATAATTGACTATGCACATTTTTAGATAACTTCTTTAAAACTGGTTTGTATTGCTCTGTTATGTATGCTAAAATCATACTATTTCTTACATACTCACCAGTCCACATGACATGTTTCTGTAATTGTTTTTATAACCGTTAGTTGTGAAAAAGCCAGCTCGCATATAGTATATGTTGACCCAAAAAATGATTTGATGATGAGTGTCCAATTGCGTACGTTTTTATATATGACAGTGTCCCATTATCTTAAAAACTGCATCGTTTTCATTATATGTGTTTTTGAGTACGATATCACTGCGAAGAGTTATAAGCACTAGTTTGGCTTCCGCTGCATTGATATAACAAAGTATTTGCATTAATGAAGCCAGGTAGTGAAATATTGTTGATTTTTAGATTTTGAAGGAAAATTAAAATTCATCAAAACGCAGAATAGAAAAGCAAGCTGTTCTGGTCTCTTTCATATGAGCACACAATTGTGCAAGTATCTGAAGTATTTATTGATGACATAAGTTGCACAGAAAGGAATGGAAGCGTCTGCAAACAAACAACTCTGCAGCTACAAAGCTACTGTCGCTGTCAATTTGAAATAAGTTCAAGTAGTGTGAACGATCGTGTTAAATGAAAAGCAAATTTTTTGTTTAATATGTTACACTTTGTTAGTTTCAACATGTTATAAGCATGATTGTACAAATCACCGATCCTATGCGGGTGCCTAAAAATATGGTCGCGAACTACCAGGCGCCCGCGAACTACCGGTTGTACACCACTGCTCTAACAGATAAAGTTCACATAATGGGTAAAAGAGAACAGAGTATGTTTCTAGTAAATATTGGTGTAAGGAATACAAATCTGTTATAAGATTGTCAATTCGATTGACAGATAAGGCTTAAGGTAAGAAGTATCGAAAATCAATTCACAAAATGCTAGATAATTTTCATAGAACTGTCATATTATCGCCAAAAAGTACAGATAAAATAAAATATTTCTCTAACTACAAAAAAAAAAAAAAAAATTATTAACATTGGACACTTCAAAAAACAAATATATTTTTCCAGTGCAAGCAATAATATATGTGTCAAAAAATACAAAAACTCACTTTTAAATGACTTTAAAAAAATAAACTAACGAAACTATGTTGCAGTAGATTTGTTAGATCTGTCAAGAAATATCAATCTCTAAAAAATTATAACTTACATTGAAAAAGGCGATAGCTGCCTCAGAGTAGCCTTGTCTGTTAGAGGGTTAATATTTAATGAGTAAGGTAGGTGTGAAAGTGTCAAAAAGTTAATTTTTTATCATATTATATAGTTCAGTAAGTGTAGGATATTCATCAAAAATTTGAAATCGATTGGAGTAAAATTGTAAGAGGAAGAGCCTTTGGAGGTTCCACCCATGTTCCTGGTGTTGTTATTATTTAAAACTTTAATTGTGTTTTTTTTTTAAGTATGCAATACAAATAAAGTTCAGCTATACAACTTTTTCGTACTTTGGCAGCATTCACCTATTTAAAGCCACGTTCAACAAATCATTGAGAAATATCAATGTTATAAATACCAGACCCTAAACAAGCTAATGTGTAACAAAATTCATCCACCAAAGAATAGGTTGGGCTCAGGGAAAACACAAGACAAAACAACTTAGCATGCACTAGGCTGTAATTGCACAAATGTTTTTAATTTTGTAATGTATCGTCATGAATGTATAATATACTGTATACACTTTTATTAATATAAGTCTTAATTTTTTGTAAATATTATTTCTAGTAACTTGCTGTAAATCATAACAAAATCACTTTGACATTATTAGTATTAAATTATTATTAAAAACATTATTCTCTTATTGTGAGTAGTACCCTGCACAATATTATTTTTTGCAGATGCAAGTACTGACGCACAAACATACAATATGCAAAGCATGCATAATAATATGCATAACATAAAAACATACCAACAACAACTACGTGTCATATAAATACACAGCATGCAGGGTCGGTAAGGCAAGCAATCAACACAGACACAACATACAAACTTATAACAGGAAAAGCAGGCTTAATAAATAAACACATTGTAACAAAAATGCCCGCAACAAGAAGCTGACATATAAACATACTAGCCTATAATATCAAGGCAGGCACCACTAAGCAGCAAATATATTATATTGAGTACTGATTTGGTAATAAAATTTACAACAAGTTCTTTAACGAAAATAAATAAATAGCTGCTTCAAAGCCAATCAAGACAGCATCATTCTAGGTAAGACGGGCATTACTTAGGATCTTGTGTCTAGCTACCGATTCTTCCAACAAAGTCTCGAAGTAGACCTATCAAAGCATTTCTGCTTATTTTGCTGGGACTTAGCTAATAGTTCTTCCACCGGAGCCTCTGCGCAAGCCTTCTGTTACTACTGCTTTGTTGTTTTTTTGCGCTGCATTGACTAGGGTGCAAATCAGTTGCTAATTTTCCCACCAAGGTCTCTAATTTGGGTGCAAATCAGCAATAATTCTTTCTCAAAAGCATTTGCATAAGCCGTCTGCCACTGCTGTTTTATTGTGCGAATTGATGCGAATCAGCAGAAATAGCTGATTTTTGTAAATCCCTGACCTTGGATTGTAAATCAAGATCCTTGAATGTTTTACACTTTTCACGCAACGAATTGTGTTCATCTATTAATTCCTTAATTTTCTCTGCATCCAGATAATAAGCGGCTTTATTACTTTATGCATTTTGTTGGATTTTAAGTTTTTCATCCTCCAAATGCCGCAAAATAGTGATCTCCTTGCGCAGAGTCTTGCAATTTTTTTGTAAATATTTGTCATTTGCCTTGTTTTTTTTTTTTTCTTACAACCACAAAAAAAAATTCTTTTAATATTGTTATTTGAAATAAAAATTTTCTTTAAGCTTTTGTTTATATGAATTTGGTTTAGTTTGTGTATCTATAAAATTAAAACTATTTTATCAAAAACGTTATCGGTAATGTAACGTTATATAATAAAAACTTATCTTTGAGGATCATTTCCATAAAACTATGCATCAGTTTATGGTGTCTATATACACATTGGGCGCATTTAGCGTAGTCAACTGTTGTGAATTATTATGGTAGCGATACTTTAGTGAGCAATGTTTTTCTATGAATGTGTTGTTACTCTAAGCGTCAGAAAAATTGTCAAAGTTTAGAATTTAGAGTCAAAGTTTAACCCTTACTTTCCTTAAAAAAAGAAAAGATTATATTTATCTCATTATTTCACCATTCATTCTTTAACGCTCAGTATATTTAAAGCATTCAGGTGTATGCATGTTTTCGCATTGATCAGTCGTGTTGTTATTCAAGGCGTTCTTAGAAAAGAACATAAACTTGTAACTACATTTTTTGAGGTGTACCAGTTAAAGGTTAAAGCACTCAACAGATGAGTTCGGGCAGCATAGAATTTTTTTGCTCGATTAAATGGCGTCCGCTACCTGATCAGTTTTAGTGAGCGCTCAAATAATGGCACCATTCAGCGAATTTTAACACAACCGTTGCCAACTGTTGACTACGCCGAATGCGCCCATTAAGGCGGTCTTCTCATTCAAAACCCGTTTTTTGGACCCTTTTTAAAAAATTCTTATTTGAAAACGCAAAGAATAATTGAAAACTTTTTTTATTTATTGTATTACAAAAGGTTCAAAGTAAATAAAAAAATTTTTTGCCTCGATACGTGGGCTGTTCAAAAAGTAATGAGACTTCAAAGTTGGTGGTGAAAAAAAAAGGTGTCGTCACGGCGGCCACGATTCCGGGTCTCCGGAGCGTCTGAAATGAAAAAAAACGGGGTTATAATCAGCATAGATGTAGTTCTTGGGTGAACCTCAAGCTTAATTTTGTAATTTTTTTTGACAAAATGACGGCCATTCAAAAAAAAATTTCAATTTCGGGTTTTTTTTTGTAGTTTAGTGTAAAAAAAAATAGTAAAAAATTTTTTAAAATTATGGTCGAGGTTCACCCGAGAATGGTGACAATTCTGCGTCGATTCCATTTTGTTTCATGAAAATCGGTTCAGTTGAACTGGAGATATCATGGCCGCCAGTTCGAAAAACGTGGGTTCGAGATAAACGCGTTTAAAGTTTGAAGTAATTTTTTTGGGAAAAAAAAAAAATCAAAAATGTTTAAATGCAGTTTTAAAGAGCTGACAATTTTTACTTACAAATATTAGTCGGCGATGCCAGCTCCATACAGGCCACCTTCCTCTTTTTCGTAGAAACTGCTTTCTGCTGCCCTCTCTGCTCTGCGAGCAGTTCTGCCAGCTTTTGATGATGCCGCAGCTCGAGTCTCTGATCGGTTCAATCTGTCTTCATTGCGAGATAGTGCGTATTCGTATGCGTTTTTGCCAATCGCAATACCCATCAAACCCATAATTTTAAGTATGGGTATAAAACCGTCGTTGAAGAGGCACGTTGCAATGAAATTGGCCACTTCGATGGTGCGTGCGCCTGAGTTGATGTGTTTGGGCGAAAGTGACCAAAGAACAGAATTGTAGGACTCATTGGAATTCTGAGTTTCAGATCCAAGGCATCTTTCAAGCAAATTATCTGCCTACAGCGCTTTGTAAGCTGGTTTTATTACCTCCATCACCTTCTTGTCCATCAGACCTTGCTTCACAAAAAAGGCTGTATCTTCTAAAGTATTTCGAATTTCTAAAAATCCTTTTAGGGGCATATTCACAACTACCCAAGCTATAAATAAATGCAAAAAAAAAAGTTGAAAAAAAAGTTGCTCAATGAGAAGACCCCCTTAACAAGTTTTATCAAGTTCGTTACATCGGCTAAGACCAAAAATTCAAAAAGAAAAAAACAAATAAAATTTTGAAATTTGACAGAGTGGAGGGGATTAAGGAACTAAATTGTTACAACGACTGATAAAGGCATTCGATGAAGCAATTAATTTTTTTCTGGAATCGTATGTTTAGTTATTTTTTATGGAAATTTAATACCTTAAAAAAATAAATTTGAAAAACTTTATAAAATGGTACTGTAAAAATGGTTTGTTGCTTTGAGTGCACTCGGCGTAAGAGATATTGAACTCAGGATTTCACATTTTTTATTCTATTAGTATCCTTAAAAAAATCAATTTTAAAATCAAAAACCACCAGACTAAGTTTCAACAAATTTTAAATATCCTTAGTTATAAGTACATTTATATTTTAAGCTCAATATGCTGTAGGAGCGAAAACAAAATACCCATAAGAAGTACATTGAGTTTTTTGACAACAAACAGGCAGCGGATTTTTTTCGCTAGGTAGTACGATGTTGAAGGAAAAAATTTTGAGTGAAATTCTTGAAATTTTCACAAGAAATTTTGACTCTACACAAAAATTTCGCGTGTAGAATTATATGCCCAGAATTTTTCCTACCTACAGCATACTAAGCATAAAGCAAAAATATTAACATTTGTCTTAAGAAACAAAGAATTTTCATTTAAAAATCGAATTTTCTTTAAAAAAAATGTTTTTCGATTAAAAGAAAAAATAGCTACTATGACTTGTTGATAATTTGCTTGCTTGCCAACAACAATTCACAGAACGTCAGACCCTCTACATTGTCGGTCGTGCGTTCAAACCCAGAAACCGTGTCAATTTAGGACAACTAAAAATTTTTTTACTAATTTCGAATTTTTACATGCACCGAATTTTCATGGTAATTGAACTTTCAAAATAAACGTTCAATAACATACTAGTAGCGCCATCACTGGGTACGATGGTGTATTATTTCGTTATGCGATATGTAGCAGTGATTTAACAATGAGTTAAAACGGAATCAACACGGTCCGTATGAACTTTGTAGGATATTTTTTAGTTTGTTACAGAAATGGCACAAGGCACTATAACGGGTTAACGTAGGATCAATCAAATTTTGAGAACTTGCCTGAGGAAAACAAGAATTTTTGCAATTCATATACACTTGGATTCGTGCTTATCTTAATAGAATCAATTGGCAATAACTTCAGATATTTGGTAGTGTTTTCATGGCTCGGGTGTCCGGACCCGTGGCTTGTTTCCATATTCTAGCCACTGGATATAACTCTTTATAGCGATTTGAAGTTTCACCTGCTTCACTTAAACGTCAAATATTTTTATTCAATCAGCTTTTGCTAAATCAAGCCCACTTCTGTGTCAGTGGGTGTGTCTCGATTGAGAATAACGTTTTCGACAGAACTTAAGTGCAAGTATCAAATTTCAAAAATCTTAAAACTACAACTTAAGTTTTACCATCTTAGTATATATATAGAAATCTTATTAAAGCGTTTTACAATTTATTTGTTATTGTTTTATTGACTAATTTGTATAAAATATTTTAATATTTTAAATATAATTACTCCTAAATTTGTGTATTTGGGCACGTTATTATTATTTAATGCAACCTTTGCCAGATATCAGCTAGCCTACATTTCTAGTTTAATTCTCACCCAGCAAACCAAACGATATCGTTTCGATAACGAGATGATATCACAAAGGTGATAGTTTTAATCGATAACGATACACGAGACGATATCGTTATGATATCGAAAAAGTCCTGTTTTCGATTAAAATTGACATATCGTTAACGATATCGAAAACGTATTAATTGCGATATCGAAACGAGATTGAAATTTTGATATCGTTTCAATATCGAGATGATATCGCAAATGTGATATCGCAATGATATCGAAAAAAAGCATTTCTCGATAAAAATTAACATACACGCAAAGAAATTTTTCGTTTACCGCAACTGAGAAATTCACATTTTATACTTTGATTGCGACCTGTAGTTACTGCAAACGATTATTCAGTTGTCTCTAATGAAAAAAATAATCGAAAAATAAAGAAAAAATAACGAAAACGAAACAATTTTTCAACTTTAATATGATTTAATAATAAATATACTTTCTTACTATCATCTTTGGGAATCGATCCATCGACACCCTGACTCCATCGATGTCAAGTTTGCTTCGCGCTGTGCTGAAACTGTTGCACCTTAGTCTATTGTATTTTCAGTCGGCTAATATTCGACTAGTGCGGCTTTTTATTTCTGTCAAAAAATATTTTTTTTTTATTTTAAAATGTTCGTTTATGAGAAAAGAAATTCGTTTCCCACAAACGAAGTTTTAAATTACAACAAATAAATTCTTCATTTGCCGCAATTAAAAAGTTGCACACGTTTATGACAACAAAATTCATTTCCTGCAACTAAATAATCCGTTTCCCGCAACTGTTTCCGTTTCTCGTAACTGTTGAAACTTTTGCAAAAAAAGGTTTTCAAGCACGATAAGCGAAGTTCATTTGCGGCAAACTGTCGATAATCGTTTTTTGTTTCTTTGCGTTTTTTGTTAACGATATCGAAAACAAATTAGTCCTCAATAAAGAAACTATCGCTATGCTATCGCAATGCTATCGTTATTTTACTATCGTAATGATATCTACTATTTTTAAAATATAAATATCGTAACGATATCGAAACCGTATGAGTGTGTGGCCCGTATGACAAAGTACCACGGAAGACCCATGCTCAAATGCCATCCGACACAGAATCTTGTTTTTAAAATGTTGTTTTTAATTTTTCTGAGCGCACGTCACTCCTTAGCAGGTAACAACAAGCCTCCGAAATTAAAAATTCCATGTAACGCTTTTTGAGAACATGAGCCATTTGAAGTCGGCACGAACCTTAAAGGTCCAGTTATCGATCATTTGTGTTGAGATATGTAATAACACTCATTCATCATAACAAACTCGGTCAAAGTCCTTTCTAGGACTGAAAAAGCCAGTTGGTCTTTTTTTTAATATTGATATAAATCGGGGATATATGAGTTTGAAATTATTTGACTAACACAGACAATCACCCCTATTCCAGCATCCGTCGTAATAAGAATTTGTTACGAATCCGAAAATTACTATTACGCGATCCGAATCGTTACGTCGTAGTTCGAAATTCGTAACATTTGTATTCTACGATCCGAACGCATTAAAATTTGACAGTCCTTTTTGCATTTATTTTACGAATGCTTGGCGCCATCGGAACCACAAAGAATTAGTTTGTTTTAAGTTAAATACCATAATATCAGCTTCAAAAAACATTGTAAGTAGCACTTATTTAAAGAAATAAGTATAAATGCTCTATAAATGCATACATCTAGGTAAAAAATAACAAGAAATCGAAACCAAAATATGCGGCTGGTGAATTTGATGCAAGAAAGGCCTGACATCGCGCAAGGTTTTACAAAAAAACCTAAAGAAAATGTCACAAGTTTTTGGGAGGATGCAAGTGTACAACTTAACAATCTGGGGCCGCCAACAAAAGATGCTACGAGTTGGAAAAAAGTAAACTTTCTTATTTTTAAACAATTCATGTTTTTCATTAAAGTTTTTTGTTAATTTTGCAGGTTTGGTTAGACTATAAATGCTATATTAAGCGGAGGTTATCCCAAAACAAATCGGAGTTTAGAGCAACTGGCGGTGGCCCAAATAAATTACACATTTTAAGCGATTTGGAGGAAGCTGTTGTTAAATAACAGGTCTTGAAACCTCAAAATCGGGTATAGTTGGAGCAGTGCCCTGTGGGTTAGAATCTGCAACAATCAATCAAACGGAGCCGCCTTTATAATTTTTTCTTAAATCTGAAAAGAACATGCAAATATAATATATGTAATATATTATCATAGCAAAATTTTCGTATTCGTAGCGTGACTTTGGATTCGTAACTTTGTTACGACGGATCCTGGAATAGGGGTGAATATCTCACAAAACGATTCAACACACATAAAGAGCAACCAAATCATGAGAAAGTGCAAAAGAAACATATATGTAAATATCATGTTTTACTTATTTCTTCCAAAACAGCTGTGAGTAAGCAGCAACGGTTAATATTAGCTACGCTTACCTTAACTTTTTGTATACACAAAGCAGACAAATATTTCAACACTAATTAAAAAAAGAGAAACTATAAAAAGAACGTTTATTAATAGCTTAGATGGCATATATTTAGATTTCAATGGACTGTGTTTATCTTGCAAAAGCAAAAGATTTAATAAAAACTCAATAAGTGGCTCAGTCATAAAATTGCTGAGACAAAAAGAGTCAAAGACTAGGATATAACAAAAAAAAAAAAAAAACCAGAAAAATATTTAGCCTATGGCAAACCCTTATGGCCCCACAATGCCGCAGGAAAACAACAACAACAAGAACAGCACAAATTATAAGAAAACAACGACAACGATGATGACTATGAAGACAATCCTGGCTGTCATGCCTAAGCACAAAAGCTGAATGAATATTCATAAGGCAAGGCAAGCACAGCATAGAGCCAAGTCATGCCAAGCTATGTTGCGCTATGTCGAACTGAGCAGAGCAGAGCAGCCGCAACCGTAAGTTAGGTTAGGTCACATGCATTAATGATGAGTTCCTAAAGCAAACTGCGTCGGTCTGTCGTCTTCTGTGCTAGCTCAGTAGTGTCTTCGTACTCTTGACTATCTTGTGTTGTCACATGTACACAAAACCAACACACACTCGTGCACACAAAACACACGAATAAACTAATAGAGAACAAGCACGAAGAATATTGCTGCATAAGCTAGGCGTCGGTTTTATATATAATACAATATATAAAAATTTCTATCAGAGTGGTTATAAATAAAAAGTAGGTATATTAAAATAGACATTCATTCTAATCATACGTAGCAGGACAATAAAAAAAAAAAAGTATACGTGCTTAAATCAATATTGATTTTTATAACAATGTGAATGGCTGAGTTTGAGATTGTTTTGAATATATAAATACAGGACTTTAAGGACTGTAAATTAAGGCGAGAAACTCTTAAATTTAAATATAATTCTTACTCTTAATGCCTTCAAAGTATATACATATAAGAACTTTATGTACAAACCCAGCTTCAGTATTAATTTAATTATGTTGAATGGTAGTCAAAAAACGTTTGTTATTTTAGCAAAATCCATATCAAGGCATGTCAAGAAGCCATCTACAGTATTAGTTGTTTGCCTTTGTTGATGTGTCTATGTGTGTGTGCTTTTAGTGTGCGTCTTGATAGCGTGGCAAATGCAGATAAACTCCAACATTAGTAATGAGCATTACACAGATTACAATTAGTCGGTTGGCCGAGCTGCTTATGGAATGCAAATCTTTATTGTAAATGAATCTAAGATTTGTAGAAATCGTTACTGTAATTAGCAGCTGGTCGTTATTGAAAATTCAAGCAGTTGGAAATGATACGCAAATAAATATTGCCTGGAAATGAGATGGTTTATAAGAAAAAAATGGAAATAAATTTAGATAGTATGAGTATATTACATATGATTCCATGTATGTCCATAGCTAGGGTTTTCCATGGGGGAAGGGAGGGCTTTCCTAAGTATCAGTTGTGTTGGATCTTTTTCATCGAGCTATCACCCACCTGTGTCCAGGGTTCAAACGCCAAAAAAGAAAAATTATTTCCCAGCGTTTAAGGTTTTTGTTGTGTTAATATTATTTCAATGTATGTATTGTTATTGTTATACTTTTCCTTACAACTAATTATTAAATTTTTAACAATTAATAATATATTAATCTTTTTTTAACAATAAGTGACTCAAGTCCTGCGCGATATGTCCTGGAAAAGTTGTGTCTGAATCGGCGCACTGTGGGATTTTGGCGGAAAAATTAAATTTTCCGGCTACTCTATTTTTATAATGTGGTCATGCAGACTTAAAGAGAAATAAATATTAAATACTTAAAATTTTATTTTTGAAAAATTAATCAAAGCAATAGGCAAAGGATATAAGCAAAAAATTGATGTAAATTTTCATGGAACTTAGCAGCAGTATATTTGAATGAACAAAAATTTGTTGCTAGCAAATTATTGTAACTTCTTATAAAAGTATACCGTAATGTCATTATTCCAATGAAAACATTTTGTAGGCAACATGAATATTTTAAAAGTTATCAGATAATCAAAATCGGTTCATAAAATTTTTTTTCCCATTTTTTATGGAATATAAAAATAAAACACGGTCTTCCTCTGTCGTCTCATTATGATATTATAAAATTTGGTAATTTTCTTTTTAAATATATGTAAAAAATTGTGGTACATGTTTGCGGCCGCCGAACAAAGTTTTTAAAAATTCGTACATACTTAGGTCACAAGAATTTCAATACAAATTAGCAATGTTATATGCAAATAATAAACATTGTGCATACTTTTTGGTTTTAATTATTTTAATGACTGTTATTAAAACCAAAGTGAGAGCAATTTGGAAGTAGTGAATGAATAAAAAAAAAAAAAAAAAAAACCATACGATTAATTTATTTTTTAAGCAAAATAACAATCACGGTATATGTACATTTGTAGAAATAAACTAAAATGAGTTAATTTTCTGTGTCATTTAGGGACTTAAGTGCGGAACTTTTTAACTTTGGTTTTAATTGAATAAAAAAACCAGTCGCTTGCAAGTTAAAATCGAAGCAGTTATCGAAATTATTCGAAAACACTTTCTTTGTCACATTAATAAGCGGTTTGAAAAGATAGAAGATATATAATACTCGTAGATAGAAAAAAATAGAAGAACTTAGCGTTTTTTTAAAAAAATTAAGAATTCTGAAAAGTAAGTTTTTATTCAAATTAATAGGGTGCAGGCTAATAATAAAAGACATTTAGAGAAGTTTTGTTGAAAAGTTTAAAATAACATGGCTAAACGCAGCAAGAAATAAACAGAGGTTTCTATTACAAAATTAAACATTCCTAAGCCGTAAGTATAATTGCGATTTATATTAAATAAATTTCTTGTGCTAAAGAAACTATTATCGAGTGGATTTTTAAACACTAAACACTAAACACGACAATGTCAAGTTATTAAAAAAAAAAATATAAATAAAAAGAGACACAGTTTCGATAGCATCGTAAGTGTTGACGTAGAATTTTTTGTTTGATATATTTGGTGATGAATTTTATGATCCTGTTAATTTTTATATATGTTAAAAATATATATTTCAGAAAAAACTCACCGTATCCGAAAACCTCTACATACTAGTTATCATGCAAATAGGATGAACGGGTTTGGACTTTTTTCGATTTTTTTAAAATATTTGTACCCCAGCAACCTCTGGTGCTCAAGATAGAACAGAGTAGATAAGTCCTAAGAACTTACCGTATCCGAAAACCTCTACATAGAAATTTTCATGCAAATAAGATGAACGGTCTTGGACTTTTTCGACGTTTTTTAAAATATCTACTACAGCACCCTCTGGTGTTCAAGATAGAACAGAATAGAAAAGTTATTTAAGCTCACAGTATCCGAAAACCACTATATAGCAAATTTCATGTAGATCGGATAAACGGCTTAGGAGTTTTTCGACTTTTTTAAAATATTTGCATTACATCACCCTCTGGTGTACAAGATAGTACAAAAAAGATAAGTCCAAAACACTCACCGTATCAAAATACCCTTATATAATTTTCGCCCCCTACCGGGTCCAGCGCCCCCTACCGGGTCCAACCATTTTTACTGGATAAAATGTAGCCTATATGATGACTTGTTATATAAGGAATCTAGATGTCAGGTCTAATTTTAATCCATCCCGTGGTTTTCGCGTGATGCTTTAACAGACAGACAGACAGACATGCGATTTTTGGACTCAGCGTCATTCAAAATCTCCACCGTAAAAAAAAATTTCAAAAAATTATTTCATGTACAAATTTTTTTTTACAATTTTATATATATATATTGATATAGACAACAACACAAGCAGTTACGATTCTTGATTTATATAATGGTTTATATGCAGTAGCGCTGCTTTTTTTTTTAATACTAAATATAAACTAATATAATAACCTATGCATCGCTTCTTCATATTGCAACGTCCTATTTTCTCAGGCATTAGGCGGGCAAAGCGACGCCACTCTGACTGATTGGAGTCTGCCAGCAGAATGAAATCTCTTATCGGCGCAAGCATTTACATATATACGTATGCATTGCTTGTAAAGCTCTGAGAAATTCATAAAACTATTCTATTGAAGAAACAACACAATGTTGGGTTCGAGATTTCGGCACGAACTAAAGCAACAAGCATAGGAACGTCAGCAGCAACTGAATCATCAATGTATTTTTTCTCATACAAAAATGTGAACTTTTCTTCTTTTCTTTTGCTATCTTTTGTGGCTTTATTAAAGAAGTGACAAAATCACTGATATTTTGGCATACATTTTATCTTTGTACGATGAATATTAAAGGCTGTATAAGGCCCTAAATTGTCCCCCAAGAACGTGGCATGGCCTTGAAAGAATTTGTGAAAATACACCCAAACAAACCGCGCTGTAAGACGTAATTCTACGCCAAAAAACAAAAAAAAAACTTAACATGCTTGCTGTTAAGTAGGGGACTGAACAACTCTTTAAGTGGCTTGGGCTACTAATTTTTCATCACCTGGTAGCAATAAAAATGCTCTTGCTTCGCGATCGAAGAGCTCTGGACTTGAAACCCGCTAGGAATAGCTAAATTTTTTTCAAATTTATGAAATTTTATTACATTTCATCAACAAAAAGAAACGAAAAAAAATATGTCTTTGCCCACCGTGCGGAATTGAACTTGGAATTTTTGGTGCCAGTCAATTGCTCTACCCTCTGATCTAAGCAGCCTTGCTACTGTTTGCTGACATAACTGCAGCTATATTAACAGATGCTGTATTAACAGATGCAGTATGCCACAGTATTGTGTTGATAGCCATACAACAAAAATCTATTGATAGATTATTGTGTTATGCTGCAGCATAGCTTCAGTTGTAATTAATATTAAATCAATCATTCTGCTTAATGAAGGAGTTTGGCTCGATGCGTAGTGTAGTGACTTCTCAATCGGTGGTATCGGTGGGTGTGAGTTCAAATCTCCACGGCAGGCAAAGGAAAGATTTTTAAGTTGATATTTAATTAAATTTAATTTAATGTTCTTGTTATAATAAACGCAAGCAGCAAAGAGAAGCCGAGAAAAGCCATTAATTTCATGCAGCCATGTACTCAAAATCAAGGATCTAACATACTGCGTCTTTGCCGTAACGAATAAAAGTCTTTGTGCCAAAGTAAATTTTCTTTTCTTTTACGACTTTCCCATGCTTTTTTAAAGACGTACGTCTTTGCCACAAGAATTTAAGTTTTTGATTCAATGTATATTGTTCTTGGAAATCGAACAATCTTTGTGTCTTTGCCGTAACGATGTTTTGCCTTTGGGTACAATCTAACCAATAAAAGTCTTTGTGGCAAAGTGCATTTTCTTTGGTATTACGATTTTCACCTCAAGTCTGCCCTGCGAGTTTTATAATAGAAACAAATTAGGCAAAGAGTGTGTTTAAAATTGTATTTTACCAACGGAATTTCTTGTCCGGATGCATTGAAAATGTTTCAGAAAACCTATGGGTGGTAGTTCGCTCTATAACTTACGCAGGCATTTGAGTGGAACAAATTGTTTAAAGAGGGTGGTACATGAGTTGACAGCTTGCCTCACCCTTCTTGTCCATCAATATCAATAAGCTCAGCTTAATATGTCAATTGGATCTACGTACACAATTTTACATGATTTTTATGCATGCGACGCAATTTTTCACAATTTTACATGATGTTTTATGCATGCGACGCGTTGCAGCACGATATGTTTCAAAATTGCTGAATTTCCTTAGGAAAGAGTTTCACAAAACTGTCGCTCAAGATATACTTTTAATGAACGATACGGATATTCAGCGCATCATTACTGGCGAGAAGACTTAGGTGTGCGAGTATAAAGTCGAAACAGCTCAACAATTTGCAGAGTGCAGCTATCCAGATGAGCCAAAACCCAAAAACTAGGACAAAGTCTTGACCAGAAGTATTTACAACATTAAAGTATTTGACCAAAAACAATGTCAATATCATTCAACAAGCACCATATTTGCCAGATATGGTCCCGTGTGATTTTTTTTTTTATTCACTAAATTCAAATTGTTGCTTTGTGGAAAGCATTTTGAGAAGAGTAAAGTCATCAAGAAGAATTTGCAGAGGGAGCTAAAAGCCAATCCAAAGTTGGCCTACCAAAATTGCTTTCCAGAATGTAAAAAACGTTGGCATATATGTATCGCCTCTGTTGGTAATTTTTAAGGCAATAAAATAAATATTGAAGAATAATTAACCGTTGCTGTTTTCTTTTTGCACAGTTCGATTCAATTTTAAGCTAAAGGTATATAAATAATTCAATACTGTAGTAATTAACTGTGTCATTATTTAAAAAGTACTGCTTTTCATTTCATAATCTTAACTTCAGCTTCTAAGAAAAAAATGGAATTTTTTAATTTTAATCCGGGGGAGTTGTACAAGTTACTTGTATGAATCTGTTTCTCTATTTCTTTTCTTTATTCTTATTTAATAGATAATAGATTATATATTTATCTATTTCTTTAAAATTTTGTTGCCTTAAGAAATAACTTAACAGACTCAATACGATCGATGATTGGACCCATTGGATGATTAAATACTTTTATTGTAAATTTTTCTTTAGTTTTTAATAGCTGAATAGACCTAAATATGGTGTCTCTAACGTAATTATAGCCACGGTAAGACGCAAAAAGCAAAGCAGCTTTTATAGAACTCATATGGTGATTGAAGGCTTTTCAGCAAGTTTTCTCAGAACATTGCAATCAGACTTAATTAATTAGTTAATACTTATTGGCATGAATTTCTGAAATTTTTATACCTCAGATTTAAGTGACAACATACATTGTATAAACAACGCAAAAAAAAAAAAAATCAAAACAATAGATTCAAACAAGAATGGCTGAATGAAATAATGAAGTTGTGTTACATCAAAACTAAATGCTGGAGCAACTACAAACAATTATCAACCCTTAACATTTTACCTTGAATTTTTCTACTACATTGTATGCTTATCAAATAAAAAACCTTGAATTGAAAATAGACATTTCTACCTATTAATAGATGGCTACATCCGATAATCTTTATTCCTGGTTTTTTAGTGAATATTATAGAAAGAAATTCTGTAACTAAATCAAGCATGATACATACAAAACTCATACAAATATGGTGTAGAACATGTAACTGATTGCGATATTTAATCAGCTAAACGTTCTAAATAGAAAAAAAAAGCAAAAAAGAAACATGTATGAGAATGACAAAAACCTGCATGAGAGTACTTCAAAAAGTTGGCATCGGCTGGCCTTTATGTGTTAGATATAAATATTTAAGCAGATAATTTAAGGCTTAGATTTTTGTATGCAGAGCACATTGCAGGTAGATTAGGGTTAAAAAAACTTTACTTTCAAACCCTCCTCATCAGCTACTTAGTAATGCAAATCGTGTCAATTTATTGATGTCAACTTAAATCAATCGTATTTGTGCCTTATTTTCCGTTCTACATAATTGTGATGTATTGTTTTGTTTGCCCATATAAATTTACCACATGTTTTGCTACTTCTTTTGATTTTTATTTTTTGTTTTTTTTAACATTTACGCGCTAAAATTTGTCATTTATACAGCGCACTGTCAGTATTTTAATGCCAAAGGATATTTATTTTCTTTCTTTTTTACATTTTGTTATATTGTATTTCACATTATTTCCTCTCTATTGAACTGTTATCTTTTTGTCTTTGTTTTTTTAGTTTTTGTTATTTGTATCATTTTTTTACATTTACACATTTCCAAATCATTGAATATCGTTGCCAACGCTTGTTAATGAAATGTAAGCAAAGTGTTAAGGAGATTTGCAAAATGCAGGATATTTTTTTTTGGTATTCCATAGCGCCTTTTTTTGTCTCTATTTTGATTTCTTTTGCTTTGTTTTGTTTTGTGTTCTGTTGTGTTGTGATTTTTGTTTCCATTATCAGCGTGCTTTGATAACATTTTATAAAAAAAAGCGGAAATTGAAATATATTGCATTTTGCATAAAATGGTACACACACACATGTTTGCACGCATAACATGATATTACAAAAAACACAAACATACAGACACACATACAGATATCAATGCGTAATGTTGTAAAAAGCGGCATTGTTCACTATGTAGCAAGTGTAGCAAAGATCAACAAAGAAAAAACATAAAGAAAAACGTGGTTAAAATACGAGTATACAAATAATACTAAAAATTTATTGCTTTTTGTGTAAAATAAGGTAGTCAAATAATGGCATAAATTCGTGCCACTTTTATTTATTACGCTTTAGTGCTGTTTATATTGAACGCTTGAAGCTAAAACCTTTTATCTGTAAATGTAAAAAATTTTAATATAATTTCAGTTTAAATAACATAAATTTTAAAAATAGTTCAGAAAAAATATAAAAAGCCAATTAAAATCGGATACAATGTTTATTCAACACTTAGTTTTTATATTAATCCTGTTATAGTTCTTGTCCATTCTTACTCTTGCTGTGATCTGATGTCGCTCCAAAAAAGTTTGAAATTTTTATTATTTTCTTTTATTCCCGTTTTATTTCCGTCACGGAAACAAAATTGTGGTAATGCGACATTACTTTCATATTATCGTTGCAAATGAAAATAAAAAAAAAAAAATATGTGATTGATATTTAATTCAAGCAACATGTAAACTAGAGTGGAACGAATTTTTAACTTCAGGGGCTTCATATATTTTTGAAAACTACGCTTAAAAAAATAAATTTCTGCATTCTGCATATTAACTTTGAGCAGATTCTTTATATGTATGTATGAAATTAAAGTATGAAATTTCTACTTCGTGCTATTTAAACATATCTAGTCGCATAGCGTGAAAACCGTTTGCTTTACGTTAACTGAACTGTCTGATCTACAATTTTGTCCTCGGCATATTTCTTGTCCTACAAAGAGGAGCGGCGATATAAGCGAATGACCGACTTCGGTGATTTTTGAACTTAAATATCTTCTAGCGCATACATGATATCATACGGAACTCTTCACGAGTTGTTATTTATGCATAAATGAAAAGTTTTGGATTAAAAAAATTAGCTCTTAATTTTTATGGACTTCAGATAAAAAAAAAAAATGGCAATGAAATATATAAACCCTCGGGAGCAGTCAAAAGTTACGTCGTAGAAACAAGCTAAAGATGCAGAAATTTATTTTTGTACGCATAGTTTTCAAAAATTGCATATATTTTTATGTCAATATTAATGTCAATGGCGTGAACGGTTCTTAAATAGACAGGCATATTTTTTTTTTGGAAACAATATAATAATGAATGTTGCTGATATTTAATAACATAGTAAACAATAATTAAGGCAAATAATATTATCCTTTTAAAGAATGACATATTGAAAAATACATGATTAGTAGTAAGATAAGAAAAAAAGGATTTCAGTCACATGACGGTAGACAGAAGTGATAACAAAAAAGATTGAATAAGGACTTCTAAATTGGTATAACTTTTGTTTCTGTCCTATCTGAAGTGAAAGCATAAAAAGCTGAAGTGCTATACTTTAATTCGCTTAAACACCTCCCCTTCTGGTCGCATGTCCTTAATACAATCATTAGATATTCCTTCACGTATTTTCAGTTTAAATGCGTTGCTTAACCGTAAATGTCTAAAAAACAAGACCTTCACTATTGTTGTTGACAGCTATCATAGAATTAGCACTCTATGCTTATTACAACCCTTTTTACTGACCCCCTTCTTACTGACCCTTTTTTAAACAAGATCAAAAAACCTATTTTATACTCTGGATAAGACCCAAAAATTCTAAAAATCACAGCACTATACTGATTTTATGCCCACACTAGAGACCTGCAGCGAATCGTTTTTTTTATGATTCTAAACCACTCAACAACAACCACTTCCACGCGAAGCATTCTCATAACAGCGATGAGCGACGAGTGCCGCTGCTTTCACTCATCGCTCATTAGAAAGACTGTTGAATTCTAAGCATATGATTCTAAGCACCCTCAATGACTCTAGATTCATTGAATGATCTGTGTGCACTTCAGTATTGGCGTGCGTTTTCCTTATTTTACTTTTGTTTTGTGTTTTACGTGTTGATTAAGATAAATAACCAGCTTCTAAGTTGGGGATCGGTAGTTCATATAATTAAATTGTAGCAAACTTACTTTATATGTTACTTGTATTTTGTCTATTATTTGTTCCTTGTTGTAATTGTATTGTTTTTAATCAATTTTTCAACTCACTTTCACAGTTGCAATGATGAATTGCTGAGAACCTTTATGTTTGAGGATGACATAAAGAAAGCGGCAATCCAAAATAAACAGGATTGCCGTTTTTAAAAGTTGTAATAGTCTATAGTACATCCATTTATTTTAATAGAACGTTAATTATAAATGTCATATAAATGTTAATTAAACCTGCCCTTTAAACCAAGTTGTTTTTGTTGAAAATATGTTAATATGTAAATCAATAATTTTTTTATGTATGTATTTGTATTTTAAGAACTTTTGAAGGAATTTTTTAATTATTATTTTTTTAATAATGTTTTTAATAGTTTTTCATTAATTTGAAAACAATTTTATTTAATATTTTAATCATTTTTAAAAAAATTTTTTTAAAAATTTTTAGTGTTTTTTTTTCAATAATATTTCAACAATTTTTCACTTATTTCTATCAATAATATTTAAAATTTTTGTTTTTATTAAGAACTTAGATATTTGTTAAATATTATTTTAAAATTTATTTTCATACATTTGCCGAGTCCGCTAGTATTATATGTATATAATAATAAATTTATATAGTATATGTATAATAAAATATGCCAGCGGTAACACTACATGCGATTTCCCTTAATTACTCTAGAATCATAAGGAATGACTCTAGAGCAGCGTTTACCAGCAGTGTACCCGCGTGTAACGTATCAGTGTTAGTGCCCCTATGCATGTGACGCCTAAGCTAAATAAACGTGCATCAGTCTTATGCCAACTGTCGACTGAGAAGGTTTGCGTCGCATGCTTCACTGAATTTTTTTTTTTTTGCTTCAAATTTACGTGTTTATATCCGTTCAGACATAATCAAGTTGTCGAATAGGAAGTGTGCTTAAGCCGTTCATATTGATGTTTATGCGTACATAGAAAAAATTATCATCATAAAATATGAACATTTTTTTATAACATTAACATTTTTTATTTAATTTTAAATAACATGCTTAATGTTGAATGTAGATCCACTTTTAAAAACAAAAGTTTTTAAAGAATAAATGTTTACAATTACCCAAAAAAAAAAAAAAAATAAAATATATTTTTTTAAATTTTTAAGACATTATTGGATCTATATTATAAAAGAAATTTTTAATTATTTAGTCATAAGGGATCCACTTAACAAAAAACTTTATAGCTTAAAAAAATCTAAGAATTAGCTTAAAAAATTTTTATTAAGAAGAAGTGTATGAAGCTTGTATATAAAACTAATATCAGATTGTGAAAGTGCACACTCGAAAACCTATTGTTCAGAATTTTTGCACAAAAGCTCTGCATATGAATTTGCGATTTATATAGAAACAAAATTCGGTATTTTTTTTTTGAATGAGTTAAAAGAGTTGAGAGTAAACAAAAACAAAAAAGTGATGGTCCCATCGTGTTCAGCGACCACGAAGCATGCTGTTAGGCAATTAAAGGTAACAATAACTTAATAAGGAATATAGTCTTGTTAAAACTAGATAATAGTTAAACTAGGTAATAGTTTAACTAGGTAATAGTTTAGCATAAAAAAAGATACATTTAAACAAGAAATTTATTGAGGTTTGAGCTCTTGCAGGAACCCTAACTTTTGTTTGACGCAGAATTACGGAGGTAAGTAGGGTGGTTGATTGCGATCAGAAATGGTTTTTATGTGAGACTTTGAGCCTTTGGTGTGCTTAAAGTACCGATCGTAGGATGCTGATGTAAGCACCTGTTGGTCCGGTTGATCCTCACTGGGAGAAAAATATATGTTTGAACTCTCTTTCTAATAGAAATTTTACACAATTACATTTTATATAAAGCCAACATTTGATGTTTCTGTAATAGCAAACCAAAGCATAGCACAACACAAGAAAAAGCGCTACATTTACTGTGTTTTATTTATTCTTTTATTAATGGTGGATGTGTTTACAGAGAACCCATTTCGAAAATTAACGCAATCTATATAGAGTTTTCACAGTTTTTCAGTAAAAATATTAACATTAATTTTAAAATGGGGACAAGGGCATAAAAATTAGGTTATATTTTTCAACCTTTCTTTAAAGGGCCTTCCTCAAAAATTTTTAACGAGGTACTTTTTTCGAAAAAGTCACGCTTTTTTATATAAAAAACATTATTACTGTTTTTTGTTTACTAATGTTTAAGACACATTATTACTGCCTTTTTAGTCCAACAATAAACTTTAAAAAATAAAATAATTCATGAATGAAACATTAAATAAGAGAAATAACATAACTGTTTGTAGCTGAAGTAGTGACGGTAAAAAAAAATTTCTTTTCTAATATTTTTCACTTTTATCTTAAAAATTAGAAAGTTACAAAAAAATCCCAGATGGTGCCCTCCACAATTGACCGATAATCCCTCATTTATTTCATATTAAAACAATATTTTGTTTGTTAGAATTTAAATTTTCAATTTAGCTTACAATATATTTAAGTTCTTTACTGCAGGAAAAATAATAATTTCATATTTTTTCGAAATATTTATTTCCATTTATTTAAATCGCAAATTGAGTGGTAAAAGAAGGCATGGCATCATTAATATATATAGTGGCCACCACGTGAATTCGTAGCACCTACACACCAAGTTTCATTATGAAAAAATTGTACCACTTATTAGTTATATTGGTTTCTGAAGGTTGGGTGTTGTTATAGTGGGACCATGCATATTTTTAGTGCAGTTACCGGGAGTAATCAAACAATATATATTACAAAATTGTATTCCAATACAACATCATTCGTCTGAAATATAGCAGTTTTTGATTTGAGGGCGGTAATAGGGGATGTGTTCGTTATTTTTTATTTATTATTCGAGATATGAACCTTGGTAACAGATGTTGTAAATTTGGTGCCCTTAGGTGTTACCGTTCCTGAGATCTTAACTGACACCAACTCGTACGAACAATTTTATATCAATATATATATATATATAGATTTCATATAGAGATACACAAAACAAATAAACGAAATGGCCATTTCAGCCCTTGAAAGGGCTTTGACCGAGCTTCTTATGATCAATTGTGTTGTGTGTGATGTGAAATGTTTGCACACAAATGATCGAGATCTGGACCTACATGTTTTACGCCGACTCCGAACGGCTTATGTTCTCAAGAAGCTTTTCATGGCAGTTTTTACTCTCTGAGGTTTGCCATTGTCTGCAGAGAGGTGACGGCCGAACAGAAAAATTAATCCAATTGAAAAAACTTTTCGTGTCGGATGGAGGATTCGAACCTGGCTTCTCTGGCGTAAGAGTCACACACTCTACCCACTACGCCACGGCCGCCACCGTATAGTATAGTATATAGAGATACTAAGAAGTTTGTATTTTAAGGCTTACAATTTTGCATTAAACAACCATAGCAGCTTTAAATTCCACATCAATCGATGTAAGTTTTTCTACCACACAAGGTTTTTGCAACTTCACAGCACAGCAACATTTATAAAATCCATGTAATCCATGTAATCATTGAAAATCTTTTGGAAATCCAAATAGTTACTTAGATCTGATAACTGCTGTCATCTTTAGGCTGCTTTGCTTGAGCCCTGAATTGGATGTTGCCGTAGTTATTGCTTTGATTATGTTCTGCCTGCTGTTATTTTATGTTCTCAGATTATTTCTTCTATTTCTCCATTAAGTGCAAATAAAACTAATTGATTTGAAGCGCTATAGCTCTATGTCGAAAATAAATGCATGAGATGTAAATGTGTTTATGTTTTTGTGGTGTATTTGTGCGTATGGCCTAATATTTTCATTTGCTATTTAGCCTATGGGCTGTCAGGCAAACCATTTATTTTGACTTAAGTCGAATGGCTGTATTAAGTGTTACGCTGTTGGCAAGTAATGCTGTTGTTTTTGTTGTTGTCTAAATGTCTGGTTGACAGTTATATTAACTGTTTTATTGACAGCTGATTAATGTTAATGGATCTGTTGGCATAAAATAAAAATGTTGAAAGAAAGACATTTTTGAAATGGCCAAGAGAATTGCCAACACTTTAGGCCAGTTATGGTGTTATTTATTTGTGTGCTAAAATAATTATGCTTGGCTACAGAAACTGATTTTTGTTTACTTTTTGAACTGTTGAAGTGAAGCAATATTTGCAGTTTTATTAAAAGTTTCCTTTTCACATATTTTACAAAAGCATATTAATAAAAAGCGAAAATATTATTGTTGTAGCTACACATTGACTTAACTAGCCTCAAAAAATGCTAGATCATTTCAGCGTTTAGCTGTCGATGCATGCATTTTAACTAATTAATGTGTACACCATGGCGTATGATTGACATGCAATTAATTTCTTTTACATACAAAGTTATTTAAAGCACACAAACCCATTCACACACACACACACACACATGCATTGTTGTTATTTATTGAATGTCGGCGTCATCGTCCAACAACTGTAGCAGTACAACAAGAAAGAGTAATTAAAAAATAATTAAAAATGCAGACATTGCTAAAGTTCCCTTAAAAAAACATCGCGTACTTCTTGGTGACAAAAGTGTATGTGCACCACATTATTATTTTTTTTTTTTTGGTCAATAATTACTCAAGTTTATTAATACCAGCATATACATGTGTGTGTGTGTGTGTGTGTGTAATTTTAAGTGTATGTAAATGTGTTATTGTATTTAAAGTAATTAAGTGAATGTTGAGCTGAACACTTGATAAAAAATATGCGTCATGGAATGTGTAAATACAAACAAACTTGTGCATATAAATATATTAAAACACGCATACTTGCACACCATTATTTAAATATGCATCCTTAGGCATGGTTAAAAGTTCACAAATGGGCGTATCAAAGATTATTAAGTACTGTTGGGAACACTTAAGGCAATTCAATTTAATTAACATTATAATTAATCCAAAGATATTTAATATGCAGTGTGTTTGTATGAGTGTTTGTTCGTTTGTCTTTTTATTATTACTGGTTTATGACTCATATATTCGTGGTTATTTCTGTATTGCTTGTTAGCATTGCAAACTTGAGCGTAGTATATTGGTATTTTTAATTACTTTAGATACCTTAATTTGTACATTTGCATGTGTGCCAATGCATATGCATAAGCTATCGTTGACAAAACACTTACATTTTCATTACAAGTTTCGTTTGCATAATTTTAATCAATTTTATAAGCACAAGGATATGTTTACCAGTTTTATTAAAATTCTATTTAGCATTGCAGAAGAGTAAATTGTTTTCTTAAAGTCAGAATTAAGCGAATCTAATTTAAGGGCATCAAGTACAAACAAAATGCAATCTAAATGCATTGTATGCACACACACACAAACAATTGAGATGTTACAATTTTTTTGAAAACATCTAAAATTTTGATTTTTAGCTGTTTTGTATAAAATATGTTTGGGTCACCAGCTTATTTGAAAAATTTAAATAGTTTTCCACAAAAATCATCAATTTTTCCAACAAACTCATTAGCGAGCAACTTACTAGCTTACAAAATTATAAAAAAAAAAACAAATTAATTTTCTATTTACAAAATTTCAAGAAAATAGATTTAAAGTGGTGAATATATCCATGCTTTAATATAGAAAGACCCTATCCCAATTTTTTTTTTACTTTATTGAGAATAAAACACTTAATTAAAAACAAAGTTCTGCAGTTTCAGTAGTTATAACATTTGTAACATCATCACACTACTTAGAGCTTTTAGTAAAAAATGCGTTTACTATTCGAAAAATTCGAGACAATAGAAATTTATTTTTTATTAAATTTTTGAAATTTAATAAAACGCTGTTAGCGAAACCAGCAAGCTTATAGCTGTTCATTTCTGTGGCATTGTTCAGCATTGCTTATGCCGTAGTTATGCTATGCAAACAGATTTGGCGAGATTTTTTTTTTATTACCGATGCAATTACCTACCGATTACCGAAGTGATAAGCAACCGACTACCAAAGCAATTACCAACCAATTACTGATTACCGAAGCGATTACCAACCAATTACCGAACCAATTACTGATTATCGTAGCGATCACCAACCGATTGACGAACCACTTACTGATTACCGAAGCGATTACCAACCGAATTCAGAACCAATTACTGATTACAGAAACGATTACCAACCGATTACCGAACCAATTACCAATTACAGAAGTGATTACCAACCCACCACCGATTATCGAAGCGGTTACTAACCGAGTACCGATTACCAATGCAATTACCAACCGATTACCGAAGTTATTGCCGATAACCGAAGCGATTACCAATTACCGAAGCGAATACCAACTGACTATCGAAGCGGTTACCAACTGATTACCGAAGCAATAACCAACCGATTACCGAACCGATTACCAAGCGATATCATTACCCTGATAGCGATATCATCACGCTCTTAGCGAAATCACCACGCTTATAGCTGTTCATTTCTATTGCATTGCACAGCATTGTTTATACCGTAGTTATGCTAGGCAAACAGATTTGGTGAGATTTTTTTTTATTACCGAATCAATTACCAAACGATTACCGAAGTGATAAGCAACCGACTACCGAAGCGATTGCCAACAAATTACCGAACCAATTACTGATTACCGAAGCGCTTACCAACCAATTACCGAACCAATAACCGATTACAGAAGCGATTACCAACCGATTACCTAACCAATTACTGATTACAGAAGTGATTACCAACCAATTACCAACCGATTACCGAAGTTATTGCCGATAACCGAAGCGATTACCAAACGATTACCAATTACCGAAGCGATTACCAACTGATTATCGAAGCGATTATCAGATTACCAACTGATTACCGGAGCAATTACCAACCGATTACCGAAGCAATTACCAAGCCATTACCTATTATAGAAACGATTACCAACCGAGCGATTGCTAACCGATTATCGAAGTAATTACCAACCAATTACCGAGCGATTACCAACCAATTACCGAAGCGGTTGCCAACCCATTACCGTTTACCGAAGCGATTACGAACCGAATGCCTACTACAGAAGCGATTACCAACCGATTACCCATTAACAAAGCGATTACCAACCGATTACCGAAGCGATATGCAACCAATTACCTAAGCGATTACCAACCGATTGCCGAAGTAATTACCAACCGAAGCAATTACCAAACGATTACCGAGCCAATTACCAATTACCCAACAAAAGTAATTGTGTTACAAATATATTATATCTCTGGTGTTTGTGTAAAGGGGTAAATCTCATTTTTTTGTGATTTCCATATATATTTATGGCTTCAGATGGCTTCAGTTAGGTGATTTCCATGTTTTGGTAAAGAGAAAAAATTACTTTTTTTATAAGGTTAGCGAGCAAAAGAAGTGAAAAGAGATTCAACTGAAAAAATTTAAGCGGTTGGTTTGAGTAGAAGGGTATAAGTCAGTGCTCGGTATCCCGCGGCAGCGTAGGTAAAGATCTTTCTCTGCCAACCCACGCATTTAAGCACACGTAAACTGCTAGAGCTTTCAGTGTAGTTTGAAAATTCTTCAGTGTACGGTGTCGATGCGCATTTTCCCACTCATACTGACAAAAAACCCTAAGATAATCTATAAAAATTTTGACAGATGGGGATGATTTTCCATTTTTTTTTTTAATGAGAGTCAAAACAAAAAACCTTTATTGTATATTTATATCATTGCATATCTCGAATAATATATCAACACAAAAGCTCCCTGAAGCCCAATTATTCTTGTTGACAGACTTCACTTTACAAATTATTGCAATAAAAGTGACTAACATAAATCGATTCTAATTACCTTAAAAAATTATAACCGATCCAATAAGACCAAACATTTTTTTTTTAAACTATTTTTTGGTGAAGAACTATCTTTTGAAGATATTAGACTAGTTCTGGCTTATGTTCTCAAATACGCATAATAAACCACGTTAATATGTAATCCGCAACTTGCATCGACTTTTCATCGCCATTCGGGGCCGTAACATAGGCTCTGACACGTATTGTATTTGCTGTCCTTGGCGATGTAGCCAAAATGGAACTAGCAAATACTCCCTACAAAAGTCTTCTTCGCCTTCTCTGATACAGAGATGAAGGATTGCAGAGGATAACTTTCTTGTAAAAGACATTAGCCTAATTCTGGCTTATGCTCTCAAATGCGTGAAAAAGTCTTGGCTGTGCATATATATATGTGAATATATCACGGCCATCTAAAGTGCATATATATATAGAACCATCACAACCCCTTTCGCACCAAGTGTTTAGAAACATAGGCTCTGACACGTATTGTAGTTGCTGTCCTTGGCGATTTTGCTATAATGGAACTATAACAAGTACATCACAACAAAGTTAACCTCACAAAAACTAGGCACCACCCTTGTGAAGTGATTGCTTATTTCTGGCTCAATATCAAAATGTGGTCAAAAGGGTACAAGCCAGATCTTGTTTGAGAAAAAGGGTGTATATACCCAACCAACAATTACTATCTTTATTTTATTCTAAAGACTTCTCGAAGAGAAATAATTAAGAACGATATACTTACGATTAACTCTAAACGATATATGTAAGATACTTGTAAAACACTTCTAAGCTCATTTTCGCACTATATAAGTGCGAGTTGTAATTTTCAGAATGCCCTTATATCGACTTTTTAGTACTCTGAAAAAAGCTCAACACTCTAAGAAACATTGTCATAGACAAAACTAACAGATCTCTTGCAGATATATACTCTTAAGAGAATTAAGATATATACTCATAAGAGAGTTTTATAAGAACTTATGTATATATACAATACTACCAACACTATTTTAATATAACAACATTTTATGTTACATTTTTTATTATGTTTGTAGGAAATTATTGTATTTATAATATTGTATATGAGTGGTGTAACATTTTATCACATTAGCGCATAAATTTCATTGCGATGGAAACTTTATCGTAAGAATCTCATATTGCACTTCGGTTAGAAGCTGTCCTCTTTCGCAAAAATCAACATTAAAAGTTTTTTTTAGTTAACAAATTATACTATACTCTCAATAAATGCACTCAATAAAGGCAGTTTTAAGAGTTGATGTCTCCATACAAGAGTACAACTCTTACTACAAAAGTAATATACATACTTAAGTAAGTCACATATAAGAGTGGTTTACTCTGCGAGATGAATGAAAGCGATCGATTTTGTAGATCCACAATTTTTGAAAAGCATTCATTTATGCCAAGCGGAATTAACCCTTTCATCACACTAGTGCAAGGTTTACAGAACTAATTTAATTACTTCGCTTTGAGAATTATCAATGAATTTGCACTATAAAGAATTTGAAAAAATCTTCCTCAAAAGGTTGTTTTATGTAACAAAAAATAGTTGTGTCTCGGTTCTGACTGTATGTCAAATCGAATCAGAGTTCTAGTTGCGCTAAGCTCGCTCTAGAATTCTTAGTAAAATTTATAAATTTCATAAAATTCATAAAATTCACCAATGCCCCACTCTATATTCAAAAACAATACAAAATATTTATAAAATCATCGCAATTATCAAGAATTATAGTATATCTCAACTTCCCGCATTACATTCACAAACAAGAAATGAAACTCTTAAGCTGCAGTTAGTAATTGTCCTGTTCTTTTGAAATGTTTTTAAACGAATAAACCAAATTCATTGAACATAGTTTTAACATAATTCTGTTCATTTAACTTAAATAAAGCTAATTCAATAAAAACATGATACAATTACAAGAAAGGGTTAAGAAACATGTATACAGTTAAATCTTTTGTTAAGGGTAATTGTCCGATTATAATAACCGATTATAAGAATCATCTCCTTCCAATTAACCTGTCCAATGCTCTTTTTTCCATTACTTTTTATAGTAATGATTGTCAGCAAGTAGCTCCAGTTCCAAACCGAAACAGTAGCTGGCTACATTTGATTTTTACTAACTGATATGACGAAGTAAAGGTTAGTCCAACCTGTGAGGCTGAGCAGATATTTTCCAATACCCTCCACCATTTGCCTTTACTACTGAGTTATGTACTAACAACATAACTTTTATACAGTCATCCAATAATTCTTTTGTATACGATTTCATCAATGCCGATTACAATAACATTAAAAATGACTTAAATTGTTTGGACTGGAACCACTTGTCTGCACTAGAATTGAATTGAATTGAATTGATGAAATCAAAGAAATAAACTTTACGGAGTCATTGAAAATGTCGTAATTGTAAGTGACGAGGTAAAGGTTAGATACGAAGAGCAGTCTAAGGACTTCTCCATTAAGTCCCAAGAGGCTTATATGCTTTACACCAATTTAAATGGAGAAAGGATTATTGAAGACCCGAAAAAATTCTTCGATTTTGTAAATGTTTAGCGAAAATCGACCGGATACCCATAATTCATGTTTAAAGCCAATGTTACTTCATCTACCTCACAGGAAATTTGTAATCTCTTTGCAGATCATTTTAAAGAAGTCTTTTGTTCAACTATATCCCAAAATCAACCTACAATTTCCAGTATTACTAGTAGACCGCCATTGGTTTGTGAAATTAATATAACACAGAGTGACATAACCAATTTCATTAAAGAATTAGATTCAAATAAATCTCCAGGTCCAGACTTTATACCACCAATTTCACTTGTTCAAGGTTTAGACCAATTAATTACGAAGTTACATATGATTTTTAACAAATCCTTGCATACAGGTATATTCCCAACTTTTTGGAAATCTTGTAATCTTACGCCAATTTAAAAAAACGGCGACAAAAGATCAGTTGAAAATTATCGGGGTATTGCAATATTCTCAGCTATTCCAAAGCTATTTAAAAAAAATTATATGTTCCAAACTCACGAGCGTAACTAGCCCGTGTGTAAACGAGCAGCAACATGGTGTTCATAAAGAACAACCACTAATTTTACAATCATGGCATCAGATATTCTTACTAAAATGGAAAAGGGCCACCAAATAGATGCAGTCCATACAGATTTTAGTAAAGCCTTTGATCGTGTTGATCACGAAATCCTAGCTAAGAAACTAGAAAAATTTGGTATATCAGGTACCGTGCTGAAATGGCTCAAGTCTTATCTCTGTGAAAGATCCCAATATGTAAAATTTCAGAGTCCTCTGTCTAAAAAAATTGTTGTCTCATCGGGTGTACCTCAAGGTAGCCATCTTGGTCCCCTTCTCTTCACCATATTTGTTGCAGACATACCTGAAGTTTTGCATGATGTCCCCCATCTCTTATATGCAGATGACTTCAAATTATACTATACCATTAGATCAGAAGTGGATTCAGTATTCTTACAGAATAAACATTTGCCTCTGAAACAGTGGTGTAGTCAAAATAAACTTTCTTAAATACAAATAAGTGCTACGTTATAAGTTTTGCCCGTAAAAACGTAATAACATATATCAGATACATACTAAATAAGGTGAAACTTAAAAGGGTCAACCCCATTGCAGATCTTGGAATAATTCTTGATAGTAAGATGCGTTTTAACCTTCACTATCATATCATATCCAGGGCAAACAAAATGCTCGGATTCATAAAAATACGTGCAAAAGAACTCAAAAACCTTTGGGTAACTAAAACCTTATACTGCACATTAATGCGACCAATCTTAGAATGCTGTTGCATAATTTGAAACCCAGCTTTTGAAGTGCATAGTAAAAAGCTAGAATCTATTCAAAGACAATTCTTGTTTTTTGCATTGAGAGACCTATACGATCCTCGTGACTATACAAATTTACCACCATGCGAGAGTAGACTTAAAATCCTCAATTTGATGTCGCTGGCATCAAGGAGAATATTACTTTGCTCATGCTTTACATTTGATGTTATTACTGGTAACATCGGTAGCGAATACATCTCGAGCAAGGTACTATTTAATGAACCAATAAGGCAAACAAGGTATACAAAATTGTTAAAAGAATCACATCACAACACTATTTACGCATTGAATATTTAATAATATCAGCGAGCATTATACACCGCCAATATCGAAATTCAGATTCAAGCGTTCTCTTCTAAATCACTCTCCTTTACATAACTATCCCCTTATTAAACACCAATTCACGTCCTATGCCCAATGGTACATATAAGTGCATCTTCTCCAATTCATTTTCCCCATTCTGATCCTTTCTTGATCTAGCATTTTTAGAAAAATTGTGAATGAAAAATTTTAATGTTAAATAAGTAAAACACGGCACTGTAATATTAACTCTATTCTCCCATATCCAAATGCCTCTTTTTACATTACCGTCTACCACCCATACCTAAACAAAATTGAGTTGTTCTCCCAATTAGCTTTCCATCTTAATAACATTTTAGCATAGTATTGAAAATTAGTACATATTTTTACTATGTGTATAAAATTTGTTAGTATGTAAGCATAGTATATAAGTTACCCCTTCGTTTTTCTTCTTGTCTTTTCTTTTTAACGTGTTTTTGAAAATGTGTCGATTCATTGTGGGCGGATTACGCCTACTGAGAATTGCATATCTTCTACACCTAAAACAAGGAAAGAGGAGAGGAAAGCAAAATTAAATAAAACAACAACCTGTTAGAAAAATAAGTTAAAACAAGTATATTGCCTTGTTTGGCTAAATAAATAAATAAATAAATAAATAAAACATCTTATTATCAGAGTGACACTTTTCTAGTCAGACCGTTTCTCTTATAATCTGACTCTTCTAGTTAGACCGTTGCTCAGATCAGATCAGACCCCTTTAAATAAAAGCCTTGGAGATGTCTATAAGACTAAATCTATAAAGCTAAAACTCTTCAGATTTTGGCTCTGATAGCTGAAGTCTTGTAAAAGTCTGTAAGAAATGGCTTGTAAGATACAGTGTTTTCGCAGTAATGCTCTTATAACACAACTCTTTTAAACTACTATGAGATAATGTGAAAGAGAACAGAACAGAACACTTATTGACAACTAGGTTTGTTGTAAATAATCTGTAAGCGTATTACTCTCGCTGAAGATAGTTATAGAACCTAATTTAAAAAAGAAAATTTTTCGTCCAGTACTCAACTCTTTAGAATTGTTGCTTGGGTATCCACAATTTCTAAATTTCAATGCCACTTCATTTCAATATCATCACAAAATGCACATGTCCATGCTCGAGAAATATTCTAGCAACCATCAGTTTCTACAATATCTGATTTTAATTAACCTGCTATTTGTGAGAAGTACTTCAATTTTGTTATTGCAATTTTGAACATTTCCAAAATTTGACATTTACCCCAACACCACAGATATATAAACATTAGAAAATAGCAGTTTTTACATTCATTAATTTTTATATTCATAATGATTTATTATTCCAAGCCAACATGGGTTTGTTGCCGGTCGGTCTACGGTTACAAATCTTGCTCTTTTTTCTGAGTACTGCATATCCTCCTTTGAATCTGGACATCAAGTTGATGTTATATATACGGATTTTTCAAAGGCCTTTGATATGGTCTCTCATAAAATTTTAATAAATAAACTCTCCAAAATAGGTTTCCATTCAAACGTTTTGAAATGGATACAATCATACCAAAGCAATAGACTTATGTAAGTTGTAAGATGTTTTGTAAGTATCAATAATATATATTCTTACTCTTTTATCGCAACATCAGGAGTTCCACAAGGTAGTATCCTAGGTCATTTGCTTTTTAATAAATCTAATTTTCTGCTGTATGCTGATGACTTAAAAATATTCTTTAGGATTGATGATCCATTAAACACTTGTTCTCTTCAATCAGATTTAAATAACCTGCTAAATTGGAGCAAAACGAATAAACTTTCATTGAATATTTCCAAATGTTATCATGTTACATTTGCTAAAACAAAAAATAATTTTATCTCCTCCTATCATCTGGATACCAATTTGTTAACAAAGGTTGATGAAATTCTTGATTTGGGAGTAGTTTTCGCTACTAAATTCACTTTCGTGAATTAAATAAATTATATAAATCCAAAAGCATATTCTCTGCTTTAATTTTTTTGCCGTAATAGTTCAGAATTCTTAGACCCTTATACTCATAAATTGCTTTACACTTCATATGTACGTTCCAAACTCGAATATGCGTCGTTTATTTGGAACCCATATAATGCAATTTTTGAACGTGTGCAAAAAAAATTTCTAAAATTCTCGCTTAGATCTTTAAATTTTGTTGAGCCACTTCCTTCATATAATACGCGATGTTTGCTTATTCGACTTCAATCCCTCGGAAGCATGAGACGAATTCGGTCTTTAATGATCATTTTCGAAATAATTTCAGGTCAAATCGAATGCCCAGATCTGTTAAATCTTATTAATTTCTTTTTTCCTTCGCGACAATTACGTCAACATAACATGTTTGCCATTCCATTTCATAGTAGTAACAATGCGCTCAATGAGCCAATTGGTAGAACTATGAATGATTATAATTTGCTCTCTAGAAATCATAGCATCGACTTTTTTATTTCTAGGGATAGCTTTGAATCTGTGCTAAGTGAATTGTTTATATTATAGTATCTTGCTTCTTAAAAGCCTTAATATTGAATATTTTTAATAAAAAAATTGTTAACATTTATATTTATTCTAGTCTGTAAGGTTTGTACCATAGACAAATAAACAAATAAACTAATAAACAAATTGATAAAAAGAGTTAAAAATGTAGAACACATCTGATTCGCCAACTCTAGCCACTTCGAAAATTCATAGCAGCAATGTTGTTTTATAGTTTTAAGATTTCACTTCGGTCGACAGTCCACCCACTGCCTACTTTTTTCTCCTATTGAGATAGGGACTTTCTATATTAAGGCATTGATATGAGGTATAAATAATGAGTTATCTTTAAACTATATTAATAAAAACCATGATAGATATTTGATAATTTTAATTGATATATGTCTTTGTCTTTCTGTAATTATAAGTAAATCTGTGATCTCAAGGCTAAACAGTTCTTAGCTTGTAACAAAATTGTTAATGAATTTTAAGCACATTTAAAGAATTAAAAAATGTATCCCTCAAACGGAGAATTTTACAAGAGAAGAAGAATAAAGGTTTGCAAAAATGATATTAGAACACTAAGACATAATTTTCAATTTCAACTGAGACACAGTTATTTTTACTTTCTACTTACAAGTACATTGACTAGAATTTGATCTTCCAATTATACCATACTTCAAGCTATGCTATACAAGCAACGTTGATAAGAGAGATCAAACAGATTTTACATTTATGGTATACAAAACAAAATTGAAATTTGAAGTTGAATTAAAATTTGCTCTAAATTTTGTAATCGAACACATTCGAATGAACAAATTTTAATACCGCGCTATTGCGTTACTTTTATGAAAACAATCATATCACCGCGTAACGCAGTTAATTGTTTCAACTTAATAATACAAACATTCGTTACATTACTTATGCCTTACAGACATCATCTAATCTTTAACTAAAACCAACTTATAGATATACAAAAACCAAATACTAAAAGTAAGGAAACCCTACAAAATCTAAATTAAACGTAACTGCACTAGCAAAAATGACGAGCCAGAGGGGAGTTAAGCATGCTGAATTTTTTTGCAAGGAAAGAGCTATATTTTTTAAGAGCTACAATAAAAGCCTTTCATAGAATTTTGCGATCACAAAAAAATTTAAAAATGACTACATTAAAAAGCTACATCAATTTTAAAGCAAAAAAACTTAAACAACAGCTGTCTCGTGACTTTTTATCTTATCGTGTTTAAATTTTTTCTAACTGTAACTTAACGTTGCACACCATGTTTCTGCTGACATCTTCTAGCTGCCAAACTTTTAAATTGCAGTTTTAAGCATGCGTTGCATTTTAAGCGATTTATTTTAACTTTACTTGTCAAACAAACAAGTGGCAGTGAAAAAAAAAATAAATTTTAAAAACGTAAAAACTAAGCCAGCGGTAGCAAAGAAGCACACTCTCGATATAGCGTGACTTGGGCGCATATGCTGCCAACTAAGCTGACAACGAAGCTAAGTGTTGCATAAAAAAACATGCTACCGATAATTTCAACAATTTTTAAAGCGTTTTGTTTGCTGTTAAACAAAATGAAGTGAACAAATTTGAGCTTAAAATTTGGCATTAATTTGCTGGTTTTTCAAGCATTTATTTAAAAAATTTTACTTTAACTTTGCAAAGCAAACTTTGTAAAAGTGTTTTATTGCAGTTCTTGTAGATTTTACTAGTTTTAAAAAAATCTGACTAATATTTTCTGTGGCAAAACTTTCAGCACTTTTTTCTTCTTAAATTAAAAAGTTTTGCTTCTGTGCGCTGCTTTTTTTAAAAAGCTACTAGGAATGAAATACACTTAAAGTTGTTGAAAAAAAAGGAAACATATTCTCTTAGCTGCTTAGCTGGGCATGGCAATTCTATTCAAAGACAGTCGCGTAACTTGGGGGCAGTCTGTTCGGGCGACATTATTTTGAGGGCGCCATTTAGGCTATAGTTGCACAACATAAAGTGGTAGTTATCGAAATATTCGTTTACGATAGCTCAATAATAATAAAAAAATTGGCTAAACGCTTCGTTTCCATTATCATTAACGAAAGATTTCAGAGTTTTGCTTACGTTGCTTCTGAGCACATGTAAGTGAGGACCATGAACTATGATTATGGTGGTTTTCTGCTTTCACACAATATATTAGAAACTTTTAAAGCTTTGTACGGTCTTTTCAAACTATTTCTCCATTCATTAACACTTTAATGGCAAAATACACATCACCACGAACTCACACCGCAGACGAAAACAAAGTGATATTCCCACTGGAAAGCTTAATTTTAAACTGTACTGTGATGGCTTAAGTCAAATATTGCCCATTTCAAATTGAAGTGTAATATCAATTGAACTGACCATCTCTGATTTGGCTTAAAATTTGTAACAATTTTTTGTTAGTGAAAAAACCTTATTTCTTTTTTATAACAAAAAATACGTCGCTATCTGAGATTGAACTAAAAAATTATGTGCACTAGAATAATTGAGCAGACAACTGAGACCAAGCTGAGAAAAACATTTGATTGCTTGAAAATATTTTTAAATTGGACTTACAAAATTTTAAGTTAAGATGAAATAAAACTTAATTAATAAAATCAATATATAAAATATTTGCAATAAAACAAACAAATTTCATCGAATGGACTTTCCATTTAGTATCCGAGAGGCCCTATGGGTCGCTGATCACGAATCTGACGTCAAAAACGCGAAAAAATTAAAAAAATGGCATCGAAAAAATGGGTGTTAAAAATATTTGTTTTCAAAAAAAAGTTTTTGTTTCAAATTTTATTTTTAAATAAATGTTTTTAAACTAAAAATGTTCACTTTAAAAGTATATTTAAAAACATTGTTTTGGAAACAAAAGCTTTTGTTCTAAATTTGACTTTACAAGCATTTGTGTTTAACTTAAATGAAATTGTGTATAGCTCTATTTCAAAAAATAATCGTTTAAATGAACACAATTTCATTGAATTTTAACACATATTTCTCCGCAGTGTATTTATAAAGATTTCTTGTGACCCTTTTTCGAGAAATGGCATTCCTAAAAGTAGCAAAAATTTAACAATTTTATTTGACATTGTCTTGCAAGAATTACTGGCAATTATAAATATATATTGTTAATTTAGAACAGAACCTTTACAAGAACCTTTACAAGAACTCCCCAACATTATTACAAGGTCAACTGTAGAATGGTCGATCGGATCCTTCAAGCCCTACAAATCTGCGGGGCCAGATGGTATCCTACCGGCCATGATGCAACATGCCCTTCCTAGCATAATGCCCTGGCTTATAGCAATCTTCACCGGCTGCCTCAAGACAGGATATGTTCCAAAAATTTGGAGAGAAGTGCGAGTTGTTTTCATTCCTAAAGCTGGGAAACCGATACACTCAGCACCAAAGGATTATAGGCCTATTAGTCTCTCATCGTTCTTGATGAAAACGCTAGAGAGAATAATAGATCTTCACATAAGAGAATCTGTGAACGATAATAATCTCTGTAGTGTGCAACATGCCTACCTTAAGGGTAAATCGGTAGAAACGGCACTGCATGAGGTGGTTTCGGTCATAGAAGGCACCCTTCATCACAAAGAATATACTTTTGCAACGTTTTTTGATATCGAAGGCGCATTTAACAATATAAATACAGATTATATAAGAAATGCTTTAGTAGACAAAGGAGTTAACAGTAAAATAACCCAGTGGATTTATAAAATGCTCAATAGCAGACGTATAAGCTCACAAATGGGAATGAGCGTTGTGAGGAAAGAAGCCACAAGAGGCACACAGCAAGGAGGAGTCATATCCCCCCTTCTCTGGCTGATTGTGGTTGACAAAATTCTCACTACACTCACAACTGGAGGAACAAAAGTGGTAGCCTATGCCGATGACGTTGCCATCCTAATATGCGGGAAATACCTGCAAACAATTAGCGAACTAATGTCTGCGGCATTGAATAAGCTATCGCGGTGGGCAGAATCGAATGGACTTGGTGTTAACCCAGTAAAGACCGAACTCGTTCTGTTCACAAGAAGAAGAAAAATATAACTTTCACATTACCGAAACTTAACGGAGTAACTCTGAAGCTTTCCACGGAAGCCAAATACCTTGGAATTATCCTTGATAACAAGCTGAGCTGGAAACGCAACACAGAGGAAAGAAGGAAAAAAGCACTGTGCGCTTTGTACGCTTGTCAGAGGACATTTGGCAGGAAATGGGGACTGCGACCGCACATAATCCACTGGATGTATACAGCGATCGTGAGACCCATTCTTGCCTACGGTTCTCTCGTATGGTGGACGATAACGCATAAAAAAAGCTACCTTAGCTTCCTAACAGGAGTTCAAAGGCTAGCGTGCATAGGAATAACAGGAGCCATGAGATCTACGCCACAGGCGGGTCTAGATATGATGCTAAATCTTCTTTCCATAGAAGAATTCCTTAAATGTTCGGCGACCAAGAGCGCGCTTCGCCTCAACGAATCACGAGCCTGGAAAAGCAGCACATTCGGACACGCATCTATTCTAAATCTCTTTGGAACCGAGGAATCAAAAAGAGCAACCGACTATATCATACCCAGTGTAAGATTCGGTACAGAATACACTACATCCATTCCCAGCAGACAAGAATGGGAAGAAACGGCTGTAGAATCCTACGGCAATCTCCATTTATATACTGATGGTTCCAAAATGGAAAACGGAATCGATCGGATCGGGTGTATACTGTGAAACGCTACAAATCAAAGAGTGTTACAAGCCCCCGGATTACTGTAGCGTTTTTCAGGCAGAAATATATGCTATTGAAAAAGCTACACGGGCCATTTACAGGAAAAATCTTACCCCCACAAGGGTAGTAATTTTTGTGGATAGCCAAGCGGCCATCAAAGCACTGAACAGTAACGACGAAGGCTCGAACGGTGCAAAACTGTAAATTTGCACTGAACAGTATCTGCAATACCCACAACGTCACTCTCTGCTGGGTTCCCGGACATAGAAATATTGAAGGGAACGACGCAGCAGATGAACTGGCGAGGCGTGGAGTAACCGCAAGTACAAACAGAGCTGACACAGATGTGCACATTCCAATAGGCGTCGTCAAAAGGAGTATAGAACTAAAAGCCAGAGATATTGCCAACACAAACTGGGCTTCCAGAGGTGACTGCAACATATCTCGAAGGCTTTGGCCTGAGCTAAATGAGAAAAGAACAAGAAGCCTTCTGCTTTTGGTCAAACGGGAAATCCGGATACTTGTTGGAGTTCTAACGGGTCATTGCCCCATTGGGGTAATGTCCAATAGAATAGGTATAACAGCGCCAGACTTTTGTCGGAGCTGAAAAGACCCGGAGGAAATAGAAACAATAACTCACCTACTATGCGAATGTCCAAGTCTACAGAATCGTCGACTCCGACACATGGGCAACAGATTTTTCAAAGACTTGGAAGAGTTGGTGAACATACCACTGCTAGACATCTGGATGTTCATAAAAAGCACAGGATGGTTTGAGGAACAAATCGGAACAATGGTTTAACTTGGTACCACAACTATAAAAAGGGATTCGTAATGGACCTATAGGCCCCCGCGGAAGCGCCGGTAACGGTGTACGACCCTTCATACCTAACCTAACCTTGTTAATTTTTTATAAAAAAATTTAACTGAACTATGTTTTTTAATTCCTTTTGGCAATTTTTCAATTTATTTTTTTGTTTTTTGAAAGAAACTGGTGTTTTGCAGCTTTTCAAGCACCGGGACTAGTGCCGGAATCCCGCTATTCTTTTAGTCCCGAAATTCCAAGCCCTAGTGGGTATGCTTAAAATATATATAATTACTTTGTTATGAATTTTTTTAATATGGAAGGGCGCCAAAGCTTCTAACTACGCCGCTGTAGAAAAATGCACAGATTCTTAGCAACTATGCAAATTTATCCACGCAGCTAAATCGAAACGTGTTTCTTTTAGCAAATCCTGGATTTGCCATTTATTTAAGGATTATTCGATATTATTTTTGCTCATTTCATTTTGTTGCGCTTTTCCGCTCTTAAGTTGAAAGCGGACGAGAGAAGCAAGTAGTTTTTTTTTTCCTTTTTTGTATGTTTACATTTTTTTTTTTGAAAGCTTTGAGTGACAAACCCAAGACACTGACTTGAATGCAAAGTTTTAAAGGATGCTGCAGTTTATCCTTATTGAATTTTAATGCACGAAATAGTGTATAAATATTTTTCAAAAATAAATATTTATGTCAGAGAGATTCTAAAATGCATCAAATCACATGAATATATTCTACGAAGCCATAAATTTAATTTGATTCTTAAATCGTTTCCAAAGCTTTGTCAAGGATCTACAAGACTTCTAAATTTTTGTAAAATAAAATAGGCACCATCACATTTGAAATACCAAGGAAAATTATTCTACAAAAGATCCTTGCAACTACTTCCAGAAATTCCTTTATATAGTTACTAGCATGCAAATTAGTTGCACTTCCTTACACACAATTACATTAAAACTTTCTTTATTGTATTTTTAACGACTATTTTTGTATGCGTCCCGTTTTGAGATTTTCTCGTTACTCACGTTTTTTACGCTTACTTAGTATTTCTTTGTATTTTTAATTTCCACTTCATTTCATTCTTCATTTCCGCGCATATCTATGCAAGTCGCGTGCTCCTGATATACAGTTGAAGTTGTTGGATTTTACTCCTTTTATTGTTGGTTTATGGTCCTTCGTACAGCTGCTGCTTTGGTTTTGCAGTGTCATGAAAATGCATTTCAATTTACTGTGAACCACTTAAAATAATTATAGCGCTACTCTTGGTCATTGCAAACCACTTTATTACTCAGCTCAGATGTGCAGCAAGCATTTATGGTAGTATTAAATTAGACAATGATTACGTGCTTACGAAAATTAAAATAATTTATAAAATTCTACAGTTCTTAACTTAAAAATACTTTACTTAATTTTATTTGTTTTGATTTTTTAAACACTTTTAACGAGATTATTTTAAGTAGCATTTTTTTCCGCATTCAAGTAAATTTACACAAAATTTAATATTTTAAATTAAACTAACACTTCCAAGGTATACCGTATGAAATGAGTTTATACAATACTACTCTGAACTTTTACTTTTATATAAAGTGTGTAAATATCAGCGTTGTAATCAAAAGTAAGCAGAATTTAAATAATGTATGTTAAAAAAAAGGCAAATTTTTAATTGAAAGTAAACGCAGACTTTTTTGTTTGATATATTCGGTTATAAATTTAATGTTCTAGCGCATTTTTATTATGGTTAAAAATAAATTTAAATGAATGTTATGCTTAATAAATGCCATTAAATATTTTAAAAAAATATGAATTTATTATTTGTCCTGCTATAAAGAATTTATATATATTTAAAATTTAATTTAAAGTTTAAATTTAAGCAAACTAAATATGTTTTTAATATGAAATAAATGTAATATAACATAATAAATTTTTCGAATTTATTTTGATATTTGTAAAATAAAAGAGTTTAAATTTACAAAAGTATTAATAACAACAACAACAACAACAACAACAACACAAGCAGTTACTAAAAAATATCCGTTAACGATTCGTTTCAATAAATAACTCGATGTTGCCTTCGTGATCTTGGCGCGAACCAAACCAACGACCATAACAACAACATAAGCTGCTACTGAAGCATTTTGTGTATTATTTTTCTCATGCGATAATTGAAGTTTTCTTCTTAGGTTTTGCTATTTTGTGATTTTATTTAAGAAGTGACAAAAACCAAAGTTATATATTCGTTTCAATCGCTATATAACTGATATTTTATCATATATATTTTATCTTTGTACGATGAATGTTAAAGGCTGTAGGTATATGCCAAAAAGTGAACAAAAACGTTACATATGGGCATTTCCGCACGTGACGATAGTACGACTTTAATGAGTGAAAAAATAATGAAAAATTTAACTTACAAGTTCCTTATTTTGATTTTCCAATAGCTTACTAAGCACACTAACTTACTAAGGTGTAAAACCTAAGAGTTGCCAAAAGTTCCACTCTTAGATAGAGCCACCCAAAATGATACGTTACGTGACAAAAACTGGAAGTGATTTTTGACTTAGATCACAAAATTAGTAAAGTTCTGTAAATTGGCAAGAGTTTTTGTATAAAACTCTTTAAGAAGGATTACAAATAGTATAAGTTTATTTTCAAAGTAATTAAATTTAAAAACATTTTCTCGGGCTTTTTTTTTATTGGGCTTGGACGTGACATTTTTTTCCATTGTTATTCATTTGGGTAATAAAATAATTATGTGATTTAGTTATTAAAAAACAAATTTAATATATTTTGCCTCTCCTTGCCCCAAACTTCCATTTTTACTAAAACAAAAACGCTTACGAAACATTTACAAAACATTAACTATAAAGAAAAATTACATTTGTGAAATAGTGCAGACGATTTTATCATCATTGTAAATGAATTTATATTAAAATTTCTTAAATCAATAAAATAAAAATGTTTCTCTAAGATAATATCATTAAATAATAAGTTTTTAATAACTTTTTATTTTCGTGTCACGGTGGACTTTTCGGCGAAAAAGCCCATATGCGAAAAAGACACACTCACACAAAACGTGTTGTTAGACGTAATTCTACGTAAAATTAATTAAAACTATTAAACATAACGTGTAATGATAGCACACACGACAATCATACCTAAATAAGAGCGCAAACGTGCAAACTTGCCAACGTCATCCCATAAAAATTTCCAATTTTACAGAGCGTTAAAAATAAATTGTCAATAACAGACATTTAACAATAAATTCAAAATCTCTAAATAATGTGGATGTGGAAATATGTGGAAGTAGGGAAATAGAGAAATATGGCACAAATATGACAAATAAGTAAAATTTAAGCATTTAAACGCAACGCTTCAATTGAGATATGATGCTTAACTTCTTTGAGAGGCGCAAAGTTACGCAACGCCGAACGCTCCAATTTTGGTATGACTTTTATATGTAAAACATGAATAAACTTATGTATTTCAAGAATAATTGCGTTTAAAATATTTAAAAGTGATATAAAAACTTGCTTTTACAAAATTCATACACATTATTATATCAGATTTAAGGTACATTTTTTATACGTTTTCATCTTTTAAAACTATCTGCTTCCAGGCGGGTGAAATTTATCCGTTCTGGTTCAGTAGAAACCGTAAAGTTTGGATAATTTTAGAAACTTTGTCGAAAAAAGTGCACTTTTAGCACAGTTTAGGCGTCTGAAAATTTCAAAATATACTCTTTATCTATAAATGCTGATTTGATGTTTGAATACTTCTAATCAAATCACTACAAAATCTGATTAAATTCTAGAAGCATAATGATGTAAGTTTATTTACTATATATATACACCAGCTATTAAAATCAGAGTTCTTATCTGATATTTATGTTTATTTTTACCAGCTGAATACCCGGCTTAACTCGGGAGTTGATATAAATAATTTTCGATTTCATTCGTTGATTTGAAAAAACTTTTCACAAACTTTAGAAGGAACTTTGTGTGCATTTTTCAAACCGGTAACTTTGGCGAAATGAGCAAAATGTAGCTTCAACATCTGAAAATTATGAGAAAAAGTTAGGGAAATCACGATTTGTGTGTGCGTGCCGCGAATCTCTTGCAAAAATAAATTTTCAAGTTTTATATTGTATTCGATAGATTGCACATTTTTGAAAAATATCAGAGCAAAAACGAATTTTTGCCAATCCCGAGGAAACTGGACAAAAATTAAATAAGCTTTGAAAATAGAAATTGAAATGTCAAAATAAAGCCAACTTATGAGGCAACTGACTTGCGCATGTGTTGATGCGTACTCAAATACCACAGAATTCGGCATCTGTCCTGATTTGCGAAAAAAAGAAAGTGGAATACAAATACACATAAAGAAGAAAAGAAGATATTTATCACCCGTGGAGCTTTGGTACGCCTTACTGTATTTTGTAGTACAGCGCCCTCTGGGGTTCAAGATATAGCAAAATACATATTGCTAATAGACTCACCGCACCCCAAAAACCACTTATAAAAATCATACTTATCGGGCGAGTTGTTTTGAGTTTTTTTGCGGTATTTGTACAACAGCGCCCTCTGGTTTTCGAGATAGAATAAAAAAATAACGGCAAAGCTCTTTCCATAGTCGATAATCAAAGCCTATATATCCGATGTGATAATTTTCATCTAAATCGGATGAGCGGTTTTTGAGTGTTTCGAGATTTCTGAAGTGATTTGTTACAGAACCGTCTGGTGTTTAAGATAGCGCAGAAAAAAAAGTCTAAGATACCCACCGTATCCGAAAACTCCTATGTACAAATGTTCACGCAAATCGGATGTACAGCTAAGAATTTTTCGAGATTTTTAAAACATTTGCACTGCAGTGCCCTCTGGTGTTCACTATAGAACAAAATAGATAAGTCAAAAAACTACCGTACCCGAAAACCCCTAAACACAAATTTTCATGTTAATCGAATGAAAGGTTTCGGAGATAAACTATATTAACAAAATTCGTGGAACCCGATCGCAGTGCCACCTACCGGGTCCAATTGCGAATCTGAACCATCCAGGGATCCAATTAAGCACACATAAAAATTTCATCAAAATCGGTGCAGCCGTTTAGAAACAGTTTAATAATATGCACTTCGAAACAGAGCAAAAGAGGTAACGCCAAAACAGTTGCCGTACACGAAAATCCTTTAATAAAATTTTTCATCCTAATTTCTTTTCTACTCTTTCACGATTTCTTAAGAGATTTGTACTACAGCGCCCTCTGGTGTTCGATATAGTACAATAAAGATAAGTCCAAAACAGTCACCGTATTAGAAAACCCCTATATACCAATTTTCATGAATATATGATAAACAGCTTAGAAGTTTTTCGACGTTTTTTACAATATGTGTCCCTCTGGTGTTCAAGATAGAACAGAGTAGATAAGTCATGAAAACTCACCGTATCAGAAAACCCCTATTTTCGAATTTTCATACTGATAGGATGAATAGCTTAAGAGGTATTCGAAGTTTTTTTAAATTTTTGTACTACAGCGCCCTCTGGTGTTCAAGGAAGAACAGAGCAGATAAGTCATAAAAACACACCGTATCCGAAAACCTTTACATACAAACTTTCATGCAAATCGGATGGACGGTTTCGGAGATAAGCTAAAAAAAAGAATGCCTGGATCGCAGCGCCCCCTACCGGGTCCAACCTTTTTTACTGAATAAAATGTAGCCTATATATTGACCGAGGGTATAAGGAACCTAGATGTCAAGTTTCATTTAAGTCCATCCAGTGGTTTTCGCGTGATGCTCTAACAGACAGACAGACAGATAGACAAAAATTTTAAAAATACGATTTTTGGACTCAGCGTTATTCAAAATGTACATCGCAAAAAGAATTTTAAAAAAATATTTCATGTATAGATTTTTTTTTACAATTTTATATTTATATAGATAGGCAAAAAAATCGCCCATTGCTCTAAAACGAATTCTGATGTCCCCCAATTTGGGTCGAACTTTTGAGTAGGGGCAAATTTTGAAAAATCCCACTTTGACCCATTTAGAGTGCTCCAATCGAGTCCAAATGCATGACCGACCCCTACTAACTTTGGAGGCCTGACCCAATCATGCCAGTAGCACACCCCCTGGAACCCCCTTGGGGGTTCCCCATACAAACATTTCAAAAAATCGCCAGTTTTGGCACTTTACATGAAAAAATCAGCGAAATGCCTATGTTTTTTTCTTTTTGGAGTTTTTTTTCTCTTTAGAAATTTATTCAACACTTTTAAAAAATGAAGGTATCACTGTGACACAATTGCAAATCGGAAAATTGCTTGTGTGCGTTTTTTAAGGCACCACAAGACACAGCTGCATGTCGTAAACTTACTTGTGTAGTTTTTTTATAGCACCTACATAAGAAATGAAGGTTGTTTTACAACCCTTTTCGTGGGTATTTTATGGCACCTTCTTAAGAAATGCGCGTTTTATGCAACCATTTTAACAATTAAGGTATCACTGGAATGCGCCGCAACCCTTTTAAAAAATTAAGGTATCACAGTGACACAATTGCAGATCCTAAAATTGCTTTTGTGCGTTTTTAAGCCACCACAAGACACAGCAGGTAGAATTGAAATTACCATTTCATTCTTATTACCTCGTCTCGTAGACCATATATAACGCAACAGTTTTTGTGAATGCATTAAGTCGTTGTGAAGAACTCAAAGTGTGAAGTGCTAATTTCAGATAAAAAAATATTTTGAAAAAAAATAATAAGTGAAGTTGACCATTCCAAATCAAAAAGTTTACAATGAATCCACCATCCTCTACACCGCAAGATGAAGCAACAACAACATCAACAACTATCGAAAACCCAATGAGTCATATACCCAAGCACGATGTTACTGTTTTTGGTGTGTCTACTGATTTGACCGATCTTAATTTACCAACCCATCTGGATATCTTGAGATATTATTTTTACTTAAGCGAACGTGCTAAAACAGAACAAAAAAAGTTTTCCCATAAATCATTCACTATTCAAGTACAAGATAAGTTGAATGGAATTTGGGAAAACTTGGTATGGAAATAATGCTGAAAAAAAGTGTTTTTAATAAATTGACTAAATTGCTTGACAAGTATCAAGAGCAAATCAAGAGAAGAAACAAAACCCAACAATTTACAGAGTATGTAAAATCTCTGGAAACAATTTTTTACATTGGAACATGTAAATGCGATTTGAAGGCAGCTCCATGTGCATGCGGCTGGGTTCCCGAACGCCTCAAAGAGTTCATGCACGATCAACATAATCAGAGAAGAAACTGAAGGAAACTGAAGAGCAAGGAGCAACGTCTATGTCATCAATGCCAACATACCAAGATCCCGATGATTCAACATACGCACCACCACCGGTTCAAGAAGATATGGATAGAAGCACAAGTTCACAATACACAGAGAGATACGATTGTTTTAACTTTGCCTTGGTACGTAGGGTGCCTTTTATATTTCGGGATTTGGCAACCCTGGTGTTGCAATCTGTCAACTGAAAGCTCTATCGCAAAGTTTGACATTTGTTGGCTTATACGTACTCAGAACGTTTTGACATACGAGCGCTATTTGTGTTGTTTATAGTAACTTAAAAGATTCATCTACGTGAATTTACGTGAATTAACACAGCAACAGTGCATGGATGAACTTAATTCAATTTTTGGCGATGAAGCTCCATCAAGGACCAGTGTTTATCGATGGTATGGTGAATTCAATCGTGGTCGTAGTTCACTCCAAGACGAATTTCGTGAAGGTCGTCCGAAATCAGCTGTTGTTCCGAAAACCATTGATGCTGTGCGCGAACTGATATTGCAAGATCGTCATGTTACCTATCGTGAGATTGAGGCAACCTTAGGCATAAATGGGACCAGCATACATTCAATATTGCATAAACATTTGACTGTCAAAAAAATTTGTTCGCGTTGGATCCCACACAATTTGTCAATCGCTCAAAAAAAGGCTCGTGTCGATTGGTCGAAGGAAATGCTCAAAAAATACGATCGCGGTGCTTCGAAACACGTCTATGACATCGTGACAGGTGATAAATCGTGGATTTACGCGTATGAGCCCGAAAGTAAACAGCAGTCGACTGTATGGGTGTTTCAAGATGAGCCAAATCCAACAAAAGTTGTTCGCGCACGAAGCACTTCCAAGCAAATGGTCGCCTGTTTTTTCGGAAAATATGGACATGTCGCAACTGTACCACTAGAACAACGCAGAACAGTCAACTCTGAGTGGTACACAACCATTTGTTTGCCAGTTGTCTTCCAAGAAATCAGGAAAACCAACAGCCGAAGACGGATCACTCTTCACCACGACAATGCGAGCTCTCACACATCGGCTCAAACAACTGCATTTTTGAGCACCCAAAACATCGATTTGATGGGTCATCCGCCGTATAGTCCTGACTTGGCACCGAATGGCTTCTTTTTATTCCCAACCGTGAAGAATAAACTGCGTGGACAACGATTTTCGACGCCCGAAGAAGCGGTTGCGGCATTCAGAATGCATGTTTTGGAGATACCTCAATCAGAGTGGCAAAAGTGCTTCGACAATTGGTTCAAACGCATGCAAAAGTGTATAGATCTTAATGGAGAATATTTTGAAAAACAATAAAGTGATTTTCGATGATTAATATTTGTTTTTGTTCTCTAATCCCGAAATATAAAAGGCACCCCTCGTATGTGACAGATTTGGTGTGCCTGATAGAGTAGCATCGGCATTGGGAACCGCTCTTTTCCAAGATTTTAAAATGAAAGATAAGCATGGCAAACCTCTCATCATGGATAAATCGAAAGTTCGCAGAGAAAAAGAGAAATGCAGACAAGAAGTGGTTCGCAAACGGTTAGATCATATCAATTTGTTAGCGTTTTCATGCGATGGCAGAAAAGATGATACTTTAACGACTTAAATTAATTTTTTCATTTACATATGTTCTGACTAAATAAATTTCAAAAGAGAAAAAATAGATATTATTATAAATAAATAATAAATATTATTATAAATAAATATATAAAAATAAAGAAAAAACATAGCCATTTCGCTAATTTTTCCATGTAAAGTGCCAAAGCTGGTGATTTTTTGAAATGTTTGTATGGGGAACCCCTCAGTGGGGTTCCAGGGGGTATGCCTCTGGCATAGGTGCGTCAAGCCTCCAAAGTTAGTGCGGGTCGGTCACACATTTGGACTCGATTGGAGCACTCTAAATGGGTCAAAGTGGGATTTTTCAAAATTTGCCCCTACCCAAAAGTTCGACCCAAATTGGGGGACATCAGAATTCGTTTTAGAGGTATGGTTCCTTCGGCAAAGTTTCTTATTTTGATCCCTAGAATACGATTTTCACAGAGCATTGAGCGATTTTTAAATCGACCCGCCCTAATAGATATAGATAGATTTCTATACACATTCAGCCTTACTAAAAAACTGATATTAAATTTTAGCGTCAGCTTTTTAATTTAGTAGCAGCTGTAGCCTCTGTTAAGCTTATGCTTAAAAATCTTTTTAGAGCTGGCACTAATTAGAGCCAGCACTAAATTAGTTTTTTGGTAAGGCTGATTGACTCGCCTTACTATGCGAGTCAATAACAATAGCGATATCCAGAGGATTAAAGCTTAACGTATACTTTCCCCATGAATAATTTTACCAAAATATTTGAAAATATTCCAACTCAACTTGAAACGCATTGTACGAAAGCAGACTAGATGAAAGAACCTTGTAAGGGACTTAAATCTTTTAAGTAAAGCTTTTCGCTCAAGTATAACTCCCTATTGAATATTACCTACAGCATTTGAGAGAACTAGTTTATCCTGAGTGGCCAAACCTGAATGAAACCAAACTAAGAGATATCTCAAGTCTTTAATGTAAACATCTAAAAAGTATATCAAGTACTTAGAAACACAATTGAAATATCTAAAAATGTTTTATCTACATTGCACTATGGACCCTTCGACCACTTTAGCTGGCCAAAATCTGTTATTGTCACAATATGCTTTTGTCTTTATGTTATTGCAATCTAATCAAAAGCTTCAAGGCAAACAAAATTTTGTTTTTGTAAAAACTAATTTATCGTTATACAGTAAACCATCAAAGTTGAGCTTTTTGATTAGAATTGTGAAAGTAATTGCGTGCATGTTTTTTAAGGTTATTAAAATATTGTTTAAAAAAAGGCAAATATGGAAAACATTAAAGATAGTTATTACTTTATTTGTTAAACATGTAACTTTTAAGAAAATATCGGATGCACTGATAAAATCAGTTGTTTAATGCAACCTCCAAAATTATTGTATTTCTTTAATTCGTGATTTTGCAAAATTTTGCTCAAATTTGCCCAGCAATAAATATGTCTTGTGTCCATTTTACTATGTCTTGTGTTGCAATTTTTTGCTATTTTCAATAAAAACACTTTTTTCAGACGACATCTGCTTGAAAAATTCCGAGCTTTCCCGATTTTAGCGAAACGAAATGCTTCACTTATATCATCTTTGCGTTTAAGTACACGCCTACACAAGAGGAATGTGCAACGCGTACACCAGAAGTTATAGGTTTATTAAGTTTTGAAGTACTGAAGCTTATGTGCCTGAACAGCACAAAGACCCAAATGAAAGAACAAATTATACCTAAATCACAAAGCTGCGTTAGGTCGGTCGTGCGTTGACAGCTAAAATAGAAACAACGAGTTAATATGAAGTTAATCTTAATTCGACCTCAACCGTTGATCGTACTTTAATCGTATATATCCGTATGGAGGGGTTAGGTACGAACAAAGCACGATCTCAATAAAAAAGTAGAGACTTGTTGTACTCGGTCGTGCGTTTGAAATTTGTCGCTATGGCTGGGTTTCATTTTCAATGAACAAGCTGATTATGTGGGTATTTTTAAGTTTTAATAGTAAACACTTGTTTTCGTGGGATTTCTTATATTTTCAGATGAGTTTATATGGAATGCAATTAAATTGTTTACTACTTTGCTGAATGCAAATTATGAAATGCAAGTTTTGTTAAATTTATCATTGTTTTGATATAATTTCAATATTTGTGCTAAAATTATTAAATAAATAAATAAACTAATAAAATTTGCTAACACAATATTCATGGGATTTTTTATTTTATCAGCACAGCTTATAAGCTATGTGATTTTATTTAATATTTCACTATGTGAAAGTTATAAAATATATGTTTTCTTAACGTTAATAATAGGGGTATTCACGATGTGTTGTATTTGCCCTTGTATTGTGTATTTTAGATAAATTTCATGCTTGTAGTAAATTTTGTAAAATGAGAAAAACAAAATACACAATGTTTAAAATACTACCCTGTAGCAAAAATACAACGACAAATCCCTATTGCATTCTTTGTAAATTTCGTTGTGTATGTGATGAGCAAAATCATTTCTACCAACATCGAGAAAGCTACCGGCTGCGATGTGAGATTCTTTATCTAAATTTAATATTATAAGTGTTCCGTTAAAATTTTTTCATTATTTTGTAGGTATTACATTTAATATTTCCAAACAAAAATATGGGTGTGTGTCAATCGGAAACTTTTCAGTCGGATGATCAAATTTTGACAGTTGGTGGAACAATTTTTGGCATTTGTAAGGTGAATATAATTGTCAAAATATGTGCTAGGACTATTGCAAAAAGTAAACAACAATTTTAAATCGCTTATAAAGTTCAATATATTGCTTTACTATATTTGAATTGTAGTTTTTCTGATATATAATTTAATTATCTTTCAAATAACGTGGAAATATTTAAGATCCATTGGATATTGGCAAAGGTATAGATATTTTTTTGAAGAGATCTTATACGAAGCCAAAACGTTTTAATAAATCGATAACTTTATAACTAGTTGAGGTATCGATATTTTATTCGACCACACCTATTTCTTTATTGTTTTGAACAAAAAAGCACTTTCAAATCGCGCCGCCCAGGAAATCGTAATCGTGCCCTGTGCTCCACCATATGCTTCGAAAATTGTAAAAAATGCTTTGTGGGATTTTTGGTTTGGCTGCTTACAGTGGCAGCATCTAACTGACAGACGCACGAGATGCTAACGCAACATCATGATTGCAAAATTCGAAGGTCGTGCGTTCTGATAACTCATCCCGTAAAGTTTCTACAAAGTCGATGAAAGTACGATCGAAGGCCGACCGACCTAACGCAGCTTTGTGATTTGGGCATTATGACGATGCAGAACACGTTTTTGAAGAGAAAACATTTAATTTTGGATAATGAATTGGATAAAATATACTAATTTTCAATAAATAATACACTTAAATTGTAAATTTAATATGATGAAAAAAATTTTTTTTTAAAAATTTATTTATTTCATAAGATGGGTCGAATGAGTTAAGGTTTCGATCTTAATTTCAGGAAATACAGGGTGTCCCGCAATTGAGTGCAACTATTTACGAAGGTGAAAGGTTATATCGAGCTGAGCAAAAAATCGTATGGAAGAGGCGGTCTATTTTCACATTCTTAGGAGCTACAGGGTTAATTAATATTTCACGACTTTGATTCACGTTATTGTTTCTAGCACAAAAACTAAGTTACGGAAAACTTTTTTTGATAGCTCATTGCAAGGCAATAAAATCACATTTTCAACGGTATATCAACAAACAGCACCGACATAACCGTTACCAAGCAGTGCTCGTGCAAAGATGAAATCAATCGGTTGAAACTACCAAATATCAAATTTGAATGCAAATTTCTCAGAATTTCGCCTAAAAAATAAAATAAAAAAATTTTAGTACAGCCAACTTTTTTATTTTTTAAGATAAATTTATGTTTTTGGTGTCATTGGAAAGAAAATTATATAAATTGAAAAATTATTTATAAAAAAATTTTATTTATTACTTCAAAAGTTATACCTATTAGAAAATAATGGTAAATAATGACATTACAATTACTTATGCAGTGGATAATATCGTTTTTTTCTAATAAGTATAATTTTTTTTAATACATCCCACTTTTTTGTTTTGTTAGATACATTTATGTTGTTCGTGTCATTGAAAAGAAAATTTAATACATTACAAAATTGATTATAAAAAAAAATTTCATTTATTACGTGACATTCTGAGAAATTTGCATTCAAAGTTAAAATTTGGTAGTTTCAACCGATTGATTTCATCTTTGAACGAGCACAGCTTGGTAACGATTACGTCGGTGCTGTTTGTTGATATGCAGTTGATAAGGTGATTTTATTGCCTTTGCAAGGAGCTATCTAATTTTCCGTAACTCAGCTTATGTGCTAGAAACAATAACGTGAATCAAAGTCGTGATATATTAATTAACCCTGAAGCTCCTCCAATACGATTTTTTTCTCAGCTCGACATTACCTTTCACCTCCGTAAATAGCTGCACTCAAATGCGGGACACCCTGTATAGTCTCATTTGAAAGAAAAATTCCTCACAAGTCTAAAAAACTTGTAATACCAAATTCCAAAATACCAATGGAATGTTTACCAAAATACCGTGCGCGACATTGATGTCGCCATGTAATATTTTGAAAATTTGATATTCAATTCGAAATCAGCGATCCCAAAAACTCCCTTACGCGACGTTTCATACAAATACTATGTCGTTTTGACACTTTGGTAGCCATATTTCCCACTCGATTTTGAATTTTTCATTTTTGATATTCAATTTGAAATAAGCAGCCCCAAAAACCTCCTTATAGAGCCTTTCAGAATTTTGGCCAGAAAAAGTGGTCAGCGAACCCATTGTGCATTGGTTTGAATATTTTTCTGAAAGTCACAAAACATAATTACAAAAACTTAAAAACCAACCAAACTTTCCATCATTAAACTCTTTTAGGAACATTATAAACTCCATATATCGTAGAACATTTCCTTAATGACACTGTTCAGAACCAAGGCCTATTATATATTTTGTCCGTGCTTAGTAAACTATTGTTTTTTTTTTTAAGTTGAACAACTTGTTCTTAACGAACAACAAATTTGAATCGCCTCAAGTCATTAAATCTACAAACTAATCGAGTAAAAAAATCTAACAAAAAGCAACTGATTGCTGTCATGCTTGCATGCAATCAAGATTGGTTAAGTTAAGCCTCTTGCTTGGAGCAAATTTTCAATAGCCTTCGAGGTTTTTTTTCAGCAAAATACTGTAATCAGCACCGGAACTGCTGAACATGCTGAACAAATTATTATTTATATATATATAGCTTAAAAACATAAAATAGCAACATAAAAACAATGCTAACTTTTACACAATCAATTAGTGGGTTATAAATATGTTACACTTAACAGTTATTTAATGCATTAATATTTAAAATGTTATAAATGATAGCATTAAATTAAATTGCTACAATTTAATTAGAGACGATTAAAAAATTAACACCAGCCACGCAACCAATTTGCCAGGTAGACAAAAGCTAAACGCCCACTCTAACGCACCTTTAAAAACTACATCCACACCTACTTTGCCTTCAAAAACAAACAACTTAAATTGAACGCGTTGCACACATGCACACATACCAACTCACTGAAACTAAATAACTAGATGCACTCGCTTGTTGCGCTGACCTAATGTGTGGCAAGCATTATTTATATCTTTTACTCAACGCCCAGCTAGTTGGTAAAGCGTTGTGTTTGTCTATGTTTTGTGTCTCTATGTTTGCGTGTTTGTGTTTTCCGTAATTTGTACGTATATTAACGTTTTTCTTTAGCTGTTTTTATAAGCCACATGATTACAAAGCCACGTGTTGTTGCTGCTGTCTTTTTTGTGAGTGGAATCATTTTAGTCTTTTTGTTGTTTTATTTTTTTTTTTTCATTTTTTGTTGCTTTGTTGATCCCTAGCAAATACTGTTACCATCGTATTAATTATAATGTTTCTAACCAGGTTGTTGATGATGTGTTTGCGTTGCACGATTTTTTTTTTTTCCTTTTTCCCCCTCATAGTTCTCTTGTTACTCTTGTTTGTAGTTAACCTTGTTTATCGTCATATTACTACATTTTTTTGTTTTAATTTTTTTTTTTTGTGGATAAAGAACACAAAATTACAGTTTCTCTGGTTACTTTTTAGTCTCCAAAGTTTTGTTTGGCATTTTTCTGCTTGTATGAAGTTGTTAATGTTCTTTTGTGACTTAGTTGGGTTTCAGAACTTTTTCGTTGTTTTTGTTTGGTTTTCAAAAAAATTTTTAAATACGTTTAACTAGATTTCTTTAGCAGATTTATATCTCACTTATATTTTTACATTTTTAATAAATGATTGTATATATACTAGACCGCAACAGGAAAAGTGCGGTGCACGACTTCAAATCCGAAGCATTTCTACAAGACAATTCAAAAAAGACATAACAAATGTATTGGAATCCTCGTTGAGAGAAGAAAATAAAAAAAAAAACCAGGAAATGCCGCAACAACCTGACATCTAATAACATCTTATAAGAAACGAATTTTGAAACGGTTACCTCTAAATTTCTTAACGAAATAAAAACGAAATTATTCTATTTTATTCTTTACTAGCTAAATACCAGTGTATATCGAGAAATTTTTTTCGTTTAATTATTTAACTCATTTGTCTATTTGAAAAAACTCAAACCGGTAACTTCGGAATGAGCGAAATTGAAGCTTCAACTACTAATCTAATGTATTAATCAAAAGTACATTATCAAATTTTGTATTTTATTCGATGGATTAGACATTTAAAAAAAAAAAACAATATCGTTAAAATCAGAATTTTTGGCAAGCATTTATGAAAGCGAAGAACAATAATTCCTAATAGGTGCTACTACGGGCTCAGTAAGCAACTAAGTTCCAGAGCCCTCTCTCAATCGACAAAACTAACACTCTATAAGACGCTATTAGTTCTACCTGTGCTGCTTTATGGCGTTGAGGCATGGGTAGTTTCGCAAGCTGACGCAGCTGCTCTGGGGGTGTTCGAGAGAAAAGTTCTTCGCAAAATCTTCGGTCTTGTTCGAGTCGGCGATGACTATCGCATCCGAATGAACCACGAGCTGTATGAGCTCTACGAAGACATTGACGTAGTTCGGCGTTTAACTGTGCAGCGACTACGCTGGCTGGGTTATGCCCATCGTATGAACAACGAAGCTCCAGCGAAAACGGTACTCGAGGCAAGGGTCACTGGTCAACGACGACGAGGGAGACCATGCCTTCGATGGATGGACCAGGCCGAGGAAGCCCTAACTGCACTTGGTGTATCTGATTGGAGAAGACGCGCGCAAAGCAGAGGCGCCTGGCGAGAGATGATGAGGTCGGCCAAAACCCAAACACGGGTTGTTACGGCCACTCTTCCCCCTAGTTTCCATACACTAAAATAAATATACACTAAACACTAAATAAATACACTAAATAAAACACTAAATAAAATACCATAAAATAACATACACTAAAATAAATACTGTTAAATATAAATTCAAAACGCTTATTTTTAATTTATTTTTCTTTGTATAAAAAATATGTATATAGAGCAATTCCATATGAAAGCGATCACCTTTTGGACGACCCCTCTCCGATTTTAAAATAAATAGTCTCAATCGATTGCCCAGCAAAAAATAATGTACCTACATATTTTTTTTTTTTTTTAGTGACTGGTTTAGTGGTGGTTTGGTCATGTGACAAAATTGAAGAATTCTTCATAAGGGACCTCATTGAAAGTTGATTTAAAAAAAAACTACTAAAGCGATCGCAACGAGTGATAGCTCGTTGGAAAGGTATTGAATCAGGCTTGAATTGAAAAATAAAATTTTCCTAATTTTTCTCAGAAATTTTTCTTTTTTCCCATGAAAATTAAATTTTCCGATTTTCCACAGAAGCTCCTAAATTTTCCGGCTAATTTTATTTTTTTTGGATTCCTCATAATTTTTGCTTTAAGAATCAGCAATAAAAAAATGGGCCCCGACTCCTTGTTTGGACAGGAGAAGAGCATTTAAGAGACCACCTTGTTCTCATTGTTTTTATATTTTTTATAATTGAATTATTTTTAATTATTTAACATTATTTTATTTTATTATTAAAAATACATTTTAAAAATTATTTTACAGTTAAAAATAAATTTATGAAGAAAAAATCAATTTTCTTTTAAGAGCCCCAAGTTGAGTGTGTAGTGAATATGGTCTGCCTGCCTTCACAAGATCGGCCATAAATCCATGGATAATAGCAGCAGTGGCATGTAATGGCACACCAAACCCGACTGAGGCTACAGGTCATAAAATGTTTGGTAAATTTTTTAAATTACCAGGTAATAAATATTTCGCCTAAAATGACACGTGCAGAAACAAGTCATAAAACACGGATTTTCCATAAATATGGCGAAATATTTATCACCTGGTAATTTAAAAAATTTACTAAACATTTTATGACCTGTGGTCGGCTTATTGGCAGTAACCAATTAAGTCCCTCTTTAAAAAACATTTTATGACCAGTAGTTCACGCAAATTTTCCTATTAAAGAAAAGCAAATATCGCTTATTTTTTTTAACCTATTTTTTACCAAAAAATAAATATAAATACTTCACACACTCTGAGTCAAATTTCAGTTGAATACTAAACGTGAAAGTGTTAAAGTGTTTTTTTTTTTGTAAAGTAAAGAGTAAAGTAAAGAGTACCAAAAATTAAATATAAATACTTCACACACTCTGAGTCAAATTTCAGTTGAATACTAAACGTGAAAGTGTTAAAGTGTTTTTTTTTTTAAAGTAAAGAGTGATGCTGTAAAGACAATTTAAAGTAAAATGAATAAATTTTGCTGCAATCCGTTTAACAGGAGTGGACATCGTTCGAAAAAGATAAAAGTATTAAAATTAACTGGTGTTTCGAAGCGATACATGAATGAATTAAATATACAATACGGTGAAGAAGCAGAATTCATTTGCCCCAAGTGTAAAATCAATTTGTCTCAACAAGCAAATGCATTGCACAAAATGCAACCACAATCCGAGAGTGTAATGACAATTCAACAAAATGTTTCATCTGATAGTGAGGCAGACATTCCGATGGTCAATATGTCTTTGAGTCCTTTGAATGAGGCTATTACCACTTTAGGTGAAACGCCTATTAGAAAAAGAAAGTTGCGAAGTGAAAAATACAGGAAAGAAAAAAAAGGCAACGTTATGAGTGCAATCGCGACAATATTTGATGAAGGCTCTGATAACGAATGCAGTCAAGCAGATGACGTTGGTGACGGCAAACAAATGATTGAGCAGTTGAAAAGAAAATTCAATTTAGCGACCACTTTTCCGGAGAAATATCTCATTTTATCTGTGCTGCCTCAATCATGGTCTATACGCAAGATTTCTGAACAGTTTCAAACATCTTTTTACATCGCGAGAAGAAGCAAAGAATTAGTTCGACAGAAGGGCATATTGACGACTCCCACCAAGAAATTTGGCTCAAGGACCCTCAGCGAAGCAACGGTGAAATTGATTCAAGATTTTTACTGCAATGATGACAACAGCCGCGCCTGCCCAGGTACACGTGACTATGTTATCACACGTCACGTGAAGATGCAGATTATTATTATGTAATCTATCCGAAGCATACCATCAGTTCAAAGAGAAATACCCAGCAGAAAAAGTGGGATTTTCTAAGTTTGCCGTCCTACGACCAAAAGAATGCGTGCTGGCATTAGACAGGCACGGAACGCATTCAGTCGTTTAAAGTCAATTTAAAGTTACTTTAATTTTATAATGATGCCAAGACAATTGAAATTTTTAATAAATATTGTAATTAAGTATAAGCAGCAAAATAAGAAAGATTTTTTCTTCATAAATGTATTTTTAACTGTAAAATAATTTTTAAAATGTATTTTTAATAATAAAATAAAATAATGTTAAATAATTAAAAATAATTCAATTATAAAAAATATAAAAACAATGAGAACAAGGTGGTCTCTTAAATGCTCTTCTCCTGTCCAAACAAGGAGTCGGGGCCCATTTTTTTATTGCTGATTCTTAAAGCAAAAATTATGAGGAATCCAAAAAAAATAAAATTAGCCGGAAAATTTAGGAGCTTCTGTGGAAAATCGGAAAATTTAATTTTCATGGGAAAAAAGGTAAATTTCTGAGAAAAATTAGGAAAATTTTATTTTTCAATTAAAGCCTGATTCAATACCTTTCCAACGAGCTATCACTCGTTGCGATCGCTTTAGTAGTTTTTTTTAAAACAACTTTCAATGAGGTCCCTTATGAAGAATTCTTCAATTTTGTCACATGACAGTGGTGTACACCACCACTAAACCAGTCACTACAAAAAAAAAAAAAAAATATGTAGGTACATTATTTTTTGCTGGGCAATCGATTGAGACTATTTATTTTAAAATCGGAGAGGGGTCGTCCAAAAATTTGCCAATTTTGATCGTTTTCATATGGAATTGCTCTATAGTTTTTTTTTCTATATTATTTTATTGAAAAATACTAAAATACCCAAAAATTATTTTGTGTTCCACTTTGAAAAGTGAAAATCTGAGTTGTGCCCAGCCGGCCCATATGGGACCACGCTTTTCCAAAAAAGCAACAAAGAATTGAAATTGATTACATATTTATACTTTCTATAGCCAATTGATCCTTATTTAAGCAAAAAAAAATAGTTGTGTGACAAATAGGGTTAACGACATATTTTAGAGATATTTAATTGATCTTATTTGTGGTTAGCTGTCGGATATATGTTACTAGCTAAAAAATTATAAAATACCATAATATGTACAATATATAATAAAAATTCCATTTTTTTTTTTTTTTAATGACAGTGTTTTGTATGTACAAATTTTGTAGGCAGATTTCGAAAAAATCGTTTAAAATAGTAAGCATTAATTTTCCAAAGTAAAAATTAGAAAACGTATTAAGATTGAATGTTTCAATATGACGATGTTTCCAAAACATTAAAAAAAAAATAGTGGTGCTGACCTTGAAAAATGTGAATGAATTTTTTAGTGGCCAAAAAGGTTTAAATGTTTCATTAAGGTGTTCATAAAAAAACACCACAAAGAAGATCAACTCAATACCTCCAAAATATGTCTTTAGTAAGACTAACGGTTTTGAAAATATATTTGTTTTAATACACGTTTGAATGACAAATTGGGATTTTGTGTTTATTTTCTGCTGTGTATAAATAGCAAAAAAAAAAATATGTAAGAAAAATAAAATAATAAATATAAATAATAATAAATAATAAATAATAATAAATAAAAAAAATCATCACGTATAACGTTTAACATTTAGCGTTAACATCATGTATAACATTTTCAAAATCCAGTCCTCGCTCGTTGCGAATAACCAGTATTCCTTTAATTTTTGAATTTGCCATCGAAGCTCAAGAGTTTCAAGGTACTTTTTCAATGCTTGCAATTCTAAATCTACATTATCATACTCGGTAAATTGAGCAGCACCAACAGCAGCAGGAGCTGAATTGTTAGCAAACATAACAGCATCTATAGTTGAACTCTGGACAAAGACGTTCGCAGAAGCAACAGAAGCGGCATCAGCACTGTTAACAGCATTATCGACAAACATTGCGGCGTTTGATGTTGAGCTCTGGATAAAGGCGTCAGCAGAAGCAACAGGAACGGCAGTATAGTTAACACTTTCAGCAGCAGGAACGGGACTCATTGCGGAGTTATTATCAGCACGAGAAAATACATTTTTGTCACATATAGCGGCACTAAGGGTTCCCGGATGACTTGCCCACAAAGTTCGGTGCATAGACGTTTAAGTTGCACTATGATGATAGGTGGTGGAAAATCGATCCTAGTCAGAGAACTGCACAAGCCTACTTGAGGTCCAAGTTTTTTCAAGTACTTGAATTCAACTACGTATCCAAATTTAAAAAAGCAAGCTTTAGCCTGCTTACAAAAATATCAAACAGATACAAGTCATATCCCTGCTTTCTCGTTGGCTTAGCTTGTTGATACTGACTTTGTCGGTTCCGAAAGTTGAAAAGCTTAAAACGATTGACAAAAGCTTACAAGCTCGCAAGTATCCAATTAATTGAATTTAAAGCAAATATCCAAAATATTCAATGAGCTTGTTTAGGAAAAGCTTAAGCGTGTTAAGACTTGTAAGTGTTCTGTGGATAGATTTCGGAATTGATGTCAATATTTAAAATTCAAAATGGTGGATAGAGTGACCACCTAAATGTTTACTTCAGTATTGCCACCTAGTAAAATGTATTTTTAAGACTTTTAAACAACTTTTAACAGGTGTCGCTTACTTCGAATCTGATGTCAGAATTTTAAAATTCAAGATGTTTAACAGGGCTCGTTCATTTTTGTATTTTTTTTTTTTTTTTCGTGTTTTCATATTTACAAGTCACAAGCTGTCGTGGGCTTATTTTTATTCAAATACAAGTTATACTTGATTGAAAATTATCAAGTTCAAGCAAACTTGTGCAGTTCTCTGATCCCAGCCACAGACAATCCATTTATGCAAGGTTGTTTATATTCACGTGGCATTTCGATTCCAGCAAACTTTTTAAAAAGAATTAGTGATATTTTTAACAAGTTTATTTAATTTTTGTTCAAAGAATGGAGTGTGGATTTATTTATCTCACATCAGAGTTAAGAAAAACAAAAAAATATTTTGTAAGCGAAAAAATAAAAAAAAAATTAAGTTAAGAGTTAAGAGAAACAAAAAAATATTTTGTAAGCAAAAAAATAAAAAAAAAAATTGACAAATAAATCTAAAATAAGTATCGAATTCAAATTAACCACAAAAATACGAAATGTAAAGTTAACAATATATATATTAGAGAATAGTTTTTTTAAAATTTTAGTAATTAGGTCATATAATTTGGTCTTTGAATATTTATTTATTGCCAATAAATTTAAACTGTAATGCACAATTACAAAGATGTTCACACAAATAAAATCTTATATTTATTGAAAAATTTTGATTTTATTAACATTGTAAAATAATATGAAATTGGAGTTTAACTTTTCGTATTTTGTTGAGCTGTGCTTAAGTAGAGCTGACCTCTTTGGCCACTTCCCTCTTTTTTTTTTTTTTTTTTTTTAAAAAAAACATGCAATAACAATAGAGTTCAGCTACTACAGCTATATCGCACTTCCTCAGCATTAACCCATCTAAAGCCACTACCCAGTAATCATTGAAAATATCAATGTTATGGATACCCGTGACCACAAACAAGTTAATGTGGGAAAAATTTACCCACCAATGAATGGGTTGGACACAGGGACAACACAAGACGTAACAACTAACCATGCGTATACATAGATCTATTTACACAAATAATTTTAATCTACTTTTGAGTTGACCTTTTGACAAATTAACATCAAAAACGCTACAATTGTTAACAAAGGAACTCATGCGACTTAAAGGAGCAGTAGCCATATAATTTGTTCTACTAAATGGCAAATAAATTAAGTTGTTAGCGTTTCTACTGCTTCTACGGTTAGTGTTAAAATTTATGTGAGAAAGAAGTTCTGGAGAATCGAATACACCTGTTATGAGCTGGTGTAAATATACGATATCTGCCGATTTCCTTCGATCACCTAAAGACTGCATTTTTAATAGTTTTAAACGATCCGCATAAGGAGGAAGGTCTAATATGTCAGTTCCACTTAAGCCCCTTAGAGCAAACTGAACAAAACGTTTTTGGATTCTTTCTATTCGATCAACATGCACATTGTAACTTGGGGACCACACTTGACTTGCATACTCTAAGTGAGGACGCACGATTGCATAATACAACGTTGTAGTTGTAATCATGCTATTAAATTCTTTGGCCCAGCGTTTTACAAAACCAAGCATTGAAGATGCTTTTTTACAAATATTATCAATATGAATGTTAAACGACAGCTTAGAATCCATGCATATACCTAGGTCTTTGACGGTGTCTACACGACTCAAGGCAGTATCTTTAATCTTATAATCAAATATAAAATTATTCCTTTTTCGCGAAAAGGTCATAGTTTGGCATTTATCTGAATTTAAAAATATATTATTTTTAGAACACCAAACTTCAAAGGATTTTAGATCAGACTGGAGTAGATCTGAATTATCTCTAGAATTAATCGTTCTGTATATTTTCATATCATCGGCATAAATAAGCAGATGAGAGTGTTCAATGACGTGAGTTACATCATTGATAGCTAAAATAAACAGAAGAGGACCAAGGTGACTACCCTGAGGAACACCTGATCCAGTAATAAATTCAGAAGACAATGCGCCTCGGAAACGTATTTGATAAGATCGCTCTACCAAATACGATTTAATCCAGTTCACAAAATATTGTGGAAATCCCATTAACTCAAGTTTAAATAAGATTAGATTGTGTGGTAGCTTATCAAATGCCTTACTAAAGTCAGTGTAAACACAATCGACCTGGTTACCAGAATCAATAGAATTTAAGCAGAATGTTGTAAAATCGAGAAGATTAGACACAGTGGATCTGCCATTCACAAAACCAAGCTGACGAGTTGTTATGACTTTGCCACAGTGAATTTTCACCCGATCGTACACCATCCGCTCAAAAAGTTTTGGAATCGATGAGAGCTTAGCGATAGGCCTATAGTTACTGACATCGTTCCTGCAACCCTTTTTAAAAATAGGACTTATAAATGATTTTTTCCAAAAAAGTGGAAAATAACTTTCGTTAATAGATTTATTGAATAATAAAGACAGTGGTTGACTCAAAACGGAACCGCATTGTGTTAACACTGCGGCAGGAACACCGTCAGGTCCAGCACCAAACTCCTCATCGATCGATCTAATATACATTAAAATATCCTCTGGAGTGAAGGATATATGTTCCAAAGATACTCTGGGTTCGGAATTCATATATTCAAAGTACTCTCCATCAGGATTAAAAGAATCTGAACAGAATGATTCTTTAAAAAGATTGGCGAAAAGGCCACAAATTTTGACGGGATTGTCAGTAAATCCCTCAGGAGTTCTAAATGAAGAAGGAAATCCATCAGATTTCTTCTTTGTGTTTACGAATCCCCAAAATTTCTTTGGATCTGTCAATATTCTCAGCTTAACATTATCTAAATATTCGTGATATAATGTAGCTGAGCGATTTTCAAATTCAAGAAACAAACGTTTGTAAGTTTCTAGGTCGTTTGAGCCTAAGCTACAGATGTATTTCTTCCATGCCCTATTCCTGTTGTTGCGAAGAGTCTTTAAATCCTTTGTGTACCAAGGGTACGTAGAATTCCTCGCAAATTTGAGACTATAAGGTACGGATTGAGAAAACACAGCAAAGAGTTCCATATAAAAAAAAGGTATGGAGTCATCAAGGCAATTTCCATTTATATATTCTAAAATTGCATTAAGTTTGCCATTAAGCAACTGATTCAACTTCAAAAAGTCAGCTTTTTTAAAATTGAATTCATAAAGCTTATCTGCTGAATTAGAATTTACTATATTTGCTCTGTCGGATTCGTACCAAATACTCAATGGTGGATGATATTCATCAACAGTAGTTAGAGCATGAAAGGCCCTCTTAACAACAACATTGTTACTGTCTGTAGTTAAGACCAGGTCAAGAAGTCTTTCAAGACTATTATAAATACAACTCACTTGTTGTAAGTCTGAACATATATTATTAACAAATATATGTTCTTGGCGGGTCTTCGAATTAGATGCACAATAGTACGTATCATCGTCAGAAGAATGCCATTTTAAATCAGGTAGATTAAAATCGCCCAATAATAAAATGTCGTCATTAACGTCAAGTAAATCGATTATGTAATCTATGCACTCCGCAAGGCTTGCATAGACCTCTACACTACTCTTAGGAGGAACATACGCATTAATAACATATACATTAGAGTTACAATGTGTAACTTTAACGCAAATTAGTTCAATATTAGAAGAGCAGGGAATGTCAACAATAAAACTGACAAAGCAGTTCCTTACAGCCAAAAGGACACCACCACCGACAGAAGAAATATTGTCAGTGTATCTGTCTTTTCTAAAAACTTGAAAACTATTGTCAAACAATTCCAAATCAGTAATGCTTCCGTTCAGCCACGTTTCTGTTAACGCGATAATATCCTCAGAGCAATTTTGAGTTGATAGAAATAAGCTCTGCGTCTTAGAACGTAGTCCCCTTACATTTTGATAGTAAAGGGACAGCCTATTTAGTTTTTTTGAGACTGGCGGGCGGCTTGAGTCACCCTTTTAGGCTTATTTTTTGGCTTGAACTCAGTAACAAGAATATTATCGGCCCACAAATTAGAGTTAAGAACAGTTGTAAAATCATCGGCTGCAACTTTTAAAATGAAAGAAGCATGGGAAGGCTTATTACCAATTTTTTTGCATGAACAGAATGCATTTGAGTTCACTAACTTGGATTGCCTGACAAACGTCAATATATTTTCTATTGATGTGTCGGGCTGAAGACGTGAAATGAAAACATTTCTGGTCCTCGAAACTGCTCTTAAAGTCAAATGACTGTTAGGCGTAGTTGAAATCGTATTTGGACTACTAGTCAATGGAGGAATAGAAGATGGTGTATAAGAAATCACCGTATTATTATTTTCTGATGGCATTGCTGAGGGCTGCTTTGCCTTGGAAGGTCTGGAGGACGCCTTCTGACGCTTATTTTTGTTTTTGTTTTTCCTCTTTCTTTTAGAGCTTTTAGGGTCTTTTTCTGATGAAACTGACAAAATTCCGGAAGAAGCAGTCATGGACGAAGGAACCGAAATGTTATCTTGAACAGTAATTTCATCAGAAACGCTGGTAGTGGGTGCGGCACTAACTTCGCTAAAAAATGAAACAATTTCTCTGAAGTTATTATTTAATAAGTTAAGGCTTTCCCCAAAAAGCTTAATTTTAGAATAGAGTTCATCCGGGTACTCCATTTTGTATAAAAATAAATGGCTCCCCATTTGGAAACCATTGGCTAAAATGTGGCAGACTTCTTTATTGGTTACGGACTTACGGTGCCTTTTACTACGTACAGACGCCTAGTGCCCTTGCAATCCACCACATACAGAATAAATTTACTTGATTAGTAAAGTTTTAATCAAAAAGTTGAGTAAATTTTTTATTTTAACTTTAATTATTTTGAGAGAAATGATCTCAAACTAATAGAAACTCAGAACAGGTTAGACTTTGATTTTTTTTAAAAAATTTGTAGAAAATCTTGTAATAATGTTAAAGAATATGTGTAATCTAGATTAGCGTTCATATATTGTTATTCTAACCAATGCTCTACAATCAATTCTGCATTAAACCAAATCCCAATTAGTGATGACCTAATTTTATGCAATTTGCAAAGAATTCAATTATATGATGATGTTTTTTTTTGCGTTAACGACGCACCACAAGGACAAGAGAAGCAGCAGAAGTGTTGGCAGCTGCTTTATTGGTGTAAGGATAAAAATGTAATTATGTTAAATTTGCGGGATATCGTGTAAGAAAGAGTTTAAATTGTGAAGATGAAGAACAAAGTTAGCTGCAAAGGCAATCAAAATCACGCCATTTCTAGCACATGCCAATTACCTTGAGTAAGGTACGAAATATAAAAATTCTTACAAGGAAAAACTGTTACAGGGAAACAAATAACAGAAATGGTAAAAAAATTACAGGTTTGTGTGCAGAACAAATTAGATTAACGTTGATTGGCTGAGCAGCAGAATTATACATATAGATGTGTTTGTACGTTGGATTGTGCGAACGTTGTGATATATTTATGATAGTATGTGCTTGTGTTAAGACCATCAACAACATTGTACTTGCATTCAAGAATATCATTTCAAGCAGCATCCATCAACGTTGACAACATCAGGCTTGCTTCATTGTTAAAGATTTTACATTTAACTTTTTTTTTCTCCCTCTGTCTTGCTCATGCTTGCATGCCCTGACTTTATCCAGCATGTAAACCCTTTCTGAGTGTTGTTCTGATCCCGAAGTCTCCCTCTGTCTTTATATATATATATATGAAAGTAGCATGACGTATATTTTTGCTGAAGCCACCTTATGTATTGGCCTTGTTACGTGCCCCCCTATTTGTTACAGCGCATTGTTGTTGGCCATGTTGTTGCTTTGCCATCATGCTTTGCTTGCAAATATGCCACAGCGTCATCAGCAGCTGTGCGCTAGTCATCATCAGCCCACTTAACTTCCACTCATAGTCATTGTCAAGCCATACATCGTCGTCAACCTTTACATCGTCAACCTAAACATCGTCAACCTTTTGCATTCATGCATGTAACGGCCAAAGTAGTTGGTTATGTGGTAAAAATGTTAATATTTTGTCATTTAGCTTTAGCATAACTTTTCAGCTTGTTAAATTTAAATAAAAAAACTCATTAATATGATAAAAAATAATTTATTTGTATTAATGTTACTCATACGCTATGATGCACAATTTGAATTCATTGTTTTAGTGCACTTTATATACGCAAGATTCTTGGTATTTGAAACAACTATGCCTAATGTCTTATAACTAGTATATCCTTATAATTATATACCGTAAAAACTGATATAATTGTTAATTTTCTAAATGAATGTTAATCATACGCACTGGTGTATCTGCCGCTGTCAAAAGCTTGATAAGGCTTATAATACGACAATTACATCATGCATGAGTAATCAGCAGAGGTCTTATAGTCATTATTTTTTATATCTTAACACTCTGTTTTATACTTGAAGTCTTTTGGGTGTCAATTGCCAACAAATTTTTTTAAATAATCGAATCGGAATGAAAGACAAGACGAATAACAAATTATTTTTCGAATATAATTTCAAAAAATATACACATATATATAAGAGTGATCCTTAATTCTACGAAACATAATTTTTTGTCTTTTAATTTCACGGGGAACCCTTTATTCGAATATGTACCTACCATAAGAAACTAGAAATTTTTTTTTTAAACTAGCAGGCCCGGACCATTTTTTTTTTATCAATATAGAGCGTTAACACGTCTTTTTTACGATAACCGTGTGACATCAGCCTTTAAGACACAAAACATATTTTTTTTTTTTTGTTTTGTTTTTTTTTTTTTTTTGTTTTGCAGCTCAGAACTGCATTTATATGTAGCTCTCTTTTCGCCTTGCGTGTGGCTCATCTGTTTATTATGTTGTGCTGTGCTGGCTAAGCGGGAAAAGAGAAGAGTAGAGAACAACATGGAGTTTATTGAAATTCTCGCAACACAAACACGTGGAAAAAAAACGATCAAGCAATTCGTGGTTTCGGGTATGGTTTTTTTAAAAACTTAACACTTTAATTAAACACACATATCCCTCTGCTATGCTGTGGCACAAATATGACATTTTAAAACTTATTTCATAAAAATCGATTCAATATTTTTGGAGTTTACCTGAAAACAAAAATGCCCACTTCAATTTTATATAATAGTATAGATTGTAGATATTGTTATACTTTACGTGTATTCATTCATACTTTTTCAAAATAAATTAGATCAGTTTGGTTGTTAACGACTTAATTTATTTACAACTTTTACATGGAGATTTTGACGCACGACGATCTCGTTCGTGGGTTCACTGCTAACTTACTTCTACGGTAGCATAGACCAGAGTCTATGCCACCAGATCGCGTTAAATAAATATTGCAGAACACAGCAAAGGATTGCTGCAGCGCTCATTCCTAATAAAATGATAACATATTGGTTCAACTCCATTGTATGTCTTAGTGCTGCATATAAATGCCTGGACGGCTTTTATTGGCTCATCTTATCGCCACCGCTAGCAATCCTGTCATTAATACAAATCAGCGGCTTCTTTGACGCGATCGCCATGCCTGACAATACGTCATCGAGACAAAACGACGGTCCGCTATGAGCGTCGAATCATTTGAGTCACATACACTGTTTGTATAAACGAATGCTTATGTTGCCCGCTCAAATATCCGCTCAAGCGATTGCAGCACTACATTGTATTAAGATTGCTTTGCGATAATCATCATAACAGCGTAGCACACAATGGCAACAAAGTATTATGTCTTCAGGAATTTGTTTGGGTCATCACTTATTTGCCGAGCCAAGCTATGCTAACTAGAATCGTTTTATAGCCGCGGTACTAAGTTACGACAAAGTGTCGCCGATATTATCGTTAGAGAAACACGACATACAGTGAACCCGCTTTGGAAGAGGGGTAGCGGAACTGATGATTCCGCCACAACATTTTTAAATTATATTTAGGGGTCGGTACCAATGCGCATTGGTACACATGGCAGGAAAAAGTGGCCAAAACTAGAAGACGACCTCGTATCTTCATGAAATCAGGAACCTATAGGTTTTAGGGGTCGATAAACACGAAATTGGAATCAAAAATTGAAAATTCAAAATTCAAAGCTCATTCAAATCGGCAAAAGACACCAAGGGACGTTTTCTTGTGAGAGGGCTAAGCTTTGACAACTTGTAGCGACTACTAAATCATGTTAAATTAAAACAAAAAAAAATTTCTTTCATATTAAAATGTATAAAATAGCATAATGGAATGCCGCGATGATAATTAGAAAGTCAAAAAAATAAATACCACCCTTATATATATGCATTAAGGTGACTCGACCTCAATAGAAGAAAAAAAAAGATGCCGATGCCACCGACTAGAAATGCACCTTGATCCAATTTAAGACTTTCCCAAAATATTTTGGCTGTCACGATAACCGGCAGTGAGCTAAGCCATTTTGAAATAACCTGGAAGAATCATGTTTTTCATAAAAATTGCGACTGTAGTTAAAAAAAAATGGTTAGAAATAATAGTACTAAAAAAGTTCTTCCAAACTGCACCAAAAAATTTCAAATCTTTGCCGTTTATACCCCAACGCGTGCTGCGTAAGCTTCTTTCTAAAAAATAGAGAACAAGTTCGAAAATGAGCCAAAACGGATGAGAACCACGCCTACCACCCATACAAAATGACTTTATTTGAATCGTAAAATCTGTTAAGAACCCACGAAAATTAAAAGAAAGCCTTGAAATTTTGCACTTAAGCTTTGATCTTCAATATAAATGAAATTCGGGAATATCGGATGAAAGACACGCCTACATCCCATACAAAGTGGATTTATATTAACCATAAACTGTCTTAAAAATCTGCTCAAATTACAGAAATGCCTTTGAATTTTGCACACCGGCTTCGATAACAATAAAGACCATCACAAAGATATTTGGCAAAATCGGATGGAAACCACGCCTACTTCCCATACAAATTGCCTTTTTTTTTAAACGTAAAATCTCTTAAAAATATACAAAAATTTAAGAAATATCTTGAAATTTTGCACATAAGCTTTAGTAAATAATATGAACCATCTCTAAGATAATTGGTAAAATTGGATGAAAACCACGCCGACCTAACATACAAAGGCGTCTATTGACGTCTATTTTGACGTCATCAAAATAGAAAGAGTTTCGTAAATATATAAAACTGAATGACATCTCATAGGGAACAGGGGGCGAACCTTCACATGGCAACGTGTCTGACCGCCTCAACCTGGCGAGGCCAGCATTATCCATGTCGAAATCGTCTCAAGTCGACTCAAACCTCCAAATGGTGTTCCCTGGGCAACGGCAAACTGGCATCCGTCAGTTTGACGGCTAATTTGAGCGGCGGGTCACTCCATAGACCTTAAACATGGAATGTGCGCAGGGTTTGGGTCCCGCCACATTACTACTGCCCAATGAAAACTAAACCAGCCTCGGATAAGAGCCCCAATTACGTTGACGACCACCGCAAACGAAAAACGGACAATGATTTACGGATATGCACCTGGAATGTCCGGACCCTTTATAGGGAAGGTGCCATTATCCAACTGGCGGAAGCCCTCAAAACAATACAATCTGACATCACCGCCATCCAGGAAATGCGATGGAAAGGGCAAGGCTGCTCTAAACAAGCACACTGCGATATCTACTACAGCTGCCATGCGGAGAAGCGCGAATTCGGATGTGGATTCGTCGTTAGCCGGAAACTACGCCACCTTGTTTCCCGGTTCACACCTGTGAACGAAAGATTGGCCACGATCCGCATCAAGGCAAAATTTTTCTACATAAGCCTTATTTGCGCGCACGCCCCGACGGAGGAAAAGGACGAAGCCGTCAAGGACGCTTTCTACGCTAGTCTTGAGGACGTATATGACCACCTTCCGGTCCATGACGTGAAAATAGTCCTCGGCGATTTTAATGCGAAAGTCGGAAGGGAAGGCATCTTTGGCCCCACTGTCGGTCAGTTCAGTCTTCACGAGACCTCCACAAACAACGGTCTAAGACTGATCGACTTCGCCGCGGCACGAAACATGGTAGTTAGTAGCACCAGATTTAAGCACCTCGACATCCACAAGGCCACCTGGCTGTCCCCGGATCAAAAAACGCGAAACCAAATTGATCATGTTGTAATCGACGGAAGGCATGCCTCTAGTGTTCTAGATGTGCGTACATTTCGGGGGGTCAACATTGACTCCGACCATTATCTTGTTGCAGCCAAGATCCGCATGCGATTATGCAATGCCAAGAACATACGCACAGGAATGCAACGAAAGCTAGATGTCGCTAAGCTGCAATTACAACGGACTGCCGAAGCCTACTCCGCTCAACTCTCGGTTAAGCTCAACCGACCAACCTCTGGACTCGACGACGCCGGCGGACTTTGGGCGCATATATCCCACTCCATGCGCGCTGCCGCTGAAGAAGTCATTGGTTTCCGGCGCCCGCAACCTCGGAACCAATGGTACGATCAGGAGTGTCGCATTGCGACTGCAGTAAAAAACGCCGCTTATAGAAAAACGCTGCAGTCAGCTGCAACGCGAGCCGTGCGAGAAAACTACCGCGAAAAGAGGAAGGAAGAGAGGCGCCTTTTCAGACGCAAGAAAAGAGAGCAGGAAAAGCGTGAGCGTGAGGAACTAGAGGTATACCAGGGCAAGAAGGATGCACGAAAATTCTATCAACAGGTTAAGCGTCTAACCCAAGGTTTCAAGCCCGGAGCATCCACTTGTAGAGACGAAAATGGAGATCTGAATACGGATACACAGTGTGTGCTTAGATTGTGGAGACAGCACTTCTCCAATTTACTTAATGGCGACGATTCCACTAATGCCGCCCATCGAGAGCACAGTGCAGTGCCACCAATCGACGATGACGGAGTGGAAGTATCACCACCTAGCCATGAAGAGGTTCGAGTTGCTATCCAACGACTCAAAAACAATAAAGCAGCGGGTGCTGACGGCCTGTCAGCTGAATTGTTTAAAACCGGCGGCGATGAATTGATAAGGCGCATGCATCAGCTCATCAGCAAAATATGGCTAGCAGAAAGCATGCCCGACGATTGGAACCTCAGTGTACTGTGCCCTATACTTAAGAAAGGAGACCCTACAATCTGCGCAAGTTATAGAGGTATCAGTCTTATTTCCATCGCATATAAGGTTCTCTCAAGCGTACTGTGTGAAAGATTAAAGCCAATTACAAAAACACTGATTGGACCTTATCAGTGTGGCTTTCGACCTGGTAAGTCTACCATAGACCAGATTTTCACGCTACGACAAATCCTGGAGAAAACCCACGAAAATCAAATTGACACACACCATCTCTTTGTCGACTTTAAAGCTGCGTTCGATAGCCCGAGAAGGGATTGCCTATACGCAACAATGTCTGAGTTCGGTATACCTGCAAAGTTGATTAGACTTTGCAGAATGACGTTGAGCAACACACGCAGCTCCGTCAAGGTAGGAAATGACCTCTCCGAAACCTTCAATACCGAAAGAGGTTTCAGGCAAGGCGATCCACTGTCTTGCGATCTCTTCAACATCATCATGGAGGGGATCGTACGAAAGGCCGGTGTGCATCGTAATGGCACCATTTTCTATAAAGGTGTCCAGCTCCTTGCTTACGCTGATGATATTGATATTGTTGGCAGAACCAAGAGAGATGTTACCGCTGCTTTCGCCGCTATCGAAAAGGAATCAGCCAAAGTGGGTTTGACGATAAATGAGGGTAAAACAAAGTATATGCTGTCTACAAACAAGGGAGCTCGGCGTTTAGACTCCCACGTTTCATCCGGCAGCTATAACTTTGAAGTAGTCAAGGAGTTTGTATACCTTGGCACCGCCATTAATACTAACAACGAAATCAGCCTGGAGATAAAGCGAAGAACAATAATTGCTAATAGGTGCTACTACGGGCTCAGTAAGCAACTAAGTTCCAGAGCCCTCTCTCGATCGACAAAACTAACACTCTACAAGACGCTCGTTCTACCTGTGCTGCTTTATGGCGCTGAGGCATGGGTAGTTTCGCAAACTGACGCAGCCGCTCTGGGGGTGTTCGAGAGAAAAGTTCTTCGCAAAATCTTCGGTCCTGTTCGAGTCGGCGATGACTATCGCATCCGAATGAACCACGAGCTGTATGAGCTCTACGGAGACATTGACGTAGTTCGGCGTATAACTGTGCAGCGACTACGCTGGCTGGGTCATGTCCATCGTATGGACGACGAAGCTCCAGCGAAAAAGGTGCTCGAAGCGAGGGTCGCTGGTCAACGACGACGAGGGAGACCATGCCTCCGATGGATGGACCAGGCTGAGGAAGCCCTAACCGCACTTGGTGTATCCGATTGGAGAAGGCGCGCGCAAAGCAGAGGCGCCTGGCGAGAGCTGATGAGGTCGGTCGAAATCCGGACACGGGTTGTCACGGCCACCTAAGTAAGTAAGTAAGTAAGTAAGAATGACATCTCATATCCAACCCATACAAATATTCTTCGGTATAATATGCAGTCTTTAGACAAGAGAAGTGGGGGTGTCTTTTACTTTTAGTCGAACTTCTGTTACACCATATGTCTGACTTCAAGCTCATTTTGCACACATAATCCTTGGTAGTTTGAGCAGTTTAAGACTGCTCTTGTATATAAAATTGGGCTGTACTAGAGAGGGGGCGTGGGTCTTATATTTTTAAACTATCTCCAGCTACACCGTATGTCCGATTTCAACAAAATTTCGTACATATATTCTTTAGTGTAATGAGAAGTTTCAAGCCTACAAAAGTGGGTGGGGTTGGACAATGGGCGTGTCAATTCAATTCTAATAGAACTTCAACTACACCATTTGTCCGATTTCAAACAAATTTTGCAAATATATTCGTTACCATAAGGAGCAGTCCGTAGTTTATAAAAAAGGGCGGATATAGACAGGGGGCGTGATAATTTATTTGTAATGGAACTCCTACACAGTTTTTTTGAATTTAGCCAAATTTTGCATACATAATCTTTGAAATAATGAGCTGTTATTAGTCTAAAAAATTGGGCAGAATTAGACAGGGGCGTGCTACTTTAATTTTAATCGAACTCCTTCTATAGCCTTTGTCCAACTTTTTTCAAATTTTCCACAAATATTCTTTGGAATAATTAGCAGTCAGTTGTCTAAAAAATTGCACGGAATTGAAGGGGGGAGAAGACAGTGGCACATAAATTTTAAAAGAAATTATTTTACACCGTTGGTGTGAATTAGCACATAAAAAAAACGAAATGGCCATCTCAGCCCTTGAAAGGACTTTGACCGAGCTTCATATGATCAATTGTATTGTGTGTGATGGGAAATGTTTGCACACAAATGATCGAGAACTGGACCTACATGTTTTACGCCGACTCCGAACGGCTTTATGTTATCAAGAAGCTTTTCATGGCAGTTTTTACTCTCTGAGGCTTGCCATAGTCTGCAGAGAGGTGACAGCCGAACAGAAAAATTAATTCAATTGAAAAAACTTTCCGTGTCGGATGGAGGATTCGAACCTGGGCTCTCTGGCGTAAGAGTCACACACTCTACCCACTACGCCACGGCAGGCACAAGCACACACCAATCAAATTTTGCACATATATTTTTTAGCATAATGAGCAGTCTGCAAATTACTCTATTTGGCAGGTAAGGGTAAAACTAAAGTAAGCGTATGGACCCAAATATTTTTGCAGATTTTACATAAACATTTCATAGAAGGCTAAAAACTTCGAATATACTTCAATGCGGCTGCGGCGGGGTATTTTAGCTTCGGTACCCTGCCGAAGCTCCATTCCTTACTAGTTTTATGTTATTTTCACTAAAATTCAGATAACTCCATTATTTTTTATGCTCGTTGTTAAGTAATCGTTGGAAAAGTTTTTATTGGTTCTATTTGTTCCTGAGCAGAGTTAATAAATTTCATTACCATCTAAGCTAAAATATTTAAAAAAAAAACATTATATTTTGCAACAAACACCCGCTGCAAAAAATAATGTTAGCATTACAAAATGATAAATACTTAAATTAAAATGATAATAAAATTGATTAGCTTTGTCCAGAAATAAATAGAAATAATCAAAACCTTTCCAACGATATTTTCAAAACGAAAATAGCATAGTAAATAATGAAGGTATTTGAATTTAAGTGAGAAAAACATAAAAAAAAAGTCATAAAAATTTGAAATTTTTTGATGCAGGTTAGGAAAACTTTTTTAGTACTATTATTTCTAATCAATTGTTTTCTTTTTTAAGAACCGCACAAGCCAACATTTTTACGAAAAGCATGATTTTTGGAGGTTATTTAAAAATTGTTTAGCTCACTGGCGGTTATCGTGACAGCCAAAATATTTTGGAAATCGTCTTAAAATAGATCAAGTTTACTTTTTAGTCGGAGGCAACGTTCATTTTATTTTTTTTTTTTTTTTGAGTCATCTTAATATGTATACATAAGGGCGAATGCAATTTTGTAGGGGCAAAGAGTATGACAAAAAAATTAATCTAAGGAAAATTCTTAGAACTTTACCGAAGGAAGCATGTGTCTAAAATTAATATAGAGCTGCCGGAAATTTCGCTTACACTTGGAAGTTGGTAAAACGCTATTGTCATCGGGGATTATAGGTACGAGAATCTATTCTTGATATTTATGTTTTCCTAACATATCCAACAGTGGGTGCTACAATGGAATTTCTAATTTTAATTAGATTAAAAAGCAATAAAAAAAGGCATATGTATATATTTTTATGTTTAAAAAATATTAAAAAACAAACAAATTTTATTGGAATTTCTTGGAATTTCAACACAAATTAGCCCGGCCTAATTTACATACCCTAAAGGTTAAAGCTTTCAAATTTGTATTCAAACGTTTCTATTGTGCGAAAAAAAAAAAATTGTAAAAATCAAACATAAATTCTTATACAGAGATGTTTAGCTTATGTCAAGTTATCCAACTTATAGATTTCAAAAAACAAAAGTTGGGTCTCCTTATACTGAATGCAAATTGAAAGCACAAGGTTATATTCTTGGTCCCTTATTGTTCAGTATATTTATAGATGATATTTTTATGGTCTGTTCTAATTTCATGTTGCTCGTCTACACTCATTATATTCAACTTTATCTCTGTAGACGTGAGCTGTGAGCTGTGTTACTATCCACTAAAATCGTATATTTTGCATTTATCAAAAAATAAAGCTTGCCTGCAATACACATAATTAAGGTTGAATTTTGCCAATAAAGATTGGAGAATATTAGTCATACTCAACATTAATTTGTAAGTGAAATCACTAAATTTGTATTTGTTTATTAGCATATTAATAGTGTATTATATACACCATATTAATAGTGTATTTAATAAGATTTATGGTACATTACGTTATTTAAAATTATCTGCATGAATTAGCTGTTGAATAGTACAGATCAGTTTTAGCAGTTATCTTCTAAACTGGTCTGTACTGATCAACAGCAACTGCTAAAACTGGTCTGTACTGTTCTACAGCTACCGGCTAAAACTGATCTGTACTGTTCTACATCTACCAGCTAAAATGGTCTGTACTGTTCAACAGCTACCGGCTTAAACTGATCGATAATCAATCAATCAATCACAATATCGATAATCAATCAAACAATAATTCAATATGAATGAAATATTCAATAAGGCCTTTCAAATCATCTGAAAGTCATCGGTCATAGTTATAAGTGGTGCTGCACATTTTCCGAATCGTTTATCATATGGATTGGTACAACGTGGGTTCTTGCCTTGATATATGTCAAAATTTAATATGTAACCGTTTGGCCGATTGGTTTACCTTTAAAAAACTGCTTGCAACCGTGTCGTCCATTGTCATCGTAAGATAAATGTTGTGTTGGGTGATAGTTCTTCAACATATTTGACTTGAGATGGTCCGTAATTGGACGTAGCTTCCATAGCTTATCTTGGTTATCAACAGATGTGACCAAATTGGGCTCAAAATGTAGTGTAATTAATATAAATAATATTTTAATAAAGAAGTTTAGCTATTTATTTAGTAACTTTAGATTTCCTATTTTTATTATTAGTAAAACAGCCTCATCAACAACAACAACCACAACAACAACAAGAGTATATGAACGCAGCCTTAGCTTATATTAGCTTAGGTTAGCTTAGCTTAGTTTTTGACATATCAACTTTAAATTCTTATCTTCTTTTTTTGCCCTTGCACTTGACCGCAAAAATTGTTTATTTATTTTAGAAGTAACACAAAAAAAAACATGTTTGAACTTGTACATTGTTGCCTTATCTTGAACTTGCGGGTTATGAGTGCGCTTACTATGAAGCTTGGCTCTTATCACTTTAACCTTGAAATTAGTATTGAAATTGAAATTAAATAAAATTAAAATCCGTACCAGGATGGGTATGGGTGACGTCATCGGCATACAATAACATAAGTCGACTTCTAAAATGTTCTCGACGTTTCTGCATCTCGAAGCTTCTAGAAACTTCCTGACTCTTTTTGGCATTGGCTTAGGTTAGGTTGATTCTGAAGTATTATTTGTATAGGATCGCGCTATTTGCTATCTCCCTTTCTCTCTCTTACTACCAAATTCTCTCTCTCCCTTTCTCTGATTCTGAAGTATTATTTGTATAGGATCGCGCTATTTGCTATCTCCCTTTCTCTCTCTTACTATCAAATTCTCTCTCTCCCTTTCTCTCTCATACCATTCGCTTCCGCATACAATGACATAAGTCAGCTTCTAAAATGTTCTCGAAGTTTCTGCATCTCGAAGCTTCTAGAAACTTCCTGACTCTTCTTGGTTGCGGTGTATTTCGTTTACTTAAAATAAAATACAGCGGCGGAGAAGTTGCTGGGTGTAAGTGACTTGGCCGGTGGTTATTAAGTGGGGGCTTGTTACCTCGATGTCCCCCAACTGACGAATAGATATTTATATACGTCTATGTTTTTTTTAATGGTTGTCATCTAATATACAAACTACTTATACAAATCTAATACTCGCACCTAATACTTAGCACCATTATGATAAATTTATAAACAATTCTTTAACCCTTCAACCTTCGCCGTATCTAAATTGCTTCAATCCATATTAATATATATATTTTCATATAGCAAGTCATATCATTTCAGCTAAGCTCGTCACTCAGGATTTGAGTCATTGCTATTAGGTATTCGAGGGTTAAGAAAAAACAAAACATGCAAGCACTGATAATAACTCGCTTGACTACCACTACCGATAATGTAGTGTATAAAATTATGATCAACGCTTAAAAAAGCAAAGACTTGCCCCAAACTTGCCAATTTTTAAAAGATTAAAGCAAAGACATACACCAAACTTGCCAATTTTAAAAGTTTAAAGCAAAGACATACCCCAAACTTGCCAATTTTAAAAGATTAAAGCAAAGACATACACCAAACTTGCCAATTTTAAAAGATTAAAGCAAAGACATACACCAAACTTTCCGATTTTTAATAGATTTTACCAAAGACATACACCAAACTTGCCAATTTGTAATAGCTTTTAGCAAAGACATACACCTTTGCACATTTTTAGAAAAAAAGCCCCCACTAGATGGCGCTGGGGTGCAGGTGTGACGTCATCAGCTTGAGCCTCTGAGCCTCCTGACCCAGAACGAACTTATTGTATCTACTCAAAACGAATATTTTCGTCATATTTTACATTTTTATTTCCGGAAAAGAAAAAACGCATCGCATGCTCACAAAAAGTTATGTGCTGTTTATGGTGACGAAGGTTTAAAAGAACGGCAGTGTCAAAATTGGTTTGCCAAATTTCGTTCTGGTGACTATTCACTCAAAGATGAAAAACGCTCTGGTCGTCCAGTTGAAGTTGATGACGACCAAATCAAAGCAATAATCGATACGGATCATCACAGTACAACACGTGAGATTGCAGAGAAGCTTCATGTATCACATACATGCATTGAAAATCGTTTAAAACAACTTTGCTATGTACGAATATTCGATATATGGGTTCCTCATGAACTGAAAGAAAATCATTAACACAATGCATTAACATCTGCGATTTGTTAAAGAAACGTAATGAAAATGATCCATTTTTAAAACGATTGATAACTCGTGATGAAAAATGGGTCGTTTACAACAATGTCAATCGGAAAAGATCGTGGAGCAAGCCAGGTGAACCAGCTCAAACAACATCAAAAACTGATATTCATCAAAAGAAAGTTATGTTATCAGTTTGGTGGGATTACAAAGGAATTGTCTACTGTGAACAACTAACAAAATTGAACAATGCAGTTGAAGAAAAGCGGCCCGAATTGACAAATCGAAAAGGTGTTGTATTCCACCATGACAATGCAAGGCCAAACACATCTTTGGTCACTCGGCAAAAATTATTGGAGCTTGGTTGGGATGTTTTGCCACATCCACCATACAGTCTGACCTTGCACCATCTGATTACTTTTTAATTCGATATTTGCAAAACTCTTTGAATGGTAAAAATTTCAATAATAATGATGATGTCAAACTGTACCTGGTTCAGTTCTTTGCTGATAAAAACCAGATGTTATATGAACGTGGAATTATGATGCTGCCTGAAAGATGGCAACAAGTCATTGCTCAAAATGGACAATACATTACAGAATAAAGTTATTTCGTTCCATGAAAAAATTGTCTATTATTTTACAAAAAAAAAAAAATCGCAAGTACTTAGTTGCCAACCTGATAAATACACTTTGTCATGCGTTTAAGCTTATTTTTAAAGCATTTTTCAACTCCAATTGAGGTAATTTTTTCTTGGCTGGTCACAAAGGTTTTTGTTGGAGCAGATGTAGGAGTGCTCGCATTGTTATGATGCAAAATAATTTGCCACTTCTATGACTAATTTCGAATCACTCTATTTTGAATATTCACGAGCTAATTCCATTTATTGCCCAAGATAAATGTTTCCAGTTACTGCAACAACATATCCGTACAACAACAACAACAACAGTATCCGTAAACAACACAAACAACTCCGCACAAATGGCAATATGTTCGAATAAAATAGGGTAAGTTCAACAATGATATGATTTCAATGGAAGCGTAAGATGGTTAGCGTTGCCACTTATCGTTGCCAGGGCCAGAAATATAAATAAAAAACTACGCACGAATGCCCGAAAGTGTATTATATTATATCACACAATTCATTTAAAAACTTCAATGTATACCAGATTCTTCAAAAACTTTCTTGTATAACACATAGATGGTGGTAGTACGTACGGAATAAGTGCATAGAGCTTTTGTAAAGTGTTTTTTTTTATTTCTATTCTAAAACAACAACTTATTCAACAACCTGGTAGAACCAAAATAAAATAACACTTAAATTTAATTATTGAAATTCAACAAGGCTTTTTTAACCTTAACACCATTAGGTTATGGAACTACATACCCAAAAACTTAAAATCCGTAAATAAGGAAGGGACATTTAAGTGTTTAATATTTAAGTAATTTTCTACTCCTTACTTTTAAAATGTTTGTCTTTAGTTGTTATTATAACCAAGAACTTTATACTAGATATAAAAAGTTTCTAATAAATTCTTACTTTTTAAGATATACTTCAAATGTGAAATATATCCCTTGTACTTAAGAGAAAATTTTCTTATTGTACGTATACTAGTTATTGTTGAAATAAATATATGTTAAATGTTTAATCAAGCTTAATAAAGGATGCAATTTCGACAAGCATACAGTCTTAGTAAGACACTCGAAAGCTATATTTTGCCGATTAGCAAATCAGCGGGGAAAAATTCGGACTTACTTGGTTTGGTAGCAGGTGCTACCTGTTACACCAAATACTTGTAAATTTAATATATATTCTAAATGTTTTTTAAACATGTGTTTTCTTTATAAGAAAAAAAAATTAAACATAAAATTTTAAATTTTATCGTGACTGGTGTAACCGGGGACATATTTTTCAAACTTTAAAATTATAAAAAATCTTTTTAATAATTTTTGTGATCGCCAAAGTCTCAAATTAGATTGCTTAATCAAAATAAAGATAGTTTACAGGATAACTTAACCATTATATGGGTGGTGTTGTAGGTATGCAAAGCAGCAAATACTTCATTAAAAACAGGACTAGATAAGGAGATCAAGAGCCTAGCAACAAATTGTGCACAATGATATGGGGGTCATTTACTTGAGTGTAAAAATCGTTAAAATTTCGTTAGCTGCAATGTCGAAATTTTATCTAACTTCAGTATAGTTGCAATAACAAAATAGTGTCAAAATTTTTTAATAGAAATAGATCTTTCTTAGAAGTACTAAAATCCAGTACCTCATAAATCCAGTACCTCATATATCCAGTACCGCGAGAATAAATCTTTGCTATATCGGAATCATGGCAACCTTATGAAACCTTATTTGTTACTAGTTTGCCGAATTCTAAAAGTAAGAAACTATAGAACCATTTGATTAGAACTTTAATTTTTCACTTGTTCTGTTAGACTTGAGTTTTTAAAAATGATACTTATTTTTTAAAAAACCAAACATAATATAAGGAATTATTCCGTAGCTTCTTATTTCCACTTTTCTTGTTACATTCTTAAGCAAATTTGAGTTTTACTTATAAGTTTTCAAAAAATCCAACTCTAAAGTTTGTGCACAGCAAGCAACTTGAACTCTGCAGCGTTGATTAAATCTGCTCAAACTTATTTCCCATTTTTTTCAATTGAATTTCAGAAATCACAGCAGTATGCAGCAACACAGGCTTGAAGTTTAGGAAAAACAAAAACAAAAACCATCCATTTACTCGAATTGATTCATTAAATTTCTCAGTCAATTTCAACATTCAAAACAAACACTAGTTTATTTACGCTCCATGCGCTACACGCAAGCCAGACAAACTTTTGCACACATCGTTGTTGGTTAGAAACAAACATTTGGCACTTTCATTACTTTCAGCATAATTAATTCAAGCGTTTGTCGTGAGCATGTTATGTGAGTGCTTCTGGATTTTATTGGTGTTATTTGCTCATGTGCCCTTTTTGAGTGTGTGTTGGTGTGTGTGTGTGTGTGTGTGTGTGATTATGTATTTATGAATAAGTAAGCATGAAGAAATTTGGTCATATTTTCATATCTACATTATAAACACGCATATTTGTAGGCAATTGAATGTCATAAAAATACGATGAATTTTTCATAACATTTTGGGTTGTCAATAAAAATCATAGAAAACAAAAGACTGCGCCAGATTCAGTATTAAGGATAAGTCATGCATGTGACCTTATTATTTATAATGTCATGACAATATTTAAGAAGTAAAAATCACACAATTCAAGGCATTCAAAGAAAACCTAAAATACTAGAAATGTTATGCATGCGGCACGTTGTGCTTAAAATGGCATTTGTATTGAAAATTCTAAAGAATTAAAAAAAAAAAAAATTTCCTAAATGCTGTGTTTTTTTTCTAAAAAATTAAATGCGAGCTGTGATATGGAATGAAAATTTTAATAGTATAAACATCAATAACAATGAAATGAATAATAAAAAGTGAACTTCCTATTGACTGCATTGCAGAGAATAGATTTTTCTCTTTTATATACTTATATATATATATATATACCATTTATCCATTCAACAAGACGAAACACAATGTTTGTAGAATGCACACAGAAACATCTACACACGCTATGCATACAGCCATTATTGCTTTGCTATAAGAACTGATTTTCAGCCTTCAATGCAAACTTCTGCATTTTATTTTCATATATAAATAGTTTTCAACGCTAGTGACAAAAATGTTTTTTAAACAATACAAAACACAGAAAAAAAAAACGAAAAATTAAAAAAAAAACACTTGAAATTTTCAAGATACACAGATTGCACGTTATAGCATAGAAGCGCGCAATATTCAATAGTACAAACACACCGTTGGATGAAACACTCACACCTTAAGCTCACATCAACAGCCGCAGGCTCTAGTACTTATACTCTCACACACACTTCGGTAGAAAAGAGTTATGCAAGTGACAAAAAAAAAATACTGCTGCAAGCACATATATATTTTCCAAATCACACACACACACACACACACACACACACATGCATACAGCGCAAACATGCAGTTGTCAGGATGTTTCGTGTTTTTATCAAGTATATTCATGTTCCTATACGACACTACCTAAGCAAAAAAAAAAAAAACACTTGCTCTGAAAAAATATGCTTCGTCTCTACAACTGCGGCTGTACAAATGTTTTTTTTTTTTTTTGTATTCTTGCTTTTAAAGTTACTAGTTACAAAAAAACAAACGTTTAACCATATCAAATCTACTCAAGTGTTAACACGTTAAATGTATGTTGAATAGATTGCAGGAACTAGCAGGCTTTAGACATGTAGTGTTTGTGCGTGATATACGCTTTTTTATTATGGTATTTAACAATAATGCAAAAGAGACACTTGTTGTCTAAGTAGACATATACAAGTGTTATATATGCATAAACATTTATAACATTAATATTATTATAATATTAGAACTTTTTTTCTATCATCTATTTAACATACTAACGCATGATGAGAAATAATGATAAAACGATAAAATAGTGTGATTTATTGTTATTCATAGAAAAGAATTCACGCAAAAAGTAAATTTAAAATTTTTAATATGTTATCAAAAGAGAAGAAGAAGACAACTTTTTAATGAAATGTTTGAAAATAATTTTGATCATGCAGAAATATTGCTCATATTTGACTTAAACTGTTTGAATTGGACCCACCTATCGGCCTTAGAATTGGAAGAGGCTGTTTCGTTTTTTTATCAAAGCGTCTATACAATTGTCGATACTCATTAGGGTGGTTCAAAATTGTATGAAAAAATAATTTTTCAAAAATGTTGTCCTTCTATTGGCCCAAGTTGTACTCTATGGACAAAAAATAAGTTGTAAAAAAACAGTTTTGAAAACAAATGATTTTTGAGCCATCCCAAGCAATAGTTTTTTTCTTATTGTATACCATATAAGCTATATGATGTAACAAACATCAAAACTCTACCGAACACGCTAAAACATAGCAGGCTTGGAATTTCATTCAGCAAGCAATAATCTTTTTAACCTATTATCACTCAATCCAATCGGTCAAAAAATTACAAAGCAACAATGTTCTTTTGTCGATTGATAATAAAGCATGGGTCAAGTAAATCTAATATTTTTTAAACGGACGTAAATTTTTAAAAATAATATTGATCATTTAATTGTCTTTCCATCGAGCTATTACTCGTCGAAATCCGTTAACTAATTCAAACTTTTTTTATAATAATTAACAAAAATAAGTTATATTTCTTTGCATATTCAATATTTAATTCATTTCTTTAAAATAATTTACAAAAAAATTCAATTTCATCATGTATGTTATTAGCTTTTTAATAATAGTTTACAAAAATAAATAAAAAATTAAAATAAATTTAAATTGTTAATTAAAATTTAATTACAATGAATTGGAATTCAGCTTTACTGCATTTAGAGCCTTCTTGCTGCACGTAGGATACTCTTTTCGATGCTCGGAAATTACTTGTAATAAAAATTGAAGTTCTTCTTCATCCTTGGTTATTTTACGGTTTATCTCCTTGATAAGTGCGACTCCTCTTTCTGCGACATCATTGACCACTATAAGGGATTTAAAAATCTCTTTTGCCTCTATGTAGCTCTGCGAGTTTTCCCATTCTGCCACGTCGGTTTCCCAGAACTCCTTCACACCAAACTGATGAAAAATATTAATCGTATTTTGGTTAGCTAAGTTATGCAGCTGCAAATTTTTAAAGGCAGATTGATTAATTTTTGGCCGCACTACACGAACAGATGGAGAAGCACCATTTATCATTTCTGTAACAATTTTGCGTTTTAATTCGTTGGAAACATAGCTGTCAAACAGACAGAGTCCTACTAACTCATCTGACAAGTACCACAAATGACCTAACATCTTCTTCACTGTTGCTGTTGCAATTTCCAAATTATCATACTGCAACAAACTTTTTATGAGTTGCAAGTCGTTGTTTGGAGCACATATGGCTAACGGTGCCGCAAACCAAATTTTAATGTAAATAGTGACAATGAAAATATTCATTTCTGCTAAGCCTTTTTTTTCTCTATCAGACAAATTAAATTGTTGGGAAAACATAAACATTTTCAATGAGTAGATAAGCTTTGACATCCATCGGGCGTGGCTTGTTGGACCAGGAGCCATAAATCGAATTCCTTTGGACGGTTTCCCACCAAGAATATAATGGACAATTCCAGCAGCTCTCGATAATCATCTCTAGTTTGCTTTCTATTGAGAAGTCCTTGGCAAAAGTCAACGATGTCGTTACGTTTCGTTTCAGAAATTCTTTTAATAGTTGACATGCTCGCTGTGTTAAAAACTGATTGGTTGATTTTTGGCCAATACGCGCGGAAGCGCACAAAAAGCTTAACGTCTGGTCCAGAAGTGGCAGTGGGCAAAGCTGCTTCAAATGCAGCAGCAGCAACAATTTCAAACATATGATGTCTACAAGCAAACCAAAATAGCTCTTTATCCAGCTTCTTCTCCAGAAGCACGCAAGCCCCATTCTGACTTTCGGTATTGGATGATGTCGTGTCAAAACACATTGCAACAACGCTAGGACTAATATTCCACTCATTTTCGCCTAGACATTCAAAAACAGCATTCGCCTGCATTTCACCAGTTGACGATAACAGCTTTTATACACTCAGTAATTTTTCTTCTCCTTTTCCAGAAACCAATATTGGAAGCCGGTCTATATGTTCCTGAGTAGTAAGATCAAGCATCAGTTTTCCATCCCAGTGTACAGTTAATTTGCAGTTTGGACTAAATGAATCCTTTATGAAACTAGCCATTTCTAGTCTACATTTTTCTCGATTTCGTTTTATCGTACTACGGCTACATGCTAAGGAATCTATATTTACACCAAGACTATTTGCCGTTGCTCCGAAAATGTACATCGCTTGCCGGTCACTCACTTTTGTTCTGTCCAATGCGGATGCCAGTTCTGTTGTTATAATGGGCTTTAATTTTTTAGTGCAGCTTTTGTCTTTTTTCGATTGAATATTAGTGACGTATTCATCTTCAGAGCTTTCATCGGAAGTTGTGGCTTCTTCGCTATCTGATATCCCAAGGGTACAAGTATTTCCCTCATCACAATTGGCAACCTTTTTTTTATAAAGCATTTGCTTTTCATGGCGTTCCAGTTTTCTCTTTTCTTTATTTAAGAATTTTATATCTTCTGATGCCATAAATCCTCTTCGTCCTGGTTCACGTTGTGCAAGCAAAAACTGTCGATCTTCTTCAATTGTAATGATTTGCATTGCGTCTTGATGAGCAATATCAAATAGATTAGACATCTTTTGAAGAAACCCATGTTCTTGTTGACAATGAAGAACGCTTTGTCTTGCCTTGTGTTTAAATAACTTCATCCACTCCATGTTTAATTTTTTAAATTTATTTATTATTTATTATTTAAAGCATTGTCTTTTCGAGTGGTTGGTATATTGGCTTTTTTCCAAATCAGCATTACTTCATTTATTACTATCGCACATGATTCTTTAAAAGGATTTTTTTCTACTTTGTGCATATGAAAAAAAAAACCCATTGCCTCACCATTTGATGGCAGCCGAGTTGTAGGTATTTTAGAAATAGGTTGATTTATTAAATAAATTTGAGTTTGACTCCGTCTTGCCTTTTTAAGTATTTAACTATATATATACGTTTACATAAACAGAACGAAGTTATTTTCTTACGCCAATTGCTTATTAATTGCGCTAAAACGAAAACGAGCGCTTTGAATAATTGGAAAAAAAGAACAGAAAATTTAAATTTTAAATCGAAATGCGCTTTAGCAGCTTTTCACAGCCTGCTATATTTTAGCGTGTTCGGTAGAGTTTTGATGTGTGTTATATCATATAAACTTATATGGTATACATTATGAAAATAATAATTGCTTGGGATGGCTCATAAATCATTTGATTTCAAAATGGTTTTTTCACAACTTATTTTTAGTCCATAGAGAACAACTTGGGCCGATAGGAGGACAACATTTTTGAAAAAAGAAATTTTGGACCACCTTAATACTCATGTTCCAAAAATAAAGAAAAAAAACAAACAATCGGAACCGTGGCTTGATGCAAATCTTAGATATTTGAGAAATCAAAGAAATAAACTTTACAGATTCATTAAGAACGCCGTCATTGCAAGTGACGAAGTAAAGGAAAAATATGAAGAACTACCTAAAGAATTTTCTATCAAGTCTGAGGAAGCTTATAAGCTTTACACCAACGTAATTGGTGAAAGAATTATTAAAGACTACATTCTTCGATTTTGTAAACCTCAAGTGGAAATCTGCCGACATCCACGTTTAAAGGAAATGTAAGTGACATTCCATCCTTCCATCCCTCAGGACATCTGTAATCTTTTTGCAGATCATTTTAAAGAGGTCTTCTGTTCGCCTTCAACCCAAAATCAAACTCCATCATCGATTCTCAACATATCACCATTGGTTAGCACAATCAATATAACTATAAAGGTTAGAACTTGTTTTACTTTTTGCTATAGCTAACTTCCCCATCTAAGGACAAAGGGGATTCTTGGCCACAAGGCCTTTCAATCTCAGCCGCAAGGCTTTATTTCATACTCTGCCACAAGGCAGTGTTTCAATATAGTCAAATATTGAATAAGCCACAAGGCTTGATTTGAGTTAATAGAAAGACTTCTTTTTATTGATGTGATTCTAAGACTGCCTTTATTTAACTCCAACTCGGGGTTTTATAATAAAAATATTGAGTGAAAAGTGACAATATTTTCTTTTCACTCAAAATAATATTTATTCTAAATAAGTTCTAACACATATACAATTAAAAGTCATGAAATCTAAATACAATTATTACACATCTGCTTACTATTACTTTTTACTTACTTACACATCTGTTTGTAATAATATCCATCACAACCCACTTACAGGTTACAAACTCCAATGACTTACTTTTGGCAGCGATTTGTTTCACAATGTATAACAATGTATAAAATCATGCCGCTAGTAGCACTTGAGTTTGTCACTGCTTGCGCTTCATGCTTTTCGCTGCAGGTATGCAGTGAGACCAACGTAGAGCGTTTGTAGCGTTGTGTGTTTATGTTATTGTTGAGGTAGGTTAGTGCTAGCCACATGTGCACTACATAACACATGGTGACATAATCAATCCTATTAAGGAATTAGATCCTTACAAGTCTCCCGGGCCAGACCTGTTACCACCAAACTTACTTATTCAATGCTCAGACCAGTTAGTTGTGCAACACTTAGTTTTTAACAAATCCTTGCAAACAGGTATTTTTCCTTCTTTCTGGAAATTATCTCATCTTACGCCAATTTATAAGAACGGTGACAAAAGAGATGTTGAAAATTATTGGGGCATTGCAGTATTATCGGCTATTCCCAAACTATTCGAAAAAATTGTTTGTTCCAAACTTACAGACCTAATTAATCCACGTTTAAATGTTCAACAACATGGATTCCGTAAAGGTAGATCAACCACTACAAATCTTACAACCATGACCTCGGAAGTTCTTATTAAAATGGAAAAAGGACATAAAATAGATGCAGTCTATACTGATTTTAGTAAAGCTTTTGATCGCGTCGACCACACAATTTTAAATGTAAAACTTGAAAAATTCGGTATTTCAGATTCCTTGCTAAATTGGCTCAAATCCTATCTGTGTGAAAGTTCCCAATAAGTAAAATTTCAAGGTATTCTATCTAAAAAGATTGTTGCTTCGTCGGGCGTATCACAAGGCAGCCACCTTGGGCCACTTCTCTTCCACATATTTATAGCAGATATATCAGAAGTTTTGAATGATAATCCACATCTCCTATATGCAGACGACCTAAAAATGTACTATGTCATTAAATCAGAAGAGGATTCAGTTGTTTTTCAGAATACGCTTCTATCTCTGGAGCATTGGTGCAGTCATAATAAGCTTTCTATAAATGTAAATAAATGCTACGGCATAAGTTTTTCCCGTAAAAACGAAATAACTTATAGCAGTTATGTGCTTAATGGGGTCGTACTCAAAAGAGTTAACCACATTGCAGATCTTGGCGTTATCTTTAATAGCAGACTTCGCTTGAACCTACACTTGGATCATATTATATCCAGAGCAAATAAACTGCTTGGATTCATAAAAAGACGTGCTAAAGAATTCAAAAATATATGGGCAACAAAAACATTATTCTGTACGTTAGTGCGCCCAATTCTTGAATATGGTTGCATAGTTTGGAATCCAGTATTTGAAGTGCACAAAGAAAGACTTGAATCTACTCAAAAACAATTCCTGCTTTTTGCTTTAAACGATTGTTAAGATCCACGGGATTATAGAAACTTACCTTCGTATGAACACAGACTGAAAATCCTTAATATCATTAATATCAGTAATCCTTAATATCATTATATCATTAATGTTAATGTTAATGTTTTGTTTGGAGATGCGCACTGCGACCTATATAGATCTATTGTACCTCCTTCTTGATGCTCCGCTCTTGACGGATTACAGAATCTCATCCAGACCTAGTTCTCTGATGAATTTGAGAATATTTTTCGGTTCGATGGATGAGATTTCCTCTTGACTCAGCTCTTAGTTCCCCAGTGTTGCCTTGCGCTTGCGAGCTACTGCGTCACAGTTGGTAAGTAGGTGTATTGGAGTCTCCTCCGCTTCTTCGCAGAAACGGCAGTTGCTGTCGGTTTCGATGCCCAATTTCTTCAGGTGGTATTTCAGTTTACAGTGTCCTGTAAGAAACCCCGTAAGAATTCTTAGATTCGGTTTGCCTAAGCTTATGTGCAATTTTGCTCTCCGAGAGTTAAAATCTTTGAGGAGCACTTTGGATTGTTTTAGCTTTGGGAGGCTTTTCCAGAGGTTTGATCTTTTGTGTCTCTCCTCCCTTCTTAGTTCTTCTTTGATAGTGTGTGTGCCCAATCCGCAGAATGGTTCTGGTCCTATAAAGTGTGTGGCTGCGCCTCGTCGCGCTAATTCATCAGCTTCTTCGTTACCATGAATTCCTTTATGTCCTGGGACCCAGAGTATAGTAACGGTGTTATTCTTGCCTAGCTCATTCAGTTTTGTTAGGCATTCCCATGTCATTTCTGATGATATTTCACAGGAAGCTAATGCTTTGATTGCTGCTTGGCTGTCCGACATCACAATTATGTCTTGACCTTTGTAACTCCTGTCCAGGTTAAATTGTGCGCACAGCTGTATTGCTAAGACCTCCGCCTGGAAGATACTGGGTGTTGTCCCCATAGGTACCGAGTGCCTGGTTCTTGGTCCATATACCCCTGCACCTATACCTTCCAGTGTTTTGGAGCCGTCCGTGTACCATGTTATACTGTGTGGTTTTGTGACTCGCGATATTATTTCGCTATCCCACTCCTTCTTGGTACCAAGCTTAATTTCGAAGCGTTTTTCGAAGTTCCCTGTTCCCTCTTTTGCAATGCCTATCAGGGTTCGCTTTGCTACTCCCTCTATGAAGAGGTGAAGAGGAGTTAGGTCGAGGATTACTTCTAATGCTGCTGTGGGGCAGGTCCTCATAGCTCCTGTAATGCAAGCGCAGGCAAGTCTTTGTACCTTTGTAAGCATTATATCATTAAGGATACCGCTTTCATTAAGAAGAACATTACTTTGTTCATGCTTTACATTCGATGTCATTACTGGTAAAATTGAAAGCGAATATATCTCCGGCAGGAATATACGTAATGAACCAATAAGGAGAACTAGGCATACAAGATTTTTGAGTGAATCTCAGCACCACACCATCTATGCATACAACGAACCCTTAAATAGTTTTGTAGAATATTCAATAATATAAGCGAACACTACTCATCATCAATGTCAAAATCCGTGTTCAGGCGCTCCCTTTCTAAACACCTTTTCCCACCCTAATGTTTACCTTAGTACTCACCACTAAACTAAATTTTTCCAATGGCCCAATTTCTTGTAAGTACTCTCCTATCTCTAACTCCCACTCCCATGTTCACTCCCACATTAATGTTTATAAATATAATTTAATATAATTATAAGACCCCCCCCCCCCCCTCTCTTTTTCGCCTTTCCTTGTCTCTTTTTTATTTTTAACATGTTTTAAAAAATTGTCAGCAACCTGTTAGCATAAGTAAATATGCCTTGTTTGGCTAAATCAATATAGAAATAAATATATTTATGGTTTTTTTTTTCAATTTATCCCACCAATCTTTTGGTAACAGTTCATGCAGAACACACTTTGAAATGTGGTATTTTGGAAACATTTTTTTTTTCATTATTTTCAAATTTGTATTTAATAATTGTATATAAAGATAAATATATTTATCTAATGTATGCTCTGTCTTACAGTTGGGAAAAAATTCATTAATAACCTTTGTAACACAAAAACATAAAAATATAAGATCTCCAAATTTTCATTTAAGGGAATTGTGATGGTCAACGAGATGGAAAGAAATATTGTTCGTTCTTCGTTATGAGCTAAATAAAAAATTATTATTATTATTATTATTAAAAGTTTATTTACAAAATAAATTACATAAACAAACTTATATTCTAGGCACTAACAGCTAAGGTACGAGTATTCAGCCTAAATTTTGTTTTAAATATTATTTAGATTTTCGAGTAGATGTTAAAACACTTTAAGTATATTTACAATGGCTACTATATTTTCTTTTGTTACATGTGATAGTAAATCGACTAGTTTTGTGCTATACGTATAAGTATTATTATTAATTATGCAGCATTCATCTGTAAGGTGCTTTATTGATATGGTTTCATCGTTGCAAAGAAAACACATAGTTGGAGGAGAATTTTCCATAAGGTGTTGATGTGTAAAAAGTGTATGTCCCATCCTGAGCCTGGCATATTTTAGATATGTTTCCTTTTACAATCTGTTGGATATATAGTTGCGTTTCCATTTTGGTTTTTTCTTCTATAATGGTGTGTATAGTATATCCAGTTCTGTTTGAGCTCAATCAGAGTAAAAACTGTTGATAGCTTGTATATAGTCAGCTTTATTGTACGTGTTTTGAAGTTCAACTGGGGCTATCGTTACATATTTGGCACATTCATCTGCGATACAGTGGCCTTTTATGACAACATGGCTTGGTATCTACATCAATTTCAATTTATTTTGGTGCTTTGTAAGCATGCCCCGTATTTTAATTATAGTTTCATTATGATTGCAAATATTTTCAACAGCTTTGATGGTGGATAATGAATCTGAACATATTTTGTTTTCCCTCTTAAAGCTTTGCAAAACTTTATTGCATAGAAAACTGCTTCGCATTCCGCTGTAAAAATTGAGCAGTAAGAATTAACTTGGGCAGTCCTAATAGTATCGAATTTATCGTTAACTACAGCGTAGCCGGCTCCTGTGTCGGTTTTGGAATCATCGGTATAATAGAAGTACCAGTTTGGGAATTTGTTGACGGTTTCTTCAAAATGGCTGATATAGGCGGCAGCGCTTGTTGAATTTTTTGGTAAATGCCTAAGACTGTTGACGAGGCTTTGATTGCTTAAGTTCCATGGAGGCTGGGAAGATACATATTTAAGATAAGGTTTTACTTCAAATCAAATTATTAAAGCAGTTTCTTTTATATGTTGAAGAGCTGATTAAACCTTTAGATTTTTATTAAGGTTTTGAGGGAACAGTCGTTCAGTGGGCATAATTAATTTAGGAATAAGCTTGGCCGTGAGGGTTTTTACTCGGAGTTCTATGGTAGGTAGTCTTGTCTCTGTCAGAATGTTTGTTATCGGTGTAGAACGGAAAGCACCTATACAGTAACGAACAGCAGTATTATATACTGCTTGAAGTTTGCGTAAATTGGACTTAGCTGTTTGTCCATAAATGACTAAACCATAGTCGATTTTTGAAACAATGAGTGCTTTAACTACTCGAATTGATGACGATGGATGTGCATTGCTATAAAAATTTGACAGGCATTTAAATAAGTTTAATCTATTTACAGTTAAATAGAATACCCAGTATTTTAAGATTATTAACAAAGTCGATATTAGTTTTGCTTATACTAATATAAAAAAGCATGTGACTCTTCTCGCATACAGTCACAATTCTGTTAAGCTAAAAATCTGGAATTCTTTTTTGTTATATTTTTGATGCAACCAAGCAAATACCATTTAATATAAAAACTCGTAAAGAATGGAGCTTCGGCAGGGTACCGAAACAAAAATATACCACCGTGGCCGTATCTAATATTTATATATAATCTACAAAAATATTTGTGTCATACGCTTAATTTAATTTTACCCTTAGCTGCTGTAAAACATAGAGCTATTTGTAGACTGCTCATTATGCTAAAGAATAAATGTGCAAAATTTGGTTGAAGTCAGAAAAATCATTTCGTTTAAAATTAAATCCTGCACCTCCCGTTTAAGGGGTTACATGACATTGGCAGTTCTTTTTAATCGAAATTTTTATTTGATAATTTTGTATATTAGTAAATATTCTTAAGATTCTAAGAAAAATTCCTACGGGCTTGAAAGTTATAGCCGGATTAGTGAGAGCGTATTTTTAATTTTTGCGCTACCTACGTACGGCAGCTGGTATATACTTGTTTTACTTGCTACCTGACTTTTGGTGGTTGTTATTTCGTAACTACTTGAAGGGTGAAGGGTGAAGCCCGAATTGCTAAACGATTGTAAAAAACTATAAGAAACAGCACAACACAAGAAAACGAAGGCATACAATACGAAGCAGGCAAGGCAGATTGAAGGTAACCTTTTTTTTTCTTTGTTCACAAACTTTATCTCGAAACCATGTTTTTCGTACTGGTTGCGGCACTAGCGGGCTCATTTATTGACGAAATTTTTTTTTTTGTATTTTTTTAAACTTGATTCGATATCGTATGACACGAGCTTTTTTTTAAATTTTTTTTCGATTTTTTATGAATTTTTAAAGTCAATATTTTTTTAATAAAAAAAAAACACTTTCAAATTCGGAACATCAGCAAACATTGAAAAAAAAATTAAAAAAAAGCTCGTGTCATACGATAACCAATTTTGTTAAGATTTAAAAAAGTCATTTTTTCTCCAGATCGGACAATTTTTGCAACTCCCAGCGCTGCAACCACGAGGCCCCGTTTTTTCTCTGCCGCCAGTTTGGAGCTCTATAAAACCATGTTGGAGTGAAAAATATATTTTTTTGAATTTTTTTCTTGTAATTTGTTCAATTCTCTATAATAATAATAAAAAAATTTTGGAAAAATGTTTGTTTTGACTGAGTTATGAATTTTTAAAAAAGGTCTGTTTTCTCTGCGGCGAATGTCATGTCCCGCCTTAATTCCGCCCAATTTTATAGACTGCTGACTGCTCATTATTTCAAAGAATATGTGTGTAAGATTTGGAAGAAGTCCGACAAAGGCTATAGAACTAAATCAATTAAAATGAAAATAACCCGACCTTGACTAATTCCGCCCAATTTTTTAGACTTATCACTGCTCAGTGTTCCAAAGAATATATTTGCAAAATTTGGTTGAAGTCAGAAAACCCTGTCTAATTCTGCCCACTTTTATAAACTACGGACTGTTCCTTATGGGAAAGAATGTATTTGCAAAATTTGGTTTAAATCGGACAAAAATTATCTCCTCCTTTATTTAATTTAATATAACATTTAAACACTCCTTTTTGTTTTCTTTAAAATCTAAAATTTATAATCAAAAATAAAAAACTATGAATACTTATTTATAATATTAAAACAATAATAAATTAAATATTAATATAAAATATAATATTTGTTGAATTAAAGTTACGAACTAACAAAAATCGATTTTAATGGGTAGATTGAAAACTTAAAAAAGCTTGAGAAGCATTTTAGAAACCAATCAAATTATCACCAATAGCTAAAGCAAACTTTTAACTTCCATCTGTGTTCCATTTTATTTATTCTTCACTCCATAGAACAGTTTATACATTATATTTCTGTGGCAATCTAAGAAAAACTATAAATCACTCAAAAGAAACGGAAAGCAATCTAAAGATTAATCATGAGAAGCAAACAGATAAAAATAAAAATGAAAATGTAAGAAAGAAATCATAAAAAGTAAAATTTTAACCAAGATAGAAACTGAACTGATGAGGGAATTACATTAAATGATAATCAAGCTGAAAAAAAAATCAAGGAAGCTGCAAAAATAAAAAAGAGCTGATAGCAAAAGAATAGATGCAGAACAATGTTTAAAAAAAATGTGGTAAAAAAAAAAGTTAATGAATTAAATAACTGATAAAACTTAACAAAAGGAGTTTCACTCTATTAAAAGTGGATAGAAATGAGAAAAAATATACTGTATAATACTAACCTCAAATACAAATGCTAAGCAGTAGAAAACGGGCACGCACACAAACACAAACACAGTAATGTCACACTCACCGGTAAAGTACTTCAAGCATCCCTATAGGAACAAACTAACTTGTTTTTAAAAACAACTAATTAAAAAACTAGTTTAAAATAAACCAGTATATGAACTACTTTGAATTATATTAAGGCGGCAACTACTCTGATGTTGGCATGTTTTAATTGAAAATTTTTATTAAATTACAAGCTTATATATATTTAACCATGTTATTTCATCAAATATTATTAACTTTTGGCCATCAGTAATAGTTTTCAATTGGTTATTTTAAAGCAATTAAAAAAATAATTTAAATGTAACTAATTTAACAAGTAGTTGAAAATATATGCAGACGACAGTCAATTGACTTATTTAGCGGACATCACCATACAAAATAAGTTAGTTCGTTCTATGGAAAAAAGTCAGATTTTCAACTAGTTGTGGTTGACAAAAAACTACTTAATCAACTGCTTTTAAATTAGTTGATTTTCCTACAGGGATTAGACAGAGGAAGAAAAGGAGCTTACAAGCACTTGCTTACTTTGCAGCGGATGTACAAAGAAGATAAAGTACAAAATAACTATGAATATACAATAACAAAATTATAACGAGCGACTAAGCGTTGACAAAGGAAGTTAAAAGGATATTGGATTTTTGTCTCGACAATATTTTATAAACATCCGGCAAGCATTTTCTAAAGTGTTGTCAGTTCAGGTATAACTTAGAATTAAAGAACAAAACTCTGTAAAAAATCGGCGCACTATTTTATTTGCACTATTTTCTTAATAGTTCACAAATAGATTTTTTTCTCAACATTGGAACCAGATATTTTTTTACTTTCTTTTCCATTTCATCATTGTTAGGAAATTTCTGTTGATATGCGTGCGCTCATGATTGAGCAGTAAAACAAGTGCAAACAAACACTCTCGGGAGTACTTTTTCGTCAAATGTAGTGTATTATTTTCGTTATAGTGTTGTTGATTTTTTTCATCTTATTTTCATAAAAATTCTCATGTGTTAAAATTTTATGATGATTGATTTCAATGCTGAGACTGGCATGGAAATTCTTCAAATACTAAATTTTTGTTATGTGTTGCTTAATCAAGCGTGTGTTTGAATAATGGCGAACTTTTTTTTTTCTCTTTTACTCAGTGGAATGATTGAGTACTTGAGTTGCAAACGAGGGCAGAAAAGTAGGTATTGGAAGTAAAATAAAACCAGCAACCACTGCATGTAGGAGAAATTTTTATTTCGATCATTTAATTTGCTTTTTGGACACAAAAGCAACTAACTGAAAATATTTGATATTTATTTATACTATATTAACTGATAGGATTCAGTTAATTTCACTCATATATACATATATTTCTGTCATTGAGTTTATGAATTTACTTAGAATTAAAATTGTATAATACAGCTTATTTGCAATAATTGCCACATAAATACAAAATTAATTTTTTTCCATTGAATTTTCTTAACACATTCCAGAAAACTCATTTCATTATTAATTAAAATGCATGAGCAAAACTTAAACTCGTTCGTTCAAATATTGCTGCTGCAAGCACTAAACTATCCCAGACTGTTGGAATTAAAATTGTAATATTTTATATATAGAGCTGTTGTAAATATTTATAAATACGCTACTTCAAAAATACTTAAATTTTTAGCTGCGTAAAATGCACGCACTATTTATAGTTCATCCATAAGTTTCACACTGGCTGGTAGTGATGCTGCTGCCACTGTTTGCTGGCAGGCATGAGTAACCATCTGGGTCGCCACCATGATGCCCTATTGAACATGATTATATCTAGCAATATCAGCTATGCAGACAGTCAGACGATGCTAATCACTGGGTGTCATAGAAAGTTTTTTTGTTTTTGGAAATTTCAGTGAACTACTTTTGTTTTGTGATATTGCAGACGTAGTGTTGATTTCCTTAAGCCATTTTATGCCAGACTATATAAATGTTTAAATATCTTCATGAAATTTTCATTGCTAGTTATTATCATTTTTGGACATTTTTTTTTTACTATAATTTTCCAGAAAATTGCTGATCGACGTGTGTATCGACGTGTGGTATGAAATATAATAAATTAAATTGTAAATAAAGTTCATTATGAAAACGACTTACTTACGATAAGTAGATATGAGACCTTATGCTACAGATAAATAAAATAATCAAGAAATTTGCACTAAGAAAAAAAACATAATTTAAAATTAAACATAAAATTTTAAAATATAAATTTAACGCGTTTGTGTTTCTATACAAAACAAAATTTAAAACAAGCGTGTTTAATTTTTTTTGTATAATTCTCATTTCATATTCTCATTCTCATATAGAGCTCTTTTTTTTAATAATTATTTCTAATTATTTATTTTTTTAACAAAAAATACGTCGCTATCTGAGATTGAATTAAAAAATTATGTGTAGTAGAATTATTAAGAGACCAAGCTGAGAAAAAGCATTTGATTGTTTGAAAACCTTTTTTAAATTAACTTACAAAATTTGAAGGTAAGATAAAATAAAAACAATTAATTATTTTAATATATAACATTTTTCAACACCTTAAGCCGCAATTAAACAAACAAACTTCATTAAATGAACTTTACATTTAGTATTCGAGGGGTCCCAGGGGCCTCTGATCACGAATCTGACGTCAAAAATGCGAAAAAGTTAAAAAAATGGCATCGAAAAAATGGGGGTTAAAAATATTTGTTCTCAATATAAAAATTTTTGTTTTTAATTTGATTTTGAAACTGAAAATGTTTACATTAAAAGCCTCTTTCCAGCTCTAAAGTAATGAGTCAAGTAAAATTTTCTTTATATTTCTTGAATGAAAAAAGTAGCATTATTTTTGACAGCACACAAAAATAAAATAATTTCTTTTGAATGAAATATAAAAATTTAAGAACATTTTGTTGGATAATCAAGCTGCGGGGAAATTTCTCCCTGTCCTGTCTTCCAATCAGGGTTGGTTGGGACAAAAGCTATTGCAGTTAATCAATAGAATGAACCTTAGCTAGAAGTGTCAGCTTTTCAGTCCGTATCAACGGGATAAGCTGGATACGAAGCTTGGCAATGTGTTACGCTGCTCTGCCTTTGGTGAATTTTGGCCTGCCCGTTAGAAAACTCTGTGGAAATATATACCTAACGAAACGTTCTTGCATTCTATATCCAGATTCACTTATGAATACTCTCTTTTCAAGATTGGGTACAAATACAATTGACTTACGGGCGAGTTAAGTATTTTGAATGGGAAAAGATAGATGAAATGTTGCATATCCTTTTACCACAATACGACTTTGGTACTACCTGACAGTGGTGGCCCCGTTATCCTTCTATTACAAAGCCCGAAACTTGTCAGCTTGTTGAAAATGGTTATAAAACCGAATATTTTTTTGCGTATACTTTTCCTGTATTTGAGTGGACTAAGAGCTCCATTGTTTTTCGTGAAGGACAACGTGGGTATACAGCAGTTAGTCATAGTAGAAATTAAATAGATATTTTGAGGTATGGCCTATGGCTAAATTGCCTATGTCTAAACTTGTTTAAAGACTTCCTAAATTGTTTTCTTTCGACAGTCAAATATGCCGTTATAACTCTACTCCTCTGATCATCCCAGCAAACCATTTATTAAACTCTAAAAAGTTGTTGAATTGTCCTATGAAGTTGTTGGTAACCATATTGTAACTTTTATGTAACGAAAACTACTTGAAGAAACAATGTGAAGAGAATATAACTGTTTCTTGTTACAGATTATTGCCTTTGGGTGATTTAAGCCAAGGATTATACGTTATTATTGGTGTGTACTGTTGCAATTTCTTGCACTTCTTTTAAGACAGTTTTCAGTTGTGGATCGAAAAGTGTGGATCAAACGTCGCAAAGCCTTTACCAAGGAAATTTTACGGCAACTTTCTTAAAAATCCACTTAATTTATGCTTACCGAAGTGTTCACTTGCGGCATAGTTTCCAATCTGTATCTTTTTTATATATTTGGCATTTTCTGTTTAAAAAATGTTGGCTTTTTCTAGTGGAGTATGAATTAATTAGAGGAGGATTAAAAATTAATTTTGTGTTTCTTAGTGATTTGATCTGTTTTTATTTTAAACACATCTCGAAAGGATTTGACCCAATGGGAGAATTTTCGCAACATGTTTTAGCAAAACATTACATATTCTCGTTCAAAACTTGCCTCAGACCGCATTAACAACGTTTTTTATAATAAAGATTATGGCAAGCACATTGTTTCTCACAAAATTTACTTTAAGAAACAATGGGACTAGCATATATTTCTTGATATATACAATGTTTCCGTGTTCATTTTTCATCAAAAAGAAAGTAGTATTTAAAAAGTTTTTTTTTTCTTCTGAGCCGGACTCGCTTTTAAATAATTTTTAAAAAAGAAAATTTCTTTTTGATTACTTTTCATTTTTTTTTTTTTTTATGAAATTATGCTTTACTTGAGAGCTGGAAACAGGCCTTAAAAGTATATTTCAAAACATTGTCTTAAAAACAAAAGCTTTTGTTTTAAATTTTACTTTACAAACATTTGTGTTTAACTTAAATGAAATTGTTTAAAGCTCTATTTCAAAAACATATTTGTTTAATATGAACACAATTTCATTTAAATTTAACTCATATTTCTCTCAGTGTAGTTATTATTTTTAATAATTTTCATTTGCTGAATTTTTAAAAGCGATTGGTCAAAAAACATTATTTTAAATTTTTTTAATAGGCTCTTCATCTGAAACTTCATCTGAAACTTCGTCAACGTTAGGCGAATGTAAACACAAAACGTTGCACAGTGGCGACATGTCTAAAAAGTGGTTGCGAAAATCAATTTTGGGTGTGGTGAAAATTCGCACATCTAATGATGCAGTTTGACTAACAATTGCACTAAACTCGCGAATGTAAAACTTAAACATATTTGAAGAAATGGTTCACTTTGTAGAGCTGGTGAGAGTTAATGTTTTTTTCGAGTTTTTAAATTTTTTATTATATATTCTTTTTTTTTTTTTTTGACATAAAAAAATATGTCAAATATGTCAAACATATGACATAAGCGGTCTTTATACTTTCAACTAACACTAAAAATAAGTGATTTTTTTTATGTAGGAAGTGACTCTACTTGTGCGAAATACTAGTTTTACCCATTTTTTCCACTTCGAATGTACTGTCAAAAAAAAGTTCGTAAAAATCTAAGTTCCGACTACAAAGACTAAATTTTTTGAACAATTCTAAATACAATGTACAAAATTTTATTGTCAGAAAATGTCGGGGAAACGAGTTATAAACGATTTTTATTAGGAAACCTGTGACTTTTTTCATGCTCTTACAGTTGAACTTACACTACGCATGTTCTGGAATTTTTGATGATATAGTTCATAATAACTAAATTTATTGGAATATTTGGATTATTATTTTTATTGTAAGCACACAAATAATATAGCAATCAACATTGTTAATTTTTTTATTCTTGTTATGCAAATGTGAATTCATAGGGTGCCACAAATATATTCCTAAAGCTTAGATTTTTTATTAGGTAATAAGTAAAGAGTTTTATTCTAGGCCTGTTTTTTATACAGGCTATAATCTTACAGACAAAAAAAAACAAAATTAAAAACTCTACACCTAATGAGTGCGTACGTAGTTCGTATCCGTGGCAATAAGAATATTAAGCTTTCTTTAACAAGTAGAAAAACTTAAAGAAATTGATTACCTAAAAACAAGTAGTTTAAAAAGCTATATTTGGGGTAATAAAACTAGTAGGCCTTCTTTTAACTTATTTCAAGGAAAATGAAATGAAATATACTTCTTTGGATAGTATAAATAGTAATATTCTATAAGTTTTTCTATCAATTCTTCAAAAAGCTGAAAACAGAGTGTTTCATGTTGTTCTATAGAGAAACACCTGTAAAAATGGCTATTTCAAATCATATCATCAACATGCCAACAAACTTGGAATAAGAGTTTCCCAACTGCTACAAGGATTTGGAAATATGAATAATGGAAACACAGCAAGGACATTGTTCGATAGAAATGAGACAAGCGCAGAGTTAACGGGTGTTAACGGAGTGATCATTAAAAGGTTACAAGTTATCTTCAATGTCTTGAACTGCAACGAAAACATAAATCTAGAAAAGTATGGGATATATGCAATAGAAACAGTCAACTTAATCCATAAAATATATCCTGAAAAAATGTTCACACCTACACTGCATAAAGTCCTGGCGTACGGTAGAGACATCATAGAATATCAGTCGTTACCAACTGGAGAATTGTCCGAACAAGCACAAGAATATAAAAATAAGGACTATAAAAAATACAGATACCTAAGTATCTACAAGATCTCACGAAAACGAGGATCTCTGCAATATATTGGCCGCATCTTCAGATCCGAAAATTTCATCGTTAAGGCATGTGTGAACTTAAACAGAGTTGAAATAATATATTCCGCGGATATATCGATGAAAGTTTTCAGAAAATGTAGGTTATGCTTTTAAATTCTAGGTACCCATATAAAACTGCATGTTATAATAAATTTTTTTCGAAACTTTTTTTTTAATAAATTAAGTTGTGCGGAAAAATTTGTTTTTTTAGATTTTACTCTTCAAAAAGCATACCTTCAAAAATTAGTTCCTTAGCATCCTGTGCGTCAATTTAAATGAAACTTTGAAATGTTACAGTTTTTTTATTTTTAGTCTATAGAAATAAATATTGAGATACCTCAATTCGTATATAAGATCAAAAGATTTGCATTTCTGTGTAAAGATTTCAGTGTAGAAAAAATTTTTAACTTTAGAAATTTTTATTAACTATGGATTTATCCTCAACAACAACAAATTAATCATAATTCATGTTTTTAATTATTTCTTTATAAAAAAAAGCACACATATGGAGAATTTCATACTCCTAATTTGTACATCTATTAGAAAGTCTACTTACTTACTTAGGTGGCCGTAACAACCTGTGTCCGGATTTCGACCGTCCTCATCAGCTCTTGCCAGGCTCCTCTGCTTTGCGCGCGCCTTCTCCAATCGGATACACCAAGTGCGGTTAGGGCTTCCTCAGCCTGGTCCAACTATCCCTCCATCGAGGCATGGTCTCCCTCGTCGTCGTTGACCAGCGACCCTCGCCTCGAGCACGTTTTTTGCTGGAGCTTCGTCGTCCATACGATGGACATGACCCAGCCAGCGTAGTCGCTGCACAGTTATACGCCGAACTACGTCAATGTCTTCGTAGAGCTCATACAGCTCGTGGTTCATTCGGATGCGATAGTCATCGCCGACTCGAACAGGACCGAAGATTTTGCGAAGAACTTTTCTCTCGAACACCCCCAGAGCGGCTGCGTCAGTTTGTGAAACTACCCATGCCTCAGCGCCATAAAGCAGCACAGGTAGGACGAGCGTCTTGTAGAGTGTTAGTTTTGTCGATCGAGAGAGGGCTCTGGAACTTAGTTGCTTACTGAGCCCGTAGTAGCACCTATTAGCGATTATTGTTCTTCGCTTTATCTCCAGGCTGATTTCCAGGCTGATGATTAGAAAGTCTACACCCAGAGAAAAAAAATCGTAAAACCAAGGAAAATGCACTTTGCAACTTTGCATTGTGCCCAAAGACAAAACATCGTACCGGCAAAGACACAAATATTGTTATATTCTCAAGAACAATATACTTTGAATCAAAAACTTAAATTCTTGTGGCAAAGTCGTACGTCTTTAAAAAAGCATGGAAAAGTCGCAAATGTAAAGAAAATGTACTTTGGCACAAAGACATTTTTTATTCGTTACGGCAAACACGCATAATGTTAGATCCTTAATTTTAAGTACGTGGCTTCATGGAAGTAATGGTTTCTCTCGGCTTCTCTATGCTGCTTGCGTTTATTATAACAAGAACATTAAATTAAATTAAAATAAATATCAAATTAAAAATCTTACCTTCGCCTGCCGAGGGGATTTGAACCCACACACACCGATACCAACGATTTAGAAGTCACTACGCATCGAGCCAAACTTCTTTGTTACGCAGAGTGATCGATTCAATATTAATTAAAACTTAAGCTATGCTGCAGCATAACACAATAATCTATTAATAAATTTTTGTTTTATAGCTATCAACAGAATACAGTCGCATACTGCATCTGTTAATACAGCATCTGTTAACATAGTTGCAGTTATGTCAACAGACAGCAGCAAGTCTGTTTGGATCAGTGGATAGAGCGATGGACTGGCACCAAAAATTCCAAGTTCAATTCCGCACGGCGGGAAAATATATTTTGTTTTCTTATTTTCTTTTTTTTTTTGTTCATGAAATGTAATAAAATTTACTGGTGTGAATACTAACGTGTATTTTTTACAATTGCAATTCAATGTTGCAATAGAATGCAATACAGATATGATTTTGAAGAAAACATTCCTAAAAGTAACAGACTTTGTCTTTGAAACAATGAAACTTATTCTCAAAAAACAAAGAAAAGTGTTGATTTTACAATTTTACATACTTTTTTAATTGCTTGTTAACAAAGAATTAAATCGTTATAGTAAATATTTTATCTTCACGGCAAATATTGTTTCATTGATTTAGCTTCAAAGAACTTCAGTCTTTTGTTACAATGATGCATCACTTGCATAGTTAAAGGATAAATCATTATTTCAACGATGTTTTCATTGTGGTAAAAATATTTTGGTTACAGTTTTACAAGAACTGTTTTCCTTTGATTTTAAGGCGTTCAATTTTCTCGGTGTAACTTTGACCATGAATACCATAGCATCTTATAGTCAATTAAAATAAAATTGTGCAGTAAAAGCTGTATTATTTTTCTGTTCATAGCAAAAAAAATCATAGGAACGTCTCAATTCGTTCAGAAATTATGACTTTTGCAACCAAAAATGCCAAATGTCACCACTGTGCGGCATCAACTCCGGTATATGCCAGGTGAGACATACGTGGTCTCGCTCTGGATAACCGTCTGTTTACTCAAACAACAGATTCATTTAAAGTAGTTCCATCTGAAACCAATTTAAAGTCCTCACGAGCGCTTCTGAGTGGTTCGTTTTGCAAGTAATTAGTTTTACAAAAATTCATGTAAAGTAACTCAAAAAATCTTCTAGGTCGGAGAGGAATATTAAAGTAAATTTTGCTCAGTAGATTTTGACTGTTTACATAGCCATGTAAAAGTTTAAAAATCCAAGTATCATTTAACATAATCCTCCGATGATTTAAAGTAGAAAGATTTAAAAATTGCAGCCGATATTCGTAAGGTGGTAATTAAAATTGTAGTAAAGATGGCTTAAGCAGAACAAAAGAAACTTTTTCTGAACTGATTCCATGTTGTCAGTGTAACAGCTGTATCGAGGGCACCAAACAATTGAAGCATAGTCTAAAATAGGCCACACTAGAGAGGTGAATAAGGTTTTAGTTATATAGGGGTCATTAAACTGTTTTGCCAAGCTTAAAGTACTATTTGCTGGATCTATAATTTTATTAATATGGATAAGGAAGCGAAGTTTAGCACTCATAGTTATACGTACTCCGAGATCATGGAAGATATCTAAAGACACTAATGTATGGTCGCAAATTATGTAAATACATGATTTTATACTATATAATTTCAATTCGTTTTCGTCATTTACTTTATGCTCTGCCTCTTTATGCAATGTTTATCAAAAATACCAGTTTTTTAATTGAGAGTACCATTGTATTCTTCCTTAACACGATGTGACAAAATTAAAAAACACATTTATTAAATTATTCCAAAAAATCCTTATAGTGGGCATCTATAGCAGTGCAATGCAGGTAGTTGGACCTTTAGATCACGTCAGAGTTCCGAGATCCAGAGATTTTTTAATGTGAACATTGCGATCACCTATTTACCTATTAGATCGTAAGGTCGAAACGAGAGAAAATACCAAATTACACTATTTTAATATAAAATTCATCACTGATTCCGAAAACAATTATAAGTTTTGCGAGAAAGTAGTCTTAACCACTAATTTGGTGTTCTTTATTTAAAAAAAAAAGGTGATTTTTACACAGGTATTGAAATGATCGAACTCATTTTTCAGAAAAAAATCAACAATGTTCAGCGACAAAAGACGTCAAATCTTTCTTTTTTATCTGGTTTCCGTGTGCTTGCACGTCTGATTGAAATGCTTGCCTTGCACGTCCGACTCAGAGGGTATTAGGACGCTCGTATTCATCCAGATAAGAGTGCAAAGAATAAATTTTCAGAAACATAAGGAAGTGAATTACATTGAATGCGTTCAACATATCGCGTTTAACAGGCATGCTACACAGGCCAGTTACTGACTCTGTAGTTCGAAAAACTCAATACATTCACACTTTCTTACAAATACACTTACACTGGATTCACTTACACGCCACTTTCATCGCTACTGGCAACGAAATTTCAGAGCCAGTGGATTTTGACAGCAGCAGCTAGTGTATGTCAAGAAAGGAATTCAGTGTTGTTTTTAATTATTTTTGGGTAATTTATTTCGGGTTTTCCTCGATTTTGTACAGGAAGCAACACCGATCGCTTGTTTACAATTAAAAGCAAATGGAATATATTAATTCTATGATTGTGAAAAGTTGCAGATAAAAGTTAAAAATGTACAATTTCATATGCAGAAAGCTGAATATTGATCTAATCGTCTACAAATATCTGGACCTTGTATTTTCTCGCCGAAATTATATTTTTGTCGAAACCAGCGAGCAATTTTCCTTTAAAAAATTATAGATATTTAAAAAAGTCTGGATTTCGGAACACTGACGTGATCCAGAGGTACGACTTCCTGCATTGCATTCCTGTGCGTCCGCACAATCATGATCTTTTACAATTATTCTAGAAAAATGTTTTCGGGCACACCGTGTGTAGTAGAAGCACTCTCTCACTAACAAATCATGTTTACTCTTAATATTCTTATATAATATAAATTATAATATATAATAAATAAATATATTTATATATATATATATTTATATAATATATGTATATATAATAAATTATATATATATATATATAATATAAACCGTACTATTATACCGACAATACTGAATGTTCGAACTCTTTAATATATCAATAAAGTAATTTTAACACTCTGCAACTGATGTGCTCGAAATTTAACAATATAGAGGGCTGCCCATATTCGAAGCGCCCATTTTATTAAAAATCGATTATAAATCGATTAAATCGATTGTAGTGCGGCTTGTGTGTGGTGGCGCGCCGTCTTGTTGAAACCAGTAGTGCCTGATATGCTTTCGACGAACGATTGGCATGAGAAATCGTGAAAAAATTGTTTATCATATCGCGATAACGCTCCTGATTGACAGTAACTCTGTGGCCATTATCATCTTCAAAAAAGAACGGCCGATCGCCTTGGTCGCTTTTTATTTGGCCTCTTTGGGTTACCAGGAGTATTTGCAGTTGTAAATCTTTCATACAAACGATAAAATGTTTTCTTGGAAGGCGCACTTTTCACTATATTTATTTTTTTGAAAGCACGTTGAGTTTTCACTATTGACTTGTTATGTTGAATGTAAATTTCAACAATTTTAGAGCGTTTCCGTGGCGTGTACTGTTCCATTGTAAACATTTGCTTGGAATGACGCTTCAAACGCGGTATGTCATTAGTCGATTTGGCATCACTGCGGAAAGTTACAGTGTTGCCAGATAGGCGCTCCGAATATTGACAACCCTGTATCTGACGTGGGGTCAAACAGACCTCACTTTTAAACTGATTTCCTATGATAAAACTACTGACTGTAACTTTCTTGACCTTACTCCATAAAACAGTGAATACATTTTAGGCTAACATCGGAAAAAAATTTTAAATTAAATACTTTTTTTAAAAAGATTTGGCTCGAATTTGGCTTCGAGTTTTACGTTTGAACGCACGAAGTTTTGATTTTCGGTTTCTGTGAGACTACGACGTCAGCTGCAGAGGGTTAAGTTAGTCGGAAACCGGTCTTTCATTATACAGAAATATCTTTTCAGATAGGTGTAATTTTTGTCTGGACACTTTTTACCGTTGTTAATGGTCAAATCCAATTGCATGTGAACGAATGCAAAAGTAGAATCTATGTAGCATAACCTGTGAGATTTATATAGTTGTGTTGTAACTATTGTATACAACAAAATCAAAGCACACGCGTTTGCTTCTCCTTTGATCAAAAGCAGTAGCGTATACCAGTTTTTTTCAGAGTATTTCTAGTACTGCGAGCACATAGCTGTTTTTGATCACTTCTAAGCCCAAAACGATACAAAAAATACTGCAAATACGGAAAAGTGTTAGTAAAATAGGAACAAGTCTAGTTTAATGAATCCACTTAAATTTCAGAAAGTTGTTTGGTACAAGGCATGGCAGAATTATAAATGCATTATCAGTGCAAGATAGCATTTTTTTCGTAAATTATAATGGTATTGAAAAATAAGGCCACTATCCCCCTGTGGCCAAGCAATCCCTTTAAATTTAGCGGGTTCATTAAAGTAGATCTAAGCTATAAAATATGCAATAAAAAAAAACACATAACTGTTTTTGTTGGCGCAGCGACGATATAGGCATTAAGACAGGCACACATTAATTGCAGTGTTAGCCTTATTAAAGCTTAAAGCTATAAAATGGAAGGCTACGCTAAGCTTTCCTACTTTACAATTTCAATGCTTTTAAATTTGCTTTGAGTGTGTTAGTGAGTGTGAATGAATATAAAATATGCTGTTTTATTTATGATTTCTTATTTGTATTAGTATAACTACCGTCAAAATGCTATTTACCGTTAAATAAATACTAATAAAAACCATTTTTTTATTTGTTTTTTGTAATAAAAACTATTTATTTTTTTTCGCTTGCTAACCAATATAAAAATGTTTGATTTTCTTTTTGTCTTGTTTCTCTTTTGCAGATTTCTAACAAACAAGCAAAAGCAATGCAAACAAATAAATCAATAGTCAATAAAAACAAAGCCAAACGAACAACCTGACTGACGGCTGCGTAAATAAAAAATAAAAAAATACCAGGGCTGCCTCCGCTAAGCTAGAAAAAAACCGCTACTAAAACTACTACTACTACTATTTGCGCTACTTAGACAGCAGTGAACAGGTAGTGAGCAGCATGCATACGTGATATAGCAAAAATAATAATAAAAACGTGTTGCAATGTTAATCAAATTTAATAATAGCTAAGCTAAAAAAGAAAATAATAAATAAAATTTTACAAAGTGCTATCAATACTCCGCTTGTGCCAAAATAAAAGTAAAAAAAAAATTAAAAAAAGCACTTTTGTGAAATGTCTTAAATAGAGTTAAAAAAAAAAAATAATGTCAATAGCTTGGAGTCCAAAATGTGTCCCCAGTTGAAATATTACAAGGAGTATAAAGAAAGTTTCCAACCTTCCGAAACTATCATAAAAACCTACGGGCTATTAGCAAAAATGTAAAAGCACTCAGTCTTAAAAAGTAGCAAAATTTCTAGTCTATAAAATTGTGTTCCACTAAGCTTAAGTAAAGAGAATTATAGAAAAATATCATAATAATAATAGCAAAGAATAAACAACAGCAGCGTTGCACTGAGTATGGCTGGTCCACAGGTGCAGCATGCGCAGCGTCCCACCAGCGCCTATTACAGCGGCCTTAATGGCGGCGGTGTCGCGACAGGACTTGCAACAAGCGCCTCAACACACGCCGGCCTACATGCGCTGCGACAAATGAGCAACGACAACGAACTGATTTACCGCGGTCCCACTGCAATACCAGCCACACAACAACAGCAACACTACAGCAGCAATGGCAACACTGTCAGTGCGACTGTTGATAGCTGTGTCGCCAGCACAAGTCGTAAAAGCGGCGGCAGCACAAAAGTCATACAACAACAGCCACTGACGCGCGTGGGCGCAGCAGCGGCTAATGCTAGCGATGCTTTAATAGCTGCTGCGCCGCATTTGTCCAAATCAGCATCGCATCGCAGCATTGAAATTGTTGTGGATGCAGGAACAACACAAGCGCGCAAGGCGTCGCTTGAGGTGGACGGTGACATCGATATCGAGGCAGAGGAGGAAGATGTAGAACAGGGTGGTGGTGGTGGTGGACATGGGCGAAGGCGGCGTCATCATCGTCGACCGCTGCATCAACGTTTATATTATTATTTGCGCAGCTTGTTCCAAAGCAGCAACACACAGAATGGTAAGAAAAAATATTTTTCTTAAACACTTTGTTAACAATTCTCATAAAATGTTTTTTTTTTTAACGAAACTTCAAAGTACTATTCTATTTGCGCCAAGCTTAAGAACTAGCAATAAAAAATAATTAGCAACGTTTACACCAGCAACGTGAAAACCAAAAAACTTCTGTTTAATTGTAGATTTCCTTTGTAAAAACTATTCACTGCTTAATACTGTTTATATATTTATAAACAAGCAACTTAATTTTAATTTTAGTCTTCCGGAAATTACGCATTTTCATTTTATTGTTGTTATCCAAAACTTTGCTGTTATTTCTGCTTTTAGCTCCTTTGTTGTTTGTTTTTATACTTCAACTAGCTAGTCTTTAATGTATGGAACATAATGGACAACGATCAATGGATCCAATCTCAAGCTGATATTTTTCTTTTTATCACTATTCTTGGTTATAAAATTTCCAATTTTAGGATTTAAGTTTTAGTCCTTATAAAAAAGGATCTCATTAAAGTTAAGACCAAAAAGTAAATCTAAATTAACTTCTTCATTCAAAAATTGTATTAAGCGCAATTCTTCATCTGTCTAAGGAAACAATTAAAAATTTCCTCAAATCTTTCATATTTTTTCTTTTTGAGATCAATTTGTGGCAAATTTTGTAATTAATGCTGTAGCAATAAAAAATTCAGGCTAGTTCTAAGTCCAGAAATTTTATTTAATTGATATCTGTTGAAAATTCGTTGAGTTATACAATTGAAAATATTTTAACTTTACTACAAAATCACCAAAATACCTATGTTTAGTAGGGTGGACCTTGTGTCGATATTTTGGTAGATAAGGGCTCTATTCCGTGCCTTTTTGAAAAAAAATGACAATGCCGAAAAAAAAAATTAAAAAAAAAAAAAATTAGGGGTTGCGCACGAGCCGAGAAAAAGGTCCACTTTGCCAAAATTAGGGGGGAAATTGCCATAGGTCATCAGGGGTCACCCGTAGAGGGGAAGAATGTATGGCCGACCCCCATTTACTTTTTACCGCCAACATTTTCCCCCAAGACACCCACCCCCTATCTCCTCCCCTTAGGGGGGTCACCATACAAAAATGGAGGTTGCTCAGTATTTTCGAAAAACACCATAGGTCATCAGGGGTCACCCCTAGGGGGGCAAAATATACGACCGACCCCCATTAACTTTTCATCCCCAACATCTTTTCCGAACAAACTTACCCTCTATCTCCACTCCTTGAGGGACTCCCCATACAAAAATACTGAAAATCTATGTATTTACAGTTGCACAATATCGAGATGTTTTTGATTTTTTTACAGAAATTCCACCAATATTCAAGAGTGGTCATTGTTTGGAAAGTCTTGAAAAATTTGAAACGCACACGTAGCAGATGCCCCCATTCATCAGTACCTGGCAGTAAAATATTGCAAAATACGTAGTAGTTATAAATAGCAGTTCATTCATCGATTGTTGTCATTCAACAAGTGCCGACGACCGCGAAAAGTAAATTGATTTTTCTCCCGTTTTTTAAAAGTTAAGATGACAACACAACTTAGATCGCGCGACGATATTTTTTTGATTGGTTATCCAAGCATGAATATTACGGGGAACAAATTACCGTCGAAGAAGCAAGTGCTAAGAATGCATTTCTTCAACATTCGCAAACGAAACATGTCGAAGAAAAATAGTGCGGTTATAGTCGCGGACGCAGTGATGATTTTTTGGCGCCAATCAGCTATTCCGCCAGAGGAGATGTTACAAGAAAAATAGCTGCGCTGCACGATGAGTGGGATGCTTTAAGAAAGTCATCTCACAGAAAGACTGAGTCCACTAGAGAAAAAGAGAATAAATTTTCTGATAGCTTGGATAATCTTTTCGACATCGCACATGCCAACGCCCTTGAGAAAATGACAAATACCGAAGACATTGAGTTTCTGCTAAAGCAAAGAGAAGATGGCCGGCCAGGAACTATGGGAGGTGTGGACGCTACTGATACTCGAACGAGGAAAAGAAAAGCTGAGCGCGAAGAACAAGAAGAGTTGCGACGCAAACGTGCAACGGAATCTAGTAGAGATCAGTTCGCTAAAGGCGGTAAGCTATTTCGCGCTTTGTGTGTTCGTCCAATGTTTATATTCAAATGAAATTCTTTCAATTGCAGTGGTTAAATTTTCAAGCAGTGATTCAAGCGATGATAATGGGAGACAGGACGAAAACTTCCCGGCAGAAGCTGGCCCATCAAATGTTGGTGACAGAAGAGGTTACAAACAATGTTTTACTGAACGAGTGCTATCAGCTTTGGACAAGTGCAAAGTGACTGACCGAGACGCGGTCGGCATTATGATAGCGGCGGCAGAAGCATTTGGACGCGATCCTCAACAATACACAATAAACCGTACGTCGCTTCGGAGATGTCGGCGTTCAAATCGAGAGAACATGCTGAGTTATGTGAAAGACAATCCAGAAGTAAGATCGCATAGATTTATTTGCTCTCATTCAGAATTCTTATTCTTCAACGCGTTTCATTTATCTCCAGCTTGTCGCAGCTAAATCCTTCGTAGTCCATTGGGATGGCAAAATGCTTTTGGATTTTGTAGGTACAAAGAAGGTGGACCGTCTACCGGTAATTGTCTCGTACGGAGAAAAAGAACAACTTCTTGGAGTTCCCAAAGTAGAAGATGGGAAAGGAAAAGGCCGGAGAATAGCACATGCCGTTTATCAACTGTTGGCATCTTGGCATATGACACATCGAATACAAGGACTTTCTTTCGACACGACATCAACGAACAGTGGCCCATTCTTCGGAGCCGCAGTTGCTCTTGAGCGGCTGTTGGAGAGAGAAATCTTATATTTACCTTGCAGACACCACGTATACGAACTGGTGCTAAGGGAAGTTTTTGAGACAAAAATGGGAAAGACCAGTGCACCAGGCGTTCCTTGCGTTTGACGCTGTAAAGGTTAAACCATTCCATTCTGGCTTGATAGACGATCAAGTCGTCAGAAAAATTCCTGTGGCAATGCAAGTCGGCATAAAGGAGTTTTGCTTAGATCAATTGAAGGAGAAACACCCTCGCGATGACTACAAAGAAATGCTACAATTAATTCTTTTGTTTCTGGGTGAAAAACTTGAGAATTACCATTTCCGACCTCCAGGACCCGTTTCCCATGCTCGATGGATGGCAAAAGCCATTTACAGCCTCAAGATGTTTTTGTTTCGGAGAACTTTTCACTTATCTGTATGTGAATTGAATGGTATTCGACACGTTTGTATTTTTGTGGTGCGACTTTACGTCAAGGCATGGTTTGGTTCTTCTCGAGCAGCTGAGGCGCCGAATCAAGATTGGAAGTTTTTGAAGGACATCGTCGAGTACAAGTTCGTTGACCAGGATTTATCTCGGGTAATGATAAAGAAATTTATCGGTCACCTATGGTATCTCGCCGATGAGCACATAGCCCTTGCCTTTTTCGATGACAAGGTTTCAAATGAGTTGAAGGCCAAAATGGCCCAAGCATTGCTAGAAAATGAGAATGACAAAGGGGAAGAAGATGAGAAGACGAAGAAGGTGAAGAAGATGAAGAAGACGAAGAAGGTGAAGAAGATGAAGAAGACGACCCGGTTCCCCCAGCTCCTCGCGTCGTAATCAAAAGCACCAGCGTTAAAAAAATCGAGGTGAAATTCAAAGATGTGAATGAGGAATTCTTGGCTAAAGACTTGAGCAACTTCGTCTCTCATAATACCAAAAATTTATTTGTACGATTTGGAATATCGCAAGATTTCATTCTTGCAAATCCAGCAACCTGGAAATCTCGCGCAGACTATCAAGAAGGTCGTAGAATTGTAAATAACTTGCGCGTTGTGAACGACACTGCCGAAAGAGGAGTAAAAATGATACAAGATTATAATAGAATACTGTGTCAAGGCGAAGAAGAGAAACAGTATTTACTACATGTTATCGATTCTTACCGCAAGAAATACCCATCAGCGAACAAAAATATGTTAATTTGACTATATTATATTAAAAGTGCTTAGTAGTACTACTCAATTACAGCTTCTTTTATTTTTGTATGGGGAGTCCCTCAAGGAGTGGAGATAGAGGGTAAGTTTGTTCGGAAAAGATGTTGGGGATGAAAAGTTAATGGGGGTCGGTCATATATTTTGCCCCCCTAGGGGTGACCCCTGATGACCTATGGTGTTTTTCGAAAATACTGAGCAACCTCCATTTTTGTATGGTGACCCCCCTAAGGGGAGGAGATAGGGGGTGGGTGTCTTGGGGGAAAATGTTGGCGGTAAAAAGTAAATGGGGGTCGGCCATACATTCTTCCCCTCTACGGGTGACCTCTGATGACCTATGGCAATTTCCCCCCTAATTTTGGCAAAGTGGACCTTTTTCTCGGCTCGTGCGCAACCCCTAATTTTTTTTTTTTTTAATTTTTTTTTTCGGCATTGTCATTTTTTTCCAAAAAGGCACGGAATAGAGCCCTCATCTACCAAAATATCGCAAAAATTTCATTTCAAGGTCCACCTTAATGTTTAGCTTGTTCTTACTTTCGAAAAACTCGGTTCAGGCAAAACAGCATGGAAGAAAAGGATTTTGTGTTTTTTTTAACTGTGCTGTATTAAGTAATGCTTAAAATTTAAAGTTAAATAACACGACGAATTTTTAACTGATTTCAATGAAAAAAAAACTTAAAAAGAACATAGCTTTTATATTATCATACCCAGTGGGAAAAACCATCCTTCTATAATGCCTTATAGCCTACTTACTTTTTGTCCGTGAGGCATGCACACGTCCCTTCCGAATCACTTTTTTCCGAATTACTTTTACAAAGGCATAGCCGCCTCTAGTAACCTTCCTTCTGTAAAGTATTAAAAGCATAATTCGTACTTAAATTTTTCTTTACTAATATAAAGTTCAGGGAATGTACTCCCAACAATCGGAATCGTTCGTGTTTCCATTCTAATTCATTTTATTTAATAAGTAGGATGTATGCATGAAAACGTATGGTACCCGTACTGTATTGATATACGACGTGCACTTAATCCATTTAAACCTTCTCCACAACAAAAGTTGTAAGCACTGCTTACGTTTTCACTTACAAAAGAATGTGAACAGAAGGCCACGGATCGTAATTATTTTTCGCTTTCCTTTCACTTTCTTCCATGATTTTTTTCAGTTTCTTATGTTAAAAACCAAAATGGGATGGTTAAATATTAATAAATTAAATATTTGCCAAAATGAATGCTATTAAACCGCCGGTTAGTAGACGTTTGTTCTTTGCTCATTTTTCATTTGGTTTTTGCTACACTTCATATTTTCGTAAACTTAATCAAAAACCGTTATGTCGGAATACCGCTGCATGTCTCTTACTTTACGAAATAAAGTACATATGGAAGCTATCGCACGAAGACATGATTGACTTATACCGTGCATTCCTTTTGTAGGTGCAATCGTAAGCGAAGATGTAAGGTGTTCGAAATGTAACAAACAACATACTTACTTTCGCATGATCCTGTTTTCACCACCATAAGCTAAAGGAAAACATGAATTATTTAGTAAGCACCTTACGATGTTTCCGACTGGGTAGCTTTATATTATTAAGCTTTACATTAGCTTTACATTAGTATCAGTATCAATTTACTACAAGCTATGAGCAACGGCTACAATGCAAATGCGCATATATTCCAACACCCCAAAACCACCACATTTTTTTGGTGTGGTATGCTAGCTGAGCATAAAAAGAGAAGAGTAGGGAGCAACATGGAGTTTATTTTAACTCTCGCAACACAAACGCGTGAAAAGAAAACGATCAAGCAATGCTTGGCATCGGGGATGATTGCATACAAATGTTTACATTTTAATTAAATATACCTACAATTGAAATTTTTAAAAGAAAATACCCCTATACTGTGCTGGTGCAGAAATATAATATTTTAAAATTTATTTCAGTAAAATCGACCCAGTTAAAAAATCCAAGAATGCGTTCAACATATCGCGTTTAACAGGCATGCTACACAGGCCAGTTACTGGCTCTGTAGTTCCATGATACAATTATAAGGTAGGCTCACATTTAAATGTCTGCTCAAACAACAAGTTTTGCAACAACAAAGCTGTGAGAACGCTAAACGTCAAATGATAAAGGCAACAACAACAATACGAAAACTTAAATTCGACCAGCCGATTTTGACATAGAGCTTCCGTTTTGCTCCAACTTGAGCCTACCTTAAAATTCTACCATGTGTAGTTCGAAAAACTCAATTCATGCACACTTCTTTACAAATACACTCACACTGGATTCACTTACAAGCCACTTTCATTGCTATTGGCAACGAAATTTCAGAGCCAGTGGATTTTGACAGCAGCAGCTAGTGTATGTCAAAAAAAGAATTCAGTGTTGTTTTTAAGTATTTTTGGGTAATTTATTTCGGGTTTTCCTCGATTTCGTACAGGAAGCAACACCGATAGCTTGTTTACAATTAAAAGCAAATGGAATATATTAATTCTATGATTGTAAAAAGTTGCAGATAAAAGTTAAAAATTTACAATTCAAATAATGGAAACAAAATTAACACGCAAACTGCAATAGCAGCGAGAACCTTTGCATACGATGGAATTTTTTTAATGAACTTTCACTTGCATATGTAGCACCTCTTGCTACTAGCATGAAAGTTCAAAAATTTTCGAATCATTCGAACAGTACACGTACACTTTCGCACTTTCACTGTCACTGGTCTGTGTAACCGGCCTGTAAGAACTGCATAATTTTCTATGCTTTTTTTCCAAGAAAGTATGAAATACACCTTTCATATGCAGAAAGCTGAACATTGAACTAATCGTCTCCGAATGTCTGGACCTTGTATTTTCTCGCTGAAATTATATTTTTTTCGGAACCAGCGAGTAATTTTCCTTTAAGAAATTATAGATACTTAAAAAAGTCTGGATCTCGGAACACCGATGTTATCCAGAGGTACGACCTTCTGCATTGCATTCCTGTGCGTTCGCACAATCATGATCTTTTAAAATTATTCTAGAAAAATGTTTTCGGGCACACCGTGTGTAGTAGAAGCACTCTCTCGCTAACAAATCATGTTTACTTTTAATAATCTTATGCAATACGAATACCATAATATTATACCGATATTACTGAACGTTCGAACTCTTTAATATATCGATAAAGTAATCTTAACCCTCTGCAGCTGAAGTGCTCGAGATTTAACAAAATATCTAGAGTGGGGTCAAACAGACCTCACTTTTAAACTGATTTCCTATGATAAAACTACTGACTGTAATTTTCTTGACCTTACTACAGATAACATCAAATTAAATGTAGATATAATATTTTAAAATATATTTCAGTAAAATCGACCAATCGACTTTTGTAGAAATTTGTAATTAAATTTTATGGTGCTGAGAGCCGAGCACCATAGCTGTCAAAATGAAATATATGCCATTGAGCGGAGAGTCACTAGACAAGTGACAGAAACCGTAACGCTTGAGTTTTTACTTAACACTTGATTTCACTCGCTATATAATTATCATACCGTGGGCTATATATGAAATCTATTCTAAAGGAGTAAACTCAAAAAATGGTACCCTTGTATTGAACTGTAATGAACGATTAAAAAAAAAAAATTAACTTCTTTTTAAAAAAATTAATTTTTTGTTTTTGTTTGTTACAATAGGTAGAGTTATTATCAAGGAAATTCAAGATGCTCAGCTATCAGTGTTTATCAGTGTTTCTGAAATAAAAATATGTTGATGTTAATCTTGAAGAGTACACAAAATATATGAATACAACATTAAGAAGCTTAGAAATGTTCCCAATCCTTTCGCAATCATTAATGCTATACGTAATAACCCACGAGAGTTGTCAGCCTCATCGGACTATGCGAGAAGTTTAAATATAAATCTACATTATATCTTTGGAAGGCTCAACGAGCTGTTTTGCTGCAGAATCTTTTCATGACGAGTTCCCTCCTTGCATTAGGTCAGCTTTTTAAATTATACTGAACCAAAATAAACTGAACTGAACCTACCGTGATGGTATCCTTCAAAAAAGGATTAAACAATTTCAGTCATTAGCAATTCCCACTACAACTTACATATGCTATTTATATCCATCTCAAGGATTAACTCTCGAGCAGGCAGTTGTTGATATTGAAGAAAAAGAATGTGCATTCAAAATGGTATATATTATATTCTCCAGGGTAGGTAGTATCAGGGGACTTTTCAGCGAACTAGTTTTTTTTAATGAAAAAAAAAATATAGTGGCATAAGAAGGTTTGTTCAAAAATTCCAAGAGTTGAATACCTTATTGATTTTGCAGTGAAATTAAATAAGTTTGCTTTGGAAATTTAAAAACAAAAAACTCATAAAACTTTTTAACAACGCGTATGACCTCCCTTATATTGAATTAGTTCAAAAATGCGGTTTGGCATACTATTTATCAGGGTTTTTAGAGGTGAACTTTCTACGGAGTCCCAAGCCACTATTACTGCTGATTATAGCTCTGCAACGCTATTATATCACCTGTTGTTGGAGTATATTTTATGAACAAGTATGCCCCTTACAAATGCAATAGGTTTCATGTCAGGGGAACACGCTGGCCACTCTAAAACTTCAACGTTTTCTGAATGAAACCAACCTTTTGTTTCCTTACTGGAGTAAAAAGATGCATTGTCTTGCTGAAAAATTTAATTTATCTCCTGGTTTTGCCTTAAGAAGGGCAAAAAATGCATTTTCAGTACGTTCACATACTCTGTGGAGTTCATGTGACAGCTTGGGAAGGCCAGCTCCAAAGTTACTTTTCCAGAGAATCCACCCCAAACCATCAATGACCAACCACCGAAGTTTCTCGTAGAAAAGTAGCGTGGGTCTTTGCATAGATCCCTTCAATAGCAATTAAGGCCATCAGAGCCGTCTAAATTAAAGTTTTTTTCGTCAGAAAAATGATCTAGGAAATTATTTATTAAAAAAAGAGTAATTTAGGAGAACAATAGAATAAAAGTACCTTGGTCCAGTGCCCCCTGGCCATACTTTTTCTTCCAAATTCAATCCGAGCAGTTTTGTGGTGAACTTGCAGTTTCTGTGCAGTTTTCAGATGCTGTCTTTTAATAACTCCAGACTTTTTAAGAGTCCTGTAAACCGTGAAACGAGACACGTTTAGGTCGCAAGAGGCAATTATTTAACTAGCAGTCATCATTGTGTTGCTCGCTGTTGCCACAATGCGTGGCTTGTCTCTTGGGATAAGCTTTGGTTTCCCTCCTGAGTTCTTGTAAACTCAGTAACTATCCCCTTTTTTTAAAAAATTCCGTACTACTCCTTCTGATCTACCAATTTCTCTGGCTGTTGCTCTTGTTGATAGACCGGTCTGCAAAAGCTCAAAAATTTTGCCTTTTTCTACAGCAGTTAAACACTTACCTTTTCCTATCTCTTAATTTTAATTAAAAAACAATTGATTTTTTACCGAAAACTTTCTTTGCACACTGTAAACTGCAGTTAGAAGAAACATTTAACAGTTGCGTATAATTTTATGATCACCCCATAGTGTAAAGAAATGCACAAAAGATAAACTTAGCAAAATACAGTTTTGTTCTTGTTGGATGTAAAAGTGTAGTTTAATTATGTACAATGTGATGGCTTGGCTGTTATGAAGATGGTTAAATATTGCCATGAAGAGTCCAGCAACATGGATCTGGCACAGGGTGCGCTGCTCGGTTTAGTCGTTGACAAATGCTTGGAAATCACCAACTGCTTCCCGTTCCCCAAGAGCGGTGATGAGACCATGGACGAAGAAATGTATCAGTTGACAATGATGCGCCGTTTACATCGTGTCAATGTCGATCATTTTCATGTTGGCTGGTATCAGAGCTCCGATGTTGGCAATTTTCTATCCATGGCACTGCTTGGCAATATCATTATATCATTTCAATATCATATCAATATCATTATCAGACCAGGGGGTCAATTCCCGTTTTGCGTTAAAGTGAAGGGAAAAAAAACTTTTCACAATCGTTTTCATTTGACGACTTCACTTTTTCACTTCACTACGCACAAAAACGCGATTCTTGTTCGTATATATATAAGAGTTGCTGAATGCCTATTAAACAAAGCTTTTATGAAAAAATGTAAACAATGTATAAGAAAGAAGGAAACTTTTACAAAACTGACTTCATCATTAATTTTATTTCATTTGCGCAGAAGATATTGGAAATAAATAAATTTGAACAAGATAAGTTTTGCGACAGCATAAAACAGCCAAAAGTAGTTAAGCAAATAGTATTTACTTGTTATTGGCAATATCAACATTTTCCTCTTAATAGTTGATAAAATACTGTTCCTGCGTACCGCTTGTCCTTTTTCCCTAAGCTGCTTTTCTTTTTACATTATTTATTTTTAATTTAAAGTCATTTTCTGTCCATAACGTGCGTTTGCTACCGGCCTTAACTGTTTTTCCATTTCAGCGAAAAATTAACAGCTGTTGCCCTTTTAGCACACAACGGGAATCGCATTTTCCGTGTAAAGGTGAAAACATATTTCACATGACGATAACGCAGAACAGGAATTGACCCTCAGCATCGAGGAGTCTGTTATAGTTATCTACGATACACAAAAGTTGGGACGTGGTTTCCTCTGCCTTAAGGCTTACCGGCTGAAGCCAAAGGACATAATCACATGCGTTGCTTGATTGAACATGTTGATGAGTTGTATCAGGAGTCGATACGCTATAACAAATACCAACAGGTGGTGTTCAAACAGGAAACAGAAAAACGTGCTCTTGCTAAACAAGCAGCTAAAAATGACTTACGTGTATCTAAAGGCGAATCGCCTGTACCAGAGGATGAGGTTCTTAAGCAATTCTGCCCACTGCCGGTGCCGCCTAGACTAAATGCCACAATAACAGCAGAACAAATTAACACTTATTCTCAGCATATTTCGCAGTTTTGCTCACAATCTCTGGCTAAGCTCTTTATAACGCATTCTTTGCAAAATGTTCCAGAGACGTTAAATAGATAGATCGGACCTTAACCTATGTCAGAGCATATGTTGTCTAAAAAGCAGTTAAGGGTCGAAGCAGAAAAATAGGTAGCATGTTATTTTCTATTCACTCAATGTATCAATATTTAAAGTGCGAAATAATATACTCATATTCGGTTTTTAGACTTTGACCCCTCAAGTCCATATGCAATGAAGTACAGTGGCGCGTATATCTTTACGCTCACCAGTGTAGTTTTAATTGTTTTGATAGTACGGTGTAAAGTTCCCCCTCCTCCTTTCTTCCTTGCTACGCCTATGAACGAGACTATTGATTTTAACTAGATAAGATAACTTAGATATCTTTTGAGAAAAGATAAGTTCTTTCGAACAAGGTGTTTTTAGCATTTAAAGTATGAATTGTTTTACTACTATAAAAAGATTGATATTCATGAGCATACTTTTTCCAAAACCAACTTAAGTAACTAAGTAATAAAATTTGCAATGAAAATGTTTAAACACTTCAATAAATAACTTAAGCATAAAAACAAACAAAGCAGCTTAAAAATAACAATAAAATTTTTAATAACTACAATAAAATGAAGATGCACAAGCTCCGGAATACTGAAATTGAAGTGGCTTGTTTATAAATACGTAAACAGTATTAAGCAGTGAATAGTTTGTACAAAGAAAACAGAAAATGGAACATAGAAGTTTTTTTTTTGGTTTTTCGTATTGCTGGTGTAGTTGTTGCTTATTATTATTTTTCATTGGTAGTTTTTGATTATGGCTCAGTAAGTTAACGAAAACATTTTCAATATTTCACCATTTAAGTTATTTCAGGCTTTTGAAACTTTTTTCCGATACACTCTAAGATAGCAACTACTACTAAAAATGTTAAAACTTTTGAAGTCAATCAGCTAAAATCTACAATGTACCACTTTTGAGATATTTTCCTAAGTTTCCTTATCGTGGTACCAAATGTTGTATAATGCTTAAGTGCATAATTTTATTTTGTTTCTATTCTTTATTTAAATCATATTGAGAATTCAAAATTAATAAAGTTTTAAATGTTATACTCTCATATACGTTTTATTATAAGATATTCAAGTAAATCTTCCTGTCCTTAAGCTAATGACGCACTGATTATTTTCAAGTGTAACTTGTGCAGGGCCCTTAAGCAATTTAGCCTTATTTACTATGCCAAAAATTTCCTTTATATCAGCAGACATGTTTTAAGATACTCTTGTGTTGCTTCGGCTGAAACACTTCATGATATGGATGACAGTATCATCAAGTCACGTATTCTCATGTTATAAATTCACAAGCTTCAATTTTAATAAATACTTTTCATCAATTTAAATTTTCGTGGAAATTTGCATCTAGTCAGACATAAAAGTAGAAAAAATTTTAAATGGCTTAGTTGAGGCGTGCAAGCTGCCAACTTTGATGATATCGTTTTGGGAATATGTGTTTATATAAGAGCTAAAGAGCAATCAGCAATATCTTCAGGGATGATTCTGACGGCTTTTGATATATTTTAATAATAAATGAATGATGTACTTTATTTGGATTATTATATTTACAATATTAAATTCTCATGTAGAAAATTTTATTTTAAACCAGTTTCATCTAACAAATTTTGAAATACGTTTGAAGCCTTTAAGCCGCCACGAACGAATGTTTTGTACAGTACTTTTATTAAGTCATAAAATAGTGAATTCCCTGTGCTAAGTCATCTTACTGGCATGTGCAGCGATAATACTTTTTTAAAACGTGTGTATTTTATGAGAATAAATTGTGTGTCGAGTGAGTAGCGGTGACCACTGCAAGACACTAAATGCCAATCCTATATGATGTCATATGGCTTAAAGAAATTAATGGAACACGTGCTCGGATGACAGTCATGACGTTGTTTGACAGGCAGTCTCACAAAAATAAGTAAAATACTTGTACAAAGTCTGCATAAGTCTTGCTTCTATTCTTCTCCTGCTTTTGGTCTATAATATTTGGAATATTGTCTGCAATTGTAGCTAGCATTTTTAATAAAAGCCAAATACTGAAAAGGACCAGAAAAGAAACCTAAAATAAAAGCATTCATTTCGGTTTGTTTCCCACAAAACCATTTGAATTTTTCTCAACTGTCAGAATTAAAATCATAATAATTTATGCGCTTTTATACTTGAAAAATTTTGCACATTCAGTCATTTTTCATTCTCACATTCAGCCATTCAGTCATTCTTTGAACAACGTATGCTTAAATTGTATGCCTGCAGCAAGTGGCGAAATCTTTAAAGTAGCATAAAACAAAATAGCTAAAAAACTAAGAGCACACAAAAAACACAAAACACAAAAACCTTACAAATGTGGACTTGAACTTATGTAGCGACGCATTTACTTGCGATTGTATGCTTCAAGGCACTGTTCCTGAATACACGCACATACACACACGTAGCTATGCGCACTTCTATAGTATATAATCACAATCACACGAGTAAGTGTAAGTGTGAATGTGTGATGCGCCTGCAATTTATGTGACGCGAAGCGGAAATTAAGATTTAGCAGCAACGCGTCTGCGCTACGCTGTTGAATTGTTTCCGGCTCTGCTTTTGTTGCCCGTTTTCAGATTGTTTTTTTTTTCATTATTCGGTCACATTTAGCCATGGCTGTGACTGTATTAGAGCTAATGGTTTGTCACCTTGACAACAGCAGTTGATGCTGTATGCTTGGTTGTGTGTTCTTATATGTGAGTTTGTGTGTGAGAATGTGGGCTAATGTGTTGGTTTAAGTGTTGGTTTTTATTGTTTTCTGTTTTGTGCTACAGTTTTAAGTAATTAGTTACAGCTTAAGTGAGGTTTTTTTTTTTAACTTTTTGGTGTCATTTATTTGCTTCGCGATACTTAAATTTCCGATGTCTTATCTAGGATTAACTAAGACTAAGTATCATTATTTAAGAAAAAAAAAACACTAGCTGGCTTAATGAGAAAATTACAATTTATATTAATTAGGTTGATAAAATCGGATCATTTAAAGAAAATTCATATAAATGCCTTTAAGCCAAGGTTTCCATTTTCAACTAGATAACTGTGGTGCATGGTGCACTATAATAAATGAATATAAATCTTATAAATAAAAGTCAAATCCGCATGCTTATTGCCGCATCACTTAAGGGGGTCTTCTCATTGAGCAACTTTTTTTTTTCAACTTTTTTTTTTTGCATTTATTTATAGCTTGGGTAGTTGTGAATATGCCCCTAAAAGGATTTTTAGAAATTCGAAATACTTTAGAAGATACAGCCTTTTTTGTGAAGCAAGGTCTGATGGACAAGAAGGTGATGGAGGTAATAAAACCAGCTTACGAAGCGCTGTCGGCAGATAATTTGCTTGAAAGATGCCTTGGATCTGAAACTCAGAATTCCAATGAGTCCTACAATTCTGTTCTTTGGTCACTTTCACCCAAACACATCAACTCAGGCGCACGCACCATCGAAGTGGCCAATTTCATTGCAACGTGCCTCTTCAACGACGGTTTTATACCCATACTTAAAATTATGGGTTTGATGGGTATTGCGATTGGCAAAAACGCATACGAATACGCACTATCTCGCAATGAAGACAGATTGAACCGATCAGAGACTCGAGCTGCGGCATCATCAAAAGCTGGCAGAACGGCTCGCAGAGCAGAGAGGGCAGCAGAAAGCAGTTTCTACGAAAAAGAGGAAGGTGGCCTGTATGGAGCTGGCATCGCCGACTAATATTTGTAAGTAAAAATTGTCAGCTCTTTAAAACTGCATTTAAACATTTTTGATTTTTTTTTTTTTCCAAAAAAATTACTTCAAACTTTAAACTTTAAAACGTTTATCTCGAACCCACGTTTTTCGAACTGGCGGCCATGATATCTCCAGTTCAACTGAACCGATTTTCATGAAACAAAATGGAATCGACGCAGAATTGTCACCATTCTCGGGTGAACCTCGACCATAATTTTAAAAAATTTTTTACTATTTTTTTTTTTACACTAAACTACAAAAAAAAAACCCGAAATTGAAATTTTTTTTTTGAATGGCCGCCATTTTGTCAAAAAAAATCACAAAATTAAGCTTGAGGTTCACCCAAGAATTACATCTATACTGATTATAGCCCCGTTTTTTTATTTTCATTTCAGACGCTCCGGAGACCCGGAATCGTGGCCGCCGTGACGACACCTTTTTTTTCACCACCAACTTTGAAGTCTCATTACTTTTTGAACAGCCCACGTATCGAGGCAAAAACAATTTTTTTATTTACTTTAAACCTTTTGTAATACAATAAATAAAAAAAGTTTTCAATTATTCTTTGCGTTTTCAAATAAGAATTTTTTTAAAAAGGGTCAAAAAAACGGGTTTTGAATGAGAAGACCGCCTTAAGAACGGATGACCCGATTTGATTAAGTTTTTTTGTTTGTTGTAGTTTTAGTTGCCAGGACAAGGTTTGTATAAAAAAATACCCACTAGATGGCGCTGAACTCAAGTTATTACTAAAAATCGTATTTATAGTCCGATTTGGCTCATATCTAAAATATATTATGGCAAGAGTCAGGGGCGGATCCAGGAAAATATTTCGGGGGCAATTATAAAAATTGTAATGTAATGTATATATGTATTTTAATGCATATCTGCATTAGAGTGGCCCTTAGCTGTATGGAACAAATTTTTGTTAACAAATTTCAAATGTACCTTTACACGAAAAAAGTAGATTGTGAAATGTTCAGAAAAAAATATTGATACTTAAACGTTCCTGTAGCGACCTCTTTACTGAAAAATTTACATTTACATTTTTTTTAAGATCAAATTTTCTAAAAACTGGTACTCACATCGATTTTTGTTTCAAGTTTCTTTAAAATGAGTTATCAATTATGAAAATCAGACTTAAATTAAGGGAGTTTATGATTTTTTTTTAATTCTGTGTAAAAGAGCACTTTAAAGATTTTTGAAATAAGTCAAGTAATCTAATCTTTAGTAATCTTTAAGTAATCTAATTTTTTGTGTTTTTAATTTTTTTGAACAAAAGAGCCCAAAACTATTTTTACTTCAATATCGTAATTATTAAACACAATTGCAACATTTTTTATTAGGTATAGTATTAAAAAATATTTCCATGGCACTTCACTGAATTTTTTTAAAATTTGGATTTTTGCGATTGTTTCAACACACAAATACAACACAAAAATGAAATTTTTTTTAAAAGCAAAAAATCATATCTCTGGAATTTTAGTTCAATATTCATTTTTGATAACTCATTTTAAAGAAAAAGAGATAGAAGACGAAGTTAATAAGCACGTTTAAATATCAACATATTTGTTTAATTTTTAGATATTACTTTTGCATCATAAAGAAACTATCCAGAGCTATGCACATGTCAAATATATAAAAAAAAAGACAGGTGCGTCGTTGGACACACGAGAGGAGCGAAGATTTTTCGCAGTTACATAGATTTGATAGCTTAATAATTAATAATAAATTAACTCTCAAATTCAAAAATTGAAAATAACATAAGATAAATTACATATATACACAACATTACTTACTGCTTATTTTTTTATTGTTGACGTCAAATATCCACGCCAATTACATATACGGACATATAATGCCAGCGACTCTCCATTTTAACTCGCAAATCACTCACTGATCAAATTTTTTTCTTCAACAGCGTACTACCGAGCGAAAAAAAATTCCGCTGCCTGTTCGCAGTCAAAAAACTCAATGTACTTCTTATGGGAATTTTGTTTTCGTTTTTACACCAAATTTGCTTCTACTTGCTATAAGATGTCACCAGCATCGGTGTTTCGTGGCTGCACTGCATTGATCGATATGGCAGTGCTAGTGTATTGGTTGGAATAAACGGAAAAGAGAGAAGAGAATGGAAAGAGAGACGAAAAGCAGTCGTGTTTTTGAACGGCTGCCTTCTGCACTTTATAATTTTTTTAATAAACTTATTTTGGATTTATTGATATAACTGTTTAAATTTCTTTAATAATAAAGAGTTTATTATTGTAGTGGTAACACGTCTACAGTTTTCCTTTGCACGTTCACATAAAAAAAAAAAAACAAAATACACCGATGCTGGTGACATCTCATGGGCATAATCCAATACATAATCCCTTATATATTGATAGATTGTAACGATCTACTGCAGCATAGCTTCTGTTATACTTAACATTAAATCAACAAATGTTTCTAATAGCATAGCTTTGTGGCCTGGTGGATAGTGTATATGACTCATTATCAACGTGGTGAGGGTTCGAACAGCATACTATTCGATTATGCCCTCGTTTTCTCCAAATAAACATTAATGAAAGAGTTGCTTTGGTTAAAAAATACCATCTTTGCATAAACTGTTTCTCGAAATCTCATTTAACTACGGATTGCAAAAGTCATCATAATTGTTTCACATGTAACAGGTGAATAAAATACACTTTTACATAAAGATGTTCCAACTTTTGAACCTACTACGCCTTCAAACTTTAAACCTAGAGAGCAAAACACTCATTGTTTCCAAATACAGTCCACTGAAGCATCTTCCTCATCACGGAACATTAATGCTTGCTTTGCTTCAAACTGCAAAGGGGTGCTCCTAGGGACCGCAATTGTCAAAATATGCCATCTTGGCGTAACTTATTTCGCACGGGCCTTGATTGACTCAGGTTCAGAAGGAACTTTCATCTCAGAAAGACTTTTCAGAATACTAAAGCTACCATCTCTTTACCCAGACTTGAGTTATGCGGCGCAGTCTTACTTGCTGAAATGGTTGATACTTTAATTCCTCAATTCAATGTCCACAAACCAAAAGTGTTTTTCTGAACCGAATCAACTATCGTCCTGGCATGGCTTGCAAAACAACCGTGTCATTGGACAACATTCGTAGCAAATAGAGTGTCCAAAAGAGTTCAAAGCGTTGGCCAATACAACTGGTTTTACGTAAACTCTGACACAAATCCAGCAGATTTAGCCAGCCGAGGCGTCTTGCCACAAGATTTAGTAAATAATGATTTGTGGTGGCACGGTCCACAATGGCTTAAGTTAAAACCATGTAGATGGCCAAGTACAATAAAGATATGCGATCTTAATACATCTCTTGAAAAGAAAGCTTCTCAAACAAAATCGTTCTTTGTCTATTTTCATGACTATGTAGATATACTAGAGCAGTTTTCTTCCTTTTCAAGAGCAATGCGAGTCATTGCATACATTTTTCGATTTTTCTGGGTGTGTACTATACCCAAAATATCGAAAAAATTATTCCAGAAAATGCTCATCAATTTCAAGTTCTGAGATCCGAAATGTAAGAAATAGGTTAGAAGAAGAATATCACAATTTAGCTAATAAGCAGCTAATTCCCTTATCTAGTATCCGTCTTAACCTAAGTCCATACCTTGATGAAATTGGTATTCTAAGAGTCTGTGGAAGACTTGTGTCCTCACCCACCATGTCGTATGATGAACGTTATCCTATCATCTTACCTTACAATTGCAAGCTTAGCCGTCTTTTAGTGCAATTTACGCATCAAATTTCTTTGCATGGTGGTAATCAATTAGTTTTACGTCTTATCCGATCGCTATTCTGGATTCCAAAAGTCAAAAAACCTTATTAAGTCTACAATACATAACTGCAAAACGTGCGTTATTCATAAGAAAAAAAGTTCAGATTCAGATAATGGGTGCTCTCTCTACAGAACGAACTACTATCACTCGTCCTTTCACGCATGCAAGTCTAGATTTCGCAGGACCGTTTGAAATAAAAAGTTACACATGTAGAGCCTGTTTAATTACAAAAGGATATGTATGTGTTTTTGTTTGCTTCGCAACAAAAGCATACATCTCGAAGCGACTTCAAATCTCTCCGCTCAAACATTTCTGGCAGCCTCCAATCGATTTGTTTCCAGGCGTGGCTGTCACGTCATATGTACTCCGATAATGGTACAACTTTTGTTAGAGCATCGAAAATTCTAACGCGAGAATTCCTCAAAAATGCTCATTCCACTATTACATCCACTTTCAGTTATCAAGGTCTATCACGGCATTTTATTCTGCCAGGCACACCATATATGGGTGGTTTATGGGAGGCTGAAGTAAAGAGTTTCAAGATTAATTTCCGCAAAATGGCAGGTTCTGTCAAATTCACATTCGAAAAATTTTCCACTCTTCTAGCTAGGATTAAAGCATGCCTTAACTCTCGTGCTATTTCACCAATGTCAGAAAATGCTCGTTGGAAATACGAGTACTTAAAAGAATACACAAGCGTAACAAGTGGAAAAAGCCACAAGAGAATATATCAAGGGCGAAACTCTTCCTCCAACTGAATGTCGTCTGGCAAGAGTATCCATTATATATTTAGGAAATGATAATAGGGTTCGCGTAGCCGATATTATTTCTCAACGTGGTTGTATTACTCGCCTTGTTACCAAACTTTTTGTTCTACCGACACAATAATGCATTATATTTTCTATCCCTTTTTTTTATTTTAAAGTTCAACAAGAACAAATTCCGTAAAAGCAGCAATAGAACTCAGAGACTCGTTTATTGTTCCAAAGTATTCCAGTGCAGACAGCCTCATCCTCTACGACTCTGTGAGAAGTTTCTTTCCATGAACACTGAAAAACGAATGCGTGCTGTGCTACTGCACAATTATTGCTTCAATTATTGCTACTGCACAAATACAATGAGCATTCACATGGATCCTGCTTAAGTTCCCACGGCTGTTGATATTGCCAAACGGATCATCATACTTTGCTTCACATGCATCAGCGTTTGCGTAAAGACCCATCCAGTGGTCAAGAAAAAAGTACTCCTGCTCCAAGGAATTCATCGCATTCTTCGACGATCGTAAACAACTTGTCGTTGTCATCCATCCTATCCCAGAGTTCTGTTACTTTGCTTCCAACTGCGATCATAAAGTTGGAAATGAATGGCAGCTTGCACTACGCAAGATCCCTGCTTGATCCGTGTTCAGCAACTAGTCGAATCGCCAGAAAATTGGTGGATCAACTAAATCTAACCACTAAGACGCTTGGTGACGAGTCGGTATGTCCAATTACCACTCATGCTCGATTCGATCGCAAGGTGCGGATTCAATTTATGCTTCGAGTAGATCACAGAATCTCTATTCGAACTCCGTCAAATCCAATCGATGAATCCGTAGCACAAAAAGTGTCCAACTAATATTAGCTGACACTAAATTCTATAAAACCGATCCAATATCAGTTATCCTTGGTGCTGATCTTTATCCTAAGACAATCCAACAAGGATTGATACCAAGTACCAATGGCCTTCCTGTTGCGCAGAATCCAGTATTCGGATGGATGTTATCCGATTCATTTACAGTTAAAAAAAAAAAACAAAAAAAAATATAGCAAAAACAAAATTTATCATTGCACTACTACTAAAATGAAATTTATGCATCGCTCTTTATGCTTTATATATAAATATTATGTACTATTGTATACTACTATATATTAATTTCCTTTTCATTTACACTTTTTATCTTTATTTTATATTCTGAACCTTACTGAATTCAAACATTTGCTTAAATATAACGATCATAAAATTTGTTTTTTCTTATTATTCAATTACTGTAATAAATTTTCATTTATACCTCATTAACGAAACTCAGTTGACTTGTTTTGTACCTTCATTATGAATTCACATACTTAAAAAAAAATGTACTATCAAATGAGTGTTCTTTTAATGTAAAAATTAAGTAAATTATTTGTAATTTTAATTAAATTTTGCAGCCGTACTGCAAGGCGGCCGGCGATGTTTACACCAAAAATTTATATAGTATCTACTTAAACTTATAATTGTTGTAACTAAGCCTGGAGATGGCGCTTATCACGTTCGAACATAGTTTTAGTACAAAACCCATGTACGTTTTGTCAGCTTCCTGCTGTCAAAGAAAGATTTTTCTTTCTCTTTATTCCAAGCTCGCAACGTGGTAAGGTCTTCCTCTACTCAATTATATTGATATAATAAATTATCCTAAGTATAAATTAACCATAAGTGTTTTAATCATTTCGTTTCATTTTAATTTTTTTCCTTTCCTAAATGTGTGGAACTTACTGAGTTTAATAAAGATTTCATTAATTCGCTTTGTGCAGAGAAGATCCACACATTCAGTAGTAATTTTACTAATACATTTTTTGAGTGTGAGAACATTCCTGAGCTATTCGGAGTTGCCACAAAACTTGTACACCCAGTTCTCGATCATTTGCGTTCAAACTTTTCACAAACAGACACAACACAACTGATCATAAGAAGCTAGGTCAAAGTCCTTTCAAGGATTGAAATGGCCATTTCGTTTTTTTTTTTTTTTTAGTTATGAGCTAGAGAAAGCAGCTGGTATTTTTTTGAAGTAGTTCAAAAGCGACTGGCTAGTTAACTATAAAATTAAGCAACTAGTTATTTTTAAAATAGTAACCCACTTGGTAGTTTTGAACTAGCTGCATTACAGATAGTAACAAATCTAATAACTCTTCGTGTATTAAGTTATGACTAGTTAAATGTTTAGTTTTTATTTTGACTAGTGTGTTAACAAGCTTAATTCTTGACTTGTATGATTATCCACTGCAGGGTAAAGTAAGCAATAGCAATGACAATAACCACAGAATAGCACAACAAAAGAAAGGCGCTACGTTTACCGCTACATTTACATTTTTATATAAAAAACTTTAAGCTTTTTTTATTGTTCAACAAAAAACCATAAAAAATAAAAGAAGTCATGACTGAAACATTTTATTCGAGAAATACCATAATTGATGGTAGCTAAAACAATAACGGTACATAAAATAAAAATTTTTATATAACTTTCACAATTGTCTTCAAACGAAAAAGTTAGAAAAGTTACAAAAACCTTGCAGATGGTGACCTCCAAAATTAGCCGATAGTTGGTGCAATCGCTCATATAAATATATTACGAGATGCCAACATTTTGTCCAGCGTAAAACTTTACATATATAAGTACGATTTTGGAGCTGAAATGTTTGGACCTGTAGGTGTGCAAATCAAGCAAATCGGCTTCTGAACAAAGAATAACGATTGCCAACCCTGAATTTTTGAGACCCTTTTAACTAGATAACTGTGAACAAACCAAACAGCAGAGTCAGAGAAAACAAAGTAGGACTTAAGTTGTTTGTGCACAGTTTGTGCACTGTGCACAGGTCGAAACGAAACCCAGACTGAAGGTCTGACATGAGGTTAAATGAATTAATGAGGCTGCTGATCTGTTCCGCTATAAGAGACTCACACACACTTGACTATGAGGACAACAAGCTTGTTGGGCGAAAATCGTACAGTTCACTGGGAACTACATTTTTTGCTATGGGTGTGAAAGCAGCTACTTTTCAGGTTATAGGATAGCTTTCGGTAGTGAAATTGTTTTTTTATGTGCACAAGTGGGCTGTTCACATGAGGCAGAATAAGTTTAAGAAATCAAATAGATAAACTATCTTCCTCAGTGGCATTAGATTTGATTTTGTTCATGCAACGCGCTACGTCTAGCTTGCTAACGCTGCGTCTACATTTAGCAATTATCATAAAAGTTTTTTAATTCGTATTAGTTGTCAAATTATTGTCAGCTGGTGGGCTTAACTATTGCAAGACAATAAATAACATTTGCTTCGTTATTTGATGTTACCTTCGAAAGTGGAAAAAATAATCGACAAAAATAAAAAAAGCAGTTTTTGGTTGTGAAATTAAAAAGTATAGGTTTACGTACAAAATTTAATTTTTTTTTCGCTGAACAACAACCTACCGGTCCTCCAAGTGCCACCACCAGCAACACAAGCAAGTGCATCATAAATTTAGTGCTTTTTTCGCTGGCCAACGTTCTCCGAGTGCTACCACCAGCAGCACAAGCAAGTGCAGCGTACATTTTTTTTTTAACATTCTCCAAATGCCACCACCAGCCATCCAAGCAAGTGCAGCGCATATTTTATTTAACATCCTCGAAGTGCCACCACCAGCAGCACAAGCAAGTGTAGCGCAAAATTTCTTGCTTTCAATTTTCTCAAAGGCCCTCTACTTCAAATCATTTCGCCTATAAGCGAAGGAGCTCATATTCCATAAAACCTCCCGCTCGTGGTACAGAGCTATGATATTAAAAATTTCTGGTTTTTTGTTCATGCTGCTGCTGTTGTGGTAGCACTCGGAGAACGTTGGCCGGCGAAAAAAAGCAAGAAATTTGCGCTACACTTGCTTGTGCTGCTGGTGGTGGCACTCGGAGAACGTTGGTCAGCGAAAGAAGCAGGAAATTTGCGCTGCACTAACATGTACTGATGATGATGGCACTAGGAGGACGTTGGCCAGCAAAAAAATTCAATTGAACTGTGCTGCACTTGCTGTTGCACTGGAAGATTGTTGGTCAGCGAAAAAAAATTAACTTTTTTGTGGAAAGCTATACCTTTGAATTTCACAACTTTCACACCGAGTTTCTGTCTCACATTTCTCAAACATATTTTCAGAGGAAACGTCAAAAATTGTCGGCATACAATACGTCAAATCGTTGTCAGCTCAATTGTCTGCCTGTCAATTGAGACAATTGAGCTGCTGACTGAGAAAATGTGAGTGTGTTAGTAAAAAATGCTTGAGTGCATTGGAATTGTTAAGACAAACTGTGTAGATCATGCGTAAATGCTGTAATATAGAATTCATTCGAGAAAGTGGCATGACACATAGCTAGCAATAAAAAATCTTTGAGAGAATTCACATCAATCTGGCAATAAATATTTTTCTGACAGAAATACTATGTTTTTATGCTGAAAAAAACTATTTACTCTCTAAGCAAAAACAAACAATTTTTGTATCTTTATCTTTATTTCTTTTTTTATTTTCGCTCAAACTTTAATAAAACAATTTTCAAATTTTTCTCAAGTCCCTTGACATCAAACCCTTGGAATACCCAAACTTATGTGTCGCTGATTCAAAGATCAACACAAACAATTATAGCCATTTCTATTTTAGTTGTTGTTATTGTTGTTATGGCCATTGTCGTCTAAGTAACTTTAGTTCCGTTCATGCAACGCATAAAGCGCGTTAAATAATTTCACGATTTCACGCACACGGATACTTAATCAGGATTGAAACTCAAACAATGCAGCTTAATTGCTCATAAATCATTTCCCAGTTGTAGAGAAGATATAAAATATGTTCATAGTAGTTGTTTTTGTTCTTGTATCTAGTGTCTGCTGCTGCTGCTGCTCATGTGCTTAGACGAGGCCGAAAAGCTATGAAATTTAAATAGCAGCAACAGCAATAAAACAAAAACAAAAACAACAAGCAGAACTAAGCACCAGAAATTTATGGACATATTCAGACTTTATAAATTACTACCAGTTGTTTGGAACTACGTGTTGTTTCCTTTCCAAAATAATCTCTGTTTTGAGGTAGCAGCGTCGTTTTTATGCAGTATCGCACCCTATTGTTGCTGTTGTTGTTTATTTTGCACAAACTCATAGCTGCTGGTTATCTATTCATGCCTTAGATAACTAACCCAGCGTCGAAATATTTGGTTGCGCTCATAATTTATGAATATCAATGAGGCTGAAAATTATTTTGTTATCAGCTTGAAATTGTTATGAGTGCTGTGGGTAGGTTGTACAAGGGCGCAAAATGTTTGGCATGCTAAGCTGCACCGATTGCAATGCTGAGCTGAGTTTTGGGGACAAAAGACGTACTTGTTTTGGAAGCATTAGAAGCAAACGATGAGTTAACACAAATAACAGGTACAGAGAATTCTAAAAAAAAATTTATTGTTTTAAAATATTATTTAATATGATGATGTGCAGTTTTTAGTGATGCAAGTTCAGTCAATAATCGTTTCAGAAATTCAGATTTTGTGCTGTGATGTGCTCGGGCTTTGCTGCAGTGTCCTGTGGATAGTTTTTTAGAAGAGCTCATATATGCAAATATTTAATTTAATTTAATGCGATTTGTATTCTTTTTTAATTCTGTATTTGTGTTGTTATTTTCATTAGTTGTAATGCAATGTGTCCAAATTATTTTTTTATGCAGAAGATATTTACATACCACCTTTTTCAAAAAGAAAGGTTCATTCACACTGTGAACCAGACTTAACTGTCCGACTCGAAACATTTTTTTTTTAGGTTGCCACATGTGTCTATGACAAGGCTGCCAAATATCAGCGTCTCTCGCTGACATTTATTAAAGTGATAGTGTTTTGTTGCGATGGTGTTAAGATGGTGCGATGGAAGTAAAAGACGACCCTCGTAGCGGGCGGCCATCGTGTTCGCTTACCGAAGAAAACGTTGAAAAAATCAAAGAAATTTTGGTCAAAAATCACAAATTGACGATTAGAGAGATAGCAGAGGACGTCGGCATTTCAATTGGATCCATTCAGAACATTTTGAAGAATGAATTGGGCTTGAGATGTGTCGCTGCGAAGTTGGTACCGAAAGAGCTACTCTTATTCGAGACCTTTTGGCCAAAAACAACACGATAACCATCCAGCAGCCGGCAAATTCACCTGACCTGGCTCCGTGTAATTTTTTCCTGTTCGATCGAGTCAAAAAACCGCTTCGAGGAACGCATTTCACCAGCAAAGAAGAGGTCATGGGGAAAATCGGTGAACGCTCTAAAGGCCATACATACAAAACGCTGCCACTTTACCAAATGTCAATGAGAGACGCTGCCTTGTCGTAGACACATTTGGCAACCTACTAAAAAAAATTGTTCAAATCGGACAGTTAAGTCCGATACACAGTGTGAATGAACCTTTCTTTTTGAACAAGGTGGTACATGCAAATTTTTGAAGAAGTTAGCCTCGATTTAATTATTTTATGAAAGTTTGTTTTGGCGGCCGGGGCGCAGTGGGTAAAGTGTGTGGCCCATACGCCAGAGAACCATGGTTCGAATCCCACATAACGCAGAAAGTTCTTTCAATTGAATTAATTTTTCTGTTCGGCCGTCACCTCTCTGCAGACAATGGCAAACCTCAGAGAGTAAAAACTGCCATGAAAAGCTTTTTGAGAACATAAGCCGTTCGGAGTCGGTAGAAAACATGTAGGTCCAGCTCTCGATCATTTGTGTTCAAACATTTCACAACACACACAACTCAGTTGATCATAAGAAGCTCAAAGTCAAAATCCTTTCAAGGGCTGAAATGGCCATTCATTTTTTTTTATCAAAGTTTGTAGTTGTGATGCAAAAAACTCAAATTGTGCTGCAATGTACCATGTAAAGAAAACAACTTTCATATTTGGTTTTAATTCACAAATTTTAAAAGTGTCAATATATATTTTTCAAGAACATGAGTATGAGACACAGTTTAGTACAAATTTTTATAATGGCTCAGGTAGTTTTCAGGTCGTTTTCGGTCGATCTTTTCAAGAATACGAGTATCTTTAAGCTTTACCCAAAATATTTGTGTATTTTTTTACATCGCATTCGGTAGGGCGTCTTAATATCCAGAATGAATCGAGACCGTATAATTCGCTCAATAAATTTTTTACATCATCACACAATCCCGAGTATATATTTTAAACATACGAAATATAATATTTAAAGACAAGTCGCTATATCAGTCAGAATTACTTGCAGTCAACTCAATTAGTTGAACCCTGCCAAGACATACTAGACATGGGTAACGCAGCGCTGCGTTGTGTTATTGAGTTGAAGTACTTAAATGCGTTACTGCGTTGATACACTTGTTTTAACAAAAGTAACGCAATAGCGCCATAACCCAAATGACCCACTCAAAGCAAAAGTAAAAAATATTTATAGAGCGAGCAAAAATTGCACAAGTTGTACGGCGTATCGAACATAGTGGCAGAAAGTTGAAAGCGAACATTATTTCTATGTATAAATAAGGACAAGAGATTGCGGGGAAGATGCAGTTAAGCATGAATGCTTGGAGTGTGCTGAACATTAAAATGTTCAACGTATTTGTTTTCGAAGTAGAAGTAAATTTTAATTTTAACAAATTTCGAACTTGTTTTGTATATATCAGGAACGCGTATGTTTCTGTCTGCCATGCTGTAATATGCGCTTCGTTTAGTTATATTTAATATTAATTACTTATAGATTTAATAATCTTTAATGAATCTATAAGCAATACGATTTCTTTAAAACATATATATTCATTCAAGATTTTTATTTGATGTCATTTAATTTTGCAAGTGAAGTCAATTTCCGCTTAATATTCCACCACAAAATTCTACGCATTCGAAAAATTGACCACATAACGCAACGCGTTGTCAACTAAAATCCTGAATGCGTGGATTAAATTCTTGTTGAATAGAATTTTAAACTACGCTATGGCGCTATGGCGCAATTGCGTTAACGCAATCCGCTGAGACAGTAAACTGCGTTTGAGTTTACTCAAACTAAAAACTTTAGTTTGTCAACTAAAAACCTCAATGCGTGGATTAAATTCTTGTTGAATAGAATTTCAAACTACGCTATGGCGCTATGACGCAATTGTGTTACGCAATCCGCTGAGACAGTAAACTGCGTTTGAGTTGGTGTATCAACGCAGCGATTTTTGCTGCGTTACCCATGTCTAAGGCATACATCATCGTCGCTTGCCCATACATCGTATGCTGAAATATTGAAAACACAAATTTTGTTTTTAAATGCTTTTGAATCTTCGCCAGGATCTTCCGTTGATCCTAGAGTGGTGAGTAAGACGTCAACTTTTTAGTAAACCCAAGTGTACAGCTCAAAAATACCTTCAATCTATGACTAATGCGTAAAATGCGGAATTAAATCACCAATCGTATAATGATGCATTCCAAAAAAAAGTTCTAAAACGTAACATTCCTATACCTTAGTTAAACTTTTTTCGTAATTTATTTTCTGAATTTATGCAAAATAATAAAGAGCTTTTCTAAACTCTTAAAAAGCTTCGTCCTCGACGTTCATATTTGTTAAAATACTCACGTGTTTGGGTCAAAAAAAGTTTTTTTTTTGTATTGAAAGATGCTTAAAAATAGCTTACACGCGAAATGATTTTATATTTCTATGGAACGTTACGCACAACTTCAATATAGCACAGCACAAGTTTCAAATTAAAGAAAAATAAGGTGAGAGAAAAAATATGAAATAGAATCAACTTGAATAGCAAAATATCTAGATTTCTGGAAAAAATATTTGGTGGCGTAAAGTTCATATGAAAAACAAAACCATTTCAATTATCTACGACACAGAACAGTTACATTTCGCAACACAATATCTAGATTTCTAAAAAAAGTTTTGGTGATGTCAAAATTACATTATTAATTAAAAATTATTTTTCAATGTGACACATGATAACGCGTAGTGGGCACAGAACAGCACAAGTAATTTAAAACTCGTGTGGAACCATCAGCCGGAATTTTAGGGTTTTTTTTTTTTGCAAAACACGATAATAATATCTGTGGCAAATATGTCAGTACAATGAGAAAAATTCTGAAAAATAATCACTTGAAATAATAATCAAAATGCAACTATAGATAAGCAAAAAATATTTGAAAGTAAAACACTCAATTAAAAATATTCCAGTCGAGTAACAGTTAAGCATGCACCTTACTTCATATCCAGCAAAACTTGAATTAATACGCATCACCATCAAACATAAAGCAAACATATTTAAAATTATACAAAACACAAACACAGCAGCATGTCCTTTACATAATCACACACACACACACACACACACACACACACACTCTAAGCAACAGCACAGTGTGCAACAAATATATTACATGCACGCACAGCTGTTCAAACAACATTTGTTTGTTTTCGAAAAGCAGTGAACATTTGTAAGTGTTGGGTGACAAGGTGAACTTTGCAAAAAAAAAAAAAAAACCCCAACAAAAACAGCACCTGTACAAATACAAACACGTGCACTATGCACCTAGTATTCGAACGACAACAAAGAGGAAACAGGTCTGTCCGTTAGTGGCAATAAAGTGCAACTGCATAAATATGGTTGGTGAGAGTGTATAATGTACAAGTACAAACGCACACACAAAATAATCAAACGGAAGTAATGTGCTTGTGTTGACGTTTATGTGTTTGTGTTTGTGCTCTATCTACAGTCTCACAATTAAAACAATAACACAATCGCCAACGAATAGTGAGAAAAATAAGCAAATTTTGTGGCTTCATCCTAGCTAACACTCTGTCACTGTCTAATTCATGCTGTCTCTCTTATAGCCCTCCCTGTACCCTCTACTATGCTTTTTCTGTTCAGGCTTTACTATTGGTTTGCGCCTTAAAATTTTACTGCTCACAATCACTTATTTTTATTTATTTTGTGCACTAGTATGAGTGTGTGAGTTGCGCCTAAATGCGTGCACCTTGACCCATTGTTTGGTCGACATGCAAATGTTATAAATTTAAATATGCGACAGCCCCAAAAATAACAAAACCAACACAAACACACACTTTATATGAATGTTTGCTTAAATGTAAATGTGTATGGGTGTGCTTTTACGTGTTATTTTTTGCTTTTGTTGATATATTTGCACTTAAATTTTTGAATAATTTATTTTAAAATATTTGAATGGGCCAGCATAAAAAAAAAAGTCATACATGTTTATAGACTGGCAAAATCAACGTGTTGCCAACGATACATGAAATTAATATTCAACTCAATAATGGTTTTGATTTTTGGAACACTATATTCAATATTTATGTCGAATTTTACAATAGAATGCCTTTTCTACTCAAAGCTAACATTGGATTTATAATTCATTGTTTAAACAAATATTAGTTAAAATATATTCATAAATTTTTGATGATATCAAAAAAGGTTTTAATGAATATTTTGATTGAGATTTAAAAATATTTGAAAAATAAGTTCTCGAAATTTGGTGCCATTTTTATAATAACATTTTTATGAGTACCTTAAGGTATACAGTGAATCAAAAAAGTTTAAGCACAGTCAAATTTTCTGAGAACAACTTTGCTTTAATATTTAAAAGCAACTAATTTGGTCAACTTTTTGATGCAATAAGTATCATTAGATGAATTTTAATTGAAATACACAAAAAAATTCCTTTACTTAATACACTACTCGAAATATAAGCGGAAGAAAAAAAAAATACATATGAAAAAAGTTTAGGCACAGGCTGTATGTCTACCTTGTTTTTGCAAATATAATGGTAATCTATAAGTTCTCTTTGATCTATTCTGTTTTCTGCACATAACCTGTAGGAAAATCAACTAATTTAAAAGTAGTTGATAAAGTAGTTTTTTGTCAACCACAACTAGTTGAAATTCTGACTTTTTTCCATAGAACGAACTAACTTATTTTGTATGGTGATGTCCGCTAAATAAGTCAATTGACTTTCGTCTGCATATATTTTCAACTACTTGTTTAATTAGTTACATTTAAATTATTTTTTTAATTGCTTTTAAATAACCAATTGAAAACTATTACTGATGGCCTAAAGTTAATAATATTTGATGAAATAACATGGTTAAATATATATAAACTTGTAGAATAATAAAAATTTGCAATTAAAACATGTCAACATCAGAGTAGTTGCCGCCTTATTATAATTAAAAGTAGTTCATATACTGGTTTATTTTAAATTAGATTTTTAATTAGTTGTTTTTAAAAACAAGTTAGTTTGTTCCTATAGGGTAATTATTGCGCAGCCATTCAATTGTCAATTGATTTAAGTAAGTGTTGATCTTGATGTCGTGATTGAATGAGCAAAATGAGCATTCGTACAGAAATTTCTGTAGATGTTCGAAAAGTTATTATAAACCTTCATGTGCAGCAAAAATCTTATCGCGAAATTGTTGATATAGTGCAGAGGCCCTATAAAGTGTGCAAAACATTATAAAACTTTAAATTAATACGGGGAAATTTGAGCGTGTGTAGCAGATCTAGCGCACTGTAGTAGCTGCAATGGCCCAAAATCCTAAGATTTCGGCTGTAAAATTATGCACAATACATAGAGCTGGTTTTCATGGAAGAGTTCCTCGGCGCAAGCCATTTGTTTAGGCTATTAATAAGAAAAAGAGACTGGAATTTACAAAACCTCATGTACATCAATCGAAATCATTCTGGAACAGTGATATATTTAGTGATGAATCGAATTTCAACCTTTCTGGATCAGATGGTGCACAAAAAGTTTGGCGGAAACCAAACAATGAGCTCCAAGAAAAAAACGTAATTAAAACAGTTAAACATGGCGGTGGTAATGTCATGGTGTGGCGGTGTATGGCGGCTTCTGGAATGGGAAATCTTGTCTTTATAGATGAAAAAATGAATAAATGCTCTTATTTGAATATTTTGAAAGACCAATTTGTTTCCTAGTGTTGAAAAGTTGGGCATGACTGGGAAGCCATTTTTGTTCCAGCAAGATAACGACCCGAAACAAGCGTCGTACCTTGTACAGGAATAGCTTATTTACCATTGCCAACAGCTCAAAATACCTCCACAGTCGCCAGATATGAATGCTTTTGAGCATATTTGGCAATTATTGGAGAAAAAATTCGGAGCCATCGCATATTATCAAAAGATTTCTAGTGACCCAATGGTGACCCGACTTCGTTTTATATATATAAATAAAAAATTTCTTTTTCCTGAAATTTTTTCAAGCTTTGTTTTCTTAATAAAACCATAATGAATGTAAGACTAGTAAGGATGGAGCTTCTGCAGGATACCGAAGTCTATTCGAAGTCTTTAGTCACGACATACACGATGACATTCAGTTTTATATATTAACGAACGTTTTCCTATTTCGATGACGTCACTTTGTATGGGAGTTAGGCGTGGTTTTGAACCAATTTTGCCATATATCATAGAGATGGTTCATATTATATATCAAAGCTAATGTGCAAAATTTCAAAACATTTGATTAATTTTTGTGGATTTTTAAGAGATTTTAGATATAGAGACTAGATATCATAGTAGTGGTCTATGTTATATATCAAAGCCTATATGCAAAATTTCAAGACGTTTATTTAATTTGAGCAGATTTTTAAAGGATTTTACTTTTAAAATAAAGTCACTTTGTGTGGGAGGTAGGCGTGGTTTTCATCCGATTTGCCCCATTTTCGAACTTGATCTTCCTTTTTTAATAATAAACTTATATTTTGAATTTCATCGCGATAGCTTTAAAATTGCGGCTGTAATCGTGTCGACAGACGGACAGACAGACGGACCCACGGAAATCGACTCAAGAGATGGTGCTGATGAAAAATATATATATTTTTTTATACCTGCCACGCCTCCTTCTTGGCGTTACAAACGGAATGATAAAGTTAATATATCCCTTACGCAGTACGCGTTGGGGTATAAAAATTACAATTGTTGGTCCATATTCTTTTCAAGTTTTGCCCCTGAAAGAGTTAAAATAATTAATATATGATAAGATATTTTTTGATGACTAAGAGCGATTTAATTGAGGAACTCAGAAAGGTATTGTTTAAACGAATCTTAAATAAATATATTATGTGATACTAATCCAAGCCAGGTATCTACACCAGTCGTCTGTAATGCTAATTCTCTCATTTTGCTATAAGTTTTAAGACAAAAATGTTAAAATAATACTATTATTATTTTAACTACACTATTATAGTGTAGTCGTCACAACCCAAATAACATGCTTTTAATAATCATATCATTTCAACAGCAAATTGTAGTAGATGGTGTCATAGTTAGTTATTAACGCCAACAATTATTGGAGTTATAGTACTATCATTACCACAAATATTTTACAAATTATGGTTTTATTACGACAAAAATCAGAAAAGATTCTACAATCTAAAGGATTCCACAATTTTTAAAAATTTTGTAATTTTTTTTTTTTTTTTTTTTTTTTTTCTATTAGTAAAAAAAAAAAAAAATAAATAATAAAAACTGAGCTTTGACACTGTCAAAGCATTACATTTGCACATCATCTTTATACATATTCTTGTACAGCTTGATAGCAACTAAAAATTCGAATATTTTAATGCAATACACTTTAAGATCAAAAGTATCCTTCTTTGAAGAGTTAACAATAAATCCAAAAAATCTTAAAATTTTTAAATATTTTTTAGGCAACAAGGCTTAGCATTGCCTATGGTTCTTAATACAATTGTGATTTCACTAGAGCTATTAATGCCTAGATTCTAATTATGTTCACTCCAATGAATATTTCAAGCTTCAGGATATGTTGCTTGTATAATAGCGTGAGCACATAGGAATATTTAATTATTTGCGCTTCAAAGAATATCATGAGCTCTAGGATATTTGCTTGCATAATTATGTAAATGCATTTATATGCATCGCTTGATATTGAAAAACTTTTGATAACTTTACTCTACATATACTAAACTTATGTTACTATGCGTTACTTAACTTGTTAGAAGTGAGTAAATTTTACGTAGGCTAGTATTCAGTGTTAAAGAACTTAAATTTGGCACAATATTCTCTTGCACTCTAAAATTTGTTAAATTTTTTCATTATAGTATTTAGTGAATATTTTCTAAAAAGTTTTGTATTTCGTGTGAAGTAACATGTTGCATAACTGATCAATTGGATCAATTGAAGAAGAGAATTTTAAGAGTCTAAAAAAGTATACCCAACCGGTCAAAATGCTTTAGAATATTATTATAACAAGCTTAACAACATAAGCATAAAGCTTGAAAAAATCTTTTTCGTGCAACTGTTGTTAACATATAAGTGTTTATTAAGCATACTTTAGATTCAGTTATATATATCAAGAGTTTCTCAAGTACGATTGAGATATTATTGGGATCTCACTTCTTAGCAAGCTTGTTAAGAGTGACGTTAAGAAAAGCTTAAAACAACAGTTTATATTAAGCTTGTTCTGAAGTACAATTGCGATTGGCTTTATAGGTGGCCTATTTATTGTACCTATTTCATTTTCATTTTCAAAAAAGAACTAAAATTTTAGTTAAGGATTGGTCCATAAGTTAGTCATAGTTTTCATTTGAATCCATAAAATTAGGAAGATTTAACATTTTAAAAAAGTGAATATGGCATAGTAAGGCTATCATCAGCTACTTTTAATCATAAAATCCTTTTTGTGTTCCTGCAAGATCAAAAAATCCAGGGTAATATTAATATGGGTAAAAGTCATTATTTAAAGAAATAGGTCCGTAGGTTGGCCCACTTCGTAATAATTAAAAAAAAGGCGATGATCAAGTATTGAACTTAGTAAAAATCAAAAACTTATTAAATCCTTATTGGTTATCATCCTTATTTAATAAAATTTAATACGAAATGTATTAAAAAATTTTATTTTATATAATTAATTTTATTAAAATTAATTATAATTAATTAATTATAATTAAAATTAATTAATTATTATATATAAATTTTATTATATATAATTTAAATTTTATATAATTAACAATCGTCGTTCCACTTTTACTTTTTTGAATATATTAATTTCAATATTATAATCAATTTTTTACTAGTTTTTTTTTACATTTTGTGAAACAACAAAAACCTATTTTAAACTTAGAGGCTTAATACTTAACGGTTAAGCGAAAAAAATGCTTGACAGTTTGACATTCAAATAGAAATTTTTTTTGTTTGTCGAAATATGTTTAAAGTTCCTATGAACTATTAGCGGGGTCATACAAGAGATTAATTTAGTGAATTGCAGTCTTACCTATACAGTTTTTTAAATTTTGAGTTATTTTAATCAGATTTTTCTGAAATTATTTTTATTTTAATTTAATGATATAAACGGCATTCTGAACTACCTACCACTCATATATCATAGCAATATACAGGGTGTCCCGCAATTGAGTGCAAGTATTTACGGAGCTGAAAGGTTATGTCCAGCTGAGCAAAAAATCGTATAGGAGGGGGGGTCTATTTTCACATTCTTAGGAGCTACTCACATAAAACTTCATATCAATCATATCCTTCCCCCAACTTTCTGTGTTTATTTTTTTTTTTTTTGTTTTTTTCATTTAAACATTTTTGGTGGCCATCTAAAGTGTAAACTGCTATATTCCACAAAAAATTTCGCCATTTTATGGGTTAGAAACCCCTGAATGTAAAAAAATATGTGAACTACACGTTGGGTGGGAGGTATTTTATATGTAGAAAATGTGTTTGAAAGAGTAGTTTTGAGAAAAACGCGTTTCAAAGTTTATGAGCTAAAAAAGAGAAGAAAAACATTTTTTTCAACTTACAAAGAATCACCGATCCCAGCTCCATAGCGTAGACTCCCTGCAGCAGCTTCACTGTTTTCAGCCTCTTTTTTCTCAAGTCTTTGTTTTATTCCGGTTTCTTTGCTCTGCTGCTCAGCTTGGATCTCCTCCAATCTTGCGTAGCCATGAGCGCTTGGGCCGACGGTGATGCTCATATCCGACAGAAGGGTAAGAAAAGCACCAGCACCTTTTTTGAAAGTGTATGCAGCTACATAAGATGCAAATTCAACAAACTGACGCTTGTCCCTCGTTTTAAAATATTGTACAGTGTATAGTTTACAAACAAATATAAAATATGTCTTTAAATATTCTCTAAAAAAATATTCTAGAAACAGAAACGAATGTACAGAAGTCCAGGCATCGCTTTTTATACGTAGGAATATCACTCCTCAAAAAAAGGAATTTAGGGACAACAAAAGAGCACGAAACTGTGCGAAATTGACGTTCGAACATTTACTTAAAAATCCATACTCCGTTAGTTTTACTCGGATCGACTTCAAATTTGGACACAATATTTTTGAGATGTTTTTTTTTTTGTATTCATATAAAAAAATAAAAGAAATGGTTAAAAGAAAATTTAAGAAATCTTATCTTCCTCCCCATCTCCCCCTTAAGGAACAAAATTAAAATTATTGACTTGCTTCTAGTTTAGTTAAGATTAAATTTGGACAATTTTATTATTAAGTGAATTTTTGACGAAAACTGAGCTAATTTATGTTTCTAACACCACAAACTGAAGGCTGAAGCAGGAAAGATGAAGAGCTGAAGGAAACCGACACAAATGGCATTCAGAAGGCGATGTGACAAGTAACGAAAAATGTGAGGAAGGTCGAATGCTGCGCATATAATTCTTTTTTTGTAGGCTGCAGTTAATATCGCTAATATGAAACATGCTAACAAGTTTTTCGATTCCATTACAATAAAATTTTTGTTATCATAAATGCATTTATCCATTTTTCATTTATCATACGTTAGTATCAAAACTAATCTGTTAATATCAAGGATTCATTATTTTTATGAGCTTTTCGAGTAAGCTCAAATTACCCGGGCCATTTTCGGGTATTTCGAGCTACCTGGGTACCCAGACATGGCTTTTTTGGGTATTTCGAGCTAACCGGGTAAAAAAAATTGAAGCAAAGAGTTCATATCTCCTGGATTGATCTTAAGAGGGGTCAAATATATGAGCTGCTCCTATTATTTTCTTCCCCTCAATATTTCTCCTGAACACAACTACACCTACCTTGTCTGTCACCTTTTTGGTGATTCTCATACAAAAAATACAAAAAATACAAAAACTGAAGGAAATTGCTGATTATAGCTCTGAACTGCTGAATTAATCTCGCTAATTGAACCCTTAGCGAGAACAAATGCTTGTGATGATGCTATTATTAATCACCTATTAATATTTCTTCTGAACATACCAACCCCTTATCTGCAACCTCTTTGGGAGTCTTAATACAAAAAATACAAAAACCGAAGGAAAATTTCGATTACAGTTCATATCTCCCCCAATTAACTCTTAAAGGTCCTATACCTATACCAAAGACTAAAAGTTCAATGTTCAATTAGAACACAAAGTCGTGCATGACTTACAAAAACCTCTTTATCAGTAAAGGATACTGTGATCTATGACTGAAAACTCAAAAGTGTATAATGTCCAAGTTTTCTTTTCTTAGGGCTATGAACTAAAAGATCAATATGTCTCATTTTCATTAAATAGGACCTTTTTTATAACGTTTTATTGTATTAGCGATAGATCAGGTCTCCTCATCATTATAATGGGAGAGGCGATCCTCGTGCTAACAAGTTCAACTGGATAATTGCTACTCCACTCACAGGCTTATGTTGCCATGATATACCATGGTCCATACCTACCTAAAGGAAAGGCCACCAACATCGGGCCCCAAAGTATGTCCTCTTTTACAAAGATAAGAAAAGACTAATTTATGTTAGAACTTTGAACTCGTTTTAAAGCATCTTATCCGAGACCATCCTACTTTTTCCGGATCTTAGACAGGCAAGTTTTATCAAAATTTAGCGGAGTTGGACAGATCAGACAGATCATAGCTAAATCGACTCAGATGATGTTGCTGGTCAAGAATATATAACTTGAAAAAACTTTGCCTGCCAAGCCTTCCAACAAACGAAGTGATAAAATGAATACAGATACTGCTGTCATAAGGAAGAGTGTGGCATCTAACATGAAAATCTAAACTGATTATATTCTATTTTGCTTATTAGTCTTCCACCCTCTTGAAGATTATAAAATAAAAAATCCGAATTTCTACCCTCAAGCCCAAATTTTTTAACCTTAATTGCAGTATCCAGCATAAAACGCAGTATCTACAAAGTCAAAAATGCCGTATCTACATGTAGTTTTTTTTTTTCTTTTTCATATATACAATTTTATTTCCAGTCATAAAAAAAGAATTTCGGTCATAATTTTTTCATTAATTGATTGATCCAACCTAATAAAAAACGGAATGGAAAAAACTGTATATTGGCAACCCTGGAACTAACAAAATTTTCGAATAAAAATCAGAAATATTTTTCTAGAATTACTAAGGTTACTCCGAGTAAAAAATATATATTTTTCGATTTTTTATAATTTTATTTTGTCATCGAAATGCTATCGAAAGTATTTTTGAAAAAAAGTTAAGTTTCAACAGGTAGTACCTTTTTCCCAAATTTGGATTTTTTTATTTTATTGCAAAAAATAGCTCAAGGCATTGCATTTTTAGATTTTTGGGAATTTGTTTTGTAAAATACTCAACCTCAAAATTTTCAAAAAGGTACACTTCTAGCAAAAAAAAATCATAACGACCAGTTTATTTAATATATTTACATGATTTTTTTTGTATCTTCATTTGGTATACCGTAAAAAAATATTTCTACAAGATTTCATTGAAATTTTTCCAAATTCAGAGTTTTTTTAATACAACAAGAAAAAAGGAGTTTTTTCGAAAAGTTAAAAATCACAACTCTAGAGGTTTCTTCCGATTTTCATGTTTGACAGCTTATTTAAAGGAACAATTAAAGAAAAAACGAGTTGCAAACCAGCTTTTTCAAAATTTACACTTATGAAAAAGTTATTTGGTTTTTTTGAGAAAATAAGCACTTTTTTCCCATATAGCCAAATACTGACATGTACCGATGCAAATCGGTACTGGTTCACGTGGTCACACAAGGAATACAGAATTGTTTTTAGATTTATTTCATTATCACACGAAAAAAATTGAGGGGCTACCACATAAAAAAAAAAACAGCTTCGATTTTTCTAAGACACTAATAATTATACATAAATATTATAAATTCATTTTGACCCTAATAATAAAAATTCAATATATCGGTAAAATGATTTTGATGATATTCTGTGATCTGAATTTTGATCGAATCGATCATTTCAGTGTATGTTGTGCTGCTATATTGGATAAAGGGCTGGTGGTTAGGTCCACGAAATTGCCGAATACGACCTGTTAGGTTTGAGCGGGCTTCCAAAACTTTGCTATATCCATCTGCACGCACCGATGCATCCGGATCAGTAATCATCGACAGTAGTATATTTTCATGGTAAAAAAAATATGTTTTGTTGTCGATAGTTGGATTAATGGCTACATGAACGTAGTTCGGCAAATCGCGAATCCATGAAATGTATTTGAACACATTGCGGCTACCATGAATGGCTAGTGGTTGACTTTTAACTAAAAACCAAAATAACGCATACACTCTGACGACAAAAAATACTTGCAGATACAGCTGAATGCGAAAACAAAAATATGTTGCGATGAAAACAACAACGACCGCTTAGAAAAACAAGTTGTTTTTATTTGACTGACATTGCCTTAACGAAAAATGTTAATATTTATTAATAAAAATTGCGACAATTTTCTTAAGGTCTCGAACAGGGGCTCTACACAATACAACGGCTGTGATTTTATAAAAACATTTGCGATTGAAAAAAACAACGTTTTTTTTACTAATAAAAAGTCCAGTATGCGGTGACGAACATTTTCAAAGTGTTATTTTTGGGATAAAATGGGTCGTAACTGCGCCAAAAATAAATTTTATCGATATCATTTGTTCCCATGGTCTTAATATTTTTTTATGAGCTTTAATTATTTGACATTTTGAGAATTTTATTATATAGTAGGAACTGAGATATGGTGGGTGAATATTCGCAAAAAAAAAAATTTCTAGAAAAAAAATATCAGAAAAAATTTACAAAAATCAATAAGCACACGTATAAAAAATTTTAAGAATCAGAAAAGAAACACCGAAGATATCACAAAATAACGAAAAAAAGCACCATAGGGAAAATTTAAAAAATTGTTTTTGAAAATGTCTTTTAAATGTCTAACGATTGAGGCGGGGTCAAATATAGGCTTACTTTTCTGCCATACAGGGTGATACGGTCTAATATACCCTTAACAAAGTATATGTGGGAGGTTGAATTAAATATGAATTAGTCCGCACATTAACGCCTTATGCTGAAATTATAATCTCGATAGAATCAGTTTTATCAATGCACCTTTGAGTTATTATACTATTATACTATAACGCATCTATAAGATTCAACTCAGTAAAACTTTAACGGAAAACCATTTATGAACATGCACTTAGCAGAAGTTTGCTGCGCAGATAATAATTATGTTGAAGCTAAAGATCATGACTTTTTTTCAATCTCACTGCCTGCCGCTGGCCCTCAAATAGTTGAAAATAGAAAAGAAGGAAGTGAAAAAAATATATAAAAAAATTCAGTCAAATCAAACTTGCATAAACAAAAAGTAAGAAAAAAGTTAAGCCCTAAGTTATTTACTGCATTATTCTACTGTTGTAACACAAAAAAAAAAAAAAACTAGATCACATCATATGATGAAAAAAGTTAGCCTCTCTGCATAAGTCGTATATTTAAGTTGCCTTGCGTTATTTAATCTCATAGATTTCTACGAAAATTTCTATAATCAAGATTGCTTTTACCATGAAGTGATGTAAAAATCCATTCTTGCAAAAAATATAAGAAATGTTGTATGCTAATATATGGTAAAATCCTAAGCCAAGAATAAGCCAAAAAGAAATTAAAAACTTTTAGATGCATTTAAAAAATATCATTATTAATCACATAAGCTTAAAAATAGAAGAAATTTTTTATGTAATATTTCTAAGTCTTTCCGTTTTCTATATGTTTTTTGCTATTGTGCTTAGCTAAAGTTCTTTATACTGCATTTTGTGTGTGTATGCATTTCTTTTGTTCCGTTTTTAATGTGCTCCTTTTCACATGTCCGTCAGTCGCGTAAGCCTGCAGCTTTTTTAATATACTTCTGTACTTTGTTGCCAACATTTTTTTGTGCATAACAAATATTTTTATAATCTACTGAAATATGTTTTACATTCGCTTGCAGCTTAGGTTTTTTTAGCACTTATAAGTTCATAGTGTTAAAACGTAATCAAATGCATTGAATTATAAATAAGCATTAAATGAAAACGTGCAGCTTGGATTAAGATATCAAACTAGTTTCATTTTTTTAACGGATAAATATTGGCTCTTTTGTATTTTCAATATTTAGAAATTAAAGCGTATTCTTTAGACGTCATTTAAATTGTCTTTTAAAAGGTGAAAACAACTGCAAATCAATCTACATTATTTGTTGCATTTTTTATATATATGTAATAGGGTGTCCCAAAAAAGTTGAAGTTGTTTTTTTTTTTGTGTGGTACTTAATTTTTGCGTTTGATGTTGAATTAAATATAAATAAAATTTGGTGTACCTAGGACCACGGGAACCCGTACCGACTTGCATCGATACATGTCAGTATGTTGGTGATATGGGAATATCTTTTGACAACTTTTGATAACTTTTAACATTTAACAAATAACTTTTGCACAAATTACGTTTTCAAAAAGTTCGTAAGCAGCTCGTTTTTTATTTAAAATATCTTTAAAAACAGCTATCAAACATGAAATTTGAAATTTAGATGATTTTTTACTTTTTGAAAAAATCTTCTTATTAAGATCTGTTCTAGTTATATGATCTGTTTTAGTTATATTATAAAAATCGAGAAATCCTTATTTGAAAGCATTTAAATGAAATCTTGTGAAAATATTTTCTTAAACTATACCTAATACAAACACAGAAAATTGTGTAATAATGTTGAAAAACTTGGTCATTGTGAAATTTTTTGCTAGAAAGAAGTACACCTAAAATTTTGAATTTCAGTATTTTCAAAAAAAAAAATTAAATAAAATGTAAAATAAAAAATCCAAATATATAAAATTTTGCAAAACAATAGCATAAATGGTTTAAGTATACTTCTGGGCTATGTTCTGCAAAAAATTAAGAAAACTATAATTCGAAAAAAAATCGAAAATGACTGTTTAAACTTGACTTTTTCATAAAAAATACGTAAAGTGCCCTTTCCTAGAGTTTCGATCACAAAAGAAATTATAAAAATCGAAAATTATATATTTCCCAGTCAGAGTGACTTTAGTAATTCTAAAAAAAATTTATTATTATTTTCATTCTAAACATTTTAGAATTCCAGGGTTGCCAACATACCGTTTTCCCATTCCGTTTTTTAGTTTGGATATAGGTATTTTAACATAAAACTCCCCTCAAAGTGTTCTCATTTTTAACACTTATATCCTAATGTATGCCCTTAAAACAAAATTTCTGCTCATTTAAAGCAAGGCAACGTGCCGTGGCGCCATTCTTCAAGACATATCAAAGGCCAGCCTTTGACCTAGGGGGGACCCAAAGGTTTTCAGAATGAAAACGTACAATTAAATTAATTATAATTTAGTTTTAAAGAAATAAAATCTTTCTGGGAAGTTCAGAAAATCTGTGCAAAACATTGTCTATAAACATTGTCTCCACCAGTTTGCAATGCACGCTGAGCATACACAGGCTTTCAAGCGGCCTTCTATCATTGTTGATGGCAGCCAACTTTTGGCACGCCTAAATGTACTGAAAGTCCTTTTTATAGACGCAGTGGTATATAACAGTGCTAAAATAATTTGAATGCTTCTGTTTACTTGTGGATAAAACACAGTAGATTCTTTACATTAATCTATCAAATCAACATGCAAGGTTGGTTTGTTTGACCACAATAAACAGCACAGCTGTATTTCCGCCTGCAATCTACCTTATGTAAAAATCAGACAATTTTGCCAAATGTATATTCTAAACGACTGGATGAGTGTTGAGTAGCTTTGAGGGATGCAACAACGTTAAATAAAAAGCAGATGAGTTATCTGCGCTGAATCTTGTCTCTAATGATGATATTAATGAATCTAGATATGGTACATACAAAGAACGCCTGAAGTATTCCCTTAGCGACGCAGCTGGATGACTCGCTCTATGTTGTTGTATATGCGAAAGGCGTAAATCAGTGGTGATCAACGCATGGTACAAACAACAACAAAGAGAGCTAGTGCACAGCTTTACACTGAAACAAGGAAATATTTTCGAGTGTTGTATTTTCATAATAACTTCTTTGTATTTTTGTGTTTGTTGACATAGAAAAATATTAGAAAAAGATTTAAGTGATATATAGAAGGTATTAATGTCTTTTTAACCGACTTAAAAAAGGAGAAGGTCCTGAAGTTCTTGATTCACAATAAAAATTTTCCGAAAATAAGTATTGTACACACCAACTTTCCTTAAACATATAAGGAAATAGTAGCAGTAAATGCATGCCTTCGTTAGAAGAGACCTAGCTTCATTGCCTATTGGGTTCGTGCACAAAAACACACGACGCCCGCGGCTTATGGGAAAACATGTTGTGATCACAACTGGCATAAGTGAACATTTAAAGCTTCAGCTATTTTTATTGCTAAACAATTGTTGTAGTTGTTTTTTTCAAGTGTTTTGACAGCAGTATATTGGCCACCGGCTCAAGAATCTGACGGTATTTGGCAATAAGACATAATGCCAGAATAAATATGATCTGTCCAGCAGCAGAAAGCAATTGGAAAGCAACTTTTCTTATGCCAGTACTTCCTTCGTGGGAGAGTTTTTCAAGACCAGCCATTATGTGTATAAAGTGCCCTTTAAACAATGCCATTTAATGCCATGTCCCGTCGAGAGATTAAAAAATAAACTCACAACTTGAGCACATTACAACACAACTTCCAAATTTGTGAACAATTTAGTGACGAAGATAACTAAATTTTGTTTTGGTAGTTTTCATTTAATTTTTCGTCATGATGCGTTTATGGATATGGTTCTGGTTATGGTTATGGTTATGGTTATGGTTCTGGTTATGGTTATGGTTATGGTTATGGTTATGGTTATGGTTATGGTTATGGTTATGGTTATGGTTATGGTTATGGTTATGGTTATGGTTATGGTTATGGTTATGGTTATGGTTATGGTTATGGTTATGGTTATGGTTATGGTTATGGTTATGGTTATGGTTATGGTTATGGTTATGGTTATGGTTATGGTTATGGTTATGGTTATGGTTATGGTTATGGTTATGGTTATGGTTATGGTTATGGTTATGGTTATGGTTATGGTTATGGTTATGGTTATGGTTATGGTTATGGTTATGGTTATGGTTATGGTTATGGTTATGGTTATGGTTATGGTTATGGTTATGGTTATGGTTATGGTTATGGTTATGGTTATGGTTATGGTTATGGTTATGGTTATGGTTATGGTTATGGTTATGGTTATGGTTATGGTTATGGTTATGGTTATGGTTATGGTTATGGTTATGGTTATGGTTATGGTTATGGTTATGGTTATGGTTATGGTTATGGTTATGGTTATGGTTATGGTTATGGTTATGGTTATGGTTATGGTTATGGTTATGGTTATGGTTATGGTTATGGTTATGGTTATGGTTATGGTTATGGTTATGGTTATGGTTATGGTTATGGTTATGGTTATGGTTATGGTTATGGTTATGGTTATGGTTATGGTTATGGTTATGGTTATGGTTATGGTTATGGTTATGGTTATGGTTATGGTTATGGTTATGGTTATGGTTATGGTTATGGTTATGGTTATGGTTATGGTTATGGTTATGGTTATGGTTATGGTTATGGTTATGGTTATGGTTATGGTTATGGTTATGGTTATGGTTATGGTTATGGTTATGGTTATGGTTATGGTTATGGTTATGGTTATGGTTATGGTTATGGTTATGGTTATGGTTATGGTTATGGTTATGGTTATGGTTATGGTTATGGTTATGGTTATGGTTATGGTTATGGTTATGGTTATGGTTATGGTTATGGTTATGGTTATGGTTATGGTTATGGTTATGGTTATGGTTATGGTTATGGTTATGGTTATGGTTATGGTTATGGTTATGGTTATGGTTATGGTTATGGTTATGGTTATGGTTATGGTTATGGTTATGGTTATGGTTATGGTTATGGTTATGGTTATGGTTATGGTTATGGTTATGGTTATGGTTATGGTTATGGTTATGGTTATGGTTATGGTTATGGTTATGGTTATGGTTATGGTTATGGTTATGGTTATGGTTATGGTTATGGTTATGGTTATGGTTATGGTTATGGTTATGGTTATGGTTATGGTTATGGTTATGGTTATGGTTATGGTTATGGTTATGGTTATGGTTATGGTTATGGTTATGGTTATGGTTATGGTTATGGTTATGGTTATGGTTATGGTTATGGTTATGGTTATGGTTATGGTTATGGTTATGGTTATGGTTATGGTTATGGTTATGGTTATGGTTATGGTTATGGTTATGGTTATGGTTATGGTTATGGTTATGGTTATGGTTATGGTTATGGTTATGGTTATGGTTATGGTTATGGTTATGGTTATGGTTATGGTTATGGTTATGGTTATGGTTATGGTTATGGTTATGGTTATGGTTATGGTTATGGTTATGGTTATGGTTATGGTTATGGTTATGGTTATGGTTATGGTTATGGTTATGGTTATGGTTATGGTTATGGTTATGGTTATGGTTATGGTTATGGTTATGGTTATGGTTATGGTTATGGTTATGGTTATGGTTATGGTTATGGTTATGGTTATGGTTATGGTTATGGTTATGGTTATGGTTATGGTTATGGTTATGGTTATGGTTATGGTTATGGTTATGGTTATGGTTATGGTTATGGTTATGGTTATGGTTATGGTTATGGTTATGGTTATGGTTATGGTTATGGTTATGGTTATGGTTATGGTTATGGTTATGGTTATGGTTATGGTTATGGTTATGGTTATGGTTATGGTTATGGTTATGGTTATGGTTATGGTTATGGTTATGGTTATGGTTATGGTTATGGTTATGGTTATGGTTATGGTTATGGTTATGGTTATGGTTATGGATATGGTTATGGTTATGGTTATGGTTATGAATATGGTTATGGTTATGGTTATGGTTATGGCTATGGTTATGGTTATGGTTATTTTTGTGACCATCTAGTTTTGCACAAGAAAAGTATATTTGGAGGATAATTTTGGCGCAGAGTAGATTCTCTGAAAAAGTTGATAATATCTTTTACTGTGCCAACACTGTTGCATATTTTAAAACAATATTTAATACAAAACTTCAAAGAGAACACAAAAAAAACAGAAAAATTTACGATACAGCGCAAGTGTTCTCCAACCCTTACGTCGCTTATAATTTGTTTATGTCACATAATATAGATCCTGGCTTGATAAAGTTTTCTGCATGGTTAACTCAATTTTAACGATTTTTGGACTATGAAGTTATTGAAGAAAATTAGCGATAGGCATTTAACTTCTAGGGTGGGGCAGCTTTCCCCACTTTTTCCCCCTGTATACGCCAAGCATACAAATAACGTAGAAGCCACTTGCCAAAATGGGCAGAAATTTAGTTTTCGTATTGCTAAGGATAAATGAGTGTTTATTAGGGCATATGTGTTAAAATACTATGCTTTTCGTTAAAATACTAAATCTCACCTAAAAAAAAGTATTGAAACAAACAGTATGTTGGCAATCCTGGAGTTCAAATCTGTTGTATTCGAATGAAAATTAGAAACATTTTTCTAGAACTATTAAAGTTACTTCGAGGGAGAACTATATGTTTTTAGATTTATTATAATTTTTTTTTTTATCGAAATGCTATAAAAAGAATTTAAGTATCAACTTAATCATAAATTATTTGCAGAAAAATAGCTCAAAATTATGCTTAACCCATCCATGCTATTGTTTTTTGAAATTCTGTATTTTTAGTTTTTTGGTGGTCTTTTTCGTTAAAATACTCAGACTTGAAATTTTCAAATAGGTACACTTCTAGCAAAAACAGAAACTCTTTTTGAGGAAGTGAAGATCGCCTGGGAGTCAATAACAATTCAGCGATGTCGGAGTCTCATAACATCAATGTGCAATCGACGTAAGGCAGTATTACATCAAAAGGGTTTTCTCAGGTGACGACATTTAAATGAAACATGATGAAATAAATAAAACAAAACATATATGGAAAGCTTAAAAAAAGTTCAGTTTAATGCAAACTGTAAGGCGTTTCTAATTAGTTGGTAACAGATGTATGTTCGTACTAACAAGGAAAGGTCCCCAGGTGTCACTCGCCGATTTGAATGATTTTCGGATATGTGATAGAGGACAAAAATCTAAGGTTGACGTATTTTTTTATATGTGCTCAATCGATAGTTTAGGGTTTCAAAATGGCGTTTTAAAATCAGCGTAAATTTCGTTTTTTCACCATAATTTAACTATTTTCCATAGAAAGATACACATATTTGGTATCAAAAAAAGGTATTGAGATGGCGCACATGATGACATCTAATTTTTAGAAAAAAGTTTTATTGTTATATTGTTGTTGAAATTTTTAACAGTACTTAGTCGATATCATGAAGAGCCCGTACTCGAAATTGTTTCATTTTCACTTATGTTTAATTTCAGCTAAACCTTTTCTTTACACTTTACATCAAAGATACTGTAACCAACCTTCTTTTCTGTATTTCAGTTGCTTCAGTTACTCGACATAAAGCTCACAAATGTAATTCTTAAAAATTAATTTTTTAATAAGATGAGTCATCTTTTTTTCAAAAAACTTCTCACGCCTTCTATGGTTTAATATGAACGAATTGTTGGTGCCAAAGAATGGAATCGTGAAAACAAGTAAACAAAGAGCGCTACAATAAGTATTTGCAGAGTTAATGTAGTCAATTTTTTGAACGTTTGCTTTGTGCTAAGAAGTAGAAAAACATTGCTTTTTAAATTGGAAAGCACACAACTGCAATTTCGCTTTGGTTTTAGCAGAAGGTGTGCTTATAAGATTTTCTAAGTTAATGGACTGCATGAGCCACAGAAGATTACTGATGAGTTGGTGTAGCGACCAACGAAACAGCTGTCTAATCTGCTGGTGGTTGTTCTGTAAAAGAACATTGTTGTTGTGGCATCCTGTTGCTTCGTGAATTACTTGACATAAACTCACAAATGTAATTCTTAAAAATTAATTTTTTTAAGAATTGCTAAAAACTAAATAGATTTTTGTCCTGTATCACATATCCGAAAATCATTCAAATCGGCGAGTGACACCTGGGGACCTTTCCTTGTAAGTGAGAAAGCAAAGGAATGGTGTAGGACCCATACTATTTCTTATTTTTTTTTTTTTTTGGGTATTAAGTATTGTTTTTATTTAATGAAACTTTTTTGTCAAATTTATCCCTTTCGAATTAAAAATAATATTTTTTAGTTTAATTTTTTTTTTTTTTTTTTTTGTGATTTACTAAAACATAATGGCTTAGCCAACATATTGCAGTCTTTATAAGCCATCTTGAATTAAAAAAACTATAACAGCACTTAAAATTAGAAACCTCAATGAAAATTTTAGCCCCTTCACATGATTTTCGCCAAAAAATATCTAATATTACAAACCAATAAACCATGAATTTAAAAATTTTTCTTGAATTGAAAAAAAGGACGCAGGGCTTTCAAAAGTAGACACTACAACAAAAATTGTAAGCCTCTACTTAACATTTTTACTCAAAAACTGAAATTGGTTGGTTGTGGGAAGGGAGTGGGGGAAGTTAGCCGGTTGGCTGAGAAAGTTTAAAGTAGCTACAACGAAATTTTACAAATTTTTGATCTAAATTCTAACTTTGGTAATACTTAATTTTTTCGAATTAAATAGGTAAAATGGGTAATCTTGAATTTATTTACTTATAAAGATATTCATAAAATTCTGATTGAAATGCAACAATTAAATTATAGCTTTTTAATGTGCACACAAATTTCTTAATTTTTTATTTTTGTTCCTACCCAACGCACTGCGCCTCTGTGGCAACTTATAAACTCTGGCAACTCAGAAACTCTGGTAACTTTCTTTAGTTTGAACTGCAGGCAATGGATGATAAGGAGTAAAATTAAAGCTGCCAGTAAGACAGCCAAACAAACAGCCAACACTTCTTTACACCAGCACCACACACACACAGCACCTTAAAGTATGCAATAAGAGTTTTAATTAGCTGCCATTGCTGTTACTTTGTAAACAACTAGTTAAGCTTGATCCTTGCTTAATTCCCAATGGTGTGGCAGCTCATTTGAAAATTACTCAAGGATACGCGCAGGCATTTAATTAATTAAATATTTACAAACATACCTAAATACATAAATGAATAATATGTATATACAAGTATACGTATATACGATAAACACTTTTATAGACACTTAAACATTATGCTTTAAGCTTGTGTTTTTTATTAAAAAAGCAAAGATGACGTTGCAATCTGCATGTCCTTGCTGTGTATTGTTGATGCTCTGCATAGTTAGCTATGAAATGAAACAACAACAACAACAGCAAAAACATCAGCAAAAAATTAAAAGCAATGACTTTCAAAGCCATCGCAAAAAAATGTGCTGCGCCTTAGTCTGCCTGTTAGTCGCAGCAAGGCGGAGTGAATGCAGTAAATTGAGTGCATTTCAGCGCATCCTTTTTTTGTAGATATCTGCATTTTCTGGTTTTGTTTTTTGTTTAATGCTTTATAACTCTCTGCTTTATAGCTCTACTCATGGCAATCAGCCGCAGTGCATTTTTTTTTTACATGACTTTTTTACTCCTTTAGCTATGTCGCTGCTGCTCAATGAAATTATTTTGTTGAACTGCTTGCTGCTTTACTGTTATTGCTGCTGGGGCTGATGATGATGATGAAATCTTGTCGATGACTATGTTGTTCCACATTTTTGCTTGCTTTTTTTTTTGTAATCTTCCTATGCGGCTTACTTAACAGCATCGTCATTATTCGCAGTCTTAACTTAATTTTATTAGCCATCATCAAAGGAGCAACGCGAAAAAGTGGCGCTTTTATGTATTTGACTTTGATGAATGATCATGTTGAAAATGGTGAAGCACATCGAAACATGGAGGAAGGAGAACTCACTTTGGTCCTGTAGCCTCGAAATGCTTTAGTTGGCTAGAAAACTTAACTCAAAAGTGCGGTTATAACGGTTAATGCGGTAGAAGACTTAATTTTTCACTTTTCTTTTTTTTTCCTGGTTTAGTCTTATTATAAATGTATTTTGCGAATTTTGCTTTAAAAAGTTTTACTTAAAAATTCTCCGCCATTCACAAATACTAACAAAAATTTAAGTCATTACCAGCATTTTTTTTTTTTTTATTTTCAGCTGCTGTCACTCTAACAAATCGTGCACAAAAATTAAAAATGTACTCGCACATAACGAGAACCGCTCAAATTTTCAGTGATTAAGTAGCTTGTGAGTGGGTTAAAAACAACTCTTGGTTGGGATTATAACTTTTCATTGCGTGTTAATATAAATTACACCATGAAAACAACAAAAAAATAACTTTTCCTATCCTTTGCTGTCATTTTACAAAAATAATTTCTCTAAGTGCCAAACTGTCATTCATCAAAGTTAGCTATAAACTCAAGAATACTTTTTTTATGATGTTTTTGGCTTATATTCCATATTGTCAGTATTTGCACTAAAAAAAAATCGATACGAATGAAATATATATATATATATGTGTGTGTGTGTATGCACATAAAAAGTCAGTAACATTAAATAAAATAAAAATGATGCCACTTAAAGCAAATCCTAAAAAATTATTTTAGATTTTAATGGTAGCGTGATATTGACAATTTTTATTCTGCTCTTCTTGTGCAAAATATTTTTTGGCACCTTTTTTATGAAGCTAAAAAAATAAAAACAAAGCATTATTGGCTTAATTTTGGGATTTTTAAAATAAGTTGATACACAAATCAAATTATTCATGGTATAAAAAACATAGCTACACAATTTGAACTCTTATAAAATGATTCGCTGATGACTTTGTTATTAATTAACTTGATTTTTAACACTCCGAAGCCAACACCAACAAAATAATTTAATTTATTTGTAAGGGAAACTTTTGCTTTTTATGATAGAGTCATTCCATGTGAAATCATTCACTATTTCAAAGGATAAAATTAGAGATTTGTAAACAAAAAATACTTATAGAAAATTAATAATTTAATTCACGTCTTGGTAACAGCTTACTTTACTTTCCATGACTCAATAAAGGACAACAAACTGCATCAATAAGAAAAGCTTTGCTTCAAAAATGCACGCGATTTATTGAGAAGTTATTTGCAATTTAATATCTCATGCAAGCTGCTTCAACATGTTTTTCTTCAATCGACTGTTTTCGGTGCTTTATCTATGTCTCCGTCCTTCCTAAAGTAGTTCTTGCATACATTCACTCGACTAAGTGAATTGCAGCGACTCTGTTATGGAGCACAGGCGGGCTCTAATTGTTCCAAACAAGCCGGAAGATCGCTGCAGTTATCCAAGTGTGCAGAATACGTACACTGGTGCAGGAAATTAACGAAGCTGTAGAGCACTGCAATGAAGAAGAGTTTAAGCAACTGCCCGAAGGCGCAGTCACTGTAGTAAGTCGTGCTAAACGCATCAAACCCCGATGCCATCCCGACTTTCCAGCACTTTTTGGACAATGCGTAATACAAATTTGGAGTCATAAACGATTAATGTATACCACCGAATGCTTGCGTGGAGAACAATATGATGCAGATAATTTTGATCATGTACTGAAACTACTGGATCTGTGGTCGTACTTGATGCCTGAAGAGCAACTTGAAGGCAGAATAACAAAGCAATGTCAGTATATAGGTTTTCAGGGTGATGATCCGAAGACTGACTTTCGTTGCATGGGAATGCTTGGACTCGAGAATCTCCTATATTTTGCTAAAGAGTACAACGTTGCCGCACAACATGTTCTACTGCACTCAATGCAACCCACCTTTGGTTACACATTCGCCATTGTCGGCATAAATCTTACCTCCTTAGCATATCGCATGTTGCAGTCGGGTAGCGCCAAAACTCATTTCTACAATATAGCCGCTGAATCGAAGCATGCAATTGACTGTGGCGAATTTTCACCAATTTTATTGCTACTTATTGTTTGAGTTCGATCGCTTTTGGATGGTATCGGAGCCGAAAAATATTATGGATTTTTGTGAAATATATCAAACCTTCGAGGAAACAATCGAGGAAACTATTTTCAAAGCTAATCTAGTAGTCGAAGATGTTTAGGTGTAGATAGTTTAATTTTATATTCAAAAATTATGACTTTGAGATAAATTATTTAAATGTTTTAAATTAATTATGTAAAACGTGAAATATAATACATGTAGTTTTCGTATAAATAAAATTAGAGAACGAGATTTTAAAAAAATCATCAAATTGAGGGCACTATGTTTCAGATTTTGCTTAAACTTGGTGGGAATAATCTTTGAGATGTCAAAGATGTTAAACCAAACCACAGTCGGTAAGACTTTCGCTTGGCCCAAGAACTGACAACACCAAGCGAAACATTTCAAATATGGGTATTTAATGCATTACTTCTTTTAAATGTAAAAATGTGTCCATTCAACGTATCTTAAAGTTTATGGTCTCAATATAAATGTTAGAAATAGCCAATTAATACAAATAATATTTATTACAATAGGTACTCCTCACTGAAAAAGAGGTACTGTAACAAGGTGAATTTTACTGCAAATTTGCTATATTCCACTAGATCCTGTATCTGATCTTTGTTACCCATAAAGATAATTTTTCTTGGAGATCATAAAATTTATTCAAAAAAATTACTATTTTTATAAAAAAATTTTAAAATTTGATAAAATTAATTTGCAAATTTATTCGACCTCTTTTAATAAGTTTTATGTTTTATGTGTTTTGTTTATAACTCTAATAATTTTATTTCTAATAATCAATTATTATTTAAGAGTTATATTTTTTCAAACAAAAATATTCATGACGTCATAGTTTAATAGCGGCAGTTTGCTGCAACTAAGACGGACAGTGACTAATAGAAGAACAGCAACTGAACTACAACATGCCTGTGAGTGGTAAAAAGCTTTGATATATCTTCGAAGAAAGAGCTTACACCAAATAAATGTGAATCTGAAAATTCGAAGAACTTTAGCTGCTTTTCGTATCATTTGTGTGTACAATGTAATTCAGAGTAATTTTCTCTAACATTGACGTAAAACAAATAGACATGAACGGCTAAGTTTATCATCGCTATCATATAAAGGCTACTGAAGAATTTGTGTAGCGGCCAACGAAACAGCTGTATAGTCTGCTGTATGATTGCCATTCTATACAAAGGGTATTGTTGTTGTTGTTGGTTGTTTTCTTCAGAAAGCAACATTGACCTTGAGCTCAGAAATATAACTCTTAATTAATAATTGAAAAATTATTAGAGTTATAAATATAACACAAAAATTTGATAAAATTGCATAGTGTTAGGCCTACAAATTTTTATGTTGGGGATCTGAAAAATTTTTGAAAATTTTAAGGAAATTAGTACACGTCTTGAACTTTGAAAAAATGTTAATTTTGTTCGTATTTTTTGAAGCGAAGCTTTTTACTCCTCGTTCTGTGATTTGCTTGGAGTGAAATCTGAAAAAATTTTCGACAGATTTTTTTTTGGAAATTTGATGGTTTCTTTGTTGCTATTACTTGTTACAAGAAAATTTAATTTAAATATTTAATACTAAAAATATTTTTCGGCCTGCCCGTGGGGATCGAACCGACGTCCTCTTATACGAGAGTCCAATGCACTATCCACTAGGCCACAAAGTATTGTTAAAAACAGTTGTTAATTCCATCCTAATTATAACAGAAGCTATGCTGCAGTAGATCGTCACCATCTATCAATACATAGAGGATTGTGTATTTGCTATGCTACAACTATCAAAAATTTGCTTTTATTACCCACAAGGTGTCTCCAGCATCGGTTTGTTTGTATTGTGAATGCGTTTGTGGTGCTGTTGGTACGAAGAAAATTAGCAATGCCCACAAGTGCGTTTTTAAGTGTCAAAAAAATAGATGATATCAATAAATATGGAATTAACAAACGCATGCATGTGTCAGTGCAGCCAAGTGCGCAACCATGTGTGGAGAGTTAAAATGGAGAGTCGCTGGCATTATATGCCCGTATATGTAATTGGCGTGGAAATTTGACATTCAACAATAAAAAAATAAGCAGTAAATATGTTTTCTGTACATATGTAATTTATTTTATGTTATTTTAAATTTTTGAATTTAAAAGTTAATTTATTTAAAAGAAAAAATTATTAAGCTATCAAATCTATGTAACTGCGAAAAAGCTTCGCTTCTCTCGTGTGTCCAACGACGCACTTGTGTTTTTTTCTTTCTTTTCCGATATTCAATCGCTTGGAAAATTTAAAAATGTTCATAATTCGCCCTGAAATTTGTTAGAATTGCATAATGTAGGCCTAAAAATTCTTATGTGGGGGAGCTAAAAAATTCTTGAAATTTTTAAGGAAATTAGTACTCGTCTTAAACTTTTAAAAAATGTTCCTTTTCTTTGTCCTTTTTGATTTTTTCCTAAATTCACTAGCCTGGAAAAATGCAAAATTTTCATAATTCGCCCTGAAGTTCGGAAAAATTGCATAACGTAGACCAAAAAATGTTTGTGTAGGGGAGGAAAAAAATTCTTGGTATTTTTAAAGAAATTAGCACTAGTCTTTAACTTTCACAAAATGTCACTTTTGTTGTCACTTTTTCGTTCCTCCCTTAAAGCCCACACACTCGCGACATAAAAATTGTTAGGCCTACATTATTCAATTATATCAAATTTCAAAATTTCTTTTTAAAAATGTTCATACAAGACGTAAGTTTTCTGAATAAATTTTAAGTTATTTTTTTAAATGTTATATGAATATGATATCCAAGAAAAATTATCTTTATGGGTAACATAGATCAGATACAGGAGCTAGGGGAATATCGAAACTTTGGAGTAAAATTTATCTATTTATAGTACCTTTTTTTCAGTGAGGAGTACCTATTGTAGTAAATATTATATTTTTGTATTAATTAACTATTTTTAACATTTAAATTTAGACCACAAACTTACAGATACGTTCAATGGATCTTTACAATTAAAAGAAGTAATGCATTAAATTACCATATTTGAAATGTTTCACTTAGTGTTGTCAGTAATTGAGCAAAGCAAACAATTTACCGACTGTGGCTTTACATCTTTGATATCTCAAAGATTATTAAAATTTGTGAGTTAAGCAAAATCTGAAACATGATGGCACCCCCTAATTGATAATTTCACATGGAATGACTCGATAGGCAAATTGGGTCTTTTGCATAAAAATTATAAGGTATTCGAAAATCGAACTAGACAGATCAAACTCAAACAGTGGATCAAACGAATTTTCTCAGTCTCAAAATGATATGCAAAAAAATTAAGTCAAGTTCATGACAAATTAATAAACAAAAGTGAGATCGATCTTAAAGCTCTCCTTGAATTTGAACGTAATTTGGACGAGTTGAAGATAGTCTCATTTTGAATTAATTTATATATACCTAAATATATAAAACTGCTACATAAACAAATCTGGACATGAAATATTATTTTGAAATTTCTATTACGCTGGACATTTCGAATGACCCGGAATCCAAAAATGCCATTTGTAAAATTTTTGCTTGTCTGTTAAGGTGGGACATGACATTCGCTGCAAATTTCATAACTCAGTCAAAAACAAACATTTTTCCAAAATTTTTTTATTATTGTAGAGAATTGAACAAATAACAAGAAAAAAATTCAAAAATATATATTTTTCACTCCAACATGGTTTTATAGAGCTCCAAACTGGCGGCAGAGAAAAAAACGGGGCCTCGTGGTTGCAGCGCTGGGAGTTGCAAAAATTGTCCGATCTGGAAAAAAATTACCTTTTTAAATCTTAACAAAATTGGTTATCGTATGACACGAGCTTATTTTTAATTTTTTTTCAATTTTTGGTGATGTTCCAAATTTGAACGTGTGTTTTTTCGAAAAAATATTGACTTTAAAAATTCATAAAAAATCGAAAACAAAATTTAAAAGAAAAGCTCGTGTCATACGATAGCGAATCAAGTTTAAAAAAATCCAGAAAAAAAAAAATTCGTTAAAAATTAACCCGCTAGTGCCGCAACCAATACGAAAAACATGGTTCGAGATAAACGCGTTCAAAGTTTGTGAACAAAGAAAAAAAAGGTTACCTTCAATCTACCATACCTGCTTCATACTGTATGCTTTCGTTATCTTGTGTTGTGCTGTTTCTTATAGTTTTTTGCAATCGTTTAGCAATTCTGGCTTCACCATTCAAGTAGGTACGAAATAACAACCACCAAAAGTCAGGTAGCAAGTAAAACAAGTATATACCAGCTGCCGTACGTAGGTAGCGCAAAAATTAAAAATGCGCTCTCACTAATCCGGCTGTAACTTTTGAACCCGAAGGAATTTTTCATGCAATTTGTTTTTCTTAGAATCTTAAGAATATTTACTAAAATATCAAATTATTAAAAAAAAAGTCAATTTCAAAAAACTGCCAATTTCATGTAACCCCTTAAAGAAAGACGCGAAAACCATTGGATGGACCTGAATAAAACTTGACAAATACATTCCTTATGTCCCTTAAGTCAACATATAGGTTACTTTTAATACAGTAAAAAAGATTTTTAAAAAATAACGACTTATTCACAAAAAAATTGTGATGGAAATTAATCTTCTATCTTTATTTATGGGCATTCTTTGTCAAAACGGTCAACAATAAATTCAAGGTGCGAAAATCATGCATAATAAAAATAATATTTTCGGATTCAGCATCCTGAAAAAATCAGAACAAATTTTTGGATTCTTTTTGTATTGTTCTTTTGTTTCTAAGAAATAATTCAATTCTTACGATTACGATTTTATTCAACTTTCTGGTGTTGTTGCATTGAAAAGTTTTAAACTAAGACTATATAAATAAGTTTCGTCTAATATTTTGTAAACACATCTACTTATGTAAAATTGTCAAATTATTTAAAAAAAAAATTGCATAACAAACATTTTTCAAGGTGGACGACAAAATGGACGATAATCTTTTAAAATCTCCTACATTCTTTTACTGTATGCCTAAATTGTATCTATTGTATCTATGGTTATTCAAAGAATTCAGAATTACGACCATTCTACTACAAAATTTATGTGTTTTAGGTATTTAAAATATCTGTATGGTATAAAATATTTATATAATTATTGTTTTAGTGTTAGTTTTAGTTTTAGGTTTAGTTTTAGTTTTAGTTTTAGGTTTAGTTTTAGTTTTAGTTTTAGTTTTAGTTTTAGTTTTAGTTTTAGTTTTAGTTTTAGTTTTAGTTTTAGTTTTAGTTTTAGTTTTAGTTTTAGTTTTAGTTTTAGTTTTAGTTTTAGTTTTAGTTTTAGTTTTAGTTTTAGTTTTAGTTTTAGTTTTAGTTTTAGTTTTAGTTTTAGTTTTAGTTTTAGTTTTAGTTTTAGTTTTAGTTTTAGTTTTAGTTTTAGTTTTAGTTTTAGTTTTAGTTTTAGTTTTAGTTTTAGTTTTAGTTTTAGTTTTAGTTTTAGTTTTAGTTTTAGTTTTAGTTTTAGTTTTAGTTTTAGTTTTAGTTTTAGTTTTAGTTTTAGTTTTAGTTTTAGTTTTAGTTTTAGTTTTAGTTTTAGTTTTAGTTTTAGTTTTAGTTTTAGTTTTAGTTTTAGTTTTAGTTTTAGTTTTAGTTTTAGTTTTAGTTTTAGTTTTAGTTTTAGTTTTAGTTTTAGTTTTAGTTTTAGTTTTAGTTTTAGTTTTAGTTTTAGTTTTAGTTTTAGTTTTAGTTTTAGTTTTAGTTTTAGTTTTAGTTTTAGTTTTAGTTTTAGTTTTAGTTTTAGTTTTAGTTTTAGTTTTAGTTTTAGTTTTAGTTTTAGTTTTAGTTTTAGTTTTAGTTTTAGTTTTAGTTTTAGTTTTAGTTTTAGTTTTAGTTTTAGTTTTAGTTTTAGTTTTAGTTTTAGTTTTAGTTTTAGTTTTAGTTTTAGTTTTAGTTTTAGTTTTAGTTTTAGTTTTAGTTTTAGTTTTAGTTTTAGTTTTAGTTTTAGTTTTAGTTTTAGTTTTAGTTTTAGTTTTAGTTTTAGTTTTAGTTTTAGTTTTAGTTTTAGTTTTAGTTTTAGTTTTAGTTTTAGTTTTAGTTTTAGTTTTAGTTTTAGTTTTAGTTTTAGTTTTAGTTTTAGTTTTAGTTTTAGTTTTAGTTTTAGTCTTAGTTTTAGTTTTAGTTTTAGTTTTAGTTTTAGTTTTAGTTTTAGTTTTAGCTTTAGTTTTAGTTTTAGTTTTAGTTTTAGTTTTAGTTTTAGTTTTAGTTTTAGTTTTAGTTTTAGTTTTAGTTTTAGTTTTAGTTTTAGTTTTAGTTTTAGTTTTAGTCTTAGTTTTAGTTTTAGTTTTAGTTTTAGTTTTAGTTTTAGTTTTAGTTTTAGTTTTAGTTTTAGTTTTAGTTTTAGTTTTACTTTTAGTTTTAGTTTTAGTTTAAGTTTAAAACAATTTTTGTAGATGGCGCTGTTTGATATTTTATAAATTTGGTCCGTAAAATTTATATCTCAGTGATGGACAAGGTTTATTTGAAATTTGAATCTTTTTTATAATTACTGAAGCTTTAGTCCTAAAATTAAAGATTTTATTACAGAAAAAAATGTATGGTTGAGATTGGATCCATTGATCGTTATGCATTGTTGGTTGTATCACGTTCCACACATTTTATACACCTTGTATGCCATACACCTCCGGATGCCGACGGGGATTACAGATTAATTAAGCACTTTACTGACAGAGACTAAGAAAACGTCTAAATTGATTTGTTTGACATTTCCGTTATTTTCACAGAATTATGGTAAAATTTTATGAAGAATATTTTTGTGAAATGTGTAAACCTCAAGCGCTCTTTTCTAAAAGTATTTTTTATCCTTTTAAAAAAAGGTTAAAAAGTTTCCTATATAAGTCATCGCAGACGCCTTATAAAATTGCACTTTTAAGAACTTTGAACCAGACTTGTCTACAAAGTATTATTACCCTGCAAAACAAACGATACCGTTTCGATATCGAGATGATATCACAAAGCTTTTAATTTCTATCGTTAACGATACACGAAACGATATTGATATGACGATATTATTAAATTAACATATCGTTAACGATATTGGAAATGTACTGATTGCGATATCGAAACGACTTTCAAATTTCGATATCGCCATCATTATTATGCTTTCATGATGATATCTAAAAATTTGTAATAAAATATCGTTATGATATCGAAATGCTTCGATACCTGTACTATCGGGACGAAATTTCTATGTTAAGATATCGTAACGATATCGTTAGACTATCGTAAAACTTTTCTACCTAGATATGGTTTGCTGGCTATAAAGAAAACAAAAAATATTTAGGGTTTAATGCAAAAATTTCATCATTTACAGAAGTGTTCAGTATACAGAATATGAACAACCGTTCCAAAAAAACCGAACCGTTTCGTTATTCATAGGCAAAAAAAGTCAAAGTATACCTGAATTTCCCCCAGACTTACTCAAAATAGTGATTAAGTCCGAATCTTTTTATTCATTAGAGACGTCACGTATCGAATACTATATTACGATGTCAGACTACAAGTACGAATATTAAGAACACGATGTTTGAGAACATACTAAAATAAAATTTCATCTGTTTAAAGAAAAACAAATAGATAAATGCTCAGTTTACATATCATCTAAAATGAATGAAGAATATCTCATGTTTTGTTAGTACCAGAAAATTAATTTGTGCAACCCTGTTGATGCAGATTTTTAGTTCAATTGATACGATAAACCCTACGGAGAAAAAACCGGTTCAGGACCTATCACGTGATAGGTCACGTGATAGGTCCCAAAAGGAGAGAGACCAGTCCTAATTCTGCCACCAACATATGAAACCAACTCGTCACTTTTACATGGGGGCTGTCATTGGCGGGGACGAATTACCACCGACGACCTGTCCAGTGACCGGTCTAAAAAAGTAGATAGGTGACCTGTTCTAACATATGAAAAGGAACCGGTTCAGAAACTGTCACGTGATAGGTTCCGAAAAAATATGGACATAATTCTGCCACCAATGTATGAAATCAACCGGTCACTTTTACATGGGGCTGTCATTGGCGGGGACGAATTGCCACTTTTTGCGTCACCGAGGACCTGTTTCCTCAAAAGTTGTTTTTATATATAGAAATTATTTTTGGTGGTGATGCGTTCTTTCAGCAAAATTTTGATCAGAGATCAATTCGCAGGCGGTAGAACTACATATATGTTAAGACTTTATCTAGTCTTTTCGCCACTTGCAAGCACTTGGTGCACCCGTGAGACGATGTGTGGGAGGGAATTCTGCAAACTAAAGCCTTGGCTGGCGCATCACAGACGATTGCCCTCAATTCGAACGCAAATCGCTTGTGCCCAATGTTTATGCCATTTTTAATATAACCATCAACTTCTGTAATAAATTCATGTAAATATTCGTTAATGCTTTTAGGTTTTTTGTTGCCTAGATAAATGCCAGCTGCAAACACGGATATATTTTTAAAATTTACTACTCGTAATAGTATTGGCCACAACTGAACGCGTGAACTTTTAAATAATGGAAGTCCATCAATATTCAAATCGACCACAATTTTATCCTGCTCACTAATCACATTTAAGACGGAAAGCAACTGCTTAGCGATACCCAAATGACAATAAACTCCAGGAGAAACATCAATTAACACGGCCTTTTCTCTAGAAGGAAGCAATGTTACTCCGTTTAAGGTGGGACATGACATTCGCGGCAGAGAAAACAGACCTTTTTTTAAAAATTCATAACTCTGTCAAAAACAAACATTTTTCCAAAACTTTTTTATTATTGTAGAGAAATGAACAAATCACAAGAAAAAAAATTCAAAAAAATATATTTTTCACTCCAACATGGTTTTATAGAGCTCCAAATTGGCGGCAGAGAAAAAAACGGGGCCTCGTGGTTGCAGCGCTGGGAGTTGCAAAAATTGTACGATCTGGAAAAAAAATTACTTTTTTAAATCTTAACAAAATTGGTTATTGTATGACACGAGCTTTTTTTAAATTTTTTTTATTTTTTGGTGATGTTCCAAATTTGAAAGTGTGTTTTTTCGAAAAAAATATTGACTTCATAAATTCATAAAAAATCGAAAAAAAAAATTTAAAAAAAGAAGCTCGTGTCATACGATAGCGAATCAAGTTTAAAAAATACAAAAAAAAATTTCGTCAAAAAATTAACCCGCTAGTGCCGCAACCGCAAAAGTTTGTGAACATAGAAAAAAAGGTTACCTTCAATCTGCCATGCCTGCTTCGTACTGTATGCCTTCGTACTATATGTGCTGTTTAGCACATCGTTTAGCAATTTGGGCTTCACCCTTCAAGAAGGTACGAAATAACAACCACCAAAAGTCTGGTAGCAAGTAAAACAAGTATATACCAGCTGCCGTACGTAGGTAGCGCAAAAATTAAAAATGCGCTCTCACTAATCCGGCTGTAACTTTTGAACCCGAAGGAATTTTTCCATGCAATTTTTTTTTCTTAGAATCTTAAGAATATTTACTAAAATACAATATTATTAAAAAAAAGTCGATTTAAAAACTGCCAATGTCATGTAACCCCTTAATGGCACATCCAAGCCTTCTTCTTTAAGTATTTTAAGCAACTCGTCGAAACTTTTCCGAGTTGGCTTGTTTCGGATGCACCAATCCCTAAGTTTGCTTCTTATATTCGTTTGGCTAAGCGGCACCCTGGCTACCTGGCTACCTGGCTACCTGGCTACCTGGCTACCTGGCACCCTGGCTCTGCAGTGCAATTTTCTGTTAAATTTTCACTAAATTGTTCCTCCTCAGAAGTATTGCTTTTATTGGGAATACTTGGACCCATTTGTCAAAAGCATTTTTTTTTACTTACCAATCTTTTTAGGTTCCTTTTGCTGGTACCTTGACCAAACATTTTAATATAAATAAATAATTCTATTTATTAACTCTCCACTTAAAATAAAAACACTTTTTTTTATGTAAACTTACACTTTAAGCTTCAAATATGTTGATTTTTTTCACTTTTCACAAATTTTCGCTTGTTTGCAGCTTAACTTTTAATTTGTTTATTTCATAGTGATGAGAAATATCGATCAAGAATTATCGATTTGTTGGTGCAAAACATTTAAAATAAATAATAATTAATAATAGTAAAATAATAATTCTGTAGCAGATGAAAAACCCTTTTTTTTTAACTTTGAACTTCAACAAAATACAAACACAGTTTACCGATGTCTCTGCTTTTATGATATAAAATTGGGACCGTGCTTTATCGTGTTTAATGAAATCTGTCCTGGGACAGACACAAAAGACCTGTTCCGTGACGAGTAATATCGAACCAGTCCTGTGATTAGTTACATTTGAGCTGTCACTGGACCAGTCACGAGCAATTGACACTGCTTTCTCCGTAGGGAAGTGTGACGTTTATTTATGCTTTATATTTTTTTTTTTTTTGCTTGGAAGACAACAACAAATCCACAAACAAAAATATTTGTTTGATCGAGAACTGGACCTACATGTTTTACGCCGACTCCAACGGCTTATGTTCTCAAGAAGCTTGTCATGGCAGTTTTTACTCTCTGAGGTTTGCCATTGTCTGCAGAGAGGTGACGGCCGAACAGAAAAATGAATTCAATTGAAAAAAATTTCTGTCAGATGGAGGATTCGAACCTAAGTTCTCTGGCGTAAGAGTCACACACTCTACCCACTACGCCACGGCCGCCACGTATTCATCATCATCATCATCATCTTGTATAATTTTATGAATTTTTTAACTAAGTAATTCAAAACTAAGTGATTAATAATGAAATTTTACAAGGAAAATATTTTGCGAGGAAAGCGTCTACCTTCAAGATTCTTTTACAGTTATCATGCAAAGACTGGCACAAGAGCGTTCTTTTCCAAAATGCATAAAAATGTTTATTCTAGAAATACTAAAAATCTCTTATTCATTCCCAATACTATTTTCCACTTTACAATCAACTTATTCAAAGATTTTCAGACACCTTATTCAAATTTTTGTGTTGAATATATTTCAATATAACATAAAATTGGCCATGTTTTTATAGTACTTTATTTTGCGCGCGCCATTTAAATTTTATGAATTTAATATGTAATTGAATAGTACATTCCTAAAAGGATGATAAAATTATTTGAGTTTGTACAAATATCATGTAATACCAGAAATGTTATGACTTTGTTTTTTCTGCAAATTAGATGCTATACCGATCATTTAACAATCCTATTTTTTTTTTTTTGGTTTTTTAATTAAAAATTTTCTCTTAACATAGGAATCTCTTATTGATACTTCATTGACAAATTTTCGTGAAGATATTCCTAAAAATTTTTTTTATACTTCTACTTATTATCGTACAATTATGTTAAAAGTAAAAATATTTCAGTTCCTACAGTTAGTTAACTTTGTATTTATCTTGAATTTATATACAAATTTTTAAAGTTCCACAAAAACTGTAGTTTGTGGAAAACTTTTAGGTAGAAGTTGTAAAAATTGTTCATGAAGAATGAAATAATAAAACATTTCCTTCAAAGTAGAAAAAAAGATTCAAACTTTTACATTTCGCTGCCTTCTACCAAACTGATTTGTTACCCGCGGGAATTTATGTAGCTGGAACAGCTACATAGTTTATAGCATCAACACCTGAAAAAACGTCATAACTACTTGCAGCAGCTTCATTATTATTGCGTGTACTGCACAAGCTTTTTGGTATTTGTTGCTAGCCAAAATGTTGCTCGGTGTAGATTCTTTTTTTTAGCTTCCTAAAGCAACGTACTTAATGTCCCTCTGCCTAGACTTGAGTGACTAACAGAGAAATGTTACGCGGTTTACCTCTGCAGGCACGTTGCTTTTTTTTATTTCCTGCAAGCGCACACTTTGTTTGCATAGCGTCCTTTTTTCTTTGCGAAGCACTCATATTTTTGTTGCATAATAAATGTGTTCACGTTATGTTTTTTTAGCTTCTTTATCCTTCCTTTTTGCGTAAGTATTACAAATTGTTTTTGTGTTCTTTTTTAATATATATATATTTTTTTTTCTTGTTTCAGACCAACTTTCATTTCCTATTTAGGACGAAAAAAAAATTAACATTTATGAGTGTGTTTTTGTTAGTTAGTGGCTTCACAATTCTGCTGATGGACAGCTGAAGTACAGCTGGTTGAGGACATGTTTTATTTTCTTTTTTTTTTTTGTGTGCTACTTTCACTTATTGCTCTTGTTGTCTGCATAATAAGCTTAATTTTTTTTGCAAGTCTTTTTCTCGTCTTATTGTTTTTGTAAGAAATAATATGCAAACTGACAGCATGACAGCAATAATTACTGTTATCAAAGCTTTAACGTAGCTGTTGTTCTTAGTTTGTGTGGCGATAATTTGAGTGGAAGTAAGTTTATCTTAATAAAGAGAATGAAGTGTTGGTGCAAGCGGTAAATAGACTACAACAAGGATAGTGACTGCTATTTTCAGTGAAACTTAATTTTTGTAAATATTGAGCTAAGAATGACTTCTAGATGTCAAAAAACATCAATGCTCATTTTTAGCCTAAAATGTGCTCAAAAATAAGTTAAATCGGAAAAATTTATTCACGGAATTTTCAAATTTTTTCCATCCTCTAACTTAAACACTCCCAAATTTTATAAATAAAATTTTGTTTTTACCTATCTTTTACTGCCTATCATCAGAAGAAACATGCTTCAAAAGTTGGACATTTTTTTTATATATTTAACGAGTGAAAAATTAATTTTTATCAATTTTGAATATAGTTTGTGAACAAACCATTAAAGGTTTTTTGAAGTTTACTTCTTTAAGATCGATTTCATATATAACCAACGGTATGTAAATTATATAGCTAGTGAAATCAAGCGTTAAATAAAAACTCAAGCGTTACGTTTTCTCTCACTCGTCTAGTGACTCTCTGCTCAATGGAAGATTTTTCGTTTTGATAGTTATGGTGCTCGGCCGCGCGACTATGTGCAGCAAAATACCAACAACTAGGAAATACCAACAAAATGCACACAGTAGCAATCTATACTATTATATTAAATTGAATTGCTATTTTTGTAAAACTCCAAAAGTACTGGGCAGATTTTTATAAAATATAATAAATTTGAATAGATTTAAATTTATAAAATTTAAATAGATTTCCAAATGAAAGAGAAAATACCCTGCTGTCACTACTACCTTGATAATTTTATAATGTGTGCGAGGACATCATTCCATCTCCGATTTCAAGCAGAATATTTATATTGACTTCAGCAGAACTGAAAAAAGTTTTAAATCCAAAGCATACTTGATTGTAGATTAGATTGATTGAATAAAAATAAAAAACAATTCAAAATTTTATTTGATGAAAACCTCCTGGCATATATGCATCACATAAAGATGTGTTTGCACAATGTTTACGCGGTTTGAAACTCACCATGAATACGAAGATAATTATCTTCCATACAAAGTGGCATCATTATTCAAATAATAAAAGCCTAATAATTTCGAATAACTTAAATCTGGTTCTTGGGGGTATTTTAGCATCGGCCAAGTCGAAGATAATTTCTTACGTTGTATTATTTAATTATTTTTTAATAATATCGTGCATTAGGCTTCTTGTCTTTTTCAAACAATTTGTTTAATTATTTTCATATTCAGTAATCGCATTTTATTTTACTTTCTTACAGATTCCGAACTGGAAGATTTTGAAACGCCCATACGTTATCGTCCTGATTCACTAAGTGCCCTCAGTCGTGCCACGCGCTTTACCGAGGACGAAATCAAACGAATTTATCGCGGTTTTAAGGCTGAATGTCCGACGGGTGTCGTCAAGGAGGACACCTTTAAAATAATTTACTCACAATTTTTTCCACAGGGAGGTTCGTGCGGTACAGTATAATTGTTTTGTTGAGTGCTAGTTCTTAGCTAGTTTCACTTATTAATGCTTGGCTTACATTTTTATTTTTTTTTTTATTTTTTTTCTCAGCTGCATTTTAAAATTGACAACATCAGTGTTTATTATGTCTAAAAGTATTTCATTTTTATAGTTCTTATTATGCCATATTTATTTTAGATTATTAAAACCGTTAACCACAGCTTATGTATTAAGAAAATATTTACATGTTTGACAAACTTTTTTATATGTTTAAGTATCTCAAGAAAGTTCTTTGTAATGTCTTATTAATGTTTAATCGATGTGTTTGAGTGTTGTGTTGTTTAAATTTCAATGTCATCATAATCATTGCATTGCATTAACATAACAATTTCTTTAGGCCGGCAATAAATTTTTTGTGGAGAGTAAAAAAGAGTGCAAATTTGGTATAATATAAATTTATATTTTAAAAAAATGTTTTTTTTTAACAAAGATGGCGCTGGCTACAGCGATTGCTATAAAAGACCTCTTTTCGCACTGCGGGCACTCTGCTGGCTTCTAGGTTGACCCGGAAAAAAATTTTAAAATTTTGAAACGTAATGAAAATATCTCCTATCTGAATGAGACAGAATTTAAAAAAATAATGTTTTAAAAACTTATACGAACTTGGAAAAAAATTGCATTTTTTACTTATTTTTGTTTTTTAAAGTATCAATCACATAGCAGACTAGACAGCTGTTTCGTTGGCCGCTACACTAACTCATCAGTAGCCTTTTTCAACAATTCTTGCTGTGATCCACTAGGCTCTTAATTTTCTACTTGTTTCACGAATGCAATTAGTAAATTACCCTGAATTGCATGTACGAGAATACAAATGATATGAAAGCAGCTTAAAGTTCTTCTAATTTGTTAAGCATACTTTCAGGGAAAGTAAGTTCTTTTATTCGAAGATAGGTCAAAGCTATCTAACTACTCAAAGATTTTGTTGTGCCAGTTGTTGTTGCTCTTCTATTTCACAGACGACCTTTAATAATTGAAAAATTATTGGAGTTATATAAACACATAACTTAAAACTTATGAAAGAAGGTCGTAATTAATTTACAAATAAATTCTATGGCAGAGCCCGGCCGTTGAAAATATGATTATTTGTGTGTTTTTACACACAATAAATTAAAAATCTAAGTTTTCAAAACAAATCTTCATGTCGTCATAGTTTAATATCAGCTAACTGCTGAAGCTAAGATCGACTGTGAAATAGAAGAGCAACAACAACTAGCGCAACAAAATCTTTGAGTAGTTAGATAGATATTGATTAGATATTGATCTATCTTCGAATAAAAGAAATTACTTTCCCTGAAAGTATGCTCTACAAATTAGAAGAACTTTAAGCTGCTTTCATATCATTTGTATTCTCATACATGCAATTCAGGGTAATTTACTAATTGCATTCGTGAAACAAGTAGAAAATTAAGAGCTTAATGAATCACAGCAAGAATCACGAAAAAAGGCTACTGATGAGTTGGTGTAGCGGCCAATGAAACAGCTGTCTAGTCGGCTATGTGATTGATACTCTATATAGAGTATTGTTGTTGTTAGTTGTTTTTCCTTCAGTTGTTTTCTTCGGAAAGCAACATTGTCCTTGAGCTCGAAAAAATATAACCTTTAATAATTGAAAAATTATTGAAGTTATACAAGCACATAACTTAAAAATTATAATTAATATTGAATTAAAATAAATTAAACTAAAAAATTGTAGAATTTTTAAGTCTTCGAAATGAAAATGATTTACTTATCTATCTCTTTATATATCTCTAAATACATTTAAATAGCCAAATGAAATATCCAAATATAATAATCCAGCTGCAGCTGGTATATAGTATAGTATAGTATAGTGTATACGAGGGGTGCCTTTTATATTTCGGGATTTGGCAGCCCTGGTGTTGCAATCTGTCAACTGAAAGCTCTATCGCAAAGTTTGACATTTGTTGGCTTATACGTACTCAGAACGTTTTGACATACGAGCGCTATTTGTGTTGTTTATAGTAACATAAAAGATTCATCTCGGTCTAAAAATGGAATTAAATCGTGAACATTTTCGTGCGATTATTTTTTATAACTTTCGACGTGAATTAACACAGCAACAGTGCATGGATGAACTTAATTCAATTTTTGGCGATGAAGCTCCATCAAGGACCAGTGTTTATCGATGGTATGGTGAATTCAATCGTGGTCGTAGTTCACTCCCAAGACGAATTTTGTGAAGGTCGTCCGAAATAAGCTGTTGTTCCGAAAACCATTGATGCTGTGCGCGAACTGATATTGCAAGATCGTCATGTTACCTATCGTGAGATTGAGGCAACCTTAGGCATAAGTGGGACCAGCATACATTCAATATTGCATAAACATTTGACTGTCAAAAAAATTTGTTCGCGTTGGATCCCACACAATTTGTCAATCGCTCAAAAAAAGGCTCGTGTCGATTGGTCGAATCACGTCTATGACATCGTGACAGGTGATGAATCGTGGATTTACGCGTATGAGCCCGAAAGTAAACAGCAGTCGACTGTATGGGTGTTTCAAGATGAGCCAAATCCAACAAAAGTTGTTCGCGCACGAATCACTTCCAAGCAAATGGTCGCCTGTTTTTTCGGAAAATATGGACATGTCGCAACCGTACCACTAGAACAACGCAGAACAGTCAACTCTGAGTGGTACACAACCATTTGTTTGCCAGTTGTCTTCCAAGAAATCAGGAAAACCAACCGCCGAAGACGGATCACTCTTCACCACGACAATGCGAGCTCTCACACATCGGCTCAAACAACTGCATTGTTGAGCACCCAAAACATCGATTTGATGGGTCATCCGCCTTATAGTCCTGACTTGGCACCGAATGACTTCTTTTTATTCCCAACCGTGAAGAATAAACTGCGTGGACAACGATTTTCGACTCCCGAAGAAGCGGTTGCGGCATTCAGAATGCATGTTTTGGAGATACCTCAATCAGAGTGGCAAAAGTGCTTCGACAATTGGTTCAAACGCATGCAAAAGTGTATAGATCTTAATGGAGAATATTTTGAAAAACAATAAAGTGATTTTCGATGATTAATATTTGTTTTTGTCCTCTAATCCCGAAATATAAAAGGCACCCTACGTATAGTGCAGCATATAGTATAGCAGCTGCTTCTACTGGCAAATTGTATATAAAATAGCAGCTGCTTCTGCGTGGTTCACTCTAACTTTGTGAAAAAAAATACTAAAAAAATTCAAATTGGAGTTTTAAATAAAAAAAAAGAATCTTTAGATTACTTACTTCCTCTACTTCCTCTACTTCCTCGCATTTTCCATTTTGCTTGTTGATATAATAAACAATAAAATTTCATCGAAAAAAAAACAGCTGGAGTTAAACTGCTGTGAGTTTCACATTTTCACCATGCGTGGTGAACTCTTAAAGCTTTTTAAAGCTTTCAAATTGTAAATGATTTTTAAGAATACGAACATTTACATAACAATCATATTAACAAAAGCTCCTTAATAACTTAAGTTAACAAGCAGAATAGAGCTGTTAGTCATCTGGCGTGACGTTACTGGCGTTACGTTACTTAAATTTCCATTGTAATTAAATTGGGTAATTGAGTAGTTAGATAATTAAGTAATTATGTAATTTAGTAATTAAAACACAAATTTAATATATTCTGTCTGTTCTTGCATCGACCATTTTATATTATTTTTAACCAAAGCCTTCCATTTTTACTAAAACAAAAACGTCTACGAAACATTTACTAAACATTTACAAAAAAGAATAATTACATTTGTGAAACAGTGCAGGCAATTTGATCATCATGGTAAATGAGTTTATGTTCAAGTTGCTTAAATCAATAAAATTTAAATGTTTCTCTAAGATAATATCATTAAATAATAGGTTTTGAATAACTTTTAATTTTCGTGTCAGGGCGGATTTTTTTCTGAAAATGGCCATATATAGAAATATGCAATTGAATGTGTGAATGTCGATTATAGTAAAGGCTTTTTTAAGTTTGCAGGTGAAAAAGATTTTACTCCATTGACTATTGCACAGTGTGCGATTTGACCAATCTAGGCGGACAAAATTCTAATTTTTTGTGAAATGATTCCTTGGCTCATTCCTAAAAGAAAATTGTTCCGGAGCTGGGGTCTATCTCAAATACCCTATTAATTACAGGGTGTTTCATTGAGTTGCCTATAAAGGAAAATTCACGCTCTCTGTTTTGACTTTGAAAGACTTAATTGCATTAGAACAACACAAAATTGTGTGTCTTCTCTGTTATTGTAATTAAGTCCTATTTAGAAGAACTTGCAGAAATTTAGTTTTCCAAAGAAAAACCTATTAATTTTTTATCAAAAAGCTGTTAAAATATAAGTATAAGCAAAGTAATAGTTATTCAGAACTTGATTTTTTGCTTGTAGAACTTCTCTCACTTCCTTCTATTCTTTTGTTTAACTCTGACTCTGATTCAGTACTTGGTAATTTTATAAGTTCCAAAACTCACTGTAGTTATGCATTATCAAGTGGTGTTGGATTATAGTTTGCTTCTGTTATATATGAGCTAACCACAGGGTCCGAAGATATCAAACCTTTATGCAATATTTCCATGTATGCCTTGGTTCTTGATTTCGTCCTAGAGTGGTCCAGCCTAAATTCTATTCCTCGCTTTATTAAGAAACATTTTATTCTTTTGAAGAGTTTGAAATTTAATAAAAAAAAATTTAATAAAGCCATGATTTCAATGATTGGATTTAGAACTAGTCCAAGATTTTTGACTGTATACAAAACATTGCATTTAGATAGTATCTTAGTATGCATTGTCAGCTTATAATGATGGTCTTGGGCTTTTGTCATTTTTTATTTGACATCATAAAGTTGCATTCCTGAGATATTAAGGCCTCTTCCTAAAATACAAATATTTTGGTTATCTGAAAAACTAGCAGCTAAATTTTTGTATGAACTATCTATGAGAGTGAGACTTAATAAAAAATTAAATTTATTTGCATACGTATGCATACAAACTTTTTGGCAGTCCGATCAAAGTGTTAGCTGATTGTATCTTTCCTTATAAATGATGCATTTTCCATCGTTAATTTAAATTAAGCTCAGATTTATTAAGCGACTTATTTTATTTTGAATTAATCTACATATTTTCACAGAAGTTTTCTATTGCAAAAAAAGTTTAAAAGTTAACAACTTTATAATCAGCGCACTGAATACAAAAATTACTATCTTGAGGCTTGAGAATAATTTTGAAAAACACAAAAAGCACCCTTTTACGACTGCTGTTTTAGATATATCTGTACACATATATATATACACATATGGCTTTATGTGTGTACTAGCTTTATTTTCAAGAAAAAAAAACTTAATTTTTTGGATGTTTTTTTTTACTTTTGTCCTCCTAGATTGATAAAATCTCACACTGTGTATTGTTTTGATATGAACTCAATATAAAAACAATAGTATTATCGTATTTATTTTATATGAGGTGTAATACTGTCCTCCGATAAAAACAATATTATTACAGTATTGTTTTTATGTTTTACGAATATTATAGGATTATTCATATTAAAGTTATAGTAAAAACTATTGTTTTAATAGTAGTGTAAAGCACTATTTAAATAATAGGATATCGTGTAAGTTTTTAATGGTATAAACTATTGAAAAATTAATAGTATTCTTACTATATAAGTAATGAGAAGAATCGCATTGATGAATCTTACTGATAAAAAACTATTGGTTATATTCGAAAACATATTGTTATTATTGGATTTTTTTCTGAGCTTAATAAAATAACAGCTGTTGTTATTTGATTTGATTTGATATTTGATTTTTATATTGTATCGAACTCACACGCGGGTCTATTTTCAAGCAGATAACTTTCTTAATATTCAAGATATCTTTATAAAATTTTTTTTTACATATTTTGGAGATGCTTTAAAGTTACATAAAATGAAAAAAGCAATAAGATAAATTTGATCTAACATTTATGGCTAATAAAAAAAAATGCAGTCAAAAGCAACGCACTTAAAATTTTACTTTAAAATATAACGATATTATATTTCTATAATATGGCTTATTAAAAATATGATACAATAATAAAATGATAATGAAAGAAGTATTAGCGGCATTGAGCAGTTTAAAGTTATTTTATTTACTTTAAACGATAAAGAAAAAATTTCATTAAATTTAAAACTTTTGGCGACAAATTATTTAAATTATATTTGAGCTCGAATTACTTTTATATCTGCATTGTACAGCAATTCGTATTTAAAAGGATTCATATTGAAATGAAACTAATCAAACTGTCACTTAACCACAAGCTAGCGCTTAGAGATAGAGTAAGTGTTGGAGAAATTCTTATTTATAGTAGAATGCAAAAAAATTAAAAATTTAAGATTGATATTATTTTCCAAATAATAAATATTAAGTTAGTTGGAGAAACTTAAAATGTATTCATATTTGCATTTTTAAGCTGTTTAGAAAGCAAAACGAAACGGTATTATTCTATAATTATTTTTGAATAAAGCCAAATAAACAACATTTTTATGTTTTAAGGGAGCTTTGTTGAGCCCTAATCAGGGTTTTTTTTCAATGGAGACATATCATTTTTATGTTGCCATACAAATGCACCCTTAACTATGAGGCCAATATATCAGTCCACATTTATATTTTTATCGTGGTGAAGTTTAACGAACGAGCAACTTTTGCAAATTATTACAAATTTTCAACCAAAATTCTGAAACGGTACACAATGCACTTTTTTGGCCTGAAATTTGCTCAAAAATAAGTAAAATAGAAAAAATGTAATGGTTGTTCTTTTTAAAGGTAGGGAATTCCCTAGAGAGTTAGCTATCAAACCAGTTGTCAAAGTAAACACATATATTTGACATTTTATGTTCTGGATACTTTGGATACTGGATGCAAACACCTACGCCGGAACGACATTTACATATTGTTTACCAAAATACGTGTTCTTTACGGAAAACTTACAGAGCACTTCCCACACATTTCGGAGCGCATAAACGTCTATCTGAGCAGGTTATATGCGAATTGTTGAATCAATTTACGCCTACGTTAGTTCTTATGGACAATGTTCATGCAGTTCGAGCTCATTCTGTGCGTACCGAAGAAGCCATAGCCGTGGCAAAGATGAGATTGCCGAGGACCCAAATTTATCAATTCAACGCCGTTTTCAACAAATCGGTCTTTGCCGGTACCTTACGTGGAATATTTTGAGAAAAGACCGTGGCGTACATCCGTATAAAATCCAATTGGTGCAGAAAATGAAGCCATCAGCAATCGTCTTCACCGATGAGGCACATTTCTAGTTTAACGGGTACATAAATAAGCTGAATTTCCAATTTTAAAGTGACAACAATCCTAAAGCGACTCTACAGGCTCTCTTCCAGAAAAAGTTACTGTCTGGTGTGTTTTGTATGCCGAAGGCATTATTGGCCCATACTTTTTGAATACCGAAGATGCAGCTAACGTTACCGTCAATGGTGAGTGCTACAGGTGGTTTTTCATGCCAATATCAATCACCTGAGTGCTAAATAGTTTCAGCAGAATGGTTCAACAATGCGTGCAGCGCGTGAAACCATCACTTTATTGGGACAAACTTTTGGTAACCGAATCATATCATAACTCTAAAAAAAATATACCCTTTATTATCGGCATTGTACAATTTTGGCCATTTTCTTACTTAAATTTCCTAAATTTCATAAATTACATCTTTTTTTCCTAGCTTCTGTACGTACGAAGATATATGCTTTACAAGTTGAACTTTTTTCTATATTTTTCACAAGTGAGCAAATTTTTTTTTGCAATTTTTAAGCATCCAAAAAAATGTCAAGTTACCCCAAAAGAGCTATAGAATTTATAGATAAAAAAATGCCAAAAAAAATACACTCTGCGGTGATCGCAATTTTAAAAGCGTTTACCCAAATTTTCGGTAATAATAATCGTCCAAACAGGAAGGTTGTGCGTGTTAGTAGATAAATTCGAGTCATCATATTCACTATTGCGTCTTCATGTGCCAATGAGATAACACCCCGGTTGGCATTGTAACACATTGTAACTAATTTTGTGTAAAGACCATAGCTTGTACCCTTAAAAGATCAAATTAAGGGCGAAAATTTTCTGCAAACGTCTGTTCTTCGGGCACTGTTCGGCTAAATAGACTTTTTGAATTCGTAGTAGGCTCTTTTTACTTGGCCGTGTTTTAGGTATCGAAACTAATATTTTCGTTTTTAACTCTAAGTGGAAAATTTGACTCAAATTGTGTATTAGTCAAAACTTTGCTATTAATTCTACACTAAATACGCTGCTTAAAACAAGTAGTTTGAAAGTAAATAAATTTAATTTTATTAAAATCTAAATAAATGGACCATTAAAAGAAATTTCACAAATTAATTTATTCGAAGAAAACCCAAAATAAGGAGTTAAAGGAAAATCACATTGTGAGAGCAAAAATACTTAAACCAATAAAGATCCTTTCTTTGTTTGCGTATATAAACAAAACTAGATAAAAGCCATAAATGCTGATATGCATTTTCCAAACTTTCAATGAAATTATATAGAATTTAGAAGCTTTATTGTCAGTTGGAAATCTCCGGCTAAGGTTTTTGTAATTATAAAATTCATAAACAAAGACAAAAGATATCAAAACAAATTAGACCAAAAAATCTCGACACATAAACAAAAACTAAGTTTGTACAAACACATTGACACATATAAAACTCCCAGCAAAACAAATTCCCAACCCAAAACATATTGAGGCAAAAACGTGTAGGCCAGCAACAAAAACATGACATGAGCTTAACAAAACGACTTCGTCAGCACTTTGAAAAATCTATTCATAACATATAATGTGTTAACAGCTCATCCAAAAATGGAGACCACTAAATATACATATATATTTAAAAATATATATATATATATATACATGCATCGATGTATCGAGGGTGTCCCAAAAAAGTTAAAGTTGTTTTTTTTATGTATAACCTATTAAATTTTTCGTTTGATGTTGAAATAAATATAAATAAAATTTAAAAAAAAAGTCAAGTTTCAACAGCAATAACTTTTTTCCGAATTTCGGTTTTTATTTTTTTTTTTTGCAGAAAATATCACAACATTATGCTCCAACCATCCATGCTATCCTTTTTTAAGGATTTTTTTCTTAAAAATACTCAAATTCGAAGTTTTCATATGGGTTCACTTCTAGCAAAAAAATTCATAACGACCAGGTTATTCAACATAATTACACTATTCTTTACATCTGCATTAGATATAACTTAACCCTTAAATGGCTGGTGGTACCGTGAGGAAACAACCACTTCTACTATTTTTTCGTATGTTATTGTTCTAGGATCTAAGCGCCACCATTTTTGATTTGAAAACACTTACTTTTAACTCGTTTAACAAGTGTTTTATTCGTTCAAGAAATAACACCTGCAAAAAACGAAATTTTAGTAAATTATGAATTTTCGGGAAGTTGTTTCTTTTTTAAAATTTGATGAAAAATTTGTTTATTTTTTCAATAGTGTAGTTTATAATTATACAATACATTCTGCAAAAAAATTACAAAAAACATTTTATAAAAAAAGTGTAAGACTAGGTAATTTGCATGTACAGGCAGTAAAACGCACCTGTAAGAAAATTCATAGAACAAAAGTTGTTCACAATTCAAAGTTACTAACATGCCAATCAAAAAAATTAGGTATTTAAAGGTTAAAAAAATTCACGAGATTTCATTTAAATTTTTTTGAATTTGAATTTTTTCGTTTTATTTTTAATACAACAGAACGAAAACCATTAAATAGCATATTTTAAAGAAATTTTAAATAGAAAACGAGCTGTGAACCAGCTTTTTGCGAATTTATACATATAAGAAATTAACAGTTTTTCCTATTTAGTCAAGTACTGACATATATCGATGCAAGTCGGTACGGGTTCCCGTAGTCCTAGGTACACCAAATTTTATTTACATTTCTTTCAATTTCATATGGAAAAATTAAGTGTGTACCACATAAAAAAAACACCTTCAACTTTTATGGGACACCCTAAAATATATATATAGGCGAGTGAGTGGGAATGAAACAGAATTTTAATGATTACAAATACCAGCTCTTATAAAGCTGTGACACAATCATAGTTTATCGTTTCACAGACATATATTATAAGTTTATTGATTCCCTATAGGAACAAGCTAACTTGTTTTTAAAAACAACTAATTAAAGAACTAGTTTAAAATAAACCTGTACATGAACTACTTTGAATTATATTAAGCCGTCATCCACTTCAATTCTAAATAGTTTTATTTGCATTATATATGAAGTAATTGAAATACTACTTAAAAGCAAGTGATTGATAAACTACTTTGAATTATATTAAGGCGGCAACTACTCTGATGTTGACATGTTTTAATTGCAAATTTTTGTTATTTGTTATTATTAGTGTTATTTCATCAAATATTATTAACTTTAGGCCATCAGTAATAGTTGTCAATTGATTATTTTAAAGTAGCTAAAAACTATTTTAAATTTAACTAATTTAACAAGTAGTTGAAAATATATTCAGACTAAAGTCAATTGACTTATTTAGCGGACATCACCATACAAAATATGTTAGTTCGATCTATGGAAAAAAGTCCGAATTTCAACTAGTTGTGGTTGACAAAAAACTACTTTATCAACTACTTTTAAATTAGTTGATTTTTCTACAGGGTTGTTCTGTGGCGCATAAAGAAAGCTACCCGCAGCAACAGAGACTCACTCATATATTGAGAGAACTATGGACTATGATGAACCCATAATCCAGAAAACAGTGAAATGATAAACCACACGAAAAATTAGCAGGAAGCTCGAGAAGAAAATGCCTATATACTGATTTCTTACACAAATACATATGTACACACACAGAGAGAAACTCATGTAAAATAACCTAAGAATCGTGTACAGGGTTGCCCAAATTCGACGGACCCATCTGGCAACGCCATAACTTTTGACAGAGATGTCAGATCGCTTAATGACATACCGCGTTTGAAGCGTCAGTCCAAGCAGATTTCTACCATGGAACAATACACGCCACGCGAGCGCTCTGAAATAGTTGAAATTTACATTCAACAGAAGAAGTCAATTGTGAAAACTCAACGTGCTTTTAAAATATTAAAAAATGTGAGAAGTGCACATTGAATGGGACCGTAAATAAGCAAAATTGCCGTATTTACGCCACTGAAAATCCTCAGGAGATTCAAGAAGTGCCTCTTCATGACGAAAAAGTCACAGTTTGGTGCGGCGTTAGTGCGAAAACGGTCATTGGGCCGTTTTTCTTCCAAAATGAAAATGGCCATGCTGTTACCATCAACCAGGAGCGTTATCGCGACATGATGACCAATTTTGTGATGCCAATTATTCGTCGAAAGCGTATGAGGCAGTTCTGGTTTCAACAAGACGGCGCTCCACCGCACACAAGTCGCATAACAATCGATTTTCTGAAGAATTTGTTTCCGGGCCGTTTGATGTCGAAAAGTGGTGATTTGGACTGGCCACCGCGTTCGCCCGATTTGACGCCGCCTGACTTCTTATTGTGGGGATATTTGAAGTCAAAGGTTTACGTTAACAAGCCAAGGACCGTAGAAGAGCTCAAAGACAACATTCGTGAAGAAATAGCCGCTATTCCGGCCGAAATGTTGGCGAAAACGATGGAAAATGCTGCAAAAAGGGCACAATACGCCATCAACGCCAGAGGCGGCCATTTGAGAGATATCATATTCAAAAATTGATGTAAACAAATCTACTTGGAACAAATTAAATGATTAAGATTGCCAACCGCCAAATTTTTATTTTTTTCTTTGATTTTTTTAACAAAAACATGGGTCCGTCGAATATGGGCAACCCTGTATATAAAACACAAAAATTTTGCGATTTTTTTTCTAGCTAAAATTTGTTGTCAATTTATTATAAAAAAAAAATACTTGTAAGAAACCTGTTGTTTTTCTTAGGTAAATTTATAATTTTTACATATGTTTCAAATTTTCATACAAATAGAAATTTGCTTTGTTAGTTAGTAATTTTATCTCGGATTTTGTTTCCAAAAAATTTGAATTGTGTCATATTAATACATTTTTGTCTCATTTTATAAAAACAAGATGTACTTGTTTAGTTTTTAACAAAACGTTACGCGAAATTGGAATATGGGCATTTCCGCCTTAAAGGTCCACCCTGAACAAAACATTTAAAGTTATTAAAAACGCATAATTTTATGTTATTATTTTAGATAAATATTTAAGTTGTATTAATTTAAGCAATTTATACATAAATTCATTTATCATGATGATCAAATCGTCTGCATTGTTTCACAAATGTAGTTTTTTGATTTCAGTAAATGTTTAGTAAATGTTAGGTAAGCGTTTTTGTTGTAGTCAAAATGAAAGGTATTGGCTCAAGATAATAATGGAATGATTGAGGCAAGGTGAGAACAATATATAGAATTTGTTTTTTAATTTTTTCATTACATAATTTCTTATTTATCCACACTCAAAAACGAGAGTGTTTGTCATAACCCAATGTGCACAAAAACGGATGCGGATCCGTTTCGAACCCGTTACGAGTCTGTCAGTAAGCACATAAAAGGCAGGCTTAAATGTGTTCTTTAATTTATTTTCAGTGGATTAAAGGTACGAAATACAATTGTGTACTTATTTTATTTTAAATAACTTTTTTATATCATAAGGCACGTGCGCCTCAAGCACTCCTTCAAATCGAATAAAACTACTTGTCGCAATTTTTAAATAATTATCATGATTGAATAAGTTGCATGTGATTATTTTACATATTTTACTTATTACATAAATAACTCACGTATTACAATGAACTACTGAAAAAAAACTATAAATAAAAAATTTAGCATTTAGCATAAATTCATTTTGAATCCGCATTATTTTAAAAAACGAGTCCGTCGCAAGTTCGCATTGTTTAGAAAAAACAAGTTCGTTTTAAATTCGCGTTATTTTAAAACAAAATCAGTCTTAAATTCGTATATGAAGTCCATTCTGAGTTCGAGATAGATCCGCAAAAATTAAAATAGCTAATCGTGGTTTTTGAGAGGAATTTCATACGAAAACGGGTCAGTGACGGATCCAAAATACAATCCGTTTCGGATAAAATGTACGAAAAAGTGAGTCCGTCTCAAATTCAAAATGGATCCGTTTGAAGAATTCAAAGAATATGGAATAATATTCCTGTCAATCTATCCTTAGTGTTTATGGCAAACAAGAGTTACAATGCTTTTTGTTGCCTATTTCCACTGAAATCATTTCATATAAGCCTACATTTTCCGGCCAAAAACTGCTTCGGTAGCCCTGCAGTCTAAGTGAGCCTGTTAGTAATTGGGAGGTCCGCGGTTCAAATCCAGGCTCAGACGAGTTTATTTTCATTTAATATGTTTAAAATAAAAAATGTGTCCCAAAATTTTTTTTTTATGAAGAGAGTATTTTTTTATTTAAATTAGGAATTTCTTATGATACTGTTATAATGAATTGGAAACTTTGTTATGAGTTTTATTAAAACTTCGCCCAAGCTGAGGCTCGAACCGTAGCATGCAAAATCGCAGTCAAACGATTTTGCACTGAGCTATTGATTGCGTTAACAATTAGGAATCAAAACGTCTTTATGAAGTGCGCATGGTTTTGTTGTTGTTTAAAAGCGTTAATGAATTTTTGTGACGTCATGACCTCTTTTGTCAAGTACATACATTGAGCTGTTCATGAGCAGTACATTGAATTAATTTTCTTGGAGTGTTTTATGGAAACATTAATAGTACTTGCTATTAAAAGTTACATATTTTAATTGAATGATTAATGTTTTCACTCAAAATTAAAATAAGCATAATGATTGAATCAAAGTGGAACTATTTCAAATATACAATAATTATTACTTGCAATCATTAAGCATTTATTTTAAATATTTTTTGTTTCTTACAAATTAAAATCAAACAATCAGTGTTTGAGTGGAATTACTATGGAAGTGTCACGTTCAACAGATCACATATGAACTCTTATTATGATAAAAAAAAAGTATAAAATGTATTTGAATCAAACAAAATACATTTTAAAGTCACGTTATTCCATAAGATTCTAAAATTAATTGCACTAAATACTTGTGACAGATTAAGCTGAAATCTGACTTTCTATATAACGAAATGGCCATTTCAGCCCTTGAAAGGACTTTGACCGAGCTTTTTAGTATCACTTGTGTTGTGTGTGTTGTGAAATGTTTGAACACAAATGATTGAGAGAACTGGTCCTACATGTTTTATGCCGTCACGCAACAGCTTATGTTCTCAAGAAGCTTTTCATTGCAGTTTTTACTCTCTGAGATTTGCCATTGTCTGCAGAGAGGTGACGGCCGAACAGAAAAATTAATTCAATTGAAAAAACTTTTTGTGTCAGGTGTGATTCGAGCCAGGGTTCTCTGGTGTATGGGCCACACACTCTACCCACTGCACCACGGCCGCCACTTTCTATATATGGACAAGAAAACTACTTACATTTTTGTTACATTCGAATTGCTTCATTTTTTGAAGCGAAGCTTTTTACGCCTCTTTCTGTGATTTGCTTGAATAAAATCTCAAAAACGACTCTTTTATTTTTCGACTTTATTTTTCTCAGAAATTTATGTTTCTTTGTTACTTACGTCTATTATAAGAAGAAAATGTATTTTCAATATATTAAAAGTATTTCTTCGATCTTCCGCTGGTGATTCGAACTCGCATCGTTGTGATTAGGAGATCAATACACTATGCACTGATCCAAAAGCCTCTGTTAAGCACAGTTGTTGATTCAATATCAAGTATGTATTGCTGAACCTATGTTGCAGTAGATCACAATAATCTCTTAATAGATAGAGAATTGTGTATTGGCTACTCTACAAATAAAAACATTTCACATAAAATGTTCTACTTGCTACTACTTGCTACAAGATGTCACCAGCATCGGTGTTTTAATAAAGTACAACTGAGCTATGTTGCAGCAGATTGAAAAATCTAAATATTAAAAAGGATTGCTTATTGGCTTTTCTACATATCCAGCAAGTTTAGCAGCTATCCAAATATAACAAAAAACTTTTGCTTCTACTTGCTACATACATACAAGATGTCATCAGCATCGGCAAAAATTAGCAATTGCCCACAAGTGCGTTGAATAATAAAATATTATTAAAATATAATAAAATTTACTGGTGTGAATATTAACGTCTTTTTCTTAATTTACTTTATGTTATTTAAAATTATTTAATTTCAAAGCTATTTTATTTAAAAAAAAAACCAATTAATTATTAAATCTATGAATCATCAAAAAAAATTCGATTCTCTCGTATGTCCAACGAAGTACCTGCGTTTTTTTTTAGATATGTGTCCGGTGCCCGTGTCGGTAAATGTCCGACACATGCGCCGAAAGCAATGCTAGTTCTGTAACATCTTGGTCAGGCATAATATCCGAACAAAGACCAGCGCTTTTCGGTTCGTTATGTCCGAATATAGTCGGTCGTTTGTTTTTTTTTTTTTACACTTTTTAGTAAATTTTCAGGGAAATGTGGGTAAAATATTGGGTAAATTTCAGCATAAAGTATAGTATAAGTATAATAAGTATTTCAGCATACATAAAGTACATTTGGGGTACATTACCATTAGGATCAGGCCAGTTGCGATACTATTTCGGAAAATTTTCAGGCAAATTTCTTTCATAAACTTCGGAGTTTTTCATTATTGCTCGTAGCTTCTAAAAAATAAAATATTCGGGACTTTTGTGCCTGAATTCTTTGCTAAGGAGACAAATTGATTTTCGGGAATGTTTGAGCCTCTTCAGCTGATTTGGCTTGAAGGCTCTCAAAAGTATCTACACAATTGCTTACTGTCATTAGGTCAGGTAAGGTTAGGTTAAAATGACTGAGTCGGTAAACGATTCTTACACCTAGGCCAGTGCAGGCCCGTTGTGATACCACATAATCTCTTTTGAACCCTAGAGATTTCCATCATCAAACCAGTTCAAACGGATAATGTACTTTAGGATATGCCAGATTTCCAGGCATGAGACTTCGGCAAGTCCATTTAGAAAGGTATGGCCCAGAGTTGTCATCCTCCTTTTAGCAAGGGCTGGACATTCGCAGAGGAGGTGCTGAACATTTTCTACTTGCTCTTCACCTTTCCAGCTTCTGCAAAAATCATTTAGTTTTTTGTAAGTCCTAGCAGAAGAGCATGCGTTGCGATTAGGCGTGACCCGTGAGGATTCCTCCTAGTTTTGACAGGTTTACCCTGCTTAATTCAAGCAGTGAGTGGTGCGTTTTAAGTCGTGGGAAGGCCACGTTAGTTTAGCAGTCCAACATGTATGAAGGCGTCCCCAGCATTCTTTTGCAAGATTTAAGGATTTGTTTCTGCACTAGAGTTTATAGGAGGATCTGGTTATACCAAAAAAGTACCCTTCCTTGCCAATTCGTCTGCCAAATTATTGCCCTGGATATCCCTGTGTCCAAGTACCCATACGTGGTGGATCGTGAATAGCCTTGCCGTCTCGTAAAGAGATTGCGGCACTCAGTGAGAGTTTTAGAGTTGTCAGTATGTGAGTTCAACGCCTTGAGCGGAGCTTGACTATCTGAGAAGGTGAAAATACTTTTTCCCTCAAGGTCTTTTTGACCTAGAATCTTAGCAGTTTCGTGAATTCCCATCATCTCCGCTTGGTAGACACTTCAATTCAAATTCAAGTTTCTGGGAGTAAATACCGCCCACTACTTGTTCTCGAAGCTTGGATTTTTATTCCGTTTATTTTAAAGGGGGTATTGTTAGCCCAGTCTAGCCGCGAAGGGATGAGAACTTCGTAGGTCTTTTCAAGATTTAAGCAAGGCACACAATAGTCTGTATTGTTGGGAGCAGAGGAGTTCAGAAAAATTGTGTGATCGCAACCATTACCTATCCAATTTCCTGATTCTCTTAGTCTGAGAGCACATTTCCTGGCAAAGATATCAAGAGGAAGAACGTGAAGCATGACATTCAAAGCGTTAGTTGGTTGGTACATAGACATGCAAATTTCTGAATCGCAGTTATCTTATTAAGGGCCCTTCACCATATCAGTGAGTCATATATAAGTATATGGCGAACAATTGCTGTTCAAATCCAGCGTACAATTTTGGGGAAAACTCTCATTTTTTACCAATCGATTTTTTATAGGCACAAAGAGCTATGTTTGCCTTCCTAACACGTTCTTTATATTATCATTCCAGATAAGCTTCTTATCCAGAATAACTCCTAGGTATTTCATGCTGTCACTAAAGAGCAACCTCGTGCCGTTCAGACGCGGAGGCTCTAAGTGGGTATTTTATACTTCCTAGTTAAAATAATGAAATCAGTTTTCACCGGGCTTACACTTAAGCCACAAGAGGATGTCCATCTGGAAAGGATTAAGAGTGCTCTCTCCATGAATTGGCCAAGAGTCTGGGAAAAATTTTCCGCAAAATACGATTGCGACGTCGTCAGCATAAGCAATAACCTTGTAGCCTTTTCCCTGCATGATACTCAACAGGTGGTCAACCATCGCGCACCAGAGAAGTGGAGACAAGACTCCTCCCTGCAGAATACCTCTGCTCACACACCTGCGAGCATAGGATCCCCTAGCTCTGAGTCCACCACCCTGCCCAAGAGCATCTGATGTATGAAGCTTACGAGATAATCCTCCACCCTTAGTTCGGACAAGGTTACTGTCATTAACAAACGCTAAAATCACTCAAAATGATAAAAACATTATGTGAAAAACCATAAAAATGACTCGAAAAAGTTACCTAAGGCCAGATAGTAAATTTACTATCCGATTACAATTACAGTAATCGTTATCTATAAAAATCAATTGTTATCTAAAAAATAGCGATTAGCGATTAAACCATCATTAGCGATTAAGTTTCATACCATCGTAAGTAAATAATAGGTTAATTACTGTGAACAATTATATTTTCAGGAACTCTAAAATTTTTTATTAAAATTAGTATTGTTGCGATCACAACGTCACAAACAAATCTTTAATCGGCTTGTAGGCAGCTTTCGGGTTTTTAAAAATAAACAAGCACGCAAAAGCTTGCAACCCACTAACATTTATGAACACATAGCCAGCACACAAGAGCACACACACATTCATACATCTGAGTCTAAAAATACCCTGTAGGAAAATCAACTAATTTAAAAGTAGTTGATAAAGTAGTTTTTTGTCAACCACAACTAGTTGAAATTCTGACTTTTTTCCATAGAACGAACTAACTTATTTTGTATGGTGATGTCCGCTAAATAAGTCAATTGACTGTCGTCTGCATATATTTTCAACTACTTGTTAAATTACTTACATTTAAATCATTTTTTCAATTGCTTTAAAATAACCAATTGAAAACTATTACTGATGGCCAAAAGTTAATAATATTTGATGAAATAACATGGTTAAATATATATAAGCTTGTAATCTAATAAAAATTTTCAATTAAAACATGCCAACATCAGAGTAGTTGCCGCCTTAATATAATTCAAAGTAGTTCATATACTGGTTTATTTTAAACTAGTTTTTTAACTAGTTGTTTTTAAAAACAAGTTAGTTTGTTCCTATAAGGTATTTCCTTTATTTCAACTTTGATCATCCTTTCAGACTCGCCCATCGAATGGGTGGTACTACGAATGAAACGCCAACACAAACACGCATCTATATCTTTATCTATACTTATATAACTACTACTATTCTAAGAGCTTCAATTGTGTTTTTTTTAATATATATTTTTGTTTGTCTACAAATATACTCTATAAATTTTCCCTTTTTTCATTCATACACTAGGACTTTGTTTGCCATTGAGGATAATAACTTCATTTGTAATAATAATGATAATGATAATAATAAAAGAAATAAGAAAAAGGCTAAAAATAAAACAAGATAACGTACTAATATCATATCGAGGCACAAAATCATACGTACGTTAAAACTAATCTTTCGTGAAATATACATATAGACATATGTATGTGTACAATATTTATCTTGTCTTATTGTCATTCTCTGAAGTTTTTTAATTTTGTCGTAAACTATTTTTTAATAATCATCTTATGTTTATATGTAAAACACATGTAGTTTGTGTGATACTCAATTTTTCTTTTAATTTCATTAATCGTAAAATTGGCAAGGACAGGCAGTGTACCCAGGCTTATACCCGGCGCGCTTCGCTGCGCTCAGCGCTTATCCCCTAAAAGAGGGCGTAGCTTTAGTGAAGCCATGCTTTTATAGTAAGTTCTTACCGGGTTTTATTAATGTGTGACTTATTTCGAAAGCTATACCGAACATTTTGGGTGCGGAAAAAGTACCACGCCCCTCGTTCAACACCCATAAAATGTTACCTGTGACACGGCATGTGTAAATTGAGGTCGAATACTGAATTCCGAGGCTTTGCGACCTATAATTACAAAACTGTTCGAAATCGAAAATTTTAGGTGTATTTACGATCGGCAACAGACTTAACAGGAACCCTCTCAACGCTTTGGTATAAAAATTGCCTTAGCGGTTTCGAAGCCTTTACGTGATATACACATATACCCACATACGTATATACATTAAGTCGCCTCACGCTCTTTAGAAAAAAATTTGTTCAGTCTCGTTCTTCAAAATAATCCATGGCTTATGTTATGATGATCCCCAAAATATTTCGACTAAAAATATTGGCTGGTATGGCAGTTAGAAAAAAACAAACGGTCAGAAATAAGAGTAATGGAAAAAATTTTGCATCAAAAAATCTTATATTTTTTCCGTTGGACCAAAGATAATGCGGATTTTTTGGATTGTTTTAACTTTTTTCATATTATTTTCACTAAAATTCAAACGAATCTTTTCCTAAACTAATTTTAGTCAAATAAATTGTACAATGTAAAAAATGTGTACATTTTTTTGTAATTTCATTCAATTTAGCAATTCACTTTACACTTTATTTTATCATCCATAGATAATTTATTTGACTAAAAGTAAAATGGCAAAACAAAAAAAAATTTGAATTTGCATTTTAGTGAAAATAATACAAAAAAAAAAGTTAAAAAATTAAAATTTATAGAGTACAGTAAAAATTTAAAATTTATTAGTGCAGATTGGAAGAACTTTTTAATTACTATTATTTCTGACCGTTTGTTATTTTTAACTACCGCACCAGTAAATATTTTTATAAAAAACTCGATTTTTACAGAATATTTCAAACCATTCCGTGGCATACTGGTTGACGTGCGAGGCTTGTATACCATAGAACCCAGGTTCGAATTCTATCTGACACAGAAAGTTTTTTCAATTGAATTCATTTTTCTGTTCGGCCGCCATCTCTATGCAGACAATGGCGAACCTCAGAGAGTAAAAACTGGCATGAAAAGCTTCTTGAGAGCATAAACCGTTCGGAGTCGGATTTGTGGGCGGTAAAAGTGGGCGTGACAACGTTTATATTTACAAAGTGACTGCCACTTGCACCCATAGCACCTGCATACGAAGATTGGCTATGCAGGCTAAAGTGGGCGTAGATATAGTGCGGCCATGCCAATTTTTTATACATTGACCGACAGTAACCATATGAACTAAATTACCAAATCTTAGTCATCTACGGCAAGAGCCGTCTGATATAAACCATTTTTACTGATTTGTGGGCGGTAAAAGGGGGCGTGACAACATTTTTATTTACATAGTGACTGCCAGTTGCACCCATAGCACCTGCATACCAAGATTGGCTATGAAAACGTGTACAACTCAGGAATAAGCATGATTTCGATAAAGTGGGCGTAGATATAGTGCGGCCATGCCCATTTTTTATACATTGGCCGACAGTAACCATACGATCTAAATTACCAAATCGTAGTCTTCTACGGCAAAATCCGTCTGATATAAAGCATTTTTACTGATTTGTGGGCGGTAAAAGTGGGCGTGACAACGTTAATATTTACATAGTGACTGCCACTTGGATCCATAGCACCTGCATACTAAGATTCACTATCAAAACGTGTACAACTCAGGAATAAGCATGATTCCGATAAAGTCGGCGTAGATATAGTTCGGCCACGCCCATTATGTGTATATTGGCCGAGAGTAATCATATAAACTAAATTATCAAATCTTAGCCTTCTATGGCAAGAGCCGTCTGATATAAAGCATTTTTACTTATTTGTGGGCGGTAAAAGTGGGCGTGACAACGTAAATATTTACATAGTGACTGCCACTTGGATCCATAGCACCTGCATACTAAGATTCACTATCAAAACGTGTACAACTCAGGAATAAGCATGATTCCGATAAAGTGGGCGTAGATATAGTTCGGCCACGCCCATTTTTTTATATTGGCCGAGAGTAATCATATAAACTAAATTATCAAATCTTAGCCTTCTATGGCAAGAGCCGTCTGATATAAAGCATTTTTACTTATTTGTGGGCGGTAAAAATGGGCGTGACAACGTTTATATTTACATAGTGACTGCCACTTGTATGCATAGCACCTGCATATCAAGATTCACTATCAAAACTTGAACATTTTAGGAATTAAAATATTTGCTGAAAAGTGGGCGTAGATATAGTGTGACCACGTGAACCATGTGAACAAAATTACCAAATTTAAGTTTTATATGATTAAAACCGTCTGATATCTAGCAATTTTTTGGGTTTGTGGGCGATAGAGCCAATTTGGGTTGTATGGGAGGTACCACGCCCCCTTGCCCAATCAACACCAAACCTCACAGGAACACTTCCCGAATGTTGCTTCAATATCCCTCAAAATTTCATAGAGTTTGGTTCGGTGGTTTTGGAGTCTATACGTGATATACACACATATCCACATACCCACATACCCACATACCCACATACCCACATACCCACATACCCACATACCCACATACCCACATACCCACATACCCACATACCCACATACCCACATTCCCACATACCCACATACCCACATACATACATTCATTTTTATATATATAGAAGATAGGCAAAAAAAAAAAACAATGTTTTAGAATTTTTGTTGTTAAAAATTTAAGGGACTGTTTTATTTTTTTTTTACGTTTTAATTATTCTTCTCTTAGAGAACATTTTGTAAAAATTTTAATAAAAAATATTAATGAATAAATCTGTGAACATGGTGTAATAAGAGAAGGCAAAAGCATTTCGGAGATAGGAAGACTGCCGAAATTGGCAAAACAATTTGACAGCTCATAGCAACTCTGAAAGCGATGATAAAGCGGAAATTGATAAAAGGTAAGCAACGCATAACTGTTGAAGTTTGTTGAAACTACAGAACTTTATATTTTATAAAGTTGTTTCCTTCTCCTATAGACTTAGGGCCTTTTGAGATAGGGCCTTTCCATATTAACCCAGACAAAAAAAATTTTTCCCGTCGAAACCTTTATTATGGCTAGGTTGTAGGTTCCCAAAAATGGTTCATAAGTAGTCAAAAAAAATTTTCCACTTTTCCGTTCACCTGGGGCAGCAGGGTGCGAAAACGCACCCGTGGCAACTAAGATGCCCAAGAACTTTATACATATTATATGAAAAATCAAAATTTTCGTTATAGTCATACTTTTATTTAAATAAAAAACATAACAAATTAGTTCATATGATATGGAAAGCGTTAATATATTTATAATGCAGAGGCACATTGCACTTTTTCAAAGAAAAACTATGCTTAAAAAATCAGGTTAACCCTTTCAGATTGTGATGCATTGACTGTGCGGGTAAGTTTCAGTCTCAATATCCTCACATCTTTTTGACGAATATTTAAAAGATCCGTTATTGTTTCGCTAGTCGTTTTACAGTTACTTAAATATTCAAGGAATTCTTGCTTCACATTTTAATCTTGTCAAAATGAACCGTAAAAGTAAGACCACATATTCCAAAAATCATAAAAAATTCTTTGTTTTTTTGCGTCAGGTCTGACAGGGCTAAACGCCATGGGTGCGTTTTCGACGAAACGTAATGCATGTATTTAATCTCCTTACCATTATAAAGTAAGCCATTTATTGTTTTTTCGTTTTATTTTCATCACATTAAGGTAATTGTAAAACCTTCGTTAAGTAATTATTTTGATTTTTGTAAAGTAGATCAAAAATGGATTTCTTTTTATTTGGTAGGAGGGAAACAGTATGACAGGGGGAATGCTAAGCCCGAACTTGCAATACGAATGCTAATATATCAAACATTCTTTTTATGCATTAACATCAAACAAAACGTACATTTATTGCATATTAAAAAATTTCCAAACTTTTGGGTACGGAAACGCACCCTTTGGCAAGAAATGATATAATTATGCGGGATTTTCTCACTATTTTGTTATAGAAAATACAAATGTCATTTACTATTCTCGATAAATTATAATTTTAAGCTAGTTTGAAATCTGAGTTTGTACTATTTTATTTTAAGAGAATAATGAATAAATAATAAATGAAAATGAAAATTATTGATTGCAAGTTGCAACATTAATTTGGATCTATAATCAAGTTTACTGTACACAAAATCTGAGTAAGAAACAATTGGTACTATAAGCTGGATCACTTAATATCTTCTGGTCTCGATAGGTACAAATGATTCAGTCCATTTCAGGTTCCATAGGATAAAGTATGTTTTATACACAACCGAATTTAAACGATAGCTTTGGAGCACAAGGGGTGTAAGTGCACTAAAATTGATTTCGAGTAAAACGACCCCAAAGTTGAAAGCTAATAAGAAATTACGAGTAACATTACACTGTGGAACAACTTCAGGCTAGCAAAAGTTAGGTCGATTCTGAGAGTGAGGGCTGAAAATAGAGTCTAAATTAGAAGACCCGTATCGCGACGTTTGTTTATGTTAGTTCGATTTTTTTTTTTAATCGACCTTCGAACTTTGCAGTCAAATGCCGATTTTCAGCATATTTTTTATATGGGTTTTTGGATATAACTCGTCGAATAATTGATATTTTTCAATCTGTAAAAGCCAAATTATTAAAAGCGAAGAACAATCTTTATTATTATTAAAGATAAAGCGAAGAACAATAATTGCTAATAGGTGCTACTACGGGCTCAGTAAGCAACTAAGTTCCAGAGCCCTCTCTCGATCGACAAAACTAACACTCTACAAGACGCTCGTTCTACCTGTGCTGCTTTATGGCGCTGAGGCATGGGTAGTTTCGCAAAATGACGCAGCCGCTCTGGGGGTATTCGAGAGAAAAGTTCTTCGCAAAATCTTCGGTCCTGTTCGAGTCGGCGATGACTATGAAATTTTCTTTTTTTGCGTTTTTATTTTTTGACACAAGGCCAAGTTTAAAAACAAAAAACTTATTAAAAAAAAACAAAAATATCAACCTAAAAACGTTCGCAAACCCCTCATCTTTCCCTGAAGGTTCGCTTGAGGTTCAGTAGCACGTAATCACTTATTTTAAGTAGAATTTATTGCATACATCTACTTATTGCCAAACAGTAACAATAACAACAAGAACAACAACAACAACTTGTACACATCTACATAGCTAGATAGATAGAGAGACTCGTAATCATGTCAGATGCTTGTACAACATAAAAACATTCCTCCTAACAAGTTTTCTTGAAAGGCATGTCTAACATAACCATAACATCTATTTATTGCCAAAGCTGTTAAGTCAACCACAAAAGCTCTTCTTGTTATGAACTTTTTCTTAGCACGTAGCTCTGCCTTCCTCTTTTGGTCAAGTAAATGGATTTTAATACGGCGTTGAAATAAGCTCAAAATTAATTAGTTGTTATTGTTGTCGTTATCATCGTCGTTCCAGTCAAGCAGTCAGTGAAGAAAGGTATAGAAGACCACGTACTAGGCTTAAAAATTGTATAGAGAATGTTGACGTTTTAGCTTTAGCATAGATAGATATAAACATAATTTCACTATAAGAAGTTTTGCTCCAAAGGGGAGTTATTTTTGTCATGTACTTCCGACATAAAAGCAGTCATTAATAATGATTAATATTCGGGTTGGTGCTGGTAACATCAATGCTCTTCTACTCGAGGAATTTAAGCAGCTATGCTAATAATAATAATAGTTTAACACTATACTAAGGACATTTAAGATAATTTTTGTTAAGAGAATGATTTTTTTTTACAAAAGAAAAAAAAAATTGTTGAAAAACACCAAGTTATTAATTTAAAGCCTTAAGAATGTTATAAATAAGAAATAATTAAAATAGCAGCAATTTTGCTGTCGTTTTGGAATGTGAAAGTTAGTAATGTGATTTAGCATTCGTTGATAGAAGCTGTAATTTTCTATGACAAACTTAGCTTGGCATGCACAATGGCTGATAGTATCAACTAAAGAGTGATCCAATACGAGGTCCCTTTTCCAACTGGGTTGTTTTGACAGCTTTTATGTGTCCATATGTCCATATGACGTTTGTGTTCAGTATTCAACAAGACTCAATCATGAATATACTTACTGCTGAACAAGGTTTATTAATTGTGGAAGCTTCCAAATCAGTTCAAACAGCCAAACAACCAAAATCAGTCATCAGTTAGAGAATGTTATAGAGTTCTTCGTAATATGGGATTTGACGCCATTGTATTACTATCTTTGGGGAATTGTCAAATCACTTGTTTATGTCGGCAAACCCGAAACTATTGACACTTTGAAAACTAACATAGCTCGTGTTATTCAATGAATACCGGCCGATATGCTCGAAAGAGTTGTCGAAAATTGGGACCACAGAATGGACCATTTCAGAGCTAGTCGTGGGCAACATTTGAACGAAATAATTTTTAAACATTCAGTTGTAGAACCGAAAATCATTCCGAATAAAGATTTCCATCAATAAATTGGTTTTAATGTATTTTATTTAGAAAACAAAATTGGATCACCTTTTATTAATGTTGTAAACTTTATATGGAGTAATGGTATTTTACGATGAGTTATTATGAGTTTCATGTCAGGAATGTTATTATGGTATGGTGTGATGCAGGGAAGAAATAACGGGATCTTCTGAATGTAAAAGTACTGCTTTGATTCAAAATTTTAGATTCTCAAATGCTCTGCATTTCATAAAAAATACAATTTTGTTTCATAACAATTGTGAATTAATTTTTATTAGAAGTATATTTTCGTGAGAGAATCGCGAAAATATTATTATTTGAAACAATTGATTTAGTAAGCCTTGAGTCATCTTGCAATAACAGTTCGAATTAATTTTAATCTAGTTTGTAAAAATGAGCGTAAGCAAACAATAAGGATCGATAAAAGAATTTTTTTGCAAAACGTATATTGTTAAACGTGAAATGAAACCATTTACTATTTAGCAGTTTTTTTAAATTAATGCTTAAGAATAGATTTCATATATAGTAAACTGTAAAGTTTTTTAAGAAATCATCCCCGATTGTTTGATCGCGATCTCTTAACGCGTTTGTGTTGTGAAATATTTCGAATGTCTTTGAAAGAAAGGCCAAACTTGGTTTATTATTCAAAGGAATATTTGCAGCAGCATTTGAAGAACTTGATTTATCAGACAGGAACAAATCAGGAATACCAGCAAAAATTTATTTTTGATTTCAATTCTTATTGATTAAATTATTCATAGAAAGATTTATTCAAATAGTGTCCATGTTTTAATGTTATTAAATACTTTCGGATGAACTGACTTTCGGATTTTGATCTGATCTGATCTTATCATATTCCTCGGATTTTCTGAAAATTCCTTATTTTCCTCTCTGGTATGATGGTATATATGATGTTTCTGCGATGATTCGTATGGCATAATGAATATGATGTGATAGTTATGGTATGATAACATGATATGATGATAATGTTGCGATAGGGGTGGTATGATGGTAGATTGTATGGCATGATAGATTTGCATGATGGGTATGGTATAATAGTACGGTTTGATATGATGACTTTCGTATGATGAGTATAGTATGAGCTTGGTATGATTAGTATGCTGTGTGTATAGACCCTGTTTTGAGTTGTTACTCTTTCTCTTATAGAAAATTACAGGGTGTTTTTCTTAGATAGGTACAGCAAAAAATTAATAAAAAGTCATACAGAGAGAATAAAAAATTAATTAAGATTAATTAAAAACAAATTAATTTTCGTAACACAAATCAAAAAATAATTGATTATTGTTTTAATAGTAATCGTTTATTATTATATGTTATTAATCGTTCTTTCCCTTCTTCAAAATTCTATTCTTCAAAATTAATTTGGGAAAAGTTTTTGCAGTAGAATTGCAAGAACTTTCCATTTTAGGTAAGAACAATACAGGTTTGTATACTATTTTCAGAGGAAAATTACGATTTCTATACAATAGATAGGTTAACACAAATTTTGAAACCTATGGTCCCGAAATTGTTTATTTATTTATTTGTTTCATTAAGTCTATGAACAAAGTTCTTATAGGCAGGGAGGTAGCGTTGATTTGAACATATCATTTTATTCCGGCTGAAAATTATTGCAGTAATAGTTTTCGCCTAATACATATGAGATCTCAGCGTCAGCTGCTCCAGTAGCGGTGGAGCTGAAGGTGACAGTCTGTCAAAGATGTAAAAAAAAAATTATGACACGAGTAATTTTATTCTGCTCCAAACTTCGTGGGATGGATTTTGAGATAATTTTGAACCAAATAATAATAGTCAGCTGTTTTGCAGAGGGTGGATAATACGTCAGTCGCGAGTATGAACTTTTTAAAAATGTCAATCATAAAACAATTCTATACTTTAAAAATTTCATACAGCTGAATTTTTATACTTTGGCAAGAAATTTGGTTTTTTGTGTAGTTCATCTTGTTGTTCAGAACTCGGTTATAGTTCCGTTTCGGCTACCTTGCCAAGGACAGCAACTAAAATACATGTCAGAGCCTACGTTTCCAAATTTTTAATGCGAAATGAGTCGGGGTGATATTAGGGTGGTTCAAATTTTAACTTTTTTTCATTTTCATTATGGATGCAGCTTTTTCCTTTCCTGTTGACCTATGAAACATCCCCTGTGAAGCACAATCAAATTGGTAAAGGTTTAGAGGTGGCACTTTTTTTTTTGTGTTTTTCCATGCGATTTGTATGGAGCAAAAATTGATGTTGCAGGTAAGCTTAATTTGGCACCACATTTATGTAGCAAATGGGCTGGGAAAACAAACCTATCCCCTCAAATTTCGTCCCCTCTGACATATCCGAATTTCATGCCTATCCGATTATTATTTCCGGATCTGTGACTCACTTCTTAAAGTAACTTACATATCTGAACACTTTTACTTGAGTTAATGAAAATAATTTCAAATGTTATTCAACTTTAAAAGAAAAGGCTAGGAATATGCACAAGAAATCGAAATTCATTATGTGAACATTATCTGTTCACTTATCTTGGTATGCATGATATCTTCTATATTATTTTCAATAAAGAGTATTTCAAAGAAAAATAAAATGCAATTCTCATTTTCCGTCTGGGATATTTCGAATGAAATGTCGTTTTGAAATCGTAACGAAATTTTTTTTTTTTTTTTGTCACTAAGCCCTGTACTACACCTAAAATACTTGATAAAAATAAAGCAACTGGGACAGGGCTAAATTTCAAAGAAATTCGCCAGTACTTTCTTATTTCATTGGCAATTTTTTCGTACAGTCCTCTGTTACAAAAAAAAAATTAAATTCGTCAGTCACAACATTACGAACAACTTACGATTTCAATCAGACAGTTCGACAGAAACTAAATTCTCTCTGTTCGCTGTTTAAAATCTGCTTTAATCTGTTTAAAATCTGTTCAAAATCTGCACATATAGAAACTCAATGTATATTCATAAAAAATTCTAAAAATCTAATAGTTACGTATTAGTCTGAATTTTAAAAAAGGCGTCAACTCTGGTTTGCTGGGTAACAATTTCAATCAGACAGTTCGAAAAAAATTTAATTTCTCTCCAAACGAACTTTAAAACCTGACAAATAGGAGCTCAATATAAATTCGTATAAAAATCTTAACTTTCACGATATTTTCTATATATTCCGATACTTTTCGAAATAGTCACGTAACCTTTAAGAGAGATCGTAATAATTACGAATTAGTCTGAATTAGTCTAGATTTCGACAAAGTTGTCCACTTGAGTTTGCTGGGTAATTCTTCCTTGTAACAGTCTGGAGAAAACACCTTGTATTTTGATTCGTTTTAATTTCAAGTGATATGAATTTTTTAAGTCAATTTATTAACAACTTAAAAATATTCACTTATCCAATATCCACTTAAAATCCTTCACCAAGATATCGTCCATCCGCAATTATTTTGCCGTACATCCCTTGTGTTGTACTAACAATTTATGAAACCTTTAAAAACTACGTTTTAAATAAGTAAGCTTTATGAAACTTTTGTTGGTATATCTGTTGTTTTTTATTTTTATTTTGTTGTATCATCTGACTAGTATTGCACTTCATCTTATTTATTCTAGTGTACTTTATCATTGCCAAGTGTAATACATATGCTCACATAAGCACACACACTTGGTACACTTCATGTCACCCAGTAGGGAATATGTATTTATGTAGTTACAAGAACATATTCACAAAATAGACAAAGACAAAGAGGCAAGCAACACATACATTGAAAACTAGACAAGTGTAGATACAAAAAAAAAAGAAATCTAGTCTGTCTTTTATAAAGAAATTTCCCTTGTTTTCTTTTTATAAAGTGGAAAAACTGACGCATAAGAAGTCATAAGCAGCAATATAAGAGTCAGAACTTTCAATGGCACACACAAAAACATATGGCAGCACTGGTTGACTGAATAACTGGGTGACTGATGGACATACTGACTGACTATCTTACTTTGCAACACACACAAAACTTGCCTTATGTTCAAACTCTCACCAACGATACACGAGCTCATCATTTTATACATCTAAAGAAAATTGTTTGTATAAATAATGTTGGAATAGCTTACAGAAAAAATTCCAAAAAAGATCCAACCCACTGAGGTTGAATTTTGAAATGTCAGCTCAAGTGCAAGGCAGCTACCACACAAGGCTGTTTAACTGTTTATTCAACGTATTTATTATACACGTTAGCTAAACAGCACAAAAACAAAAACAAAAAATAAAGATACTGTAATGCAGTGGTTTCCAACAAAATTTCTACTAAGGGCTATGCTTCGTGGTCACTGATCCTTACAAAAATATTTTTTTTTATTAAGCACACATAAAACTGGAAAAGTTTCTAAATTTGTCATAACTAACGCCAGAAAAGCTTTTTTGTTTGTTTGCTGAATCTAAAGGAATCTTTAAAAATTGACACATAATGTAAACCGATGAATTTCTTAAAATATTTCGATTTTGAAGCAAAATAAAAAGTCATAAGCAATGAAAAATTTAAAAGCAAGATGTTCTGGTATTTTTCATATCAATTCACAATTGTGCAAGTACGTAAAGAACTAATTGACGGCTTGAGTGGCACAGAAAATAATGGTAGCGTCTGACAGAAACTTGACTGCTAACGCTGTCAATTTGAGACTAGTTCAGGCGGTGTGAACGAACGTGTAAAATGAAAAGTTCTTTTTTGTTTAACAGGTTAAGCTAAGTCAGTTTGAAAATGTTATGCTTGTACAAATCACCTCTTCTAAGTATTATTTTTTGCATTATTTTGCTTGCGGGCGCCTAAAAATACGGTCGCGAGCTATCAGGTGCCCGCGAACTACTGGTTGGGCACCACTGCTGCACGGCATCTGTTACGAGTTGACGAGAGACAGAAAACGCATCTGGTTAGTTATTGCTTCGTTATAATTTTCCAAAAAACTTCTGAAAATCTTTGAGGCTGACATAAGATTTGTTTTCAACTTAACCTGGCTAATACTGTTATCCGAACGCCATATGTTTGTGAGCTATTCAAATTTTGTGGGTCGTATTGATGACCTTTTAAGCATTATGACCTCATTTGAATTCAGCTTTATTTGTTTTTTATTATTGAAGACGGTAGTTGTTATACGCACTCGTTACTTTTCATATTCAAATTTAAACTTGACAGCATATTAAACATTTTATCTAGTACACTGAGGGAAATATGTGTTAAAATGAAATGAAATTGTGTTCATATTAAATGATTAGGTTTTTGAAAAAGAGCTTTAAACAATTTCATTTAGGATAAACACAAATGTTTGTAAAGTAAAATTTAAAACAAAAGCTTTTGTTTTCAAAACAATATTTTTAAATATACTTTAAAATAAAATATTTTCAGCTTAAAAACATTTACTTAAAACTAAAATTTAAAACAACAATTTTTATATTGAAAACAAATATTTTAACCCCAATTTTTTCGATGCCATTTTTTTAATTTTTTCACGTTTATGACGTCAGATTCGTCATCAGCGACCCCCGGGACCCCTCGAATACTAAATGTAAAGTACATTCGATGAAGTCTGTTTGATTTATTAGGGCTTAAAGTGTTGAAGTATTTTATATTTAAAATAATTAATTAGATTTTATTTCATCTTACCTTCAAGTTTTGTAAGTCCAATTAAAAAATATTTTCAAAGAATCAAATGTTTTTTCTCAGCTTGCTCTCAATTGTCTGCTCAATAATTCTACTAAACATAATTTTTATAAGATAATAAGAATAATAAAATAAAAAAAAGAGTTTTATGTGGGAATGAGAATATGAAATGAGAATTATAAAAAAAAAAAATTAAACACGCCGGTTTTAATATTGTTTTGTAGAAACACAAACGCGTTAAATTTATATATTACAATTTTTTGTTTAATTTTAAAGTATGTTTTCTTCTCAGTGTACATTAATATTGATAGTGCGCCTTCTTCACCTTATAATTTAAATACGATCTGTTGTACGTAGGGTAATTTCAGTAGACTGTTTACATATTCTAGGTAGGTTGAAGAAAAAAAAATGTTATTCTTACGTAGGGTGCTTTTTATATTTCAGGATTTGGCAACCCTGGTGTTGCAATCTGTCAACTGAAAGCTCTATCGCAAAGTTTAACATTTGTTGGCTTATACGTACTCAGAACGTTTTGACATACGAGCGCTATTTGTGTTGTTTATAGTAACTTAAAAGATTCATCTCGGTCTAAAAATGGAATTAAATCGACGTGAATTAACACAGCAACAGTGCATGGATGAACTTAATTCAATTTTTGGCGATGAAGCTCCATCAAGGACCAGTGTTTATCGATGGTATGGTGAATTCAATCGTGGTCGTAGTTCACTCCAAGACGAATTTCGTGAAGGTCGTCCGAAATCAGCTGTTGTTCCGAAAACCATTGATGCTGTGCGCGAACTGATATTGCAAGATCGTCATGTTACCTATCGTGAGATTGAGGCAACCTTAGGCATAAGTGGGACCAGCATACATTCAATATTTCATAAACATTTGACTGTCAAAAAAATTTGTTCGCGTTGGATCCCACACAATTTGTCAATCGCTCAAAAAAAGGCTCGTGTCGATTGGTCGAAGGAAATGCTCAAAAAATACGATCGCGGTGCTTCGAAACACGTCTATGACATCGTGACAGGTGATGAATCGTGGATTTACGCGTATGAGCCCGAAAGTAAACAGCAGTCGACTGTATGGGCGTTTCAAGATGAGCCAAATCCAACAAAAGTTGTTCGCGCACGAAGCACTTCCAAGCAAATGGTCGCCTGTTTTTTCGGAAAATATAGACATGTCGCAACCGTACCACTAGAACAACGCAGAACAGTCAACTCTGAGTGGTACACAACCATTTGTTTGCCAGTTGTCTTCCAAGAAATCAGGAAAACCAACCGCCGAAGACGGATCACTCTTCACCACGACAATGCGAGCTCTCACACATCGGCTCAAACAACTGCATTTTTGAGCACCCAAAACATCGATTTGATGGGTCATCCGCCGTATAGTCCTGACTTGGCACCGAATGACTTCTTTTTATTCCCAACCGTGAAGAATAAACTGCGTGGACAACGATTTTCGACGCCCGAAGAAGCGGTTGCGGCATTCAGAATGCATGTTTTGGAGATACCTCAATCAGAGTGGCAAAAGTGCTTCGACAATTGGTTCAAACGCATGCAAAAGTGTATAGATCTTAATGGAGAATATTTTGAAAAACAATAAAGTGATTTTCGATGATTAATATTTGTTTTTGTTCTCTAATCCCGAAATATAAAAGGCACCCCTCGTATGTTTTCTTCCCAACAATCGTTTCACTACTATTAACAACATGTCTTTAATTGTCAAATATTATTTCGAATATCGATTTTGGGAGCGTGGGATATAATTCAAAATATTGTCTCAAAACTTCAATATTTCTTTCTCTTTGTATATTCTAGAACTAAAAAACCAGAATTTAAGATGTTATTTTGATGTGACCTGAGCAGAAAAATTTATTAAGGGATAACATGCGTGTAACAGCAAAATAAAAGTAGCTTTTTTAAAAAACAATTTTTAAGATACAAGCAGTTATTATTTTTCTTTTAAATTTATACAGCTAATTGTTCAAAAAAAAATACTTTATAAAAATAATTTTCATATAGAGGGCGCTGAAAATGACCTTAAAAAAAAAGACATACAAAACTATTCGATGGATATGGCCTTTCCCATGTATCTGAAACAAAAAAATGAAATGTCATTTTAAAGTACAGACCACAAATTAAGCATCCCCTAAAAGTTAGAGTTAAAAAAAGTTAGAGCGAAAGTTAGAGTAAAAAGTTAAAAAAGAGAGAGATTAAAAGAGAAAGATTTAAAAAAAAACACCGGTGCGTCGTTGGACACACGAGAGAAGCGAAGCTTTTTTACAGTTCCACTACAGTTACAGTTTACACTAGTAAATTGTATTAAATATCATTATTATATTATTTTATTACACGCTACTGTCATTGTTTTTTCAGCGCACTAGTGGGCAGTTGTTAATTTTTCTTCGCACTATGCAAAAACAACACAAAAGCATGTACCAACAACAGCATAAACAAATTCACATAAAAAAAAAATTCACATTTCAATTCACATTTTCAATCTATTGTTTTATATTTATAAATTAGTTTTAAATACAGAATAATGTTAACAGCTCAATGTCCGTGCTACAACTCAACCGTTTGTTTTTCTCTGTTCATCTTCGACCCCACGCTTCGTCCATTTGACCTACTATTCATTCTTGCTCGTCTAATTTTTCCATGTCCCTGTTCGTTAAGTGAATTGTCAATGTTGCCGTACTTCGTCTGTTCGTTTGTTCACACTAATGTTTATGGACTCCGTATATTCGTCCGCTTCGAGTTCGCCCAACTTGTCTGTCATGCTCCTTTCCTACATTCATTAAAAATCGTTGCTGTAGCACAAACAAGCAAGAGTAGGATGCGAGAAAGTCGCATGCACTTCAAAAGCGCTGTGCATCATTGTTGTTGTTGGTGCCTTCTCTTAATAGGTATGTTTTCTTACTAACCAGGGATGATATTTTGGGGCTTTTAGGGCTTTTTTGAGCCCTTTATAATTGTAAAAACCCCGAGACCCTTTTAAGTCGTTTTAGGCTCTTTTGAAAAAATTTAACCGCAAAAATGTATCGCAATTTTTAACAAGAAAATTTGAATGGTTAATGTTTGTTGACAATATTTGTGTACTATGCCATCGATCTACAAAATTTTAAATTTGGAGGTAGGAAATATCGTTCAGAGAAAAATCGCACAAGAAATAAAATGAAAAATCCCTAAAATGAAAAATTACCCAAACAAAAAATATTAAAGACAAATGTTAAAAAAAGCACCCTATAAAAACGAAAATATGCCCAACATTTTAGAAAAATTGCCTAAAATGCAATCTTGCGGTGTCGGAGTCCTTGACAAGAATAAGCTCTCTTTGAATTTATCAAATAAATGAAAATATCTGGAGAACGAAATAAATATTAATCATTAGTAATTATCAAAAGGTTTGACTAAAAATTAAAAACTTTTCATTTTTTTTAAACATGATGATCGAGTGATAGTAATAGTTATAATTACCATTTCACTAGTAGTCAATGTGAACTATCACTCGAAAACAAAAAGTGAAATTTAGTCCTAAGAAATTAGGTGATTTTTGTATGGCAAATTGAAAAAACTAAAAAAAAAATTTCACCTAAACGTTTCTAAACGGTTTGGAGAAATTTGGGTGATTTTTATTTAAAGTCTTTATTTCCTATCGCTATCCTATAGCATACTTTTTAGTAATCTCAGCTAAAAATTTAGTTGTATTTGTTTCCCAAGTTATATGAAAAAAGCGAATTCTAAAGGCTCCATCGTAGTCCTGACGAAGTTTTGGTGGCAAATTTCAAACTTATTTCTTGGCGATTGTTTTGTCATCTTATTAGATATAATTTGACTTAATTTTCTTTTTGCAAAATTTTTTATTCTAAGATTGTGGTCATTTATGAAACTATTTTTTGTTAAATTCAGCCATGCCTGAATATATTTTTTGACAGGAGTGATTTTTTTTTTTTCTACTCAATTTCGTCCCGCTTCATTGATTCGTCTTCTTACAAGTCTTAAAGGAGAAGTGTCTACATTAAATTGCTCATTCATATCTGACATTCTACGACTATTTAAAGGTGGATATAATCGATCTGCGATTTTATGTGGAAATGCTTTGCAATTTTTATTTATCAAATCTATAATTGAACTTATCAAATTAACGTTTTTGCTAAAAATGTTTTACTTAAAGATTGTTTTTGCCATTTTTGACTTTAAAAAATAATGACACAAATAATGCGTAAAATAAAATGTATATGAAAGAATCACCTTAGAGTGACTTAATTTAGTCTTTTGAATTAGAGTGTGCTATTTTTGTGACCAACCAAGAACTTCCTTCCATGTTCGGCTTAAACGGCACAAATGAAATAAAACACGAAAAAGTTACAGTTTTTTGATTTGCCAAAATTGTTAATTCCAAAATAAACTGGATTTGTTGAGATTATTAAAAATTGTGCTAATTGTGAGACCATGGCATGACCGTGTGACCAAATAGAAAGTCTTCAATATTGAATTACCACTTTTTAAAACAAAAAGCCCTATTAACGTCAAATTGGCCCAATTTTTTTGTGAATTCTAGCCCTTTTCCAACTAAGTCAATATCAACCCTGGTACTAACTTCAAGTCAATTTCTCCCCTTATGGTTCTCATCACATACTGCGTTGTGCATGGGCTTAGTGAAGATTTAATTCAGGGGTGCCAAAATTATTTTTTTCATGTAACTGAGAAGGAAATAATTTGTTAAATAAGCTTTAGCCGGTTAAATGGTAACGAACGCTTTATTTAGAAAATAATAACACTAAATTTGAAGCGATATTGAATTGAACGCGACTACACAAAAACAGAAACAGAGTAAGTAAAAATTCAGCATTCAGCTTCTCTTTTTTCTCTTGTACCAAATTTCTGCGCATGCTTAAAATGCATAAGCCTAAAAGAAAAAAATGTTTCTTGCATAACACTAGTTTGCATGAAAAATGTGCTCGGCTGAGAAAATATTTTTAGGACTAATTTGGAAGCGCTGATTACGAAAATGATATTCATTTATATTTGCAAAAAAGCATTTTTTTGATATTAGCAAAAAACCAGTTCTTGTTCTCCAATTCTTGCAAAGAATCTCAAGAACTATTAATTCAAACTTGGCATGATTGATGACAATATAAAGGTTAGATCTTCTTTTTTTAAAGCGTTATGCCACGTGTGTCAGTTGAACTTGTATTTTTTCAGTTTCAGGCCTCCAAAATAGAAAAAAATATAATATATCCGCCTTTTTTTTAAATCCCATATTTTAATTTGCACTATTTGGCCGCAAAAAAGTTTTGTATTATTTTTTTCTCTTTGATTAAAAGTGAAGACAATTTTATTGCAGAAATATTAAGCCTAACTTTGTTTTAATCGGAGTGAAAATAGGTATAGCGCTGTGGATATAAGTGTGTGTGTTACCGCGGTTATTTTTAATAAAATTTATAAAATTGGTCATTATCGAAAAATCGTAGTAAAATGGATATTATATTCAAAGCTTGACCATCATTGTTCCGTCACAGATAATAACATTAAGGCTCAGTTTAAATTTTTTTGAGTTTAACAGCGGGCTTTTGTAAATGCCAGTACTTTTTTTAATTTATTAAATATTGAAATATCTTTCTTTTAATTTTTAGTTAAGTTTTAAAAGAATGATTTCATTTTTTTTTTTTTTCTTGCATCAAAATAGTTATGGTTATACAGCGTGTAAAAGTTGATCTTCTCTTTAGGGAGCGAAAAATAAAAACCTTTAAAAAGGTTGTTTTAAGAACAGTTTAGCCTTGCGAGTAAAACGACAAAAAAATTAAAATTTAAAAAATATAAAAATACCGAGTTAATTTAAAAAAACACCCCCCTTTTTCGAACATATAAATTAAATAAAGAGCAAAAAAATGTTTTTTACTTGATTTTGTTGGTTAACTCACAGTGTATTTAATTTTTAAAAATAATAAAATAAGATTTGAGTTAATCGGACGAATTCCTTTCGAATTAGAGTGCAAGCCGTTTCAAAAAATATCAGAAAAACTAGTTGAAAGTTTTTGTTTCCCATACTTTATGAGCGTTTACTACTGATAAAAACTTTAATAACTCTTAAACGGCTTTGAAATTTATTTTGAATTTTTTTGACACATTCTTAAGATGTTTTTGAAACCAATAAAATAAAAAGCAAAAATTTGAAAATTTTTCTAAAGGGCCTTAAGATAAATATTGGGAGGCAAATGTTCATTTTTAAATCAATAGTTATTGAGATTTGAACTTATTATATATACATAAATTTAAGCAGATTGTTTTAAAATTGTGTACTAGAAAGAGTTTCAAAATTTAAATTCCAAATTTTACATTCACACTCTTTCAAACCCGTCTTGTGATGGACAGTTGTAGTCAGATAGTAGTTAGTAGTAGCCGGATAGCGAGGTCAATCGGAAAGCTGGTGATTTCTTTGGTGGTGGCAAGAAAAACGTCGTATGGGAGCAGGGCTCTATTCTCACCACCTCCTGGTTAAAGGCAAGAAGTATGTAAAAATGTCAAGTTTTAATGTAAAGTCACTTTTTAAAACTTTGAATAACTTTGAAAGTAGAATAGCTACGCAAAAACGAAAACTGATAAAAGTATTTTTGTATGCACAAAAAATTAGAGCTGATCAAACACAACAAATATTTTTTGTTTTTATAACGCTCTTTTGTATTCCCAAGACTTCTCTAAAATTATCTCATACAAAGTTTTTACATCTGATCCATGGTAGAATAAGGGAAGGTAGTATCAATCGAGCTGAAACAGCTGTTCAGCTGTAGGCATATTATGTCAAAATGAGGTGATGACATTTAACGATCTTGTTTTTCTGAAAAAAAAGGGATTTTTCTGAAAAGGGGAAAAAATAATTTTTAAAACGGCATATTTTAAATATTCAGTTTAATAGTTCATTTTGCAGACTTTTAAAAACAAAAAAGTGGAGGGATTTGAATAAAAACTATAGCTATATAATATAGTTAAACTATAAACTATAAACTATATAATAAAAAATGCACAATTATTTATATCAAAAACTCAAATATTAACACTTTTTTTTAAATTTATTAAAATAACCGAATGTTGCAAAATGGAACAACCTTTTAAAATTATTAAATTTATTAATTATTATACTTATTTCGGAGAAAAGTTATACAGACATGAAATTTATCAAAACTTAGAAAAATTACTCAATTTTTATATTATTTTACCTCATTTTTCAATCAAAATTAAAACAATCACTTTAGAGGCGGAATTTTAAGATTTTTTTATTTTCTAAAATTTCTTGCTTCAGATTTTGATTTATTAGTCTTTTATTTAAATTTTTTATTCTTAAATGCATTCTGCATCTTAGGAAGAGGTGCCTTACCTCTGTTGGTAAATCTATACCATCGCACAAATTCATTAACATTGTTTGATAGTTTTAACAAACAACAATATTTTTGCCGTTAGCGTTGTTGAAACATCGCTCCAATCCCAATATTTTGCAAAGAAATTCAGCGGATGGTTTTTTCAAGCTTTTGTTGGGAAATTTGATCAACAAAAGTGAATGAGCAATCTGTACTTAAATGTTGTTCCAACTTTAACCGCCTTATGATTCAAGTCTACATATTCTAGTGCATCCTCATGAAGAATATCGATTTCCTCGTCGTCCTTATGCGTACTGCTCAGTTCTTGTGGAAATTCGTCCTTTTCATATATATTATAAATATATTATTAATACTTACCATTTTGATATTTGTTAGATAAGAATAATTATATTTGGACATATAAAATAATACTATAACCTAAAGCTTCGATAAACCTGCTTAAAAATATAATTAGGGTTTTCACAAGCTCACGTATTGTCATATGTCGTATTGCATTTTCATAAAAAAAAAAAAAATACATTAATTGTGAAATTAAATTTTTATAAACCGTTTTTATAAAGAAATGTCTAAACTAAACGCAAAGAATAAAAAATAAAGTTTAGTTACTTATGAAATATACGCGGAAATCACAAACTCGATACAAAAACAGCACTAGTGAAATACGACTAACAGTAATTGATATATTTACTGTTTACGAGATTGTATTGTCGTAAATTGGGTTTATGTGGAAGCCAACAACAAAAATATTACAGCTATTGTGAAAGAATAGCACAATACAACAATACAACCAAATACGACAGCTTGTGAAACCCATTAATGAGAACAATGTGACGTAAAATGCTTGCTTTAAAAACAAAACAATCCCTTGTTAGTTTTGTTTCGGTGTACATCACTTGTTTTTGACATTCAATGCCCACAGCTCGGCAGCGCAGTCGCTATTAATTATACCTGGATTAATATACCTTTATCTGATCAACTGAGTGAGTTTTTAATTATGCTCGAAGCACAAAAGCTCACAACTGCACCACAGATTATTGTATCTATGTATCTCCAAGTTATTGCGTGAAAATATTATACTTACTTTCTTACTTACTTAGGTGACGCCTACAACCGAAAGTCGGCTTCCGCCTGTCGTAAGAAATTGCGCCAGCCATTCTTTGCGTTTTGCGCTTACTGGCGCCAGTTGGAAGCTCCAAGTTTCGTCAGGTTGTTCTCTACTTGGTCCTTCCAACGGAGATGCGGGCGTCCATTTCTGCGTTGACCGCCGCTGAGTACCGAACCGAATATTTTCTTCGCTGGAGCGTCGTCTTCCATCCGTTTATGATCCATTATGATCCATCCATCCGTTATGACAAATCCATTTTTATGAGCTTTATTCTGTCAATGTCGGCGTATAGCTCATACAGCTCATCGTTCCATAGTATTCGGTACTCGCCATTGATGCAGATTGGTCCGTAGATTTTACGAAGGATATTTCTTTCGAGTGCTCCCAAAGTCTTTTCATTAGAGCTGCTCAACGTCCAGGTTTGTGCTGCATATAGCAGGACGGGCATGATTAGAGACTTATAGAGCGTGATTTTTGTTCGTCGAGAGAGGGCTCTGCTTCTCAATTGCCTACTAACCCGTAAGTAACACCTGTTGGCAATAGTTATCTTTCGTTTTATGTCTCTGCTGGTATCGTTGGTGGAGTTAATGCTGGTGAAAATATTATATTATCTTAAAATTGCACTTTCTTATACTTTTGTTTCCATGCGATTTTTTTCTTGACTTGACACAAGGAACTACCAGCTTTCAGATTGACCTCGCTATTCGACTCCACCTGTTTAAAGTGGGGTCTGTAAAAAAATACAATTTCTCAGTTGTATCTCACTATTGAGCACTTTTTCTTACAATTACAAGGTTAATTTTTTACATATTTAGAATTAGGAAAACTTTGTTTTAACGTTCAAAAAGTCCATAGGATGACACATAAATGGCGTTACTAGATTTTTTCCATATGATCTTTATTTAGTATCAACCTTCAAACGATACGTATTTCGTGAGTTATAGGATTTTGCAACTATTGTTATTGAAAATGGAATTGTTATTAAAATGAATTTTCGAATTTTCAAAAAAAAAGTTATTGAAAAATGGAAAAAGTGAATTTCGAGTTTTGATAAAGCATTGCTTTTTGATGAAAAAAATATACAGTGGAATCCAAGCAATGGCTTGATAAACATTATCCGGACTCTGCTCCATCAAGACAAATGGTAGAAAAGTGGATTGCTGAATTTAAACTTGGTCGTACCAGCAGAAATGGTGCAGAGAGCAGTGGACGCCGAAATCAGACTATTATACCACAAAACATCAAAAAAATCCACAAATTGGTTATGAACGATCGCAACCTTACATTGTAAAGATATCGGATGGTAGTGTTTTTACTATTTTACAAGAACATTTGGGTATGCGAAAGCTCTGTGCAAGTGGGTGCCGCGTGAGCTCACAGTCGACCAAAAACAACAACGATTTGATGCTTCAGAGGAGTGTTTGGCGCTGTTAAACCGCAACAAAACCGAATTCTATCGCCGATATTTAACAATGGATGGAACATGGGTTCATTATTACACACCAGAATCGAAAAGGCAGTCAGCTGAGTGGACAGCAGTCGACGAACCGAATCCAAAGCGAGCAAAGACCCGACAGTCGGCTTGTAAGGTGATGGCGTCTGTATTTTGGGATGCGAAAGGAATAATAATAATCGACTATCTCCAAAAAGGAACCACCATCAACTACGACTCTTACTGTGCACTTTTGGATCGATTGAAGGCTGATATCGCCAAGAAATGGCCACATTTGCAAAAGAAAATAGTGTTGCTAAGCAAGACAATGCACCGTGTCACAAATCGATGAAAACTATGGCAAAATTTAATGAATTGGGCTTCGAATTGCTTACCCACTCACCGTATTCTCCAGATTTAGCCCACAGCGCCTTTTTCCTGTTTTCAGAACTCAAGAGAATGCTTGCTGGAAAGAAATTCAAATCCAATGATGAAGTAATCGCTGAAACTGAGGCCTATTTTGACGAGAAAGAGAAATCGTACTTTAAAAGTGGAATCGAAAAGTTGGAAAATCACTATACTCGTTGTATCGCTCTCGAGGGCAACTATGTTGAATAAATAATCGAGTTTTATCAAAATGTTGTTTTTTTCTAACTTATCCTACGGACTTATTGAAAGACCTTTTAATTGAGATCATAAAATTTGAAAAACAAATCACTTATAAAAAAATATTTCAATTATTTTCATCAATATCGAATATGACGAATTTTTTGATATTTAACTGTACCCAAAACATCATCAGATATCCTTAAACGCACCTAAAATTAAACTGAAATCATTTAATATGGTCTCCTATTCATTCCCGCTTATTTCATTCATGTTCAAATATGCTCATTTTTCAAAGGTAGGCTATAAACTTTAATGTTTGTTTTAAAATTAATTGAATGAAAGTACTCTTGATTGATGTCAACTTTTAGGTTTTAAGTATTTATGCCCAGTCGAAACGAACAAAAACATAAATTAATTAAAAAAACCTTATATTATTTTTTCATATAACAACAAATAAATGGATGATTTGACGCACCTACAACAACACCACATTTGTTTTTATATGTTAACAAACAACAACAACAACAGCAAATCCCACCCTGTATGCACATTATGTATTCAATACACTGGACCAGGATCACAGCGGAATTGTTAGTTTCGAGGTAAGCAAAAAAAAAAAAAAAACATATTAAGCATTTCCACTTAAATTTTCTCAGCGTCAAAACGTTTTATTCAAATAAACAGTAAATTACAATGCTGCCAAAAAATGTGCACTACATGAAAACATTTCATTGTGTGCCTAGGACCTTAAAATAGCAGTAACGCGTTGACAGCTAATTAAAACACCAGCTCTTAAAAATGTTTCCCTTCCTTTTGTTTTCAACTTTCCTTTCCTTTATTTTTTTTTTTTTTTTTTTTTTTTGTTCTGTAATAGCCATAAAAGCCAACATTTTTATCTTGTAGTTCTTTTTTCTGAGCCTATGTTGTATTCGTGTTTTTCGTTTGTTTTTTTCTGTTTTTATGCTTTGCTTGCAACACTTGCTGCTGTCTATCGTAAGCAGGTCCTTTAAAGCATCCGTGCTCTATTTTAGCCACGAACAAGATGGGTAATAATAAAATAACAGCAAGTTCATCAAATAGCTTGAAAGTCAAAAAACTGCGGTATTTGAATGTGTGCCACAACATCACAGTTACAACTACAGCAAAAATAATAGTGTTAACAAGCCAATCGTCCATCGCCAAGGCCCATCCTTGCTCACTCACTTCGCTATTGTAATTGGATTTTTATTTCGCTTTAAATTGTAATCCTTTTACCAGGCTATCTTTGCAGTCGCCATGTTTTTTTATTGTCATTGCTTTCAAATAGCCTTTTTTGCTTTTAGAGCTTTTTATTTCCGCGCAACATGAAGTGGCTGGAAATTTTGCCGAGAGCATTGAATTAAGTGCCAAATTATGGGAATGTCATTTTGAGCTTTCTACTTAACTAGCCTGATGTTGACCTGTTTAAGCTTGAAGGAAGCTCAAGCACTTGTGCTGCAGTTAAGGAGAACAGTATCTAAAAGTAGACAGCGGATTATATGAGAGTGCTTGAAAATCAAAATAATTTCGCACGAACGTTCTCTTCAAGAATGATTAAAAGATAAAACATTAGGAAAACGTAATTTTTATGAGCCGCACTTAAAATTTTAAGCAAACATAGAAAACTTCTTTCACAGTTTATTGCATACGATATATAACTACTCATTTCACTTTGAGTCCTCTGAATTCTTGGAATCCTTGTTAAAAAAATTCAGCTCACTATTGTTCCATATGCAAAGTGGATTTGAAGAAACCTCAAAAAAAATAATATAACATTATACTTAAATTTCATAGGAATGAAAGCACAGATCGATATATATATCTAAATATATGGAAACTATCAAGCTTCCTCGGCCTTGCTCGCAATATACTATATACGCAAATCTACTCCTATTTTGTTTGCTTTATTGTTATATCAAAAAGCTAATTTTTTTTTACTATACAACTTTTAAAAAGTTTCAAGTTAAAAGCAAAGTGTTCCAAGCCCCATCCTCACCTTCCCTTTTTTCCATCCCTCACTACGTCCATGGTTGTGGCCATAAGTAATGTTTCGTGAGTGAGACCTAGGTTGGTACTAATTTTTCGATTTCAGACGAGGTGACACACCGCCCCCTAAAACTGTTCCTTTTGACAAAAAGAAACTGGTTGAAAAATTTCAGAGTGATCGAATAAGTAAAAAGCGAAGCGCATACAAGACAAAGTTCGAAAAGCTAAATTCTCGAAAAAATTGTAAATCTACACAGAGAATACAAAATGAGTAAAAATCTACACGTATATGCAGCTTTTCTACGCGTTTTGACTGGGATTTTGCACCCATCACGCTTGTGCAGCTTTTCTGCACGTACTTTTAGAAACTGTAACATAGATCTAGATCAGAGATCTGCATGATTAGATTCATTTGTTGTTTCAAGTTCCTTTAATTTTTCAACTATTAGCTTGAATCAAGTAGCAACAAAAATCAAGTCACCAAATGTAGGAAACTGGAAATATGGAAACTTGATATGTAGGAAACTTAAAATGTAGGAACTTGAAATGCAATTATTTTGCCTACTGAAGACTGTTTTTGAAGACTGTTTTCAGGTTGAGACAACAGTTGTATTTCAAACATTGGATTGAAGTTTATGTTGGATGGGGTTTTATTTCTTTTTTTTTTTTTTTGCTTTGTTTTTTGTTGTATTTGGTTTTTAGGCAGATTTTGTGTTAGGGTTGCTTGTAAAGTGGGATACGTGAGCATTGCGTTAAATGAAGCATTTTCCGCTGTGGTGTGGAGTTGTTTTCATCGTGGTGGTGCGCACAGTGGAGTTTTTTTAAGCGTTAAAAGCGTTAGAATAAAGTTTTTAACATACCACTTAGTTTAAAGTAATTAAAGCCAACGAAGCTTTCAATAAAAATAAGAGTTAAGTTGTGGATCTTAGAAGGACATCTTGATGCAGCTAAAATTTAAATTTATTCCTTTCTACAAGGTGCAATTAATTCATCAAAAATATTATTTTAAATTTTAAGCTGATGCTAATTTAAAAGCCGTATTTTTAATTTAAAAAGATGAAATTTATTTTAAGCTTCATTTTTATTTTATAGCTAAAAAATATAGACAAGTAAGTACAACAAAATAAAATAAAAGTTATTAAAAAAAAACAAAAAAAAACCAAATTTCCATCTCAGCCCTTGAAATGACTTTGACCGAGCTTCTTATGATCAATTGTGCTATGTGTGTTGTGAAATGTTTGAACACAAAGGATCAAGAACTGGACCTACCAGCTTTATGCCGACTCCGAACCGCTTATGAAGAAGCTTTTCATCGCAGTTTTTTACTCTCTGAGGCTTGCCATTGTCTGCAGAGAGGTGACGGCCGAACAGAAAAATTAGTTCAATTGAAAAAACTTTCTGTGTCAGATGGGGGATTCGAACCTGGGTTCTCTGGCGTATGAGCCACACCCTCTACTCACTACGCCACGGCCGCCACGTACAGTGGTTATTAAAAGTTTTTAAAAGCACAAAAAATATTGGTTTATAAAATCATAAGGCTTATAATGACTGTGCAATAAGCACTTAATTTAAGTTAAAAAATAACAGCTTGAGACCGGCATTTTTCGAGCCGATTTTACTTACACAAACCGGTTTATCGTATCAACTGTAGAGTGATCTAGAACGGAGAGAGTCCAAATAAAAACATGTCCGCCCGTATGTAATACCTACAACAAACACCACGATGGTGCGTTCGTGATTTCGGGATAAACTAAAGCACCAAGCATATGAACGTCAGCAGCAACTGAAGCTTAAATGCATAATTTTTTCCATACACAAATGTGAATTTTTTCTTCGATTTTCAAAACAAAACAAAAAAATCCCATGCAAAAAAAAATATTACATGAATTAAAAAAACCTCACTAAATAAAAAATAAACATGGAAATTCCCATTTCCCCCGGCAATTAAAAATATTTTTCCCACAAAGGTGGCCACAAATGTGGCAACCGTGACATCTACACTAAATTGCAGTATCTAAGTGCCAATGTTATTCGAGATACAGTGTTTTTCCAATATTGGCTATTTGTCGAATAGCGCCTACTTTCTTGACTGTAATTTTTAATAATAATGCCTACCCCGATACTAAATTGCTGTACTCTAGTCTCAAAATTATTCAAGATACACTGTTTTTCAAATACTGCCACGCCCATTTGTTGAATAGCGCCTACTTTATTGACCGTAATTTTTTATAAGTCTGCCTACCCCTGTACTGAATTTCAGTACCCTAGTGTCAATATTATTCGAAATACACTGTTTTTCTAATATTGCCAGATCCAATTGTCGAATACCGCCCACTTTCTTGACTGTTATTTGTAATAATAATACCTACCCCTATATTAAATTGCAGTACCATAGTATCAATACTACGAGTATTAGAGATACAATGTTTTTCTAATATTGCTTATTTGTCGAATAACGCTCTGTTGCCGAATAACGCTCATTTTTTGACTGTAATTTGTAATGATTGTGTCTACCTCTACACTAAATTGCAGTATCCAAGTGTCAATATTATTCGAGATACCGTGTTTTTTCAATATTGTTTATTTGTCGTATAGCCCCCACTTTCTTGACCGTAGTTTTTAATAATAATGCCTACCCTTATACTAAATTGCTGTACTCTAGTCTCCTAATTACTCAACATAGACTGTTTTTCAAATATTGTCACGCCCATTTGTCGAATAACGCCCATTTTCTTGACCGTAATTTGTAATGATTGTACCAACCGCTAAACTAAATTGCAGTACTCTACTGTTAATATTACTCGATGTCAATAGTATTGCCACGCCCAGTTTTTGAATACCGCCCACTTTCTTGACTGTTATTTGTAATAATAATACCTACCCCTATATTAAATTGTAGTACCATAGTATCAATACTATTAGAGATACAATGCTTTTCTAATATTGCTTATTTGTCGAATAACGCTCAGTTGCCGAATAACGTTCATTTTTTGACTGTAATTTGTAATGATTGTGTCTACCTCTACACTAAATTGCAGTATCCAAGTGTCAATATTATTCGAGATACCGTGTTTTTTCAATATTGTTTATTTGCCGAATAGCACCCACTTTCTTGACCGTAGTTTTTAATAATAATGCCTACCCCTATACTAAATTGCTGTACTCTAGTCTCCTAATTACTCAACATAGACTGTTTTTCAAATATTGTCACGCCCATTTGTCGAATAACGCCCATTTTCTTGACCGTTATTTGTAATGATTGTACCAACCGCTAAACTAAATTGCAGTACTCTACTGTTAATATTACTCGATGTCAATAGTATTGCCACGCCCAGTTTTCGAATACCGCCCACTTTTTTACGGGCACCTCCATGTTTATGATATCTATCTGTTCACCAAAAATTATGGCAATCAGGCATATGGCTTATCGATGTATGAGTTATCGATGTACATGCATTTAAAAAAAAAAAATAAAAAAAAATAAAAAAACAAAAAACAGAGAAACCGATGAACTTGAGAACCTCCTCCTTTTTGAAGTCGGTTAAAAAAAGACATTGCGTTGTTGGAAGCTTCTAACATTCTGTTAAAAACTTGGCACAACCTTCACTACAGCTGGCCAAAGATAACGAGGCTATTAGTAGCTGCATTGTCGTGTGAGGTTTTTTTTTTAATTTTATAATCAGCGCAAAAAGTTATTCTAGAAAAGTATTTCAGGTCTCTGGATAAGGAACCTTGCAGACTAGTGTAATTATGCAAACCATAATACATAAAAAAAGCAGAATAGATGGAAAACCATATGTGAATTACAGTTTTGAATTGGAATAATATAAACAGTAGAGCTTCTCAGGAACACATGCGCATTAGACCGGTTCATAAGTGTATGAGGAAATTAATGTGTCGTTTTTTCTTCGGTGCGCGTCCACTTTCTGAAAGTTCGAACCCTAATTAGCACAAAAATAGTTTAAGACTCAAAAAAATTTGACCTCTAGGGGTTCCGCAAATCGTTTGAAGGCCATTTTAAAGCTATAGGTATATTGGACTTTAACCATTTTAAAAAATGTCATGTCTAAACGAAATAACAATTGGAATATATTTTGATAGGAAACAATTACTAATAATTTAGAATAATTTAATTTTTTTTTTTTTTTTTATAAAAAATATGCATCTGGTAATTTTTGGTGTAATTTTAAAAATGCAATTTGACTCTCAACGAAAAATTATCGTTTTTCCATACAAAATATTTTTCTTATTTGATTCTGCCGACATTTTTTTTTTTAATTTTTTATTTTTGTGTAAAACTTAGACTTTCTTGTGCTGTAACATATTTTACAGTTTATTAACCATAATTTGCGAATAAATTGAAAATACTACATTTATTTATTATTTTCAATATTTATTTATTAAAAATATGATTTTTTGTAATGCATTTAAATTTTTTTCTGTGCTTATCAACGACTTGCAGCCAATATTGTTTTTGCTCTTCATAAGAAGTTATTGAATTATGAAATTCGGTTATTAATGCTACGCTTCTATCTGCTGAATTGTTAATTACATTTCTATGTTAATGGAAAAAAAACCCCGATTGGAAGATTTCTTACGCTGGCTCGTGAGAAAAAGGTTGTTGTCAAGGCTCATTGCACCATGATATTTGTCGAAAAGTGGCAGGAGTAAAAAAAAAATTTTAATTTCTTCGAGCAGTCAGCAATTTTCTATCACATTCTGGTATGAAATGTTTTATGGAAAAGTCGGTTTTTAAAAAAAGTATTCCAAAAATGGCAAAAAGAAGAGCTTGCAATTAAAATATATATTTAATTGGGAACATATTTATCAACCTTATTAATTTTGCAACCGAATTTTTTCTCAATGTTATGTCTTTTTTTAAGTTTTTCCAAACATCTTCAAATTTATCTATAACGTTATTAACATTCACTTTAAAGCTTTCGTTCGCACACGACTTCTGCAAATATTAATAATGGGCTACACTGTAAAAAGTAAATCTTACAATCAGCTGAAAAACTGTATTAACCCATTACCGCCTACTGTACTATACAAAGTACAGAAAAATTGCTATTCCTTTAAGTTGATTTCTTTAAAACTATCTATGTTACCAGCCCTGAGATGTGTTTATTTTAAAATTAACGAGTGAATTCACGGCGTTGCATATTTTTTCTTCAGCTAAGTTGTTTTTAAGTGCCGTTATTTTTCCCGCCAAAAGTATGTTTTAGCAAAAGTGATTGCGTTTGTGAAGTTGCTCCAGAATTCGTTAATTTTAAAGTGCAAAATATTGAATTTAATCTTCAAATACTAAAGGAACTAGTAGCTAAGAGGTATAAAAAGTGTTAATATTTACTAAACTTATATATATGGTGTAAAACACCATTTTATTAGCTACATAATTTCAGCGTACTTTTAAAAGTACAATAGGCTTAAGCACTACCAAAAACTGAAAATGTTGCCACAAAAAGTGTTTAAGGGTTCCAAGGACTTCAATGGTCTTCAGGAGGCAATCGACTGTCCTTTAGGCGAAGAAAATGAACATTATCAAAACCAAGCCCTTATAATTATTCCACCTGATCTGGATGAGTTGACAGACAATGAGGACATCGACGACCAGAACCTGCTCAATTGTGAGTTACCCCAAGATGTGCCCGGAACATTGGAACTGGAAGCCAGCAATGATAATGAAACATTGTTGACTAATGACAATGATCCACCAGCTGATGATTTTACAAATAACTATCTAGCTGTTGGTAAATATATGCATACAGTTACTTCTTACATGCTTTCCCCAATTTTGAAGTACTCGTACTTTGTGTCTTTATCCGTGTTTTCTTGACTCTTTTGTTGTTCTCTCTTTTTGCTTTATAGACACAAAAACATGCAAATGGCTAAAAAAACAGCCTCGTTATGATGAACCAGGTTCTGAAATCACTTTTATTGAGAGCTTCATCCGCTCTCCTTTACATGACCTCGATTACGTTCCCATAAACTTTTTTCAAAAGATAATCACAGACGACATTGTTCAATATATATGTGATCAAACCATGTCATATGCCTCCATATACAAAAATGATTCAGATTTTCGCACGGATGTGCAAGAAATGAGAGTTTTTATTGCCATACTGATATTCAACGGGTACCACCAGCTGCCAGAAGAACGCTCATATTGGTCGCTTGATGAGGATCTTGGAGTTGCTCTGGTATATGAGGCAATGTCGAGAGACCGGTTTCTTACAATAAAGAAATACCTACATTTAGCTTACAACGCAAGCATTGGATCGTCAGAGGATAAGATGTATAAAATAAGACCGCTCATGGTGAAACTCCAGAATACCTTTCAACAGTTTGGTATTATACACACTCATCTTTCAATTGATGAATCAATGGTCAAATATTTCGGAAAACACTCTGCCAAACAGTTCATAAGAGGAAAACCAATACGCTTTGGGTATAAGGTTTGGATGCTGGCAAGCTCTTCGGGGTATTGCTATGATTTTGATGTTTACTGCGGTAAGAATAACAACAAGGATCGATTGCTTCCGTTCGGTGCGCAGGTTATTTTAGATTTTGTACGAAAGTTCCCCAAACCAGAAAATCATATCGTTTTCTTCGATAATTATTTTACGACTCATAGCCTAATGAGAGTATTGAAAGATATTAATATCCGCGCATCTGGAACTGTAAGGGAAAACAGAATAAATTCCTGCCCCCTACCAAAAAATAAGATATTTTCAAAAAGCTCCCGTGGCTCCTATGACTACCGTTATGATACTTCCAACGATGTTTTGGCAGTAAAATGGGTTGATAATAATGTTTGTTCCATGTTAACAAACTATGATTGCGTAACTCCACTCAGACATGTCAGGCGCTGGTCGTCACAAAGTCGTTCGAAAATAAATGTTCCACAGCCAAACCTTTACGCATCATACAACACCCACATGGGAGGTGTTGATAATGTAGATCAAAACATTAACGCATATCGGATTAACATAAGAGGTAAAAAATGGTGGTGGGCCATCTTTACTTACCTCATCGATGTAGCCACCACAAATGCATGGAAGTTGTACCTTATGTCTAATAAAAGCGGAAACGATTTCCAAAATCAGCTGAATTTCCGTCGTGCGATCGTACGCCACTATTTGATTGAGGGAAAACGTTTGTCAAAACAAAGGAACCCATCATCACATGTAGAGCACGAGAAAACTTCACACGTTCCAAAAAAGAATGATTCTCAATTGCGATGCGTTGTCTGCCACCAGCGTAGCATATGGTCATGCACTATTTGTCAAAAGACTCTATGTCTAGTACGGAATTGCTTTGCTAAATACCATCAGTAATAACAATAGAATTAACATTTGTGTACATAAAAATATGTATTACTGAATTTTTTTTATAAATAAACTCGTCTTCTTTAAAAAAATTTTCTTCTTCTTCTTTTTCTTTAACCCCTCGTGGGGCATAGGACGATACAAAATGTTTAAAAGCTGTTAATTCTTATAAAAATTATCGCTTTATTACTTGTTATAAAAGCCACTAAAATATGTAGTGCTAACGCCGATTGTACTTTTTAAAGTACAGCCCCAAAAGTACAGTCCCCAACACTTTAGCCAAAAAATTTTTATATTTATGTCTTAGTTAGCCCAAAATTAGCCTGCATACAAAATTTCATCATGTTTGCTCAACGGGATCTGGTAGCCGGCGGTAATGGGTTAATGTACGCTGCAACAGCATTAAGACAGCTATAGGTGAAATTACATATGCGTTTTTATCCGAAAAGTCAACATCTTAGTTGTCTTAATTTAAGGCAGCTAAATGATTAAAGCAGAGCTTCCATCACTGAATTTCAAGCACGTTGCAGTGTGATATAAATATATAGCAATAATAAAAATAGCACTGCGCTACTATACTACATTTTAATAGCACAAAAAAATTTATTTACTTTGCCGCGATGATAGCGCTCTGAACTCCCAAACGTGAGATGGCGGGTTCGAACCCTATAAAAGTTGGTATTATATTTTGTTATTTTTATAATTACATTTTTATTTTATTTTAACATTCACTGTAAACATATAAAATTAATTCGATTTGAAAAAAATGTACACTTTCTCTCACTGCCTATCGTTGGGACTCGAACCCGGGCCACTTAAGGCGACTGGTTTACTGCGCTCTCTGCAAAACCAATTGCACCACCGTCAGTTGCCTTTACAGTCGGCTAATATTTGGGTAGTCCCGCTAATGCTGCTGCGACGCATTTAATTGTGTACACCAAATTTTTGTGATGGCCGTGAGATAGTGGTTAACGTGTTTGATTTGTGTGCGAAGCAGCTAAGGCTCGAGTTCCACTTTGTATAAAGTAAACAAGATCAACTGAATTAAGATTGATGTTGGCTAAAATTTTAAAAGCTAGCTCTTCAATAAAAAATTAAGATTTCCTGCTGACTTCATTTAAGTCAGCAGAATATTGAAAAGAAGCTGAGGCTTACATTAAGGTTAAAGTTGACTTTCAGGTAGGGTTTAAAATAAGATTTACTTTTTAGAGTGTAATACATCTCGTTTTGCAATTCTGCAATCCTTCGATCTCATTCCCAATTTAAAAATATTTAACAAATAATGTAAAAAAAGTTATGAATAAATTTATTATCTTCCAATATAGTTGCCGGGTGTAGCATCGCACACCGGGTATAAGCTAGTAATGAATAAAAATATCTAACAAAGAATTTGTCTCAAATTTTTTTTTTATTTCTATTGGAATTTCATGTACCAAATCAATAAAAATGTTATAGAGGCTAACAGGGACTGAAAAGGTTCAATGTAAGATTCATTGATTTAATGAATCTCTGTTCATTGGATCAAAAAAACACGTCCTTTGATTTAATTAACTTTTTCTTACTTTCAAATAAAGCATTATTTAAATAAATTTGCAACTTATTGATTTCAATGCATTTACATTAGCTTAAAAAAATAATTCTTTTCATTCATAAAATTAAAAAAAAAAAATTCATAAAATAAAGATTTATCGAACCAATGAACTCCTACATGGAACCAATTCATTGAAATGAAGAACTTTTCTTTGATTTTATGTACGTTTTCGAATGAGTTTGTCCGGGATTGGCTCATCAGGACCTGCCAATTCAGAATCAATATCATTAGGATTGATGGGCCTTGGAATTTGTTTGAAGGCATAGGATTCCGGGTTAACAAACCTTAGAACCTACTTTTGAGACTCTAGCTTGAAAATATTTTTCCTCTCTAATCAGACTTTTTTTATACCTTAATTAATCCAGACGAGTTTAATAAAATTTCGCCGAAAACTTCACGCTTGTCAATTGGCTTAAATAGTCATGCACATAAACAGACCCATACACACAACCATTCACAAATTCCAGGCTTCCTGCACCTCAAGTAGCCGAACCAACGAGCCAGCGAATGAGTGTACGAGCGTACATCCGTTTCCGTTTTTATTTGGCGCGCTTTTAAATTGTTCACACAAATTGAAATGAACATTTTTTTTTTTGAGTCGCAAGGTTGCTGCCTTCGCACAAAATATTTAATGGCAACTTCCTTGGGCTGTTATTGCACCATACAGCTTTTGCCAACGAACAACAACGTTGTATTTGGCGTTCGTTCAAGCCAGACGGATATTGACACCTACTGTTGATATAAAAGGAGCAGGGAGGACAGCAGAAACAAAAACACAAAAATGTCAAGCAAATGTAAGAAAAAGAAATAAAACATTTCAATAATGAGTGTTGAATGGGCACAGTTAGCTTTAGAGTCCTGCGGAGGATGCTTATTTTGACTAACGTTTGCTTCCACAGCGCGACAGCGCAGTCTGCTTTTGTATGATTTTTTGGTTTTATTTTTAGTACCACATCTATTCGCATATTAAACTGTTTTATGCTTAGGCTGCTAAAAGGAATAAAATAGGTCAGCAGCACAGTGGCCAGAAAAATGTCTTTATTTTATTCAAAATTCTTAGTTGCTGCAAAATTATGTTTTACGAACTCAATTTGCGCTACTGTAATAGATGAGATGCCTATTACTGTCAGAGTGCCATCAGGTTTTGGTACTTTGAACGAAGCCATCGTTACAATTTAAGCCCTCTTGACGGTCTTGTTGATGCGCATGTTTTTGTTTTTTCTTTTTTTTTTTTTTTTTGTGTTGTGATTTTATTTTTTTCACAACTATTTTGCTGGCTTTTGATGATGAGGTGTTTACCGTTATTAGGCCATTTCACTGTGGCTCGTTTTCCAAATGGCTAGCAGCTGTTTGTGTGTGTTTATTGAGACTCACGTGCGCTGCTGAACTTCAAAGCCATTGCTGCTGCTGATGCTTCTGCTTCCTGCACTTAATTTCATTAGCTAATGAAATGCGCTACATTATTTTGTTATTTTTTTCCACTCACCTTCTTAATGTTTATTTATTTAAGATTCTTTATCATTGGATTTGGTCATAAGTACTTCCAGCAAAAAGTTTATGTTTCATCTTTTGTATATTTTTCTCTTATTTGCAAATCTTTATTTTTATATTATTTTACCATTGCTCTTTGCAGTACTTTTTAGTTTTTCTTATATACATACATATATTATTTATACTTCATCGTTTTTTTCGTCGCCGTATATTAGCTGCCTGCAGCATTTTTTCCGTTTTATCTAACATTTTCATGGAGCAGCTTTTGTTTAATTTCATTTTAGGCAACTTTTTTGGTGTTTTTGACAGTTTTATAGCCAGAGTACAGTAGTTAAGAAAACGGGCACGGAAATTGTTGTAAATTTATGGATTCAATTAATAAGCCTCATTAAGCAAACCGATTTAATTTTAATTAAGTTTGAAAAAAAAAAAATAAAAGCCCTTAAATTATTTTTCGTTCAAACAACATTTTTTATTTTTTTTTTTTTTTAATTTTTCTTAAGAAGTTTTTAGTTTTGTTCTAAAGTTATTTAAGTTTTTATCAGCAGGTAATTTTAAGGCTGATTTTGAATTTTTTTTTTTCTAAGTTGTTTAGCAGATCTTTCAGTTAAAGAATTTAGAATTCTCAAAAGTAGTATTATAAAAATGCTCTCAGAGTTCAAAAAATTTCAAAGTATTTAAATTTTTAGAACTGCAAAAAATATTGTATAGATACAAATGAGACATTTCCATGTTTTAACGAACATAACTTATGAATACTTTTCACTGCCTACAGCATGGACGTTGTCAGAATTTCATCAAAAGGGAGTCAAATTTCTTGTTATATGTGGCTATATAAATATATATTTATTCTCCTATGCGTATTGCGTAATGATTTCATTCGATTTTAGAGAAACAAATTTTACATCATGGTTTTACTAATTGTAGCATACCATTTTATTTAATTTAATCTATATCTATATACAGGGTGTCCCGCAATTGAGTGCAACTATTTACGGAGCTGAAAGGTTATGTCGAGCTGAGCAAAAAATCGTATGGGATGGGGGGGTCTATCTTCACATTCTTAGGAGCTACAGAGTTAATTAATATTTCACGACTTTGGTTTACGTTATTGTTTCTGGCAGAAAAACTAAGAATCCCTCCTAAGAATGTGAAAATAGACCCCCCCCCCCCCCTTCCCCTCCCATATGATTTTTTGCTCAGCTTGACATAACCTTTCAGCTCTGTAAATAGTTGCACTCAATTGCGGGACACCCTGTATATATAAAATTGTAAAAAAAAATCTGTACATGAAATATTTTTTTGAAATTATTTTTGTGTTGGACATTTTGAATGACGAGAGTACGAAAATCACATTTTAAAAATTTTTGTCTGTCTGTCTGTCTGTTAAAGCATCACGCGAAAACCACTGGATGGATTTCTTATATCCCCGGCATTTTATCCAGTAAAAAAGGTTGGATCCTGTAAGGGCGCTGCGATCGGGTTCCAGGCATTCTTTTTTTTAGCTTATCTCCGAAACCATTCATCCGATTTGCATGAAAATTTGTAAGTAGAGTTTTTTGGATACGGTGAGTTCTTATAACTTATTTACTCTGTTCTATCTCAAACACCAGAAGGTGCTGTAGTATAAATATTTTGAAAAACCTCGAAAAACTCCTACACCGTGCATCCGATTTGCATGAAAATTGGAATCTAGGGTTTTTCTGATACGGTGCGTGTTTTGGACTTAACTTTTTTGTGCTATCTTGAACACCAGAGGACGTTGTACTACAAAATACAGTAAGGCGTAGCAAAGCGCGAAGGGTGGTAAATATCTTCTTTTCTTCTTTATGTGTATTTATATACCACTTTCTTTTTTCGCAAATCAGGACAGCTGATGCGGAATTCTGTGGTAGTTGAGTATGCATCAACACATGCGCAAGTCAGTTGCGTCGTTAGTTGGCGTTGTTTTGACATTTCAATTTCTATTTTCAATGCTTATTTAATTTTTTTCCAGTTTCCTCGCGAATTGTCAAAAATGCGTTTTTGCTCTGATTTTTTTCAAAAATGTTCAATCTATCGGATACAACATAAAACTTGAAAATATATTTTTGCAAACGATCGGCGGCACACACACACAAATCACGACATCCCTAACTTGCTCTCATCATTTTCAGATGTTGAAGCTACATTTTGCTCATTTCGCCGAAGTTACCTGTTTGAAAGATGCACACAAAATTCCTTCTAAAGTTTGTGAAAAGTTTTTTCATATCGACGAATGAAATCGAAAATTATTTATATCAACTCCCGAGCTAAGCCGGGTATTCAGCTGGTTTCGAATAAACTAAAAGCGAGAGTAAATTTTGTGCAACGACATATACCTTGACAAATTATAGCATTTTATGTATTAAACCGACCATCGAAAATTTAATTATAAAGTAGTGACAAGTATAAATCGGTAAACATATCTATTGTTATTCCTTTAAGTAATGCTGGATTGTATAGCCAGAAAGAAACCTGGTATGTTTGAAGAAAATCTATAGTTAAATATTGAAGTGAGTAGAGAGTAAGGATGGTTTAACTTATGGTCTACCAGTGGCGGATGAAGAATTCTTCGACGAAGGTGCTAAATTTTCAGGAGCATACTATCCTTTTCGATAAAAATTTTTCAAAAGGAAACTATGAAAAAAAACATATTTTGTACGAATAAGACAGGGTGCGATCATCAGCATATAATTTTGGAAAATCAGACTCATTTTTATGCATATGAATCCTGTAAATCATCAAAATTTTAACTTTTTATGTTGTAAATTTATTACGACTTTTTTATCAAAAAGCAGCATAGGCCTAGGGCTCGAAAAATATTAGTCTTAAGTTAGGTTAAAGTGGTTAAGTCTATAGCTGACTCGACACCTAGGCCAGTGCAGGCCCGTTGTGATACCACATAATCTCCTTTGAACCCTAGAGATTTCCCTCCTTCAACCAGTGCGTGCGGGTAATGAATTTAACGATATGCCTAATTTCCAGGCATAAGACTTCGGCAAGTCCGTTTAGAAAGAGATGACCTAGAGTTGCCATCCTCCATTTAGCAAGACCGGACATTCGCAGAGGAGGTGCTGAAAATTTTCTACTTCCTCCTCACATCTGCAGCTTCTGCGAAAACCATTTCCTATAGGTCCAAACCGAAGAGAATGCGTTCCGATTAGGCTGTGACCCGTGAGGATTCCTATTATTTTTGAAAGGTTTACCGTGCATAATTCAATCAGTGAGTTGGTGCGTTTTAAGTCGTAGGAAGGCCAAGTCAGCTTAGCAGTCCTACATGTATCAAGGTGAATATAAGTCTCAAAAATTTAAAAATTATTAGAGTTATAACAACACAAAATATGGAATTTTTTAACTTTGAAAATTTAAAAATATTAACCCAATCTTACTTACTTACTTAGGTGGCCATAACAACCCATGTTCGGGTTTTCTGCCGACCTCATCAGCTCTCGTAATGTGCCTCTGCTTTGCGCGCGCCTTCTCCAATCGGATGCACCAAGTGCAGTTAGGGCTTCCTCGGCCTGGTCCATCCATTGGAGGCATGGTCTCCCTCATCGTCATAGACCAACGACCCTCACTTCGAGCACCTTTTTCGCTGGAGCTTCTCCGTTCATTCAATGGACATGACCAAGACAGCGTAGTCGCTGCACAGTTATACGCCGAACTACGCCAATGTCTTCGTAGAGCTCATACAGCTCGTGGTTCATTCGTATACGATAGTCATCGCCGACTCGAATAGGACCGAAGATTTTCCGAAGAACTTTTTTCTCCAACACCCCCAGAGCAGCTGTGTCAGTTTGCGAAACTACCCATACCTCAGCGTCATAAAGCAGCACAGGTAGAACGAGCGTCTTGTAGAGTGTTAGTTTTGTCGAACAAGAGAGGGCTCTGAATTTAGTTGTTGACTGAGCCCGCATCAGCATCTATTAGCAATTATTGTTCTTCGCTTTATCTCCTGGCTGACTTCGTTGTTGTTATTAATGGAGGTGCCAAGGTGTACAAACTCCTTGACTACTTCAAAGTTATAGCTGCCGGATGAAACGTGGGAGTCTAGATGCTGCGCTCCCTGTTTGTAGACAGCATATACTTTGTTTTACCCTCATTTATCGTCAAACCCACTTTGGCTGATTCCTTTTCGATAGCGGTGAAAGCAGCGGTAACATCTCTCTTAGTTCTGCCGAGAATATCAAAACCATCAGCGTACGCAAGTAGCTGGACATCTTTGTAGAAATGGTGCCACTACGATGCACACCGGCCTTTCGTACGTTCCCTTCCATGATGTTTTTGAATAGATCGTAAGACAGTGGATCGCCTTGTCTGAAACCTCTTTCGGTATTAAAGGTTTCGGAGAGCTCAACGTCATCTAGTCTATCGAAGTCTAGTCAACTTTGCAAGTATACCGAACTCAGACATTATAGCGTATAGGCAATCCTTTCTCGGGCTATCAAACGCAGCTTTGTAATCAACAAAGAGATTAAAGCCTGATTCTTTACCTTAAATTTGTTCTAAAATATGATATGATATTTATTTGTAGAAGCCTCGATATTTGTTAAATTATATCTTGACAATGTCTTGATTTAAATAAAGTTTATTTATTAAGAAAAAATTCTCTCAAATTTTAAAAATATTTATATCTCAAAAATGACTTGGTTAATAAACAATATTGACACATTTTAAATATTTGTGATTAAATAACCTTTCCAACGATATCACTATGTAGATGCAATATATTTAATAGGCCAACGGCACCGCTACTAGAATCATCATTCATTTTTGAAGCTTGTAAGCTTTTGGCTACAGGAAGTTCCCTCGCCAGGTATTTGGCAACTAATGTTTTGTGTTCACAATGTTGTCCTCTCTAATATATATATAAGATTCAGCTTTGATAAAAAAGACGTTATTGGCACCAGTTGTTAGGTACCTTAAAAGTGTCTGGCTACAGGAAGTTGTCCTGTCAGGTGTTTGGCAGATGTTCTTTTTTTTTTTTGTGTTTACCATTTTGTCCTCTCTAACATACGTAGATATATGTAAAATTCAGCTTTGATAAAATAATGAAATTGGCATCAATTTTTTATCTCCCAAAGTTCCTTCCACCCAATATTCATACCCTCCAAACGTTGTTACCTACATTTTTTAGTATCCACGCACACACTAAATATGAGCTTTGATATAATAACGTATGTCTGGCTGCTGCTGGTTCCCAGTCTATTGGAAAAGCAACTTTCTGAAGCACAGCCAACCTTCAAGCAGCTTTAATATGTGCTGTGAAAGAAGCAATATTGTGGCTGTTAATGCGAAAGCGAACCTATAAGTGCTTCAAACAAGCTTCGTAGAAACTCCTAACAAGTGTTTACAAGGGAAAAGAAATGTTCCCCGCAATAGCTTTTCGTCCTTTCATAGAAGTAAATACAAGCCCATGTCAGCATTCGATATTGAGAATTTATGTTATGTAATTTTCTGCCATAAAACGAAAATGTGTTAAAAATTAACTGCTTTGCTGTAAATCGTTAGAAAGTTTCTTTAACTTTTTGTTTTTAAAAAACTCATTCTTTCCTTTTACTCGTATATATTAATATTTTTTTCGTTACAAAATTTATTGATTGCTTCAGTTCTTGCCGTAACGGTTGATTAATTTTTGCGACTTACAGTGATTTTTCTTCGGAACTTTTTTTTATTAATGACGCAGCAGCAGCCTAAGCTGAATACTTAATTTTTAACAACTATCCATCCATAACGAAGAACCACTGAAGCAAGCCCTATTTGAACGGCCACTTCCATTCACCATTTTAACGACTCACTCGCAGTAAGTTAATTGCTGACATGGTTCTGATTTTTGGCTATAAAAGTTATAGTCTAGCGTTAAAATCAAGAATTGTTGCTATTTTGTTTTTTTTTTTTTTTTGTTCTTTCTCCGTTTTGAGAACTAACTAATTGAATTTTTACGACAACTTGTAAACAGCGAAATGCCTGTGAGTAATTTTAAGTGATTTTAACATTTTACTACAAAATATATGAAATGCGCAACAAACTTGTATTATTTACAAACATTTTTCGCCTCAAGCATGCAATTCCGTAAATCGTATTAAATTCCAAATTTAATTGTTCACAATCAAAAAGCTTTCACTTTGTTTTAATTTATCATTAAAACATCTGTTTTTGCTCTTTATCTTTACGTCCCACTTATTATTTGGTTTAATGTACTTAAGTATTTTATAAATAACAAAATTTAATTTGCTTTAAAAGCATAAATAATGACATGATAAGTAACACTTAGAAACAACAAATCAAAAAAAACATTAACAAGAACAAACACAAAAATCAAAAATAAAAATAAATAAATATATTCCAAGTACTTAGTTAGTTGGGGAGAAGCACAGACCACTGTCACTATAATGGAGAAACTTTATAGGAGCATGCAACTTTCTGAAAAACAAGCCACCCACATGAAGCACATTCATTCATCTATCCATCCACCCAACACAGTGAGCTCGAGTAACATGAAAATGACGGCGAAAACTGACTTCACAAGATTAATTAAGGAGATTCAAATGTCACTTTTGTCAAACCGTGAAATCTTAGCTGAATCGCTTACACAATACAGCGATTTTTCAATAATTTAAATGTAATATGTACAGACTTCCTTTCATACAATACTTTAATCGTAATCTTCCAATAAGCCAAACGGATCCCCATTCTCGTATATATTTTAATAGTTAACAAATTTTGTCCCCGAATTCGCTATAGCGAGAAAGTCACAGTTCATTAATGAATCGTTGAATAAAAAAAAAAAAACGAATCGTTAATGTATCGCATATATAGAAAACAACGAATCTTCAATGAATAGTATGTTTTAAGAAAACGAATCGTTAATGATTCGTTGGTTTTAAAAAGGCGAATCATTAACGAATCGTTCATATTGGAAAAAAACGAATCTTTTATATTGGAAAAAACGAATCGTTTTTGAATTGCCAGAAATATGAGATATTTACCAATACGTGACATTCCTTATGTTTGTTTACCTACAGTACAAAATCCAAATTAACTTTTTTTTATGTAAGCAAAATTTAAAAAAGATTAATTTGTGAGGTTTTTTATAACCAATGAGAAGTTATATATTATAATAATGACCGGAGAAATGTAAATATTATCAACCCAATTCTGAATAAAATCTCTCGGGGAATCAAAAAAGGGAATTTTCGTACTTTTAACAATGTTCACAGAATTTTCGACAAATTTTAATGCAAATATTTGCAATCATAGTTAATTTTTAAGATAACAAAAAAAATCTTTAAAAGCATTAATCCCTATCTAAAAAATCAAAACTCCCTTCTTTTGCAATTCTCGGGAAAATTTCATTCAGAATAGGGCTGTATAATTAACCATAAATTTATTTCAAGCTTACCATGTAAAGAATCGAATCCACGACATTCGAATGCCAGTCTGGCATCTTACCCATTCGGCTATTCGGCAGCTCTTGAATATGTGTTGCTAAGTTTGCGTCATTATGAAAGCAATCATTCAAGGACGTGAGAACTCGAACCAAGAAATATTTTTTTTATTTTAGCTTAACATTACAAAAGTTCGAAATTAACTTTATTTTAATTATTTTTTGGCCAACTTTATCTAATATATATATAAAAACCTCGTTTTATATACAATTTAAAAAAAGCTTTAACCTAAAAGATGTATAAATTGCAACGAATTAAATAAACAACATTTTTTTAAAAAAACTGTGCCTATGAAAAGTCGACTGGCTTGGAATTCGAAATGGATTCATATTATTGAATCCAAAAATTATTCGGTTAGATTTTTCATATGAAAATCATGATAGAATTATTAGTGAAATTTATTGGTATAAAAAGATATAAACTAATATAAATAAAATAAAAAACATTCACGAAAATATTTTTCATATAAATGTTAATGAGAAACAAATAGTGTTTTTCATATGATTTATGACAACAAATATTCGCTCAAACGACGTATTAGCAACAGCAAGTAAATAAAAAATACTTTTTTAAAAAAAAAAAATCCATATTAAATAGTCGACTTCGTTATTCATTCGAAACGAATCAAATTCGGAAAAATCCAAATTTGCGAATTTGCGAATTTGCAAAGACTTTTTCATATGAGAATCTATAAAAAGATATACTCGGAAATTATTGACATAAAAGCAAACATGAAAAAAAATAATAGTACACAAATATGTTCACATAAAATTTTTTTAGATAAAAATTAATGAAAAAATGCAACAATACATGTATTTTAACCGTCTTCAAAAAGGAGGAGGTTCTCAAGTTCGTCGGTTTCTCTGTTGTTTTTTTTTTAATGTATTTGCATAGATAACTCCTAAACAATACGCCTGATTGCCATAATTTGTGGTGAACAGATAAATATCATAAACACGGAGGTGCCCATGTAAAGAAGTGGGTGGTATTCAAGAAATGGCGTGGCAATACTAGAAAAACACTGTATCTCGAATAATACTGCCAGTAGGGTACTGACATTTAGTGTAGCGGTTGGTACAATTATTACAAATTACGGTCAAGAAAATGAGCGATATTCGACAAATGAGCGTGACAATATTAGAAAAACTGTGTATCTCGAATAATATTGATACTATGGTACTGCAATTTAATATAGGGGTAGGCATTATTATTACAAATAACGGTCAAGAAAGTGGGCGGTATTCGACAATTGGATCTGGAAATATTAGAAAAACAGTGTATTTCAAATAATATCGACACTAGGGTACTGGAATTTAGTATAGGGGTAGGCAGAATTATTAAAAATTACGGTCAATAAAGTAGGCACTATTCGACAAATGGGCGTGGTAATACTAGAAAACACTGTATTTCAGTTAATATTGACACTAGGGTACTGAAATGAAGTACAGGGGTAGGCACAATTATTACATATCACGGTCAAGAAAGTGGGCGCTTATTCAACAAAGGGGCGAGGCAATATTAGAAAACACTATACATATCTCGAATAATACTGACCCTAGGGTAATAAAATTATGTACAAAAATGGGTATAATTATTACAAAACACGTGACATCTAATTTAAATTTAACAGATAGATATTTGAAATAACCAACAAACTTTCAAAATTTAATAAAACAAATTTTTTAAGATCAATTGTATTTATGTAGTTTATACACTTTTTTCGAAAATTAATCATGTTCTCTAAAAAGGAAGAAATAAAAACTTAAAAAAAAACCGGCTACAAAATCACTACAAAGTAAAAATTAATTTTAAAATAACTTTGCCTTTTAATTTCTTGGCCATATTTGATAATTTATGTAGACATATTATTACATTAGAAATCTTATTATTTTAATTTTTTTCTAATTTGTTTTATTATCATAAATATATTTCTTTATGAATACAAAAGCTTTGAAGTTGGTGCTTCTGATTAAAAGTCTGATTATATTAGCGCCGACCTTAAAAGCTTTATAATCATGAAGAAATTAGCTCTATGAAGACATTGACGTAGTTCGGCATATAGCTGTGCAGCGACTACGCTGGCTGGGTCATGTATTGGTGTATCCGATTGGAGAAGGCGCGCGCAAAGCAGAAGCGCCTGGCGAGAGCTGATAAGGTCGGCCGAAACCCGAACACGGGTTGTAACGGCCACCTAAGTAAGTAGAAAGGCTAATGTTAATATAATACGTTATTTGAGTCAAATAAAATGCTAAAGTATAATTTTTTCATAAATTTGATATGAAAAAAAAAAGTAAATGAATGAAAAACATTTATATATGAAAAAATTTTTGTAAAAATTTTTATCTTCCATTATATTGATTCATGTTCCTTTTTTATGTCAATAATTTTCATGCATAATATTTGGATTTTCTTGAATGCTTTTCAATGCTTGAACGAAGTCGAGTTTTTAATATAAAACTTTTTTAAAAGAAGTATTTTTACTAACCTGCTGTTGTTAATACGTAATTTGAGTGAATATTTTGTTTTCATAAATTTTATATATAAACAAACTTAATTAATTTGTATATGAAAACATTTTGTGAAGATTTTTTTCTTCTTTTATATTATTTCATGTTTGTTTTTTAAGTCAATTATATGCACTAATAAATTTTTTTAAGATTTTCAGGAGTCCGCGATGGCGACTTCGATTTATTGGGTACCGATTAGATTATGATTATTCATATGTGTGAGTCGAGACAAAAAAAAAGTCGTGTGGGAGGTAGTCTCCTCTTACCCCTCTCAAAGTTAGAAGCATAAGTATGTAGATACTTTTCGTTGTCATTTTCTTTGTTTTCATTTGTCTATAAATGTAGCTTCAAGCTCACTGTGCCAACATCAAGCAGCCATATTTTTCGCAAGCCGAATTACTTTAACTGGAATAAATAATAACACATTATTATGTGCTCCAGCAGCTCGGATCTGCTTATATTAATGACATTTAATATACTGGTGTATGAAAAGATACACTTTACACCAAAAGAGAACAGAGTTTATGCAATTTTTTCGAAAAACATGTGAAATATGAGAGCGCAAACAAAATTGCTAAAATTTTTTTGTTAAATTATTGTATTCAATATTTCGTAGCTGATGTTATTAGTTATTCATCATAATTTCATTAAAATAGCACATTTAAAAACTTTTCATTTCCCAATGTTTTTGATGCACATTTCACTTTCATAAATTTTAAATCAATCAAAACTTTTCGAACTATTATGAAAACTCGTACGCTTTGTGGCGGCCGTGGCACACTGGTTGAGGTGCGTGGCTTGTATGACTCAAACCTCAAACCTGACTCAAATCCGATCTGACACAGAATGTTTTTTCAATTGAATTAATTTTTCTGTTCGGCAGTCACCTCTCTGCAGACAATGGCAAACCTCAGAGAAAAGTTTCTTGAGAACATAAGCCGTTCGGAGACAGCATAAAGCTTGTCGGTCCAACATTTCACAACACACACAACACAACTGATCATAAGAAGCTCGATCAAGCTCTTCTCAAGGGCTAAAAATAAGCATATTTACAATTACAAGTACTTATGATTCGTGCACTATTTTATCTCTATAAAATTATGCACCAGCCTATGGTATTTATTTTCACATTAACAAGTTCCATCAAGTTCCTTGCATAGGTTAAAACCAAAAATTAAAAAAAAAAAGAAATCAAAATTTGAAATTTGATTGAGTGGAGGTCATTAAAGAACTAAACTTTTGCAAAGATTGATAATGGCATTCGATTAAACAATGAATTTTATTTTGGAATCGGAATGTCTAGTTATTTTTACGGTTAATTAATAACTTGAAAAAATAAATTTGAAAAACTCTATATAGAGATACAGTAAAAATGGTTTTGCATGTCTCGGCAGTGCACTCGGTTTAAGAAATATTGAGCTCAAAATTTCACATTTCTGATTCTATTAATATCTTTCTTCCTATTAACCCTATTTTCCTCTCCTATTCTATTTTAACTATTTATAAAACTCATCTAATGTACATTAAACTGGACCGTTTCTTATGCAGAAACGAAACGGCTGACACCCAGGGTCAGAAGATTCATAAAAATTTTAGGAGAAATACACCTTTTATAACTTTTTGAAAAAATATAGTTACTTTAAAAAATTTGTAACAATTTGACTTTTGGAGGTTGAAAAGAATCAAAATATTACAAAAAGTTTTTATGCCAAAATTTTTGTATATTTTACTAATTTTTGTAATTTTTTAGATTCTTCGAAAATAAAGGAAAATGGTTGGAATATCGTTTTTAAGAGTTTCATTTATTTAGTTATAGTTTTTTAATTTAATTTAATCAAAGAAATTGTTACTCGCAAGATTATATGCAAGTGTTTGGAATATATACATAAATGCATAAATAAAAAGTTTTACATTAATAAATAGAAGCTAATTGATTAATCATGAGTGTCTTAGATACTGAGAAATCTAAGGAATACATAATAGATAACATAGAAGATTACTCTCATAGAGTTGTAACGATCGAAGAATTTAAAGCATAATTTGTCCTATAAAGTTTAATGGTGTACTTTATCTTAACGTTCTAGATGGAACATTAAATTTTATTGGTTTCAGAAAATATGATCAATCCATATTGCCAGAAATGATATTGTAAGCAAATACGTAGTCTGCTATATATATATATATATCGGTATCTGTCAACGCTAAAGTCGTTTCAGTCAAACTGACGTTTCCATTGGAAAGTTTGACAGATTTTAGCTTATACGTACTCACAACCATGGTAAAATCAAATAAGGCTAGCGCGATTCTTTCACCTCTCTCAAAAACACTTTCGCTACGCTTCACAGTGTTGCGTCTAGAACAAGCTAGCTGGACAAAATTATTTTTTTATGTTTTTGTACTTATAAGATCAAAACAATAAAAAAATTGTTCTAGAGGAGGGGTCGGATATGCACTGTTCACCAGCTAGCAGCCCTTTTACAGTCCCTCTTTTACCTACAAATTTCAATTTTTACAAAGCAATAAAAATGCTGTATTTCAAACGGTATTGGTCGTAATAAGTGTATTACGTATTAAGTGTTTGATTATTTAGTTCGTGTTGTTACTGTTGGCGAAAGCAACAAAATTGGGCGTGGTCGAAATATATACGCCCACTTTTTTAGAAATAAGTAAAATTGACTACTGGCCGTTTGCAGACTATTTTCGAGAACAAAATGGTTTATGAGAAATATGTTGCACGTCCTTGTACATTTTAAACACATTAGGGCTGTTCACAATCAGGTGCAAATGGTCTTGCATCATTTGTAAAATGGTAGAGTATATTTCTAATCTACACTAACAAAATATGCAGAGATGTATTTACTAGGCTTGTGTAAATATGCAACACTTAAAACCCATAGTTTATATTTACTATACATATGCAATACTGAACTCTAAGCTAACAGCTGATTGTCAAAAAAATAAAGTCAAAAATAACAATCAAAAACAAAGATATAGAAAATATGTAAATGAAAAAACGAATTAAACGGGAGAAACCCAATAAAAAATTCATTAGAGAGTCAGTGAGCTATCAGCCGTTAATTTTATTCTTTGCAACAAGTATTGCAAAGTAAACCGAAAAAGACCGCTCACGATTGATGGCAAATTTTAACAATTGCATAAATTTGCAATGTCAAATACTCAAGATTGTGAATAGCCCTCATATCTCCATTGAGATCCTCTGAGCTTTTAGCCAAAAATCGTTCTTTTGATTTTCCACAAGCGTTCCATTTTTTTACAATTTTGCTGAAAACGTTGAAATTTTTAAACATTGAAATTTAAATTTTAATTTAAATTTTTTTCTAAGTCTCCCTGAGCATCCGTAAAAATTATACTTTAAGCTCAATATATTACACAGGCTGAATTTCTTACAATTGTTGGGGAATTTTTCCCATTCTTAGAACAGTTACCATTTATTTGTCAAAAAGATGTACTCTAAAATATGCAAAAAATAAATATTTGTGCAAAAGTGTGCGAAAAGAGAACGGTATCGAAAGAAAGAGTAAAAATGTAGCTTTCATACAAAAAAAAAACAAGAAAGGTGATAACCGGTGAACAACAGTGAGTTTTACTCTCCAAATCTTAGCAATTTAAACAGAATATTGATTTTTATTAAGACTCAAGTTTGAAAAACTGTTATTAAAAATCTAGAAAATTATTTTTTAACTTTTATGTCAATTCCATTACGACTTACCCTCAATTTTGAAATCCATTAAAAGATATTTCTTAAAATTATGCACAAATAAAGAATTTGCTTATTTTCACCAGTAGTCAATTTGAACTGAGCAGCAATTATAATTTCATCAAAACCACTTCTCTCACTTCCTTTGCCTATATCTGTTTACTTACTTACATAAAACAAAAACAATTGGTCATTTCCCGACTTTGAGAATATTTGTTGTTAAAATATTCCGTTATTTTCATCAAACGCGAAATTCAATTTTGTCCAGCTAGCGTGTTCTAGACGCAACACTGTGCGCTTGTCACCATTCACTTTTCTACAGCGAGCCTCTCTCAATCAAACAAACGTAGCAAAGTTTTGACAAGCGTTTTGATTTGTGAACGTCACCTCGTTTAATTTCACCATGCTTACAACGTTTTGGTGTACGTGCGCTTATTGTATTGCTTGCAGTACTTTTCAAATTGTATTTCAACAAAGAAACGATATTAACACGTGAACATTTTCGTGTGATTATTTTTTACAACTTTCTACGTAAATTATTTAAGCAAGTGCGTATGAACTCAATTCGAATTTTAGGTATTAACCCTAGAATACTAATCTTCTGTTCACTATACGTTATATTACTCATAAGGAGTGAGTAAATTTTACGTAGATTAGTATTCTAGGGTTAAGCAACATTGAAAACTTCAATATATCTGCTCACTGACAAATTTCGTGAAGTGCGTCCAAAATCTGTTGTTGTGCCATAAAATTTGAATGCTGTCATGTGACATACCGTCAGATTAAGGCATCCCTTCCACCAACACATTGTTCTGGAAAAGATTTGTTCTAGTTGGATTCTACACAATTTGAAAACCGCTCAAAGAAAAACTCTTGTGGAGAAAGACTCAAGAAATACAATTGCATAGCTTCAAAAGACGTTTATAAGATCGTGGTTCATGACGATCTTATATCTATACATATAAGCCTGAAAGTAAATAGCAATCGACTGCACGGGTCATTCGAGCTGAACCAAATCCGACAATAATTATTTGAACTCAAAGCAGTGAGAAGAAGGAAGAAGTCGCCTGATTCTTCCAAAAAGCTGGTCAGGTAGCCACGGTACCACTTGAGACAGAAGTCAGAAGTATTACGTGAAATACAGAAAACAAACCAACGCCGAAGAATCATTTTTCATCAAGACAATGCGAACTCTTAACACATAAGCTCAAACAATGGTGTTTTTGAGCACTCAGAATTAGTGGGTCATTCGCCATACAGTCTTGATTTGGCACACAATGACTTCTTTCTCCCCCCCCCCCCCCCCCCCCCCTCTCCTCACCACACATCAAAGACAAGCTGAGTGGTAAACGATTTTCAACTCTGATTTTTTTTTTAAATTGCTTATAATAAACTACTTTAATAATAGAATATTTTATTAACAACTTTTGGTCTTACCTTGACGCATACTTCAATAATTCCCTGATAAGTTCATTGTTTTCTTTTTCCTGAAAAATTTACTCAACAGCTTATAGGCAAATTGCATATTTCACTTCGGATTATTGAGTCCTTTGGAAAAATATTTTCTTAGTCTCAAGAAAAACTATCTACTTAGCTTACTTAAGTTGTAGTGATCTATAAATTTTCTATACCGCCTTCCAAACGATTTAAAAATGTGACACAAAACAACATGTTACACATTTTTACTCGTTATATTCATATAAAATAAATTTGAGCAATCATAAATGAAATTTTTCATAAAATAATTTATGAGGCCAAACTTACAGAGTAGCGCAACAACAAAATAAAAATAAAAACCAGCAAGTAAAAAATGTTATTCCAAATATTCTTGAGCACCATTTGTCAGTTGGTTTTAGCAAATGCCATAATTTTGCTTGTGTTTCGGTTGGTTCGTTTGTGTTAGTGTCTTTATATGTATGCAAATTTCAAATTGTTGCTACTATTCGTATATTTTTTACATGATAACTCAGAATATTACTACGTGTACAAAGCAGTATCGCTTTAGACATGAATATTGTGGCGTCGCTTTTTGTGGGCGCTTTCCCACACCAGTAACTCACTCTGAATCTGACGTCCAACCAGGTTTAGGAATGACTGTGACTGTCAAAACAGTGGCAAGCGTAGCGTGTTTCAAGCGGAGCGATGAATTATTGTTATTTTAACGCTTGCTACACTTGTATGCCACCGCAACTGTAACAAGAACAACAACAATAACCACACCAGCAGTACTGCCAACAAATAACACGCAGTGTAACAACACTTTCAGCGCCATTTTGCGCGCCTTTTGAACAATGATGATTAATTATAATCACTGCTCAACATGAATAGGAGCTGGTAGCTCCTACCGACCTTTTGCGCATACCAAAAAACTTACCGTCCAACCGACCGACCGACCAACCGTCAATGAACACGGACATCCTCAATAAGCAGCACTTCCAGTTTCAATTTGTTCAACTCGCACATGGGTTGCTTTATGTGCGATTTGCATGTCATTACTTGAGGTTGCGCTGGTAGGCATTCGGTCTTTGAACTGCGGTTAAGCGTTGCTGGTGTGTCAAAAAGTTTCTCTAATTTGCTTATATTTCTTACGTGGAAAACTTTTAAGTCATGCTATGAATTCTTGAATCACAGTTTAATGCAGTTTTTATGTGCTACAAGTTTTGAATGAAGCTTATTTGTTGGCTGTGTCTGTATTAATCATTTAGCAAAATTTATGAAAAACTTGTCTTTATTGTTTTTGTTCAACTGTTATTCAAACTTAGAACTTCTATTAGAGTTTTGATTTAAAGCTTCAAAGTTACCCTTGAGAAAATATTCGCTCGTCTTGTTAGTTAATTAAAAAAATCATAAATTTGCCTATGACATTAACAACTGTTAAGCTTCTTATGACTGAAATGAAATAACAGCAGCAAGTCTTTTCATAAACTTTACATTTATATAAATATCTTGAAGGGAAATTTTTTTAAATGTAATAAATAACTATAACACTGAACGTGTTGGATATATATGTTTTTTGCTAAGTATATAACATTACTTTATAAATTGCCTGAAGTAATTAGTTACTTTGAAAATGTATCGTTGTGAATCTTTTTCATACGTTGCACATTGGAAGAAACTAGACAAAACCCTCACATTCAGGGCTAGTCCGAAGTTAAGGTGCTTACCGAAGGGTAAAATATCCCCCCATGGCCGTATTGAAGTATATTTGAAGTCTTGAACCCCGACAGACACGATGACATTCAGTTTTATACACCAAGAAAAAAAGCAATAGTTAAATTAACTAAGTAGGCTTGGATAAAGAGAATTGTATGGGAATTATAAACTTATACTTATTCACATAAGCAATTAAATTTGTTTAATACATTGCATTGAAAGCACATACTTCGATACCCTGCCAAAAATACAAAATAAAAAAAAACTAGCAAAAAAAAACACAGGTGCGTCGTTGGACGCTTGAGAGAAGCGATAGATTTCATAATTTAATGGTATTTTCTGTAATAAAATAACTTTTAAATTCAAAAATTTTAAATAACAATAAGTAAATATTCACACCAGTAAATTTTATTACATGTCATCAGCAAAAAGAAAAGAAAAAAAGAAAAAAAATTTCTTTGCTCGCCGTGGGAATCGATAGTGGAATTTTCGATGCCCAGTCCATCGCTCTACCCACTGATACAGGATACACTGATACCCACAGCCTTGCTATTGTTTGCTGATATAACTGCAGCTATGTTATCCGATGATATATTAACAGATGCAGTAGGAACAGGGGACGAACCTTCACATTGCACCGTGTCTGATTGTCTCAACCTGACGAGGCCAGCATTATCCATGTCGAAATCATCCCAAGTCGACTTAAACCTCCTCGCGGTGTTCCCTGGGCATCGTCAAACTGGCATCCGTTAGTTTGACGGCTAATTTGAGCGGCGGGTCGCTCCGTGGACCTTAAACATGGAATGTGCGCAGAGTTTGGGTCCCGCCACATTACTACTGCCCAATGAAAACTAAACCAGCCCCGGATAAGAACCCCAATTACGTTGACGACCACCGCAAACGAAAAACGGACAAAGATTTAAGGATATGCACCTGGAATGTCCAGACTTTTTACAGGAAGGTGCCATTATCCAACTGGCGGAAGCCCTCAAAACAATAAGGGCAAGGCTGCTCTAAAAATCACACTGCGGTATCTACTACAGTTGCCATGTTGAGAGGCGCGAATTCGGATGTGTATTCGTCGTTAGCCGGAAACTATGCCACCTTCTTTCCCGGTTCACAACTGTGAACCACGATTGGCCACGATCCGCATCAAGGCTTTTTCTTCATCAGCCTTATTAGGAAGAAAAGCACGAATCCGTTAAAGACGCTTTCTGCGCTAGTCTTGAGGACGTTTACGACCATCTTCCGGTCCATGACGTGAATATAGTCCTCGACGATTTTAATGCGAAAGTTGGAAGAGAAGGCATCTTTGGCCCCACTGTCGGTCAGTTCAGTCTTCATGAGACCGCTACAAGCAACGGTCTAAGACTGATCGACTTCGCCGCGGCGCGAAACATGGTAGTAAGTAGCACCAGATTTAAGCACTTCGACATCCACAAGGCCACCTGGCTGTCCCCGGATAAAAAAACACGAAACCAAATTGATCATGTTGTAATCGACGGAAGGCATGCCTCTAGTGTTCTAGATGTGCGTACATTTCGGGGGGTCAGCATTGACTACGACCATTATCTTGTTGCAGCCAAGATCCACATGCGATTATGCAATGCGAAGAACATACGCACAGGAATGCAACGAAAGCTAGATGTCGCTCAGCTGCATTTACAACGGACTGCCGAGGCCTACTCCGCTCAACTCTCTGTTAAGCTCAACCAACCAACCTCTGGAGCCGATGACGCCGGCGGACTTTGGGCGCACATATCCCACTCCATGTGCGCTGCCGCTGAAGAAGTCATTGGTTTCCGGCTTCCGCAACCTCGGAACCAATGGTATAATCAGGAGTGTCGCATCGCGACAGCAGAAAAAAACGCCGCTTATAGAAAAACTATGCAGTCAGCTGCAACGCGAGCCGTGCGAGAAAACTACCGCGAAAAGAGGAAGGAAGAGAGGCGCCTTTTCAGACGCAAGAAAAGAGAGCAGGAAAAGCGTGAGCGCGAAGAACTTGTTATGTACCAGTGCAAGAAGGATGCACGAAAATTCTATCAAGAGGTTAATCGTTTAACCCAAAGTTTCAAGCCCGGAGGATCCACTTGAAAATATCAAAATGGAGATCTGGTTACAGATACGAACTGTGCGCTGAGATTGTTGAGACAACACTTCTCCAATTTACTTACTGGCGACGATTCCACCAATGCCGCCCATGGAGAGCGCAGTTCAGAGCCACCAATCAACGATGACGGAGTGGAAGTACCACCACCTAGCCATGAAGAGGTTCGAGTTGCTATTCAATGACTCAAAAACAATAAAGCAGCGGGTACTGACGGTCTGTCAGCTGAATTGTTTAAAACCGGTGGCGATAAATTGATAAGACGCATGCATCAGCTCATCAGCACAATATGGCTAGCGGAAAGCATGCCCGACGATTGGAATCTCAGCATACTTTGCCCTATACTTAAGAAAGGAGACCCAACATTCTGCTCCAACTATCGAGGTATCAGTCTTATTTACATCGCATATAAGGTTCTCTCAAGCGTAATACGAGTATGTGAAAGATTAAAGCCGATTACAAAAACACTGATTGGACCTTGTCAGTGTGGCTGTCAACCTGGAAAATCCACCATAGACCAGATTTTCACGCTTCGACAAATCCTGGAAAAAACCCACAAACATCAAATTAACAAACATCATCTCTTTGTCGATTTTAAAGCTGATTTCGAAAGCCCGAGAAGGGCTTGCCTATACGCAACAATGTCTGATTCGGTATACCTGCAAAGTTGATTAGACTTTGCAGAATGACGTTGAGCAACACACGCAGCTCCGTCAAGGTAGGAAATGACCTCTCCGAAACCTTCAATACCGAAAGATGTTTCAGACAAGGCAATCCACTGTCTTGCGATTTCTTCAACATCATCATGGAGGGAATCATACGAAAGGCCGGTGTGCATCGTAATGGCACCATTTTCTATAAAGGTGTCCAGCTCCTTGCGTACGCTGATGATATTGATATTGTCGGCAGACAATATCTCTCTCGATCGACAAAACTAACACTCTACAAGACGCTTGTTCTATCTGTGCTTCTTTATGGCGCTGAGGCATTGGTAGTTTCGCAAGCTGACGCAGCTGCCCTGGGGGTGTTCGAAAGAAAAGTTCTTCTCAAAATCTTCGGTCGTTCGAGTCGGCGATGAATATTGCATCCAAATGAACCACGAGCTGTATGAGCTCTACGAAGACATTGACGTAGCTTGGCATAGAACTGTGCAGCGACTACGCTGGCAGGGTCATGTCCATCGTACGGACAACGAAGCTCCAGCGAAAAAGGTGCTCGAGGCGAGGGTCGTTGGTCAACGACGACGAGGGAGAATATGCCTCCGATGGATGGACCAGGCCGAGGAAGCCCTAACCGCACTTGGTGTATCCGATTGGAGAAGGCGCGCGCAAAGCAGAGGCGCCTGAAAAGAGCCGATGAGGTCGGCTAAAGCCCAAACACGGGTTGTTATGGCACCACTTAAGTCAGTAAGTAAGTATATCACAGTAATCTGTTGATAGACATACAACAAAAATCTATTAATAAATTATTGTATTGTGCTGCAGCCTAGCTTCAATTGTAATTTATATTGAATCAATGACTACGTAACGAAGGAGTTTGGCTCGATGCAAAGTGTAATGAGCTCTTAATCAGTGGGTGTGGGTTCAAATCCCCACGGTGGGCGAAGGAAAGTTTTTTATATTTGATATTTAATTTAATGTTCTTATTATAATAAAGGCAAGCAGCAAAGAAGCCATAATTTTATAAGAAAAACGCAAATCACAGAACATGAGGCGTAAAAAGCTATGCTTCAAAAAAAAAAAAAAACACTAAAACCCGGAAAAAATTTATATTTTTGAATTTAACTTTTTTAATGTATAAATTACAAAAGACTAGGTTAATTTGGCGCCCAAATAAAAATTGCCAAGTTAACATGTAAAACTTAGACGTTTTAATGAAGTAATTGGGAGGCTGCAAACTTCCAAAGAAAGCTTATAAATTATAAAAAAATTATGTGAATTACAGGTTTTTTTTTAATTTAACATAATCTTCTTTCTCAGTGCATATTTACGAAAGCCTTCCTATTTTGATGACGTCACTTTTTATGTGGGTAGGCGTAGTTTGCATCCGATTTTGCCAATTAAAATGGAGATGGTTCAAATTATATATTCAAATAGCTCACTGTCAAAGTTTCAAGACATTTCTTTAATTTTTGTGCGGATTTTTAAGAGATTTTAGTTTCAAATAAAGAAACTTTGTATGGAAAATAGGCGTGGTTTTCATTCGATTTTGCCAAATATCAAAGAGAAGGTTTATATTATATATTAAAGCTTATGTGCAAAATTGCAAGATATTTCTTTAATTTTTGTGGATTTTTAAGAGATTTTATCTTTAAAAAAAACCAGTTTGTATTGGAGATAGGCATGAATTTTGATCGACCCTTTTCTATACCTGCCACCCCTCCTTATTGGTGTTACAAAAGGAATGACAAAGTTAATATACCACAAAAGCAGTACTCGTTGGAGTATAAAAAGTTGTTCGTCCCCTTGCTGCTGATATCATGACTACGACCATGTAATTTTTCTTTTTTTAAGATTTTCCTTTTTACTTATTTAATGGTGTTCTCCTGAATAAAATAAAGTTCGTAACTCTAACTCAATATTTTATTCTCTTTTTTTTTTTTTTTGTGTTGTAGGCATTTATTATAGGATCTACAGATTACAAACATGCTGCAAAAATTTGTAATGAATGATTGACAAGACATTAAAAAATACGGACTTCTATCAAAACGAATTGTTTTAGAAGATGAAACAAAAAAGCGGCGTTCTAAAAGCTTATGTCTGAATAATCTATATACTACTTCAAAATTTCATGCAAAAAGTCAAAATTTTTTAATTTCAAAATTTTCATGGGAATATGGGGAAATTCCTTGTTCGTTGTATTAATATGTTTATTTTTTTAACTTCCTTTAGACTTAAAAATACTTTAGAATTATGTTGAATTATTATTTATTTCAACTCTCAATATAAATAATTTCGCAACTTAATATCTCAGCACAGGACCGAAAAATGCTATTTAAAGTTTTTGAGGCAAAAAAACGTTTAAACTACAATGTCACCCCATGAATCTAACTCCCTCTACCTAGTTGCCAATAATATATCAAAGACCACGCAAAATTTGCTAACCTCAAAAACACTTCTCTCTGTATCTTTGTGTTTCATATTTGTTTTCACCCCCCAACACATCTGAAATGTTGATATTGATGTTTCTTTGTGGTTATCTGGAAATCAATTGTGACAAGCAATTGTGAGAAGCTACAGCTTTTGTTGTAGATATCAACATTTTTTATCTTAAATTAAATTTCATCTGTTTTTGCATTGCAGGACTTCGTTCAAGGACTCTCGATACTGTCGCGTGGTTCCGTTGAGGAGAAACTACGCTGGACGTTCTCCTTGTATGACATCAATGGCGATGGCTTGATAACAAGAGACGAAATGACTGACATTGTGACTGCCATCTTCGAACTGATGGGACGTCTGCCTGACGAATATCCCGAGGAAGAACAAATCAAAGCAAAAGTCGAGCAAATGTTTCAGGTGAGTATCTAAGCAAAGAAACAAAGCATGCTTGAAATATAATAATGCATAGTAGGGAAGTGTTGGGAAGAAGAAATTAAAGAGGATGGTAAACCAGCAATAAGTAGGAAAAACATCTTAAGTTTAAGGACGACGGATGTTGACAGGCATCTGCAAGTTGGCAGAATTATGATGGTTTTGTTTCGGCACCTTTTTTCTTGTTTCACTTTTTGCTTCTTATTTTAATTGAAAATTTTTTGTTTCTAGGCATATTCAAGAGGAAAATAATATTTCTACTCTTAGTGTTACAGTTCAAACGGATGTTGTCAGAAAAAAGCATTGACAATAATGTAAAAAAAGGCCGGATGGAGACAGCACTTCACTAATAAATTATAGGAAAATTATTGGTTTTGTTGTTCCATATGCTGTTCCTCAAAGTTACTTTAAATTCTGTCCTTTACAGATTGTATCGCATTGAAATTAGATTTTTTTTTTATTATAAAATTTTAAGAACTGACGTCTCAATAAGCTAGGGTCATTTATGGAAATCAGTGTGGTTTAACTAGTGTACAACTTAGTGACAAAAAAAAAACATTTTTTTTTTTGAGTTTTGATGAAAGTGATCGATTCTTTAAAAATGATTTCCAGAAATTTTTTTTTAGTAAATATTAATGGTCGCGTAACTTTTTTTTATATTATCCAGAATCGTTTCTTTATCATACCTTAGCAGAAAATTATTCATAAAAATTGATAATAACTGTAGTATGGTCCCAGTTACTTCAGGCATTCCACAGAGTAGCCACTTAGAGCCACTTTTGTGTATTTGATATATAAACAATATACCAGGTATATGCATAAGTTCTTTCCGGTTTGACAAAGAGATGGCACCAGCGAAAATTACGCAACGTATTAATTTGAAACATACGTCATTTTGCACGTCTGGCATTTAACTAAAACATACACAAGTTGAGTCCGACAAAAACTAGCGTCTTTGTTGTATACAAACTTATAAAGTAATTCTTTTATTAGAATTAATGTCAACTTGAGCTAACTTAGGCCTACAAGATAGAGCGTCTCCCCTGATAGAACAGTTAACTTTCTTTCATGACCATGTACTTTTAATTCTTCTTATAATTACCATTTTAGTTACCTATATCATAGGCTCAATAATTTTTAATTCTTATATTAACCGCTTTCTGCTGCACGGTCAATTTATCGAGATCATTTGAACAATTCTTCCGGCCATCGAGTGATCATGTCGAGTTTTGTGCCTGAATAAGAATATTTGTGGCACGCATTGCTTTTCTTATTTTATCAAAATAAAAAGGCTGTTGAAAGCCATCGTTTGCTGATAGCAACATATGGTGAACACGCTCCATCAATTAGAACATGTCAAACATGGTTTCGACAATTTAGAAGTGGTGATTTTAATGTAAAAGACATTGAGCGCCCTAGTAAACCACAAAAATGTGAAGGCAAGCAATTGAAAGAGTTTTAGATGATGACCAACTCAAACTCAACGGCTATTGGCAGAAGCATTACATGTGCCACAAGAAACAATCAGCTGATTTTTATGAGCAATGCGGAAGATCAATAAACTCGGTAAATGGGTCCCACACGATTTGAATGAACGTCAAATGGAAAATCGTAAGGTCACTTGTGAAATGCTGCTTCAATGCCAAGACAGGAAATCATTTTTGCATCAAACTGGGACGGGTCAAGAAAATAGATTTATTTCAAAAAAATTCGAAGCGGAAAAAATCGTGGTTTTTACATGGCAAAGCCGGTCCTTCAACACCGAAGCCAATCGCATCGGCAAGAATACCTTGGTATGTGCCTAGTGTGACCAGAATGGTATTGTGTATTATAAACTCTTCAAGCCCGGTGAAACCGTTAACACACAACTCTGTCGCCAGCAAACGAATAATTTAAACCACGCATTATTCGAGAGGTGGCACAGAAGACATCTTAAAATAATTTTGCTACACGACGACGCACTGTTTCACACAGCAAAACTAGTGAAAGGCACCTTCAAATTGCTTAAATGGGATATACTTCTGTACCCACCGTATTCCCCAGACTCGGCGTCATCTGACTATCAACTCTTCACATCAATGAGACACGCACTTGCAGAGCAAAACTTCAGTGATTTCGAGGAAGTTGAAATATGGCTCGATGAATGATTTGCCGCAAAAGATAAGTAGTTTTTCAGGCATGCTATTCATAAATTAGGGATGAAATATAGACGAAATATGTAGAAGCCGATGGCTAATATTTTGAATAAAAAAAAAAAGAATTTAACTAGAAAATTACTTTTTGTTTATTACCAAAAAAAACTCATAATATCAATATCAATAAAAATATGGAAATATCATAAATATCATATCATCAATAAAATGATGGAAAGTATCAGTAAATTACTCTGTCGTCAACAACATTAACCAAATAAGTGAAAGCATTAAATGTCTTCGTCATGATCTAGATTGTTTATTAGAAAGTTCTGCAAATTCAACAAAATCGTGTGTGCAACAGCAGGAGCCTATACTCCAGGTTATATTTGACCAGATCAATGAAGTCACCAACAAAGTAGCGGCCACTCGCCTTGAACTCAAAGATGTTAAGAATTAATTCAAACACGTCTCGAGTAACATTGGCATTGTCTCGGATAGCATTCTGCAGCAATCAGTTACACCTCCACAGGCGCATCAACATAGCTCCTCCTCGTCTATTCTCGAAGAAATAACTTTAGCATCCAAGCATTTGCCATCTGTTGCCCATACACCACTACATCGATTTTCGATACTCAATTCTTCCACTGCTTCAGGCACCTCCATTCTTACAACACTAGACGCTCCTCAAAGAGTTATCGTACGTTTTGGAACGTCGTGGACAAAATCAGAATTTGAAACCCGGATCCAAAACCTAAAGTCGTTCAACGAAGAGGAGTGTACAACAGTATTTGTTAAAGGTTTTCCCTCTAATACAAGCATGTTTTGGGTGCTCAAAACCCGCCAAAGTCACTTAACAACATTTCTCAAGTAATGTCCAAGTAATGTCCAACCCTGCCACCCAATTAATTCTCTCAAAATATTTTGTCACAACTGTGGTGGTATGAGGTAAATTAAATAAACTATTTATTGACGCCAAATCTTGTCACTTCAAGGTTCTTGTAATTACGGAAACTTGGTTAAACAAGACTTTTGAAAATGAGGAAATTCTGAACTGCAATTGGACTATCTACCGAAACGACCGCGACTACTAATCGACTACTAATAATTGTGGTACTAATTGCTAACCACAATTCTCTTTCAAGTGAGCTTATGGAAACCTCTACTCACAAACTCTTTGAACACAGTATAGTAAAAGTGTATATAGAAAAAAATGTCTTTATGTACTTTGGTGTCATTTACATCCACCCAAGTTCTAGTGAGTCAGCATACAATGGCTTATGTGAAACAATCACTACATTTACGGCAACCTTAACGGAGGAAGATAGTGTTATTATTTTTGGTGGCTTCAACCATCCAAATATATCATTTGTCATTGACGAGAATCTGCCTGTAAGCCTCTCTAGTAGCAGAGACTTTACATTACTAAGTACCTTTTATAGCAATGATCTACAGCAAGTCTCTGTAACATAAAACCAAAACGCCAAGTGGTAAGACTAAATCTTTACTAACTCGAACGACGAAGTGAGGGTTGGCCCAACCAACGAAGCAGAAAACTTGTTTACTAACACTATCCACCATACAGCCTTAACAGATACTTTCTCTGATATAAATATCTCTTTTACCCAGTCTTTCAATAAGTCCATTCGGTGAAATGAAATATTCGGTTCTGTTACCATATTTTGCTTGGTTTCATCTTTAATGAAGTCAACATCGCTCTCACTGCTTGAATAGGTATCATGAACATTACTTTCATTTGGTTCATAATCAATATCTTCATCATCACTTCCATCAAGATCTTCAGCGTTATACTCATTTTGCCAGAAAAAATAATTTTGTTTTGAAGTGAAACTTTTATAGCTGCGTATATAACAATACGGCGAGCTATATGAGGGGTAAAACCAATGTAACGAAATGGTTCTTATGAAAACAACAACACAGCAATTAGCCGCACTGGTTGTATAAAAACGAAAAAATGGATATATAACAATTTTTCATATTTTTTATTTTACCGAGGATTCAACACGCTACGCTTGGATCCATAGTCGGCTGTTCTACCAACTTGGAAACATATTTATTTGAGTAGCTCATGCTTATGTTAACTTTTACATTGAATAGTTCTTTTTTTGAAGCGAAGCTTTTTACTCCTCGTTCTGTGATTTGCTTGGAGGGAAATCTGAAAAATTTTCGACAGTTTTTTTCTTGGAAATTTGATTGCTTCTTTGTTGCTAGCGCTTATTACAACAAGAAAATTAAATACTTTAATATAAATACTAAAAATATGTTTCGACCTGCCCGTGGGGATCGAACCTACGTCCTCTTAAATGTGAGTCCAATTCACTATACACTATGCCACAAACACTTGTTAGACAAAGTTGTTAATTCAATCCTAATTATAACAGAAACTATGCTGCAGTAGATCGTCACCATCTATCCATAGATAGAGGATTGTGTATTTGCTATGCTACAACTATCAAAAATTTGCTTTTATTTGCCACAAGGTGTCTCCAGCATCGGTTTGTTGGTATTGTGAATGCGTTTGTGGTGCTGTTGGCATAGAGTGTAAATTATTATCTAGAGATTGCATCAACTCTGCTAAATCTCTGTCATGTGTTAACAGAGTTACTTTACTTAAAAACGTGAAGGAAAAATCTCTGTTAACCTCTGTAATTTACATAATTTACACTATATGCTGTTGGTACGAAGAAAATAAGCAATGCCCACAAGAGCGTTGACAAGTGCGTTTTTTGGTGTAAAAAAAATAGATGATATCAATAAATATGGAATTAACAAACGCATGCATGAGTCAGTGCAGCCAAGTTCACAACCATGTGTGGAAAGTTAAAATGGAGAGTCGCTGGCATTATATGCCCGTATATGTAATTAGCGTCGAAATTTGACATTCAACAATAACAATAATTCTTTTTAAGAATTTAAAAGTTGATTTATTAAAAAGAATAAATTATTAAGGTATCAAATCTATGTAACTGCGAAAAAGCTTCGCTTCTCTCGTGTGTCCAACGACGCACCTGTGTTTTTTTTCTTTTATGATTGATTTGAGTCTTTCTTTCAATACTCTGAACGTACATTACGGTCTAGAAATTTGAATCTGAATGTATCTTTTTTTATATAAGCATACTTGTAGGCATTTCTAATATTGAGTTTTGATAAATTCAGAAAGCAATTTTCGAAGTAGGCATTGCATTGACTGATTTGGAAAGAGCACACTCTGCAATATTAACGAATGCAACTTTGAATATAATATTGATTTTATTCTTAGATCTGGAAATTTTCATATAAATACCATATCTTTCATATAATTCACATGCAGTTTTTAACACACATTTATATCGAAATAAAAAAAATCGCATGCTGTGGTATTGGAACACACAACCTAATGGTTGCACGTTCTTCCATTATCAATTGAGTTACCGGAAATAAATTTAAGAAATTAGCTGCATAAGCCAGACTTGCAGAATATTCTTTAACGTGTCTGGCTTGTTTTCGTCAATAACGTCAATAAGACTTGGAGAATAGTTTTTAACTCATTTGCATTGGTTTTATCAACATTTAAAAAAAAACAAACAGAACAAGGAAACACCGAAAACAGTAGAACACGCGATAACCGATAACTCTTATCTCTTGCCTTTCTTGTCGAAAATTCTTTAACGAGTCCGGATTGTGCTCGTTCATTAAAAAATTTTTCGAAAATTTTTCAACCTTTCTGCTTTGTGTTCGTTCATGTTTTCCCTACAAAGGCTTATATTTCGGGGTAATTTTTTCGTTGAAAGTTACTATACATATCATTTCAAAAACGTGGTGTATTAATGGACTGCATGACCAATACATCAAAGAATCTAAACCGGAAATAATCTGATCCAAAAAAACATGTGAAATAAAATCAAAGAATAAATAAAAATGGAAAACAATTTTTTTTTTCTTATTTCTGTCTTGGTTGTTATCGAAACTTACGCAGTAATATATTCAACCGCAAAAACATTTCTCAACATTTCTGTACTGCGATCGTGGGAACTTTATATAGGATTTCCGTCAATGAAATGAATGGCCGAATCAGCATGTTTCGCCAAAGATAAAGAAAACTCATTCCTGATTCGTTTATCAATTCTTTAAGGAGTTGGACTACTGGGAAATATCGTTGCAAATGCAACATAAAATACGATGCAAGTCTTGTACCGAAAGACGCAAATATTAATATATCAAATATATCAAAATATTCACAATTATACTGGCAGTTTTCTTTTTTTTAAGAAAAATTGTAAATAAATTATATAAATAAAGCCCGAGTTATAATCGATTAATGATTATTTTGGATAAACAAACAGATCTTTTTTTTGTCATCAATCATATGAAATAAATTGAAAGATGTATGCTATGCCTTCTTTCGGGTTTATTCGAACAAGGGGGCAATGATGCGATGGCAGCACGTTCAACTTGCAGCCGAATTGTACGCGGTTCGATGCGAGCACGGAAAGGGAAAATGTTTTATTATTATTTCCGCCACAGGTTTTCGACAAATTTTTTCTTTTAAATATTTATAAATATAAATAAAATTAACAAAAAAATAAAATAGCAAGATCTGTAGTATGTGCTCTGAGGATCGAGCCTGGATACTACTTAAGACAGCAAATTAAAAGTATAAATCCTCTTGATAACCAACTGTGTCATGAAAGTAAAAAAAAAAACTGCGATCGAATTCTGTACGTGAATATTGAAGTTTTCAGTAACTGTCCATAAACAAAAGGGAAATAGATATTTTGCATGATATCGCCATGTTGAAAATGCTAGTTTAAAAGTTTTTTTCAAAGATTAACCGCTAAAAGGATTTTGGCATCTACTTTAATCCCAATCTCTCAAAGCGCACTCACGACTAAGTTTTGTCATAGGAAACTCCAAGGCGTTCTCTGACTCTTGAACAGCAAAATCTTTTTTTTTGAGCTTGGCCAAATTCTTTTCAAAATATTTAATTTATTTTCCTTTTAGTGCTGTATTGTTCACAGAGTCAAAGGAGTTTTTAAAAAATGTTTTTTTCGACTAGCTTTGCATAATATGGTATTCGCTGTAAGCTTCTTGGACTGCAGTCATTGGAGCAATGAAGAAAAAGTTTTTGTATATGATTGCTGTTGAAATTTATCCCTTTGCATGCTTCAATTAGAGAGCCGTTACTTAATATTATTCCCGAAAAGCAAATTTTAGCCGTAATGAAGTTATTTCTAAATGTGTACATCTTTATAATTCTGTTGCTCGTCATATGTATTAAGGTATAAAAATTATTTTTACCAGATTTGTTACCTAATGTTTTGGATGTTGGATTGGAACTATATCTGTAAGAGCAATGGCCCAGTAGATGAATAATTAAATAAATAAATAAATATTTGTGTACTCTTACAAGAAGAGAAATACGCTCAAATCAGCGTTTTAAATGAGCTCATAATAAGCGCTCAGACTCCCATAAATGGTTAGAAAGGATTCAGAATGTTTGCTGAAAAAGTAATTTAAAGTAAAAATAGTACATTTGAAAACAATTAAAATGGAATTTTATTACAACATTGTTAAGAACTTCTCCTGAACTAAGTTTGTTCTTGTACTGCGAGTAGGTTTCCTACAACCCAACATAATTTTAGAGGGAAACAATGCTACACAGTTTTATAAGTCAAACCATTTTTTCCAATGTTTAAAATCCAAACCACCATCTTTTTTGGTTTTTATTTTGACACAGTGTAAATATTCTTTCAAAACTCCCCAAAAAAATTAGGAATTTTTAGCAAGTAAACAAAAGATTTACTAAATGTGTACTATATATCAATTTAACTCATAAGACTAGATCAAGACATTTATCTAACTCAAACATTTTATTTCATTTTATTTATAGAAAATGGACATCAATCGAGATGGTGTTGTAACGCTTGAAGAATTTTTGGAAGCATGTCGAAGTGACGATGCTATCTCGAGATCTATGTCTGTCTTTGATACAGCGTTCTGACGCGGACCATATCCGCGTGATCAAGGTGAAGATTTTAGAAATACGAAAAGCAGACGACGCGCCAACAACAATAACAAACAACATAATCAGCAGCACCAACAACAACAGTCACAACAAGCACACAAGCAGCAGCAACAAAAACAACAACAACGACGATTAACAACACACAGGGACAAAAGTAAAAGTCGCAATGAAAAACGTAAGTCAAACAAGAAAATACAAAAGCAAGAACAACAACAGCAACAACAACAACAACTGCTAAAAAACATAAATCAAACTCAATTAGCAAATAGTAGTAAAAGTAGTGAAAAAAGTAGTAGTCGCCTAAGAAGAGCCACCCAAAAAACCACAACACCAAACGACGACGACGACGACGACGACAACGTTGCAGCCGCTGACAATGACAACAACAATGATGATGCCACATCGACCACCAATGCCAGCACTGTATCCAGCTGTAGCAGCAACAGCAGCACAACGGAAATGGAAGCGGATGCCAAAAGCAACAAAAAATTGCGCTCGGATTTTTGTCGTCACTGCCTGCGGCCACAATCGGAATTGCAGCTGCGTTTCAAAAGACCACGACAGCGAAGTAAGCAGCGGCAGCGCTTGACACCACAGCAACAACAACAGCAGCAGCAACATCGCAAGCGTAGCAAAAAACGGCATAGCAAAAGCAGAAGAGACGAAGAGCAGCAGCAACAGCAGGATGCCTTATCGTCAACATGTCGGCTGGCGCGTGATTTGAATGCCGCCAACGAGGAGGCCATCCGTTTCCGATGTCCGCAAGTTGGTCCACATGGCAGCCGCATACAGCAGCGTTCCTGTTGGTTGCCGCCTATGCATTTTCATCATCCGCAGCAACAGCACCAGATATCATATCAGCAACAACAACAACAACAGCAACAACTATATCAGCACTACTGCAGTCATGCACCGATTTCGCTGCACTCCACGCACGCACACACACCCTTGCATGCACACACACCAGCACACACACACTTGCATGCACCAACAGCAATGTATTCGCAATATTTGCGACAACAACAACAATCACCACAATGCAGCAGTATGAACTTTGCCAACAATATAACTTCTATAACCATCGAATGCGAAGCGAAGCACAGCTGTCACAGACAACAACAACACCAACATCAACAATCATGCTGCTTAGCAGCATCAAATGAACTCTGTTGTCAACAAATACCAGCACCAATAAATTTAGCTGCAACAATAAGTTGCACTCATATGGCTCCTGCTGCTGCTGCTGCTACACCAACACACACAGACAGAGCTGCAATTGCTGTTGCTAGCACAAGCTTGCAGCAGTTGCCATTTACACGTCCTAGTTCCTCCACTGCCGTTGCTGCTGTTGAAGATGAGCAGCAACAACAACAACCACTACAACAACAGCTGCTAGCCACAACTCCCGACTCGCCATCACTGGTGAAGGTGCGCACTTGGTATACGGTTGCCAAACAGGGTGTTTCGTGCTAATATTAGTTGATTGCGGCAGCAATATTCTTCTTGTGTTTCTTTGTAGCAACTTTGGTGAAATATTGTTGTCCAAATGTTTTAACTATGAATTTTGTTAAAAAGAAAATATTGTCATCGACAATGACATAGTTGATGTGAACAAGCAGAAAATTCATTCAGTCATTCTTTGAGGTAAATTTTGAAAGAGAGAATCTTTACTTCTCCCTTTTAAAAGTGATTCCTTGTCGGTTTTTTAATGTTTATTCGTCTTTCATGCATAAACGGCTAAAAAGATTGTCTCTACATTTGTTATATAGGTTATGGGTAGGTGACCATCTCACTTTTACAGCATTCGGCGACATTCGGCCAAAAATTTGGGGGCATTGACCCAAAAAACGGGAACAATTCAGACAGAATTTTTCAATAAAAAATCACAAAATGTACGTGAAAAATAGTATTTTAAGGTTTTGTATATAAAAAAACGAAGCAAATAAAAATCAGGAAAACAGATAATAAATAAAAAATGTTTAACCCTCTAATGCCACATTTTTTGTTTGAACTCAAAAAATCAGATAATTTGTTTAAGAGAAAAACGAATCTGAGTTTCGTTTTTCGTTTTGATTCTTTGTTCGTTTGTTACACGTGAAAATGTCGACTCCGCCTAGAAGCGGGCTTGGGCATAAACACAGAAAATAAGCAGAGAAGTGTGATTAAGATTTTAAATAGTAAAACAGGTATTTATGAAGTGAACAATTTCCTACTCACCATTTATTTCTCTCTTCGAAATCACTTCAATTAATGTGTTTTTGAATTGACTGAAAACCGAGTTTTTTTTTGAAAATTAATTAAATTCGTTTAAATATGATGAACTCGAATTTCAAATGGAGCATGCAAGCGCCAAGCGGTAAAAACTGAAATGTGACTTGGATATTCGTCTACACTCAACTGCAGAGAGTTGTCTACAGAAAACAATTTGAAAATTTGTCCATAGATTACGGTCTTATATCGATTGGCGTAAGCCCCGCCTAGAGGCGGGCCTGGGCATTAGAGGGTTCAAATAAAAGTTACACAGAGGAACAGTGAAAAAGTTCCAGAGTACACAACAATAAATCCTAAATTTAATTTGGACGCAAATTTCAGCAATGGAGTTCGTTTTCCGCAATCAGCTCGAGATTAGAAGTTATAGGCAAAATCTGAAAAACCATACTTTTTCTCATAATTTCGCTATATCTTTTCAACAAATTGAATAATTTTGATAGTTTGTATAAATTTTTATCAAAAAATATTTCGCTACTCAATTTTCGAATAAACCTTTTATTTATCTTTTGTAGTTTTGAATATCGATTTTCAAAGTTATAAAATTTTGAAAATTTTGTGGAGTATGGTTTTTTGAAATCCTGTATTCTTTTTCATTCCTTCATGTATATCTAAAAATTTTTTTTTTATCTGATAGGAAATCTTTAGAATTTTAAGAAACATTCTAATTTAAACTGCAACCTTCGATAGTTTTGGAGTTATTTTTAATATAAAAAGTTTTTAAACTTACTGTATCCAACCAAAAACCAGCAAGCAAAGAGAAGGTATGAAATTAGAAATAAATACGTGCTCTATGAAAATTTTTCATTTGTGGTTGGTGCTTAGTTAAGAGTAGTGGAAATATTATGAATAAAAACTTAAATTGTGAATCAACATGGCACCCGTACAGAAAAATTGCTACATATGTTATGAATACACATTTAAAAAAGATAAGAGAAATATATCTGAAGGTACATTTTGATATATATACAAATATACCAAGCAAGGTATCCAATGTCTGCCATAGTACCCACTGTCAAGCTTTGCTCCTAGATCAGAAGATTATCCTCAATATCTCTGAAGCATTAACAAGACGCCCAATGTTCACCACCAAGGACATCGTCACTCATGTCGTTGAAGACCATATAATTTTTAATTTCCAGTTCATATAATTTTAACTAGTTTAAGCATAAAAGCGGCTAAAATCGATTAAGCTATCGAAATGTTAAGGTTTATTGTGTATGAAAAACGTATTCCTTATTTCATTGATAAATACTGATGTATATGTTAGTTATATAAAAATAGTGAAGTTTGATAATATATTTTTTTCCTACGACATAATTAACTTTATTAAAATATTTTCGGAATGATCAACCATAGTGTAAAATTTAAAATATTTACCAAAATTCCAAAGCTTTTCCATTAGATAAAAAAAAAATGTTGGTTATACGTAAGGAATAAAAAAGATACAGGGTTACAAATATCCATACTCCACAAAATTTTCAAAATTTTTTCATTCTGCAGATATCTGCTGTTCCACAAATGGACAGAATTTCGAAAATCTGCGTCAAAAATCCATTTCGAATTGATTATCGTGTGTCCTGCAACTTTTACAAATTGCCATTTTGTTCCTCTGTATTATCGATGGCTTAGACCTGCTTATTTTTCGTTTAATTTTTAATATGCATTCCTTGTTATCGCTATCAGCAACCATTTTTACCATTTCTGACGTTTATAGCTATAATTCTGTATAGCTATAGCGTTATAGCTATAACGAAAGCATTTCAAGTTACACACAGAGTTGCCAAAAATAGTACTATTGTAGTAAGACTTCGAAAATTAAGTAATCTAATACTTATACTACAATGCTATGTTTAATATTATTATATTAAAGCAAAAATTTGTAAAAGTTTTTGAAACGATTATACTTGAAATAAAAGATCGATTTGGTGCATTTGAACCACTTTTTTCTTTATGGAGAAACAATTTGTTGGCAGAATTTCGAGACATTTAGTCCAATTTGGGGACATCGGGAAAATTCGGGGACATGCCCCGAGTAACTGGGACAGATGGTCACACTAGTTATGGGTCATTATTATTTTTCTTTAATATCTTAGTTTCGAAGTAAAATTTAAAATTTAGTAAATGCAATCAAATTATGTTGATCATGTTGATTAAGCTATAATGTTTCGAAAAATTGATAATTGCATACAAAAGCTCACCTTCATGACTGTTCCCGCTTCGAGGTTCCTAAACTACAAAAAATTATCCAGCAACGAAGGTTTATCTGATAAGAATACGATAAACACACTTACAAAGCAAATATTACGGCACTGTTGATGCATGTGAAGCGACAAAAAAATATCGTATTTTTAATAGAATTTTGTCTGTCAAATTTTTGTTACTCTCTCCATTTTAGAGTAATGCGTCATTTAGAATAAGTTATTCTGCTTAGTTTTCACTATGTCATATTTAATGGTCAGTTGCAGTCAATCAAATGAAAAATGACAACACTTTTTCATTTGGCATTTTGTCTATCTTTGATAATGCTAAAAATTAGAAACAACTGAATCATGATATAATAATTACAAGGTAGGAGTGACAATTCCCATAGAAACAAAAAACGCATAGAAAAAGACAAAACGAATAAGAAGGAAAACATATGACAAGTTAAACTTTGTACTGATTTTGACAATTTTTGGTCGGCGCTCTCAGAGTATAGCCAGTTTGCATTTCTTGGATTACTGATATCAGCTTTATATCCATCCAAGATATAACTTAGTTAAATAGAGGTAACTTTCCAATTAATAGTTCAGACAGTCTAGGTGCATAACACCGCACTATGGTTTATTTTCGGATAAAAGTCTGTTTTTCAATGTGAAAAATGTAAATATCTAAGATAGCTATTCATCAGAAAACTGTTTTAATATTAATAGCCCGTCCACAGGTCAAAAGAAAACTTTTGTTTCAAAAATTCACCAGTCATGCAATTTTTGAGTTTCAAAATTCAAAAAGCAATTCAAAATTCAGTTTTAGCTTTAAATTAAAGTCAGTATAAATTTTACACCTGAACCTTTTTTAATTCTGAATTGATTTGATAGTTTGCAACAAACATTTATAATAACACGAACATTTATTCAAATATAAACATATCATTGGCAGTATTAAAAGTAAAGAGAACTGAAAATTGCGTGGAATATCTATAAATTGGCTCAATTTGGATTATCAGATTTATAAGTGTCTTCTAAAAGATTAGAATGTTCACTTTTCTTTCATAAAATAAAAAATTCCACATGTACCCACAATTGTTAATAATACTCAATTTTGTTTTTAAACCCACACAAATACTGCATTTTGAGCATTTCTGAACGTGTGAAAATAGCATTGCGTATTTTTAGGAATTTATTTATTATTTTAATAGCATGTTTACACAGAGAGCTTAGTTTGAGTTCAATTTAAGCTGTTCACACAGAGATGTGTCTGCAAAATTAAGTTTAATTGAGTTTGATATTTCCCAGAACAAAATTGTTCAACGTACATTACGGTCTAAAAATTTGCATCTGACCGTACCTTTTTTTTTTCAGAACATTAGCATACCTTTAGGCATTTCTCAAATTGAGTTTTGTTAAGCTCAGAAAGCAAACTGAGTTTAGTTGAGTTGCATCCAGCAAAATTGTACTGGGAACTCAAGAGTTTATTTTGAGTTCAGCGGCAAAACTCAACTTTGTACTGGAAACTCAAAATAAACTTTCTGTGTAGACATGCTATACCATTAAAAGTTTGCTCATATCAAATGACAAAAAGAAAGATATCGCTCATAAGAATGGAAAAAAAGTGTATTTTTTCTAAGAACAATTTTCTCTAAGAAAAACGGCACGTAAGCGTAGCGCAGGCGAAGTAATATTCTCATATAAGACTACGAAAACGAACCGAATTTGCGATACGAAAACGTGCCGTATATGTAAAGTTTGGAATAGGAGAACTAAACCAAAAAAAGTAGTCATTTGAATGTATTGGTACTACAACGCTAAGGTGTTGCAGAAGCGGTACGTTTACGAAAAGTTTTACGTTGCAATAAATTCGTCTTATTTTTACATGTGTTAGTGAAAGTGTTAGTGAAATGACGGTTCGTATACGGTACGGTTTCGTTTTGCGAAATGCGTTCGTTTATTTTTCTTAGAGGGTATCTTGATAAACAAAGCCAAATGGAAACTAGTAGACAAGAAAAATATTTCACGAAGTTTATTAAGTAGATAAGCGAAGTCAAATGGAAACTAGAAGACAATACACATATTAACTTATTTATTTTGCCATCTTGTTCTATTAAAGTCAAAATACTTAAACATTTTAAGCATTGTTTGTGTGGGCCCTGTGAAATAAGGCCCAAGGAAATAAAGCTCTAAAACAAAAACGAAATAAGGTTTTATTTCATTATGAAATAACACCCTTCGAAATAAAGACCCAATTTGATGAAATAAAGCCCGAGCATAAGGAATGTCCTGCCCGTCTTTCTTAACTTCTTCTTGCACTTAGGCCAATAGCACTCGATGGGACGAAGCTCTGAAGAGTTTGGTAGATTCTCCTCTTTACAAGCAAATTTTACCCCATTTTAATTCAAAACCTCTATAGTTGTCTTGGCGTTATGGAGTGTTGCCAGGTCAAGATATTGTTGAGCCTTTATGGCGCTTTTAAAATGAAACAAGTCTGCGTTTGCCTTTCGTTAAAAAAAAAAACCTATGTTTAAAAGTCACAACTGCAAACGCCTTGCCAGTCCCGGGCTCTGATCACGTAACTTTCAAAACGATAATCGTCCAAACAATACTATAAGCCGATATCGTCAAGTGTTAACTTCATATAAACAGTCGTCTCGTCTATCGTTCAGTTTGCTACAGTTTGAAAGTCACTAGAAAACATATTTTCAGTACCAAAAGTGAAATTTGCTTAAAATTTTTATTGTTTTTTTGTGCTTTGACATGATATTTGCAACAAAAATGTATGTAAAGCAAATGGAAATTTTATCAATTTCGTTGATGAACACCCGCAACTAGCCAACAATTAGGTCGCAAGCACGCAAGCTAAATTTATTTGAAAACAAAATATCAGCACTACGTTCACTGAAATATTGTAGGCACAACACATACACCGAAAAAGTCAACATGTTTTGAAATTGAACACAATGTTATCATTTTCAAAATGCCTTCAAAGAAAAATTGAAATGCTTTCATTTGAAAGTGATGGAGAAACATTCCTCATCGTATCTTTTGGAAGTTTATGGGGAGTTTTTAATTTATGTTGTTTCTAATCCACTTCCTTAAGAATGCATGTGGAAATCAGTGTTTCCAAACCACTTCTTTAATAATGCATGTGGAAACTTTTGCGTGTTTTGAGACAATGACCAATACAGCGGAGAGAGATGTTTCCACATAACTTTTTAATACAGTGGAAAGGAATGTTTCCCTCTAATGACATAATGTGTAAAAACAGAAATGAAGTGTCCAACGGAAGGGAATGCTTCCTACATTCTATAGAATGTTTTCTGTTAATATCCGGGAATGTTTCCATTTCCTTGAGGGTAATGTTATCAATTTATATGTGAATACTAAAAAAATACAAAATTTTTATATGAAAAAAATATATTCTGAAAATGATAACAAATGTTCAATTTAAACGCATGTCGATTTTGTCGGTGTAACTTTTTTATTGGAAGACATCAAGAATTCGATTTATCTCTAAGGATCCTGCGTTGTCGCAACAAATCTTTTTTTCCTTTTCCTCATCGTCAAACAAAAAAACAATGAAATTCCGACTCTGAAACATTTAAATATTATTAGTTTAAGGAATTAATATCAAATAAAAAGCACAAATGATATAAAATGATCTATCGTGCAATTCAATCAACAAAACGATAGCATTTGACAGTTGCTAGACATACATGAAGCAAGCAAAACGATATAGTTATGACGATAGTGAAATATTTAGGTTAAGTGATGATAAAGTATCGTCAAAACGATATCGTCAAACGGTTCTCGTCATACGTGATGAAAGCCCAGAACTTTCTGACCAAATTTTTTCAGTTTAATTTTGCTGACTGAGTCATCAACATTTTGATCGTTATGTCTTATGTAGAATTGAGCTCCCGGCAAGGCTGTAAGGACAATTTATTATATATGTCTTGTCGTCCAATATAATGCAGTAAAATTTTTCTAATCTGGTTTTTGCACGTGGCAATTTGTTTTTCAGACTTCTTCGAGAATTTTTGTTTCTTACACCTACTACTGTGGGCAAAAAATATCGGGGACTTGCATATAAATCAAAAAATCTTTATTTATTCTTCTAAATTCACTTCATCCCCCTCAAAATAGTAACCCCCATCCCACCGGATGCAATACACTTGTGACAACGTTTTTTCCAATTTTCAAAACATGCTGCAAAGTCCTCTTTCGGTATAGCCTTGAATTCCTTCATTCTTTCGGTTTCTATCTCTTCTATCGATTCAAAACGGTGTCCACGGAGAGGTCTCTTGAGTTTAGCGAATAGCCGTATAGTCAGGCGAATACGGGTGCGAAATGATATGGGTCGAGTTTTTGGCGAAATGATCACGAACTGCGAGTGCTGTTTTTCCTTGAAATTTAGCGTTTTTGGTACCAATCGAGATTTCACTTTTTTGAGGCCCAAACGGTCACTTAAAATAGTTTTCACTGATCCTTCCAATATTTTAACAAAGTCAGTAAGGTCTCGGGCTGTCAATCGAAGATTTTAAAGCACCAATTCTTTGAGTTTGTTGACATGTAGCTCATTAGTTGATGTTGATGATTGTCCTGACCGTGCCTCGTCTTCAACGCTTTCTCGTCCATCTTTGAACATTTTCTACCGCACATAAACTTTTGTTTTTGATAGATTTTGCTCACCGAAGGCCATCTGCAACATTTTCAACGTTTCGAGAGCAGAGATTTCATTCTGCACTCAAAATTTAATGGAACTGCGTTGTTAAATAGTTTCAGACATTATAAAAAAAGAAAGCTTTTAGCTATTTCCAAGAGCACGCGTAACTCAAACACTAATAAAAATTTTAAAGTGTAATTTGGCACAGATGTCAGTGACAGTAGTGCCACCTTGCAAAAATAAAAATATTTGTCCCTATCGAAATCCCAAACAAAATTTTATTTTAAATTTCCCAGTATTTTTTGCTCACAGTAGTGTATGTCTTTAACCCTTAAATGCCTGATTTTTTTTATTGGCAGGAAAAAAATTTATGTTATGTAATTTTTAACTCTGAATAACTTTTGTTCTGCGACTATTTTTAAAGGTGCTTTTACTCCCTTTACATACAAATTACCTGGTCGGACCCTTTTTTTAATAAACTTTTTTTTTGAAAATGTTTTGCTGTAGGTTTATTTTATTTATTAATTCAATCTAACGTTAGTAACTTAAAACACTATTGTTAGTAATTAAAACACTACTACGAAAATTCATAATTTACTAAAATTCCGTTTTTTTTTTTTTAACGACTAAAACACTTATCAAACGAATTAAAAGGTCGTGTCTTCAAATCAAAAATGGTGGCGATTAGATCATAGATCAATTAGATAAAACAAAATTAACGAAAAGATGCGAAAAAAATAGTTGTAGTGGTTGGTTCCTCGCGATACCACCAGGAATTTAAGGGTTAAGTTGTTTATTTTCTCGTTGCATCATTACTAAACTTTTGTTGATATTTTTGGCCAAATAACAGTACGTTCAAAAAGTCCATAGGATAACACATAGATGGCGTTACTAGATTTTTTTCCATATGATTTTTATTTAGTACCAACTTTCAAACCATACGTTTAAAACAATCTGACAATTGATTCTTGAGTTATACCATTTTGTGTGCAACTATTGTCATTAAAAAAAACATGTAAAAAGTGAATTTAGAGTTTTGATAAAGCATTGCTTTTTGATGAAAAAAAATACAGTGGCAGCCAAACAATGGCTTGATAAATATTACCCGGACTCTGCTCCATCGAGATAAATGGTAGAAAAGTGGATTGCTGAATTTAAACGTGGTCGTACCAGCACAAATGATGCAGAGCGCAGAGGACGCCAAAATCAGACTGTTGTTCCACAAAACATCAAAAAAAAATCCTCAAATTGGTTATGAGTACTGTTTTTACCACTTTACACGAAAATTTGGGTATGCGAAAACTAATACAAATTTGGGTGCCGCGTGACCTCATAGTCGACCAAAAATAACAACGAATCGATGCTTCAGAGGAGTGTTTGGCGCTGTTAAACCGCAATAAAATCGAATTCTATCATCGACTACACACCAAAATCCAAAATACAGTCAGCTGAGTGGAGAGCAGTCGACGAACCGAATCCAAAGCGAGCAAAGACCCAACAGTCGGCTTGTAAGGTGATGGCGTCTGTGTTTTGGGATGCGAAAGGAATAATATTCATCGACTACCTCGAAAAAGAAACCACCATCAATAGCGACTATTACTGTGCACTTTTGGATCGATTGAAGGCTGAAATCGCCAAGAAACGGCCACATTTGCAAAAGAAAAAAGTGTTGTTTCACCAAGACAATGCACCGTGTCACAAATAGATGAAAACGAATGCAAAATTGAATCAGTTGGGCTTCGAATTGCTGACCCACCCACCGTATCCTCCAGATTTAGCCCCCAGCGACTTTCTCCTGTTTTCAGATCTCAAGAGAATGCTTGCTGGAAAGAAATTCAAGTCCAATGATAAAGTAATCGCTTAAACTGAGGCCTATTTTGATGAGAAAACGCAATCGTACTATAAAAATGGTATCGAAAAGTTGGAAAATCGCTATACTCGTTGTATCGCTCTCGAAGGCAACTATGTTGAATAATATAATCGAGTTGTATCAAAATTTTGTTTTTTTCTCACTAATCCTACGGACATATTGAATGACCTGTTAGCGAATGGATAAGCATTGGTTTCCTTTTTATCAAACTAAGAATTCTTTGTTCAAGTTGCTTGTTATTCCCAGACTTGAAAATATTTTTTACCGAAAACTCTGACTAATCTTAAGAGATTCCGTGATGGTAATAATGTCTTAAGCTTGGCCAACCATTAAAGATTTCATGAATTTTCATGCAATGCGAGAGAATGAATCTTGTTTTGAATAATTTTCTTTTTTACTCTATTTGCAATTATAGATGACATACTTACTTTCATTACATAACAAAAATTTGAGTTTTGAATTTTGAGGCAAAATAATACCTCAAATATTCAAGCTATTACATCACAAATATATTTTTTGTTATGAAAGAGTACCCCATTATTAAAAAAAATTGCAATAAAGCTCCAAAATAGGAAAAATACACCAATTATTGGAATTGTTTTGTATAGAAATGCTTGGGGTCTTATTTGATTTGCAGTTTGGGGCCGTATTTCCTGGGGTATTATTTCTTATTAATATAAGGGCCATTATTTTGTATTAGTATTTTATTTGAAATCTTAAATATCCCATCAGCCGTGTTTCAGTATATTCAAATGTTTTATTATTTTAATGAAGTTGTATGGGGGATAGGCGTGGTTTTCATTAAAATTTCCAAATCTAAGACCTTAAGTATATTTCGTATATCAAAGCTTATTTGTAAAAAATCTTGTCAATATATTTGCTTACTTAAGTGAAATTTATAACGGCTTTGCTATTCTAATGGCATCACTTTGTCTGGTAGGTTGGCTGATTTTTCATTTCGTTTTTTTGTCAAATTTTAAACTCTGAGTGCATATTAGAAATCAAAACTTATGTGCAAAATTTCCATTCCTAACATTAATTTTTTTTAGAATTTTAAGAGAATTTACGATTTTTAAAGAGCTACTGTTCATGGGAGTTAGGCTTGGATTTTATTCAATTGTGTAGATCATTATATTTTATGTCTTCAACAATATGGCTGTAATCGTGATCAAAGAGAATTACTGACGGGCGGTAATTATTTTATTTTTTTGTGCTTATAATAATTTTTTTTTTTTGTAAGTTACATTTTATATCTTTCACAATATTGAAGAGAATATGTATTGTTTAAATGAACAGTTTCAGTTATGTCACCGGCATATTATTTATTCATTAAAATCATCCTGGAGCCCTGTTCGTGGAGCCTTGAGGCCATCTTGTGTTTAGGTAATAAACCTTTAAAGATTACTATTATGATATATTTTATGAAAGTAAAAAAAAAAATCTTTTTTTACGCAATTTTAAATTTTCATTTAAAAAAAAAAAACTTGTTCTTTCTAAAATCTAGCAAAAAACAATTTTTTCCAACACCTCAATGAAAAGACAAAGATTTTTTGTACAACCTTTTCTTCTACCTTTTAAACTATCTTTTTGACCACTGTGCGCAGCCGTTAAGCTCGCTGCTTTCAACTTGTCGTTTATAGGGGACACCACTGAGAGCTTTGAGCCGACTTGCGATGTTTTTGACAAGGATAACAATGTTTTTGACAGAATGAGGCAGTCAGAAATATTGTTTAAAAAAATAAAAAAATAAAAATGTTGTTATATAGAAATCACGCATGACCCTCACGCATTGCCTTGAAAGGATCGTTCCTACAAATTTTAAAAAATTTTAAAATCATATTTAAAAAAAAAAGGTCTGTACTTTAAAACACAAAAAAAATCCTCAAAATACCGTACTGAATGAATATCTGCTAAAACTCTAACAGGAAAATAACTAAAATTAATCTAATTAGAAGCAAATAAATACTTAAAATAATTAAATGTGTAAGAAATGTCGAACCATAAACTAATTTAAATTAATTAGCTATAATTAAACAAAAAAAAATCAATTAAATTGTTTAAAAATAAAACTCTTTTTTACGTATATGTATGTAGTTAATTTTTTAAATATAATAGGAAAATTTTTAATTAAAAAAAGGAATTTGTACATAATAAATAAAAACTATTTTTATAAAACTTAAAGGAGGAAAAAAACTAAGCAACAACAACGACTTCAGTATCATTATTTTCCAAAAATGTTTAATGTTTTTGTTGCAATTGTAATTTATAGGTATTTGTTTCTTTTTTTTCGATGCTTAATTTCACCACAATTTCTGCCACGGTTTAGAAGTTCCTCTACTCATTTTATTGCATAAAAAGTGTAAAGTGTAGAAAAACTAACAGATTGCTAATTCGTTTTAAATTAAAAAACAAAATATTAAGAAATCTGGCAATTTTATTTTTTTAGCTATATCAAGAAACAGTTAATAAAATAAAAACTGTGTGTTATGTTAAAGTAAGAGCTATGTGCGGCAGCTACACACTATGTTCATATGTATGTATATAATAGCTTTATTTATTTTAGACATAAATATATGTATATATATGTATATATATATATATATTTTTATGTATGTAAGCATATTTGTATGTTTGTTATATGTTGTAACAATATCTGTTAGCAGTTGAAAAATCTATTTTGTGTTTTTTAAGCAAATAAAATATATGTATCTATAGTTATAATTGTTGTTGTTACTGTGATGAAATTTTATTGCTCATTTATATAGAAAAAACAATTCACACACACATACACACACACACACTTTCACACACACCCTCAGTAGTTTAACACATAATTTAATTCTTTATCTTAGTCTCAAGAAAACACTTGTTAGCAAGTTTTTCTTTAAAAAATATTTTCTTTGTTCAGTTTTCTTTTCTTTTTCCCCTCTCAATTACTTTTTTAACATCCTACAGCAACTTGTTAACTCAAATCAGGAACATCATTATTTCTTTTTACTTATTCTTAACATCATTTTTCTTCATTATCTTGCATCATTTGCTGGGTTGTATTCGCTTCAGGAAATGTTTCAAGTTTAATAAATGAAGTCAGCCAACAGCGATGCCCGGAAACTAAATCTTCGCTTCTTCCTGTTCATTGACAATTGACAATAAAGATGCGATTCTTGTAAAGCAACCTAAAAAAAAAAAAAATATCCGTCCTTTGACGTTTCCATTATTTTTTCTGTGAAATCTTAAAGTTCTTCTCGGAAGTGTTAATACTTGTTAAGGTGTTATTAAGTTAATATTAAATTTTAAAACTAATCTTTTCTGATAGTAGAGATTCCTTTATTTATACTAGATTAAACAATTTCTAATAAGATTTGTCGAAAAAATTTTTTCGAACTATGTCGAAAGACATAGTTTATTTTTTAATTACGCTTAACTTGCGTAATAATAATATAGATTTGCCAAATTTTAAATTAAAAATTGTTATATCGAAGACTGAACAAGAATGGTAAATACACCAACGCACATTGTGGTAGATTACCAAGTGTATGGCGCTAAATTTTAAATTTCAATTAATTGTTTAAAATTTACTAAAGTCTGAGTAATTATTTTTATATTTATATAAAACAATAAATTCTAAACAAATTGCAGTGCTCAGCTCTTAGCATCTAAAAGTGGGGCGTAACTCGTTTTTATTTAAAAAAAGGACGAAAAATTGATTTTTACCGATTTTATATGAGAAATCGTATGGGCGAAAGAGGATCCAATATTTTTGCAATATCTCGAGAACCGCTCATCCGATGTTGCACAAATAAGTACTAAAACACATGCCAAGACTGGTCAAACACACCCTCAAAATTTTAACAACACCATTGGAACGGTTCAGATGTGATGGAGTAACATACGGACACTATTAGATTTATACGAGTATATAGATTATGTTTACTGAAGTAAACAAAAATATTAAAATTTTTTATTAAAATTAAGGCCGGCAATACATTTAGAGGAGAGTAAAAACGAGTGATATTGAGGTGATGGTTTTCATTAGAAAAAAATATTCAAATATCATAAAATATTCAAATATGGTAAAATATACCTACATTTAAAAAAAATGTTATTTTTTCAAAAACAAAGATGGCGCTGACTACAACGATTGCTGTAAAAGACCTCTTTTCGCACTGCGGGCTCTCTGCTGGCTTCTAGGTTGACCCGAAAAAAAATTTTTAAATTTTAAAACGTTATGAAAATATCTCCTATCTGAATGAGACAGAATTTTAAAAAGTCTTTTCAAAAATTTATATTTATTTGGAAAAAACAAATTGCATTTCTTCTTCATTTTTGTTTTAAATCTTGAATGAAACTTATAAAAAATAAAATATTAAAAAATAAAATATTATAAAAAATGTCCTTCCAAATAATGTAAAGATCGGTTAAGTAATTTTTGAGCTAGGTTGCGACTTTAAAGTTATAGGAAACAAATAATACTAAGACGTTAGTGCTCAAAACTTAATTAAATCACTGTATATACACACACAAAATAATTATTGTTAACATTCTTTGGAATTTTCCTCTTCTCAAATATACCGGTTTGAGCACATAAAATAAATGATATAATTAAATAGAAGCTGTAGTATCTTGATTTTACGCTCAGGTCTCTTTTTAAGCTTATAACTTTTTTAATATCCAAGAATCTTTATAAATTTTTTTTTAAATATTTTTGATATGTTTTTAAGTTAAAAATAAAATGAAAAAAATCGATTCTGGGATGCATCTAAATGTATTGCCGGCCTTAATGTTAACGAGAGGGTTGGGTCTTGGTAATTATCTTATAAGTATCTTTTTAGTACGTTCACTAATAATAGCTCCTCTCTGTCGCTCATAAACTTAGAGAAATTATATTTATCATCATACTTTAGCGGCGTTACCATTACTATACTCTTCCAGAGATTAAACTCTATATAAAAGTTTAGGCATAATTTTACTTTAGCGCCCAGGCCTAAATATTTAATTTTTACTCATTTTTGTTATATCTATACGGGCCTCCTAAGCCTATGGGAGTAATTGGGCTTAGAAGATAAAAATCATGAACGTTTGAAAATTGAGTGCAAATTTTGAAGTGGGTGGTGGCTAATTTCACAAAATTTCGAAATGATCAAATTTACTAGGTAAACTTAAACTTAAACACTATCGTGAAAAATACCCTGTTATAGCTGTATTATGGCAAAATTTGAACATTCGCTAGAGCAGGTAAAAAATTTTTATTAAAAATTGCGGTGATTTTCAATAAAAAATATTTCGCTTATACCTTTCCTTATAATATTAACAATTCCTGAAAATCGCGGTGACTTAAAACAAATCTGTTTAGTAAATATTTCTAGATTTACCTCTTTTAACCCTGCGGCGCACAGTGTTTCGAATGGCCTAATTAGACGGAGATAAATCTTTAACTCGGGTTTGAGGGCACGGAATTGTTCAAGGCTACTATTAAGGCTTCTGAGTGAGCATATCTTCCTTTCATGAAAATTTCATACCGTTAGTTCATGTGGAACCGCAGTTACAAAAATTTTTATGGTAAAATAAGCCTTTTTATATTCATAAGGTTATGATATCTATTTTTATAATAAAAAAATATAGGCTTTTCGTGACTTCACATCATAATCATTTTTAAATTTTTTGTTTCAAAACATCATGATTTCCCCACTTTTTTTAAACGGCATAACTCCTGAACGAAAAGTTGGACAGAAAGCGTAGATCACTTGTTGTAAGTGCGATAGTATGTGTCTTAGTTTTATTGTACTTCAAAAAATATTTAATCTATTCATAATATGTTTGCTGCTTATATTTACAAAAATGTTCTATTTTTATATATAAAAATATTTTTCGAAGATATAGCGCAAAATGTGTTTAAGTTTTGTGGGGGCTGCCACACCCACTTTTCCAAAATTCCTAAAATACTTTTTTTAACTTTCCTTTACCTTAAACATGGAAAACTTAAAAAAAAAAATCAACAAAATAAATTTCTTCGTCTAACTTCTATGAATCGCAACCGTCTTCGCCGTCCTGTGCGCCGTCTTCGACCTTATGACTGCATTCGGCCGTCTTCGTTGGATAAAATCATCTTTGGCCGCTCTAAAATTTTTTTGGGGACTTAGTAAAACTATTCAACAAATGTTCCTAAAAGTTTTGTTCAAATATATTTAAACAGCTACTCACTTGCAATATTAGAACACCGAAAAACGAGCATTTTGGCACTGCAACTTTAAAAATTCATATCTCGGGCCCAAATAAGTATTAAGAAACAATACTTTAGGGTTTTACCCATTATTTACATGACTTTCGAAAAAATTTGCCAAAATTTGGCTGCGTTCCAAAAAGTATAATTATTTTGAAATCTGAAAATTTGAGAAACTTAAAAAATATGTATGAAATCACATTTTTTTAAAGCAAAAAAAGTTTTTTTCAAAAAATATATCCATTTTACAGCATACAACGTTTTTAATTATATAGTATAATATTTGAAGAAATTTTAAAAATTTATTTTTTCTACAAGCGAGCGTCTTCACGATGATCGTCACACTCTGCACGTGCAACGATAAACAGTTTTTTCAGATTTTCACAAAGCCCACATAATTTTTCTTTAATTATTTTCAAATTTAATTGGATTAATATCTAATTCAGCAATAAAACTGCATTTTCCAAAAAAAAAATTTTTACTTTAAAAAATGCAAAAAAATTACACCGACGTCGTCGTTGGACGATTTCGTCCACGGGCCAACTTTGACAGCACCTCACTAACAGACAATGCGACGTCTACTAACGGCCTTTAGAAGAACTTTCTTATACATCCCAATAAACAAAATGATTCACTAATGTTATCGTTTACGAATCGTTTTCTCGTACATTTCATTCATTAGCAATTATTAGTAGCGATTCATTTATAATATCGCGAGCGGGAGAAATTCTTCTTTCGTTAATGAATCGTCAAAACCGAAAAAAGCAATTCGTTAACGAGTCGCCAAAACTATAAAAAGCAATTCTTTAACGAGTTTCCAAAACTAAAAGAAGCAATTCGATAACGAATCATATAAATCATATAAATAATAAGAAATAAAATATAAAAAAAAAAATAAAAACTAATTTCAAGCTTACCACGTCAAGAATCGAAACCACGTCTACTGAATGCTAGTCCGGCACCTTACCCACTCAGCTATTTCAGATGCTGAATATATTTTGCTTAATTTGCTTGTTAATAAAAGCCAGCATTCGCGGACATGGGTTCGAACCCCAACTTGGTCAAAAAAAATGTATTGTTTTGTTGTTTTTTTTTTTGTTATTTAGGTATTTTTTTTAAAGATTAGGCTTTTCAAAAGTCCGAAACTATTTTTTTATCATTTTTTGACCAACTTTTTTTCGGCTTCGTTATACATTCGTCAAAACCGAAAAAAGCAATTCGTTAACGAGTCGCCAAAACTATGAAAAAGCAATTCGTTAACGAGTCGCCAAAACTAATAAAAGCAATTCGTTAACGAGTCTCCAAAAACTATAAAGAGCAAAATATAAAAATATAAAAAGCAATTTGTTAACGAGTCTCCAAAACAACAAAAAGCAATTTATTAACGAGAACTTATTCATATGAAAATCTTGAACAAATTATAAGTGGAAATTATTGATATGAAGAATAAGCACGAATGAATATAACAGAAGAAAAAATATTTCAAAATATATAAAAATTCATATAAAAATTTATGAAAATTTATATTTAAGTCATTTTCACTTAAAGTTCAAAAAAAAACATACAATTTAAAAAACAAAAATATTCGCTTAAATGACGTATTAATAATAGAAAGTCAGTAAAAAATTCTGTTTTTTTTTTTTTTAATTTGTATATTGAAAAGTCGGAAAAAATTGTTTTTTTTTTGTTTCAAAACATCTTAAATGGAATTTAGGAAAGTCATGATTTTAATCGGTTCTTTCTTTAATCCTCAAGCCAACCTCTGATGAAGTCGATATCAAACTATTCGAAAACTTAAAAAAAACGATTCACAAGCGATTCGTTATCGAATCACCCCTCGCCACAATGTTTATTGGGATGATAAAGTTTTTTTTAGTAGTAGCTACCTACCCGCTTCTCCCTTCCCTTTCCAAGATACAGCGTTTCTCAAATATCACTGTGGACGATATCGTCCAACAAAGAAGGCGCAAGGTTAAATCTAAAACACGTCACTTAAATTTTCTTGCTCTTGGTGCACTTCGAACTGATTTTCATTATAAAACACTTTTACCAATTTTAAGCAAACAGTACTAATTTGGGAATACTTTTTTGATAACACAGGCTTACAGCCAATATGTACAATGATTGACACTATTCATTTCTCATACAAAATCTGTCGCTAATTCCGAAAATATCATTCCTTTTGGAGCTTACTCCTTTAGAATCGATTTCATATAAAGCCCGCGGTATGAAAATTATATAGCGAGTGAAATCAAGTGAACAAAAACTCAAGCGTTACGTTTTCTGTCATTCGTCTAGTGACAGCTGTGGTGTTTGGCTCTCAGCAGCGCGACTATCGGCTCTCAGCAGCGCAAAATACCAACAACAAAGAAATACCAACAAAATACACACAGCAGCTATCTGTGCTATTGTTCGGCCGTCACCTCTCTGCAGACAATGTCAAACCTCAGAAAGTAAAAACTGCCATAAAAAGCTTCTTGAGTACATAAGCCCTTTCGGAGTCGGCTTATATCTTGTAGGTCCAATTCTCGATCATTTGCGTTCAAACATTTCACAACACTCACAGCACAACTGATCATAAGAAGCTCGATGAAAGTCCTTTCAAGGGCTGGAATGTTAATTTCGTTGTCACGAGGTCTGTCAAGCAAATGCAGTGATTTTATTTCTATTCAAACATATTCATAGATATTTTGACTGGATATACAATGTTTAAAACTGGCTTATCAAGATGTTGCTGTTAAAAATGTATAAGTGTATAATTCACAAAATGCAAGAACGGCCCCAAGATTCCGACGGCCTCTGGGCCTCTACATTGGTGAATTAGGCACTGCTCAGCTAAGGGTGTAGTGTAGATCATATAACTTCCCCTATCAAAATATTAACACTAGATTAGTATATTGCTTTCACTATAAAAAGTTAACGTAGTGTTTTCGAAAATCTTATCCTTACTACCTTAATAGTTGGATAAAGTTTCAAAGCTTTATTATTATGTTCTGATAATATGCTTTTTTCATTGTAAATTTTGTCCTTAATCACTTTCGTAATTCTATTATTATTATTCATTGTTTTTATATATTCTGTTTCGAAAACACTTTATCTTTATTTTGATTTTTCTGATACACCCTATACACACATTCCCAGCAGGGCTGCTAACAATTGTAGACATTTTTTTAGACATAAATATTCAAGATAAAACGCTACAATATTTGTTACTTTATTGCTATTTTCTCTTTTTTCTCTTTCTATTTCTTTCTTTTTTTAATATTGCTTGCCATTTTGCAACAACAGCAACAACAACATCTTCTACTACTACTACTACGCAAACAAACAGTTGAATTCTTTCTACCATCTCCGACATTAAATTGGGTTGCCACAAATAAGCTGCTGTAAAAAGAACGCACGCTCAAACACACATACATACGTACCACATTACACATACAGTCATACAAAAACTCACAAAAAGTCCTTTACTAACAGAATACTACTAAAGCAAAAATAAAAATAAAAAAAAATGGCCAAAAAATAACTAAATAATTACAGAGGAATTAAAGAAAAAATACATTAAACTTTTACGAGAAAAACAAAGTTGCAAAGTGCATACAAACACCAAAAAGATAGCAAAAAAATAACACACACACACTCCCTAACATACAAATATGGGCACACACATATATATACACAGGAAGCAGTACTAAAAACTAACAAAATAATTACTTGCAGCAGTCAACAAAAGCAGGCTACAAGCCAAATTAACAAAAAATCACATAAAACACTTACATACAAAGTACAAACACTCGCATGTGTTCACACACACACACACACACATAGTAAAACATATGAGAATTTTCAAACAAAGCCAACAACAACATTGAAGCAATTAACTTAAAAAATTAAAAAACTGTTTGTTATTCAATGTAAAACTGAACTCAAAAAACCGTAAAACTCAAACACACACACACACACACACACAGCACAACGTCACACTTACTTGAATATAACAATAAAACTATTTAAATTGGACAAAACTACCTAAATGTATGATGCAGTTAAGAACCTTACTTTATTAGAATTGAAAATTTGTATTATAAAAAAAAAAAAAATAAACCAACAAACAAACAACTAACGAAAGCTTTACTTGTAACCTAGAGAAAACTATTTAAAAAAAAAAAATGTAATATTGTAAAAAAAAACACAAAATAAAACCGATAAAATTCCTTACTATAAGAAACCGATGTAAAACAAAAGAAATTAGTAAAAATTATTAGTCAAACTGATAGGTTTTAGTTTCTAAGCCAACAACGTGATAAAAATTTGTATGAAATTGTTTTAAAATCCTTGAATATGAAAATTTAAATTTTAGCTTACCGTTAAATCATAAAACAAAAAAGTTAAAAAGAAAGTTGTTGTTTCTTGTTGTTGCCAACTAATCGATGTATAAAAGTTTCAATCTAACTCACTTTGTTGCAACTTTTTTAAAACTAAAAAAAAAATATCTGATAAACGCTTCAACCCAGAAAATGGAATCCTTAGCAACTTTGAGCTAAGACAAAAATAAAAGAAAATCTAAGAGAAATCTTTAAACCTAGAATTTTTGCTTCGTTGAATATTTTTGCTAAGAGTAAAAAATTTACTACAATCTATGAATTTGCTATATTGTAAATTGGACCAGAAACATTAATATAACTCAAAAATATAGCTGTGAATATGAAAATCGCAGTAGCCTCAATTAATTTCTTTTTTTTTTAATTATACTGATTTTTCAAAGTAGCTCTTAAAAAATTCTCTTTTAAAAGAGAATTTTTGCACCAAGTATTATTTCTGGTTTGAGAAATTATAATAGAACTTAAAGTTTATAAAATAATATGAAAACTACCCATATATTGCTTATTTAGAAATATCAGTGAGATCTTTGACACAACATTAAGGGGTTACCCCACTTGAAGCGCAAAAGAAAATGTAATTTTCATGAATTGTTTTTACGTAAGCTACTAAACTTTTTCAAACGATCAATATATCATCTTGAAGTACATACATTGAACACCTTTCAGTAATTTTTTTAATTAAAAAATATTGTATAGTTTTGTTACAAATGGCTGTAAAAAAATTATGTTCTTATTTTTGCATTTGATCATTTTGATTTCAATATGTTTGAAGTTTCAACTTTAGTTAACACGGAAAAATAATTTTTTTTTTTTTTAATTTACGTCCGGAAACATTCCCGGATATTAACAGGAAATATTCCCTTTCATTGGACACTCCATTTCTTTTTTTACACACTATGTCGTTAGAGGGAAACATTCCTCTTCACTGTGTTAAAAATGTATGTGAAAACAATTCTCTCCGCTAGATTTGTTTTTGTCTCAAAAGAAGCAAACGTTTCCACATGCATTCTTAAGGAAGCGGATTAGAAACGACATCAATTGAAAACTCCCCAAAAACTTTCAAAAAATACAATGAGAAATGTTTCTCCATCACTTCCAAATGGAAGCCTTCCAATTTTTCCTTGAGGGGTAGCTCTTCCACCCACGATGCTACTTTCACAAATTTAATTTACTGTTGCCTTCTCATGAGTGCTCTCCGCCGCGCAATATTCTGCAACTGCACTCCAGGCTTCGTTGATTTTTTTTTTAAATATGTGTGCGGATTGTGACCACAATTTACTCCGATGCATTCAAGAAAAATAAAAGTAGCTTGGATAACTTGATGAAGGTTCCTAAGTTGACAACAATTGCTTCTTTTGGCACAATCTTAGTGCTCCTTTTATATGGGTCTTATGCAGGCCCGTAGCAAAGATTTACCTTAGGGGGGAATATGATAAAAAAATATATAAGTAGGTACCAGTAAAAAACTAAACACAAGGATATGGAAATTTTTCTTGACAAATCCGTTTTCTCTTAAGGTGGGACATGACATTCGCGGCAGAGAAAACAGACCTTTTTTTAAAAATTCATAGCTCAGTCAAAAACACACATTTTTCCAAAATTTTTTAAAAATATTTTTCACTACAACATGGTTTTATAGAGCTCCAAACTGGCGGCAGAGAAAAAACGGGGCCTCGTGGTTGCAGCGCTGGGAGTTGCAAAAATTGTTCGACCTGTAAAAAAATGACTTTTTTAAATCTTAACAAAATTGGTTTTCGCTTGTTTTTTTAAATTTTTTTTTTTTAAATTTTTGGTGATGTTCCAAATTTGAAAGTGTGTTTTTTCGAAAAAAATATTGACTTTAAAAATTTATAAAAAATCAAAAAATAAATTTAAAAAAATGCTCATGTCATACGATAGCGAATCAAGTTTAAAAAAATACAAAAAAAATTTCGTCAAAAAATGAACCCGCTAGTGGCGCAACCAGTACGAAAAACATGGTTTCGAGATAAACGCGTTCAAAGTTTGTGAACAAAAAAAAAAGTTCACCTTCAATCTGCCATGCCTGCTTCCTACTGTATACCTTCGTTATCTTGTGTTGTGCTGTTTCTTATAGTTTTTTGCAATCGTTTAGCAATTCGGGCTTCACCCTTCACCCTTCAAGTAGATACGAAATAACAACCACCAAAAGTCAGGTAGCAAGTAAAACAAGTATATACCAGCTGCCGTACGTAGGTAGCGCAAAAAATAAAAATGCGTTCTCACTAATCCGGCAGTAACTTTTGAACCCGTAAGAATTTTTCCGTTAAATGTTTTTTCTTAGAATTTTAAGAATATTTACTAAAATACAAAATTATTAAAAAAAAGATTCGATTTAAAAAAACTGCCAATGCCATGTCCCCCCTTAAGACTACTCGTGAATATGCCCGTTTTTAAATGACCATTTTATTGAACATTTTTATCAAATAATTTTTAGTACTAAGTTTTTGATTTTTGTGTATGGTTTTTTGAAAAATATTCGGAATTGAGAATTTGTAATTGCCTTTAAAAAAGTATAATTCCGAAAACAAGCACAAAAATTAAAAATTTCTAGGACAAAATTTTACTAATACAGCAATATAAGTTTTAAAGATAAAAATAGGTAATATTTCTTGCGTTTATTAAAATCAAAATTAAAATTAGCTATGAAAAATTAAAACTTTTTTCAATAAGTTCACCTGTTGAAGCTTGATTCACAACTTTTACGGGACATTTTACATAAACGGGAGATCAAATAAATTTTAGTCTTTAGATTTCGTTTCTTTTTGACTATCTTACGCTTTTATTGATTCCCAGCTTGTGTACCAATGCTTGGACCTGTGTGAACCCTAGTTTGAGTTATCATTAAAGGCCAAAATATTACTACTTTCGAAAACGATTTCGACAGTTAAAATTATATTCAAAAAAAAAATATTTTAAAATTTTTAGAAATGGAACTGTTCAATTTCCTCATAAAAAATTGATATCATGACTAACAAAATCATTCAATTCCAATAACAATTACTATATATATTTTTTTTTTATTAAAATTTTTTGAGCAGAGGATCGATTCCTATACAAGTCATTTTTAACTATCAGATTAATTTTCAAAAGCCGTAATTCGAAAACTGGTTTTTGCAGAGCACCAATATCTTATACCCAATATATTATTTAAGTTATCGCATCAAAATAAGTCTTTCTTTGAAAACTGGATACATTTTTATTAAAGAGTTACTTTTTTTTATATTCAAGAATTTAATCAGTCGTGGCTTTAAAATTAAGCTATTTGCAAATTAAAAACTAAAAATAAATTTTTTTAACTTCCAGCATGTTTTTTAAATTTTAAACATAATCAAAATAATTTTACAAATGCCGAAGCTTAAAAAACTGTAATTGTTAATTAGTCTTATGAGAATTTGGTAACATGATTAAAAAATCATCAAATCCCCTTAGAATTGGACGGTATAAAATGTTTTAAAAAAAATTTTTATCGAGATTTTTTTGCGAAAAAAAGGATATTTAGATTTCAGGTGATTTTTCTAAACTTGTAATTTGGAAAGACTTTGCGCAAGGCTAAACTTTTGTGCCAAGTTTGAGATTTAAGATGTCTTATATACCAAGAAAACAACAAAATAGAATGGGCAAACTTTTTAGTCAACCGCCTTGCGTGGAATACCCCATAATGTGTTAAATTTCGTGGTTAACTTTATTGCATTATATAGCTTTTAAAAATTTCAAAAAAAAATCCATTCAAACAAATGCTTTCTCACAGGTTTTAAGTCCAATAAGCTTAGATATTGCATACAAAGTGTCAACCTTATTTTTTATAATTTATTCAAATATACATTTTTCCTGATCTTTTTGAGCATCAAAATCCACAATTGAAAACTGTTCTTTAATATACAAGCTCTTTGCAGCTAAATTCCAACATAATGATTATGCCTTTAAAAGCAAAGTTAATCTTTCATTTTTTTGAAAGAGAAATCATTCATGCCAGACAAATTTTTCATAAGTTAAGCGAAATTTTTTAAATTATCTTGGAAAATGTTTAAATATTTGAAGTAAATTAACATCATTATCTCAGTTTACCTTAAAAAAATTACATTTTGAATTTAATAGTCTCATTTGTGTTATTTTTTCATACTTTCTGAACCCTAAGGTGGGAGGGGGTAAACACCTAAAACCCCCCGTGGCTACGGGCCTGATGGCGTTCAAAACACTTGTTGGTAGAGGTTTATCATCATGCTTGAAAGCCTCATTTTTAGTCTGAGCTCTTTGATACGCACACCACGATTCTTCACTGGCTGGAAATTTCTAGTGCCTTGAATTTGCATCGGTTGAACTATAATGATGAAAGGTTGCCCATATTGCCTCATGAATATCGTGTACAGAATTATAAAGGCGTCGAATAGTAAGTCGGTAGTACGCAGCACCGATTTCGCAAAAATACAAAAAAAAAATCGGGGTCACAACACTATCCACCATCTTGAACTTTAAAATTCTGACATCATATTCGAAACCAGCGATCACCTAAGACTACCAACCACGTGTTCTCTCTTGAACAGAACTTAAATACATTGCACGTATTTATAAACAATGTTTACAAAAAAGTTTCACTATTTTTTTACATGTTTATAAACATGTATATTAGGGATATAACTTTTTAACAATTTTTTAAATTATCAAAAAATACCTATCCATGCCATATAGACCATGAAAATCTATGATGAAAAGTGGGGTCACTTTTTCGCGGGCGTTAAAAAAGTTCCCCCCTAAATAACTTTGAAGTTTAGTATATAGAATTTTTTTTATATTAAAAATGCAATATCCTAAATACAATAATACAATACAATAAGAACACAACACGGAAACTCTTTTTTTGAACAAAATGGAACCAACATCACAATCCCAATTGTTTACTTTTATTTTCATTTGTTTACAGTTTCGCTGAGACAGATAGGTTCTCTATCCCATATACTCGTTGACTTTTGTGTCAGTGCGTAGTGACATTTAAATTTATAAGATGTTTTATAGAAGTGCTCTAATTTGTAACCGGAAAAATTAGGAAATATGGGCCCAAAATTTTGGTCAATTCCAAATTGGGTGAGAGAAGATGTTTTTCAACTTTGCAAAACAACACGCACTTTAAAGTTTATTTCCTTCAACAAAGATAATTTGTAGTATCTGAAGTTAATATATAGTACATAACTGTATGTATGGTATTTAAAAAATAAAAATTCAAATATTATTATTTTTTGGAAGCTTTTAGAAAAAACGGTTTTGGGGGGGGGGGGATTATCAAAATTGATCTCAAAAAACTGTTTTCTTGATATACACATCAGTGGCCATCCCGTCGTGATAGGTATTTTTTTTTGGTTATACCACTAATGTACATATGTGTTTTTTTTTAAATTTTGCCCTCAATAAAAATCATGACGTCGCCGCACATTGTGCACTTTTTAAAGATAGAGGCAATTTTCTCGCATTAGTGCATTGAAAAGTTTCCGTAGTTTCAATTTTTTTCTAGATACATTTACTGCATAAGAAATATGGTTTTGTTTGTTAAATTACCTTGCTAAATTACCTTAAATGGGGACTTTATTGTGAAAAATTGTTAGAATGCATTTTATTCAAAGTATTATCCAAAGCTAGCCACAATTTATCGCTATCTCTCTGGTAATTTTCGAATTCCGTTTCAAAAAAGGACACATCTTTTGAGACAATCCACGATTTGATCCATTTTTTTGTCATCTTTATAAGAACGGAAGTGCTTCAGATCATGAGCCAGATCATCAGCCAGATCATCAGCCAGATCATGTATCATTGATCGAAATAAGTAATAGTCGAAAGACGCATTGTCTGGTGAATACGGCGGGTGCGGTAGGACATCCTATTTCAGCGTTTCCAAGTGTGTTTTAACTGTCATTGCAGCATGTGGAATTGAGGCCGTATTGCCTTCAATGGTCGGCTCAAATGTAGTAAGTAACGATATCTTGTGATTGCTTTCTTAGGTTGCAGCAGCTCATAATAAGTACCACCTTGCTGATCCCACCTAATAGCGAGCATGAGCTTGGAATCATGTATATTTGCATTCGGTGTTGAGGTATGGCCGAGATACCCATATGATTTTTTAAAGCCTTAGATTATCGCAAAGGATTCACTTTTCATCACCAGTGACAATGCGATGCAAAAAACCTCTTCAATTTCGCCGTTGAAGCAGCTGTTCATATGCGAAAAATGTTCATATGTTCAAGCCATTAGCTCATATTTTTCCCAACGTGCTTCGCCTAAGAAGTTTCACTTCAAAAATGAAATTAAGGCCCCTAATATGCATAACAACTCAACTTAAGTTGACTCGATTCATCAGATTTTTATAGTATAACGTATTACATACATTTCAGTTGACCTTGTAGTTTGAGAATTCTTAAATGATTAAGACAAACTACATGGTTCAATTCAAATGTATGTCATGCGTTATACGAAAAAAAATGTGCTTCAATCGAGTCAACTTAAGTTGAGTTGGTTGCATAATAGGAGCCTAAATGTACTTGCAGAATTATACATTTAAATCTGATTTTTTTTCACATTTTCCGAGTTTTTGAATAAGCCTTGAATAAAAGCCTAATGTCAAACTTTATTCGTGAGCTTATATAAAAATATATATAACTTTCAATAAGGTCTTGAAAAAAAGACTTACTTTCGTGCGCCTTTCCTCATTGCATAGACCTTGTATAAATCTTGTTTCAAGGGTAAGGTTAGGTTAGGTTCGGTTAAAGTGGTTGTTAAGTCAATAGCCGACTCGACACCTAGGCCATTGCAGGCCCGTTGTGATACCACATAATCTCTTTTGAACCCTAGAGATTTCCTTTCTCAAACCACCTTGTGCGGGTGATGAATTTTAGGATATGCCCAACTTCCAGGCATGAGACTTCAACAAGTTCGTTTAGAAAGGGATGACCCAGAGTTGCCATCCTTCTTTTGGCAAGGGCCGGACATTCGGAGAGGAGGTGCTGAGCACTTTCTACTTCCTCCTCACATCTGCAGCTTCTGCAAAAATCATTTGCTATAAGTCTCAACCGATGAGCATGTGTTCCGATTAGGCAGTGGCCCGAGAGGATTCCTACTATTTTTGACAGGTTTACCCTGCTTAACTCAAGCAGTAATTTGGTGCGTTTTAAGTCCTAGGAAGGCCACGTCAGCTTAGCAGTCCTACATGTATCAACGTGCTCCCAGTGTTCTTGTGCAAGACTTGAGGATTTGTTCCTGCACTGGAGTTTATAGGAGGATATGGGTATACCAATAAGGTCCTCATTTAAGAGGGTGTTTAAGGTCGTACCCTTCCTAGCCAATTCGTCTGCCAAGTTATTGCCCTTGATATCCCTGTGTCCGGGTACCCATATGAGGGGTGGATCCTGACTAGCCTTGCCATCTCGTTAAGAGATCTGCGGCACTCAGTGAGAGTTTTAGAGTTATCAGTATGTGAATTAAGCGCCTTGAGCGCTGCTTGGCTATCTGAGAAGATGAAAATACTTTTTCCTTCAAGGTCTTTTCGACCCAGAATCTTAGCGGTTCCGTGAATTGCCCCCATCTCCTCTTGTTAGACACTACAATTATTTGGGAATCTAAAGGATACCTCGATTTCAAGGTACTCGGAGTAAATACTACTTGTTCTCGAAGTTTTGATCCATCTGTAAAGATTATTATGCCGTTTGTTTTAAGGGAGGTTTTGCTAGCCTAGTCCAGCCGCGAAGGGATGAGAACTTCGTAGTTCTTTTCAAGATTTAAGCCAGGCACACAGTAGTCTGTTTTGTCTGGAACAGAGGAGTTCAAAATAGTTGTGTGACCGCAACCATTACCTACCCAATTTCCTGGTTCTCTTATTCTGAGAGCTGCTGTGTTAGCACATTCTCTGGCAAAGATATCAAAAGGAGAAAGGTGAAGCATGACATTCAAAGGGTTACTCAAGGAAGTTTAAATTCTCCACCCTTCATACATAATTCAAAGCTTTACTTAAGGGTTATTTAAGTTAAATTGTTACCTAGGTGGCGTATGCAGAGTGTGGTTAAGTTCATCGTAGGCGGATATCAGAAAGAAATCAGTAGGGTTTTGTGACCAATGGCAACGGGTCAACCCAAAAAAAAAGAAAAAAGTTTTCTTGTTCCTTGAATTTTTGAACTTATTATTTTTCCTGTAAACTGGATGTGTGTTTTTTGTTGCTAGTTTGCAATACTCGTTGCTTGTTTTTTCTGCAAACTGAATGTGTCAATACGTCAAAATTCAGCGAATTATGCAAACCTGAACAAATTCAAGCATTAGATAGAACACTTGGAAAATCCTAAGCATTTAGTTATTTAACTAGCAAGAGCAGTTTCTGGCTTAAACATATAAGAAAAAAATCGTCAAAATACCCTTTTCTTTGGAAATAAGAAAAAGCTTGAAGGCAAAGCAATTGCTTAGATTTTTAATCCTAGCATAATTGATAGCATATTTCGCAGAGGTTGCGAGATCAATTACTGGCAAAGACAAACATTTTTTTTAGTTTTTTTTATTAGTAAAAATAAAGCAATATATGATACACTTTTTTATCTGATTGACTTAGATTTGTAAAGTAATTGATATATCGACCTGATAAATTGAACCATCGACCGTGTATTGAACTCAGTCTACTGCAATGTTAGTACAGCACAATTTCCTAGAGCTATCACACGCCCTAAATTTCTTGAAGCAGCACGTATTTGTGATCGCATTTTTCTCATTTTGCTTTCATATTTTGGAGTCATAATACTATAGTTACCACAATCATTTTGCAAATTATGAATTTATTACGGCAAAAATTAATTTTTCCAAAAACTATTCTTATCTTAGGAGTGAAATAATGTGATGGAATTAAGTTAATTTCAATTTCAGTTAATTTAATTTTAAAATTCGATCTCACACTTTACACCTTATTATATTTCGATATGAAAGAGATATATTTTTAATTTTTTTGCAATAAGTTTCTTTAAAATCGGGCAGAAATTTTTAGAAATTTATTTTGCACATGTAAAAACTTTAACATATAAAAATTATTTGAATTTTTATAAAAATTAAATTTCCTACCAATAAATTAAATTCATAAAAGATTTGTTTTTAAAGCAAGCTCTTCCTGTCTTCCGGTAATACAAAAATAAAAACAATGCCTAGGCATCTTAATCACTTATATAAAGAAATTAAAATTCAGTTTAAATAAGCCAATTCATGTTGTTTTGCCAAAATTTCAGTAAATATATAAATGTAGTACCTAACGACCTTAAAAAGCTTCTTATAACCAAACTATACATAAATAAATGAGTCCAATTTCTGCAACAATTCTAAAAAAAAAAAACAAATATGTACTAATAATGAAATTATTTTTGTAGCTTTACTCTCTGAAACTTAATGAAAACACTAAAACCATACTTAAATTGTTGAACTATTTTAATTAAATGAGAAAACCTAAGATAGGTTTACCCGATATATTATTGGTTGTTGTATATATATATATACATAGATATGTTTATATAGAATATATAAATGAACTCTACTCCTCTAGTGTTGGTTTCCTCCTTAAAACTTAAAACTACTTGGCTAAGAACTATTTAAATTTAATTTGCTGCGGCCTAGCCGAACTTTAAATAACCTTGGCTAGATTTTAAAAAAGCTAGTCAAATCTCAATACTGCTATCGGGCATAGCTACTCAAAAAAAAACTTAAAGTAACTCAATTTGATTCATGTTAAGCTCTAACTTACTTTTACGGCTGTAGGGTACCAAAAAAAAAAAAATCCAGATAATGTTCAATAGAATTAAACAACTTAATGTAAAAAAGAAAAATTATATATCTATATCCGTCAACCCACCCTAGAACAATAAATAGTACGCGTACCTTTCCAACTATTTCAATAAAAACTTAAAAAATAACTTTTATTGTAAATAATATAAAACCAAAACATTTTTTAATTAATATTAAAATGTTCAAAATAAATGTGTCGAAGTACCAAAAAAGAACCAAACCACTTATCAAAAAGTCACAAAAACTAAATTCACAAGGCTTTATTATGTTTAAATTCTGCCAAATGCGGATCATTGTTTCCACAAAGAAAAGCCTTGATGATTTTCGCATAGAAACTGGCTTTGTAACTTTGTATAGTATGAGTATTTCATATATTAGAAAGAAGAAAAAAACTGCATTCTTATATCAAAATACTAAATCGTAAACGTACGAAATAAATTTCATTTTGTGTATTTTTTCAAAAAATTAAAAACTCGAATTGAAATTGAAAGTAACTTTAATCAGTTAGGAAATCAAATAGATTCTCGAATATGAAAATAAAACGCAACTCAACTAATATAAAACTACCAAAAACAAAACAGAAGAAAAGTCTCGTTTTAGAAGATTTTTATTTTTAGATATGGAAAAATTGTAAAAGAGTAAATTTAACCTTGAAGATAAAATAGAATTTATCAAAATAAATCTCAAACTAAATACATTGAAAATTTTCCAATAATTATTGCAATTAGAGATGACAAACGTTTTCAAACTTATCAAATGAATACTAAACAATTTTAAAGAAAACAAAAAACACAGCTGAATTTAAATGTCAAATCAAACTCAAACTCAAGCCCAAACTTTAAATCAAAAACAAAATTTGTAAAACAGAACTCTAATTATTGTTGTAATTGTATGAACAAAATTGTAGAGCAGAAAAGAATATTTATTAAAATATAGTAAAACAAAGAAATTCATTGTATATGTTTTTATTTTTAAATAAAACTTGAAACGAATTCTTGAGTTTTTAAGCAAATAGTTGTAAAATATTCTCACTAAACGAAAACTAGAAATTTAAAAAAAAATATTGAATAACAATTAAAATCATTTCCAAAGGACAATTATGAGAATAACTGAATAATTGAAAAAAAAAAACTTGTGCATATAATGGAATTTTAAAAATTCTAAAGATGAGACCATTTGTGAGCAACATAAATTCACATAAATGCATTGAAAAAACATTGAATGAATAAAAAAAAAAATATATATTTGAAAAAACATAAAAACACCAGTGTTTTTCTAACCAAAATGAAATTAGTCGAAAAAGGTAAGCATTCCAATAAGTTCCTATTTTTTAGGTTATAATATATTTTAATTGATGTATGAACAATAACCAAAGAATTGATTTAATCCTCAAATAAGTTACAAAATGCTAATAATGAATTAATTGATATTTGTATTTGTATTTGATGAAATCAACTCAACATAGTTCTGTGAACGCTCTAGTTGAGAATGTCGTCATTGTGAAGTCACAATCTCAACCAGTTGAGAAAAAACTAGTCGAGAATAGTTACATAAACGCACCACTGCACAAAAATATCGAACACATGTATTGATTTTGACAACAGATTCGAGTGAAAGCCCTTTAGAATATTCTATACCTTTAAAAAAAAGCACTCTTTATATAATAAAAAAAATAAAGTCCCTGTAGCAGGAAGTTTCACAGTATCTGGCTTCACAGTAACTGATTTAGATTTCGTATCAAGACAAAGTAGATTTAAAAGCTGTTAATTTTGGTAAAAGCCATAAAACACAAATTGTAATTTCATAAATTTCCGACAAGAAAATAATCAGTTATTATGATTCATGGATTACAGACCAGTATGTCTTTTTTTTTTATTATTCCTTAAATCGAAGAAAATTTTGCCAAAAATGCTGCATGCTAACACAACATCAAACAGGCAAACACTGAGTATGAATTGCTTTCCCTTCGAGTACGTGTGGATTTTATGGGCCTCAATTTGGCATTTTTTCATGTTTATATAGCCAACAACATGAAAATGCGCCTCACCTGGAGAGATGGGTTCTAAGCAAAATCCACATCAATTTCGAGCTGCTTTAAGCTCAAACGGAGTAACAATAACGAAGCGGGTGGTCATTTGCTTCATTGATTTCGTTTCAATTTGCTTATTCAGCAAGTTTGGACCTTGTAAGTAAGTAAACCGATTATGGCTAATTTTCAGGTACTGATTTAAGTGGCAAGTTGAATTAAGGCACACAATTTTGGTGTAGGTAGCAACATTTTTAACGGAACTCACAAAACGAAATTGAAGATAACAAACAATCTAACAAGCTGTACAACATAGTGTGCAGCGGCACTGTGGATCGTTCAGTACAAGCTAGGTGGACAAAATTGATTTTGAAATTCCTCGAAAAAAAGTATGGGAACTTTTCGAAAATCCTCTTGAGCAAAGTCAAGCTCAGCTCTTGAGCAAAGTTAAACTCAGCTGATTGAATAAAAACATAAATTTGGTGAGATTTGTGTAATTAGTTCTTTATATAAAAAAAAAAAAAAACAAATATTTCTGCAGCAAATGACATCATCTTGCTATGGCCTCATATATACAATCATAGCATATAATAACCATACATGCGCCTTCAATGTTAGCCGTTACCCAAAGTTGTATTCTATATATCGACCCTAGAGATACCACAAAACTAAACAAGTGCTTTTAATTAATTTTATTTACCTCGAATTACCAAAATTGTGTTCAAAAATTCGACAAATTCATAATTATCGCATTATGAATTATTCTTTTTTTTTATTATAGTACTTAATAGCCACAACAAGCTTGTGGCAAGCATTTGGAATAACATCGAAAGTGGTAGTGCTCAAATGAACAGCAACGAGCACAGCATCAGCGGTAACAATACCAACACTAGCAATGCCAACAACACCAATAATGCAATCAACGAAATAATGCAAAATCACTGCGAACATATTTGAAAATTAAAAGGATTTCAAATATGAAAACACCCACACACACACACACACATATGCAACAAACAACCAGCCAACTAGCCAAATAATACTTATACGCAATGATGATTTAATATTACAGCAATCAAGAGGCTGCGGTACACGCCCACAATTGTTAACCGCGCATACGGTTAAAACGCACCCACTTGTTTAGTTTTAGTTGTGGTTGTGCCCTTGGTGCGTTTGAGCTTCAACAAGCACTTGTCTGCGTGTGTGAGTCAGTGTGTGTGTGTTTGTTTGTGTGCTTATGATTACTAATGTAAAATTACTTAGCATTAAATAGCAAGTAAAATGAAGATTATGGATGCTTGCTTCAATTTCCGTTGGCAAATTCGTTGTAGTTTGTCGTTGTTTTGATGTCATTTGCAGAGGCACTCAGACACACACACACACACCCGTACCTACCCAGCGGGAAAATAAAGACAGCTACTAGAAACAGCGCATCTTATGTGCATTTTTGGGATGCTTTGAGGATAGCTAAAATCTCAATAGTATTACAAAAATTTTTTGTGTAGTTTTACGAGTACTTTTAAACTGGTGAACGATATTAAAACAAATACGTAAATTCTTTTTGAAGCTCAATTTTAAAATCAAAATTTAAAAAAATTACTTACCAAGGAAACATTTTTAATTTCAAATCGTTTTATCAAATGCTTAGGTGAAGATTTTGCAATCAGAAATATATTTTTCTTAGAATTTCCACTGTTTTGAATATCCTTACAGACTAAAACATTATTCCTTAAAGTATATGGACTTAAATAAACTTAAAGTAAAATAATTAACAAAAAATTTATTGCAAAAGTCTTAGCAAAGCTGGCATAAAATCAGCTTTATACATACAAAAATCAATGGAAATATCTTTGTAAATCTTATTGAACATTAAAAGAGTCCTATTAATGGGTTCATTGGTGGCATAGTTTGATCTGTGAAATTTAATATGAAAATAGTCAGATGAGCGTAAAGATCTAGATGGTATATTAAAGGAGATAAACTCAAGCTACAAAGAACAGTCAATATTACTATTAATGACATCATAAATAAACATTATATTTTGAATCGACCGCCTCTTTTCAAGACTTTCGAGACTTATTAGCATACACCGAGAAGTATAAGAGGAAATAGGCTCAGTGAAAACAATCGAGCGTAAGGCATACTTTAGAAATTTCTTTTGTATACGCTCCAAACGGTTTATGTGAATACCAAAATAAGGGCTCCAAATAAGTGATGCATAATCTAAGTTAGATCTTACAAATGAAATATAGAGCTATTTTATAGTATAAAGGTCAAGAAAAGCGGAACTATTTTTTTTTTTAACATGCAATAACAATAGAGTTCAGCTACTACAGCTATATCGCACTTCCTCAGCATTAACCCATCTAAAGCCACTACGCAGTAATCATTGAAAATATCAATGTTATGGATACCCGTGACCACAAACAAGTTAATGTGGGAAAAATTTACCCACCAATAAATGGGTTGGGCTCAGGGACAACACAAGACGTAACAACTAACCATGCGTATATATAGATCTAATTACACAACTAATTTTAATCTACTTTTGAGTTGACCTTTTGACAAATTAACATCAAAAACGCTACAATTGTTAACAAAGGAACTCATGCGACTTAAAGGAGCAGTAGCCATATAATTTGTTCTACTAAATGGCAAATAAATTAAGTTGTTAGCGTTTCTACTGCTTCTACGGTTAGTGTTAAAATTTATGTGAGAAAGAAGTTCTGGAGAATCGAATACACCTGTTATGAGCTGGTGTAAATATACGATATCTGCCGATTTCCTTCGATCACCTAAAGACTGCATTTTTAATAGTTTTAAACGATCCTCATAAGGAGGAAGGTCTAATATGTCAGTTCCACTTAAGCCCCTTAGAGCAAACTGAACAAAACGTTTTTGGATTCTTTCTATTCGATCAACATGCACATTGTAACTTGGGGACCACACTTGACTTGCATACTCTAAGTGAGGACGCACGATTGCATAATACAACGTTGTAGTTGTAATCATGCTATTAAATTCTTTGGCCCAGCGTTTTACAAAACCAAGCATTGAAGATGCTTTTTTACAAATATTATCAATATGAATGTTAAACGCCAGCTTAGAATCCATGCATATACCTAGGTCTTTGACGGTGTCTACACGACTCAAGGCAGTATCTTTAATCTTATAATCAAATATAAAATTATTCCTTTTTCGCGAAAAGATCATAGTTTGGTATTTATCTGGATTTAGAAACATATTATTTTTAGAACACCAAACTTCAAACTATTTAAGATCAGACTGGAGTAGATCTGAATAATCTCTAGAATTAATTGTTCTGTATATTTTCATATCATCGGCATAAATAAGCAGATGAGAGTGTTCAATGACATGAGTTACATCATTGATAGCTAAAATAAACAGAAGAGGACCAAGGTGACTACCCTGAGGAACACCTGATCCAGTAATAAATTCAGAAGACAATGCGCCTCGGAAACGTATTTGATAAGATCGTTCTACCAAATACGATTTAATCCAGTTCACAAAATATTGTGGAAATCCCATTAACTCAAGTTTAAATAAGATTAGATTGTGTGGTAGCTTATCAAATGCCTTACTAAAGTCAGTGTAAACACAATCGACCTGGTTACCAGAATCAATAGAATTTAAGCAGAATGTTGTAAAATCGAGAAGATTAGACACAGTGGATCTGCCATTCACAAAACCATGCTGACGAGTTGTTATGACTTCCCCACAGTGAATTTTCACCCGATCATACACCATCCGCTCAAAAAGTTTTGGAATCGATGAGAGCTTAGCGATAGGCCTATAGTTACTAACATCGTTCCTGCAACCCTTTTTAAAAATAGGACTTATAAATGATTTTTTCCAAAAAAGTGGAAAATAACTTTCGTTAATAGATTTATTGAATAATAAAGACGGTGGTTGACTCAAAATGGAACCGCATTGTGTTAACACTGCGGCAGGAACACCGTCAGGTCCAGCACCAAACTCCTCATAGATCGATCTAATATACATTAAAATATCCTCTGGAGTGAAGGATATATGTTCCAAAGATACTCTGGGTTAGGAATTCATATATTCAAAGTACTCTCCATCAGGAGTAAAAGAATCTGAACAGAATGATTCTTTAAAAAGATTGGCGAATAAGCCACAAATTTTGACGGGATTGTCAGTAAATCCCTCAGGAGTTCTAAATGAAGAAGGAAATCCATCAGATTTCTTCTTTGTGTTTACGAATCCCCAAAATTTCTTTGGATCTGTCAATATTCTCAGCTTAACATTATCTAAATATTCGTGATATAATGTAGCTGAGCGATTTTCAAATTCCAGAAACAAACGTTTGTAAGTTTCTAGGTCGTTTGAGCCTAAGCTACAGACGTATTTCTTCCATGCCCTATTCCTGTTGTTGCGAAGAGTCTTTAAATCCTTTGTGTACCACGGGTACGCAGAATTCCTCGCAAATTTGAGACTATAAGGTACTGATTGAGAAAACACAGCAAAGAGTTCCATATAAAAAAAATGTATGGAGTCATCAAGGCAATTTACATTTATATATTATAAAATTGCATTAAGTTTACCATGAAGCAACTGATTCAACTTCAAAAAGTCAGCATTTTTAAAATTGAATTCATAAAGCTTATCTGCTGAATTAGAATTTACTATATTTTCTCTGTCGGATTTGTACCAAATACTCAATGGTGGATGATATTCATCAACAGTAGTTAGAGCATGAAAGGCCCTCTTAACAACAACATTGTTACTGTCTGTAGTTAAGACCAGATCAAGAAGTGTTTCAAGACTATTATAAATACAACTCACTTGTTGTAAGTCTGAACATATATTATCAACAAATATATGTTCTTGGCGGGTCTTCGAATTAGATGCACAATAGTACGTATCATCGTCAGAAGAATGCCATTTTAAATCAGGTAGATTAAAATCGCCCAATAATAAAATGTCGTCATTAACGTCAAGTAAATCGATTATGTAATCTATGCACTCCGCAAGGCTTGCATAGACCTCTACACTACTCTTAGGAGGAACATATGCATTAATAACATATACATTAGAGTTACAATGTATAACTTTAACGCAAATTAGTTCAATATTAGAAGAGCAGGGAATGTCAACAATAAAACTGACAAAGCAGTTCCTCACAGCCAAAAGGACACCACCACCGACAGAAGAAATATTGTCAGTGTATCTGTCTTTTCTAAAAACTTGAAAACTATTGTCAAACAATTCCAAATCAGTAATGCTTCCGTTTAGCCACGTTTCTGTTAACGCGATAATATCCTCAGAGCAATTTTGAGTTGATAGAAATAAGCTTTTATTTCGTTTAATAAAAGCCAGAAGAGAATAAGCCTTCGGAATTATACGATTAATATGGCCAATAAAGCTAAAACAACAGTCAAAGAAACACCGAGATCACGGATTTCATTAACTTTAGGTAAAACAACATCATTAAAGTGGTACGAAAACATTATATGTGTGTTACTCTTTGTAATATTGAAGAGTACTTGCAAGATCTTAAATGGTTAAGAAATTTTCCGCACAGAACTTTTGTGTGTCTCAAAGAGTGTCTATGAAAAAAAAAGACGATTGAATGTGCCTTCTTTTTTTAAAGATATAAAACCAATATTTAAAAAAAAAAAACAAATTTTGCCAAAGAAATCAAAGTGGGAACCCTTTAATTAATGACAGAAAGTGCAAAATAATTTTTGTGTTAAACGGAATCATTTTTTCTAAAAACTGATATGTAGTGTAAAAGAAAAAACAAAATTTCAGCTTAAACTATTTTTACAACAAAATCAACATACCCTTAGTTTTTGAAAAAAACATTAAATACTTTAAACCATTTGTCATTATATCATCATTCCTATTTCATTATTTTAATTTAGTTATTTATTTAATCGAACTTTCAAAAACAAAACAAGAAACAAATCAAGACAAATTTATTAGAAAATGGTGAAAAAAGTGGCCTTAAAAGGAAAACATGAAATTTCAGATAATATTTTTACTTATTCTATAAGAAAATCTATAGTTGTCCGCATATCAAGAACTTTAATATGACAAAATAAAAGAATTTTTTAATAAGTTAATAATCCATAAAAAATTTGACCAACTTAGATTAGAAGACCGTTCTTTATTCTAGTTAATAATATAGAATACAAAACTATTTGTTGCCTGAAAATCTTTAGATATGTGATTATTTTTGATGTCAATTTAACGTTAACTTTTTCTAAACTAGGAATTTCTCTGTTTGAAATTTTATTAAAAACTAAGTTAGTAGTTTATTAGTAAGAGATAGAGAAATAATGCCTTTATATTTTTGTAAATCTCTTTATTCACCTTGAAGCAGAAATTAATTATATTTAAACGCTCATATTTCAGGTGCTAGATCGTCAGTCTGAAGCCTTATAAGTTTCTGCACGCCTACTAAATGAATATTTTCATTTGATATCATTGTAGTATCGTTTAATTTAAAGGATTCCGAGATCTTAGAAATCCTTACTGAAATCCCTAAATGCATATATCAATGATTTCATGTCAAATCGAACGCTTGTGTCCAAAAACTGATTTCGACGATTCTAATTTCTTTGAAATTATGCACGTCGATAGAACTTTAAAAAATACAAATATTTGGAAATAATTTTAAATTTTTATTATTTTTTTCAAGTCATACACTGTGGAAAAAATGAAAAAAGAATCAAAAATAAATAAGTTCGTATATTTCATAAGAAGATTCAATTTTGAAAATTTAAGCAAAATCGAAGCTGGTCAACCCGCTGGACTGAAACGTTTGATATGGAATAGCCAACTTGTATAAATAACAAAAATAAAATATGCTTAACTGTCTTAAAAAGAAGCATGCATAAGGAGAGAGCGAGAGAGAGAGCGAGAGAACAAATTTCAATTTGAAAGTTCCAAGACAACTTCTGTAGTGCGAAGAAATTTTCGCTGCGAACTGCATCTTCTACGCTTCCTATAGATGCAGTAAAGATGCGCCTTATCTTTCGGACATAAAGTTCAAAAAATGCACTGAAGCTTCAGCAAAAAGATACGTATGCAACTTAAAAAACTGCATATTATCATGAATGTTTCAGCGCTATTTTGTCCCGCTGGGTACTCTGATACCAACAGAACGACATATGCACTTATATTTACTCATATATACATGCATTTATTATCATGTTAGCCACTAAATGTAATTAATTGTTGAGGCGTCAGTGTTGCTGTTGTCACTTAAAGTTTTGCGGTTTGCCGGAAGTTGGCAGCTTTACGCGGCAGTAACATCAATTAAATATCTGTGGTATTTATGGAGCGTAAACAAAATCTTCTACGTTAATCTAAAACATAATAAAATATAATTTATCATCTTAAAGAGTGTTAATTTTTGGATTTGTATTTCTTATTTTGTATAGAACTGAATTGTGAAATGCTGCACTGATGCTTTTTATCACACTTTGAGTCTCTATGAATCTTTATTTTTCCCGTTTTCCTTTTTTATCAAGCTCTCTGCTGTTTTTGGTCGACGTTCAGCAAACGCGACACCCATCGCGTCGATAACATTATCATCTCCAAAAGATCGTGCGAAATGTATCCCGCCTATTCTTTGAAATGCTCTTGGCTACAGCTAACTAGCACAACTTCACTTTACGACCATTTAAAATGATTCCATGCGCATGCCTTACGATTTCCGCATTCGTAGCCTCTTTTGGCCTTCCAGAGTGAGATGTGTCTTTGGTGCTTGTACGACCCATTTTAAATTCACTTAACCATCGAGTAACTATTGTTTTCGAAGCAGCAGATGTGGATTTCAATGATTGTTCAGAAGTTTTCCCCGTCAAAAACCAATGTTTGATCAAGATGCGATATTCCTAATTTTACATTCTTTTTTTTTTTTTTTGTGACGGCGAAAGCAGTGTCACTTAAATGACTTTTGATTTCCAGTGGAGAAATGAGAAGTCTTATTACCATAACTAGCCCAGAAACCAGTCAACCTGTACGCACGTATCATTACGCCTTTAATTACAGTTTCTTAATAAATAATGTAAAAAAAAAATGACTCGTAACAACAATCGTAAATCTAGCCGAAATCAGATCAAAACCTTACGTCCTCGCTTATGATTTAAAAATAAATAACCTAAGGGGTTAATAATTTTTCTAACAAATCTTATTTTAAATGATTACTCCGAAATTTTTGTTATTTACTGGGTGCGCCATCTTTTATGTTGGTATGTGAATATTGAATAACTTAAAAAGTACACCGCTGTCCATATATGAGGGCTAAACCAAAGATGAATTTGAAGTACAATTAAGAAAGGGCTTCACAAACTATAAAAATAATTTCTTTTAAAATAAATGCGCAAACAAAACAAAAAACCTTGTTAGAAATAGACTTATTTTAAATAATTACAAATTAAGATTTTTAATAAGTTATAAGTTTTTTTCTTTTTTTAGTTGTTGTAGGCATAGACATTGTTAGGAAATAGACGAAATGCCATGAAACTTAAACCATCAGCTAGTAGCAGAAAAGCATCTTGAAATGACTCAGTACATTTTCTAGCAGTGCCACTTATAAAAATCCTATGACTTTTCCATCTTTGATTTTTAACATGAATCCTGACTAAGAAATTTGGAAAAATCTTATGAAAACCACGTTTAACTCCAATACAAAGTGACTTTATTTAAACGGTAAAGTTTCTTAAAATTCCACAAAATTGAATTATATATATCTTGAATTTTAACACATAATCTTTAATTTTTAATAAAAATACAGACTATTAAAATCGCAGAAATCTAATGAAAACGACGCCTACCTTCCATACAAAATGACGAGAACCAAACTGTAAAATCTCTTGAAATTCTTCAAAGTTTACTGATTTGAAATGTAGCATATCGTCGTTGGGCGTGCAATACTGCGTATCCGCCACTTGCACATACACACACACACGGGGATAGAAAAATTCGACAGGAGTGCAGAAAAACTGCTTTCTTTTAAGCTATTGAATGGGTTTTTAACTAAACTAAAAGCATTTATTGAAATAAGATACTAGCTTTGTTCTGAAATTAGCATTTAATAGAAAATCCCCCATTTATTAATTTAATAAAATTGAATTAAAATCCAAATTTAAATTTTGGATTAAATTGCAGTTGGCCGAAACGCGGTATTGCACACCCAACTACGATATAAGACCTAGTTTCTAATATGACCTCTTACTACGAAACCTGGCAAGATGGTCCATCATAACCTCAAATATTTATTTAAAAAAAATTTAGAAAAACAGGTGCGTCGTTGGACAGAGGAAATAAACGAAGCTTTTTCACAATTTCATAGAGTTGATAATTTAAAAGTTTTTTTTTTTTTTTTGTTAAATAACTTTTATATTCAAAAATTTAAAATAACATATTGTATTACATTTTACATATTATTTACATTTATTTAATAACATGTTGCATTCATTTTTATTTCAACGCATTTGTGGGCAATTGTTAATTTCTACTTCACACTATGCAAAAACAAAACAAAAAAAATGTACCAACAACAACACAGACGCATTCACATCAACAAAAAAAAAAAACAAAAAAAAATGTCTTTGCCGACCGTGAGGATCGATCCTGTGCTCGAACGTTTCACAGTTCTACACTCTTTCCACCAATCCAAACACCTCGGTTGAATTTATTCAGCCTTACTAAAAAACTAATATTAAATTTTAGCGTCAGCTTTTTAATTTAGTAGCAGCTGTAGCCTCTATTAAGCTTATGCTAAAAAATCTTTTTAGAGCTGACACTAAATTAGTTTTTTGGTAAGGCTGATTGATATAATATTGATATTAAATTTTCGTGTTGTAATAAACGCAAGCATTATAGAACGGATCAATTTCTAAGAAAAATTCTGTCAAAAAAAAAGTGTCGTTTTTGAGATTTCACTCAAGCAAAACTTAAAGCCTGACTATAATAGACACATGCTGGCAGACTGATCTGTCAATACAAAAGCGAGCCCATATAAATATATGAGCACACCCCTAATTGGAATTGCCACAGTTTCGTTAACTTTCATTGGCTTTTTGTAGAGCGATTCAAATCGCTCACAGTCAAAAAAATTTTTATTCAAATTTATTAAACAAATTATTCAAGCCAAACAGCAAAGGCTGTGATTGTTTATTTATTTTTATATTATTTTGTGTATATATTAAAAAAAAGTCGCACAATTAAAGGCGAACACAACCGCAAATTGTACACTTCTCAAAGTCATGCATGGTATTTATGGATATTTTTTATTCTGACAACAGCCGGCTGACTTTCCGTTTAGTTTTTGGCATTAGAGTATGCCAGCATGTGTCTATTATAGTGAGGCCCTTAGAACGATGAGTGAAAAGCTTCGCTTCGAAAAAATCAACTGACAAAAAAGCAGGGACCGCACATAACGATTATCTCTATCAATCAATCAATTTATAGCAATTATTTTTTGATCAATATTTTTTTCGATCAGAAATAAAAGTTATTTTTTGATATTATTTTTTCGATCAGAAATAAAAATTATTTGTAATCGTTATTTTTTTCAAAGAGAAACAAAAGTTGTTTTTTAATCGTTATTTTTTCGATTAGGAAATAGTTATTTTTTCAGAAATCAGTATCAGAAATAAAGACTATATTTGATCGTTATTTTTGCAATCAGAAATAAAAGTTATTTTTTAATCGTTAATTTTTCGGCCAGAAATAAAAATCCTTTTGTGATCTTTATTTTTTCGGTCAGAAATAAAAGTTAAGTTTTGATCGATATTTTTTAGATCAGACATAAAAACCAATCATTGATCGATATTTTGCCGATCAGATTAAAAAAATTATTTCTTGACTAAAATAATATCGATTAGAATTTATATCAAATCAATATTTGCGCATGTAATTGGGTTCAAATTAGAAAGTTTTGAGCATACAAAAAAAATTTCATACTTTCCACCCTTCGAACCCACGTGGCTTATGGAACCCAATTGGTTTGAGGTGATTTTTATCTTAAAAGCCATAAAAAAAAATCATATTGCTACATTTAAAATTATTTTACAACAACTTTTTATGCATGATCTTTTGGTCTGAAAATTAAAAAATAATTGTTATTTTCCATTAATGCAAAAAAACCGTGTGATAACGATATACCCCATGCGGCAGCTGAGAGTTAGATTAAATTTAACTTATGAAATATTGTATTCATGTCAAAGAGCATTCCTTACTAGTTAAAGTTACTTTTAAAAACTCCAACCTAAAAAAAACTTTGGAAATTACACATACCTGCACACTTTTGTGAGAGAAAGTTAGCTTTTATTACTTCAAAAAAATGTTGTAGTATTTGTATTGCTGTGGAATAAAACAGTTTTGATTAGGCTGTCAAAATTGTGAGCAGTACTGTCACTGAGAACTGCCATGAAATGTCTAAGTGCTATTTTAGACATTCCGATATTAAGACGTTTTCTTTCGCCGTTTTTCCGTTGATAGGAGAGAAAGGCAAAAGTGACGAAAGCAAGAAAATCTGCCATATGACACAAATTCTAACTGACATATAAAGTTTTTTCAATTGAATTAATTTTTCTGTTCAGCCGTCACCTCTCTGCAGACAATGGCAAACCTCAGAGAGTAAAAACTGCCATGAAAAGCTTCTTGAGAGCATAAGCTCGGAGTCGGCATAAGGCTTTGTAGATCCAGTTCTTGATCATTTGTGCTCAAACATTTCACAACATGTACAACACAATTGATCATAAGAAGCTCGATCAAGGTCCTTTTAAGGGCTGAAATGGCCCTTTCGTTTTTTTTATACATGTTAAACAATATCAGGAAGTACACGTTTGAGTTCAAAGTCTTCTTAAAAAACTTAACAAAATAATTGACAACGACCAATGTAGATTTTTACTCCTCAATAATTTGCGTATCATGCACTGTTACTTTGTATATATTTTCGTTTTCTATATCAAAGATAAATACTGAAAAGCGTCGGAAGCTCAAAATTTTGGCTGAAGAGATTTAAGCACTGTAATTAAATATTTTAAAGATCAAAATTTAGCAATCAACAATAAGCCAAACATTTCAGTACGATATTTGCAAAGGGTCAACTTAAAGATATTAATCTTATATTTCAGGTATCACAAACCAATTCATACTTCTTCAAGAATTAATATAAATCATTTCACTAAAAAATGCCTTTATCAATTATTTTTATAATTCCTTCTCCTTTTATTATATTTGTTTACATTCTCAAAAATAAAAACTCTGAGGTGTTTATTTGATATTGACTCATTTCCTATATCCTTAACTTTACCTTAAGACTAGACTTAAATTTAATTTTTTTGTGTAACGCTGCCACAATTTCTCCATTTATTTACCTCTTTTTACACAAACATCTGCTATGTAAAATCCTACAATCCTTGCACAGCAATAGAGTACATTACAATATTTTCTGCAGCATTTTAATAGATAAATATACTCAGCAGCTAGCTTTGTAGCTTATTTTTTTGTTATACTGTACATATACTTTTGTATTTTAATCTCTTTAAAGTCCTTTCAGCTTTAGCAATTTTAGCTTATCTGCTGGAAATCCTTTGCAGATTGAATACTTATTTTATTGGGATTACAATGCGCTTGGCTAAGTTTGTGTAACTTAGATATTCAGTTGCTGTTTTATATCAGAAGATAGGACAACTTTTGCATATGTGTAGAAATGAGTTGCTACCATAAATTTTAAATCAATGTCAAAGGAGTCTAGCAAAATTTTAACTTTTCTTACTTTAGTTTGATTAAGATCCAAATCCTTACAACAAAAATTAAAAGCATAAAATCAAATCTCAGTTCAATATTTTAAAGCTTTTTAATCTATTTGATAGCTTTAATCTAATTTCAAATTTGTTCAAATTTCCACAACATTCTGCAAATTTCCACAACATAAGAAGCTTCTACATAAATTTCGATAAATTCACTTTTTCCTTTGTTGCACACTTTTTTCATAAATAGGTTTTTTATGTTCTAATTATTACTCTGAATTTTTTGTGTTTGCAAACACCATTCTAATGTTCGAAAATTCTGAAATTCTATATAGCTGTGATAATAGCCTAACCCAGAACTAATAATTTGGGGGTATCTCACAAATATCATTTGTCTATATCTAATTTCTCATTGATAATGTGAAAAAACTAAATAATATATAAGAATATTTTCCAAAGTTAGGATTGGATTCATCCAAATCAAGATACAGTATGAGGAGTATATCTTTATGTCGTAAATAATATTGTTAGTAATATAAATGCTAAAAGAAAAAAATTAACCACAAATTTTGTTAAGTTTCTTAAAATCTTAACATTTTTTTTTACAAAATTCTGAAAATTTAAGCAAAATCGCAGGTAGTCAATCCCAGCGACTGATACGTTTCAAATGGAATGGTTGGCTTGCATACATAGCAAAAACAAAAATATGCTTAACAGCCTTAAAAAGAATAACTGTTAAAGCATGCATAAGGACAGACGGAAATTTCAATATTCGAATTTCCTTCTATGGTGCGAAAAAAATTGCGCTGCGAACTGTATCGCATATACGCTCCCTATAGATGCAGCAAAGATCAGCTTTCTTTTGCGGACTTATAGTACAAAAAAGGCAATGACGTTAGCAAAAAGATGCGTATGTACATTCAAAAACTGCGAATTAGTATCTTAATTGTTTCAGTGCTATCTTGTCTTGCTGGGTGCCATTCTCTTCTGATTCCCCCAAACACAACTTATTTCTGTTGTATATAGGTTGCTAGGTTGATGGTTGGCCTGGGTACACCCATGAATTCTTCGTATACTCAGTATCAATTCGATTCAAGAAACTTTTCCCTTTGTGCCGATAAAAATTTCTGAAATGGTTTTTCTCCTTTCAACGGATATGGAACTAATTTTCCTTTTTTTTTTTTGGAACTATTACAGAAATTTAAAATGTATGGAAACAGTTGTACGATAGACTTTCAATGCTTCTGCGAGCTGTTCTTTTGTTTCAGCCTTGCAATTCTGGATCTTCGAATTTCTTCTATGGTCTCCCATGGTCCCGTTGAAAAGAAGAAGACAAGTAGGAAACAAAAAACTATTCAATCTGATCGACTCAATTTAAATAAATTTTGTTAAGAAAACGTGTTATTTCCCTTCTACAAAGCCATTTTTTGAAATGTCACACCCTTCATTTATCGATTTTTTGCCTTGAATCGAATTTTTGCCTTCTGATAAAAATAGTCTTATTTATGAAGCCATTAGGCCTAAAAACAAGCAATGGCGTTGCATTGAATTATTACTAAGTGAGTATATGCGCCACGTTAAATGTTATAAAAGAAAAAATACAAATAAATAATGACGTCATCACGTCCCGAAGATAGAAGCTTAGGCAACAAAAATGTAATAACGTTGCACGGATTTATTACTCGCTAAGTATAAATGCTATGATAAAACTTATTATACGACATTAAAGGTTGCTTCCTTGCGCATCTGACAAAAATAAACAAAAAAATTTTAACGTCATAAGACCGCGCAAGCAGCGACGTAATGCATCAAAATTGCAACAAAAATGCAAAAGCGTTGCATATAAGTATAGCTTTTGCTATGGTTATATATGGCATCCTAACAAAAACAAAATAAAAATATCTATATTCTATATATTTATTTCTGTAAGGGTCCCCTTATTCCAGCAAATCTAAAAATGCTAAAGCAACACTTGGTACATCATTAGAAAGGTCTTGATCGATAAGCCGAAAATCATAAGATTTCTGAAGAGTGGTAGCGTTTAAAGTTGAAAAAAGATTTAAGACACGAACTAGCTTTAATGTGAATGAGAAAGTGTGATTTCCAAAGTGAAGTAGGGAAGTGCACCCGATTTTCGGGGCGTTATCACTAGTAATAATATAATATAATAAAAACATAAAATATAAGTATACGTCACCAGGCCGCTGAGGCAGCGTATTACAACGTAAATGCACCACCGTGCCTTTGAAATATTGCATAGCACAAAGTTAACCGCATGTACACCTCAAGTATAAAAAAGCGAACACAAAAACAAACAAAAAGAAAAAGCAAAGAAAACGGACAAACATTAAAACAAGAATTAGGAGAGGGATTTTGGAAAAAATTAGGACAAGGATTCGAACAAAAATTAATAAAAAGATTTGGGCAGGAGTTTGAACAAGAATTCAGAAAAAGATTGGAACAAGGAATTGAGACAGAAATTAGGACAATTATTAGGACAACGATAAGTACTACAGAAAGAACAAAAAAAAACACAGGTGCGTCGTTGGACACACGAGAGAAGCAAAGCTTTTTCGCAGTTACATAGATGTGATAGCTTACTAATTTATTCTTTTTAATAAATCAACTTTTAAATTCTTAAAAAGAAATATTGTTATTGTTGAATGTCAAATTTCCACGCCAATTACATATACGGGCATATAATGCCAGCGACTCTCCATTTTAACTCTCCACACATGGTTGTGAACTTGGCTGCACTGACTCATGCATGCGTTTGTAAATTCGTTTGTTAATATTTATTGATATCATCTATTTTTTTGACACTTACATAGAGTATAAATTATTATCTGCTAAATCTCTGGCATGTGTTAACAGAGGTTAACAGAGTTTTTTTTCTTCATGTTTTTAAGTGAAATAACTCTGTTAACACATACCAGAAATTTAGCCGAGTTGATGCAATCTCTAGATAATAATTAACACTCTATGCTTAAAAACGCACTTGTCAACGCACTTGTGGGCATTGCTAATTTTCTTCGTACCAACAGCATAGAGTGTAAATTATATAAATTGCAGAGGTTTTTTCCTTCACGTTTTTAAGTAAAGTAACTTTGTTAACACATGGCAGAGATTTAGCAGAGTTGATGCAATGTCTAGATAATAATTTACACTCTATGCCAACAGCACCACAAACGCATTCACAATACAAACAAGCCGATGCTGGAGACATCTTGTGGCAAATAAAAGCAAATTTTTGATAGTTGTAGCATAGCAAATACACAATCCTCTATCTATGGATAGATGGTGACGATCTACTGCAGCATAGCTTCTGTGGATAGTGTATTAGACTCACATTTAAGAGGACGTGGTTTCGATCCCCCCGGGCAGGCTGAAAAATATGTTTAGTATTTAATATTAAAGTATTAAATTTTCTTATTGTAATAAGCGCTAGCAACAAAGAAGCAATCTAATTTCCAAGAAAAAATCTGTCGAAAATTTTTCAGATTTCACTCCAAGCAAATCACAGAACGAGGAGTAAAAAGCTTCGCTTCAAAATTTGGACAAGGATTAAAAGAAGAATTAGGAAAAGTACAAAAATGTAGATACAAACTTTGACAGGGATGAACACAAGGATTAACGGAAAGATTAGAAAAAAATGAGAAAAAGGATTATGACAAGAATTAGATCAAGGATTGGAACAAATGCTAGGACAACGATTAAGGTAAGGGTTTGGAGAAAATTGGAAAAAAGATTACGCCAATGACTTACGACAAGGACTACAACAAAAATATGGAGACATATTAGTACAATGATTTGAAAAGGAAAAGTAGAAAACTTTTGTCGTAGATAAGGACAATGACTAGGTGATAGATTGCGGCAAGGACTAGGACAAGAGCTTAGTTTATGATTGAGGCAAAGATTAGTGATGCTTTAAAGGTAATGTGTTCAATAAATAAAATAAAATTTACTTTTTTGTGCATTTATCGGTTTATTGACACTTTCATTTCTCTTGATATATTTCTGAATGACATAGCCACCCTTTTAGAAAATGAAAATCACACCAATTTGTGTTTTCTCGGTGATATATATTTAAATATTCTTGAAAGCAATATTAATAACGATAGATATTTATTTCAACTTTCTTCTTTTGGCCTAGAATCTTGTATTAACCAGCCTACTCGTATATCATCTTTGTCTGAAACTTGTATAGATCACATATTTGTCCGTCTTGAAAATTGTAATTATTTCTCTATTTTTAGTTCAGTGATAGACTTCCAGATTTCTGATCATTGTTTAACTGCTTTAAGTATTGCTAATTGTCAAGTGCCGAAGAATGGTTTGTCTATCTCTCCATCTATTTATATGTCAACTGATTTTGGGTTGTTAAACAATTCTTTGCGTTTTGAAAATTGGGTTAAAGTTTATAATGAATTCGAAGCTTCTAAGGCTTATACTGCTTTCATAAACCAACTTGTTAAGCATGTTGAAAGTTGTACAAGAACTTTAAAGAAAAAGAATCGCGCATTGAAAAAAATTAAACCGTGGATAACGAATGACTTGCTTCATAAAATAAAGGAAAAAAATAAGCTATTCAAGCGTAAAAAGAAACATCCTAATGATAATGTTATAAGTGCTTCTTATAAAACTTTTTGTAAAGTATTCTCTAAGGAAGTAAGCTTATGCAAGAATAGCTTCTATAGTAACGAATTCCAGAAGGCTCTTGCCTTCTGATATAAGATATTGATATTCTGATATATTCTGATATAAGCAGGTGATATAAGAATGGAATGGAAATTGGTAGATCATATACTTAATAAATGTAAAAGTAATGAAACCACTCAAAAATTGGTTATTAATACTGAACCTGGGTTTAATCCAAAAATTCTAGCGGATACCTTTAACAAATTTTTTGTTTCAATAGGCTCTAAAGTAGTTGATAATAATGCCACTGACAGGAGCTCGTGCTCTTGTTTATCCAGAGAACCTTGTTTGTCTAAGAGCTTTTTTTATGAATCAATTTCTTCGTTTGAAGTATATAAAATTATTATGTCACTAAAAAATTCGAATTCGCTTTCTTATGGTTATTTCTCCAATAATTTCATTAAGAAAATTTCATTCAACATTTGTGATGTTTTAAGCCATTTATTTAATTTAAGAGTTGAGTCAGGGTTATTTCCTAGTGATATGAAGTTGGATGAGGTAATTCCTCTCTTTAAAACAGGCGATCGAACGAATATTAACAACTATAGACCCATTTCGCTCCTTCCGGTGTTTGCTAAAATTTTTGAAAAAGCCATGAAGAATCGTATTGTGAAGTTTTTGGAAAATAATAATCTTCTAAGTAAATGCCAGTATGGTTTCCGTTCTGGTCTTTCTACAGAAGATGCTTTTTTGAATTTTTGCTCTAATGTGTACTTCGGTTTAAACAATAAAAAGTTAACTGCTACTCTCTTTGTGGATATTACCAAAGCTTTTGACACAGTCAACCATGCAATTTTATTACGTAAATTGTACAATTTCGATTTTAGAGGTTTTATATATAACTGGTTTGGTTCTTATTTATCTAATAGGCAGCAAAAAGTCAAGTTTAAAGGTCATTTAAGTTCTTCTTTGCACGTAGAATTGGGCGTACCCCAGGGTTCGGTTCTTGGCCCTATTCTGTTTTTAATTTTCATTTATTCGCTTTTCCCTCAGAAATTCATTAGTAGTGCAAATGCTTTTGCAGATGACATGGCCTGTACGTTTACGAGTAACTCTCCCTTAAACCTCGCTGTAGGTATAAACAATGATCTGTCAATTTTAAGCCACTGGTTTAAAGTTCATAGTTTGGTCATTAGCAATAAAACTAGGATTATGTTTTTTAATGCTTTAGGTAGAGAAGTTGATTTTCCACAATTTTATTTTCATGATGGCAGATGTGAAAAGTTTCTGTACAATAAAAATATTTGCTTTGTTCATACCTACTCTGGTACTATTTGTTGCTCTTCTAAGTGTTTTAGTGTTGAACGTGTCACATCTTTTAAATACCTTGGAATATTGTTGGGTAATAAGATGAGTTGGTCGGTACATACAAGAGCCCTAAAAAAGTACCTAATGGATGCAACTAGACATTTATATTTGCTGAAACCTTTTTGTTGCCACGAACTTCTCAAGTCCATTTACTATGGGATTTTTTAATCTAAATTAGAGTATGGTATAGTTTGTTGGGGCAGCGCTTATGCTAACAAAATTAATCCTCTTCTGATATCTCAAAAACATGCTATCCGTTTGATTTGTAATAGATCTCGTCATGATAGTAGTCTGAATTTCTTTATAAATTTAAACATATTACCTTTAAAGCATTTATACTGTTTCAAGGTGTTAAAGATTTTTTTTATCAAGTCAGGCTATCTATTAAGCAGATACTTGATAAGCTACAACTTAAGGATGTTCAGAACCTTGTCTCTGTTCCACATCATTCACTGCAGTTATTTCTCCAGTCCTATATTTCAGTAGCTCCCAGACTATTTAACAACTTACCTAATAACATACGAAGTATTCATAATAAATCCATGTTTCTTCGGAATGTAAAAGCTTGGCTTTTTAATCTTAATTATAATGATGTTGATTATTTGTTTAGTGTTGGTTACTAGTTAATACTTGTCTTTTTATTTTTTCTTTTTCTTTTTTGAGCTTTTGAGTTTCTTTAATTCCACATTTTACAGTTCGTCCACTTCATTAGTTATTTTATTTTTTTTTTTTATTATTTACTAGCTTATACCCGGCGCGCTTCGCTGCGCTCAGCGCTTATCCCCTAAAAGAGGGTGTAGCTTTAGTGTAGCCATACTTTTATTGTAAGTTCGTACCGAGTTTTATTGATGTGTGACTTATTTCGAAAACTATACCGAATATATCGGGTGCTGAAAAAGTGCCACGCCCTTCGTCCAACGCCCATAAAATGTTACCAGTGGAACGGCATGTGTAAATTGAGGTAGAATACTGAATTCCGAGGCTGTGCGACCTACAAAAAAAAACTAAAACTGTTCGATATCGAAAATTTTAGGTGTATTTAAGGTGCCTTTTACGATCGGCACCAGACTTCATAGGAACCCTCTCAAGGCTTTGGTGTAAAAATTGGCTTAGCGGTGTCGGAGTCTTTACGTGATGTACACATATACCCACATACGTATATACATTAAGTCGCCTCACGTTCCTTAGAAAAAAAAGTTGCTTAGTCTGGTTCTTCAAAATAATCCATGGCTTATGTTACGATGATCCCCAAAAAATTTCGACTAAAAATATTGCCTGGTATGGTAGTTAAAAAAAAAAAACAAACGGTCAGAAATAAGAGTAATAAAAAGTTCTTTTGCATCAAAAAATCTTAATTTTGTTCCGTTGCGCCAAAGAGAGTGCGGATTTTTATGGATTGTTTTAACTTTTTTCATATTATTTTCACTAAAATTGAATTTTATTTTTTCCCATACTACTTTTAGTCAAATAAACTGTAAAATGTAAAAAATGTGTACATTTTTTTGTAATTTCATTTACTTTGACTCTTCACTTTACACTATATTTTATCATCAATAGATAATTTATTTGACCAAAAGTAACATGGCAAGAAAGAAAAAATTTTAATTTGAATTTCAGTGAAAATAATATTAAAAAAAAGTTAAAAAATTAATGAAAATCCGCATTACCTCTGATCCGACTGAAAAAATTAAAAACTGATTGGTGCAGATTACTATTAAGTCTGACTTTTTGTTATTAAGAACATAAGAAGATCGGTCAATGTCCTTTCTAGGGCCGAAATGGCCATTTCGTTTTTGTTTTTTTTTTTTATTTCAAACTATCAAACTATGTGAGGAGCCTTAGTATACAAACATACATATTTTACTGATAGATAGATGAGCAGAAAAGGAAGGCATGGCAACATTTATATAGATAATGACCGCCACTTGGTCCCATTGCACCTACATATCAAGTTTCACTATCAAAACATGTACAGCTCAGAAATTACAATGATTTCTAAAAAGTCGGCGTAGATAAAGTGCGACACGCCCATTTTTTTAAGGATTCTGACAGTAACCATATGAACTAATCTACCAAATTTTATTCTTTTACTGTAAATTTTGATTTATATACTTTTACGGATTTGTGGGTGTGACACTTTTACGTTCACATCTCAGGAATTAAAATTATTTCTAACCGATAGCCCTGGCAGCTAGTGCTTACTTAGTTATAGTTTTTAAATTGTAACTAACTATAATACAAAATAAATAAATAAATTAAATAAAATTATTGCTGAAGAGTGGGCACAGATATAGTGCTAACATGCACATTTTTTGCAAAGCTGTCGAGAGTAAGCGTATGAACTTAATTACCAAATCTTAGTATTTAACGATGAGAATCCTCTGATTTATAGAAGTTCTATTGATTTGTGGGTAAAAAAAGTGGCGGCCGTGGCGTAGTGGGTAGAGTGTGTGGTCCATATGGGAGAGAACCCTGGTTCGAATTCCACCTGACACAGAAAGTTTTTTCGATTGAATTAATTTTTCAGTTCGGCCGTCACCTCTCTGCTGACAATGGCAAACCTCAGAGAGTAAAAACTGCCATGAAAAGCTTCTTGAGAACATAAGCCGTTCGGAGTCGGCATAAGACTTGTAGGTCCAGTTCTCGATCATTTGTGTTCAAACATTCCACCACACGCACAACACATTCATCATAAGAAGCTCGGTCAAAGTCCTTTCAAGGGCTGAAATTGGCCATTTCGCGTTGTTGTTTTTTTATTTGCGGGTGGTACAAGTTGGCGTGGCAAATTTTATATATATATATATACTGACCGCCACTTAGAGCACCTGCATATGAAGTGTTACTATCAAAACGCGTACAACGCAGGAAAAAGCATGATTTCGAAAATGTGGGCGTAGAGATACAGTTACCTTATGTACAAAATTACCAATTCTTAGTCTTCTACGGTAAAAGCCGTCCAATATAAAGCATTTTTACTGATTTGTGGGCGTTAAAAGTGGACGGGACAACATTTGTATATACATATATGTATAGTGACTGTCACTTGGATCCATAGCACCTGCATACTAAGATTCCCTAACAAAATCGTGTACAACTCAGGAATAAGCATGATTTCGAGAAAGTAGGCGTAGATATAGTGCGGCAATGCCCATTTTTTGTGCATTGGCAGACAGTAATCAAATAAACTAAATTAACAAATTCTAGTCTTCTACAGCAAAATCCATCTGATATAAAGCGTTTTTACTGATTTGTGGGCGTTTAAAGTAGGCGTGACAATATTTATATATACATAGTGACTGCCACTTGGATCCATAGTACCTGCACACTAAGATTCACTGTCAAAACGTGTACAGCTCAGAAATTAGCATGATTTCGATAAAGTGGGCGTATATATAGTGCGGCCATGCCCATTTTTTGTACACTTGGCTGACAGTAATCATTTAAACTAAATTACCAAATCTTAGTCTTCTAGGGCAAAAGCCGTCTGATATAAAGCATTTTTACTGATTTGTGGGCGGTAAAAGTGGGCGTGACAATATTTATATTTACCCATAGCCTCATTTACTCATAGTTGTGCCTCTTGGACCCATAGCACCTGCATACCAAGATTGACTATCAAAACGTGTACAACTCAGGAATAAGCAAGATTTAGATAAAGTGAGCGTAGATATAGAGCGGCCATGCCCATTTTATCTACACTGGCCGACAGTCACCATACGAACTAAATTACCAAATCTTAGTCTTCTACGGCAAAAGCCGTCTGATATAAAGCATTTTTAAAAATTTGTGGGCGGTAAAAGTGGGCGTGACAATATTTATATTAACATATGACTGAAATTTGGGCCTATTGCACCTGAATACCAAGATTCACTATGAAAACGTGTACAACTCAGGAATAAGCATGATTCGATAAAGTGGGCGTAGATATAGTGCGGCCATGCCCATTTTTTCTACATAGGCCGAGAGTAACCATATAAACTAAATTATCAAATCTTAGTCTTCTACAGCAAAATCTGTCTGATATAAAGCATTTTTACTGATTTGTGGGCGGTAAAAGTGGGCGTGACAACGTTTATATTTACATAGTGACTGCCACTTGTATCCATAGCACCTTCGTACCAAGATTCAATATCAAAACTTGAACATCTCAGGAATTAAAATGATTGCTGAAAAATGGGCGTAGATATAGTGTGACCACGCCCATTTTTTGTACAGTCACCGAAAGTAACTATCTGAACAAAATTACCAAATCTTAGTTTTATATGATTAAAACCGTCTGATATATAGCAATTTTTTTTGGTTTGTGGGCGATAGAGCCAATTTGGGTTGTACGGGAGGTACCACGCCCCCTTGTCCAATCAACACCAAACTTCACAGGAACACTTCCCGAATGTTGCTTCAGTATCCCTAAAAATTTCATAAAGTTTGGTTCGGTGGTTTTGGAGTCTATACGTGATATACACACATATCCACATACCCACATACCCACATACCCACATACCCACATACATACATTCATTTTTATATATATAGATTATTTATTTTTTTTTTTTTTTTTTTTTGTTTTTGGGATTATTTTTTTTTTTATATTTAGTTTCTGATCCCACTTCAATTCACATCAAATTTAATTCCTGTGTTTTTAATTGTTTAATTATGTAACTGCAATCGCCTCTAGTTCCTTGTGAACTATAGATTGCAGATCTTTTCATTTTCATCTTTTATCATAACAATTATGTGTTAAAAATGTATTAATGTAAATGTTAAAAATGTAATTATATATGTATATAGTAACTTAATGTTATGTTATAAGTATTTAATGATAATGAAAGATACACTTAATAATAAACTTAATAACTTAACTTAACTAATAATAACTTAGTTTATTGATTAGAATAAGGCTTACTTTAAGATTTATAAAAAGGATAAGTGTAAGAATTGTGACAGAGACTAGGACAAGAATTTGGACAAAAGTTTTAACAAGGATTAGAACAAAAACTACAACAAGAAACTATTCACGGATGCGAATTAGGATCTAAACAATAACTACAACTAAAAAAGGTGTATTGACGACTTCATCCTATTTTTTTTTTGCAAAACTCGATTTGTGTGGATTCGTACTCGCCACCTAATGCTCAGCTAATACTGACCTTTACAAATTTAATTGTATACACACATATATGTGTAAGCATTTGTTTAACCTATTAGCTCTTTACATCTTATTACTCGTCACCTGATGATTATGAAATATCCCTTCATCTATTAGATCCTTTAATTGATGCTAGGCAACTAAAATTAATTATATTGTTCATAAAAAAAGTGACACGTGTAAGTTGTAGGATGTAATTAAATTTATATGGGCTGCCAAAATGAATGACAGCCCACATTACCCTAAAAAGAAAAGTCCAACACAGACACGACTCAACAACATACATACTTGGTTGAAGACATAACAATCACAACATTTACGACACTCCGACCTGCTGACAGCTCATCAATCTAAGCGGATGCCATTGTCAGTATCTATGGCATAGATGTTGTTATTGTTGTTAAAATGTTGTAGTTGTTAATAAATTACCACAACCTTTTTACGACGTTAACAAAAATAGCAGATGAAAAAATAGAAGAAGATGTACTAGTTGATAGACAATTATCTATGCTGCCTGTAAAATATTTTTGTATGAGTGTACGTCGCTTAAACATCTTCTTACATGATGTTTTCTATGCACAAATTCCAGAGTTACAAGGTAACATTTATGTTGTCTGAATTAAGTAGCTGAATTTTTGCAAACTTTTGACACAAATTGGAGGTAACTGCTGATTAATGCCAAACATTTACTTAATTTTAAAGTGAAACATCTTATGGGTCGGAAGAAAGTTCAGAAAGAGTGGAGCAAGTGCACCTTAAGTGGCTTTTATCAAGACTACATCTAAGAATAGGAAGATGAAACTTGACATGGATATATGTATGTAGCTTCATGGATATTTTACAAAGATAGTATAAATGATATATAAATAATATAAGCGTGATTTATTACAATCGATACATTAATCACTGTCCAATCAAAAAACGCTGTTAAAACTGATTCTGACACGCCTACTTAGAAGAAATTGGTTGTTCTATAAACAACACACACCCACTCAAACAAAGCCATATGGTATGGTATTGGTGTGTTTTGTTGAATATGGTTTTATAAATATGGTTATAGTATGACGGGTATAGTACGAAGAATATGGTATGTTATGTAGGGTATGATTGCTATTGTATGACGGGTTTGGGTTGAGAATCATATTTGGGCTACGTATGATGGGTATAATAATGGTATAGTATCATATGTTAAGTATTCATAATTTGATGAAAATACAATGGTTTGTGTCAACTAAAAACTATGGTATGACATGATGGATATAACATGATGGGAATGCTATAATGGGAATACTATGGAGATTGTGTCATGATGGAAATGGTGTGAAAGGTTTGTAGCAATGGACATTGTTTGATACTCTTCAGAGTATGGTATGGTATGGAGCTTGTTCTGATGAGTTAACGCATTGTATGAAACCTTACACAGAAAAAAACAAAATTAATGAACAGCGTAAGTTAAAATAAATTTATTGATTTTAATGAAAAAAATCATTGAATTTTAACAAAATGTTCATAGTTTTCAACGTACTGTTTATTGAAATCAGTGAAGTTATATTCATTTAGAATGTCTGAATAAAAATCAGTGATTTGTTTTCATTATTTTAATGGGTTCTCCATTGATTTCAATGAAAAGTACATTGATACAAGTTGTAAATCAAAGTTTAACGAACCATACATAGATTTTTAATGAACATTTCATTAAATTCAATGCATAGTTCATTAAATTCATGTATAGTTCATTGAATTCAATGAATAGTTAATTTAATTCAACATATAGTTCATTAAACTCAATGTATAGTTCATTGAATTCAATGTATAATTTATTGAATTCAATGTATAGTGCATCGAATTCAATGTATAATTCATCAAATTCAGTGTATATTAATATATTCCCTTTCCAAATTTATTTAAAGTGAAACGCGCAGTTGTGAAGACGTGTGGCAATTGTGTGTGTAAATGTAAGATAAAAGGTGATAATCAATTAAATTAAAAGTGAAGAAAATAAATATAATAACTATTATATTATTAGATATATTATTTTTATACCCCAACGAGTACTGCGTGAGGGGTATATTAATTTTGTCATTCCATTCGTAACGCCAATAAGGAGGCGTGGCAAGTATAGAAAAGTATATATATTTTTGATCAGCATCACCTCCCGAGTCGATTTCCGTGTGTCCGTCTGTCTGTCCGTCTGTCGACACGATTACAGCCGTAATTTTTAAGCTATCGCAATGAAATTCAAAATATAAGCTCCTCTTTGAAAAAGGAAGATCAAATTCGAGAATGAAATGAAAACAACGCTTACCTCCCCCACCGTTTATTTTAACCGTAAAATCTCTTCAAAATCCACAAATATTAATGAAATGCCTTGAAATTGGACAAGTAAGTTTTGATCTTCAATATAAACCCTCTCTATGAAATTTGGAAAAATCAGATAAATACCACGCCTACCTCCCATACAAAGTAGCTTTACATTAACCATAAAATACCTTAAAAATCTGCTCAAATTGCAGAAATGTCTTGGAATTTTGCACATAGGCTTTTATATGTAATATAGACTATCACTATGATATTTGGCAAAATCGGATGAAAACCACGCCTACCTCTCAAAATCGTTTAAAAATCTGCAAAAACTACAGAAATGTCTTAACATTTTGCATACCAACTTTGATATTTAACATAAGCCACTCTTTGATATTTGGCATAATCAAATGAAAACCACGCCTACTTATTCTTAGCCTTCAATACAAAGTGACGTCATCAAAATTGAAAAACTTTTGTAAATATATAAAGCTGAATGACATCGCGTCTGTATGTACCCAAGTTCCGCCCACGTCGTTTATCCAACCCATACATATATTCTTCGGTAAAGTATGGAGTCTTTATACTAGAAAATTGGGTGTGGCATTTTACTTTGTTTACAAATTACTCTATGTGACAGCTAAGAGTAAAATTAAATTAATCGTTTGACACAAATATTTTTGCAGATTATGCATTACAATTTTATAGACGTCTTAAGACTTCGGATATACTTCAGAATAGCCGCGGGGGGGGGGGGTATTTTAGCTTCGGTACCCTGCCGAAGCTCCATTCCTTACTAGTTATTTATCATATCTTCTAGATTGATAAAGATTTCTTCGTCGCTTTCGGAAATATATCTGGAATTCTAGGTGACTGTGATAACATAAGTGATGACAACATTAAAGATACAGCTATGCGGGCAAAGTTCACAAAAATTCATGATTTCACTTATTACAGTGGTAAGATCAATTTTACTCGAGGCTAAATAAAGAAATAGTAATTTTTTTTTTACATTCTTTTTTATTGGAAACTGCATCCAAGAAGTCGAGGAGCATATTGGGTTTTTAAAAACCAAAGGCGAAAATATTCCACCATTAATCCTTGCTGTTGGAGAAAAGAACTTCTCATCATTCCAAAAATTTTGTGTGTCATTATTGGTGCAAATTTCAAATTGCTAGCTTTATTGGAGCCGTAGATGTGTGCTTCAAAATTTTTCCACTATTTCAATTAAAATATTCTGCAGCATGCACCATCGTGTCGGAGTTTATTGCAGTATATTTTTATTTTATTTTCAAAAGTTTGTATTTTAACCCTCTAATGCCACATTTTTTGTTTGAGCTCCAAAAATCAGATTAAACTAATTTGTTGAAGAGAAAAACGAATCTAAGTTTCGTTTTGATACCTGATTCGTCTGTTACAGGTAAAAATCTCGGCTCCGCCTAGAAGCGGACTTGGTCATAAACGCAAAAAATAAGCACAGAAGTGTGATTTAGATTCTTAGCAATAAAACAGGTATTTATGAAGTAAACACTTTCCTACTCACCAGTATTTTTGCACCATGATATCACTTCAATTAATGTGTTTTTTAATTGACTGAAAATCAAATTTTTTTTGAAAATTAATTTAATTCATTAAATTATGATGAAATTGAAATTCAAATTGAAATAATTGTCAAACGGAGCATTTGAAATGTGACACATGAGACACTGAAATGTGTCTTGGAAATTCGTCTACGCTATAAAGACAATTTGAAAATTTTTCGACAGAGGAAAAATATTGCCTAGAGGCGGGCCTGGGCATGAGAGGGTTAACTGGCTATATAAAATTAAAAAAATATTGTTTAAATTATAATTATTTCCTTATTTAAAAATTGTTTAGAATGAGGTAACAAATAATTAGTAGAATTTAATGTTTAGATAATTAATTCCAATGAACTTGATACATTAAATTTAATGAACTATACATTCTATTCAATGAACTGAATAAATTAAATTCAATGAACTAAATACATTAAATTCAATGAACTTTACATTGATTTTCGGATATGTGATAGAGGACAAAAATCGAAAGTTGATTCTTTATACGTGCTCAATAGATGGTTTAGAGTTTCAAAAACAGCGGAGATTTTATTTTTTCGCCATAACTTCCCTATTTTCCATGGAACGATGCACATATTTTTTATCAAACGAAAGGTATTTAAGAGGCACACATAATTGACATCTAATTTGTATAAATAAACTAGCTTATACCCGGCGCACTTCGCAGCGTGGGTATAGTTCCCTGAAAAGTGGGCGTATAGTGAGGCCATGCCTATACCCAATTATTTCCAACTATTGTTGGGTGTCTGTTTGTTGGATGGTTATTTATTAAGTGCCCACATTTGTATTTACAGTAACTGCCGCTTGGGTCGATAGACCCTCATACCAAGCGTTGTATTTTACTATTACAGCATGTAATATGAGTTTACAATTTAAATGATTTAAAAAAAAAAAGTGGGTGTGACTATAGTGCGACCATTCACATTTTATGTAAACTTTCCATTTAAGCAAAATGACCAAATTTTATTATTATACGATCAAAATCCTCAGATATGTATAAAAAAGTTTTTTTTATTTACTTTTTTATTTTGTATTAATTAACCCATCTCGAGTTGCTACGCCTTAGCCAAACAACTTTTATTTGGCCCTTTGTTTGACACTACCTTAATAGTGAGAAACTCCATTCTAAGTTTCAATGTTCAGTGATTTTTACTTCCAAAGCTATTCAATATCAAACATGTGGCTTATAAGGGCGGAGCCAGACCCTCTCGTCCCTAGAAAGACATAACCAAGTGGTAACTTCATTTTGAGTTTCAATGGTCAGTGGTTTTTACTTCCAAAGCTTTTCGATATCAAAAATTTGGCTTATAAGGGCGGAGCCACACCCCCTTCTCCAATGCCCGTCCAAGTTTTCAATTGCAAAGACATCACCAAGTGGTAACTCTATTCTGAGTTTCAACGTACTGTGAATTTTACTTCCATAGCTATTTGATATCAAAAATTTGACTGGTATTGGCGGAGCCACTCCCCCTTGTCCAATGTCTGTGTGGTAATTCCATTCTGAGTTTCAATGTTCAGTGACTTTTACTTGCAAAGCTATTCGATATAAAATATTTGCTTTGTAGGGGCGGAGCCTCACCCCCTTGTCCAATGCCCGACCAAGGTTTCTGTATCGAAAATGTGACTTGTATGGGCGAAGCCACGCCCGTTTTGCATAGGAGGGTGAAAAGTACTTTACAACCTATACTGATACCTACTAAATATACAAAAAAAAATGTTATTAAAATCGGACGAGCCGTTTCGGAGGAGTTCGGCCACAAACATTGTGACACGAGATTTTTATATAATTTTTCTATATAATAATCTATAATAATAATCTATATAATAATCTAATATTTATTAGATTTTATTGTTATTTTGTCGTTAAAATTTTGAACAGTATTTAGTCGATATCGTGAGGAGCACGTACCCGAAATTGAATGAATGAATGAATGAATGAATGAATGAATGAATGATTTTATTATGAAAAATAGCTAATAAAAATTGTTACAACTTTTAGAATATAACTATAATATAATAATATTTCATAAATCTGCATTCTGTAGCTCGAGAGCTAGTGGCGAATGCAGGTATACGACTAAATAAATACACAATATCATTTATGGGGTCTTAAAGCTACATGCACATATTTTTAATTTATTAATAAGATAAATAATTGTTTTATTTCCACATATGTTTAATTTAAGCTAATTCTTAAAGTTACCTTTTTAATTTTTTTAAATTTTTCACATTTTATATTAAAATTTTCTTTAATAAGAATGCAGTTATTTTCTTAAAAATTAAATTTTTGTTTTAGAAAAACACTACATTATGGGTATCAAAAAATTTTTTTCGCGAACTTTTCGTATGTGTAGATATTTGAACTGAAGAGTTTATATATCAATATAAACTGTGTGATTCTTACTTGTTTGTCCGAAGGAAAGAGAGAAAATCATTGGAAATTTTATAGATATGACTTTCGATGCAAAGATCTCAGCTGCTTTCTCGTATTTTTCACTCAGTTATTTTTTGACAAAAAGCCCAATAAAATTAATTGATAAAAACTATTTTTTAAAAAGGTCCAAAATATTGAATTTGCTTTTCAAAAAGTTACGTAAAAGTTGTTTTTGTTGTAAAAAATAACTAAAAAAAAAATTGCATTTTTAACTCCCTTTCACATTTTCCTTTCCCTTTTCAGTATTTCAGTTACTATGCAAAAATTAACTATGCAAAAATTTTGTTAGTCATACACAAAAATTAATTAACTGTTCCTGTCATAAAAAACAAAGGCGACAATCCTTGTTTTGAAATGTTTTTTTTTCAAATATTTTTTTTATAATTTTTCCGAAATAGTTTAGATTTAAAAATAACTTATATGAAAAAATATCTCAATATTCCTATACAATTATAACTTATTGCTAAATTTATTACTATTTTCAACTATGTTGATCGTTATTAACAAAAGTAATTTTCTGTTAATTATAAAATTTCTATATACTTCCATTGAACAGGGAACAGGGGGGGCGAACCTTCACATGCAAACGTGTCTGACCGCCTCAACTCGGCAAGGCCGGCATTATCCATGTCAAAATCGTCCCAAGTCGACTCAAACCTCTACGTGGTGTTCCCTGGGCAACGGCAAACTGGCATCCGTCAGTCGACGAGGTTGGGTGCGGACTTGTAGTTGGCAAGAGATTATGGCATCACGTCCTGCGATTCACTCCTGTGAACGAATTCTTTCATATAAGCCTAATACGTATGTGCGCATGCTTCGACAGAGGGCAAGGACGATAAGATCAAAGATACTTTCCATCATGACATAAAAATTGTGCTTGGTGACTTCAACGCTAAGGTGGGCAAGGAAAAAATCTTGAGTCCAACAGTCGGAAAGTTCAGCCTCCACGACAAGACATCCGATAACAGAATGAGGCTGATTGACTTCGCCGGAGCACGAAACATGGTTATAAATAGCACTAGATTCAAGCATCTCAATATTCATAAGGCCACCTGGTTGTCCCCTGACTAAAAAACGTGCAACCAAATTGATCACGTTTTGTTTGACGGAAGGCACTCTTCCAGTGTATTAGATGCACGCACGATCCGTGGTGCTAGCATAGACTCGTATCATTATCTTGTCGCAGCTAAGATCCGTACACGTCTGTGCGCTGCAAAGAATGCGCGCAATCCTACACAGAGATAGCTAGACGTCGACAAGCTGCAGTCAAAACGGTCAGCCTTTGAAGCCTTTGCCACTCGACTCTCACTTCTGCTTGAAAAAAGCACTCCTTCGATCGACGATATATGCGCGCAGTGGGCACACATCTCCCCCTCTTTACGTATGGCTGCCGAAGAGTTTATTGGCTACCACCGTCCCCGCCGAAACCAGTGGCACAAAGCCACCCTGCAGTCGGTTGTAACGCGTGCTGCTAAGGGGCGATACAGAGAGAAGAGGAGGGACGAGAGAAGACAGGAACGATGCCCGAAAGTTTTTCGAAAAATAAGACGCCTGGCCGATGGCTCTGAAACCAGGGCCTCTTTCTGCAAGGATGAAAACGGGAATCTAGTGACAGATATGCAGAGTACACTGACGTTATGGAGGGAACACTTCCCTAGTCTTCTGAATGGCGATGATGACAACAATTCCGCCAATAGAGATGATATCCCGGAGACCCCAGTTATGGATGACAGCGTTGAAGTTCCGCTGCCCGACTATAATGAAGTCTTGACAGCAATAACATGGCTTAAGAACAACAAAGCCGCGGGAGCCGATGGTCTACCCGCTGAGCTGTTTAAGAACGGAGGCAAAGGTCTATTTAAATGCATTTACGAGTTTCGATGCAGAATATGGTTGGAAGAATGCATTTCAAACGATTGGAACCTCAGTGTACTCTGCCCAATCCACAAGAAGGGCGATCCCACTATTTGTGCCAACTACCGTGGAATAAGCCTCCTAAATATCGCCTATAAGGTCCTGCCGAGCGTATTATGTGAAAGACTGAAGCCCATCGTAAGCCAACTGATTGGGCCTTATCAGTGTGGCTTTAGACCTGGAAAATCTAACACCGAGCAGATATTCACGCTACGACAAATTTTGGAAAAGACCCTAGAGAAAAAAATTGACACTCACCATTTTTTTGTCGACTACAAAGCCTTCTTCGACAGTCCAATAAGAAATCACCTATACTCCACCATGTCTGAATTTGGTGTACCTGCAAAATAAATCCGTCTATGCAGGGTGACACTGAGCAACACCAGTAGCGCAGTTAAAATCGGGAAGGACCTTTCCCCACCATTTGTTACCAAACGAGGTTTCAGAGAAGGTGATTCTTTATCGTGCGACTTTTTTAACCTAATCATGGAGATCATTCGAGTTGTATTCGAGTATAAGAGTGTTATGCTCGATCAGCTAGCGTATGCTGATGATATTGATATCATTGGCCATAACACACGCGAAGTCAGTGCAGCATTCTCCAAATTCGCAAAAGAGTCGAGTCGCATGGGTCTTGCAGTAAACGCAGATAAGACGAAATATCTGGTGTCAACAAACAAACAGTCCCAGCGTATTGGCACACACGTCACTGTTGACAACACCTCCTTCGAGCTTGCGAAGGGCTTCGTCTACCTCGGTTCCAGCATTAACTCCACCAACGATATCAGCAGTGAGATCAAACGAAGGATAACTCTTGCCAACAGGTGTTACTTTGGGCTCAGTAGGCAATTGAGAAGCAGAGCCCTTCTCGACAAACAAAAGTCACACTCTATAAGTCACTAATCATGCCCGTCCTGTTATATGCAGCACAAACCTGGACGTTGAGCAGCTCTGACGAAAAGATTTTGGGAGCGTAAAATCCTTAATAAGAGAAAGATCCTTCGTAAAATGTACTGACCAATCTGCGTTAATGGTGAGTACCGAATACGATGGAACGATGAGCTGTATGAGGTATACACCGACATCGGCATAGTTAAGCTCATAAAAATCGAGCGGATTCGCTGGCTAGGTCATGTTGAGCGGATGGAAGACGACGCTCCAGCGAAGACAATATTCGATTCGGTACCCAGCGGCGGACAACGCAGAAGAGGACGACCGCATCTCCGTTGGAGGCACTAAGTGGAGGACAACCTGACGAAACTTGGAGCTTCCAACTGGCGCCAGCAAGCGCAAAACAGAAATGCCTGGCGCAATTTCTTACAACAGGCGGAAACCGACTTACGGTTATAGGCGCCATCTAAGTAAATTATTAAGTATACTTCCATTGCTCATTTTTGGAATAATCTTGCTCATTTTAAAAATCTTAAAATAAACAAAAGTTTTGCATACTTTTTATTTTTGTGAACACTCATGTTATGGACAATTTTACCATCTTCTGTGGAACATATAAATTTTTTGAACTGCTTTGGAAAATTTGCTTATGTATAGAATTTATGTGAAATCTGGCGAAAAAAAAAATCGCATTTATGCCGCCAAGAGTGAGGTTTTAAAACTGAAACCTTACTAGATTTAATATTTGATATTGCTTACCTCGGAGACATAAACCTTTTTGCGCTTTCATTTCATTCCGGTCCTTCGCCTACAAGAAAGGGGCCATTCAAATGCAAGGGGGTACCTCATTTCGTTTTGATTAAATTTTTGTGGTTTGGAATTCATGCTGGTTTCTTATGGCACCACAATACAATGCGGCGCACAATAATGACCATTTCATAAAAAAAATTTAAGCCTATTTAGACTTTAGACCTATTTAGACTTATAATAGATAAGAAAAAAAAAGAAAATTTATTTCTTTAAACTGTGTGAAGCCGGAAGTGACCTCAACGCCATTGTTCTAACTTTTACCATTAACTACGAACGCTCGATTGCGATACTGGGCAAAACAATTAATATATATTTCTTATAATGATCAAAATCATTATTGAATTGGTACTGCTAACGGTGCAAAGTTGCTGTTGCACTTTGGCTTAAGAGCAACAAAATGGCACGCAACAATGGCCGCCATTATTATTAATAGCATTGTCAACAAATTGCAACAATTGTGCTATGAAAATAAAATGGAAAATGGAATAGAAATTGAAATTGCTTGAAGAAGGACAATGAAATTGAAAACGATTTGCGATAAGCTGCCGGCAACGTGCGACCCATTGATACCAACTAACCAACGAAGTAATCCAACTTGTCAGGCTGCGCCCGTTTAACTGATATTTAACTTTTACGTAACGGTTTTTATTATTTTTTTTTTTTCTTTTTAATAAACTTTTCTTGCTGCGCCATCATCAAAATCAAAATGAAAGATAAACGTTGTTCCGTACATATAAAATAAAAAAGAGCATACTTTCAGGCGAACAACAGCGGATATATTTTCAGCATAGTTACGCGTTGTCGTTAGTATGTACAATCGGGAACAAAAAAAGGCACAGAGCTTCATGCAGAGTAGGGGTTTATTTTTTGTCAGTTTGTTTTGTCTGTCCTCAACGTGAATGAAAAATCACCGAAATGTTTTTGGCTTTAAAAGCAACTAATTCTCTTTTGACTCAATGCAGCTGCAGTGGAACAAATTGGTAACATTTTCACTACATAGCCGGGGGGATGCTTATAAAATTCACATAACGTCAGTTTTAATAGTATCAAACAAATTATTGACGCACCTTTGCAACTTAAAGATACTTTA